>CM070548.1:63430874-64712872 GCA_036346405.1 Phyllostachys edulis
GGTCTGATAACCTAGATCGATTCATATAGATGGAACGATCTAGACCCTGGTCGATTTGATCGATCGGTTTCTCGGTGGTAGTAAATGGGTTTACGAGGAGGTATGGGCTATAAGGACTAGATGATTAATTGCGCTTGTTCACGACCAGACTGCATATCACTCCTACCGGACAGAATTCCGCCATCGAAGTTTGCCGCAGTGTGTGGTCGTATCAAAGGCAATGATCAGAGTGGTTCGGAATAGGGTTAATGTGATTAATCTAATGATTTCCAAGGCTCGGGTACGTGAATAAGATTCATGTTTCAGAAAAATTTTCGAGTGCGCTGCCCCTTCAAACCCTGCCCGCTAACCGGCTAGTGGGACCACCGTGTTGGGTATTCGTACCGCGCGCTATAGGTAGTGTGTGCTCATGTCGTCCGATAGAATTGGATTCTTTGCATAACTTGTTTTTGCAGGGATTGATGTGAATAGTATGACCCATATTGGTTCATGTATGAGATGCATGTATGTATGTAATTTCCATGACCAAGTGTCATGCTTATTGCAGACCAAGGTCAGTCTATATTTGTATAACGACTCAAGTGTCGACTTGTGATGCTTCTTTGCTCCTTGTAATTCATTACTAGTGCTATTAGGAGTAATGGCTTAGTGGGAGTGCTTGGAGGAGTCGACCACTTGGAGACACGGCGAACAGGATGCATGGCGATGGAGATCACCATGGAGAAGGGTCATACTATATCACAATACAATTTGATTGTCTGTGAATGCCTTTATATTCCTGTTCATTTATTTCTATACATGTTTTTGCTTTTAATGCTTTTAACATGGTAGAAGTAAAAATCCCTCACATAATATTAGGTTAAATTGATGCCCTCCCAAATGCTGCACCATCCAAAATCATGTATTTTAATGGTAGGTCTTGCCATAGCAGAATGCCATTAACAATCCTTGACTAGATGGGTTTGTGTCAGACACTTACACGCTAAGCATTGGTTTAACTTAACAAGGTTATCATAACAGTTGTGGACCTTGGGGCATAAGGGTTGGGTGCCAAAGCATAAAGATGCTGCCCAACAACAAGAGTCATATAAAGATATGATTAGCAAAGGGTTGCTTACCATTTTCACTAGTCTTCTAGCAGTGATGCCATAGCTCACTAGTAGATTAATTGATCATGGATCTTGAATCACTAAAATGTCATAAGAGGGATATGGAATTTAGTGGGAGTATCTTTATTAAAATTGTTTAATAGAAGTTACTTTTCTTGAACATATGTCTTAGTTTTGCATAATTTATGTTGTAGATCATGGCACCTACTGCTGTACCTACATCCAGTTTTGCTTTACGTTCGATACTTGAAAAGGAAAAACTGAATGGAACAAATTTTATGGATTGGTCCCATAACCTAAGAATTGTTCTTAGGCAAGATAAAAGGAACATGTTCTAGAGGAACCAATTCGGAGATGTGCCTCAGAGAATCTTTGCTGCTTTGCTCTTAAAACCGCCTATAAAAGGCATGTGATGAGTCCCTTGATGTTAGTTGTCTCATGCTTGCTTGCTATGAACTCGCACCTTCGTAAATGCTTTGAGAACATAGAGGCCTCACGATATGATCGTGGCGCTCAAAGGTATGTTTGAGACACAAGCAAGAACTGAGAGATTTGAGATCTCAAAGAACTTGTTTGGATGTAAGCTAGCTGAGGGTGGTCTGGTGAGCCCTCATGTAATTAAAATGGTTGGTTACACACAGAGCTTGGAAAAACTTGGTTTTCCACTTAGCCAAGAGTTGGCTATAGATTTGATTCTTGCTTCGCTTCCTGAAAACTATGGACAGTTCATTTTGAACTTCCATATGAACGACTTAGACAAGAATCTCACCGAACTGCATATGATGCTTAAGACAGTAGAGGGCAGCATTAAGAAAAGCAACAATCATGTGATGATGGTGCAAAAGAGTACAGGCTTCAAGAAGAAGGCTAAGACTTGGGTCAAGAAAAAGGGTAAGGCTAAAGTTTCAGATGAGATCAAAACTAATAAGCTTAAGCCCAAGACTAAGTCCAGCCTGACTCAAGAGAATGAATGCTTTTCTTGCAAAGAGCTAGGCCATTGGAAGAGGAACGCAAGAAATACCGGCCGATCGAGAAAAAGAATGGTGGGACTAAAACTTCCACTACGGTATTAATGTTATAGATGTTTTCTTCTCGACTCTTCTGTTAACTCATGGGTATTTGATACTGGGATCGGTTGCTCATATCTGCAATTCGATCACGAGTCTAACAAGGAGTAGGAGAATTACAAAGGCGAGATGGATCTTGGCGTCGGGAATAAAGCAAAAGTTCTTTGCATTAGCCGTCGGGACTTTGCCATTACTTTTGCCTTGAGATTTATTATGGAATTAAATAATTGTTATTACGTTCGGCCATTAGTAAAAACATTATCTCTCGCCTCATGTTTGATGGCGAGGGTTATAATTCATTATTGAGAACAATGGTTGTTCTATATTTTTGAATGAAGTGTTTTATGGCTATGCACCTGTTTTGAATGGGTTGTTTATCTTAAATCTTGACGATGCATCCATCTATAATATTAATGCGAAAAGGCTTCGGTCTAATGAAACGAATTCCACTTTCATTTGGCACTGTCGTTTAGGTCACATAAGTGAGAAACGCATGAAAAAGCTCCATGATGATGGAATTCTAAACTCATTTGATTTGGAATCATTTGAAACATGCAAGTCTTGCCTGGTCGGAAAGATGACCAAGACACCTTTCACTGGTCGGAGTGAAAGGGCGTCCGACCAGTTGGCACTCGTACATACTGATGTATGTGGACCAATGAGTACGACAGCTAGAGGTGGTTTTTAGTACTTCATTACTTTCACCGATGACTATAGTAAATATGGATATATCTACTTAATGAGGCACAAGTCGGAATCCTTTGAAAAGTTTAAGGAGTTCCAGAATGAGGTCTGAGAATCAACTTGGCAAGACAATCAAATCTTTACGATCGATCGTGGAGGTGAGTTTTGAGCCATGAATTTGGCAATCATTTGAAACAATGTGGAATTGTTCCACAGCTTACACCACCGGGCACTCCACAATGGAATGGTGTGTCCGAGCGGCGTAATAGGACCTTGTTGGACATGGTTCGATCAATGATGAGCCAATCCGATCTGCCATTGTATTTTTGGGGTTATGCTCTAGAAACCGCCGCTTACATTTTGAATCGGTACCATCTAAATCGAGAGATAAGACACCATATGAGATGTAGGTAGGGAAGAGTCCTAGTTTGTCTTTTCTCGAGGATTTGGGGATGTGATGTCTATGTTAAACGCTTGACGTCGACAAACTCGCACCCAAATCGATAAATGCTTCTTTATAGGATATCCTAGGGAAACCAAAGGATATTATTTCTACAACCGGAAGAAGACAAAGTTTTTGTTGCCGAAATGGTGTCTTTTGGAGAAAGAGTTTCTTTCAAAAGGAGTCAATGGGAGAAAGGTGCAACTCGAAGAAATTAGGAAACATCTGAAAGTGTTTCAACTCCTCTTGAACCTCTCTTGGATGAACAAAATGTTGTTGAACCTATAGATGAGGCACCACCCCGTAGATCTAAAAGGCCACGTCAATTGCCTACAAGGTATGGGCATGACATATTATTATTGAATAATGATGAGCCTAAGACATATGAGGAAGCGATGATGGACCCGGACTCGAGAAATGGCTTGGAGCCATGAAATCGAGATAGAATCCATGAGAGAAAATCAGGTTTGGAATCGGTCGATCCACTTGATGGTGTTAAAACCATTGAGTGCAAATGGATCTATAAGAAAAAGATTGATATGGATGGAAATGTTCACATTCATAAGGCTCGACTAGTCGCAAAAGGTTTTCGACAAGTTCAAGGAGTTGACTATGATGAGACTTTCTCACCATGGCGATGCTTAAATCTGTTCGGATCATTCTAGCAATTCTTGCATATTTCGACTATGAGATATGGCAAATGGATGTCAAAACAGCTTTCCTTAATGGAAACCTAGATGAGGATGTGTACATGACACAACCTCAAGGTTTTGTCGATCCAAAGAATGCTAGTAAAGTATGCAAACTTCAAAAGTCCATTTATGGGTTGAAGCAAGCATCTCGGAGTTGGAATATACGTTTTAATGAGGAGATCAAAAGGTTTGGTTTCACAAGAACAAAGAAGAACCTTGTGTTTACATGAAGGTTAGTGGGAGCGCACTTGTTATTCGATCTTGTATGTAGATGACATACTACTTGGTCGGAAATGACATTCCAATGCTTGAATCTGTTAAAACTTCATTAAGAAATAGTTTCTCAATGAAAGATTTAGGAGATGCAGCATATATCTTGGGAATAAAAATCTATAGAGATAGATCAAGAAGGCTAATTGGATTAAGCCAAAGTATGTACATAGACAAAGTGTTGAATCGGTTCAACATGCAAGATTCCAAGAGAGGATTCTTGCCCATGGCACATGGCATTAATCTTAGCAAGAATCAGTGTCCTACGACCACTGATGAGCGAGACAAAATGAGTAATATTCCATATGCTTAGGCCATTGGATCTATCATGTACGCCATGATATGTACACGACCAGATGTATCATATGCTCTAAGTGTTACGAGCAGATACCAAGCTGATCCCGGTGAAGGTCACTGGACAGCTGTGAAAAACATTCTTAAGTACTTAAGAAGGACTAAGGATGTGTTTCTAGTTTATGGCGGTGATGAAGAGCTCGTTGTAAATGGTTACACTGATGCAAGCTTTCAAACCGACAAAGATGATTATCGTTCGCAATCTGGTTTTGTATTCATTTTGAATGGAGGAGCAGTGAGCTGGAAAAGTTCCAAGCAAGAGACGGTTGCTGATTTCACAACAGAGGCCGAGTACATTGCGGCTTCTGAAGCTGCAAAAGAAGGTGTTTGGATAAGGAATTTCATTGCTGAATTGGGTGTGGTTCCGAGTGCCTCGAGCCTAATGAATCTCTATTGTGACAACAATGGAGCCATTCTTGTGAGCTAAGGAGCCTAGATCCCATCGAAGTCCAAACATATACTCGAGCGTTATCATCTTATTCGCAAATTGGTGGATAGAGGAGATGTTAAGATATGCAAAGTTCATACGGATTTAAATGTTGCTGATCCGTTGACAAAGCCTCTCACACAGCCGAAGCATGAGGCACACACAAGAGCTATCGGTATTAGATACATAAATGATTGACTCTAGTGCAAGTGGGAGACTGTTGGAAATATGCCCTAGAGGCAATCATAGAGATGATTGTATTTCATTATGTTCATGACATTGGATAATGTGTTATCTTGTTCCTAGAATAATATTGTTAATATTTATTATCAAGTATGTGACTTGGTTGTGAAACTATATATTTCTGCGATAGTTATTCTTATACGTTCCCTGGTCGGAAACATATGAGGACACATATGAATAGACTAGCATATGTATTGGTTGATGACTATGTTTCACAAGTCATAGATATGGAGATATCAAACCAATAATATGGACACATGTTGGAGAACATGATGTTGGATTAGACCCACCTTGAGACACTATTGAGATTGTTATGATTCTATGTGTCGTTAGTTGGTCTCAAGCAATGATGATGTATAATCCTTAGACCGAGATCAGCATGGTTTCCTACATGTGTAATAGCACTCTTAGGGGTTGCCAAACGCTACACCGTGAATCGGGTAGTTATAAAGGTAGCTTTGGGTATCTTTGTGAAACAGGAGAGGAATGTGACCGGTGGGATATGGGATTTTCCCTCCTAACATAACAGAGAGATGTCTCTGGGCCCCTCGTTGTGATCGGATAAGGAAAGTGCATGGCCATACCACTAGTAGTCGAAGTGTTCGACCACGTGAAGTTATCCGACACTCGATCGAGAAAGAATTGAACAGTCCATGGATGACACAACATCTCACCTGGAGTTCAACCAGACATCGTGAGGCAAAGGGAGTATACACGAGTAGGTCACTCGGTTTGATCGATTCTGGTCGGTCGTATGGAGATCTGAGCTGGTCATAGATCGGTCGAATGTAATCACAGAGTGGTCGTAACACGTCGTAAGGAGTTACGAATCGTCGTGACCACAAATGAACTGGTCAGATAGAGTATAGACACAGTCGTAAGTGATGAGGACACAGTCGTAGATCATATTGCATTAAGGTTCGTCCGATATAATTTGTGTGTATTAGGAATCGCTATGTTCTGCTAGGAGCCGCTACGACTAGTGATCGAAAAGGGTTTCCGAGTCACAACCGATTACGCATGAACCTACAGGGTCACACACTTAACGGGTTGGAACAAACCAATACGAATACGATTCATAAACGTGTTCGGATAGGATCCGTCACGAGCACTATATAAGGAGATGCATGAGGCTGTTGGGAGGTACGCGAGAAAACACCACCAAAACCCTAGCCGCCATCTTCCTGAGAGCTCTGCCGTGCGACTTGGTGCTAGCACACCGGCGTATGGTTGTTCCTTCCCTGGACGTGTGGATACCGTAGAGGCGCTACTACGATTGTTGCGCTTGAGGACGATCCGCGATCTTCACGAGGAACTACAGAGGTTGCTGGATGTTGGACGATCGACTACGACCACTACATCGACGCGCTCTTCGTTGGACCAGGCTGCTCCAACCCTTCTTCCGCCGCTTCTCTCTGGCGTCGGTGGTAACGATCTATGATCATCTACTTGCTTGGCTTCCTGGTTTGCGTGGTAGAAATTTTTGTTTGTAGCTATCGTAGCCTACCCCACAACCCTACACGATACACAGGTTGGGTCGAGAAATATTAGAGAACAAGTGGCTAGTATGTTTAGAGAGACATTTGGGGTAGAGCCTAAAGGAAGATCACATTCATATCAAAAGCCATACCCTGATATTTATGATACTGTGCAATATCCTAGGGGGTTTAAAGTTCCTAAGTTTGTTAAATTTACTGGAGATGACAATAGGTCCACATTAGAACATATAGGCCAATTTATTGTGCAGTGTGGAGAGGCTAATGCTATTGATGCTTTGAAGTTAAGGTTGTTTCCTTTGTCTCTATCTCGCACTCGCATTCAATTGGTATACTTCACTTGCACCTAATTCGGTTCACACATGGTCCCGATTAGAGCAAAAGTTTCATGAATATTTCTATCTTTGGTGACCTTGAGTTAAGATTGTCACATTTAACATCGGTTAAACAAAAGCACAATGAACCTGTTGTTGAGTACATTAGGAGGTTTAGAGAAATAAGGAACCGATGTTTTAAGCTAATGATTTCTGATAAAGACCTAGCTGATTTAGCCTATTCAGGTTTACTTTCTCACTTGAGGGAGAAGCTAGAAAACCATGATTTCCTAGATGTTAACCAAGTGTTACAAAAGGCCCTGGCACAAGAAAGCTGGGTTAAAGAATCTAGGAATTTTCAGAGGTCAAGTGACAAAATAAAAGTAGATCGCCCTAATGTTCACATGCTTGAATATGAATCTGAAAACTCAGATGATGATGATATTGATGTTTGTGTGGCCGAATGGGCTTGGTCTTCAAAGTCTAAACCATTCGCTTGTTCAGCCTTAAAGCCGGTTTCACAAAAAAATCGGCAAGAGGAAATTAAATACACCTTTGACGTTGCCAAGTGCGATAGAATTTTTGATTATTTACTGCAAGAAAAACAGATCAAGTTGCCCGACAATCATGTTATACTGGCGCTCGAAGAATTGAAAAGACGTGCGTATTGTAAATTGCACAATTCCTATTCTCATGCCACTCATGATTGCAGGTATGTTGCAACCTTTGAAGATTCCAGAGTGGAAGTGGGAAGAAATCGGAATGGATTTCATTACCGGTTTACCTAAGACTCGATCGGGTTATGATTCAATTTGGGTAATAGTGGACCGTCTGACTAAAGTTGCCCATTTCTTGCTAGTCAAAACCACGTACTCAGGAGATCGTCTGGCAGAGCTGTATATGTCAAGGATTGTCAGTTTGCATGGTGTGCCCAAGAAGATAGTGTCAGATCGAGGATCTCAGTTCACCTCCTGTTTTTGGCAGAGTTTGCATGAAGCCTTAGGGACTCATCTGAATTTCAGTACTGTATATCATCCCCAGATAGATGGACAGACTGAAAGAGTTAATCAGATATTGGAAGATATGTTGAGGGCCTGTGCTCTAGCTAATGCCACCCGCTGGGATAAGAGTTTGCTATATGCAGAATTCTCATACAACAACAGTTATCAAGCCAGTCTGCAAATGTCACCGTTTGAAGCTTTGTATGGTCGTGCCTGCAGAACCCCGTTTAATTGGTCAGAAACTGCTGAACGTACCGTCTTTGGTCCAGATATTATTCAAGAAGCAGAAGAGCAAGTGTACATGATCAGAGCGAGATTAAAGATAGCTCAGTCAAGGCAAAAGAGTTATGCTGATAATCGCCGTCGTGATCTCAGTTTCGAGCCAGAGGATTTTGTCTACCTTCGAGTTACGCCCCTCAGAGGTGTGAAAAGGTTTCATGCCAAAGGGAAGCTTGCCCCTCGATATGTTGGCCCGTTCAAGATTTTGCATCGCCGTGGAGAAGTGGCTTATCAATTGGAGCTGCCTCCGTCGCTAGCAGGAATACATGATGTCTTTCACGTCTCTCGGTTGAAGAAGTGTCTTCGTGTGCCAGAAGAACAAGCCCCGTTGGAGTCAATTGAACTGAAAGAAGACCTCACCTATAAAGAACAACCGGTCAAGATTTTGGATGTCGCGGAACGTCGGACCAGAAGCAAGACAGTTCGATTTTGCAAAGTGTAGTGGAGCAACCACTCACAAGGCGAAGCCACGTGGGAGCGTGAAGAAGAGTTGAAAGCCGAGTTCCCTAGCCTTTTCTCCAGCTAGCCTGAATCTCGGGTCGAGATTCCTTTAAGGGGGGGAGGTTTGTAACATCCCAATTTTCTGAGCTTTAAAAATCCTTTGAATAGTTGTAGTGAGAAAATTCACCATTTGGATTTATTTGAATTTAATTCAAAAGCTTAACTATGGACCTTGAGTAACAAAACAATTTAATATGACTAAAGTCAACATGAACAATGGTCAACACTATTTTATTTGGATTCTATGTGCTTGGATATATTTTCTAGATTTTTCTAGAATTTTTCCAAGTTCATTTGCTAATTTCTATTGCCGTTTGGAATTTCTGGTATTTTTCTAAAAAGGAAAAGCTAAATAAAATCTCCTAAATAGCTTTGGGCCGAAACCCTCTTGCTTCGGCCCATCTCCTCTCCATCTTAGCCCGCTTCACTCGCGCAGCCCAACCCGCCGTTCATCCGTGGCCGTCCATTCGAATCGTCTTGATCGGATCACAGCCATTGCAAGGCTATCCTCCGCGTTCGCTAGCAGGTGGGGCCGCCGAGGTCGTCGTCTCTGAGCCGCTTTCTTCTCCACCCGCGCGCGTCCGACACCGCCATGGACTCCTTCTCGAGCTCGTCCGACAAAAGGGGAAACGGCCCCGATTCTTCATGCGGACAACGCCATCTAGAAGCCCTATCCTCCCCGCACTCGTTTCAAATGAATTTGAAATTCGAATTCGTCTCTATCCCGTTTTCCCTGTGCGCTCGTTTCGGGCGGTTTTGATCTCCGCCGCCGGCACGTCACCTCGAGGCCGCCCTGCGCCTATAAATAGGTCCCCGAGGGTCGCCATAGCACCCTTTCCAAAACCCCTCATCCAATTTCCCCTCCCGAGCCATTGCGCCGCCGCGATTCGAGATTTGAGTTTTGGTCACCGAAACCCTAAACCTCCAATTCCTTCGCCGTCGGTCACGCATTGCTTCCGGGGAGTGCATCGCTGTCTTCCTCGTCTTCAGAGCCATCCCGAGGACCCTTCATCGTCGCCGGAGCGCCACCGGAGACCCCGTCCGACAACGCCCGTAGCTCACTGCTGCCTCAAGCTCGCCGCCGGCCGCCTCCGTCGTCCTCAACCACCCGGAGTTGCACCCAGAGGTTCGCAATAGTGCCAGCTACCCTCCCGTACCACCCACCGTCGTCGATTCGCTGCCGTTCACCGGCGACCATCGGGTCCAGTGCCGCCACCGCCGCCGTTGTCGTCCTCGCCGACGTGGCCTCGCCGCGTCAGCAGCCACCTCAGCGCCGTGTGCACGTATCGTCCTAGGTGGCGCCGTGTCGGCGCGCCGCGTGCGGCGCGTCTGCGCCACGCCACCCCAATCGAGACCCAGAGGCTCGGTGAGACCTAGTCTATGTGAGCCATGTCAGCGGCGATGTGGGTCCCACGTCGAGTTTTTCCTTTTATTTATCTTATTCGAAAATCTTTTCGACGCGTCGGCGAAGCGCAATATTCCGATTTTTCTATTGAGAAATAATTCGGGAAATTCAGTAAATTCAATTTTAGGGTTTTTCTTTATATTCAAACTTCCAAAGCCCATAACTTTTGCATCCGAACTCCAAATCAGTCCATTCAAATTTCTAAATTCCTATAAATTCAAGATCTGTTTAATGGAGATTTTTATTTATTTTTTTGGAGTTGTTTTACCTCTTTTATTTATTTAGTTTGTTTGTTTGCTTCGTTTGCGAGTAGACTTTGACACTTCTGGAAGATTTGAAGAAGAAGGAGCACAACAAGACCAAGATCAATTTCTAGACCTGTTCCAAGGCAAGTCATGCTTTGACCATGATTGAATCCCAGTTTTCTAAATGTTATTTTATTTCAAAGTATTGCATTTTATTTCAAGTAATTATTTAAATACTTTTGGGATTAGCTATTAAATCCAATCTGTTATGCCTTCCTTGTATAATTGTTATGCCTTGATCCTTTGTCACCCTAGTTGATATTTAGTTGGTAATATTGTAGCACCAACGTGGGTTGGTTAGATGCGATTAGGTTGCTTAGCCATGCCACGAATCATTTATTCATGTAAAGTTGCAATTTATCAACTTGACTAAGTGACTATGTAACTTTGTAATAATGAGTGTGTACTATGTGTCTTTGTGGCATGTGTTGCACTTAAATCAACCGGGTGGTAAAAGGTTTGGACTGAGGCAAGTGGTGGGAACTGTGTGACATGGTGGCTATGTGATATGGGAATATGAATCTGTGTGTTAAATTAATCTGTGTGCCTTAGTTAGAATTTGGAAGTCTTGCCTCGGTCATTTAAGGACTGAACTTTGTGCGCCATTGAACTGAGCCCTTCCGTACGACCACATGCCTGTTATGGGACGGACCTAGCATAGTAAGATATGAATTCTTGGCATTGATTGCTCGAGCGAGGGTTAGGCTATGTGAAAAGGGTGGAGGTGTGTGCTACCATGTAGTCGCATCATGGGCGGTTCGCCGCTTCCTGTCTAACGGTGTGTGTTGTACCATACATGTGTGTATGGTTTGGTATGACGTAAGCACATTGGGAGCATCTATGTTAAGATGAAGTTTACAAATGCTTTATTACGATTAGTGCTTGCAACACTAGTTGTATCTTGTGGGTAAAGTGTACAAACTCTGCAGAGTGTAAACAATCTATTGAATAGCGCGTCATGATCATGGACAATGCTCGGGATTTCACACGAGGGTAGATCTTCATAAAGCGTGTGGGAAGGAGCTGTGTGATCTAAATCATATGGCTATGTGAATAATCTGTTTAGGTGTGTGTGTCTTTGTGAAATCAAAGCATTAAATTATTATTGTCTAATTGTTTTACTTGTTTTCAATCTATTATTTGTATTCAACTGCAAATGTTGCATTTCTGCAAAAGAACCATAAAATGCCATTCCCTTGTAATAAGCCTGCATATATAATTGCATTTCTGTGGTGTGACTTGCGAGTACGGTATGTACTCACACTTGCTTTAAACTAAATCAAGCAGAAGAGGAGGAGTCTTCGCCAGCATTCGAGGAGGAGTCTTCGCCAGCATTCGAGGAGGAGTTTATCGAAGGTGCCTGATCGTGGGGTCTAGATCCCAGTCGGTTGCCTGTGGTGAATCGATGGGATGCCGCCGCTTCTCTGTTTCATTGCTTTATTTCTCTGTTAGCCTGCGTGGCTTAATAATTGTAAACTCGACCGTAAGGTCAAACCATTATTTATTAATCAAATTATTCGTTTATGTTACTATTCACTTGTGTGGATCGATATCCATCTTTGTTGATATTGTGTGCACTAGCGTGATCCTGGACTAGGGCATTAAACACAGAGGGTCCAGAATTATATTTTTGGGTCCCGTCAGAGGAGGTATCAGAGCCATACTGACTGTAGGTCTAGACCTTAGTTAGATCGGCCGTTCGAGTGTCCAAATTATTTTCTAAAGAAAATTTAACTTGCAAGACTAAATGAATTGCTTAACTCCTCTCACATCTCTCTTGACTCATCTATTGCTAGAATTTTCCCTCTCCCCACTGTTTTAACTTGGTTTCTGCCTCTTGTCTATCTTGACAGATGCCCTACCTTCAGAGATCGCAATGGAGGACTTGCCGCAGAGCTATGGAAGCTGCTGCAAACGCTTGGAGGCTTCGACTACCCAATGTACTGTGGCAGCGAGTACATGGTCAACGGGCGAGATCGTGGTGTGGTCTGCCGCCTAACAGTCTACGCCAGGAGGAACACTAGAGGCAGCCAGCCGTTGGACATCTCAGTCAGGAGGATCACCTTTACGCAAGGAATCCAGGAGTCGTCACGCCTGGCCATTCTCCGAGTCTGCAGCGTCTACGCACAAGAGCTGCAGAACACTGTCTTCCGCTACCATCCCAGATCTTCTTCGGAGGAGCTATCTGCACGCTTTCCGTCTACAAATGGGGAAGGCAACACTACAGTGGTGCACCTTGCTCAGTTCACCGCTGCTCAGGAGGAGTCGCTGGAGTTGGCCGCCACCGAGCTGGAGTGCGCCTATGAGGCCTAGGAAGAAGCCGAGAAAGGATCGCCGTCCTAGAGCAAGCTCTCTCGGTCGGCATGAGCCCAAGATGATCAAGAAGAAGATCCGGAGGAACGGAAGAGCGAAGAAGATCGAGAGGAGGTTCGGAAAATCCAATGAACACCTGCCCGGAGGAGCCCAGCAGGCTGCAGAGCCGAGGAGCAACAGACTGCACCAAAGACGCCTTGCCTCACCGCACCAATTCGAGAACATCGAACCGATTCGCGAGGATGCCAGCTCACTTCCGAGTCTACAGCAGGCAGGAGCGCCGCCGTGGCTGTGGAGGCTTTCTCGAGTAGTTTGTTTAAGTTCCAGTTCAATCGGGCTTAGCCAGTTTTCCTTCTTCAGAGTTGCCCTTTAGGCGGTAGCTTGTGTGCTTAGGTTCTTCTTATTTCCTTGTGTGCAAGTGTGAGCTGCAAAGGCCCTTAGGCATTTGTTGCAGCCATGCTAAGACCCTAATAATAAAGTTATTTCATTTGAGTTTCTTGAGCCGTGTTTGTTGGGTTTAATCTATCCCCCTGTTTAGTTCTTAACTCATCTTGTGCTTGCTACCTTATCTAACTTATGGAGCTTCACCAGATGGTTCAGACTCGTCACACTGCTGCAAGTGGATCCGACACCCCAGCGTCCAAAGAAAATGATCAAATCCCCGCAGGGACAGTGCCACCCCAAGAACCACCTCTTGACTTGCAGAACTTTGGAGCCTTGATGGCAGCATAAACGCAAATGATGTATAACATGATGAACCAGATGCAGGCTATGAACAACAACAACAACAATCATCAGGGAGGAGCCACAGTCGCTCATGGCCATCAGGGACCATCCAAGTTGGCTGAATTCATGAGGACCCGTCTGCCAACTTTCTCTGGACATGTCACGCCAATAGAAGCTGGTGATTGGCTTCGCGTGATTGAGAGGAAGCTGCTGATCACTCAATGCAGCGATCACGAGAAAGTTTTGTATGCCACTCATCAGATGGAGGGCATAGCTGCTGAGTGATGGGAGAATTTTTGCACAGCGCATGAGGCACCGCAGAATATCACTTGGGAAGAATTCTCCACAGCTTTTCGCCAATATCATGTACCTGAAGGGATCATGGATTTAAAGAAAGATGAGTTCCGTGCTCTTAAGCAAGGAGCTATGTCAGTGACTGATTACCTAAATAAGTTTTCTCAGCTAGCTCGCTATGCTGCAGAGGACAAGGATAGTGCCACAGCAGATTAATCGTTTCCAGCCGCAGAGTTCTTTCAAGACACCTACACCGCCTTCAGCACCTCGTCCTTTTGTCTAGAATTCTCGCAACCCTACACCAGTCAACCCTACCCCAGGGAACAACATGCAGAATGAACCAAGAGTGTGCTACAATTGTCGTCAACTAGGTCACTTCGCCAATCAGTGCCCCCGGAAGGGAACAATCACTCCAGTCCGCTTCAACCTTGGAGCAACACCTGCCAAGACCCCAGTGCAGAACAACCAAGGAGTTTCTCAGGGAACCAGTCAACCAGGAGGAGCGCCTCAGTCAGTTGTCAGAGGTCGTGTTAACCACGTCACTCTGGAAGGAGCCCAAGAAGCACCAGATATCGTACTGGGTAAGTTTCTAGTAAATTCAAGATTACTGCATCGATTACATTTGATTACGAGCTTCACATTCGTTTGTTTCTGGAGTTTTTACAACTAAGAATAAATTGGACGTTATGCATCTTAAACATACCTTGCTAGTCCAGTCGCCTGGAGCAGAGCTAAGTTCTAAAGTGGGTTGTTTAGGAGCTAAGTTACTCATAGCTGGAGTTGAGTTTCTAGATAACCTAATTGTTCTAGACACCCAAACCATAGATGTCATCCTTGGCATGGATTGGTTAACCAAGCACAAAGCCGTGCTAGATTGTGGCCGAAGAGCCGTTACAATCGAGGATACCAAAGGAAACAAGATAGAATTCCTAGCTACCTCAGTGCGTAATGGACATCTGCTAGTCAATAGCCTGAAGACCGTTGCTTTGGAAGATGTGCCCGCTGTCCGAGAGTATCCAGATGTGTTTCTAGAAGAGTTACCAGGGATGCCAACAGATCATGACATCGAGTTTGTCATCGATCTAGTGCCAGGAACAGCACCAATCTCGAAGAGACCTTATCGGATGCCAGCTGATGAGCTAGTAGAGATGAAGAAGCAGATAGAAGAACTTATCGAGTGTATGTTACTATTCACTTGTGTGGATCGATATCCATCTTTGTTGATACTATGTGCACTAGCGTGATCCTGGACTAGTGCATTAAACACAAAGGGTCCAGAATTGTATTTTTGGGTCCCGACAAATATCCTATGCCTATAGCCGACATGTTGATTAATGATGCTTCGGGACATAGAGTAATTAGTTTCTTAGATGGTAATGCTGGTTACAATCAGATTTTTATGGCCGAAGAAGACATGTCTAAAACGGCTTTTCGATGTCCCGGTTTTGTTGGTTTGTTTGAGTGGGTTGTGATGACTTTTGGTTTAAAGAATGCTGGTACTACTTATCAAAGAGCCATGAATTTAATTTTTCATGATCTACTTGGTATTGTCCTAGAGGTATACATCGATGATATAGTAGTTAAATCGGATAGTATGCATCATCACTTAGCCGATTTATGTCTAGCCTTTGAACGGATGTGTCGGTATGGTTTGAAAATGAACCCACTCAAATGTGCTTTTGATGTATCGGCTGGCAAGTTCTTAGGATTTATAATACATGAGAGAGGCATAGAAATAGACCCCACTAAGATAGAAGCTATAAAGAAAGTGAAAGTGCCACAATGTAAAAGGGATATGCAAAAGTTTCTAGGCAAGGTAAATTATTTGAGGAGATTTATATTTAATTTGTCTGGTAAAATCAGCGCATTTACTCCTATACTTCGGTTAAAGAAAGAGACCAAATTTACTTGGGGGGCAGAACAGCAACAAGCTTTTGAAGACATTAAAAAGTATTTGTCTACACCTCTGTGTTGAGGGCGCCCAAAGTCGAACACCATTTAATTTGTATATTCTTTGCACAAGAGGGTGTCATCGGTCTTTGTTTTGATGATGATGGACGGCAAGGAATATGTTATTACTTACTTGAGTAGGCGCTTTCTTTGGGAGCCGAGACGAGGTATGCATTTGTTGAAAGATTATGTTTATCCTTGTATTATGCTTGTTCCAAGTTGAGGCATTATTTGCTGTCTAGCACTTGTGTTATTGCCTGTCAAACCGATGTCGTTAAGTACATGCTACAGCAACCAATTTTGAGTGGTAGGATTGGAAAGTGGGTTTATGCATTAATAGAGTATGATTTGGCTTATGCATTAATATATTATGATTTGGCTTATGAATATTTAAAATCTATAAAAGGCCAGATTGTAGCTGATTTCATTGTAGATCATAGGATCGATAGTGGCATAGAGCTGGTTAGTTATATATCTCTACGTCCATGGAAATTATACTTTGATGGTTCAGCTTGTAAAGAAGGACAAGGTGTTGGTGTTGTGCTGGTTTCACCTAGAGATGTCACTTTTGAAACATCAGTTTGTTTAGAATACTTTTGCACCAACAACCAGGGCGAATATGAAGCTCTCTTGTTAGGATTACAAATTTTAGAGTCCATGGACGTAAAGAGTATAGAAGCATTTGGTGATTCACTGTTGGTGGTCCAGCAAGTGTCAAAGGTGTATCAGTGTTTTGATGGATCACTAAATAGCTATTTGGAAAAATGTTTAGGAATCATAGCAACTCGGATGATTTTACTATTAGCCATATATCTAGAGAAGAGAATATTAGGGCAAATGACCTAGCACGCAAGCATCTGGTTATCAAGTTAAAAGGGTAAATTGTTCATGAAAGAGAAGCCAATGCTTGGAGGTGCTGCGATTTGTATGGCGAACAACATGATAACAGATTCGGATACTTTGGGAACATCAAGTCTTCTTAGAGCCTCATATTGGAGAAAGCCTTTAATTAGTTATTTAAAAAACCCTAGTCAATCTGTTGATAGAATGCTTCGGTGGCAAGCATTAAGATATACATTGCTTGATGGAGAATTATATCGCCGAGCCATAGATGGGTTACTTTTAAAATGCTTGAGTTCGGATCAATCTAAGGTTGCTATGGGTGAAGTGCATGAAGGCATATGTGGTACACATCAGCCGGCTCATAAAATGAAATGGTTGTTAAGGGGAGTTGGTTTCTATTGGTCGACTATGTTAGAAGATTGTTTTAGATATTATAAAGGGTGTGAGTCATGTCAAAAGTTTGGTGATGTGCAATTGGCACCTGCTGCTATGTTACATCCTATAATTAAACCATGGCCGTTTCATGGATGGGGTTTAGATTTTATCAGCCAAATACACCCTGCATCTTCTAAAGGTCATCGTTTTGTTTTAGTGGCCACTGATTATTTCACCAAGTGGACAGAAGTTGTTCCTCTTAGAAACATGACTCATAAGGAGGTGATTAGTTTTATTTTGGAGCATATTATTTATAGATTTGGCATACCACAAACTTTAACTACTGATCAAGGTTCATCTTTTATGTCTCACCAAGTGCAAGAGTTTGCCGAATCACATGGAATCAAGCTCCTTAATTCCTCACCTTATTATGCTCAGGCCAATGGTCAGGCCGAGTCAAGTAATAAAACTTTAATTAGACTCATCAAGAAAAAGATAAAGGAAAATCCTAAGAGATGGCATGAGGTGTTGTCTGAAGCATTATGGGCTCACCGTATATCTAAACAAAGTGCTATAAAGGTAACACCGTTTGAATTAGTATATGGGCAAGAAGCTGTTTTGCCTGTTGAGATATATTTGAAAGCTTCTAGAGTGGCCAGGCAAAATGGGTTGTCGGCTGAAGTTTATCATGATTTAATGATGGACAAGATAGATGAGGTTGCAGATGAGAGATTAAAAGCTTTGAGAGAAATTGAAAAGGATAAAATAAGGGTAGCCAAGGCCTACAATAAGAAGGTGAAGGAAAAATCGTTTCAAATAGGGGACTTAGTTTGGAAGACGATTTTGCCTGTTGGGCACAAGGATAATAAGTTTGGGAAGTGGTCACCAAATTGGGAAGGTCCATATAAAGTTGTAGAGATTGTCCCTACAAATTCATATATAGTGCAGAATTTGCAGGGAGATAGGTTGCATAAAGTTCTTAATGGTAAATATTTGAAGAAATACTATCCAAGTGTTTGGCAAAATGCCTGAAAAGTAGATGGCCGATGAGCTGTTGGTCATCGTCCTAAGAAATACACATATGGCCGGTGTTTGATCATCGTCCTGAGGAACAATTGAAGATATTTTTGTGATAAGCGTATTTGTTTACCAAAAAGCGAGGGGCATGTGTTGACGACAAGATTTAGCATCTTTAAAGGGCTTTAAAGACCTCTTGGGAGGTTCTGTTTTTCACGCAGACGCACCGTGTGTTCCTTAGCGGTAATCTTGCATCTTTGTTGGATGGCATTTGGTCTTTGTTGAAGTCATAGTTTTGACAAGTAATAGCCAAATCGGTAATCTACCGCAAGTTAAGTCGCGGAACTACCGCGAAGAGGTACTACCGCAATAATGCAATGCAGATACTACCGCAAGACACATGATCTGAGTAGGTTCTTGATGACGTCCGATTAAAATGGGCGGGCGGATCATTGTGAGCGTTCGGACCGTCCGGCGTAAAGGGACTTATAAGCGTCCGATTAAAATCCAACGGCTCAAAAGCAGGTGAACGTTCGGACCATCCGAACGTAAAGAGACTTGTGAAGCGTTCGATTGGCCATTTCAATCTGGACCATCCACGTGGCAAAACACAAGTTTTTGAGGTCTTTTGAAGCATTTCAGTAACGCGGTAGTTCCGCAATATGAGGCGGTACTACCTCTCAAAATAATACCGCATGTTTAATGGCGGTAATACCATTTTCTTGATTCTCTTCGAGCGGCACTACCGCACATATGCAAAGGTACTACCACAGATCGCTTGATCTGAGATGGATTCTTTGAGGCGTCGATTGAGATCGGACGGTCCAAAATGATAAATGTTCTGACCTTGAGCGATTATCGATCTAATGGCTAAAACACGTGGTCCGATCGGCCATTTCAATCGGGCCGCCCGTGGATGTATGCGTGTGTCTTTGAGGCTTTTGGCGTTTACGTGAAACAATAGTTCCAGGTGTGGGCGGTAATACCGCACCAAGGTAGTACCGAGTGTTTTGTAGCGATACTTAGATTCAAGAGAAGGTGTTTTGGAGCTCTGGTTTACATGAAGAGCGATATGACCGCAGTTTGAATGGCAGTACTTCCGCATGGCGGTAATACCGTGTACCATTCAAGACCTCCTCAAAAGCGGCCACGTGGCTCCATCGTGGCCACTTAGGACCTCCCTAGAGGCCCTCACGTGGCATCATCAGGACCATTCAGGATCTCCTTAAAAGCGTCTGCATGGTTTCATCAAAACTTCATCAAAGGCATTTACGTGGCTTGATCAGAGACGTCCAGGACCTCCTCGGAGCACGTACAAGGCTTGATCAGAGCCGTTCAGGACCTCCCGCATGAACTTCCCACGAAGACCATCAGTACAAACAGTGGTACCGGAGGCTAACTGGCGGAATTACTACTTCAAGCGGTATGACAGTGCATCCGTTAGCGGTACTACCGCGGTACGGTTGTTCCGATTGTTATTTAGGTGGAACTACCGTGTTTCATTCAAGATCTTTTCAAGACCTCCCGCGCAGACCTTCCGCAAGGATTCCCTCAATACTTTCCCGTGAAGATCTTCTATGTGGAAACTTACGTGTTTGGAATAGGAAAGATATGTCAAATGTAGAAGGTTTGAAGATTGTAACCAAATCATATCTGTAAAAATTGGTTTGGCTAGGAGTCCTGAGCTCTTACGGCTAAGACCTGCCGCCCTTTAAATAGAAAATGGTCATGGCCGATTGTAGGATCAACCAATCGATCAAATACCAATCGCATCTACTTTTATTCATAGTTCCTCGTAGTCCTGTGCCTTTCCAACCTTTTTGCTTCCCGTCCAGCAAGATCGCAAGATCAACCCGTGCAAACACCGCCGCGCTGCGCCATGACTAGCTCCGCCTAGGCACTGCGCGTTGGTGACATGATCCGGAGCACCTCATCGCTGCCGTGATCATCGTGTTGTGCGCAGCACAATTTTGTCATAGAAGATGATTATGTGCAGCTTCCAGATGAGATATGTGTTCCATACACTAGCGAGGAGTATAACATAAACAACCTTATAGAGAATGCCTTCCAGATGTCGGATGCAAACATCTCCGATCCAGACTACATTACTTCCAGATGGCACTGAAGAAACCGTAGAAGATGATTATGTGCAGCTTCCAGATGAGATATGTGTTCCATACACTAGCGAGGAGTATAACATAAACAACCTTATAGAGAATGCCTTCCCAATGTCGGATGCAAACATCTCCGATCCGAACTACATTACTTCTCGAGCTATTCTAGCAACGCGTAATGAGTATGTTGATATGATAAACATGAAGCTGATCGATCGATTTCCTGGGGAGGAGATAATCTATCACAGTTTTGATCGTGCAGAGGATGATCCTCATAACTACCACCCCTCTGAATTATTGAATTCTCTCACACCTAATGGTTTGCCTCCGCATGTGCTCAGGCTAAAGGTTAACTGTCCTGTTATATTGCTATGGAACCTGGATCCAGTAAATGAATTGTGTAACAGGACGAGATTGGTAGTCCAAGGCTTTCAAAATAATACTGTTAATGCCGAAATAGTGCTTGGACAACATGTTGGGAAGAGGGTTTTTCTACCCCGGATACATTTATGCCCATTTGATGGTGAAATGTTCCCCTTCAAGTTCAAGAGAAAGCAATTTCCAATCAGGCTAAGTTTTGCTATGACGATTAATAAGGCACAAGGCCAAACTATCCCGAATATTGGTGTATACCTCCTAGGTCCTGTTTTCTCACATGGACAACTCTATGTCGCGCTTTCGCAAGCTACTGCTAGGATCAATATAAGAATACTTGTTGCACGGGAAAATGATAGGACTGTCATATCTGCCCGGATAATCACCAAGAATATCATCTATAAAGATGTTCTTACGTCATAGATGGCTTATGTACAATCTTGAATTTATTTGGTTTGTATACATGTTGGAAGAGAAACCATGCATACTATTTTAATGTGGAGATTTGTATTTGATTTGTTTTACTTACAACCGTGTAAATATAATAATGTTTTCTATGTGATCCTTTGTTGTTTGCTATTGGCATCCTTATCAAGATGTATGTCTCATTGGAATGTTTAACATGAAAGGTACAAAATAGAATTTGCTCGTATTAGATTTCTTTATGAGAAATTGTTTGATGTGTCATGTCAACATCATGTCGGTTAGGAACATTTCCACTCATAGAGTCTATGCTCTGTTTGATGCCCCCACTCCATCCCAGTCTAGGTAAGTTTTTCCAAAGGCACCTTTATGTGTATTTCCTTTTTGTTTTAGTTAAATTTTTGCGTGTTTGCATGTAATTAATGTACATTTAACATGAATAAAATAATATGGTTGTTTATTTCTCTTTTGTAGATGCATCCACTTTCATGAGTTGGGTGCAGACAATGTACATTTTACGTGGTTCTTCCATGTTTACGTAGTACACAAATTCCCTGTGCGAGAGGTCATGTCTGGACCTATGCTTCAGATTATTGTTGTTGATGAGAATATATGTACCGATATTTACTTTAATATTTATTAGACACACATGCTATTTTATTACCAAGATCATTTCATACATTGACCATATGCTTTCCACATTTCTATTAGGGCATGAAAAATGGAAGTAGTTTGCTTCGGTAGATAAGCGCACATATTTGATAGATTACTTGCGGAAGAAAATTCTTATGAGCCCCGTGTCGTAAATGTTGATCCAAATCCCAATGAATTCTGGTTCCCTGGGAAGGAGCTTGAGTTGAGGTTTACGTACCAAACTACAGTAGGGCAGTTGAGTAGTTTTATTCAATTTTCTTATCTCTCTCCCTACTTCATGCATTTTGAAGAGGTTTATCAGAAACCAAATAAGTCAATTTTTGTAAGATCTCTGTTTTCACATATTGTATCTTCTCATATAATAGAATTTTTGTATTGTTACTTCTCACAATTGTAATACTTGATGCAACTTTGGCAAAATATGGTAGGTTTGGTTATACATGTCAGCCCAATTCAGCACATCAACAACTTCCCACGTCGTACACCGATGAGGGAATTATGTATCATGGATGACAAATACAAGTAGCACAATAATGCTTCTACTTTCTTGAAAGATGATATATTATATTGCATATCTTTCATTGAGTCTATGTTTTCTGTGAATTAGACATAACTTACTATTCGTGCGTGTGTGTTTGGGATGGGCTAATTGTGCGGTATCTAACACAATGGAGACTTGCGAGTTAAGAGCACCATGTTTTGGCCGTGACAATGCTGAAGAAGAATAGTCAGTATGGTATGTGTAGAGCTATTTCGATCTTATTCTTGATAGTCAACAAATTGTTATAACATACTAATCCTATACACTATAATATTGAAAAGGTTGCTTGATGACAATGGGATGTAACAATTTCTTGTTTGGACCTCAAGTTGCTAGAGCACAAGAGCTCGAAGGTAAACAACCATGTAAATAATGTATGCACATATTTCTTTCATAATTTAATTGGTGCTCTCTTTGAACAGAACTACGACAAGTAGTGCTGCACGATGTGAATGTAAGAAACTTTGTCATGCATGTTGTTGACATAGGAATGATGAACTTGCCGGAATGTTTGTACATTAATAACGTAAGCAAACCACTCAATCTTTTGACATCTCTTACATATAATATACAGTAGATTTATGATGTTTAACTTTTGTTTGTCATTTTGTATAGTGTATTTCCTTTCTCTTTACGTGACAAGCTAGAGATAAGGATAGGTCTTCTATAAGGCTACCACATCAACTTTATTTCTAAATTCCCGTTTATGTTTCTGTTTAATGCATGATTTATAATTTATATGTTGGTTTGTACTTAATTTACACGATGGTATGTTAGTTATTTATGTATTGAAGTAAACTATGGGAAAATATTGTTTGCTACCATTCATTTCTAGAATTGTCGCACAAAGTTCTTGTTCTCTCGTGCTGCACTAATGCGATGTCCGTATGTATCACCATCTTTTAATTGCTTGATTCGCTTTATGTGTTAAAGATAAATATCATTTCTGTAAGGTTTGTGGTTCCGTTGCAACGCACGGGCATCCTACTAGTCAACATTAAAATTTTATTTTGTATCATGAGTAACACAAATAAGAAGATTTTGACAAATGATAAATCTAAAGGAAAATGGAGAGGGGTAAAGGCAAATGTTACTATCCATATCAAACTTAGTTTTTTTCCCATCTAATGCACTTTGAGATTGAAATTGAAATTCTAAAGGAGGCTAGGCTACAACACTTGATTGACTATGTCATTAGATCTTTTCGTTTCTTTTTTTTTTTTTTTGATTTGCCCACTGCAAGTATCCAAGGAGCAGTTTTATTCGGTGCAAACTTCACTTCCCTACGGTTCTGTTTGGGTCCAAGGTAGGTGGCCGGGGTAGGGCGCCGGGCCGCAGTAGGAGAAGAGGGCCTTCAACTCGGGGCAGCCGGCGGGGTACGGCACGGCGCGGCGGAACGGGTCCCTCTGGGCCCTCTTGAGCCGAAGAAAGCCGCGGCATCCGTACGGGTCCTGCCGGCACTGGGAACGGACGGAGGCCTCGCCTTCCGCGGCGGCCTGCCTCGCCGTGGGCGCAGCCGGGGTGCCCGAGAAGTGGAACCGCGCTTCCGGGAACCCGAGCGCCGATCGGTGCAGCCGCGCGAACCTCTCCTCCTTGAAGTCGTAGCTCACCACCTGACAGAGTGACAGACAAGCTAGCGGAATTTCAGAGGGATTAACCAGGAAATAGTGTGATTCCGCCGTAGCTTACGTACGGTGATATTGTGCGGGTATATTCCGCTGAGTTGTCTGAAGCGGCAGATGCTGAAGAGGAGGTTCTCGAAGCTGTCTCGTGCGTGCTCCTCTGTCAGCGCCCGCCTCCTTACGCTGCCGGCGTCGTCATGGCCGCCGAACCAGGCCAGGGAGTCGGCGACGGACCAGTAGCTCTGCGCCTCGCTCCTCGGCCCGGCCTCGCTCCTCGTCTCGCCGCCGCTGAACAGCAGCAGCGCCGCCCCGTCCATCGCCGCGGCCGACACCCCGGCCCTCACGTGCGCCACGAACGTGGCCGCCTGCCCGGGGTGCCGCTGGTACGGCTCCAGGAACAGGGGCCGATCTACCTAGGGTCATGGGTGTTTAACTAAACACCCAAAGTTTTTAGACAAAAATTATGTATATTTACAGTATAATACATATATATACCAAAAAACAAGTTGAATCAGTAGTTTAGAACGTAACTTCGCACTCCACAGCGAGTCCGACGCCCGCGTCTGCTACTCTGCTTCCCAAGCTCCCACCCAGCGTCGCTTACAAGCCCAATACGGCAATAGCGGAAGCCCAAGCGCCCAACAGTCCAAAAAACCAGCAGCATCCCCAATTCCCCCACGGAGGCACCCCTCCCCTCCCAACCCTAAATCTAAATTCCCCCCGCCTCCATCCTTGCGCAAGGGAGCGTGGCGGCACCGGCGGGTGAGCGTGGCGGCGTCGCCGAAGAAGGCCAGAAGGGGTCGGGGAGGACCGGCAATGAGCAAGAGCAGAGCGAGCAAAAAACAAAGTCCGGAGGTTGTGGGCGGAGGCAATGAGGTCGTGGCGGGCGGCGTCGGCGCGGCGTTCGGGTCAACCGGGCCGAGCCGAGAAGGGGAGGGAGGGCCGGAGGCCGAGGACCGCAGCGCAGGGGCGGAGCCGCGGAGGCGGCAAGCGCCCGGCGGAGGCGCGCCATGACTGCTGGCGTCTTGGCGCCAGCAGCGGCGGCGGCGCTTGCTCGACTCCATCTCCATCGCTGTCGCCTCGAGCCGTCAGTACTGCGCCTCGTGACTCATCGCTTCATGACCATCTGTGAGCGGCTGACCTGCGTTCATAAATTGAATTGCAGGTTGAGGTTGGGTCTTGGGTGGGTTGCTGACTTCTTGTAAATTTGTTGAGTTGTTGTAGACTATTAGACTTGTAGACTTGTAGTAAACTAGTAATGAGTAATCTAAGCTAAGTAATGGAATTATGGAATGTTGTGTTGTCTGTTGTGACTTGTGAACTTGAACGATTGAGGTTGGGTGGGTTGCTGAGTGCTGACTAACTGACTTCTTGTAATCTTGTTGAGTTGTTGTAGACTATTAGACTTGTAGACTTGTAGTAAACTAGTAATGAGTAATCTAAGCTAAGTAATGGAATTATGGAATGCTGTGTTGTCTGTTGTGACTTGTGAACTTGAACTTGTGTTGTGATTTGTGGAATATTGGAATGCAAGAAAAGGGCTATTCTTGCTTTACTAACTTAGCTCATCCCGGTGATGAATTTGTAGTGTTGTGAGCCACAGAGCCAGTCAGCCAGAGCCAAGCGCCCAAGCAGTCAAGCAGATTAGCATAGGGCATCAGCCATCAGGGTAGAGGCAGGCAGCCAGCCAGAGCGAGAGCCAGGTAATTCCTAATTTCTAATTTGGCAGTGAGTCTGTGAATGAATTAAAGTGAATTGTGTATTTGTGTTATTGTCATATTGTGGTCCTGAATCTTCATTCTTTATTGTATGCGAATTGTAGATATTAGAGCTTTTAAAATGGAGAAGAAGTCATCAATTTGAAATCTTTGTGGGAGAGAGCGGGAAGAGACTTAAGAAGCCATCCACCTCAACGCCGAACTAAAACCTATTGAAAGCCATGTTGAAGACCAGATAGAATCTCCTTCCAATGAGAACCGGTGGAATCTCCTTCCTATGAGTGCGATTGGTAGTGCATGTACTGGGAGATAGGCGCAAGCCTGAGAACCGAGATAGGCTCAGGCTCTCCATTATCCCCAATAACAGAAGACATAGAAGATGACATAGAAGATGAAGAAGCTATTTATGATATTGATTTGCTTGTGCATGATCCTGGAAAGAGAATTCCCATCACAGGCTATGATGTCAATGAACAAGATGCAGTGAGAAGAGGATACATTGCATTGGGGCCATGTCAACCACGAGCACATGATTTTCCAAAAAGAAATATTGGAGGTATCGCGCGCTTCTTAGCTAGTTGGTTTGACCAATATAATTGGCTTGAGTGCAGATGTGGAGCGAGATCTTGCCTTTTGCTTCAGTATGTTATTTGTTCAAGGATAAAACTAATTATGCTGGTGGAGATAGTTTTGTGAATGGAGGATTTAGAAATTGGAACCATAAAGATAGATTTGACAAACATGTTGGTGGTATTAATAGTGCCCACAATGAGGCTCATGAGAAATATGAGTTCTTCATTAAACCTAAAGTATCAATTGAAGAGTCTTTTGCTTCAAACTCCAAACAATTAAAGGCTTTATACAAATCTCGCTTGACATATTCACTTAAGTGCTTGAGGTTTATTTTGCGTCAAGGGTTGGCTTGTTGTGGACATGACGAAGGTGAAGACTCACAAAATAAAGGAAATTTTCTTGAGCTTTTAAATTGGTTGGCAAAAAATTTTAAAGAAGTTAACAAGATTGTTCTAAAAAATGTTCCAAAGAATAGTCAAATGACTTCTCATGCGATACAGAAAGATCTCATCAACTCTTGTGCCAAAGAAACCACTAGGCTAGTCATAGATGACCTTGGTGATGATTATTTTGCAATACTTGCCGATGAATCTAGTGATGTGTACCAACAGGAACAATTGGCTCTTTGCTTACGTTATGTTGATAAACAAGGAAGAGTTGTTGAGAGGTTTCTCGGCATTGTCCATGTTGAAAACACTACCGCTTTGACACTTAAAACAGCAATTGAGTCTTTGCTTATGGATCATTCATTGAGCTTGACACGGGTCCGTGGGCAGAGATATGATGGAGCTAGTAACATGAAGGGTCAAGTTAATGGTCTAAAGAAACTAATTATGGATGAGTCTCCTTCTGCTTATTATATTCACTGCTTTGCCCATCAACTCCAGTTAACTCTTGTTGTTGTTGCTAAGGAGAATGGTGATTGTGTTTGGTTCTTTCAACAACTTGCATATTTGTTGAATGTTCTAGGGATGTCTTGTAAAAAGATACAAATGCTTCGAGTAGCTCAAGCTCAGCGGATTGTAGAGGCATTAGAATTGGGTGACATTGAAACTGGTCGGGGTTTGAATCAAGAGATGGGCCTAGGTAGGCCGGCTGATACTCGTTGGGGATCCCACTATAAAACTGTTATGCATGTCATCTCTTTGTATCCTTCAATCCGACGAGTTCTTATAAAGATTGGAGAAGATCGCACTTCAAGCACGGAGGCTATACAAGCTCAAACTATGTTGACATCATTTGAGTCATTTGAGTTTGTTTTCATGGCACATTTGATGCTAACTATATTTGGATACACAGATGACTTAAGCAATGCTTTGCAAAAGAGGGATCAAGATATTGTTAATGCAATTGATCTTATTTATTTGACAAAGACTCAATTGCAGTTATTGCGGGAAGATGATGGATGGGAAACTTTTCTTAATGATGTCACTTCCTTTTGTGTGAAGCATGGCATCAAAGTTGCTAAAATGGATGATTTTTATAAGCCGGTTGCAAGATCCAAAAGGTTCTTCAAAAAAGTCAAGAATCTCCATCGCTTCCATGTTGAAATGTTTTTAAGTGTCATTGATAGACAACTTCGAGAGCTTAATGACAGGTTTGATGAGGTAAACACGGATTTGCTTCTTTGCATGTCTTCATTCAATCCTGCTGATTCATTCGCTGCTTATGACAAGGAAAACTTGGTTAGGCTTGCTCAGTTTTATCCTAAAGATTTCTCGAGCACAGAATTAATGCATCTTCCCTTTCAACTTACACACTTCATTACTGATATGCGTAGAGATGAAAGGTTTAGAAAAGTGAAAAATCTTGCTGAGCTATCAATCGTTCTTGTTCAATCAAAGAAGAACCTCCATTATAAAACTGTTTACAAGCTTCTTAAATTGGTGCTAATTCTTCCCGTAGCAACTGCTAGTGTTGAGAGAGTCTTTTCTTCAATGAAGTATGTGAAGAAGAAGCTAAGGAATAGAATGGGTGAGCAATACTTGAATGACTACTTGGTCACATTTCTTGAGCGGGAATTTTTCATGCAAGTTAAGGACAATGACGTCATATCTCGCTTCCAAGGCATGAAGCACCGTCGAGTTAAATTGTAATTTTCTTAATTATTTTGTAATTTATTTGAAATATTTGAGAATTGAGATGTTATCTCCGGTACAAACAATTAGTACTTCCATTATTACTATTGTGGTATGTCATCTGTGGACTTTTTGTTCTGTATTGATCAATATTTTTGTAACTTCGAACACCCATCTTGAAAATCCTGGATCCGCCACTGTCCAGGAACCACGACCCCTCCCGGCCCGCGCCAGCGCCGCCGCAGCTTGCGCTCGTGTACAACGCGTGCCCGGCCACCATCACCAGATTCCAGAGGCCCGGGAACGGGTGCCCGCCGCCGTTGCCCTCCTCGCCTAGCCCCGCATTATTAATGTCGTCGATGACGCCGCCGTCCCGGCGCGCCGAGAGGGAGAGGAGGATCAGGACGGACAGGCCGAGCGACAGCGAGAGGAGGACGGCGGCGGCAACGGGGTTCGCGTCGATGAAGCGGGGCTTGCGGGGCCTGCTGCGGGGGGCGACGGACTCAAGGTTGCCGCCTGGCCCGCCTCCGCCTCCATGGTGATGGCTGCTCATTGCATCATTTGCATACGATCGATCACGGGATCACAACATGCACTGGCCATT
The DNA here is from genome assembly GCA_036346405.1 of Phyllostachys edulis. Taxonomy (NCBI): domain Eukaryota; kingdom Viridiplantae; phylum Streptophyta; class Magnoliopsida; order Poales; family Poaceae; genus Phyllostachys; species Phyllostachys edulis. The sequence continues at coordinate 63,459,684 of CM070548.1, forward strand.
ACATTTTGCAGGTGTGTAAGAATTTATGAGTAGCAATTAAGGGGCGCGCGTACGTACGTGGTCAATAGACCGAGTTAAAAACGAGCCGTTTGGTAAGAACTCTGTGTGCTCGTTTTTTTTAAATAAAAATAAAAAAATTGAGACGAAGAACTTTGTGTGCTACTAGAACCTTGTACAAATTTGTTATTTCTAAGTCGTCTAAATTTTTATTAAGCTTTAGTTAATTTTGTGACCATTTAATTTGCATATATGATTAGATGTTGATCCAATTGATAAAAAATATGACTTAATGTTTAAGAAAATTCCATCCGCCTTACATATAGACATCCCCACTAACATGATACCTTTGAATTATGGAAACTTTAACCTTCAATCTTGGAACTGTGCGCCATTAGCCATTGCTTGGTCAGCTAAAGCAATTTCTAGACAATTTCGGCTTGTTTACCTCAAGATTTCGTGTAAATAGGCATTCTCACGACTTGCAAGAATTCTGTGTCACCATGACGTCCAAGGTAACGAATGACTTCGCGGTATTTGTAGACTTTAAATCATAATATAGTGAAAGTATGTTCATATGAAGTGTACAAAAGTTTTATCTGTGGTGATTCAGTCATACAAATGTCTCGTTTGATCTAGTAAATACTGACTCGCTCAACCTGTAGTAATAATAGTTTTGTGCGACAAGGAAGTAAATCAAGCAACGAGGACTTATCGGCATCTGTATCTACTAACTCTCACAGTTAGAGGATGGAAATGGTAAAACAGGATCTAAGCCCATAGATTTGGAGCCAAAATTAAGTAGCATAAAATTTTGGAGATGCGGGGGATCGAACCCCGTGCCTCTCGCATGCAAAGCGAGCGCTCTACCATTTGAGCTACATCCCCGGGGATGTAGATCTGTGGAGATAAATTTAATATATACTTTCTTCATTCCAGAATAGAGGGCACCAAAGCCTATAGTGACGCGTTCTCTCAGAAATGCCCCCACCCTCTACATGCATGCACGTGGGCGACACTTCGTGAAACTCGATCTGCATCATTTAGTGCTGTACTCTCTGAAACCCATCGCCTCCCAGCTCAAACTCGATCCGCATCATTTAGCGCTTCGTCTCGACGAGGAGGATGCCTAGGAGGAGCGCGCGCTCGCCGGTCTCTACGGAGGCGACGCCAGGGAGGAGCACGCGTGCATGCAGGTCAACATGGAGTGGTTGGGTGGGCATGGCCAGAACGACAATGATGGCTAGCACTTCGACGCGCTGCCCGGGCTCGGCAGCGACGACGGCGATGGCTCGATGCAACTTGACTCCGAGCGCGGCACAGACGACGACGTCCAAAACCTCGACGCGCTCCCCTGCCACGCCATCGACGTCAATTATGGCGGCCGCGATGAAGTGGAGGCGATGGAGGTTGGCGAAGACGATGAAGACATGGAGCTACGCGCGCTCCCTACAGACCATGCAAGGCAGCGAAGACGGCAACGGTGCTCTCACTGCGGCACCGCCACGATGACTACACGTGGACTGTGAGGATTTACAGCTTCGACCAATTCGATTGCACGGTAATCCTACCTGACGAAGCTTCTCTTCACGCTTGGCGTGTCGACATGGAATGAATGGCTAGACGCGAAAAAAGCACCGTCGCTGAAGTCGTCAACCTCGATGATTCAGTGCCAGAATCTGTGGACGCCGTCCCAGACTCCCTAGCCGGCGATAGTTATGTCCCGGACAGCCTCGGTGAATGGTGAAGTTCAAATTAAGAATGTTTTGTTGTTTCTACAAAACCTGTCTAAGTGATCTTATTTGAATTCGAGTACTTTTTGTTGTTGCTGCAAAACCTATCTTGGTGAATGGTGAAGTTCAAATTAAGAATGTGTGCATTCGTTCGAGCTAGAGTGTTTTCGGAGTAATTTCGCTAAGTTACAGTATGTGCGCAGAAACTGAAATCCATAGATGATCATCCCATTACATTACAAAAAAGACAAACTAGGACATGACATTCTAATTGAGATACTCAATTGCTTGGTTTACAATTTCTGGATCACACTGCAACCTAACGGGAAGAACACCATTCCTCTCTAGTGATTGCTTCTTTAAGTGTGGAATATGGTGTTGCCCTCCTTTTTGACATAAAATCTCTCTCATGCGTGATTGGTGAGTGAGAAAAATACGGTTGCTCCTATCAACCGGATACTCGTCAAAAGCTTGGACAACCTTGGCAACGATTTGTTCAACATTACCCGGAGATGACTTTTGAAATATGGCTTGAAGAGCTGCAAAAAAAACCTAGGTCTAACACATTGAGATCAGGAGAGTTGGGCGGCTGGCAAATCATCCTTATGTCAAAACCATCAGCAGCTGTCGCATGACAAAACTCGACATCATCGACTGCAGTGTGCGTCCTAGCATTGTCCTGCTGGATGTATATGGGGGTACCATGTTCCTCCGGTGGCCATTTCTCCTTGATTGCAGGCAAAACCTTGTTAACAAGGTACTCACAGCTTACTTCCTTGGTCACCGACGGCAGCACCTTCGTTACTAAGGTACCGACAAGCCTATTCGCGCTACTTCTTTTCGTCGTCTCTACGAAAGTGAAAGGAAATATGCCTATACCTTCGTTACTAAGGTACCGACAGGCCTATTCGCGCTACTTCTTTTCGTCGCCTCTACGAAAGTGAAAGGAAATATACCTATCTTTCCTGAGAATGTCATATTACCATCACTGCCAAACCTAGGCCTCGCAACTGCCGCGAGGAACATCACCTTCTCTATAAAATTCTTGTTTTGTGTGGTTCTTTCCGGATCCTCCTCGTTTGGCGCCAGGTAGTAGTTTTGAGTTTGCCTCGTGCAATAGAACCACTTCTCGTCTATGTACACGATGTTGTACATTCCATGAAAAGTTGGTTCTTGCGGCAAGCTAATGTTGTCTAGCATTGAGAGGCATAAACGAACCTTCCTTTCTTGTTCTCTTCGGTCAATGTAAATTTGATGGCATTCGTGTGCCGCTTAAACGCCTTCTTTCAAACGCCTAAACAACATAATCTTCAACATATGCAGTTCTTCGGCTAGATCTCGGAGTGTGGTTCTCTTACGCAACGGCACTTCTTTAATGGCTTCGAGATCGAAAGCTATTCTCTTACGGCCACAATTCTTTGGCTTCTTGCTCACGACTACGTGTACCCCTCCACCCTGCTGTCCATTGCGCCATATCCGCTGCACAACTCTCAGAGGCACACCCATTTCATTAGAAACGTCCTTAGTCACTCCACGCTTCAAAATGCCTAACAAAGTTCTCTCTAGAATCATGGCATATATGGCTCGTCGTTCATCTTCGGTGTGTTGCTTCCTCCTTATGACATTGTCATCGTGTCCGGCGTCACCGTGGTCCTCGACACCGTGGCCGGTGAGCCCGACCCCACGCATGGCGTGCCCGCAGCCGGCGAGCCCGAGCCTGCCATGGCGCGAGACGGCGTGACCTCGCCCGGCATGCCAGCCGGGCATGACCTCGCCCGTGAGCCCGAGCTTTGTCGTGGCAGCGGACGGTGTGAACATGACCATGCCACGCACGGCGCCCAGGCGTGCCGCGGCCGCGAACCCGAACTGTCGTACCCACGGCGTGCGTGCGCGGGCGCGCTCCTCACCGGCGTCTCGACCTTCCTCCTCTCCTTGCGCATGGCCGACGTGCTCCTCGCCGGCAACAGCACCACCATCCGAGGCACCACCTCCTTCGCCGTCTCCGTGCACACGGTCGCGCGCACCATCCCCGGCACCACCTCCTTCGTCGTCTCTGTGCACATCATCGTCCCACTCTAGATCATAGTTCAAGTCAATCACCGGTCCTTCATACTCGTCAACCTCCTCCCAATTGATCGGGATAGTATTAAGGTCTAAGCTAGCCATTGATTTGGACTATGTACAGCTTTGGTGTTCATCGGGTACTTATAGGTAGAGAAGAGAGCAAAGGGGGAGTAGCTAGATTCTGAAAATTTCACTCAAATCTGTCACAAAGATTTTCGTTCCCTCCACATGTGGTCCTCAAAATTTCAATGAATCTTTCAAATTTTCCTTCCCTCCACATCTTTCAAATTTTCCTTCCCTCCACATTATTTTAAGCCTTTTCTTGGATTTTGTTGGATTTTAAAAAGAGGTTTTCCTTTTGTCCCTAAGTTAAAAATAATTTATTTGCAAAAATTTAAAAGCAAAAGTTAAGCTGAAAATATTTTTATTAAGTCCCAAATAATGCAAGGAATTTCTGTGCATTTTTCTATAATTTTTAGGCTTTATTTACTATTTTCTAAAAATGCTTTTCTTTTTCTAGTATTTTATTTAATCAAAAACCTATTTAAATCTTCCTATTCACCTTTGAACGAAGCGGGGCCGTCCGATCTTGATCGAACGGTCCAAACCGATTTGAACGTCCGGACCGTCAGGCCAAGATCGGACGGCCCGCTCACTGGCGCTTTTCTCGCCCGCCTCCTCTCTCTCGCATGATGGGTCCCTTTGATAGCCGCCTCGCCTGGTCATCTTCAACCTCACGCCCGCGTCAGCGTCGTGCGCGCATTTTGCGCACCTTCCCAGCCCCGAAAGCCCCTTGGCCCGCTTTCGCCCACCGCCGCCGCCGCTCTTCGTCCTCTCCCCCTGGACCCCCTCGCCGCCGGCCAACTCCCAGCCAGTCGCCGGGGCTGGAGCAAAGCGCAAGCGTGGCCAGATGTTGGAGCATTGGTCTGGACCGTGCGACAAGCGAGGCGACGCAGCACTTCGTCCGAAGCGCAACGGCTTGATTGATCGTGTATTTAATTAGAGGTAAATCAGGAATAATCTCTCCCGCACGCCACAACCTTGGTCTCAGCGAAAAATACTGCACACCCTCTAATCTGGAATGGAGGGAGTAGCATGAATACGAGCATCACCGAATCACAGGAGAGGGCGAACAACCAAGGAGCAGCCACTGAACTACTGACAAGCCGGGTCTCTATGATTTGCGCGTATTTCAGGCGGCTGTAGCCTGTAGAGTAACGATGCCAGTACACACATGTTGAGGTAAACAAAGGGCTAAGGCTGGAAATGTTTAATCATTTGGAAAGGACACTTTTGATCCAACCAACAAGTTTATCGAAACACAGCGGTTAAGGCCATATGTGAATGTAAGTTTTCTGATTACAGGGAACTCACTCCTGTCAAATGTCCCAGTTACAGTCCATGGCGCAATTTTGCGTTCACCTTGTGGAGGGCTGGGGAATGCTGCAGACCTTCCTAGTGAAGGAGCTGTATTTGCTCATGCCATGGTCCACCACTCCGAGGTGACCCTTCTTTCCTTCCAGGAGCGTTGCGAGTCTCATCTCTGAGTTCGCTACTCAGATGCCTACCCCTACTTGATGCCTAGGAACGCCTGGATCTTTCACAGGTCTGCACTTCTTTATGAAGTAGGAATGCATCCCCTTCATCATTGTTGAATGCGCGTCGCTCGAAGCTGCATACTGTGAGCTGCCTCAGTAATTTCTCAAGACACGAGTAAAGGCAGCTCTCGGGGTCCTTCATGTTGGGGTTTGTCGACAGGACAGCAGCATTCACTGCATCCGCTACAAATTCACGCTGTGGAGAGTCCAGCAGATATCCAATGCATGATTCTGCAGGCTTCTCATACGCAAGCAGGGCCACACTCTCCTGAAGACAGCACATTAGTCCCTGTTTAGCTCATTACACAAAGTACTTAGCTCATTGAAATTGCAAGTCTACCGAGATGTGAATATTTCAAACAATAAAAACTAAAGCGCTTTGCTATTGTAAGGAGCAATGTAGACAGCAGAAGAATGGCCCATCTGGCATTACCTTCAGCAACCCGTCAAAAGCTTTGTGCGCCAAGAAGTTGGCCAGGTTAGCACGAGCATATTTTACAGCATCCTCCAATTGTTCAGCCTGATGCATGAGAATGTGAGTTTATAAATATGAAACAAGACGTAATGCAACATTGTCCAAATGCCCAGCACCATCTGTGTCCATGCAAACAAAAGGCCCTGAGTGCAAAACGTCAAACAAAACCACATGCCAGCTTGTCCATGTCACAATAAGAGGAGCTTGGCCAAATAACCACCACCAGAACACTCAGGGTAAAGCAGCAGCAATTAGCCATTTACCACCATTTCCTAGACGTCTAGCGAAGGCTGGAATTAGGTGAAACCAGCCAGTGTGTTGCCAAGTTGTAATCAACTCCCACGGATGCTGGTAAATTTTTACATACTGCTTTCACCTAAACATCCCATTTCATAATATTATCGGCAAACTTAGAAATGCAGCGTACCAAGTAGGTTAGAACATTTATTAAGCAAGAAACTATAAGATGACTGAAAACTAAAGTCTGGTCTGGGTAGTTTTCCAAACAGTGAATATGAATGTGAGAACTGGTGTCCTTATGATAACATAATTAAGCTGCTATTCCGCTTCTTAGTCATTAAACTATGAGCAAGTACATCATTAGACAAATGCCAGCACAAGCAGAGTCTCCTTTCATATTGTAGTTAATCATTTCCACCTAAAGGCTAAGCTAGATTATGGACAATTGTGATTTCAGTTTACCTGAGTTGGATACAATATTACATTATTACTTTGATTTAAGCTATACTCTTCTAAAACTTTTCTTAAGAAAACGGCAAAAAAAGTTAATGCATGTGCCTATTCATGGTAATGTTCCCTATTTCTTTTCTTTTCTTTTCTTTTCCTTTTTCTTTTTTTTTAGAACAGTACAAAAGCTGTAACATGAAGCACAGCAATTGAATTCAGATAATTACCCTGATGTATTCGATGAATCTTTGAGAATGGAGTAAGAAGCAAATAACTGATGTTTCATCCTGCCAAAAAAAAAGATTTCTTCTTAAGAGGGCAAAATAATGTAGCAATTTGTGGTAATGACATGACGGAGAGAAATTAAATCAACTGCAAGACAGCAGAGTGTACCTTTATGACCTGTGGATACCACTCTCCGAGTCTTTTGAATGCAGAATCAATATCTCCACTCATGATAAGCTTCATGAAATCAAATAAACTGTTTTCAGAAGGCAGAAGCCACAGCAGAAGCAAAAAATCAAAAGTGGGCAATTTTTTCGATTGGATAGCATCTGTAAGGACAGTGGAATAATATGGACAAATGTAATAACTACAACTTATTGGTACTGTACAGTTAAAAATATCGAAGAGATCAAGCTTGCAAGGAAATCTAACTAACAGCCGAGAGCAGTGACCAATCATTGTTTTTCTTCCAACAAAACATCAGTGCTCAACTGCTCATGGAGCTTGCAATTATACCATTTAAAAGAGTCGATGAAGTGTAAAAAATGTACAACTTCACAAACATAATTGATTGGGATTGACTATTGAGTTACAGTAAACAAAAGTCAGGTTACCCCGCTCACAAAACATATAGGCAATAACCACAATAAGGTGCACATTGGATACTTTGCACAAAGGATTCATCCACCTGACTAGTAACTGGTGTTTAGCTGTTCAATAAATACATTAAAGGCCTGGCATGAGCGTGAACATGTGTAATTGTGTATAACTTTTAAAGTAGTGCTAACTGACTTCCCATTGCTGCTTATTAAAAGAACAGAAAATGGACAACAAATAAAACCACCATACCAGTTGCATGTATGTTTCTCAGCTCACCTGACGCAACAATTTTCTGTGGCTAAGACCATACATTTCTGGAGGTTCCCCATAACCATTTTGATGATTGGCTGGAGGATCAGTTTCACTTGCCATATCAAAAGAATTTAATGTATCTTGGTAGCCGTAATGTAAGAGATATGAACGAACAATCCTGTCACAAGTGCATGATACATACACATAAGGCGTGTCAACCTAGAAAAGATTTTAAATATCAAGAAAGGGAGGAACCATGCAACTCAATATTTAAACAATTTAGTGGAAGCAAGCTTGAAATAAGGTTACATGGAAATGAAGATGGTAAGCAAAAAAGTAGATTACACAAAATGATAAATCTCAGACAAACACAACAGAAATGAAACCCAAATAGATTCAACATCACAAGTTACATATGACAATATATTAAAGAAAACTCTCGAATGATATCCATTTTGACTTTAATTTGAGGGAGTTAATGCAATATTCATCTGGGAGGTTACAGAATTATCGCGTGATGCAACACTAAATATAACAGATTGTCATTTAGCATATGGAGGCATACCAATGACTGATGTCTTGTTGCAAGTACAATTTGTCACTCACAGATTGTTGCTTCATTTTCTCCTCGAGAATATAACCCTGCCAGATACAAGCGAATTGCATCAATCACAAAGACCCTATACAATGCAGACCAAGTGAATACTCTGAATTTAGTGTTTATTCCGTGGCATATGTCAGCTACATCGTCGATATAACCACATTAGCCGCATAAACTAAACAGTAAACACCATGTGTTTATGAGAAGAGTTGGAACTGCAATTGTTATGGGCTTTGGGCCTGTGGGGCAGCGACTGTGCGGCAACGTGGCAGCAGCTTCGGCAAGAGCTCTGCAACCTGTAGCCATGACTTGCATGACAAGCAGCAGAGGCATACGTAGGAAAATAAGTTAAGTTAGGCAGGAGATAAATTAGTTACCAAGTGTATCTCTTAGGTACCAAGTCTCTCTTAGTTACCAGGTATATCTCTTAGTTACTGAGTCTATCTCTAGTTGATCTTGTGTTAGGGCGCCTATATAAAGGTAGCCAAATTTTGTAATTGCCTTAAGCAAAGAAATAAACAAAAGTTCTCTACTCTCCCTCTTCTTCTACAATTAGGCTTCAGAGCCTCTCTACCACGTTAGGGAAGAACCTTGCCGGTGGTCAAATGAGGGCGAGCGTCCTACCCTTGGTCCTCGGATCCGTATCCAACCAACCCATACCACAACAGCAATTGAGTAAGGAAAATCAATTGATTTTTGTGGCACCATATCTTAAGGGCTAATAATGCCCTTAAAGGTGCATGCAATTAAAACTCTTTTGTTAAAGAGTATATAAAAGGAGTTGCACAATGCAGCCAAATTTGGCAAACTGAGATGGATAGTTAATAAGAGAGTGAAATATGTTTCATACATGCAGCAAATTGTTGTTAATGTACAGTTAGTGCCATGAAAAAAAAAATCAAATGATATAAGAAAACTAGGACAATTAAAAATAGCTAAAATATCTTGGCTCACCTCAATGTCAAAACAGAAATGTTCTTTTCCAAAGTTTACTGTTACCCTGATTTCAAAAAATCAAATAATCAGATCCAACAAAATTAAGCAATCACACAGTGTATGTAATTCTGAACATCACATAATAACTTGAGGTAGGTAATTGATACATAAGGTGAAGGCGGGTTTTATAGAAATAGCTCATATAAGCCTAACACAGTAGCACTTACTAATTCTTACATTAATCATAAATTTAAAGATGAGCATAACTTGCTACATCTTTATATGCCGAAGGTACTATTGGAATGAACCCTTATCTGTTCCAATAGGCCAAAGGCCAAATATACAAGTTACAGTGTAGGTAAACATGCAACAAGCACCCTATACAAACTAGCATCTAACACCCCACAGCATACAAGTATGCACAAGACACAAACTCATGGTGGATCAAAAACACTGAGTTTTGAGAGGTAGAAACTGCGCTGAGCTCAAATCGTTTGTGCCTTGGTGAAGAAACCGGCTAAATGAAGCTCCAAAGGCACATACTAAAGAGTAATAACTTGGTTCTGCACCTGTAATCTCATGTACGAAGCATCTGCTCCAATGTGCTTGGTGAGCTCATGCTTCACTAGATCTCGAGCAATGTTGATCGCGCCAGTACTGCCTAATAAGAAAGGAGTCAGTGCAGAAACTAAAACACCGAAATCCTCAAGTGGCCACCGAAGCCACGTGATCTCAGCTGTCAACGCCGCTATGGCTCGCAACTCAGCCTTAACACTCGAACGGGAAACGACAATATACTTCTTGATCTTCTAGGCAATCAGAGAGGAACCAAGGAAAACATAATAGGCAGAAAGAGACCGGCGATCCTTCTGATCGCTAGCCCAGGTCGCATCAGAGTACGTCTGAAGCTGCAAAGAGCTGGAGGAAAGAAAATACGACGATTGATGGTCCCACGAAGATATCGCAGAACATGAAAAAGGTGACTATAGTGGAGCTGAGTGGGAGAAGAAACGAAGTGACTCAAAATATGAACTAGGTGAGAAATGTCAGGTTGAGTGATCCCAAGGTAGACGAGGCTCCCAACAAAATGATAGTAGCGAGCGAGATCTTCAAGAAGCCCCCATCAGTAGGTCGAAGGTGAACACTAACCTCTGTAGGAGTGTCCACCATGCGTTGATCAATGAGACAAACGCGAGCAAGGATATCCTGAATATACTTCTTCTGAGAGAGTAATAACCCTCAGACATAAAAGTGACCTCAATCCCAAGGAAGTAACGAAAAGAACCCAAATCTAACATCATGAACTGCTCACTGAGACGTTGGGGAAGGCCAAGCGGCGGCGGGGAAGAACAGAGGAAGACCCGGGGGTGCGGAGAACGTAGATCCGACGACGGTGACACTGGATCCAGCCCGGATCTGACAGTGAGGGAGTGGGAGCCGACGAGGAAGGCCTAAGCGGCGACGGGGCTTCGAGCTCGAGCGGCGCATGGGCTTGGGCGGTGTGCGGAGCCGGAAAACAAAGGAGGCTTCGGAGAAGAGGGACTCGAGCGCGGCGGCGGTCAGGTGGGATAGTGGGCTCAAGTTAGAGTTTCCATGGCTCTGATACCATGTTGGAATGAACCCTAATCTATTCCAAAGGGCCAAAGGTCAAATATACAAGTTGCAATGTCGATAAATATGCAACAAGCACCCTATACAAACAAACATCTAACGGCTACAAATCTAAAATTCAATTAATTACTAATTAGATAGAAGTTACGTTAGCGGGTGTTACTATTGAAATATAGGATTTGGAACTTGATCTGTTTTTGTAAAAGGGAAAATCATCAATTTGTAGCTGTTGTGAATGAAAGAAGCAAAAAAATGGAGTAAATCACTAAATTGTGCTTTGCCCAAGATATTTCAATCCAAGTTGCAGAAAACCCCCATGTTTAACAAATATTTGAACTTAAACCCATGTTTCTGCAACTTAGGGTTCAGATACCTGGGGTAAACCGCAGTTTCTATTTAGCGTATCTATTTCACTAAAATAATAACTTTATATAGGCAACTTACTCTTCATCCTGGCTATGAACTGCAATGGTAGGATATAGTGGGCCTTTAATATCTTTTGGAAAGGCTCCCACTAGAGATCCATTTTTCCTGCAAGATGCTACATGTAATTAGATTACAGTGCATCATAATATTCAAAAAATAAAGTAAATAAGGTGAAGGGCTTGAGGTGCAGAACAAGAAACAAACATATGATACACTTCAAGCTGAGCATACAAGAGAATGATATGCCAATGCCAAAAGGTCGTGGTGGCAAAAGCAAATCCAAAACTACCATTATTTTTCCAAATTCAAGATACAAATCCAACAGCTGTAGTGCTGAAAATTCTTGCAAATTCAAAAGGTTTATGATGAAAGTACAAACCAAATATATTTATTCATCTTATGTCAAAGTTCAGCCCACAAGTCAAAAAATGAAAGATGGCAACTTAAGAAATTCTATAAAAATACAACACCTCGTAGAAGATTATGAATAGGCAATCAAATAGCAAATACTGTCAATTTATCAAGAATTACCAAACATACGTGGACACTGTCAATTTGTCAATAATTACCAAACTTACGTGAAGAAAAATTCTTGTGATAAATAGTTGATGCCGACGCCAATTATGTCACCAGATGTGAATTTGGGACCAAAAGATTCACTTTTCCCAGGACCCCAGTAAAGATAGCCATCATCGCCATGGTATCCACAACTGTTAGATTCCCAGCTGGACAGAACAAAGAACAGAAGGGATAATCGACGGGAAAATTTCATTGAATAGAAAGCACTAAAATACTTTAGCAGGTCAAATTTCAAGTCAGGTCAAATGAACAGGAAAAAATGTGGTCTTACTATTTGCTAAAAAGTTGTAGCATCACATAAAGTTTAATACCATGGCAAGCAACATTACCACTGACAGATTGCTAGGAAATCCTACCAACAGGGCCAACAACAATTAGAAATTTCGGTGCATTCATACAAACTTAAAGGCTATACTCTCTTTAGCATGAAAGATCTACCCTTTGCAATGAACAGTCGAATACAACCACTGAACTACATGTATTTAGCTTTAGGATTGTGAAATTTGATATCTCCACAAATCATCTTAGACAGGTTATGCAATTAGACAACACTACCAAACTATGACATTTTCTCAAAATGAGGATACACATACCCCGGGTTTTGCATTGCTAATTAGTAATTACCAACAAAACACTAAATCCAGACTAATGGGACCATACAGCAGCAAGAGAAGGTGCCTCACCCGGGTTGGCGCCGCATCTTGAAGCTCTCAGTGGTGAACCCGATGGAGGCCTGCCCCTTGTGCCCGGCACTCCTGACGGTCATCTCGAAGTAGTAGACGGAGCGGCGCGTGGGGGCGGGGCGGTTGGCCTGCACGACCCCGACGTCGTGGCCGTGGCGGTTGACGCCGGGGTACCTGACGGACATCTTGTCGGTGGAGACGACAGCGAAGAGGCCCGAGCTGTTGGTGGTGTTGAGCTCGGACGGCGCGGGCTCCGCCTCCAGCTCCGCCGCCGCGGCCTCCCACTCCGCCGGGGACCGCCACCGCGACGCCAGCCGCATCGGGTCCACCGTCGTCGTCGCCGTTGCCTCCTGGTTCGCCACCATCCGCCAACCCAACAACTCCTGGCATCAAAATCGTCAGAAGCATCGCAGAAAAACAAACCCACCAAACTGTGAAAAAAAAACACCCAGAAGGTTTTCTGAGCCACTCCGACACGGACGCCGATCCCGGCCTAACCCTGGCACGAAAAACAATCGCGGGAAAAATCTGGGGGATTAGTTGGATCGACGGGGACCTTACCGAGAGGCGGATCGAACTGGGATCGGCTCGTCGGCAGCGGGGCAAGGGATGGATCGGAGGGGGGCGCGGTTGCGGGTGGAACGGGAGAAGCGTGGCGAGGGGTTCGCGTCTCGAGAGGGTAACGTCGGTCTAGGGGTGGCGGAGCGTGTAATTGTCGGTTTCGTGCGCGGGTAAACTGGTAATTGTTCTGGTCAGCTCAACTCGACTCAACCGGAGTGGAGCGACGGCAACCGGATGGTGATGAGTCGACCGACGACAGGAACCTCCCGTCCTTATGTCGTCGGGCTAAACTGACGGTAGATGTCATAAACTCTATTTATGATTTTTATAAATTTTTAACGGCACAAAATTTGTTAGACTCACAGTAACATTTTGTGATCGTCATACGTTGTTCTAATACAATAAATTTCTCAAGAATTTTTTAAAAACGATTGAGGTATCAATGATTCGTATGTAAGAAGATAAGTGATATTGCGATGTGTCCGAGAATTCATACACGGCGTAGAACTTTGGAGAAATGACATCTTGTGTAACATTGGTCATGTACATGCACTGCATATTACGTAAAGAAACAAATGTGAATTTGTCATTACTATCAAAACTACGACAAATCGCACTGATATTACATAACATTCAGCAAAACGTCATAACACTTAATTTGTTTCAAATCAAAATGATAATTCAGAACATTGGTAATAACATATTAATACTGTCCATGCTTTTTCGTGGTCGCGACCTCAACGTCGCCTATGTGGACTACCTCGAGTCGAGCGACCGGATGAGGTCCCCGCAGCAACGTTCGGAGTGCTGATGTCTCTTTCGTCCTGAGGATTTCTCATGGGGCATTTCTTGAAGGTGTACCCAGACTCCCTACAAATGAAACACTTCTTCGTACGACATCCGGCCGCTTCGTCCCATGTCGCTCTCGATCGTCAGACTGCTGCCTACCAACCTTTTCCTTAAGCCTATCAATATTTGCAGCTCAGATTAGTTGCTCCCAAGTCGGATGGCCAGTGAAATGGCCAACTGTAATACTCCGATTTATTTTAAGAAAAAAAAAGCATTCAAAAGAGAAATTAGGAATAAGAAAAATGGGATTTTTGCAGTTCTTCGGCACCTGGGCCTTAGGCTTGGCCTAGGAGGCCCATGAGGGGCCGACCACCAATAAAAGGAGGGGGAAACCCTAGCCCACTACTGTAGCACGCCTCTGCTGCAGTAGCGTCACCGCTACAATAACGCCCTCCTCTTTGCACTCCATTGCTATTCCCCTCTCTCTTGGTGGTGCTCTCCCATTGCTGTCGGCCAAGGAGAAAAGTGGAGGAGAGGGAGACGAAGGGGAGAGGAGAACCTCGCGGAGATTTCAACAAGTTCACGTGTCTTCTAGGGTAAATTTCATCTCCTCTCTGTTTGGTTCAATTAGTTTCTATAGTTGTTGTCGATTAGCAAATCATTGTACTGCTGCTATTTAAATCAATAATCTGTACCCTGTTTTCTTGCCAGTTTTCGTGTAGTTCAAGATAGAATTGGAGGTTAGTGTCTCCTAGAGATTTGTGGGGATTGTCTTCAGCTTTCTATAGGTTTTTAGATCACCTAATTCGGAGTTGTAGTTTGGGAGATACGTTAGTTTCTTTACTGCTGTCTAGAAATCCTAACGAAATATAGCGGTCGTTTTGTTTATTAAATAAGGTTTTGTTAATGGCTGAATCAGGGAGGTCTCCCAACATGACTTTCGTATGAAATTTCTTTAGCTTTTCAGATTGTTAAAGATCATGAATTTTGGTTCAGCCATTTGAAATATATGAATTTTCTTGTACTGATGTTCATTCTGTCTGTCAGATTCTAACTTTAGATTTTTCAACTGAATATTAGACTCAGATGATGGCAGAATTAGAGGATCTTGTTAACTAGATTATTGTAGATAATTTTGTTATCTTTACATAGAATCTGATAGTGAATTTTTATGATTTACAGAGCGAAAGTTATGTAATTTATAAGGTCACTGTCCAGTGTAGTTTTCTGATAGTTATCGTCTTATTTGAGTAGATCAAATAGTTAACCTTGGGTTTTGGGACGGCATTGTAGAGCGTTGTGAATAGCATCATGTTACATGTCAATCTTATTTTGAGTAACTTAATTGTGTAGGAGAAGTGGCTTCAAGATTAGTGGCACCTTCCTTGCCTCCTAAGTCCTAACGCGTCGCAACGCAAAAGACAAGTACAATTTGAATTGTCTTGACTGTTTAATTGTTCAAAGTTATTGTTTCTTATGAAATGGCTAAATTCTACGAATTGTGAATAATTCCAGTATTATTTATTTCCTTTCATGGTTGTTGTGCCATGCCTCGTTGAGAGTATGTTTCAATATAATGTTTCATTCATTCATTCATGATTCGCCCACGGGAGTGGGTAGTGAAGTCTCATCATTCTAATATGAGCAAATAAGACCTATCATTCTAATATGGGCAAATTGGATCTCCGTTTGAAAGATTCTTCATACGAGCCTTGGATCCCCGTATTTTGGATAATGCGGGCCTGAGTGAACACCAACGTGTGTTCATTGGCTATACCGGTATAAGCAAAAGAGAAGAGCATGCATTTTCATACTTGCATAAGATTTCTGCTATCTTACTTATGTATTCGAATATTGTGAATGACATGTTCTTGTTCCAGCACTTTCCGTATTATTCTGTTGTATTTGATGAGTCATGGACTCACTCTTGCTAGTGTTGTTGTTTTAAGTAAACTCTGAAGATGACATGCTTTGGGACAAAGTAGGCACATGGATAACTCACTCAATTCACACATTATTTAATAAATCTGCTATTATCTTTCAGTTGAGAGTTTTGGATTATAATAAATGGCGTTCTGAAGTTTGATATTGAACGTCGTTATGTTTTGGTTGATCTAGTTAATGATTTATATTCATTAGATATATTCTTGATAATAATTCTCTTGAATGGATTATTATGATTGGACAATTGGAGTTTTGTTATGTTGCTAAAATTTAGATCAAATTTTATAAGCGTTCTCTTGTATGTTGGACTTTAACTGTCAGTAGTTGTTAAAGAGTTGAAATTAAATTGTATTGTTGTTTTGTATTAGAGGCTTAGGTAACATCTTGGCTTTCGCATAGCTAGGGTGTTACACCAACCACGGCGTAACCATACATCTCTCCTGGTGCATCTCACCCTTCTTGCCCTTCTCCTCCATGTACTTGGTGACCATGTAGGAGTAGAGTACTCTGTCGTTTGCTATCGCGAGCGACGCGTTGTTGCTTCTATCAACAAAGCAGTTTGTCGTACCGCGGAGAATTGCCTCCACAATACCAACCAAAAGGAGGCACCTTGCGCTTCGCATGACCCAGTTGTACACCTCGGCTAGATTGGTTGTCATGACACCATATCGAGCGTCACCCCTGTCATGTAGCAGCGACCACTTCTCCTTAGGCCCGTGCTCAATCCAGTCCGAGAAGCATTTCACATGCACCCCCGTCCTCCTCCTCAATCTAAGAGTATCTGTGGGTAGTTGTGGCAATGCTTCGGGGGCCTGGTCAGCGCTTGCGGTGGCCCTTCTCGCTGCCTCCCATCTGTGCATCTGGGTCCACTTATCTAGAATCTTCTAGAGTGCTTCAAACTTTCGTTGCTGGTTCTGGTTGCACAGCTACTTGAACAGATTCATCAAGTCCTTGTTGCATAATTGCTTGTGAAAGTTTGCACCCAAGTGCCTCATATACCACCTACTCTGCAGATCTGTCACATCCCCTAACTTATAAATAATAATTACTAAGCATCTCTTCAGCATGCATCATGTTTTATAAACTTTTGCATATTTATTGCACTAGGGAAATCTTGTGCAAGTGTTGAACTTACACTTAATAGTCGAACTACAAAAGAAAACTGAAAACCTATGCTACTGAAACTCCTCTGGAAATAATTTATACAAATACTACTATAATTATTTTTTATTAAAATAATTTTTCCAAATTTTTGGGATTATTTTCAGCAAATACGAGTTTTGGCTTCATGAAGTTAGTTCTTGGGTCATATTCTATCCAAAAGCAGTATCGCTATTGATCCAAGTAAGGTACAAGATGTCCTTGATTGGAAACAACCCAAAAGCGCCATCAACATTCGCAGTTTTCCCGGAATTGCGGGTTATTACCGCAGATTTATCAAGAACTTCTCAAAAATTGTGAGGCCGATGACCCAGCTTCTAAAGATAGAAAAGAAGTTCGAATGGTCAGTGGAATATAAGCATAGCTTTCAGATCTTAAAAGAATGCCTGACCAAAGCTCCAGTGCTCATCCTACCTGATATTCACAAGAGCTTCGCTATATACTGCGATGCGTCTTGTCAGGGGCTCGGTTGAGTACTCATGCAAGAGGGCCAAGTTGTAGCATGTGCATCGGGGCAATTAAGGCATCATGAAGTTATTTATCCCTGCATGACATGGAGCTCGCAGCTGTAGTTCATGCTCTGAAGATATGGCGACGTTATCTCATCTGTAAGTGTGTGAAATCTACACTGACCAGCCCTTGCCTTTTTCGAATTGGAAATGAGGGGAAGTCAGTATGGACTTCATCACCGGACTTCCGAAGACTCAAACTGGGTCAGACTCTATATGGGTGATAGTAGATCGTTTGACAAAAGTCGCCTATTTTCGTTCCTGTCAAGACCACCTACACCGGGGACAAACTAGCTGAGCTTTATATCTCAAGGATCGTCTGTCTCCATGGTGTGCCAAAGGTGATAGTTTCAGACCAAGGTTCTCAGTTTACATCTCATTTCTGGAAATGCTTGCATAAAGCAATGGGGACTAATCTATCGTTCAGCTCTGCTTATCACCCGCAAACGGATGGACAAACTGAGAGGGTGAATCAAATTTTAGAAGACCCTCTCCAAGTTTGTGTGTTGTCCTATAGCAAGAATTGGGAAAAATACTTGCCATTTGCAGAGTTCTCCTACAACAATAGCTTCCAATCAAGCATTCAGATGTCACCCTTCGAGGCATTGTATGGGAGAGCTTGTAGGACACCTTTGAATTGGTCTGAAGCCGGGGAGAGACCATTCTATGGTCCAACCTTGGTGGAGGATGCCGAAGAGCAAGTTCGTATCATTCGTGAGCGACTTCGGACGGCTCAATCTCGTCAGAAGTCTTATGCCAACTGTCATCGTCGTGAGTTGAGTTTTGAGGTAGGCGATCATGTTTACCTTAAGGTCTCTCCGATGAAAGGAATGCGCCGTTTCCAAGTAAAAGGCAAGTTAGCACCTCGCTACGTCGGACCATTCCGAATTATAGCGAAATTGGGATCAGTGGCCTATCAATTGGAGTTGCCACCATCACTTTTCAGATGTGCACAATGTATTCCATGTTTCACAACTGAAGAAGTGCCTTCGCGTTTCAACTGAAGCAACTAAGTTGGAAGAACTCGACTAGCAACCCGATCTTTCTTACCGGGAATACCCGATTCGCATTCTTGAAGAAACGGAGCGCAAGACAAGAAATCGCAACATCAAGTTTCTCAAAGTTCAGTGAAACAACCACACTGAATATGAAGCAACTTGGGAATGCGAAGATCATCTGCGAAGTGAATATTCAGATCTTTTTCCTTCTGTTTAAAGTGCCTTCGAATCAAGAAAGGCGAGGTTAAACAAAACAATGGTAAGGAAAATGTGATAACCATTCTTTGTAACCTTGTAAGATATCTTAGCACTATCTTTGAAGAAAATAAAAACAACAGATGTTGTATTCCTTTTGAACCTTCCTATCCAATCTTCGACCTACCCAGATCTCGGGGTCGAGATCTTTTGTAATGGGGGGAGGTTTGTCACATCCCCAAACTTATAAATAATAATTACTAAGCATCTCTTCAACATGCATCATGTTTTATAAACTTTTGCATATTTATTGCACAAGGAAAATCTTGTGCAAGTGTTGAACTTACACTTAATAGTCGAACTACAAAACAAAACTGAAAACCTATGCTACTGAAACTCCTCTGGAAATAATTTATACAAATAGAATATAATTATTTTTAATTAAAATAATTTTTTTAATTTTTGGGATTATTTTCAAACCTTAGAAAATTCAAACTCAATCCAATAACCTGTTCGGTTGTGGATTTATTTTTGTACAAAGTATTTTCATAAACAGTAGGGTTTGATATTTTTAGAGACACTAGACCTTCCCAGGAACTCCTCTTATTTATTTCAGATTTTTAAGGATTTTATTTCTATTTTTAGAGGCCTGGTCAACTTAGGATCGGTTTGTTTTAAAACAGTCAAAGCCCTAGACCTAACCAGCTGATACTATTCCTCGGGCTCAAGTCCAACTCGGTGAACTGATTCGGCCAAACCAACTAAGTGCACCTTGCGCGAGCCGTCCAATGTAATTTCAACAGACCAGATCTCGCGGCTGTTCAGACGGTCCGAACAGCCCACTTGATCTAAACCGTCCATTCGAGATCGTGTGCCCCCGTGGATTGCCCGATCGGACAGTCTGAACGGCCCATCCAATCTAAATCGTTCATTCATGATCAAACGGTGCTAATCAAAACCACTTAACGCACCGGCCGCACATGACCCGAGCCGCTCCTCGTTTGTGCCTCTGACCTCCTGGACCCACTTGTCGGAGGCGTCTTCTCCAGCGTGCTGCCATGCTCAGAGTGTGAGCGCCACACGCCGCGCGAGGCCTGCTGCATGCCGTCACCGCCGTAAGCCACTGCCCCTCCCGACCACTCCTGGAGCTCCTCCTTGTAACGCCGCCTCCATTTCTGTCTTCTTCCTGGGTTAAAACCCCCCCTCCATGTCCATCAATTTCCCTCACTTCTCCTCTGTTGACTAAGGGGAGGGAGGCTTGCTCAAGCTCATCTTTTCAGTAAGACCCTTATCGAGAGATCCTTCAGCTTCTATTCTCCATGTCGTTTCCGTTTGTGCTAATGCGCGGTCTTGTTTTTGTTTGAAGCTCACGGGACACAATCGTGCCTTTGGAGCTTTCAGAGCGCGTACCAAGCAACCTCTTTTGGTCACCTTCGGCTCCGGTGAGATCCTCTCCATATTTTCCGCGTCACTTTATGCCTTAGGATCTAACTAAGTGTTCCCTTCAACTTATTGCTCGTTTGCTTCACAGGAGCTAGTGAATTTGGTGTTCTCCCTTTTGTTGGCCAAGAACCCTATTCGTCATCTTTTGTCAATCGGGTAAGCCATTTCCCGATTGCATGCAATGTCATCATCTTCTAGTCACCCTCAAACTTTCTCACCCCTTTGCTGTCATTGGTTTTGCCCAGGGCGACTCCTCCTCGTGAGCCGTACCGCCGCCGCCGCCATTACCTTGGTCAATCACTCACAGAGCTTCTCTGACCACTTCAACCCTCTGGTGAGCTTCTTGGTGTACGCCAGTGGCTCACTCATGCATTATTTTGCTCAATGCACCACTGAAGCATTGCATGCATGTTAAGCCTTAGGTCGCCGCCACCATCCGGCTAGCCAGCTGTTGAACCATCCCAACCGCCGCCACCACTTCCTTTAGGTGCGCAAGCTTATTGCGAACTCATTCATACCTTTGGATCATGCCGTTGTGGCCGGGAACGCCGGCGAGGCTCCAGTCATCATCGGGCCATTTTTTTTGTCGGAACGCCCGACAATCCAATAGTGGCATCATTAGGAATTAATGGTGATGATTAGCTTTTTATTGCGAGATCTTTGTCGGAAATCCCAGAGGTTAGCTGCGTATTAATTAGCCTTCAGAGAATGACTTGTGGACCCAAGCCACGTAAGCCCCCGTGCCTTTTCACGTGGCTAGCCCAAACCCAACTAGAACCTTTGTGGACCGGCCGATTTAAAAGTGACTGTCCAGATCAATTGGGCCGTTCGGACCATCCGAACGCGCCACGAAACTGGACCGTCCGTTGTGAAGTGAACGATCCGGATTAATTGGGCCATTCGGAGCATCTGAACGTGCCACGATTGTGGATCGTTGGATCTTAATCTAACGTCCCACAAGCATGGTCCGAACGTTTCACTCACGTGTGCGCTGCTTCGTTTCACTAACAAGGTGGACCCACTTGTCAGCGCACGTTTGAATCAGAAAACAAACCAAGGAACGGTACTGTATAGGATCCCACCTGTAAGTGACTAAGACTAGGGTAGCCTTGGTGAGAAAAGTACTAAATCAGTTTAGAAATTCTAAAATGGTTAATCTGCACACTAAAAAATATGAATAACTTCCAAAATTCATAACTAATTCTCCTCAACTCCAAAATGGATGAAACCAACTATGATAATTTTCATTTTTATGAAATTTATTAAGAAATTGGTTTCAAACATTTCTCTGCGGCAAAAATTTATATTTTGGAGAATGATCCATAAAACTATTATCTTTACAATAGAAAAAGGCTGATAACTTTAAAAAGGCATAACTAATTCCTGAAAACTTCAAACGAGTTAAACCCAAATGTTTTGGACTTGTAAAAATATTCCCTATTTATCCGTGTAATCCTTGTATCCCCTACTATTCTGCAAATTTTGCTCAAATAATTAAATTGCATAAACTTGAACATATTGAAGTCTGATTTTCAAATAGCCATAACTCTCACACACTAACTCCAAATAGAATAACTTTTGCACCTAACTTAATCTAAAATATTGCACTAGTCACTGTAGAAAAATCATGCATTTTTTAGCATTTTGATTTTTGAGGTATTTCTCGGTGTTTATCAATATCGTTATTTCTCTAAATTCCGGAGAAATTGATATTGACTCTTACGCTACTGAGAGTAAACAACTGAACTTCCAGCAAGGCAAGCATCATTTGAATTTTCTTTTGCATCATATTTGATCCCAGTTCTGTTAAGTTAGTGCAATGATAATTGCTTGCATGCTTATTTTACAATGTTGCTATTTTGTGATGTGTAAAATAGTTATATCCTATTCATGAGGTTATCCTTGAATTATTCCAGTACCACATGCTTAAGTTAGGATGTGTGAAATATATTTTTCGAGTTTGCTTAGCCATGCAAGTCTAGAACGGTAGTTTGATTGTCGAGATTAACCCGATAATTATGGGAAACACTTACTATCTTATACTCATTTTACTCCAGATCTTCGTATCTGTTTTGTGAATTAAATTTTTGTCATTTTAAATGAGTTTTGGGGTCTGGACAAGTGCTTGCTAGTGATGGTGCCTTCGTGCACGAGACTTGGGTATGTCGTTTGTCTTGTCTGGACCATTAAGGACCGAACTTTGGTAACATCGTTGATTCAAGTACACTCATGCTACCACACGTGGGATATGGGTACTGTACGGTTAAGTAGGGGGAAGGTTTTATTGTGTTAAGTCTCATGGTGGTGTAAGGACATAGAGACCGTGAAATCCTATGTACCTTAGGAGCCGATGTAATTTTTCTATAGTGTGCAAGAGACGCACCATTTTTCTTTATGTACATTGCATCGGTATTTCCAGTACAACTTGTGAGCCCCCTAGCAAGTGCTATCAGACGCTTGTACTAGGAAAGGAAACATCTCACATGGGGGACTTAGCTCAATAGGGTCTTCTTCTTTGGATCAGATCTCGATTCTCCCGGGCCAAGCATACCTAAGGAAATGTGCTATTTTCGGAGGCACCTGGAGGCTTACGGGCTAATCGAGTCATGTGGGTAAAGTAGTACACCTCTGCAGAGTTAAACTATTCGAATAGCCGTGTCCATGGTTATGGAAAACGCTTGAGTTCGGGAGTTGCTATCGTTAGACTTTGAATTTTGATTACAGGTAAACTTGGTATTCGGTATGAATAGGATGTTCATGCAAATTGTTGTACCAAAGTAGGCAGCCACTTTGTTGTTTGAATGATTCATTTGTTATTCAATTTATTACTTATTCACATACTTTACTTCTACTTCAAATCTATTTACAAAATGGCAATTGAAAAACTAGTATATGTAGGTTGTTAAAATTGTTGCGTCTTTCGCAAAACTAAGCCAATATGAGCCATCCTTTGGAACAACCTCTATGCATAACTAATTTTTATTTGTATAAGACTTGCGAGCACATTTGTACTCAATCCGGATGCTGTAATTTCAGATGAGGAAGATGTTGAGCCCGATGAGCTCGTTGGTGTCGATTTAGGTGACAATGAATTGGGCCACTTCGGATGTGTGGCGTCTTGAATGTCGATATGAGTACCAGATTCCTGTCTTGTATGACTCGGAGTTGTCCAAGGAGGTTGTGGTAGGAATCCTCGAATGTACCGAACTTTGATTCCATTGCCTTCTGTTTTGCCCTCCAAGCCTTGGCATAGCTGATTGTGTGCTGAAACTTTGCCTCAATCGCCCGAATGATGGATCGTGGCTCAAAATCTAGATTATCCACGATCTCACTATACATGAGGTTGGCGATGAAGCCCGATGATAGGTTCCGGTGGGACTGCACTGACTCAGAAACGACACATGTGTGAGGAACCACTATAGAGCACTTCTAGTAGGTGCTCCACTTAGGCTGAAATACGCGCACTCGCCAAGGGCATCCCTCTATGCCGCACTTCACGTCGTAGTATCTTGGGGTAGACTTGACGACTGTGAATGTGCGCCGCACCGATAAGACCCAGAATTTGACCACCTCCTGTACGGCCTCCTTGCATTTGTACATAGCTCCTAGCCCGACCTCGCTCTGGTCGTACTCCCACGGCACAAAAGAGCCTTCGTTGACGACGAGGTTGTCGAACTGGTATGTGTTCTACTCGGATGGAACCGCCTGCTGGTCCACATCATCCTCGTCGTCGGAACCTTCATCTTCAGACAATGCCATGTAGTCCCGGTCTTTGAGATCCATCCTTTGCACTACGATTTCCACCTCCTCACCCTCGTCAGCAAGACCACTAGTTTGCCTAACCGAAGGAGCTACTTCCGCAGGGTCTTCATCGACAGCATCAACAACTCTGGGAGCTTCAACCATTGTGTGCGTCGCGCTGTGGCTGGAGTCCCCGACTTCTTCTTTGGCGTCAGTACCCCCGTCTTCTTTAGCCGTGGATGGAGGAGTGGACTTGGCATATGCCTGGGCCAGAAGGACTAATTTCCACCCTCCCCCCTCGCCATGCGTACATATAACTGCCATGAATTTATTCCCTTCAGCTGCACTAACTCCCAATATGTGGGTTGTACTGCCCGCAGGGCAAGGCAACTCAATCTTAGATTGTACACATCACGGTCCACTTGTAATGTGTGGAACAACCACCTCATCATAGCGCCCCATGTACGCTGCTCTGGTCTTGGTAGGGGCACGGTCGCCGATTAGAAATAACATAAATCAATCCTCCCGGGGCCCTCCATAATAGTCCCCTGACCATAGTAAATTTTGAAATTGGCGATGTCGGACAAATTTGATGTACTACACCATAAATAACATTTACACGATTAACCACATATCTAAAACTAGACTACCCACCGAAAAGTATTATGTAACCGTACATCTAAAACTATGTAATCTATTCGGTTAAAAAAAATTACTCGTGAGGTGGGCAACCGGACAGGCACACTAGCTTCTCTCGTAACCTCTACTCCTCTCTCTTCCCTCCTTCTTTTTTTCTGAATAAAAGTGAGTCATGTGCCGAATTTTAAGGTTTCAAGAGGCTTTTATAGGGTCATGCTTCCCTGTCGCCATTTTAACTAGCGACTGCTACATGTCGCCATTTCAACTGGCGACTGCTACATGTCGCCATTTGGACTGGCGATTGCTACCTGTCGCCATTTCAACCGGCAAAAGGGAGATGTCGCTAGTTGAACTGGTGACATGACCCTAAACCCTATGCTAGTTGGTGTGTTTGTGATTTTCGTAGATTCTGAATGGTACAAAATATGTTAGCGATGCGGTAACTGGAAGGTAAGTTATATTGTGATGCACTAGAGAATTTTGTGAGGACGATTAAGGTATTAATGATTAGTAAGTAGGAAGATAAGTTATATTGCAATGCGCTAGAGAATTCACACATGGTGCACAATATTGGAGAAATGGCGCAACGATAACAATACGACGGTTGATCCGACAAGAGGGGTTACATGGCACGCAGGCTAACAAACCAACGACGGTACACGCATGCCTTTAAAGAATTAGAAGTACATTGGACATATGGATGAAGAGAGTCGGACTACTGCGTGAACCGGGGCCATTTGCCCTTCCTTGCGAGCTCGGTGTTGTATTCCTCACCGGCCGCCTTGGCCTCGGCCGCTATTTCCCTCTTTTTCTCGCGCTTCCTCTTGCAAGCCTCGCGCTCTCGGTGCCTGCATACCTTGAGATGGGCCTGCGTCTCCCACCGGATACGCTGGTTGTACTCTTCGGTGCGGCGCTCCTCCTCCCTCCTCTCGCGGTCCCTGTTGGCATCCCACTCCTCGTAGTTGAGAGTCCACTGGTCATGTGGGTGGATCTCTAGGTCTATCCACTTGCGGTAGCCACATAGCGGATCTAGGGACTATGGGTAGACGAGAGAGGTTGTTAGTGCGGACTTTCAAAGATAAAATGGTAGGGGGAACATACTGCTACCTGTCCTTACCGACTACCGATAGCGGCTCGTGTCCCAACGGCGGTCGGGATAGTTGCAGGAGTAGTTCGTGCAACCCTAGTAACGCATGCCCAGGCTGAGTCGGTGCTTCGACTTGAAGAACTTGCATCTGTCCTTGCACCAACAGAGGGGCGGCGTCTCTCCCTCGGGCAGGTGTTGTGGCGAACGCTCGGTTGGGATGTTCTGGTAGGGGTTGCTGCTACGGGAGGCGGCATCATTGCGGGGAGGTGACCTTCTGGCATGCTCCCTTTGTTCCTTCTGGGCCGCATACTCCCTTTGCATTTCGCGGATCTCCTCCCAGTGCTTGTTCATCCGAGTGAGATTGTGTTGAAGTCTGGATGCGAGAGAACCCGGTGGAAGGGTAGTACTTATATGTCGAAATGGCGTCTGTGACGCTGATTGTAATTTGACTAAGAGATTTCGTCTCAGGAGGCAAAGGGCCCGACTCGTCGGGCCATGTCGTCACAAGAAAGTCGACTCGTCAGACACGCGTCGTCAGCAAGAAACCTGACTCGTCGGGTCACGTCGTTTCGCAAAGCTGACTCGTCGGGTCACGTCACTACGCAAAGTAAGGGGGAGTGAAGGCGTAGAAAGAGGGTGGTGTGGGGTGTCCCGATGCAGAATCGTATACGTGGTCGCAGTTTTCAAGCAAAAAAGAGATATCGAAGCACAAGACTAGCATAATAATAGTTGTACAAAAATTAATATTTACATGACATGACTAATATTTGGAGGAACAAATATCTACTTGCAGCCCCTTTTGGGGTGCACCCTGCGTGTCGCCCCTGACCTCGCTCGGCGATGGTCCGAGTACGTCAGAGGATCAGGCTGCCTCACTACCTGATCGGCGCGAGTAGCCAGAGGTGGTGTCGCGAGGGGGGTCCTGTGTTGGTTGGGTTAATCCCGACGCACCGTGCAGCTGAGAACCCCCCACGGAGAACTGGGTGTCAAGCTGGTCCATGAAGAAGTCCTCAAGGTGTGCCTTGTCGTGCGATAATGAATTGTCCTCCCAAGCCGATTCTGTGAAGCATTACGTTAAACACGTAATGATGGCGAAATCCACAAAAAAGGACGTTACACAAGCAAGCAAGGTGGTCATACCTGGTGGCCCGAAGGTGTGCCCCGACGACTCACAGACTCTGCCCGTGCACGGTAGAGCTCAGAATCGCATATACCGCCCCACGTCTTTGGTGGAGCATAGGACCTGCAAGAGAAGGTTGATGTTAGCAACTTGTGCGGTTCGAAATAAAGAAATGGAATTGAATGTCTCATGCTCACCTCCAAAATGTCCCGCGATGCTCCCACCACAGTGCCACAACGACACGCCCGCCACGTCCGGGGTAGGAGCCCGTGGCCGTGAACCACCTCGGCTAACCCCTCGTCCTCGCACTGGTCGGTCCACCGGGTCCCTCGGCGTGCGACAAGTCGCGATCTGGATGCCTCGTCTCGCGGCCTCCATGATCCGCTGCAGGACCCCTCTGGTGTCCCCCAGCGTCATCTGCTGCGCGGAGGCTGCCAACTCGAGAACCTCCCGGTGTAGATCCATCTACACAAGTAATGAACAAGTTAGAAACCTAAATCTGGAAAATTAAATATGAATTAAGAACTGTTCAATAAGTACGGAGCGGTGGAAAGCAGAGTCCGACTGGGTGGGGTACATGTCGGACGTCGCAGCCTCGTGTCGTGGTGGGTCGACCACGACCCGGGCGCAGCGAAGCCTCGTCCGACTAGCGGACCACTTTATGTACTCCTCGTACATCTCGGGGTCGTAGGGAGCATCTGTACACTAGATGAGGTCGTCGTACGCAAGTCTCCAAACCTCAACCCAAGAGGACATCTTGTCCAACCAGGACATCGTGCCACGTACTCCCTTCCTAATGTACATGTGGACGGCAAGACAATTATTTGGTCGGCACGTAACGTACATTGTACAAAAGAAGTAAAGTGTGAACTTACACGTGGTCGTGCGCCGGTACCCGTGTCCTCCCCAAGGGGATGGGACCTCCTGTCGCAGACCGAACTGGCGCATGACCCACTGCACCTGGTACTCCTCCACGAAGACATCATGCACCAAGGCCCTTCGCGTGTACCAGTACATGTAGTCTCGCGTGCACAGGATCGACAGTCCTTCGGGCGCATGCGCGTTCACCCTCTCCTGAGTGTATGGTGTCCAGATGACACGGTCATCGGTCAGCTGATCGAACATTGCAATGTACTCCGGGTAGGACCCCTGCGAAGTGATTGGCGTGTAGGTGACCTGTGCAATATAACACCGCAAACTTAACACACGAAATTGTGATTACAATACGAAAAATAATAAATGATCATGAAACTAACCCGTCGGCGGCACCACACCGTGCCCATGGTCAGTCGGTCCACATCATCGTCCTGGGCGTACAAGCTGACCGCGTACGCTCCCAAGTCCAGCTGTGGTCGTCCGACCTGGAAGTGCTTGAAGGACCACAGCTGCAGAAGTAGCAGGCATCCGGAGAGGATGGAGCTGTCCTGGGCACGGTGGCACATGTCGCACAGTGCGCAGTACGTCGTGCACAGCAAGGCCGGACCCCAAGCGTAGGGCTGGATCTCGTCCATCGGCAAGTCCGCCAGCTCATGTGCATACCAGACGTAGTGCTTATCGACGTTGTGGCTGTAGGACCCTAGGAATATGACCCACCGAAACAGCCACAGCAGGTAGGCCTCGAAGTGCCTCGTAACAATGACATCCCCTGCGTTCTCCGCCATATGCTTGGGCTGCAAGAAAACATGTACACGTCAACAAGGTTCACATATGAATTGATACGAGAGGACAATAGTTACGAAGACTTACATAGAACTAGCAAATCCACCTCAACGTTGGCCCGTGCGGGCTACTGAACTCCGTGTACCCGCTGCCCGACTGCAGCACATTGTGGAACCTCGCTAGGAGATCCATGCGCCACGTGGTCGGGATGTTGTACATCTCCATGTGGGAGCCTGTGTAGGGCAACCCGGTCAGGAAGCTCACTTCCTGCAGCGTCGGCGCCATCTCCCCGCACAGAAGGTGGAACGTGTCTATCTCTAGCCTCCAGCGGTCAAACAGCGCCTTCAGTAGGGCTCGGTTGTATGAAAAACACCTAGACGAACGACCAGGACCACGATCCTGGTCGTTCTCCCACGTCGCCTCCACCATCCTCCGGGGGGAGCATGATACTGAGGTGGTTACGGTGATGCACGTCAATCACCGGGTCAAGCAACTCGTAGTAGCCTGCATTCGCCATACCTACAAATTAAATGCATGCATTGTAAAGGCTACGAAACATGTACAAAAACCAAAATTCCTACTTTAAAAATAATGCTCAGCGTTAACAGAATAATTATCACACAAAAATGTAAACCAAATTTAGGTTACTCAGCAATTTAAACAGATTTGTAATAGGATCTTCCAATTTAGAGGATATTTTAAATATTTTCCAAGTGCAAATATAAACAATAAACAAAATTCTTCCTATTTTCCTAGTTTCATAGTTTAAAATTAATTTCCGACATTAACAATATAATTACCTTGCACAAATGGGAAGCTAAATAAAGCTGAGATTATTTTTTACATATTTCTAATAGGCGTGTTCCTATGTCTGCTGATTTATCCTAAATTGTTCGACTGTTGTAATATTCATAACATGTGTACGACGAACTACACTATACACAACTCAAATAATGTAGTACATAATTTGACTATAATCATCTAATCTACTAAATTCTACTCGCTATTCTACTGAATTCTTTGTCGCTATTCTACTCGCAATTCTACTTAATTCTATGTCGCTATTATACTGAATTCTATGTACTTAATTATACTCGCTACAGCTCAAATGATACACTTAATTCTACATAATTTGACATAATGTACAAAGTTACAAAAAAATATACCTGTAAGTTGGCCGGCCGACCAAATCTGATGCTCTGTCAAACTCCATCCTCCGCGACGTACTACCAGAGTTTCGCTACCTTTCTTCTCTCCCCCTCCTCCTCTCTTTTGTTTTTTTTTCTAGAATTAAAATAAGTTTTGGAGGATTTTTTGGAATTTTTATAGATGGCATCATGTCGCCAG
Organism: Phyllostachys edulis; assembly: GCA_036346405.1. Lineage (NCBI taxonomy): Eukaryota > Viridiplantae > Streptophyta > Magnoliopsida > Poales > Poaceae > Phyllostachys > Phyllostachys edulis. The sequence goes on from CM070548.1 coordinate 63,489,344, forward strand.
TTCAACTGGCGATAGATAGCTAGACTAGCGACAGGGGTCCCTGTCGCCAGTTCAACCGGCGATAGCTAGTCATTTTTTTAATTTTTTGAGCCGACTATTTATTTTTGTAAATATCTTTTAAATAAATATTATTTTAAAAAAATTCAGTCGATCGTGGCGATGGGAGAGGAGCGGCGTTAGGGACTGCTTATCTCCCTAATGGCGATGCGGCCTACACAGGATTTTCTCTGGAGAAGCGGACAGCAGCCGTGTGTGTTGTGTTCTAGAAGGCATTTAGGCAAAGGATGGGAAGCATCACCCGTTGTTTTTTAATCTCCCTAATGATTGGCTTTTATTATTATTATTATTATTATTATTTTAAGGAGAATATATAGGCTACGATATCAGCAACTGATCGTAGAATTGAAATATAACGAATGTGTGCTTTGAGGGAGTGTTTGGAACGCGGGAATTTAATAGGAATTTCACAACAATTTGTAGGAAATAATTTAATTGTCGCAGGAATCTAGAAAAATTATCATGCTCCAGTGCCTTAGGGTTGACACTTCACACAAAACTTTATTTGTATGCAATGGTGACAATAAATATACACATTACCCTTATGCCTCCACCCACCCAAAAATAAATATTGGAACGTCGTTGCTGAAATGGTTGCTTCCAAATTACCACAGCATGTGAACATCACAGATTGTTGTTGCTACATCCCATCAACTAAAATGATCGCTGCATCCAAATTCTGAAATTCATGAGGCATCTTATGTGTAAACAGACGAGTGTTCCCAGTGAACTACGTCAAGGAGGTAGAATGGATGCTACGAGAGGTGATGCACACCAGCGTGTATGGTACCGCAAAGTAGCAATGACATTCTGACAAAGTAGCAAAGACATTGTAGCCATAACCACATCGATCAAGGACTACAGCAAGAGCTGAAATTCAACATTCTTTTCTCAAAAAAAAAAATCAACACTCGAAGTGCCATTAAGACTTAAGAGTAGTATGGACGGTTGGATGCAATTCAGTCTAGCAGAAAAGCGAGCAATGGAGCTTGTGACGACCGTTCGATGGCCTCCGCGCCGCGGGACCCAACGGCCAAAGGCCATCCACCCGTTGCCTTCCCAACGACCTAAAAGCCCAAATTACGGAAACACCCTTACCCCCCGCTCTCTCCTCCTGACAGGCGCCTCCTGCCTCCCCTCACTCAGATCCGCTTTAAACATTCTCGAGCGGAGCCGACACCCGCAGACCGCAGTGCCAAACAAGAAGGGAAGCAGCAGCCGGCGAGCCGCGTGGCGGATTCGAGAACCCGTCGAATTCGCGCCATCTCGAGCGGAATCCGACGCGACACCGCCAAATTTGGTGGAATCTGGTTGGGAGTCGGTGATCGGACGCGAATGGGGGTGCCGGAAGCGGTGGCGCTGGAGATACCCGCGGAGGAGGGGTCGCCGGCGGCCAGGGTGCCTCCGCGGATCAGGAGGAGGCTCCTCCAGGCGCGGGCGGCCAGCGGTGGCGCGCCGGCGACGGTCGAGGAGATCGAGGCCAAGCTCCGCGACGCCCACCTCCGGAGGCAGGTGGGTCGCTCTCTCGCATCGCATGGCTTCGGAATTTTTTCGCTGCGTGTTTCCATTTGGGGGCTTGTTTGGATAGAGAGGGATTCGAACTAATCCGAAGGGATTGGAAGGGATTTTAGTTCAAATTCCGAGTCAATCCCTTCGGATTGAGTTGGATCACAATGTATCCAAACAAGCCCCAGGGATTCGTCGGTGGATTGGATGATTTGTGCGCTTCAAGTCAAATTCATTTTTGGTTGGTAGTTGCGAGTTGGGGAGTAGGATTTTGGAGTGGAGATTTAGTAATTAGCATGCCTCCGTTGTGAATAAAATCCTAGTTTTGTGGTTGGATCACCGAACTCTGTGTTACCTTTAGAAGCAACTAGCCAGCCACATGTAGTGCTGCAAACTGGTTAGCAAGTCGATGCTGTTCTAGTTTCTTTGGTAAAATCTGGGAGCAGCAATCCTCTGGGGGTTTGCCTGAACTGTGTCAAACTGGGAGCCCAGGTTCGTTTGATGATGAGAATGTTCAGCTCCCGTTTACATTTGCTTGCCAAATCTGCTGGCCTCAGAAAGTTCATGCTTTCCCTTCATCGGTTGATTCATTCCTGAGAGTCATGTGGGCACTTGGTCTGATAGAAGCCTAACTAAAGGACTGGTAGAAAAATATGATCGCTGTGGCCTATTATCTTATGTGAGTTGTTGTCCTCCAGCAATTCCATGAAGCATTATCCTGCAAAGCAAGGCGCACGGTTAGGAGCCCTTCATGGCCGTCTCAGGAGGAGGATCCCAAGCAGCACCTTGAAGCAAAGCTTGTGGCTGCCAAGCAGAAGAGGTACTCAAAGGAGGGACCCAGCAGAGTATGTTCTTTGATTCTATTTGAGGAAAGGGAACAGTAAAAAACAAATTTATAATTGCAGGTTGAGCCTATTGGCAAAGGAACAGAGTCGGTTGGCTAAGTTAGATGAGCTGCGACAGGCTGCTAAGAATGATGTGGAAATGAGGTTCAAGAGGGAAAGGGAAGAGCTTGGCATGAGAGTTGAGTTTCGGGTCCGTAAGGCGGAGGAGAACCGTATGCAACTCCTGCATGCTCGTTTGCAGAGGCGGGCTGCACTGGAGGAGAGGACAACAAGGTTCCTTGTGCAGCGAGTGACATGGGAGAACAAGTACAGGGAGCGTGTACGGTCTGCCATCCTGCAGAAGCGCAATGCAGCTGAGAAGAGACGGATAGGGATGCTGGAAGCTGAGAAAAAGCGGGCTCAGGCTAGGCTTTCTCAGGTCCAACATGCTGCCAAGACTGCATGTAGCCAGAGAGAAACTGAGAGGAGCAAGTTAAAAGAACAACTAGAAGACAAGCTTCAGAAGGTATGTATTTTTATGCTGCAGAGTTTGCACAATTGTTTTAGCCCTTTGACTTACGTCGCAAACCATTTGTGCAAGAACAGGCAAAGCAGCAGAGAGCTGAGTATTTGAGGCAGCGAGGAAGTCCTCAGAGCTCTATACATACTGGTTCAATTAAACACGGAGATTTTCTTTCAAGAAAGCTGGCAAGGTATGGTCTTTTACAATCCCCAACTTTTAATAATTGTTTGGTTTGTATATAGATTGGATTTTGTTGACTTTTTCTTCATTTTATGGCACTTCAGATGCTGGCGGAGATTCATAACATCTAGGAAGACAACAGTGGTGTTGGCTAGGTCCTTTGACATGTTAGGAATAAATCAGGAATCTGCTAAATCTATGCCATTTGAAAAACTAGCTCTCTGCATTGAATCTCCTTCAGTTCTTCAGACCTCTAGGGCATTGCTTGATCGCTTGGAGAGTCGTTTTTTTCTTTCTCAGTCATCAAGTTCATCAACACCAGAAAATATCGACCATCTGCTCAAGCACCTGGGATCACCAAAGAGGAGGATCCTATCAAGTGCGGGAAGAGCTAGAGTAACACCAAAAAAGGCATCTAGAAGTTCTACTTCTGACACTAGCAAGTTACCTAGATATTCACTAAGGGTGGTGCTTTGTGCTTACATGATACTAGGTCATCCAAGTGTTGTTTTTAATGTTCAAGGTGAGCGAGAGAAACTACTTATGGAGTCAGCAGCAAACTTTCTGAAGGAATTCGAACTGCTGGTTAAGACAATACTTGATGGGCTAGATGGTGCATGCATATTAAGTCAGTCAATACTAGATGTTGTCTCTCCTGGATCTTCTAATTATCAGGAGTCTTCTTCCATTGTTGCTGATCGGAAGAAATTCAGATCTCAGTTGGCTTCTTTTGACAAAGCTTGGTGTGCTTATCTTTACCACTTTGTGGTGTGGAAATCAAAAGATGCTAAGTTGCTAGAGGAAGATCTTGTCAGAGCTGCATGCAAGCTTGAGCTATCAATGATGAAAACATGCAAATTAACTGCTGAAGGCCAATCAGATAGCCTTAATGATAATTTGAAGGCCATCCAGAAACAGGTATGCTTTACACACCCAGTGCCTTTTTTCCTGCCATCTCCCTGCTATGGTAAGTCTGTTTTTAAGTGTATATGATTCGTTTATTAATGGAAGCAGTCCAATTTTAGAATTTACACTTAATTTATTTATTTTTATGCACTTTTGTTGACGTCTTCAAGAGTATACCATCTGCTGAAATAAGTTTATGCTCATCATCCAGGTTATGGTAGACCAGAAACTTCTTAGGGAGAAGGTTCGGCACCTCGGTGGTGAAGCTGGTATTGAGCGGATGGAATTTGCTTTATCAGAAACAAGGTCAAAGTTCTTTGGAGCAAAGGAAAACGGGAGCCCCTTGGCAACAACCATTGCAAATGTAGCATCTCCTTTGATTACATGTCCTGCTGGACAGTCTCCTCTTTCTGACATTAAGGAGAATTCCAACACAAATGCTGAAAGGCCAAGTCGAGTTGTTCAATCTTTGTTCAGAGCTTCCAAATCACCATCTGAAAGTCACACAGGAGACAAGGCCGTTAGTAGTCCAATGAGCGGCACAGTCCCAGAAAAACTGCAAACAGAGAATGAGCTTGTCCAATCTTTGTTCAGAGCTTCCTCTTCACCATCTGAAAGTAGCACAGGAGACAAGACCATGAGTAGTCCAACGAGCAGCACAGTGCCAGAAAAACTGCCAACAGAGAATGAGCAAATGGTCAATGAGATTCTTCATGGTTCTTTTGCTGATAGCTCTGGTAACATTGGTACTGTTGAGGGGGATTTCAAGGTTTGGTCCTATCTTATACTAGAATATTACTATGGAGTTTCATATTTTAGGGGTGTAAATAATGTAACAATCAGAAATGTATATCATGGCAAAGAATTTATGTCAGCTTTGAGGAGCTTTTAGGGGAACTCAAATGCCGTGATTTAGGGTGTAGATTTTATCAATGTAATATGTCTCTCTAGTTAAGTATGTAATTTTTCATCTGCTGACTTTTTTCCCCAGGCAAAAGTCAGGGAAACAATGGAGAAAGCTTTCTGGGATGTGGTTGTGGATTCAATGAGAGGAGACATGCCAGACTACAGTTATCTGGTCAACTTGGTAAAGGAAGTCAGGGATGCATTGCACGAGATGGCTCCTAAAGGGTGGGAAGAAGAAATAATCAACAATATTGATCTTGAAATTTTGTCCCAGGTAAGAAGAGCTTGAGTGTTGTTATGATGAATCCATAAAATATAGTATTTGATACCAATTTATTTATTTATCTGGTGGAAAGGTACTTGAGTCAGGCACCCAGGACACACAATATTTGGGGCAGATTTTGCAGTACTCTCTGGGTATGCTGCGAAAATTATCTTCTCCTGCAAAGGAAGACCAAATGAAGAAGAGTCATGACAAATTATTGAGCGAATTGATTGAACACTCTGAATGTAATAATAGAGGTTCAAATTCATTTGTTATTGCTGTCATCAAGGGCTTGCGCTTCACCATGGAAGAATTAAAGGTTTGTTAACACCTTGAGTTAGCTCTTGAATAAATTGCATCGACTATATGGTGAAATTATAGCATATTCCAAATAAAAAAATTATAATAAACAGGCTCTGAAGGCAGAAGTCAGTAGAGCACGCATCCAACTATTGGAACCAATTATAAAGGGCTCAGGTGGAGTGGAGTATCTGCAGAAGGCTTTTGCTGATCGCTATGGATCCCCTTCCAACGCATCAGTTTCTCTGCCTTCAACTACTCAGTGGATTTCCACCTCAAAAGATATTGTGGAAGAAGAATGGAATGAACATGTCAGCTCTTTTTCGATTCTGCCTGCAACAGACCATGTTAGTTTCTTGTTCTTAATAAATTGATTTGGGTCAGCGGTCACAACACTGTGCTCAGTCACTGTTTTGAGGAACAGTAGCATAAGTACTTGGCTTTTTCACCTGCTGTTATTTATTACACTTACAAACGCCTCATAACAGGCTCAGCCACTTGTTCCCACCCTCCGAGCTGGTCATGGAGTTCCAGATCAGCAACAATCTACAATACCTGCAGCAGGTATTTGCTTCTTCTTTTCTCTTTTGACCATTTACCTGAACTCGTTGTTCACTGTGCGTAATGTGAAGCAGACAGTACGGGACTACCAGAGTGCACGGGAGAGAGGCTTGACAGGGTAATAAGGATTGGATTATTACATCTTATCAGCAGCATGGAGGGTATGCAAAGGCAGGCAGTACCTGAGACCCTCAAGCTCAATTGGTTCAGGTTGCGGTCTGTTCAGAGTCAATTCCAACAAGTGATTGTAATTGCGACAAGGTGAAACATTATTTAATTTTCTGTTCTCGTCATTGTTATGTAATATAGAACACTAGAATGGAATGACCTAAACCAATTGCGTTTTTCTTGCAGCATGCTTGTCCAGCGTCAAGTGTTGGTGAGCGAGAACTCAAAGATTACTCCTTCAGAACTGGAAAGTGCAACATTGAAACTGTTTAACACACTCACTGAGCTACTAGACAGTTTTTCTGATGTTAGCACTGATAAGATCATTGAGGTGATGATCCATTCGTCAACCTCAACCGTCTCTTCATCAGATGAAATGGTTGAGACCAGGAAGCAGATATTGACTAGGGTCTTCCTTAAGAGCGTCCAGACCGATGACACCATCTTCAAGAAGGTCTCTCGATCTGTTTACTGTGCATTCCGCGCAATCGCCCTCGGTGGCAGTAGAGCGAAGGGCCAGAAGCTCGCTGATGCAGCCCTGAGGCGCATCGGGGCAACAAAACTCACTGACCGGGTGGCGAAGGCAGCTGAAGTACTGATCAAAACAGCAATGATATCAGAGCCGGTCCATGGCCCGTGGTACAAACACTTGATGTGAATGGCTTTCTGCTACTGTGATTCTGTGGTGGAATTCATGCCTCACCGAGGTGCTGTGGAGATGTCATTGCGCAGCCATCTACAGGTGTTGTGGAGTCAAAACAGGGTGTGAAGATTTCGTGGTCTTGGAGCAAGGAGAATTGGAAGGGTTCACCGTTGCAAAAGCACGAGGGATGCTATGTGAACAATGTTGTGGTGATTGTGTGAGAGTTGAACAACCTAGATGCTGCTGTTCTGGTGCTGTCTTTGTGTCGATGTTTATACACGTATATGATGTATGCATTGTATATACACGAAACTTCAACACTTGTGACTTGTACTGTATAGATCATTCATCAGTTTGTTTGCCCTAGCATACAAGTGATACTGAAATATTGATACTCTGATACACAAGCTCGTGCCTGCCTTCCACAAACTCTATGATTCGACATACACTTGAAGATGCACTGTTACTCTATAACCAAGCAGCAGCTCACGAGGACAGCTGCTCCGCGTCCGGCGACGCCGCGGACGCCTCCACGGTCGACGCCTCGGGGGCTGCGGCCTCGACGGATGGGCCGGGCTGGAGCGTGACCACGGCAGGGGCCTCGACGGAGGAGCCGGGCTGGAACTTGGCGACGTAGTAGCTGAGGGGTGGCCCGGTGTAGTCCGGGGCCTGCACCTGCGGCTGGTTCTTGTTCACCTGGAAGAGGATGGACGACGCCGCGGCGATGGAGATCAGGGCCAGCCCCGCCGTGAGGGCCGCCGTGTTCTCAGACCCCTCGGCGGACGTCCCCGCCACGCCGGAGCTGATGGCGCTCTCTGCCACGTACACCGCCGGCTGCGGAAGTCAGGTGGTCGATACGCAAACTGTCAGTTCCGGAATCAATCTGCCGCGGTTGTCTGTCTTATCTTATCGTGCCCAAAAATTTGAGCTCGTACTCGCGCTACTTTGACAGGGTTATGGCGTGAAAAGAAGAAATGGAAGAAGTGACGCAGAATTTGCAATTGGTTACCTCGACAGAGTAGATGTTGGTCTGGCCTGCGGTGTCCTTCTCGACGTAGCCTGTCCATCCTTTCTTCTTGGGAGGGAATGTGCCCACGACCATGGTCCTCTCCTCTGCCAACCACTCCGCGCTAAGGCTCCCAACCTGCGTAGGCAAGACAGGCAAATTAAGAGAGGGAGAGAGAGAGCATCAACGAATTCACTGGCATGTGTCACTCACAGCTGCAATATCTTTCGTTCTGTCTGGCACTTTTCTTTTTTTAACTTTTCTTGTTATTAGCAGTTGTACAAAGGCAGTAGTAGCTAAACTATCAGGTCCAAAGAAGAGGAGAAGTGATGGAGAACTAGACGACAGGTAGGTACCTCCTTCTCCGGGGCGCACTCCTCCTCGTTGCAGTCGGCCTCGTCCTGCGGTGGCGCCGGCGCCGGCGGGGAAGAAGAGGAGGAGGAGGAGGAAGCATTGCAAGAGACCAAGAACAGCCTGTTGCTGCTGCTGCTGCTGGTGATGCCTCCTCCTCGCAGAACAATAGCCTGAGGCTTGTTGTTCCTCATGAATATGCAGCTGCTTGCAGAGAGCATGGACTGGGCAGGGCAAGCCATCTCTCTCTCTCTCTCTACACACGCACGCACACAGTACACGACCAGAAAAAAAGTTACAGGCTTGTAAGTATATGGCTGGATGGCCTAGTGAACACCGGAGAGTTGCCAAGTGCTTGCCTGAGGCCTTGGGGCTTTATAGTGTTCGCATTTCCTCCCTGCCTCGCCTGTTTGTTTACAGTGTGGAGTTGAGAGGAGGAGAAAGATCTTCTCTCTGCTCGTCTGGTTGGGGATTCTGTGGTCAATCTGTTCCTGTGGATGCTCACTCGTCCACGTTGTCCTACTGGTTGCTACCAATATTGCCGTGTTCTTTTTGTGAGCTAACACGTTTCATTCTCTGAACTTCTCGGGTGAACGGTGCAGGCTTGCTCACACATCCTTGCGGCCAGGCTTGCCCCGTCGGTGTAGTGGTGTACAGTGTGCTACTGCATGGAACACAGACGCTTACAGTCTTGCGTTGAACAGCTAACGTATATGAACTAGTTTATATTGGCCTTTATCACTTTAAAAAAAAGAAAAAAGAAAACGCAAGTTTCAACATATACATATCAGCGTTATTTACTGGTACCCATACTTAACGTACCTGGATGATGACTATATGCTGCTAGCCTGCAAAAGGCGTCAAACCACCGTGGCAATATGCCCTCGTCGAGTTTTAATACATCTAACAAAGCATAATAACAATTACTAGTGCTACTAGTACTACAAGGAGTGACTCTAAATAACGCATGATCAGACTCCCCAAGATGAATGCCATAGTTGATTCACTTGTGATTTTTGGGGAAGCAAAACACGACCTTGTGTAGATCTTTTCCAAGAACAATTGCAAGCGGAGAAGCATGTCCAGACTCCAGAGTCCAGACGACAGATAAAATCATACCAACATACATCAGCAGCATATCGGTTACGATTCCTAAGGCTAGTACCATGCTTACATGTAAGAAAAGTTACACTGAGGTTATATTTCAAAAGCTGGCCCTAGAGGGCTCTCTAAGTTCAGTGGAAGGCAGAAAAAAGTCCTTCCATTTGTGCATACCAAGATCCCTAAACAAACAGTACGGAGTCACTCGAGATACAAGATTTGGTTGCTGGTGACGATGGCTCAAAGAACAGCCGTGAGGAATGGCGGATCACAGAGACCAACTTGCAAAGCCTTCATAAATTCCTGCCGCAAACCATGTCATCCGGTAGCTCAGTTCTCCTTCCATTTGTTGACATACTTGAGGAACGCCATGGAAGGGTTATCCTTTGGCTGAGCCCGAACACGTGTGGAACGACGCAGTACAGCCTCTTCAAGTAATATTTTGTGAGTGATATCTTTTGAACGTTTCTCCAGAGCATTACTGTAACATGAAAAAGGAAAAGAATCAGTCAACGCTTAATTGACGAAATAGCAACACTACAATATTCGCTTTACTTGTTACTTCTAGTGTGTGTAATAAAATACTGCAAGTCTGCAACAAGCTGTCTGGAAAGTCAGTCAAATAACACAAAACGGGCTCAGCAAGTGGTGGACATTCTAGCACCATAAAATAAAAATGAACAAATAAGGATTTGTATCGCAAATTCTTCCAGAATCAAGAACACGATGTAGGCGGCTTATGGCTGTGCTTGCAAGTATAATAGAACAAGCGTACTGATTCTAGTACGACTGTAAGAGCGCTAATAGTCGTTTCTTAAAAAAAAACCACAATATGAGGTCACAAAGGCAAAACAATGAATTGTTATGTCAAGAACAAGCATAATGTTAGCCCCTTTCTACGATCTAGATTCTAGAGAACCAAAGCCCAATGGTAATCAGTGGTAAGGTTCATAGAGATCTATTTACCTTATCTTATTATAGAACCTGTCCAGCTGCCGTTTGAGAGCTCTCTCCCTTATACCTTTTACATTCAGTGAGCCCATGAGCGCATCAAGCTGCCATTTCAAAATAAGCTTATAATTGTACAATCATAAATGCCCAATAGTCTACAGAGACTTTAGATATCAGAGCATAACAATCACCTCTTCCTTAGTGCTGTAGAATCCCCATTCTCTGGAATCTGCACTTTCAACGAAAAGCCTTCCTTCGTGCCTGAAAAACCAATACCTATTATAATGTCTGTCTTTTCCGAGAGGGCTGGCACGGATGGATAGTTTTTCAATTTCTCTTTCAAGGTGCCGTACCTACAAATATATTGAAGTTTAGTAAGCATAATAACTACGCTCAATACAAATCGTGGCCAGTTGCAATAGAACATGTCTTGAATACATACAGAGGTGCATTTGCACGTGCAAGTACACTGTGAGGAGTCAGGTGCTCACCAGATGACATTTCCCTTCTGTCTTGCTTCTAGAAATATTGTTCTTATCCTTTTCTTCTTTTCCCTTACCCTGCTCATCAACACTCTCATTACCATCTTGTACAGCATCTGTCTGGTTCTTTTCATTTTTCATGGCAGTTTCAATGTTTGAGTTTTGCTCTTCTTTTTCCTTTCTGGTATTCTCTCTTTTTGCTGCAGCAAGAGCTTGTTGCTGGTCCACCCGCTCACTTAGTTTCTCTCTTAAAGCAGAAGTTGTAATAGCTTCTTCTACTAGTTCCCGGAGAATCTTAAGCTTTATATCAGTATCAATAAGACCATAATAACCCCTTCTTACTGTCGCAATGTTACTGGAGAGTTCTTCAATCTTTGTCATTTCCATGAAGTCACAGAGATATTCACCCCATGATACTAAACTTACCTGCAAAGGATGCATACAAAAAAATGAAGGGTATATTCAATGGAAAGGGAGGGAGGGAGGGAGGGTGATTTTAACAGGAAAAGGGAAAACCTTTAACTTCCGTTTCTTGTTCCGCAGAATAGTGAAATAGTAACCTTCATCCTTAATAAGCAAGTGGAATATTGCTGCATGTATTTCCACGAGAAGAACATTGCTTTCTTTGTGGCAAATTGCATTCTCCAGATCTGTTAGCGAAAACGGGGACAGATTCAGACCCCTACCAAAAGACAAGCAGAAGTCCCATACCATAAGGAGATCTCCCACAGAATATCTTGGTATTCCAAAATCTGTAGCCAGAGGAGGTCTCTTCGACAAAGCAGGATCATCTGCAGCAGGCCTTACTAAGAGATCATCTATTGGGTACTTGATTGGCACATATACATGTTCCTCGTCTGGCAACCATACAAAAATCAAAAATAAGAAGCTTGGATGAACGACATAAGTAAAAAGGCTTCTAACAAAACCATTGCAACAAACGTTTCAGGTTCAGCTGAATCACCTGTCTTCAACTTTTTTCTCGCATCTTCTGCAGTTCCATTATCATGTCTTTTCCTCCCTTTCTTTTGCAAACATTCACCATACTAGAAAAAGAAAGCTATCTTTAGTTACACTTACATAAGAAACAAGATAAATGAAAGAGGGATGGTTACGAACTCACCATCATGTTGTTAGGGGGATCAATGGGTATGCCATATTTTTTGGCAAGATTTTCATGTATAATCCATGGGGTACTTTGTGATGTTGCATCTCTAATAAAAATCTTCAGTGTATTCCTACTAACAGGTGCCCTCCGGCAAATCAAATCAACAGCTTTGACTACTGATGTGTTGATCACAGTCTTGTCTCGGCGAATCCAACCCACTTCATACATCTTGGTTTCACTAGAATCTAAAATCTTCATAATCTTGCAAGCAGCCTCAGAACCATCCTTTTTAGCATGTAACTCTACTCCTTCAAATACATTTTCCTGTAGACTAGCATATATCTTGTTGACAAGCTCATGTAAGCCAAGAGTGCCTGAAACAAAAGGTAACATGAAATCCATTTCCGTTGTAATTAAGTGAAATAACTTAAAAGTTCATAAAATGATGAGCAGCCCATAATGCCCATGAAATAGAACACAGAGTGGTCCATGTTAGAAAAGAGAAGGCTAGGGTTTTGCTATTCACAATTGTGCATCTTATTCATTTATTGAGAGATATATATAGACATTCTTACATGAGCCTCATGGGCTAGAGAGGGAGAGAGGATGAGAATGTACAGTACTCTTAACAACCCCCTTCAAACTCAAGGTGGATCAGGAAGATCTGATGCACAGAGTTTGAGTAGATGAAATCGATGATGTTGTCGAGTCTAAGATTTAGTGAAGAAATCTGCAACTTGAAGCTCTGAGGGAACATACTTGAGGGTGATGGTTGACTGCTGACAATGAGATCGTGTGAAGGATGCATCAACACCTATGTGCTTTGTCAGCTCATGCTTGACTGAATCACTGACAATCTAAATAACACTTGTATTGTCACAAAAGAGAGGTGTGGGATTGTCACAATGGACACCAAGATCAATCAAGAGCCATCGAAGCCAAATGATCTCTGAGGTGGTAGCAACAAGAGGTCAAAGCTCAACCTCTGCACTAGAATGTGACATTGCAATCTGCTTCTTGGACTTCCAGGCAATGAGCAAAGTACCAAGAGAGATACAGTAGCCAATGATAGATTGGCGATCAGTAGAATCACTCGCCCAAGTAGAGTCAGAGTAAGCGTGGAGCTGGAGCTGACTCAACTAACATATAACAGACGTCTGGACACAGTTCCTCTCAAGTATCTCAGCACACGAAGAACATAACCATAGTGAACTGAGGTGGAAGCACTAACAAACTGGCTGAGCACATGAACAACATGTGAAATGTCTGGCCTGGTGACAGTGAGATAGACAAAGCTCCCAACAAGCTAACGATAGAGGGAAGGATTTGTCAGAGGTACACCATCTGTAGGTCGAGCTGCAAGTGAAGCTCCATGGGTGTGGCAGTAGTACGAGTATCAGTCATCCCAGAGCGAGCAAGTAGATCCTGAACGTAGCGATGCTGAGAGAGAGATAGTAGTCATCACCATCAGAATGAACCTCAATCCCTAGAAAATAACTCAATGGTCCTAAATCGGACATCATAAATTGTTTACTTAATTTCTTCTTGACAAAAGCCACGTAGTCCATGTCATCTTCTGTGACCAGCATATCATCTACATACAGCAGAAGCAAAGTACAACCCCACTGAGAAGTGTGAATAAACAAGGCAGGATCACGCTCACTAGGAGTGAAACCAGCAACTTGAATCACAAAACTGAAACGCTTGAACCAAGCACAAGGAGCCTGCTTATAGAGCATGCCTAAGATGACAAACATAGCTTGTAGGAGCCTCAACACCGAGGGGTGGCTGCATATAGACTTCCTCATGTTGATCACCATGAATAAAAACATTCTTGACATCCATCTAAGATATCCATGTGCATACCGCTGCAACTGCAATAAGAGTATAGACTGTGGTCATATGAGCATCTGGAGCAAAAGTTTCGTCATAATCTCGACCATAAGCCAGCTGAAAACCTCTTGCAACAAGACAAGCATTGTATCGCTCTACTGACTCATCTGACTTGTTCTTTACTTTGTACACCCACTTGCAAGTGATAGAAATAGCTCCAGATGGTAGCGGAACAAGATCCCAAGTGTTTGTACACTCTAATGCTGTGAGCTCCTCTGTCATAGCCAACTGTCGGAAACTAGTGAAACTGATGGAGGAGACACACTAGAAGGTGAAACTGGTGGAGAAGGTGTATCTAGAGAAAACAAGTCTGGTGAAAGAATAGGAGGTAGACAAAAAAAAAGGGGTGAAATCTTTGTAAGGAGTGTGATGTGTAGAAGGATGGTAAAAGAAAGGTCAACCTTCATCAAAGGTCACATCACGAGAGATGCGAATGCGACGTGCTAAGGGATCATAGCAACAAAAGCCCTTATGCTCAAGACTGTAACTTAGGAAGACACACTCAACCGACTGAGCACTCAGCTTTGTGCGCTCATAATGTGCTAGAAGGACATAGTAGACACAACCAAAGACACAAAGATGAGCATGGCGTGAAGATGCTCTACAGAATCTCACCAGGACACTTGCCCTGAAGTGTGGAAGAGGGCTAACGGTGGATGAGATGGACTGCCATAGAGACTGCTTCCCCCTAGAAGTGAGAGGGAACAAAGGAGGAGACGAGAAGAGTACGAGCAACCTCAATGATGTGACGGTGTTTACGCTCAGCAACACCATTTTGAGCATGAGCATCAGGACACGGGAGCTGAGGAAGAGTACCCTCAGAAGAAATGAACTGACGAAAGGCTGATGAAAGATACTCTCCTCCAGAGTTAGAATGGAAAACACAAATGGAAGAAGAAAACTATGTATGAACCATCTTAGCAAAAGGCTGATAAATGGAAATCAACTGAGAGCGATATTTCATAAAATAGATCCAAGTATATTGAGAGTGATCATCAACAAATATGACATAATAACTATGACCACCCTTCGAAGCAAAAGGAGATGGGGACCCTATACATCTGAATGCACCAAATCAAAAGGACCAGAACATTGAGAGGTACTATTGGAATATGGAAGTTGTAGCTGTTTCCCCAACTTACAACCAGTACAATGAAAACTAGACTCAACAATGACATGACCTAAGGAACCCTGGTAAACTAGAGTAGTGAGACGAGCTCCACAAAGATGACCAAGTCTATGATGCCACTTGCTGAAGGAAGAACCAATAGAAGACTGAGATGATAACATAACAGAAGACACTAAGGCCTTCGACGAACTGGTGGAAGAAAGATGTAAGGTGTCCAAGACATAGAGACTAGGAGAGCCTCTACGGCGATGGCCAGAACCAATCACTCTTCCGCTCTAACGATCCTGAATGAAACAAGAAGAATAATCAAATCCAATGAAACAGTTCATATCAGCGAGTTGACCAACAAAAAGAAGGTTCATAGATAGCTGAGGAACAAAAGACACATCAGGAACAGAGAAACGAGATGTAGAGAGAATGCCTTGATGGGTAATAAAGCAAGGTGTATCATCGCTAAGATGAACATACGCAAAGATCATCATGTGCCTATGAGCAACAAGTCGAGAGTCATCGGATGTGACATGAAAAGAGGCACCCGAGTTCAGAACCCAAGGATGGGCAGTGCTAGGAGCAAAAGGTGCAACTAAGGTCATAGCAGACACTGATCCAGAAGTAATAGTAGGTGTGGGTGTGACAGCAGTGACTACTCCAGTAAGTGCTCTCAGAGGTCCAATAGGTGCTCCACGACGATGTCTGGCACAATAATCAACAAGCTAATCTGGATGTAACTTAAAACACTTGTCAACAAGATGACCAGTCCTCTTACAATGAGAACATACCAGCACTCTTGTGGGTGTCGCTTTGATAGATCCAGACCGCTGTGAGAGACCCAGAACAGCATATGAGGATCCTGAAGTAGGCATAAGCGAATGAAGACGGGTCTCCTCTGCAATCAAACTAGAGAGCACCTTAGTCAAAGTCGGTGGAGTGTGGTAATTGAGTAACTGAGTACGAAAAGGCTCAAACTTTGATTGAAGCCCCATCACAAACTGATACATGAGCGTCTGCTGAGCATACTCATCTTTGGCAACACAAGACTGGCAAGCAGCAGCAGCCTTCGGTGTCATAGACTCTAGAGGGCCAATGATATGAGTGAAAGCATTGTAATACTCCATTGATTGATCCTGCTGCTGCTAAATACTATGAAGGTTCTTGAGCAATGTGAAGCGAAGAGCACCACTAGATTGAACATATCTCTTCTTAAAATATGTCCACATCTGCTTGGCTGAAGTATGATACTCTAGACTCATCATCAAAGAAACATCAACACTCAGAACAAGGCCAGTCATGACACGATCATCCTCTTTACGTCAAGCATTTACTACCTCAACATCAACCTTCTTCGAATCAGGGGGGACCATCAGTCAAATGAGAGGCCAAACCATAACCCTTAAGAGTAGTCTTGACTGAGAAGGCTTATGCTCGGTAATTCAACCCATCTAGCTTGATGTCCGTGAACACGAGAGATGAACTACTCCCAAACATTGAGTCAGATTTTGCCATCTTAATGGACCACAGTCACCAATCACCAGCACAATATCAGTACAGAGAACAGAGAGAGTATCGAGCAGAGAGAGCAATCGTCAGTGCAGAGCTTGGCTGGAGCAGAGGATGAAGTAGCAACCGTCCAGTCATTTGTGCAGAGTGTACAGAGCTCGTCAAGGTGGCGCCAGGCGACAGAGGATGAAGCGTTGTAGCAGCTCCGGCATGGATGACAAGCGTCGTAGCAGTGGACAAGGTGCGGCGGCGCCAGGAGCTTGGATCCAGTGTGGACGGCGACGTCGAGCGTGGATCCGGCGTCAGGCGAACTCCGAGCACCGTCGGGCGTGGATCTAGCTGGATTCGACATGGTAAATGCCGGGAGCTTGGATCCAGCTAGAATCTTGGATCCAGCGTGGATCCGACCAAGAGCTTGGATCCGGCTGGGATCCGGCGTTAGGCGTCGGTAGCAAATCCGGTTGGTTGAGGTGAAGCGGAGGTTCGGGAGAGGATGGATACGAGCAGGGGAGAGGATGGCGCCGTCGGGAAGCAGAGGCTCAGGAGAGGATGGATATGAGCAAGGGATGAAGAAGTTGCAGCGGCTTGGGCCCGCCGGCCCACGACGGAGGAAGTGCTTCAAGACGACAACGGCTCTGATAACAGGTGTAGGGTTGGAGATTGCTCTGATACCATGTTAGAAAAGAGAAGGCTAGGGTTTTGTTATTCACAACTGTGCATCTTATTTATTTATTGAGAGATATATATAGACATTATTACATGGGCCTCACGGGTTAGAGAGGGAGAGAGAATGAGAATGTACAGTACTCTTAACAGTCCAAAACAGTTCTGAACACACTTTATCATTGCATAACATAACAGTAAGTATGCACATTGGGTCTATTTATTACAGACTGTTTTGTCATGTCAACAGAGAACCAGTCCAAGCATAGAATTCAAAGCTGTACATTAATATCAAATGGAAACGATTACCCACATTATCACACCAAATCACTAACGCAAAAAATACTACATTATAAAGAGGCTTGTACTGTTGGATATTAAAAAGCTAAAAAAATCAAAACATTACAGTACCACCAATTTCTGTGGCAAGCATGTGATGGCATTAAAAAATTGTATACCAATATTTCATAGTAGTTTTATCTAGGGCGAGACAAAATGGGGGAACACACAATGAGAAATGCTGGATATTTTAGCGAGAACAGCTGTAGTGTGCCATCAACAACAAAACTTATTGATGATGCAAAAACTTATGAATGAAAATATATTATCAAGATTCAGGAGACACAGCAAAACCAAGAAATGTTTGCACTTACTATATTGAGTCATGCGAAGAACATGAGCCATCAGCTCTGTTGGCAATTTTTGAGCCTTCTCCGCCGCATGATGCTCAGACACCAAAGCTTCTTCAAAAGTCAAATTAGATTTTCCGGATACCTTACATGTCCAGATTCTTTGGCGATAAAGGTTCAACCTTTTTATGTATTCTCTGATCAGTTGTTAAGGATAAAATTATTGGGGCAGACAACATTGCTAAAACATACTCCACTGCAAATGTAAAAGGCATAAACTCTTGCATTGCAACAATGCTTGATAATTCTGAATGGATAACAATCAAATATCAATTAAGCTGCAACAGTGTCATGAAAGAGGATACTGATAATCTCGGAAAATCTCCTTTGTGAACCGAATTTGGAAAACCTTCTCCTTAGGATCCAAGTCCTTAGGGGGCTCCAGTAAGGAGAAAGGTTTCCGCTTGAAGAGAGGCATTGGACCTCTGATCCAACCTACACAATAATAAAGGACAGTTTATACGACTCACATAAAGCTAATATACATTGAAATGATAAAGGACGGTCTAATATGAGTAGTCATGGTGTACTGGAGAACGAATCTAGAACACTGCTAACAACAATCAGGCAACAGTTCTGGGTAAAATTGAGCATGACGTGCCATGCCACATTATGAAGCAAAGAGAAAAAAGAGTGCATTTAACGATAACTTAAAACACCCTATTCTCGCACCGACCCAAAAGGCAATGTAATGAAGTACCAACTAATCTTGGTCACAATCCAAAGCAGCAAATTCAGAACCCAAGACATCGTAGCAATCTATCCAAAATCGACCACCAAGAACTTTCGTAGCGCACAATAACGCCGAGAGCACATTGCACTGCCATTCGACATCACAGATCACACGAACCCTGGTTGCTCCAAATGAGCAATGCAAAACATTCCTCACCCCTAGGCTCACAGAATGGGTGAAGCACCCCGAAATCCAAGATCCGGGAGACCCCGTACGGCTCCCGGCCCCTAAAACTCTCCCATTCTCATTCCAAGAATCGCCAAGGGCGGCGCCTTTCCCAACAAGTCGCCTCCAAACCCCAATCCGCTCACCAGCCACCACGGCGGCGGCGCCCGCCCGAACCGATCTTGCGGGAACCCGGCTACCCACGTCGCAACCACGACAGGACCAGCTCGTACGAGGCGAAACCAAGAAAAAGCATTAGGGTTCGTGGATCTCACCGAGAAGTGCGCGGGCACGGCAGGCGGGGGGTCGTCGGGGAGCCCGCGCGGTGGGGATCCAGTCGGAGGGGGTCGGCGCTGCAGCCGGGGACGCGCGAGGCGAAGGCCCTGGATCGCGTTGGTCGCGCGGCGCGGCGAGGGCGTTTGGAGGGTGCGGCTGGATTTAATTCGTTTGGCGCTCTCGTTTTCGAGTTGGTTTTTTGGCCTTTTGGGGGTGGGAAAGAGTAGAAGCGAAGCGGAGATGTGGGAGTCGAGCTGAGCAGGAGGGAAAGAAAAATGTGGGGGGAAATTTTTACGGCGGTTGAGGGAAAAGGCGGGAGCTGATAAAAATCCCCAATTTTTCATGTCTTTACAGAGAATTTTTTTTATTAATTAACCTTTTTTTAATTTTATTTTAAAGTTAATCCCGACGCACTTCATTTTCAATTCTGACTCTTTTAACCACGCGTGATAAAACAATACTGTCACGCGCCAGGATAAGTCATCAAAATAGTACTTTTTGTCACGCCACTGGTTGTAGCGTGACCAAATAACACTGTCACGTCACTTCCAGTAGCGTGACAAGAGTTTGACTAGAAATGAGCTAGTGTAACAGTATTATTTTGTCACGCCATGGGTGGTGGCGTGACTAAAAGGGTTAGAATTGGAAATAAAGTGCGCTGGAGGTTAACTTTAAAATAAAATTAAAAAAAGGTTTAACCTTTTTTAATTTTATTTTAAAGTTAACCCTGCGAACTTTATTTCTAATTCTGACTTATTTGATCACGCCATCACCTTTGGCGTGACAAAACAATATTGTCACGTTACAACCAGTGGCGTGACAAAAAGTGTTATTTAGCGGACTTATCCTACGGCGTGATAGTGTTGTTTAGTCACGTTATGGATGGTGGCGTGACCAAAGGAGTCAGAATTGGAAATAAACTTCGCCGGGGGTTAACTTTAAAATAAAATTTTAAAAAAGATTAATTAATTAAAAAAAGTTCTTACAGAACACTCCGATTTTTTATGTATGGCTCTCGCATTTTCAAATTCCAATGTTGACAAATTCATTCGTGATGTTTTGAATTCGTCCGTTTGCTCCTTTTTGTCGAGCAAAATATTGGTGACTCTACCTCACAAGGCAAGCGCATAAGGGCACATACAATGATATAGACAGATGTTATCTATAGTACCACTCTATGCCATTTGTAGACGACGCTAATGATAGTTTCTATAATGGATTACCTTTTTATATGTTTTTTACATGTTTCTATAGAAAGATACTTCATGTACAACGTGTTATGTTTATCATGTTATAATCGACTACTGCACAAGAGACAATCCAATTATCTATATTGTCTCTTATCTAAACCATCTTGTGTTACGTAACAAGACTTATACTATTATGCAGGCTGTAACGAATCATCGTGATGTGCCTAAAAACTAAAAGGAATACCACGCGTCTATCTCTATGTAGTTTTTTTTTTTGACCACGACATGTCTGACTTTTGGTGATGCTATTCTGCATATGAGATATCAGATATGACCATATGGTTTAGCTGCATGGCGTTGGAACCTCGTTCCATTATGATTAGACAGAGTACTAAATAATTTTCTTGGAATATACATGGTTACTTACAAAAAGCCAGAGTAAAACAAAAGACTTGTCTGTGTGTCATTGCTTGCTTGAAGGGGCTATATAGTTTTGCATTTAAAGGAAATATAGACATAAGGTGTTTTAACCTAGAAAAAAAATTACCAAACAGTCTCTAGTCACGGAAAAGGAGACATAGATTAGACTATAGATAGTCACTAGCGGCACAATTGCGTGTATTTCTTCGCTAGTTTCTTGCTGCTGATCTTTTAACGTGGCATACAAATGTTACACGGGACACTCCCCTATAGGTGCGTGGCTGCCCATCAGCCACGTTGACGATGACCTGGTCACCGGCTCGTCTAGTCCTCTCCTCTGCCTTGGGAGGTTTCAGCAAGGAGCCAAGTCTCTGGCCCAAATTCTTACGGGCAAAATAATCCCAGAGGGGAAAAAAAAAGACAAAATCCGATGAGGAAATTTTGCAAGTATTTAGCTCAGGTAAGCCCTACCCTGGGCTGGTGAGTCGAACCTGCAAAAGAATGCTGCTGCGCTGAGTGGACAAGCAAGAAGTTGAGAAAGGAACGTGCAAGCAATGGCAATCTCCTGAGAATGGCTGAAAGAAACCTTGGTTCCTTGTTAGCAGCGCACTACGAATGAGGGCAGCTAGCAGTTTGAACCTGCCTGATGATGCATCTCTCCAGACCAAACAAGACGAAAACGCCTCCTTCCTGAGACCTTCACAGCAGCCAGAAACTACGACTTGTCAGAACCGTGTGTGTTTGTGGTATGTTGCCGTGAGCTCTTGCTACTTCGTCAGTAATTAACTAATTATGCTGAGCCTGGAGACTGATCGCTCCATTGTTATCTTTAATGCGAGACTTATAATTCTTATGAGGGTGCATGGTTATATCAGAGCTTGTGCAGAAACTAGGGGTGTAAGTGGCAGTGGTTGGCCCGCGGGCCCGCTTATCCCACCCCAAAAAAACAATCATGTGGCTGTTGTGGGCAAACTGTAACAACTAAGTGGCTTAAGTGGGCCGAAATGTCATAACCCACGAAGAGACCTGCATTCCGCATAGCACGGCTCGCTCAGTCGCTCACTCACCCACATAGCCGTTGAACATGGCCTCCTTGGGCCGCTACTGCTTCCTGTCTTGATTGTTCTAGTGGTCTTGCTTCCAACCAACTTCTTGTCTCTAGCAATCATGTCGTCTTCTTCCTCCTCCTCGTCTGCTTCAGATGCGGTTCCTTTCGAGAAGCCGAGGGCGGTGCTCAAGAAGCTCCTGGCGGTGTCCCAACCCGAGGGCCAGGGAGCCACCGTCAGGAGGAGCATTGGCAGGTATCAATCATCGCTTCAGATTCGCGTGAATTGAATTCCCTAGCTATTCCTTTTGGATCTCACTCGATTCAGGCCTCTTCTTGGAGGAGGCCTTGCTAGTTCATTCTGGCAATTTCTGATGGGGTGTTGACCTTTCTCTTATTTCTGCAGGCCTGAGCTCAGGAACCTCGACCCTTTACTCATGCTCGATGGGTTCTCAGATGCTTTTAACTCACCGCCCTTAAAATTGCAATCTTTGGATACCCAAGTGATCAAATTTTCGTTTCGATTGTAACAATCCTTTACAATTCTTCTTTTCTTTTACTAGTTTCCAAGCCCGCTAGATTTCGTGATCATCCCCACAGAGGTTGGTTGGTTGCTTGCTTCTTCCCCCAATTAAATCTTCAGATTGTACAGTGACTAGTTTGCATCTAGCAAATTATGCAAATGCAACAGCACTGGCGAGCAGCTGCCAAACCCACCAACATGAATGCATCGTTCAATCGCGGGTTAGCGGCACAATAAATACTTAGCGGCCAACATGGGGGGGTAATCGCCCACTACCGCCCCACTTGCACCCTTAGCAGAAACCAATGGCTGTGCTGGTAGGGAAATCATGTGCTTTCAAGTTGATTCAAGCCCTTCTGGCAAGTGACCACAATGATCCTAGTGGTCCTCAGGTTTTCAAATTACTGAGATAGGTACAACCAAACCACATTCTTCTGCAAAGGGCGCAATTTGGCATCTGTGAGACCAACGCATACAATTATCAATTGTGCAAAATAAATTTAGTTTTACTATGAACACATAATCTTGAAAGTTCCCCTCCTGGGAGTATGTACTCCCACTTCCAATATACCACTTAAACGAAGATGTTATACTTCTTTATCATTTTCAGTATACTTAAATACCAATTATAAGATACTCCAATACGATTTGATTAAAAAAATTCATTGGAGCCCTTTATTTTTGTTATATATCCTTTTTCATATATAAAAGAAGTATATACACAAATTTTGCTATAAAAAGTGGATTTTAATGAAATTTTTTATGGAACTCACTTTAGGGTATCTTATAATCATTATTGAGTATATGCAAATAGATAAAGAGGTATCATCATACGATTTAAGTGATATATAAGAAGTAGGAGTACGTACTCCCAAGAGTACCATACAATTTTCACACACACACAACACAAAATCCTAGGAGTACGTACTCTCACTTCTCATATACCACTTAAACCGTATGATAATGTCTCTTTATCAATTTAAGTATACTTCAATAATGATTATAAAATACCCCAAAGCGAGTTCCATGAAATTTTTATTTATCAAAATCCATTTTTATAGTAAAATTTGTGTATATACTTCTTTTGTATATGAAAAATGGTATATAGAAGAAATAAAAGGCTCCAATGAATTTTTTTTAATCAAATCATATTGGAGTATCTTATAATTGGTATTTAAGTATACTGAAAGTGATAAAGAAGTATAATATGTTCGTTTAAGTGGTATATTGAAAGTGTGAGTACATAGTCCTAGGAGTACAAAACGTGTTGATGAGGATTATTGACTAGTCAATTATCCGGGTATATCTTTATTATAAATAACCTAAATCCTTTACTGGGCCTAAATTAGCTTGTTGTGCTGGGCCCAAGATGAATCAAAGCAGTCAGGAGGTGGGCTATACCACTCCTGGTCCTCTTCTGGAGATCCTTTTGGACCTCCTTTGGAGTTTTCTTCAGACCACTCCTGGACCTCTTTCCCGCAGAGGAGGTCCTCAAAGGTTATTGCCCACATGTGGCTAACGACAATCCACGTGGAAAGAAGGCATTGACAATTCAATCCGAAGACACAACAGTTGGCACGAAAGGACGCGACTTATAGCACGAAGGGACGCGATTGATGGCGCGAAGAGGCATAACTACAACAAACTACCGACGCTTGTAGACTATAAAAGACCCGGCCTATGTGCCTTTGTAATGATCCTATTATACATTGATTCATAATCATTTTTCCCTGTAATCAAAGCATACTCTTTGCAATATACATCACCATTTGAGTCCTTAGGCGAATAGACTACAATCTCTATTTTTTTTTATACTTTTGTTTGTCCATTCTATGACGAGAGTGTGAGACGTCGACAGCTGGCGCCGACTGTGGGGATCGTGTCACCATCTTCGCTAACTCTGTTCTAGTGATGCATCTAGTGCCTTGCACATGAATCAACGCTTACCAGCGTGGAGAGAGGAAAG
The DNA here is from genome assembly GCA_036346405.1 of Phyllostachys edulis. NCBI lineage: Eukaryota > Viridiplantae > Streptophyta > Magnoliopsida > Poales > Poaceae > Phyllostachys > Phyllostachys edulis. The sequence goes on from CM070548.1 coordinate 63,513,371, forward strand.
CATCCTCGACATTTATGACTACTATAACCACATGGAGGAAGGCTTCGTCCTTACCTCTGGCAACATCAATGGTTCCCCCGAGACCATTATCGAAGAATTATCGCCCGCTGAATCTGCACCCGCTGGCTCCACGCCGGTCGTGCCTTCGTCCACAAGTGCCACCGTGGACAAGTACTATTCTGAGCATGTCTCCCTTGGAGTAGGAGATTCAAAAAGTTCCTGGAGCCCAACACATTGTAATGATCTCGTTGACGGCCTCCACGTTGAGGGTTTGGAGGGAATACCTGGAGAGAATCTTCTCTCCACCTTACAATACAGCTCATCCTCTTCTTCAGAGGATGACAGCGTATTCACCCCTTCTACCTATTCCGGCGCACGTCAGGTTGCCGTCCTAGGTGACAATCAACCCAACACCGACGACAATCCTGAGGCATCGGGGTATCATCAGGAATAGGAAGAGCGGTAACGCCTCCAACAAGAGGAGCAGGCCCGACAAGCTGAGATACGTGCCGTCACACAGGCACACATTTCACAAGTTCGCAGCCACTACTACCGAGATGCCCCTGGCTCCTCAGCAAGGGCGCCACAACAAGCGACGCATACGCCACCGCCGTAGGCAACGATGATAAGGGATCTAAGCACCTTGCTAACCCCCACGCAGGAGGATTCCCCTGTGGAGCGCATCCGCTACTTAGCAAGCGCCATTGCACGTCCTCTGGAAGGGTTAACTCCGGAACAGAGAGTGCAAGTTATGCGTGCTATCGCACAAGAGCTTCAGGATGCCGCGGAGAATATTTCCACATGATCGCATACTATGCTTTCCCAGAAAGACTCTCATTTAGAAGGGTCCTCACTTGGACGATGAAGGCAAGGCCAAGGTGATGTTGCTCCTGGCCATCATGTTCAAGGCCAAGGTTAGTACGACACCCGTTTCTCAGGACGTGGTAGATGCCCTAGATTTGCTGCTGATCGTAATAATCATCACAGCGTATGACCATGTGTTGGTCCTTATGCAGGTTGCAAAGCCTTTTCTCCTGGACTAAGAGATGTTACATGGTCGAAGAAGTTCAAACCAGGAAGTATGAAGAATTTCGATGGGACACGGAACCCATCATAATTTCTCCAAGTCTACACTACTATCATTTAGGCTGCTGGAGGCGATGATAAGGTAATGGCTGATTATTTGCCCACAGTTTTAAAGGGTTCCGCCAGGACCTGGTTGTTCAACCAGCCTGAGGGATCCATATACAAATGGGATATGCTTTGTAATGCACTGCAAAATAACTTCAAAAGTTGTTATGCAAAACTGGGGAAGGAGGATGATTTGCATCGGCTCCGCCAACCCCGCGATGAAAATTTATGTCAGATTGTAAAATGTTTCATAGAAGTCCGTAACACTATACCAAATGTATATGATGACTCTGTGATTCGAGCTTTTAATCAGACGGTGAGGTATCGAAGGTGTTGGAAATATGCCCTAGAGGCAATCATAGAGATGATTATATTTCATTATGTTCATAATATTGGATAATATGTTATCCTGTTCCTTGAAGATTAACAAGTACGTGACTTGTTGGTGAAACTCTTTTTAACTTATATGATGTCGTTCTAAATGAATCCCTGGTCGAATGTCACTAGTTGGAACACTAGTGACTCTATCGACCAACACATGTATTGATTGATGACCATGTTTCACCAGTCATAGATATAGGGATATCGAATCAATAATGTGAACACATGTTAGAGAACATGGGGTTGGATTGACCCACCTTGAGACACTATTGAGATTGTTATGATTTTATGTGTCATTAGTTGGTCTCAAGCAATGATGATGTATAATCCTTAGACCTGAGATCAACATGGTTTCCTACATGTATAATAGCACTCTTAGGGGTTGCCAATCGCTACTCGTAACTAGGTAGTTATAAAGGTAGCTTTCGGGTATGCTATGAAACATGTAGAGGAATGTGACTGGTTGGATATGTGATTTGCCCTTCCTAACATAACAGGAGAGATGTCTTTGGGCCCCTCGTTATGGTCAGATAAAGTAAATGCATGGCCATGCCACTAGTGGTCGAAGTGTTCGACCATATGAAGTTATCCGACACTCGATCGAGAAAGTATTGAACAGTCTATGGATGGCACAACATCTCACCTAGAGTTCAACCAGACATCGTGAGGCAAAGAGAGAATACACGAGTAGGTCGCTTAGTTTGATCAGTTACGGACTGGTCGTATGAAGATACGAGCTGGTCGTAGACTGGTCGAACGTAATCACAGAGTAGTCGTAACCTGGTCGTAAGGAGTTACGAACTGGTCGGGACCAAATACGAACTGGTCATATAGAGATAGAACCTGGTCGTAAGTGATGATGACCTGGTCGTAGATCATATTATATCAAGGTTCATCCCATATAATTTGTGTATTCGAGAATCGTTATGACTCGTGATCGGAAAGGGTTTTCCGAGTCACAACCAATTACGCATGAACCTACAGGGTCACACACTAACGGGTTGGAAGAAAACGTGTTCGGATAGGATCCGTCATGGGCACTATATAAGGAGGTGCATGAGGCTATTGGGAGGTGGGGGTGAACGTAACAGACAAAACACACAAAAGTTGTGAGTTGAGTTGTTCCACTGAAACCCTAGCCGCCATCTTCCTGAAAGCTCTGCTGTGCGACTTGGTGCTAGCACACCGGCGTACGGTTGTTCCTTCCCTAGACATGTGGATACCGTAGAGGCGCTACTGCGGTTGCCGTTGCGCTTGAGGACGATCCACGATCTTTATAAGGAACTGCAGAGATCGCTGGAGGAGACGATCGACTCGCGAGGACGCTGAACGATCGACTATGACCACTACATCGACACGCTCCATGTTGGACCAGGCTGCTCCAACTCTTCTTCCGTTGCTCTGCGCGTTTGGTGGTAACGATCTATGATCATCTACTTGCTTGACTTCCTGGTTTGCGTGGTAGAAATTTTGATTTGTTACTATCGTAGCCTACCCGTACCCCAACAGAAGGTTCACAGAAGACCTCAACATCAACCCACTTAGGACCGTGTTAGAACTCTTCGACATGGTTGATCAGTACTCTGATGCCAACGAGGCTGTGGAGTGGAACTGTATGGTGGACAAGGGGACCACCCCTCCTCAACCAGGCCTCGAGGACATCAAAGAGAAGAAATCCAAGAGGTCCGAAGGCTCTATGAGCAACAAGGGGAAACCCAAGAAGAAGAAGAAGGAGAGGTCCCAGCAATCTACCAGAGAGGTCGCTGCCATTAACCAGCGACCACCCTATTACAAAAGCAAAGGTCCTTGGAACAAAAGGAGGCAAGGAGGTCATTTGAACGACTGTACTACCTCACATGCTGCAAATGCATCCAGGAGTAATGAGCGTTGGTGCCCATTGCACAAAATTCCTGGTCATGACCTCCGCAACTGCCGAACTTGGCAGAAGCAGATGGAAGAGTACTACGACTGGAAGGGCCCAATGCTTGTCCCGCTAGAAGATAGTGAACCACCAGCAGTCCAAATCAATGACAAAGACACGAAGATGTTATTTCAGAAGACATATCACCACGTCAATGTCATTTACGGGGGTTCTGCCGCTTACACCTCCAAGCGGTAGTACAAGGCAACATGAAGAGACATAAAAATGTTGAGATTCCACCTGGTCGTCCAGAATACCCCAAATGGTCAGAGACATCCCTGACCTTCACCAAGGAGAACGTCCCTAAAGGTATATCTACTTCTCGTAAATTACCTTCAGTAGTTTTCCCTACCATAAGTAATTGCAAAGTAGGGAGAGTATTGATAGATAGCGATAGTTTTTTAGACCTGTTATTTATTAGTACTCTAGACGAGATGCAAATTTCTCATTCTAAGATAAAATCAGACAAGCCCCCTCTACAGGATAGTGCCAGGTATGTCTGTTACACCTATAGGGCAAGTAGTATTACCAGTAACATTAGGTACTGCTACCAACTTTCCAACTGAATTAATTATTTTTGAAGTGGTTGATTTCGAATCTGCCTATATTGCAATTTTAGGTAGACCATCTCTAACAAAGTTCATGGCAAATACACACCATGCCTACCAGAAGATCAAAATCCCTGGGCCAAAAGGAGTAATTGCGGTGCAAGGTGACCAGGCTGTCGCACTTTCATGTGATCGTAAGTCACTAGAACTTATCAATCAATTACCTCTGAAAGATCTTACTTTAGAGGGTAAAACAGAAAAGGCCGCAAAATTCAAGACTACTCCTCAACCTAATGAGCAAGTAAAGATAGTACCACTCATCCCCAATGACCAATCTAAGATGGTTCGGACTGGCACAAGATTAAGTAAGAAATAGGAAGATGAGCCCCTCACCTTCCTCCGGGCCAACTCGGATGTCTTCGCGAGGAAGCCATCTAACATGTCCGGGGTCCCAAGGGCGGTGATTGAGCACAGGCTAGCCATTCAGCTTGAGAAAAAACTAGTCAAGCAAAGATTGAGACGCTTCGCCCTGGATCGTCAAGAGGCCATCATAGCAGAGCTCAATAAGCTCCTCAAAGCTTGCTTCATTCGTGAGGTAGATCACTCCGAGTGGCTCACAAATCCGGTTCTGGTTAGAAAATCTAATGGTAAGTGGCGTATGTGCGTCGATTTTACCAGTTTAAACATTGCTTGCCCAAAGGATGACTTCTATTTGCCTCGTATTGATGAGCTAGTTGATTCTACTACGAGTTGCAAATTGATGAGTTTTCTTGATGCTTATTCTGGATATCGTCAGATCAGTATGGCGAAACAAGATGAAGAAAAGACTGTCTTTATCACACCCTTTGGTGTCTATTGTTATGTCAAGACGTCGTTTGGGTTAAAAAACGCTGGAGCCACATACCAGCTTTTAATACAGAAGACTTTAGTAGTCAGCTGGGGCGTAATTTAAAAGCTTATGTAGATGACCTCATTGTAAAAAATAGTACTAGAAGTGACCATCTGAAGGATCTCACAGTGACCTTTGGAAATGTAAGCAAACATGGAATAAAACTTAATCCCAAAAAGTGTACGTTTGGGGTTAATTCCGGCAAATTGATTGGTTTTCTTGTTTGTTCTCGTGGGGCTGAAGCTAATCTAGAAAAAATCTGTGCCATTGAACAATTACGACCACTTTCCACTGTGAAGGAGGTCCAAGCCTTAACTGGTCAGATGGCAGCTCTTATTCGTTTCATTTCTCGACTAGGAGAATGTTGTTTACCTTTCTTCAAGGTGATTCGCAAGTGTAACAAAAAGTTCCAATTGTCCAAAGAAGCTGACAAAGCATTTGAAGGCTTAAAGGCTTATCTATCAAACTCTCCAGTATTGGTTTCGCCTTTAGAAGGTGAACCTTTGCTAGTCTACTTGGCAGCAACGCCAAATGCGGTTAGTACATTACTTATTGCAAAAAGAGAATGGTCTCAGCGACCCATTTATTATGTAAGTGATGTCTTACATGGACCAAAGGAAAGATACCTTAAGGTTCAAAAACTAATTTATGCTCTTACGATGACTTCTAGAAAGCTAAGATATTATTTTTAGTCTCTTAAGATTACAGTGCCTTCATCTTTTCGGCTTGGAAATATTCTTCATAACCAATAAGTAATGGGTCGCATAGCCAAATGGACAGTAGAACTTGGAGAATTTGATTTTCATTTCACTACCCGAACAACAATACAAAGTCAAGTCTTGGCTGATTTTGTGGCTGAATGGACGAATATTGAGAATCAACCTCAAATTAGTCCAGTACCAGATGACCATTGGACACTGTATTTCGATGGCTCCCATAGACTTCAAGGCTCGGGGGCCGGGATTTTGCTGATAACACCACAAGGTGATCAACTTCAATATGTCATACAACTTCTGTTCCTTGTCACCAATAATATGGCAGAGTATGAAGGACTTCTAGTCGGGCTTCGAGTAGCTAACTTCCTCGGAGTCCGTCGGCTTTTAGTGAAGGGAGATTCGCAATTAGTCGTAAACCAGGTAGCAAAGGAATATCAATGTTCTAACGAGACAATGGCTCGGTACCTGGATAAAGTGAGGAGGTTGAAAAACACTTCAACAACTTTGAAGTCCAACATATACCGTGCAAGGACAACTCCACATCGGACCAATTATTGAAATTGGGTTCCTCACAAGCACCTGTTCCAATAGGTGTCTTTCTCGAATACCTTACAAAACCTTCAATACAAACAAGTTCGACCACCTCAGAGGTTGGAATCATCGAGCAAGATGTGGAGTGAATACAACCATTGACCACTTATCTCGCATCAGGAACATTACCCGATGATCCTCAACAGAAGGATAGGTTAATTCGAAGAGCATATATGTACAAACTGGTCGAAGGATCATTGTATAGGAAGGGAGCATACGGTGTTCTCATGCGTTACATATCCCAAGTCTCCGGGATAAAATCACTAAAAGAGATCCATGGGGCTTGTGCGGAACACATGCATCGTATAGAACCCTAGTTGGCAAAGCTTTTAGGCAAGGTTATTACTAGCCCACCGCTCTACAAGATGCCATGCACCCTGTTAAGACGTGTGAGCAATGTCAATTCCACGCTCGAACAAGTGCACCAACCATCTTATCAATTACAGATCATTCCCTTGTCATGGTCTTTTTCAACTTGGAGTATTGATATAGTTGGACCACTACCGCAAGCACCCAATGGGTATAAGTTCTTGTTTTTGGCCATTGATACATTCACTAAGTGGATAGAAGCTGAGCCATTCGTTCGTATAACAGCTGCGATAGCAAAGAAATTCTTCATACAGAATGTTGTCACAAGATTTGGGTACCTAGTTGTCTTATCACAGGCAACGGGAGCCAATTTGTTAGTAACATATTCCAAGATTATTGTGATGAAATTGGCACCAAGATCTGCTTTACTTCGGTGGCACATCTACAGAGCAATGGAGCAGTAGAAAGGGCCAATGGTCAGATTATACAATGCATGAAAAAGAGATTATTTAATCGCCTTAAGACGTGCTCGAAAACTTAGATGGAGGAGCTCTTCTCTGTCCTATAGGCATTGCGCACTACTACCGGTAGGGCAACTAGAGAAATACCATTCGTACTAGTCTACGGTGCAGAAGCAGTGCTACTTAATGAGATTCAGTTAGGTTTAACATGCACAGACCTCCAAGATCAAGTAAATCAAGGAAAATTGTACGAAGACGATATCAATATGCTGGAAGAAAGACATGATTGAGCACTATTAAAATCGACTGCTTATCTGCAAGGGCTGAGACACTACTACAATCGGAGAGTTCATCCAAGAACACTTCACGTGGCTAACCTGGTCCTGAAACGAATCCATAACCAGGCCAACTTGAACAAGTTGTCTTCTAAATGGGAGGGTCTATATACTGTAGTCTTCGTCACTAGGCCAGGCTGATGAGGACATCACTCCTTCAGATACACGTACTACACAAAATCCTCCAGATCCGGTTGCTGAACTACAAGGTCCTATGACAAGAGCTCGTGCACATCACTTAAATTATGAGGTGAGCTCGTTTCTAGGTGCTAATAATTTATTTATGCAGAATGGTATACTACATAATAATTGTGATCTTTTTTTACTTAGGAATAATGGGGAGGATCCCTCAATTCCTAGTCATCTGCGCTGATTGCGCCCAAGAAAAGGAAGTCCATCAGCACACGATCTCCTCCCCACATTTTTAGCTCACTGATTGTGCCCAAGAAAATGAAGTCCATCACCACACGATCTCCTCCCCACGTTTACAATTCAGCCACAAGTTTTACGTCTACTCCATCTTTTCCAGGCCGAGAGCATTAGGTGCTACGCTACCTTCCATTGGACCCACAGGTCATGTAATAGGATAGGAAACCAAGGGCTATGTGCACCCTTTGTCTTGTGCGCCAACCCCCTGGCCAAAATTCCCTCTCTCCCTTTTCTCCTCATAAATATTTAGGAACCAGTACCCCTCTAGGTGGGTTTCTTTTTAGATTATTCTGTATAACAGTTTCGCCACACGTTCGGTTTGAGGAACCCCAACTTTGTGAGGTTAATCATTATTTGCAATACAATTTTAGATTGCATCTTCTACTCTCTTGCTTGTGTTCTCGATTCACTTGCAGGAGATAGCCTTCTTGGCGAGGTCAACCGCATTTGGCATGGTTGATAACCATCAGAGCAGTGGTGTAGTGATTGCGAGGGGTTCGATCTGTTTTGGTCGGAGCCTTTGGATCATCAACGTCGTGATCTCCACAATCAACATATCATTACCTTTCAGAAGATCGGGCCACAGTCACATTAGGTGGTATCAGAGCAAAGGTTGCTCGTTAGGTAATCACAATTTCCCCCCCTTTTTAGATTAGTTGTTGTTCATCGTCCTAAAAACTCTAGAAAATTAGCCCTACAAAAATAATTTATTCTTCGTGTTCTTCTGCTATCCCATCACCCCTTGTGCCTTTGCAATTTCCGTTCTTATGTTCGCGTTGTTGAATTTGTGTCCTTTGTCTAAGTCATGTTGCTGGTTTAGAGTCATGTTCTTAGTCGTCACCCTCCGCTGCCACGCCGACACTATAATCCTCCCTGCCATGCCACACCAAATCTCTATCGCGCCAACCAAATCGCCCCGCCACTCATCCCTGTCGCGACCGCCAATTTGCCCTGCCACCACCGCTACCACGGCACTCTAGCACCTTGCCGTCGCTGCACCTCACGCTGTCGTGACAGCCAAAGTCCCTGCCGTGGCAAACCCTAACCGAGATTGATTTCGGTTTGTGACAGAAAAAGAAAAAAAAAGGAAAAGAAAGAAAAGGGGAAAAAAGAGGTTGTTTTCGTGCTGCCAGAAGGATTCATCTGACTTCGGCAACACGATAAAAAAATCAAAGTTTAGAGAGAGAGAGAGAATATCTTTTAATTACCTTTATACCCCTACCTTCTACAAAAAAAATTTGTGACCTATATACCTCCCTAGACCCGGAAGAGGAATTTGAAGGGATTTGAGTCAGGTGCACATTCGCAAAAAAAAAGCAAAAAAAAAGAGAGAGAGAAAGAAAGAAGTAATCAGATTTGCTTACATCCCTTGAATCCTTTGTGTTTGGTCCCTTGTTTCAGTCGGCGTTGTGCTAAGGCTAGGAACACTTTTGGACCAGCAATCGTGACAAGTACTTTGGACCCTTATTCAGCTTTGCTAATCGAGTTACAGTTTTTGCTAATCCTTGCTACCATATTGTGCCTTCCGAGCTCCACATACTCTTGATCAGAACAAGTCCCCTCTTGCAATCGTACCCACGCTCGACACGGTATCACAAACCAGCCACCGTGATGAAACACGGTGGCCCGATCTTCCGATAGGTTCGACTAATTTTGTCGTGAGGACGTTGATGCTTTGAGGCTTCCGACTCGCAGATCGTCACCTCGCAATTTGCTACACCCGCACGACTGTCGTTATCGACCACCACACGATCGACCTTACCACGAGGGTTATGGTTCCTGCAAGCAATCGAAGCAACTCACAAGAATAAGGTAGATGCAATCTGAATTATATTGCGAATATAGATAAAGTTCACAAGGTGTGGTTCCTCAAACCGAACAAGCGCGAAACTGCAAAGTGACAGAATAATCTAAGAACAACCCGCCCCTAAACTGTGGCAGCTGCTACAATATATAGGGGGGGGAGAACATGAGGTGGTTGACCTAGGCTTGTGCTGCCATGTGGAGAGGCGTACACATCCTGTGCTTTGACCTCGCCACGCCATAAGGCCTTATTAGGCCCAAAACGGTGACGCAAAGACCTTATTTCCATGTCTCGACTAACACCTAACGTGGTCACCACCGGTCGTGGGCCCGGTCAGAGGATTGGTCGAGAGCTTGAGACACGTCATAGATTTGGCACTGGTCGAGGTCTCGGTCGAGAGCTTGAGACTCAGTCGAGATCCGGCAGATCTGGTCGTGGCGCGGTACACCGGTCGAGAGCTTGGGTTTGGATCCTCCCATTATTCCTAAGTAATGTAAGATCACAATTTTTAGGTAGCATACCATTCTGCATAGATAAATTATTAGCACCTAGAAACGAGCTCACCTCATAATTTAAGTGACGTGCACGAGCTTTTGTCATAGGACCTTGTAGTTTAGCCACCGGATCTGGAGGATTTTGTGTAGTGCGTGTATCCGAAGGAGTGATGTCCACATCACACCGGCTGTACCACCTGCTGCATTAGTAAGAACACTTGTAAGAGTGTGGTTAGGCGCTTGAGAGTGTGTGATTCCACCTTCCATCACCTAGTAGTTGATAGGGATAATACCTTTGTGTTGTCTTTGTTTTCTACTAACCATGGCAGGTGAGACATCTGATGAGCAAGAGTGTGTTTTTAAGGGAGAGCTCATGACACTCTTGGATGAACAATGCACTACCATTAATGAGGACATCGACAGGAAGCTTCAAGCTACTACGGCTACATTGCAGTGTTCAATCAACGATAGTATTGCAGCACTCACTACACGCCTTGAAAGAATGGTGAATCAGCCACCAAACAATGGACGCAAGTATGATCACGATGTAGCCCAAGATCTTGAGGTGGGAGATGATAATGAGAGGCGAAACCGCAACGCCGGCGCTGCTTTTGCCGCTCAAGATGCACGTCAACGACACCGCCTACATCACAACCATCACGGTATGGGAGGTAATAATTTTCAGCACCACAATGCTCGTGTTAATGATGACCCGTTTGCTAAAATTAAATTTACCATACCCTCTTTTGCGGGTGTTTATGATGCTGAAACTTATCTAGATTGGGAGATGACAGTTGAACAAAAATTTAACGCCCATCTAGTTCCTGAAGTGCATAGAGTCAGACAAGCCACTAGTGAATTTAAAGATTTTGCTATCATTTGGTGGAATCAAGTAGTTAATTCTAGCTTAACACCTGATACATGGGATAGATTGAAGGTAGCTATGCGTGCTAGATTTGTTCCTCGTGCTTTTAAACGTGATATGCATAAGAAATTGCAGCGCTTAGACCAAGGTAATATATCTGTCAAGGAATATTATCAAGAACTGCAAAATAGGTATGTTGCATTGTAATGTTGTTGAGGATGAGGAGGATAAGATGGCTCATTTTTATGGGAGCTTAAGGCGTGAAATTTAGGACATAGTTGATTACAAAGAGTATAACGATATCAATAGATTGTTCCAGCTTGCTTGTTTGGCAGAAAAGGAATTGCAGGGTAGACAACAAAGGACAAAGAGCAACTCTAGAAGTACGTCTACATCAAGATCGATACCAGGACAAGCCAAGACAGCCCCACCTCCTGTTTTTCAGTATGCTGCCCCCTCCGTGAGTAGGGCGCGTTCAACAGCACCGCCACCGCCGTCACATGCACCTGAGATGAGCAAATCTACTAGTGTGCAAGCACCAGCGCATAGCTCTTCATCGGTTGCTTCCATGGGTTGTACGACGGGGATTGTGTGCCACCGTTGTAAAGGGATGGGCCACGTCATGAAAGATTGCTCAAGTCAGCGAGCGTATATTGCGATAGAAGACGGTGGTTATGGAGGTGCTAGTGATGTTGAGGTTGAATATGCTCTTGCAGCTAACCTTGGAGGTAATGATGATGATCGTGAGACAGACATATATCGATGGTGAGGAAATTTTAGATGCTGCTGCTACGGAGAATTATAGGACCATAATTGTGCAGCGAGTGTTGAGCACTTAAAGGGAGCAAGCGGAGAAGCTACAACGTCATAATTTGTTTTAGATGTTCCTCATCGTCAAGGACTGCCATGTTCGTGTCATAATTGATGGCCAGAGCTGTAATAACTTGGTGAATTCAGATTTGGTCAAGAAGCTTGGCTTGACCACACGTGCGTATCCTCATCCGTACCATATTCAGTGGTTCAACAACAGCGGTAAGGTAAAGGTAACACAATCTGCGAGAGTGCATTTTTCCATTGGTTCCTATCATGATGTTGCTGATTTTGATTTAGTGCCTATGCAAGCCTAGTCACTTTTATTAGGTCATCCATGAGAATTTGATACCGATGCAACTCATCATGGTAGAAGTAATAAGTACTCTCTTATGCACAAAGGAAAGAAAATAATTTTGCTACCTTTGATACCTACTGAAATTGTGAAATGTGATAAAGAGATAGCTGAAAATGAGAGGAAAGAACGTGAACATGAATCTGAAAATCAGCAAGTAGTGAAGAACGTTTTTTCACCTAAGAAAGAGAAGTTGGCACCTAGCTCTAGGGCTGAGGGAATTAAATTAAAGTGTTGTGTCATGCTTGCAACCAAATCTGATCTTGCTGAAATTTTTGATAATGATATGCCATGCTATGCTTTGATATGCAAAGATGCTTTATTGTCACTTGATGATATATCTAGCTCTTTGCCGTCTGTTGTCACTAACCTTTTGCAGGAGTATGAGGATGTGTTTCCAGCTGAAATACCCTCGAGACTACCACCTATTAAAGGGATTGAACACCAAATTGACTTAATTCCAGGAGTGACTTTGCCAAACCGTGCGACGAATAGGACCAATCCGGAGGAGACTAAGGAAATTCAACGACAAGTCCAAGATCTTTTGGACCGAGGGTACGTACGGGAAAGCCTTAGTCTTTGTGTTATTCCTGTTCTTTTGGTTCCTAAGAAAGACAGTAGTTGGCATATGTGTGTTGATTGTAGAGCCATTAATAATATCACAATACGGTATCATCATCCTATTTCTAGGTTAGACGACATGCTTGATCAGTTGAGTGGTTCTATTATTTTTACAAAGATTGACTTGCGTAGTGGGTACCACCAGATTAGAATGAAATTGGGAGATGAATAGAAAATGACATTTAAAACTAAGTTCGGGCTATATGAGTGGTTAGTGATGCCTTTTGGTTTAACTAATGCACCTAGCACTTTCATGCGTTTGATGAACGAAGTTTTGCATGCATTCATTGGAAAATTTATGGTGGTTTATTTTGATGATATTCTGATCTATAGCAAGTCATATGAAGAACACATGGATCATTTACGTGCTGTTTTTAATGCTTTGAGAGATGCACGTTTGTTTGGTAACCTTGAGAAGTGCACCTTTTGCACGGATCGAGTCTCTTTTCTTGGCTATGTTGTCACTCCACAAGGAATAGAGGTGGATGAAGTGAAAATTGAAGCCATACGGAGTTGGCCGACCCCTGAGACTGTCACACAGGCGAGAAGCTTCCACGATCTTGCAGGGTTCTATCGGCATTTTGTTAGGGATTTCAGCATCATTGATGCCCCACTGAACGAGTTGACAAAGAAAGGAATGCCCTTCAAATGGGGGCCTACGCAAGAGAATACATTCAACTTGTTGAAGGAGAAACTCACCCACACCCCACTACTCCAACTCTCGGATTTTGGTAAGACTTTTGAGTTAGAGTGCGATGCTCGCAGAATTGGGATTGGAGGCGTGTTGATTCAAGAAGGTAAGCCGGTTGCATATTTTAGCGAAAAATTAAGTGGGCCAAGTCTAAATTATTCTACTTATGATAAAGAATCGTATGCTTTAGTTTGTGTGCTTGAAACTTGGCAACATTATTTATGGCCCAAAGAGTTTGTTATCCATTCTGACCATGAATCGCTGAAACATATTTGAAGTCAAGCTAAACTAAATAAATGACATGCTAAATGGGTAGAATTTATTGAGTCATTTCCATACATCATAAAACATAAGAAAGGTAAAGACAATGCGATTGCTAATGCGTTGTCTAGACGCTATACCATGTTATCTCAACTTGATCATAAGATTTTTGGTTTGGAAACGATTAAGGAATTATATGCTGCTGATTTGGACTTTAAAGAAGTGCTTGATAATTGTAAGGATGGAAAAACATGGAGTAAGTACGTGCTAAATGACGGTTTGATTTATTGTGCTAACAAGCTATGTGTTCCAGCTAGCTCCGTTCGTGTTTTGTTGTTGCAGGAGGCGCATGGAGGAGGGCTGATGGCGCATTTTGGAGTAAAGAAGACTGAAGATGTGCTATCTGCCCATTTCTTTTGGTCAAAGATGAGACGTGACGTCGAACGCTACGTGGCTCGCTGCACTACATGCAACAAAGCTAAGTCCTGTCTGAATTCACATGGACTTTATATGCCTCTTCCTATTCCTAGCGCACCATGGGAGGATATATCTATGGACTTTGTTTTAGGATTGCCTAGGACAAAGAAGGGGAGAGATAGTATTTTTGTGGTTGTGGATTGTTTTTCTAAAATGACACACTTTATACCTTGTCACAAGAGCGATGATGCTACAAATATAGCTGATTTATTTTTCAGGGAGATTATTTGCCTACATAGGGTACCGAATACAATTGTTTCGGATCGTGATGCGAAATTTTTGAGCCACTTTTGGAGGTCACTTCGGAACAAGTTGGGGACGAAGCTGCTATTTTCTACTACATGTCATTCCCAAACAGACGGACAAACTAAAGTTGTGAACCGCACCTTGTCTACAATGCTGCGGGCTATGCTAAATAAGAATTTGAAGATGTAGGAAGAGTGTTTACCGCACGTTGAGTTTGCTTATAACAGGGTGGTACATTCTACCACCAAGGTATGTCCGTTTCAAGTAGTGTATGGGTTTAATCCTAGTGCTCCAATTGATATTTTTCCCTATCCTACTTTTGAAAATTTGAATTTAGATGCTAAAAAGTGTGCTAAACTAATTCTGCAAATGCACAAAACTATTAAAGAGAACATTGAAAACATGACCGAGAAATATTGAATTGCTGATAGCCAGGGTAGGAAACATTTATCTTTGGAACCTGGTGATTTTGTATGGTTACATTTGAGAAAAGATAGGTTCCCCGAGTTGAGAAAGTCGAAGCTAATGCCTAGAGATGATGGTCCATTTAAGGTGTTAGAAAAGATTAATGATAATGCCTACAAGCTCGATTTGCCTGTATATTTCGGGGTTAATCCCACTTTTAATATTTCAGATTTGAAGCCGTATGTGGGAGGAGAAGATGAGCTTGAGTCGAGGATGACTCCAATTCAAGAGGGAGAGGATGATGAGTACAACACTCCTTCAGATACACGCACTACACAAAAACCAGATCCGGTTGCTGAACTACAAGGTCCTATGACAAGAGCTCGTGCACGTCACTTAAATTATAAGATGAGCTCGTTTCTAGGCGCTAATAATTTATCTACGCAGAATGGTATACTACCTTATAATTTTGATCTTTTGTTACTTAGGAATAATGGGGAGGATCCCTCAAGTCCTAGTCATCTGTGCTGATTGTGCCCAAGAAAATGAAGTCCATCAGCACACGATCTCCTCTCCGCGTTTTCAGCTCACTGATTGCGCCCAAGAAAAGGAAGCCCATCACCACACGATATCCTCCCCACGTTTACAACTCGGCCACAAGTTTTACGTCTACTCCATCTTTTCTAGGCCGAGAGCATTAGGTGCTACGCCACCTTCTATTGGACCCACAGGTCATGTAATAGGATAGGAAACCAGGGGCTATGCGCACCCTTTGTCTTGTGCGCCAACTCCCTAGCCGAAATTCCCTCTCCCCCTTTTCTCCTCATAAATAGTTAGGAACCAAAGACCCCTAGGTGGGTTTCTTTAGATTATTCGCATACGCCTTCGCCAAGACGTTCGGTTTGAGGAACTCCAACTTTGTGAACTTAATCATTATTTGCAATACAATTTCATATTGCATCTTCTACTCTCTTGCTTCTGTTCTCGATTCGCTTGCAGGAGATAGCCTTCTTGGTGAGGTCAACCGCGTTCGGCACGGTTGATAACCATCGGAGCAGTGGTGTAGTGAATGCGAGGGGTTCGATCCGTTTTGGTCGGAGCCTTTGGATCATCAACGTCGTGTTCTCCACAATCAACATATCACTACCTTTCAGAAGATCGGGCCACAGTCACATTGCAGGCTCAGTTAGATTAGCCATGGAGGATGGTCGTGTTCTATCTAACACATGGAATATTGAACATCTTCGAAGATTCCATGTATAAGCATCTTTATTCTGTATCTTTTAAATATACAATTAGACTATTTTTTACTATCAAATATTTTTTTCACCATCTTTTTTTTGTATTATCTCACATACATGATCACCTTCTTTTTGTGTTATTTAATCAAGTGCCTACGGTTGGTCAAATCCGCTAATGGGTCATAGTGTATTTACTTGTAAAATGGCCATCGGTATATATTTGGGAAATGACAATTGTCTTCTATAAGCCAATTCTCATTGCATATGAGCCTAACAGCTTGACTTCATCTTCCTGAATACACACTGGTCCGGATCATTGACTTTGTAAAGATATACTGGTCCTAAACCATTTGTTCACCCGAAACACTTCTCCCATTGCTGGATAAAGTGTTCTAGGTGGGGGGCTACACATAACAAGATAAATAAGAATTTAACTTGCAAAAATAATCTGACTTGCAAAAGAAATTCAATTAAAATCATCATACACCAAATGTTTTCATCATCCCACACATTAAAAATGTATTATCACATTATCATTGTTAATATGGAGAAGTATCAGGAAACACTTGAGCCAGGAGTACCCCCTGAGGCAGGAACACTTGAAGGAGTGGCGGGAGCATTGAGTTGAATACTTTTGATGCCTCTAGATTTTTTCTTCTACTAATTTCTTGAAGATTTCAATCCATAGACTAAATTGACTTTTTGACCATCTTGAAGTCATGATCCATGGATTCTGTCTTTTCCACGATGGTCGAAAGATGGTTGAAAAGTCAATTTGATCCGTGGAATGTATCTTTTCCACGATCTTACCCATAGTACTCCAAGGACCAATTATTTCTTCTAAAGAAATCTATTCGGACTTGAGAGGTTTGGAGATAGTTAAGAACTTTAAAATGAAGTAGAAGTAGGAAAGATGGAAGGTTTGTGCGTAAGTTCTGCCCTTCTGATGGTTATTTATAGGCTATCGACTTGTGGCAAAGTTAAACAGAAGTCCAATGGATAAAATTTTATTAGAATATTTCCCAATAAATCGTTGGAAAATCAAAGCATCGTCGTCTCTTCAGGAATTATTTTTCATGAAGACGGATGACTGAAGTAAATTGTGCCTAAGGAAGGGTAAAAATTCATATATACCCTTAGCGCATTTAAAATCCACTACCTCGAGGACGTAACAACTACACATCGGCTAGTGGTGATATGACAATTCACATTCGGCCAAGGAAGTTGGTCCGTGCATCAGAGGCGTGCAAGATGAAACGATTGAAAGTTTTTCTCTTTTACCAAAGTTGTCTATATACCATAATCATTATGAGTAAAAAAGTATAAAATCTTTAAAACAGGAACCGCCTCGACACATGTTCCAAGAAGATTTGAAAGCTTGAAAGAGAATGATATAAACTCTTTAAGGTTTGGGGGTTAGCTGATAAGGATTGTTGACTAGTCAATTATCCGGGTATATCTTTATTATAAATAGCCTAAATCCTTTACTAGGCCTAAATTAGCTTGTTTGGCCCAAGATGGATCAAAGCAGTCAGGAGGTGGGCCCAAGAGTCTTTCCTTAGACCACTCCTGGACCTCTTCTAGAGATCCTCTTGGACCCCCCTTGGAGTTTTCTTCAGACCACTCCAGGACCTCTTTCTCACAGAGGAGGTCCTCAAAGGTAATTGCCCACGTGTGGCTAACGACAATCCACATGGAAAGAAGGCATTGACAATTCAATCCGAAGACACAATAGTTGACACGAAAGGACATGACTGATGGCACGAAGGGACACGATTGATGGTGCGAAGAGGCATAACTGCAACAAACCACCGACACTTGTAGACTATAAAAGACTCGACTTATGTGCCTTTGTAATGATCCTGTTACACATTAATTCATAATCATTTTTCCCTATAATTAGAGCACACTCTTTGCAATATACATCACCATTTGAGTCCTTAGGCGAATATACATCAATCTCTATTTTTTTCTTTATACTTTTGTTTGTCCGTTCTGTGACGAGAGTCCCAAACATCAAGACGTGTATAGATATATCTGTGTTTGTGTGCACGTGCGCGCCAAAATTATTGAATGAGGAGAACAAGTATAACATATACCTCTCATCCTATCCCAATATGACTAGTAGGTTTAACTTCAGGACCCAGCATGCACCATCAGTCTACTTCAAGCTTGAGTAATAATGCTCAATTTCAAATATAAAGCCGAGTTCTTGAATAAGGAGAACAAGTATAACATATACCTCTCATAAACCGCAAAAAAAAAACAAGTATAACATATACCTCTCATAAACCGCACAAAAAAACACCCATGTAGCTTGCCATAATATGATAATAACATAATAGCTTCCTACGCCAACGAGAAGCTCCTGCTATAATATTTCGCCCATTACACAGCCCCAAGTTAAGCTAATCGGCATCCCGCAAAACACATGGACAAAAGAATCTTTTAGTGAACATATGTGGAGCAAGAAAATTAACCATGTTATTAATTTCACCTTGTTTTGTTTGAGAGTAGGAAACATTTAGTTCAAAGATTTTCCTTTCAAAATGAAAACATGTGTAGGATTTCGAGAATAGTTGTGTGTTGTCCCATAGGACCCCCACACCCTTTATTTATAGTCCAAAGATACAATCTGACTCTAATACAATTTCTTAATTAGACTCTAATACAAACTCACCAACACTCCCCCTCAAGATAGGCCGAAGATATCAATCATGCACATCTTGTTACATATTGTAGCATGATCACTAGGATCTAACCCTTTAGTGAAATAGTCAGCCAATTGTCCACCATATTTGACATACTCCAACTCCAGCATCCTGTCATCAAGCTTCTCCTTGATGAAGAACCATCAATCTCAATGTATTTGGTACGATCATGTTGTACTGTATTGTTACCAATGTTGATTACAGATTTATTGTCACAATGCAACACCAATAGATTATTCCTCCATACTCAAAGCTCAGACAATAAACTCTTCATCCATATCATTTTACTCACACTCAATATCATTGCTCTGTACTCCACCTCTGCAGTAGACCGAGCCACAACCTACTGCTTCTTGCTCCTCCATGACACAAGGTTACCTCCCACAAAGGTGCAATATCCAGAGATAGACCTTCTGTCATCCACACTGCTCGCTCAATCATCACCGCAATACCCTTCTATATTCAAATGTTGATTCTTCTTGAACCAAATGCCTTTCCTAGGGCTACTCTTCAAATATTACAGTATTCGATAGACAACATCAATGTGTCCTATTCTGGGATAATGCATATATCAACTAACGACACTCACTGCATATGAAAAATATCCGAACTTGTATGACACAAATAGATGAGACGTCCAACAAGCCACTGGTAAGCTTCCTTATCAACTGGATCGCTCGACTCAGCACATAGCTTATGATTCCTATCAATAGATGAAGCAATAGGGGGACACACAAGCATGCATGTTTTTGCCAGTAGATCAAGGACATACTTCCTCTGGGAGATAACTATACCCTTTGAAGAATGGACAATCTCAATCCCAAGAGAAAATATCGACGAGTTCCAAGATCTTTCACCTCAAGTGTATCTCCCATTCTTTTCTTCAAGGACATGATTTCCTCGGTACCATCTCCAGTGATCACAATATCATCAACATAGACTATCAATATGGTAATATATGATCTTCTATGCTTATAAAACACTATGAGCTCCATTGCACTTAGAATAACCCATACTACAGACTGCACGTCTGAATATATCAAACCACACCTTTCGAGATTACTTCAAACCGTATAAAGACTTCTTGAGTTTACACACCTTCCCATCAGTCTGCCTATTCTCAAAACCTAGAGGAATATCCATATATACCTCCTCTTGTAAATCACCATGTAGAAAAGCATTCTTCACATCCAACTGATGTAGGGGCTATCCGAAGTTAGTTGCACAGGAGATCAATGTTCTTACCGTGCTCATCTTCACCACTGGTGCAAAGGTCTCATCATAGTCTATCCCATATATTTGACTATAATATTTTGCAACCAACTATGCATTGTATCTCTATATCTTTCTTTCAGGAGTTGCTTAATCATAAACACCCATTTGCATCCTACTGCCCTCTTTCCCGCTGGAAGTGGAACAAGATCTTATGTCTTGTTCTTCTGAAGTTGACGAGGATATAATAATCCTCAATTAATTAAATTATTTATCTATAATATTTGTTATGGATAATATTATATTTACACAACCTTCAGAGGTACCCCTTATTGTTAAAAATAAGAGAAGATCATAATTACATAGTGGTCGTAATCTATTCCATGACCACCTTATAGTTGTAAGCAATTCCATGACTACCATATGGTCGTAAGATCTTCTACGACCACCTCATGATCGTAAGCTTTACTACGATCACCTCAAGGTCGTAAGCTTTACTACGACCAGGACAATCATAGCCACCCTATGATCGATAAAGCCCACAGACAAGTGGACCCTATCGACTAGGGACATTATGAGCTGTGTTTAAATGTATGCGGTAGCTAATACATGACGTTATCCTCCGATGTAATTACACACATTAATCTCTGTCTCTAGCGTAACTACAAGGAGAACGTGGGAAGTTAGTCTCTCTGACAATAACCGCCATCAAAACGTGTGTATTTTATCAACCGTTGAGGTGCTTCCTGGCACAGGACAACTGCCACCCCCTCAAACGCTATGTAAAGGGTGACGCCGGTGGACAAAGGGACAAGAAAAACCGAAGAACAAGACAAGAGTCATTAGTTTTAATCTTCAGTGACTTTTCTTGTTGTAAATATGATCAATACAAGAACACATAAGTAGAGTTGTTATTCTATCAAGAGAAGGCCCGAACCTATCTAAAAATCCATGTGTCTCATCCTACGTAGTTTTGATCAAGGAGCCCGCGATTATTCATTTCATAAGTTTGATATTAAAACATCAAAAAAAAAGTGTACTAAGCTCCTCCTTAATGCCATCCTTCTACTTATGATCTTGCTTAGCAGCTCATCAATCCTTTAGAACATGCATTGTCTGAAGAGATGTAATGAATGCTTTGTATGCATGTCGGATATCGAAATGTGAGATGAAATTTGCAATGTTATGCTCAAATTCATATCAGACTGGAGGCTTTCTGGCATTAGCTCTAGTTTTCCTATGTTGTGTATGTGGTAACTATATATGGGAGTGCTTAGAAGGAACATTACCACTCGCCTCAAGGGGAGCGCGAGGAACTAGATGGAGAGAGACCCGAGAGATTTGGAACTGGAGCAAATGGCGAGGCCAGCTGTTCAAGCTGTGGCTGTTCTGGTTGCGCCTATGCCAGCTCCGCTGGTGGCTCAAGTGCTGACTACTTATACTTCTACCTCTCCCCCTGTTTAGCAAAGCGTCATAATTGATAAACCTTCAATTCTTTTGGGATAAGCTTGGGCACAGAATTGTCTCCCACAATGACTTCTTCTTCTCGTTGACTATCACTCTCCTTATTCTCCCCCTCTCGACTGTCACCTAAAGTGATAGGAGAAAACTCCTCCAAAAACTGACCAAGAGTACCTCCACTCGTGTAGTACGGATCAAACTCCCAGAATGTCGCATCCATACTCACAAACAATCTTCGCTCAACTGTGTTCCAACATCTATAGCCCTTCTGAATTAATGAATAGCTTAAAAAGATACACTTCATTGCCTGCGTATCCAGCTTGCCAATCGTTGGTCGGTGATCCCGTACAAAGCACACACAACCAAACACCTTGGGAGGCACCTTGAAATCCCATTGACCCAAAAGAAGTTCAGCTAGAGACTCTATCCCAAGTATTCAAAACGGCTTGCAATTGATGAGATATGTTGCCGTCATCACTGCCTCGCACCATATTCCCTTTGGCATATTCATCTGAAACATGAGTGAACGTTATACCTCCAACAAATGTTCATTCTTCCTTCCAGCCACTCCATTCTAAGGTGGGGTTTCTGGACAAGTAGTTTGATGAAGTATCCACTCCTTTGAGAGATACGCTGCAAACTCCTTGTTTACATGCTCAGTTTCATTGTCTGCTCAAAGAGACCGAAACTTTGCATCGAATTGAGTAGCAATCATCCTATGGAAGTCCTGAAAACACCGAAGGACCTCGCTCTTGTGCTTCATCATATAAATCCAAGTCATACAAGTATATCAATCAATAAATGTTACAAACCACTTAAAACCATTCACAAAAGTAACTGAGCATGGACCCAAACATCAGAATGTATTAATATAAAAGGTTCATAACTCCGAAACCAATGCTACTATATGTAGACCGTGTATGTAAGAGTGAAAAAGGTCAGAACTCGTGAGCCAGCTCGGCTCGTTAAGGGCTCAGCTCGAACTCGATCCCTTAACGAGCTGAGCTGGCCATTTAGCTTGCTTTCTTAACGAGCTAAGTTCAAGCTGGCTCGCGAGTTGCTCGTTTAGCTCGTTAATAAAACCAGCAGTCCAGCGCAGTTGACTTGAGCACCAGGCCAGCCCACGGCCCCACATGTTTACTAGGCCAAGCCCCACGGCCCCACACGTTTACTAGGCCAAGCCCAACGCCCCCACGCCCCCAACGCCCCAACTCCCTAAGCGCAAGCTACGCAAGTGCGCAACCCGCTCCCTGCACGGCCGTACTCCCCAATCCCCACGCTGCCACAGCCACAACCACGAGCAAGGTTGTGGTCTCCCACCCCAGCTCTGATCCGGGCTGGACGGCGGCACTGCTCTCCCTCATCACCTCACCTCCTACTCCCTCGCCAACCCCTCCCTCCCGCTCCGCCTCCACTTCACCCACCACCCACCCGTTGCCACCCGCTCCCTCCTCGCGCTTGGCCTCTGTGTCCACCCCTAGGCCTCCACTTCACCCACCTTCGGGCGTCGCCCTATCTCCTTCGACCATCCTCGCCCCAACTCAAGGCCACACGCCCTTTCCCGCTCGGGCTACAGCCTCCCACCTCTGGATCCAACCGAGCCTGGAGTCCAACACTAGCATCCAAGAACCGAGCCTAGAGTCCAAGATGGATCAACAGTGGCCTCCCACCTTCGGATCCAACCGAGCCTGGAGTCCAACACCGGCATCCAAGAACCGAGCCTGGAGTCCAAGATGGATCAACGACCACGCAGGAACACCCAACCTATATTCCAAGATCACAAGTTGGCAAGACCTTTTGTTTGGTAGAGGATAAGTTGACAAGATCACAAAAAGACATTTTGTTTGGTGGCCAAGTTCATTCAAGAATCTGCATGGATGTTTATTGATCTGCATGGAGTAGTTATGAACTTTTTCTTGATATTATGGACTCGATATTATTGACCACAAGAAGACATTTTATTGATCTGCATGGACTAGTTCATTCAAGTGATATTATGAACTTGTGATCTGCATGGATGTTTTTAATTGATGATTGTGAACTTGTGATCTGCATGAACTGATGGACGTTTATTGATCTACATGACTGCATGGATGTTTATTGATATGCATGGACTAGTTATGAACTCTTTTTTCATATATATATATATATATATATATATATATATATATATATATATATATATTATGGACTTGATATTATTGATCACAAGAAGACATTTTATTGATCTGCATGGACTAGTCACTAGTTCATTCAAGTGATATTATGAATTTGTGATATGCATAGATGTTTTTATTGATTTGCATGGATGTTTATTCATCTGCATGCGTGTACCTAGCTACATATGCCACTGCAATCGTAAATACTTGTGCATGCATGGAAGAATGAATTAATTCTAGATGTCCATCTGCTCAAAGCTGTGCAAATTCAGTTCATTAGCATCAATTCAATGATGAGCCGAGTTCAAGCTTTTGAACGAGCCGAGCCGAGCCTAATATTCTACTCGTTAGCTTAACGAGCCGAGCCGAGCTGAGCTCATTTTCTTAACAAGCTTTACCGAGCCAAGCCGAGCCATCTCGTTATCCACCCCTACGCGTATGCTTTCCAAACTCACCAGTATCACATATAAGTTTACTCTTGTTTACTTTATTGAACAAATCAAGGTACAATCGACTTAAACTCTCAAACGGCGGATGTCCCAAGCGACGATGATGTAACAAAACTTCTCCCCCAACTCCTCCTACAGCCACAACCACTGCCACATCAACCATCTCAATGTACCATAGCTCATTACACCTTATTCCAGTCTCAATCCTCTTCTATGTTCTCTTCTCTTGGAACAAACACGAATCCTCATCAAATGTGATAGTGCATTTTGAATTAGTCAATGATAGAACTTACTCAAAGAAGATTGACTGGAAAGGAGAGAAGATGCAAAATAGAGGATAAAGCAATGGATGGTGTGCACTTTATATAACCTACACCCTAAATAAGCTAGGAGGTTCCATCAGCTGTTTGGATGGTTTTAGAATGAGTATATGGAGTGTAAGATGCAAATGCACTAAGTGAACCTGTGACATACTTGGATGCCCTTGAATCTATGATCCAATCAATATAAGAGTGCTTATATGTAGATGCAAGTGCATGTGCCTGAGTACCTTCGCCCACGTGGGCGTAGTTGATAAAGTTACCAAAGGAGGTGGTAGTTGTTGCAACGGAATCATGATGAGTCTCCAATGTCTTTCCTTGCTACCACTTCTCCCACTTCATAGCTTGCTCACATGTCAAAATAACAGACGTGCTCTCTATTGGAAATATGGACAATATTTTAATATCATATTTTATTATGAGGCAAAGATCACAAATAACTAGAGATGCATAAAACAATGCCAGCAGCAAACAACTCATTGTACTTCTAAACATACACAATAATAATATTATAACACAATAGTTCGGTTGCACAACCGACTTATAATCGGGCTTGATGAAGAACAGAAAGCAACACAGACTCGATGTAGTGCAAAACGTAGATGAAACAGTGCATCAAGCAGTCGCGTAGATGCGCTGTTCAGAAAATTTATTGCCACCCTGTGCAGGTACTCTCTATGGCAATGGTTCAGAGATATCCGCTCACCCTCCTTCCCGATGCACATTGATGAGAATGGTTGGCTTGGTTCGATAGCACAACACACTAACACAGTAGAACAGAGAGGAAGAAGAAGAAACGGAAGTGAATCAATTGGTCTTTGGTCTAGACGTCTCCCGATCCTTTTAAGGTTGAGACAATTACTCTCTAGTAAATACATAATAAAGCACATAATGAACCACTGGTAAATGCTAATTGAAAAACCAATTGATAGTAATTAAGCATTATTTATCAGCTCCTAACTATACCCTGGCCTACGGCTTCGACCAGTGACCACGCTGGTCTTCTAAATGACCACACTAGTTGGCACACTGGTCTTCTAAACAGTTTAGTTTGACCAGTATCAAAGAAGAGAGATAAATGCACGGTTAGCAAAAGAAATATGGACTAGGTCCACGACACGTTCGCGGTCACGCGTCACAAGTCACGCGTGTGTGTGACTTTAGTTATAGTCCTCATCATGTTACCCCATGCCATGTGTCACATGTTTCAAGGGTTGACAAAGACTCCATCTTATAAATTGCTCTTCCACCACTTGGCTAGGCAGTATGGGACTAAACCATACATGATTTGGAATTTAAGGAATGAATGTGTTTTTACACTAATGGGCTCAATTCTAACACTCTCCTCTGTTAGGGCCATATTAGCCCTAGGGCGAACTCGGCCCCTTCCTCAACCTCCATCATCGCCACCTCCACCTCCACAGCCACCACAACCTCCACCTCGGCCTCCATACCGTGGAGGACAAAGACGGCTCAGATGTCCTCTCACCCCACAATTGTAGCACTCCCTATCATCGAGTATGGCATGTGCAGACCTAACAGGGTTATTGTCCCCTATTACTCGTAATCAAATCTCCTCCTCCATAGTAGACAAGTTTGCCAAGTGAAACATGACAGTCCTCCTACTCTCAACTTTGGGTGCAGTCCCTTCAGAAAGTGTGTAACCCTTCTGTGTTGCAGCCACACACTGACAGCCTCAATATCACGAACAAATGTTAGCTAAAGTGGATCATAGTGATCTAAATCTGCCCATAGCTATTGCAGTTCACTAGCATACTCCTGGACGGTCTTCTCTTGTTTTAGGGGCTCCACCTTGCCCTGGACCTCCACCATCACCATCACATTTCCTGCCCTGGAGTACATGTTGCTCAGCATCTTCCATTTTGCCAGTGCACTCTGCATCATCTCCACCATCCGAGCGATGGATGGAGACATCGAAGTTAGCAACTAATTGCCACCACCACAGAGTTGGTGGTGATCCACATCCTCCAATCCTTGGTCGCTTTGTCTGCAGGCTCAACACAAGTCTCCCGCAGGTAGTGCTCCACCCCCTTAGTCATCAGAATTAGTTGAACCCTTTTAGACCAACACAGGTAATTCTTACTTTCTTTCAACTTTACATCATTCGGTATCAGCTGCAGCTTTAATTAAGATGACCCTGCACCAGCCCTCAGACCTATCATACATGTTGCGAAGAGGCCCTGTAACATGCTTCTCATGTCACCTTGTGTGACCAGTGGGGAAGTAGTCTCAATAACTGTCTTCCTCTTCTCTTCTACCGCCCTCATTGTGGTTTCTTCCTCTTCCTTCCTCGCAGCCTCAATCTCCTTAGGGGTCATCTTCTCAAACAACCGGAGCAATGCCGATCACTACCAAGATATGTCGCGTGTATCTCCCACGATCACGATAATCCTTCACACATCAACGTTCTGTCGAATCTTGATGATTGCCTTCATGGTTACCCAAATCATGCAGAGCCGTAACATAAAAAAAAATCCCAAACAGAGAACTCCTTTCTGAATAGAGAACTCCTTTTGTTTTTTGTTTTTTTCCTTCTTCTCTCACCTCCTGCTCCTCTTTAGAGCAAACCTCCTCCTCTTCGATCGCTCCTCTGTTCCCCTTTATTATTTAGTCAAAATAGAGCAAACCTCCTTCTCTTCTTCTTCCCAAAGTGTACTCTACTTTGCCTTGTCAAATAAGCCAGCAAATGTCGATGTTTTCCCAAAAGTGTTCGTAGACCTCTTTCTAATGAATTTTTTTTTGTTTTTGTGCGTGTGTAAAATCCAAACGTGAAGCAAGTCTCTGTATCTTAGCGGTGAAAGTTTCTGGAAGGATATTTGGTTGGGACATGCTCCCCTAAAGGAGGAGGCCCCTAACCTGTTTCGAATTGCGGCCAGGAAGAACAGAACGGTGAGAGAGGCACTTCATGGAAATTCTTGGATCGCAGACTTGAGACGAAAGATCACAGCGTTCCATATCCCGGAATTCATTCGTTTGTTTGCCAAAGTGGCACAGGTCACACTCTCTTCGGAAACACCGATGATATCACCGAAATGGACCGCTTGTACATATATGGCCAAATCTGCATACAAGCTCAAGATCGGGTTCCATTGAGAAGCCTTACACTAATATGTTTTGGGCACGCTGGGCACCGCAAAATGTAAAATTTTTGTTTGGCTAGCCGTTCAAGAACGGATACCAACGGCGGACATTCTAACATCTAGGCACATGCAAAATGATTTTTGGTGTCCACTCTGCACAAACACCCCTGAAACGGCAAGACATTTGCTCCTTCATTGCGCTTTCATGAAACGGGTTTGGAATGACATAGCATCTTGGACCCAGCAAAACAGTATACTACCGTCCCAAGAGGACGTAGTTGAATCAGTTCTACACTGGTGGTTGAAAAGATCGCAGCAAGAAACGACAATGAGTAGGAAGGGCCAAAGTTCTTTAATAATATTGACAATGTGGCAAATTTGGAAAGAAAGAAATAACAGAATTTTTCAGCATAAGAGGAATGAGGTTAATGGGTTGGTTGCAATAATCAAAGAAGAAGCCCGGGCTTGGATTCTAAGTGGGGCAAGTAAGTTGGGAGCTTACGTATCGGCCGGAATGCAACAACTGCAGGACTAGCACCTCATCTAATGGGAGCTGCGTGGTGGGTCGGTTTAGAGCTTGAGAGCAAGCTCCGGGCACCGGAAGATGGAGAAAAGTTAAAAGTGGAGGAGCTTTTGGGACCGCAAGAGGCGGAAGGTGGTCAAGAGGTTTCGCTTGTGCTTAGGTAGCTTAGCTTTTTTATCCCTTTTGCGGGTTCATTTCCTTGGACCTGGTCTTTGTAATTGAATTTTTGTATCTTTTATTTCTTCTTTAATGCAGTATTGGCAGTTCTCCTGCCACGTCTTAAAAAAAAGTGAATACTTGAAATTCAGGGTTTGGGTACCGCGTACTCCCATGGGTAAGGCAACACGTGGTAGTCGGGGATGTTGCTCAACTCAGCTAGCTTGTACCATAAATGCATGTACGCCTTCACCAAGGGTATGGAGGAGAGGGGGTGGGGCATGGCGACTATTGTATTGAGATAACCTGGAACCCGTGACAAGCTTCATCAACTCATCATCGAAGACGAGATTAAGTATTTCGGGCTCTCCTCCTTGGCACATCTCTCTCAACTCCTCAACTTCTTCTTTTTTTCTGAGAGAAAGAAAAAAATTATTCATTCAAGTGTGCTCTTACATGTACAATAATAATAGACGGAGGACCAAGCAGCCAAACATGGTAGCCAACACCGGAGACTCGGTTGCCGTAGGGTTTTGGTGTTTTTTTAGAGGGCATAGGGTTTTGCTTCTCCTCCATCGCTAGAGACGAATCAACCAACCGCGAACAAGCACTAAGAGTTTGGGACCCTTTAATTGTTTGCGGTCACGGAGACCCATTTTTCTGGCCTAGTTGAGCCCAGCAAGGACCTCTCGAAACAATCTATTTTCCAAACTTTACAAACTTCTAATCCACCATACGAACCCTTTTTAATTGGATTTTAATAAATTTATATTTGCTTTGTCCATTTTTAACTTTTCAAGGGAGCATGTAATCGATTTTTTCCCCGAAAAACCTAACTACTAACATCTCCCAAAAATCAGTCATCGGTGGATCGTTGGATTTAGAACTCTTAAACACTCCCCCCCACGGCTACGGAGCCACCACTCAACCACTCATTCACCCTTGTTATTATGCCTTGCCGAGGTCACCTCAATGTGGTGGTTAGTGTCGAGGATGCGTGATCTCTGTTTGCCCCACACCTCCTCTACCGCCGCCCTCCCTCGCAGCCTCCCACTTTATTCCCATCTTCGCAAGGTCATTATTGCTTTTGACGGCTGCCTTGCACCAAAAACTAACTAAACATTTCACCAGGTCATCGCCACAACTTCACATCCTCCACCGTCGGCCACGGGTATGGGTACATGCCCCTGGCCGACGGTGCTGTCGTTGCGTTTTCATCATTGACACCGTCCACCGAAATGTAAGATTAGGGCTTTAGTGAACCTCAGAAATATAATATTTGACAACCTAATTCGGCGACACCCGACGAAGATCCAACGTTTAAGGGAGTGCCTTTTTTAATTATTCAAAGACGAGTACACAATGCGCAGGCAAATTCCATTGTTTGGCACAAAAATTAGCCTAGGAAACATAATTTTTTTTCCAAATAATCCATTTTTATTATTAATTACAATATTATACCTACGATAATATTTTTTACAGAAATATACTTACGTCATGCCAACCGTTGAGCGATCGTCCCATAGCTCAACCGCTGAGCGATCGGGACACTTGTCGCTCAACGGTTGGTCCTAGTGTGCAATTTCACTTATCCAAAGCAGAGCATGTATTGTGCCCGTCATTATTAAGTGTCCCATCGCTCAACTATCGAGCTATCGAGTCCACCATCCAACGGTTCGGCGATGAGATATTTACGTAAAAATATTATTGTAGGTATAATATTGTAATTAATAATAAAAAATAGATTATTGTGACAAAAAAATCAAGGAAACAGGTGACAGGTCCACTTTTTTTGAAGTGGTATAGGCATAGCTGCCCACTTTTGGATGAGTGGTCTGGATCCAGAGCAGTGCCAGACCCCGATGCAACGCGGCGCCGCCACCGCCGCAATGGAGCCGGAGCCCGACCACACCAAACCCTCCGCCACCGCCGGCCACCGCAAGCACCTGGCCATGCTCGAGCGCCTCTCCAAGCGTACTGCTACCCCCTTATCAGACTCTTCCGACGCCTCCCCCGTCGCCGCCTTCCTCTCCCGCTTCGCCGCGGCCAAGCTCGCCGCGGAGTCCACCCTCTCCGCCTGCCGCTCCTCCCCAGACGACTCTCCTGCCTCCCTCGCCGCTGCCGCCTCCGCCATCGACGACCTCGACCGCCTCCTCGCGGAGGCCTCCCACACCCTCCCCCCCTACGAGCTCCGCTCCGCCCTCGCCGCCGTCTCCGACCTCCGCGCCGCCCACAGGCTCGCCGCCTTCGAAATCCGACCCAAGAAGTCCTTCTCCTTCAGGAACAAGGGCAGAGCCACGAAGAACCCCCCGCAAGATCCTCCCAACTTGTCACCGCCGCCGCCGGAGCAGCCAAAGCTATGTTTCGACGCGATCTTGCCAGGGTTGGGGTTCCGGGGCAGGAACGGCGCAACCTTGGTGAAGGATCTGAGAGTTTCCTGTGACAATGATGGGGATTTCACGCTCGCGGATTTGGTTTCCTGTGAGGTTTATCTCAAGGGTAAATGCCGGGCGCTGTATGTTCATAAGCTAAGAGACTGCCGTGTGTTCGTTGGTGCTGTTCTTGGCTCGGTGCTCGTAGAGGATGTGGAGCACTGTACATTTGTAATGGCGGCGCACCAGATCAGGATTCATGAGGCGAGGGTGACCGATTTCTACTTGCGGGTGAGGAGCAGGCCGATCATTGAAGATTGCAGTGGTGTGAGATTTGCACCACATGCTTTGAAGTATGGAGGGATCGAGGAGGATTTGAGGGATTCTGGGCTCGAGGAGGAGACTGGTAATTGGGCCAATGTGGATGACTTCAAGTGGCTCAGGGCAGTGCAGTCACCAAATTGGCGTTTGGTTCCGGAGGAAGAACGGTTGCAGACTGTGGACATTTCAGAAGTACAGGAACGGGATGATGGTAGCTGAGCTTCTTGGGAGTATTCGTTCTCAGCTCCCGTTTTGGATTATTGTTCTGGACCGGTTGTTGAATCTTGATGCTTACGGGTTTACGTTTGGGTTTGTTTCAACTTTATGTTTTTCATTGTACTTAGAGCTTGCTGAATTCAGGATTGAAGCATGAAACAATTTAATGTGTTTTAAAAAGGTGTTTGTTAATTCATGGTTATGCATACCCAGTAAGAGCATGCAGTTTTATGAGCAAGAAGCATACTTGGTGTAGGAATTCTGGTCGATGGCATCAGAATTCAGAACTGTTTTTCTTTTCGAATTGTACTAATAAAATATTGGCTTATCTAATTCTGCGACTTTCAATGTACCGGGAGCTCGAGGAATTCGTAATTTTGTGGCACAAAGTTTCCTGTATGTAAAAATTTAAACTAGAATTGTAAGCATGCTTTATCCTGAAGTCCTGACTTGGAGATCATAAAAAGGGAACGTCGAGCATTCTTAGTTTGATGAAATGATTGATTGACCCAAATTCTCTGCACAATGATCATAATATATAAGGGAGTGAATCTCGTATATTTCATCATATCCTCGACGCTGACTATACTGGCAAGACAAATATCCTTGAGTTACTACAGGATATGGATAGGACTAGAATTCGACATTATGGCTGATTAGGTTTGAGCATACTTGTATTCAGCTTCAATCTTCATCCTACCAATACAGAGAACAACTTCTGCTAATTTATCTGATCCAATCCACAATATAAACTAAAACAGTGGAGATTGGATTGTGAATTGCATGTCGTGCGTTGTAGCTGTAAGCACCTTTTAGGGTCCATGCAACATTGATTTGTCAAATATTCTAGGATAAGATTGATATCGTACCTAATGGGCCTTGCTCAGGCACATCAAAAAGTGACCCTTATAATTAGAAATGACTGGCGAGTAGAGACTAACAATTACTATTGTGCTTAGTGAGGAATGTATTTAAATAGTCTTCTGAGGGAGCACCAGCCAGCAGCCGACTAAAAAAAAGCTCTAGCATATCTTGGTGGAAAACTGTTTTTCCTGTTTGATGAGTCATATTTGATTGAATAGTATGCCTTGTGAAGCAGCAGGATTCTGCAAAGATGGACTGGTTCAAGTGACCTCTACCATTTCTTCTGTTCAAGCTTTCTATATGCATGGCATTTGCAGAGCCCACAAGCCAGCACTGGAACAACACCCTTGGAGTATCATGTTCACTGTGTCCCCTTGGTTTGCAGTTGTTTTACAGGGCTCCTTGTTATTCAATCATTATGGGTTTTGCAAAACCATCATTTGTTATTAACCTTACCGCGCAAAGATTGGCAGTTGATGAACCATGGGATTGGCAGTTGATGAACCATGGGTGGAAGGTTAGAGTTTAGAACTTCTCGGTTCTTTCACCAAGTATGGGAGAGTTACAGATAGTTTTAGGTTCAGAAATTTAAGTTAGCATTGCGTAGGCATTCTTCGCCGTTTGATGCCTTCTGTTCGTGGAGAACTTGAGGTACAATATTTTATCCCAATGCTTTTGATGCCTTCTGTTCGTGGAGAACTTGAGGTACAATATTTTATCCCAATGCCGCTTTCTCCGCTTGATGGGAGTAGTCACTGCTAGTTCTGTTTACTCCTAATCATCAGGTACAATATTTTATCCCAATACCACAGATCCAATGTGCTTATCTTGCAGCAATGCGAATGCGATACTTTTTTCCTCCGTTTTCTTCAGGGAGCTTGGTGTTGGTAAATTGAAGTTCCTGGTGTCGTCGAGCAGTCCAATCAGCCACCCAATCAACACACAGCTAGAGGCAAGATCAACCAAGGACAGTTAGACAATCTTACTATATAAAAGAGGGCTCAAAGTGAGTTCAGCCCGTTGGCCACGTCGACAGTTAGCTTTTCCTCCGTTCGATCTCGCTGCGTCGATTTTCGGCTGTCCGATTCCCCGTTCCTTGCATGTGCTCTTCGATCGCCATGTTAACATCTCGGCTAGGCGCGTGGCAGCGCGGACCCATCGTCTTTATTCTTGCATTCTCGCCTCCCCCACATCCGCGCCCGCCCGCCTGCTTCCCCTTGCCCATGCGCCCCTTCACCTTCCGCCCCCACTCCGCCCCCTCCCCCTCTCGCCCTCGCCTCGGCCTCGCGCCCCCGCCTCCTCCTCACATCCGCGCCCCCCACCGCCCACGCCCACGCCCACGGCCACCACCGCCCTCCCTCCCCTCCTCTCCTCCTCATGGCCGCCTCTCGGTCCCTCCATGTCTCCGTCCGGTTCCTCAACGCTTTCTCCGCCGCTCTCCCTTCCCGCCATCGCTCCTCCCTTCCCCTCCCTGCCCTCAAACTCCTCCACCTTCCTCTCCCGGTGCCCCTAGCCCTTCCCTCCACCTTCCTCCGCCTCGCTTCCTCCCGATGGTGTCCTCACCACCACCACCTCCTCGCCTGCCCTCCCCGCACCGATCCACCACCGCCTGACCTCGTCTGTCTCGGCCGTCGCCAACAAGCGGCCTCACTCGCCCGACGCCGAGGCGCCTGCACGCCATGCCACCGGCTCCACCGGAATTAGCCCGTCCACGCATCCACCACGCCGCATGCTCCGAGTCACCCAGGATGACTCATCCGCATACGCCCTCGCCGTCATCAAGGTCCATGGTCGCTCCTCCCGGCTCCCCATGGGAGGAGGTCATTCTTTCCCGCTGCCGAGGGCTTCTCATTGCCATGGTGCTTTCGGCGCGAGCCGCTCCACGTCTGCGTCGTCGGCAGCGGCCCCGCCGGATTCTACACGGTCGACAAGGTACGGCCCTGCGATACCCTTGGCTCCTTGCTTCTGCCTCTCTCTCTTTGTTGCTTCACAAGACGCGGCTGGCGGCTTTGGGTGTGGATTTCTTCAGTTCCTGCGCTGTGCTCTTTTCTCCACAGGGATAGGGTGCTTTCTTCAACCGTCACTGCGCTGTAGTTGTGAAATGCTCTGGAATCCAGATCTATTCTGTCCACGAATCGATATCCAAATGCTAAGATGTGGACGTAATTGTGGAGTTGTTTAGTTTGGTAGTTTATCTGTCAAATGTGCTGGGATTAGGAACTAATTGCTGTGCTATAAATTAACTATCACAATAGTGAAGTGTTTGTGTTAGGGGTGAACAATGAGGAAGCTATTAGTGTCGCTAATAATTTTAATTGCAAATTGGGGAGCTTCTTTGACTTACTTGGATTTCGACATTGGAGATAGATCTCAAACACACACAGGTATCTGTATGAGTTTGTTGGGTTGGATGTTGAAATGGAGATTAAGGAGCACTATTTCAAGGTAAGGAAGATTGTAAGAAAAATGCTTTAGTTCATTTACTGAAATGATGATGACTAAGCACCGGTTTCCTTACAGTGTTTGTGATATTATAGATGGCTTATTCATAGCAATATTTAAACACTTGAATGAGAGTTGCAAGAAGGAACTCGAGACAATAAATAGGCAGTATCCATTTGAACCTTTGATTCTCTATGAATTGTGGATTTGTCAAGACCATGCATATGTAGTTTAGATTCATGTCTCCATCTTACATAATATACATAGAATCATAGGATATGCACACATTGAGAATAAGTGCATCTGTCACTCGCTAGGTCAGCATATGTTAGTCGTCCTATCTTAGTTAGGATCTAATCAGTAGTATTCTCATTTTTGTTTTGTGCTCTCTGATTATCATTAAATAAACATACAGGAATTCCTACCATACCGAAACAGTTGGCACTATTTCCTATCGCACCAATGGCGATTCATAGAAGGTAAATTTTGCCTCTGTGATCTCATGATCATCATGCCCCTCTGAATAGTCCATTCATACTCGATACCACGATTGGGTTGCTTCCAAATTGCATTGAGTTTTGCCACATACCGCTTATCTCTATAATGCACTTTTGTGTTTGTTTTACAGACAACCAAAAAGATATCTGTTTTGAGGAAGAAAACCAGCCCAAGAACATCGGCAATGCAACTGCTTCGCTGGAAAAAAGAAACAATGTTTATGTAAGCCCTTCCTGCTGTACTCATGTAGTTTACTCTTTCTTTTGTTCTCTATGTCCTTTCATCTTGCTTGGTTTGTAATGCAGTCTCATGCTTATTGTTTCAGACTACACTGTAACCATTTCTACTTACAAAATCTGGGTGTAATCGTAGCTCTTTTCTATCCCTTCTTCACATTTATGTTTTCTTAGAAATTATAGTCATCTACTTTTTTTTTATCTTACTACTGCTTTTGCTTCATATAGTTTACTGCTTATTTTTTTTGGCTATATTCTTTCATCTTGCTTGGTCCGTAGTGCAGTCCCATACTTATTGTTTCTTACTTACGTGTTACTGATGTTGTCTGCTCTGCCTATGCTTATGTAATTGCATTGTCTTCTTCGTTGTTTTGCCTTTGTGATGTAATGGCCATCGTGCCCTTACAGAATAGTTCATTCATACCTGATACCATTGCTACTTACACAGATCTTTCTGATTTAGAGAGTAGAACAATTTTTCTGATTTATCACTTACATGTTTAATTAATATAACAAGAGCAGAGATGCTGCAGGCTAAACTCAATGTATCATGGTGGTAATAAAGGTATTGGCCTTTTCAATCTGCAGGATCTGATGCTGAGGAGGAATTTATTGCTGTTCATAGTGCCTGTGTTCAAATAAGAGATTGGGAAATCTAAAGAATTCAGACTGGAATTTCATTTGGACTCAGGGACACCTTACAAATGGCCCATGGGGAGTTTTATTATTTTTTAGCATGTCTACTCGTAAGTTTTTTCATTCTACAAATTCATTATTACCATTCAATAAAAGTCATTGCCTTTTTAGGATAAAGATAAAGAGTTCAAAATTGATTGGAAGAGGGTGGGCATCACAAGTTCATTTGGATATGCTTTTGTTGGACCTGTTGGACATTACTGGTTAGTTCCCTGACTTCCCACATATTTTGACACTGGGCATGAGCAGATGATGTTTGGTTCACTTTTTTTTAATAAGTCTTTGGAGTTTTTGCATCACTAACAACGGAAAATCTGAAGCATATACTGCTCGAGCCACACGCTTGTCATATGGTGCGTAAAAAGACAAAAAGTGGGCCATAAACTCACAATCTTTAAGATGCTAAAAAGATCAGATAATGACAAAATGAAAATCACACACACACACACACACACACACACACACTTAATAATCGCCATCCTACACTGATGTTTTCTATTTAGGTAATGATATCTGGCTCATGATATTGATATGAATGACGTTTTATTGTATATGATAGTTTAAATGGGTAATTATGGAAAATTGAAGACAGTTAAAGGATATATGTGCTTTGCTTGAATATATCTTGGTATTGTTCTGTGTTTGTATTACCAAAAAGGAAAGGAATATGGAAAGACAACATGTTCTTGTTTTGTAACAAAACATGTATACATCATCTGGCCACTGTTCCACCTTTTCAGCTCAATATATTTATTATTTACAACAGCTCAATTGCTATTACTTGCCTGAGCTTATTAATTGATCAATGATTCTGTGCTATAGAAAACTAAAGTATGATTCCTTTTTGGTCCTGTATATTGTTTGTGGTGAACCAAAATGTGCTTTATGTTCATGTAGTCATACATGGGATTTATTTTTTACCATGACAACAACGCTGGTTTCCGCTTATGATCATAGTAATCGCTGCGTACAAAATTTTATACCGCTTATTCATAATCATTACGACTTGCTTTTTCCCCTTTTGTTTATTACAACAACATATTTTTACTTGCTTACGGTTCATAACTTTCTATATAAATCGTATGCATTGCCTCTAGCCAAAACATATATGTTGTATAAACACCATGTTTTGTACCTCAATCATGGTGATCAAAATGATGGACAATGGTATATTGCTGCAAATA
This sequence comes from Phyllostachys edulis, assembly GCA_036346405.1. Taxonomy (NCBI): domain Eukaryota; kingdom Viridiplantae; phylum Streptophyta; class Magnoliopsida; order Poales; family Poaceae; genus Phyllostachys; species Phyllostachys edulis. The sequence goes on from CM070548.1 coordinate 63,550,273, forward strand.
AAAACAGTTACTATGATCATTCTGGACACTACTAGAATAATAAAATTATCACTGTACACAGCATAGCAATCCTTATTTTTACAAAAAAAAAAACTGTTAATTTGTTGATATGAAAGTAGATAACGTGTCTTGCATGTTTCTTTTACATCCGGTATTGATCGTAACCTCCACATCGATGATCTATCTTTCATTTGATCATTTCGATGATGCTTATTCATAAAACGATTCTAAAGTACCACCAAAGACATCATTTTGGTTCGAAGGAGATGCATGATTCTCGAATCCCTTAGCTCCGAATTTTTTTAACTGCTTTAGGTACTCATTGATATATCGTCTACTATATTTCTACCTTTTCCTGCTCTACCATATTTTGGTTCCTCACAAGTTACATGTATAATATATAAAATTTATATATCAGATGGACATAAACATATCAGTTTTTGGTACACTTCAACCACACAGATGTATATCAGAGCATTTCCTATATAATTTTTTACCGTAATTTGTTTACATGATACTGCTGCAACATATATGTGTATACACACACACGCAAAACTCCCAAGTTGTCATCATACATAGGATTTTCTTTTTTGCCCGTGGCAACGCGCGGGTATCCTGCTAGTTAGTATAAAAGTAGTAGATGAACAAATGGACACGAGAGTTGAGAGAGGAAGCTCGTGTATCCTTCTTTATTGATTCGATAATAGCTACATATTTCTCTTGCTACGCCTCTCCTTGTAGGAGTATATAACTTAAACTACTATTCAGGATAACTACGATTCATAATAAGCCCACGTTTAAACGCCGCTCTTCCCGGCCACCGTGTATTCTCCCTCCTGTTATGATCTGCTTAAATCATAGGGGTAAATACCGTCGAGATGATGGGTAGACGGCAGCGGCGTCCTTGGGAGAGAGAAGGGAGACTAGAGATTTGTTATTCTATCTAATGTCAACGATTACAATAGGTTAGAGCTGGCCAAATGGGCCGAGCCAACCGGGCCGGCACGAAGCACGGTATTGTTGGCTCGGCCCAAGCACGGCACGGCCTACACTGTTCATGGGCCATGCCGGCACGCACGACACTCCTGTCAGTGCTGGCGCCACCTCGGCTTACGATGGGCGGCCCGGGCACCAAGACGGCAACAGACACCAAGGGAGGCAGAGGGTCGAGCAGGCGGAGGCAGAGGGCCGAGCGAGGAGGAGGAGGAGGTCATGGCAAGACTTTGTCACATGCCAGAGCGAGGAGGAGGAGGCGAGCTGGCGGCAGCATGGCAAGTCTTTGCCGGGAGCGGAGGAGGAGGAGGCGACGATGTTGTCGCGAGAGCGCCCGCTGGGAGGCGAGGAGGCGGGGGTCGACGACACTGGGCCGTGGGGAGGCGAGAGGTGGCGGGTCGGCGACGCAGGTCATGGGAGGCGAGGAGGTCGTCTCATGCGCCGCTGGCTTCATGCGAGGCGGCGAGGCGGCGGGTCAGGCCATGGGAGGCGGTGTCGTCGAGCCATCGAGGCGACCCATGAGGCGAGGAGGGGCGGGTCGCGCCGCCATGCGAGGCGAGGAGCCGTGGTGTCGCCGAGGCGCGACGACAACCTGGCGGGCCTGCGTGGGGGCGGGGAGTGGGGACGGGGAGAAGAAGATGGGCGGCCACACGAGCCAGGCCATGTCGTGCCGTGGGCCATGGCCAAGACCTGAAGACGGACTAAAATTTCATTGTTGGGAGATTTTTGACCCTTTCGACTGCTTTTGACCGTTGGGGCTTAAAAATAGCAAAAAAAATTGAAAAAAAATACAAAATTTTTTCTATAAAATAGGCACCATACCCCCTTATTCCGCACCCCTTCATTCTCCATTCTCTCTTTGAAATTGTGTTGTGCAAATTCAAATCCGTGTTGAGCTCATTTGGCAAAATTCAAAAAATTTGTGCCAAAATTTGGAAATTTCAATTTTCGTCAACAAGTCAGCGAAAGAGGTACAATACTATTTTTTGTTATGCTAATATTAAAGTAGTAATAGTGTTAGTTTCGATTTTGCAGTTTTCGTTATGGACAGTCCTTACGACAGCTTTGCTCTTAGTGAGTTCGGACTTTTATCGGACGAAATTGCATCTATGGAGGCGGCTGTGGCTACGGCTGCCTCAAACCAACCAGAGGTTTCATTGGAGGAGCAAGGTGGAGTTTCGTCATCAGCCTCCACATCAGCATCAGGCTCAATAGCAACCGGAGCAAAGAGATCGAGGCCGTCTACATCGGGAGTGTGGGAGAATTTCGACAGGACAACCAGGCTTTGCATTTGCATTTCTTTTAGATCCTAGGGCTAAAATATTGGCGAGAAATCCCTTACCTATATGCATTTGCATTTCTTTTAGATCCTAGGGTTAAAATTGATGCATTTGGTACTGTACTTGATCTTCTTAGTGATACTACGGGGCTAGACTATACTGACTATTTTGCAGAAGTTCGTTCTCGATTATACGAGGTTTACCAAAGGTATGAAAATAAGTTCCGGGGAGTCCGTTCGCAATGACCTCCAGTAGCCCCCACCTCAAATGGGAAGACAACTATGTGGGGCGCGATCTTTGGTGCCTCTTCCTCCAGGTCCAGGTCCAGGGGTTCTTCTTCTTCTTCTACACCAACGCATGCTCAGCTAAGACCCACAAGGAGCGGAGAACTATCCACCTATCTGGATAGCGATACGATGGATTTCAACTCAGAAGACTTCGACATTTTGCAATGGTGGCAAGCCCATAAGTTAACATATCCCGTGCTATCCATACTTGCACGTGATGTATTAATTGTTCCTGTCTCTACGGTTTCCTTCGAGTCTGCTTTCAGTCTTTCTGGAAGGATATTGGAGGAGAGAAGAACAAGTCTCACAAGTGAGATGGTAGAGATCCTTCTAACTGTGAAGGATTGGGAACAAGCTGATTCACGAACACAACACTCTGTGGAAAATCCAGAGTTGTCGGAGGTGTTCGAAAATCTGTACTTAGACAATGACACTAACACATAGAACAAAGATGTATCATGTATGTAGAATTGTAGAGCTATAGGCTGTACTCTTTTTCCTTTGCCAATGTTTTCTCATTTTGAGTTTTTACTTGGTGAAAGTTTTAACGAGGCAGCCAGTTGGACATCAATAAAACTCTTTATTATATTTTCAATATGATTGTCTCATTTTTTTTAAATTTTCATGTATACTTCTGAATTCTACACATTTTTCTATTTTTTCTGGATTTTTTTTTGTTTTGATGGGCCAAACGGGCCACATCTGGCCCGACGGGCCAAACGGGCTCGGGCTGGTCTAGCATGGCATGAATGCCTCACGGGCCATGCCCGCCAACCAGCACAAGATTTAATAGTACACGGGCAGAACGGGCCGTGTTTAGCCGCACGTCTTGCGTGCTAGGCCAGGCGGCCCATTTGGACACCTCTACAATTGGTCTCCTTATATAGATGATAAGATCAACGATTACAATATGTCTTCTTATATAGATGATAAGATCAATCTAATAGATGACATTTCTAACTAATAGATAACATTTCCAATTAACTAATCCCTATACAAGGAAACTAATCAACTATTTAGGAAAAATATATTCTTACTAGGGAAGGTAATCCCTTTCCAATCCCAATGCTACAGTACCCAATCACTGTTCACACACGATATTGCTACAGTCTACATCGTGGATTCCACGTCATAACATTACACCCCTCTCGGCGAGATAGCTCGTCCTCGAGCTGTCAGGTGACGGCCACTAATTAAGACCTTCGCGTTCCCATGTCGACGAAAGGACGCGATGATGATGTCGCATCACATGGACGAGGAGCAATGAACCTCCAATGGACAACAACCCCTTGGCGTGGCTTGACGTCGTAGGAGTCGTTCGGGGCATAGGCACCCAACATGGGGTAGCATCAGCATCCTTCTCGCCCCTTGATGCAACATTTGTTGGAGAGATGCGACGACGTCGCTGACCCCCACATGGAAGCCGTCATACTCCACCGCACCAACGACACATCATCAGCTAACAACGTGGTGAAGACGTCCGCGAAACAACGACGTCATTCTTCTTGCTCGTCAATGGCACTAAGGGGTAGGCTTTGGCAGCACCACAACAGGTGTCGGCAGGACCGCATCATGCTCCAACAGGGCCACGGTAGGCTTCGACAAGACCATGGTTGTGACTATCGTGCGGTGTGGTGCGGCAACAACTATCGTAGGGCCTGCATTGAGCAGGTCGTCTCCTAGTACGGCAGCGACTGTCGTGGGGGCTGCGCTGAGCAAGCCATCGCTTGGTGTGACGACCCCCTAATTTGCCCATCTTGAACGTCTCGTTGAGGATGACAAGCTTTGCCAAGATTTGCTTGAGCATGGCGTCAATCTCCTTGGGACTGGAACCATCATTGCCTGCCATGGTGGTCACAGCGATTGGCTCTGATACCAAGTTATTATGATCTAGCTTAGATCATAGGGGTAAACACCGCCGAAAGGATGGTCAGGTGGCGACGGCGTTCTTGGGGGAGAGAAGGGAGACTAGATATAGGATGAACTTCGTTATTCTTTCTTGCCTAATACCAATGATTATAATATGCCTCCTTATATAGAGGACTCTTCTAACAATTATAAATAAAATCAATCTAATAGATGACATTCCTAACTAATAGATAACGTTCCTAACTAATATATAACCTTTACAATTAACTAATCCCTATATAAATAAACTAATAAACTATTTAAGAAAATAGATATTCTTACTGAGAAATGTAATCCCCTCCCAATCTCAATGCTATTGTTCATGCACGATATTGCTACAACACTTTGATTACTGTTCACTCGTGGTATTGCTACGGTACGCGTCGTGGATTCCATGCCATAACACCCCTCATGTTTCCTCCCCGATTTATTGGTGAAGTCCCACACAACTCCATCAAGCATGTGCTTCCCTGGATGGCCATAAAAGGGCATGGTCTTTCTACCTTAAACGTCGATGGCCAAATTTCATCCATTAATTACTGCATCGACGGTGCCCTCTTATTTTACCTTCAACATAAACGTGTTTTGCCATAAGCAAGGTTGTCAGAATCGTAATCCTGAATCATACCATAGGTTATTCGGCAAGATCGCAAATCATATGATCGATGTAGAATCTAAGATCCTACCTATTATACCAAAAAAACATTTCTTGAAATCTACCATGTATTTTAACACTACTATATTTTTTAAATTACACGTTTTGAACTTTTGTTTACAAAAATGTAGTACAAAGGAAAGATCACGTGTTATTTATGCAAATTACAGTGGTCATAAAGAGATAAAAAGTAAAATGTTACAATTAAAGGACATACACAAGTAATTATTTATCATCAAACACTAGAATCGGTATAATCAGATAGGATGGTTGGAAAGTTTTGATCATGATTCTACAAGTGTTTTGGTAGAATGTTAATATTATTAAGATTCTTACCTAGAATGAAATCAATCCAGTTGATTTATGGTTGCATAGTGGTAGAATCATATGATATAATCGAGATTCCGACAACCATGGTTGTGAGGGCACACGACAACCACGGCTCTTCAACCGAAGTTCCTCGCTGGTGGTCGATCGGCTGTCTCAATCGAGCGACACCTCCCACCCAGTCGATACTCGATACCCCATTAGGTTCATGCAGGCCGCCCTCCATATCTCCGGCAAGAAGTGCTTCAACATCGGGTCAGCGCCAGCCGCCCCCTTCATCACCGGCGAAATGGCGCAAGGGAAGAATTATCACTTTGCAGTTTAGCCCTCACAATCAACTGTGATATAAATTTCGGGACTATGTATTATGCTTCCTAATTAATATAGATTGGGGGGTTTTCCTGACAAAAACGTGATACTGATTGATGAAGGAAGCTGAAGGGTTTGCATCAGCCGCGAGGAAGCTGAAGAGATAGAACCCGACCGGACGGCGACCTGCAACTTTTATTCTACTCCCCTTCCTAACGAACGGAACTCAACCCACCGCCGGTTCTACTTCTTCGCGAGCAAGTAATCCCCTCTTCTCTCCTTCCTTTCTTTTTTCCTTGCATGATTTTCCCTCGTGAGTTCATATAATCTGTGAAATTCGTGCTAATTTCGTCGGTGCGTAGAGTAACTTCTTTCTTGTTCCGTCTGATAATCTCGTAAAGATGATGGTAGCTTTTCTTTCTGATCGGGTTGCTGCGGTCTTAGTATCGATTTGTTCGATTCACTGATGGGGAAGATGGGCACGCAAAATATATGGGTTCCTTACTTCAGAGTGGTAGATTGGGGTTCTTGGGTGGGGGAGCGGTATTTTTAGGCATCTGGACTCTGCAGATTTGTTTAGTTGTGCAATTCAATTTCCTTCTGGACTGCGTATAAATTAATCCGATGTTTAGGAGTTGCCGAGTTAGGAATAAGGCCTCTTGCTTTCCACTATGCAATATTGGTTTTTTCTGATCAATTGTTCGTGCACTTGCGGTATGTAATTGGTCCTCAGCAATCTGTAGGGCGAGAGCTGCCACGTAGTTGTGTTTCTAGCTTGATTAGTCGGTCACGTTAGGATAAGAACAAAATTGAAAACTAATCTAGGGGATTCTGAGTCTATCTTATCTTGTAGTTTCACATTGCACGCTAGCTTTTCTTTCTCCGTAATGGAAAGTCTTTGCTCCTATCCAATTCACCCAGCATACTTTCTTATTTCGGATGATTGATTGCAATCTATTTATGCGATGCAAGCCGTCTCAACGGTTCATCGCTCCCAATCCCGTTCCTTCACAAGCAAGTAGCCCTCGTCTTCCCTGCCTTTTGTTCTCTTTGTTCCATGAGTTCGTCTTATATGTAAAACTTGCGCTACGATGTTATGATAGTTTACTTATTTGAAAAATTACTGTAACATTGGTCGGTGCAGAATAATATTCCTTCTACAGGTTTATAATAGATATTAGACTTTGCTTGTTTGATCTAATGTGGTAAAATCTGTAACTTTTTGTTCAGATTTTGATTCTTTTTGTTTTGATTTGTTCAATTCAGGGACAGGTGGTCCATCTTGAAGTTTTTTCAATACAAAGTTTGTTTTCTCCCCAGATAATTAGTGTTAGGCTTCAGAGTGGTAGCTTGTGTTCTAGCCTTCTAGGACATACTATTTAGCCTTACAGAGATTTGTCATACCGTATAGTTTTCCTTTGCATTTCACTATGCAACATGCTGATCCGTTTTTCTTGCACTTGTAACTTATAACGAGTCCTTTGCATCTGCAGAATCTGCCATGTCGTCTTTTTTTTTTTGGAAAAAGTCTATTTTTCAACCTTCAACTATGGCCCGAGTCTGAATTTCAACCCGCAACTCCAAAACCGTCTAAAATACAATCCTTAACAATCAAAGCTGTCTAAAATACAACCTTGACCTGTTCCAGGGTGGTTTTGCTCCGATGTGGCATCCTTGTTGGCAATGGTTTGCTGGCATGGCACATTGGTTAGCAGCATATTAAATAAACCAACAAATTGTCGGGACCCAAATATGCAAATCTGGACTCTTTGTATATACTGCACTAGTCCAGGATCATGTTAGTGAATACAGTGGTAACATTGATGAAATATCATTCTATATGCAAATATGACTAATAAATAGGCAAATAATAATAATTATCAGAGTAACGACTGTAGGATCAAGGATGACAAACTAGAGGGGGGTGAATAGATGGTTTTTAAAATCTTTTGGCTAAAAACAGATTTTGACAATTTAAAGCGATGAAATACAATTTCACAAATTAAGGCCTAAATAATCTAGAGCTTTCTAAGTGCACTATTATCTCAAGGTAGGCTAAACAATCTAAACAAGATAAACGAATTGCTTATAAGAGTAAATGCACAAAGTAAAGAGCACGAGAATAAACCACACTACGAAGACAAACGATGTTTTTCCGTGGTCTCGGGACTTGTCGGTCTCCACTAATCCACGTTGAGGAAGTTTGAATAACTCAAGCCGGCTCCACATGAGTGCGTTCCTTGATCACTAATGGTAGCTCTTCTCCATTCCGGATAGGCGAGCTCCAACATTCACAAATTTCCGGGTCTTCTCACAAGCTTCTTTGAGAAAATCACCGTTGCAACTCCGAACCGTCTAGGAGACAGTAATCTCCAAAAGTAATAAACCAATGATTCTTCGCTTAAAGATGCTTAAGTGCCACAATGATCAAACTCTACTTAAAGTACTTGAAAAAACCTCAACAACCTTTGTAAGATGATTTTAATGCTCTCAAAGAGTGGAAGAACTAGTAAATGGCTTAAGAGTATTCAATGATGTTCTTAAAAGCTCTCTTGCTGCAGTGGGTGAGGTATTTATAGCCTTTACCCACTGTATTAGCCGTTAGAGCACGAAATCCTGAAAAATCAGCAAGTCCAGTCAGACCGCCGGTATGTGGCTAGTCAGTCCGGGCTAAGAAATAACGGTCGACTGCGTTGCATTTAATGCACAGGAACTATCCGTTGAGATATGTCCGGTCAGACCACCCACTCAAGGTCCGGTTAGACCGGCCTACAAGAAATCCAAACCAGATAAAAGCATGCTATTGGAAAAAGCTGACCGCTCTGATAGACCGGGGATCCGGTCAGTCCGAGGTAGCACTTGCGGTCAGTCCGGCTTTAAAAATTGAGTAGCAAGACACAAAAATACACTTCTCTGGAAAAAAAAGCGATCGTCACTTGACTCGAGGTCGGCCGATCCGGACATAGATCTACGGTCAGTCCGGCTTGAAGCACAATGCGCAAAACTCCTTTCTCTGGAAAAAGCTGACTGGGTCATTTGACCTGGAGGTTCGGTCAGTTCGGCCATTGAAAACGCAGAAAAGAGCTCTCTGGAAAAAGCTAACCACGAAGTTGATCCGGATTTGATTCCGGTCAGTCCGGCCTATCAACTGCGGTCAGTCTGGCTATGCAAATAAAATACATATAAATTATGGCCAGACTATTCCAATTGAAACAAAGATTTAAACCAAGAAGTTTGAGCATATGTGGCATCATTTGCTTTCAAGCTACTAGTCGTTGATCCCTCTTCATAGTACGATTACTAAACTAGTAATCCGGTCTTTTATCTTTCATTCTCCTACACCGGTAAAACTATGTAAATGTCCTATTAACTAGATACCTTTGTCTTGAGCTAGATGAGATCTTTTAGCACTCTTTCGTCTTAGTCCGAGAATAACCATTTTAACTTCTTGACAAAAACGAGTTAGTACAAAATACATGGTTGTCCTTAATTACCAAAACACTAAAATGGGGTCTAGATTCTTCAACGACCTTAAGGTCAAAACTTACAATTAATACCTCAGAAGGCGAGTAACTCAAATAAGCTGCAACAGAAGGTAACGGAATAACTTCAGTGAAGCCCATCCATATGCCCATAGGCAATCGACTGGGGTAGCGCGACCTAGTTCTCCACGATTTTTGAAGTAGATTTTGTTGACTAACGATGGACTGTTGTAGTCTTCTCAATTGAACAACATTGTTTATAGCAAGAATGAGTACATATAGTATTCAGCAAGTCAAACCACAGAATGCAATGCAATTATAGATGATGGTTTATTCCAAATGATATGGCATCTATGGTTCTTTTGCATAAAAGCAACAATTGTAGTTGAATATGAATAATATATTGAAAGCGTAATTTAAAACAAATAACAATAACAATTTAGCAATTGTTTTCACAAAACTCACATAACCTAATCAGTTTCTTTCACACAACTGCATAAGTTTTCCCATACAGCTGTCTCTTCCAAATTGTTTTATGAAAATCTACCCCTCATGTAAAATCCCCGAGTATGTCCATGACCGCAAACGCAACTATTCGAATAGATTGATTAACACTCTGTAAATGTTGTACACTTTACCCACTAGATGCAATCAATTTGATCAGAGTTGATCACAACAAAACCTTTTAGAAGTTTCATCTCAACAATTGACTCTCCCGATGTGCAATACAGTCGACCCCAACCTCACTCGTTGGTTCGATGCACACTGTTGGACCTGGAGATGGCGAACCGCCCATAGATGTGACTTTCGGAGTAGTCCATACCTCCACCCATCACTAACCTACTACCTGAGTAGTCAATGTCAAAACTCCACCACTTACTAAGTTAGGCCTGTTCCATACCAGGTATGTGGTTGTACAGTTGTGGCTTAGTTCAATGGTGCACAAAGTTAAGTCCTTAATTGACCAAGGCAAGACTGCCAAATTCTATCTAGTAACCATCATTCACATTTCCCAATCACAAGTCCATCATACCACCAATCCTTTCTATTCGCCTCAGTTTAAATCTTTTTCCCACCCTGTTGGTTAAGTGCATCATATACAATTAACGAGTAACAACATACAACACACAGTCTTTTTGTAACATGTTCCATAATCATTTAGTCAAGTTTATATCTTGTAACTCAAAATGATATCAATGACACGTTGCATGTGTAAGCAGACTATTCGCGTTTAACCAACCCACGTTGGTGCTAAGATAATACCAACTAATAATTAACCAAGTTAGGGTGACAAAAGATCATGGTAATACAATAGACAAAGAGGATATAATCAAATGGGTGAATAGCTAATCTCAAAACATTTAAATAATTACTTAAAGTAAAATGCAATAATTTGAATCAAGGTAAATTTTGAAAACTGGGTTCAACATGGTCAAAGATACAACTTGCCTTGCTATAGCAATGATGTTCTTATTTTATCTTCAATCTTCTACCTCCTTGACCTTCAGCTCATTCGAACGATTCTGAGACTTCAACGTCTAATGAGAAAGAAAGCGCAAAAACGAACAAAATTCAAAAAGACAAATCAAATAAACTCCAAATTGAAATTGAATGGTACCGAAAGTAGATATTGAATTTAGATGAATTTAGAAACTTGAATGTGTTCAATCAGAGTTGTATGAGGGAGAACGAGCTCTCGGAAGTTTGATCGGAAAGGAAAATGCTGAAAAAGGAAAAAGGAGAGAGAAACTGACAGGTGGGACCGGGGGAATATTCTTGAGAATCTTTATTTTCGGAAATTCAGAAAGTAGCCGAGAGTATGACATGTGGGACCAACTGGAATAAAAGGATTATCAAGAATTGAATTAATTCTAGAAAATAAAGAGTGGCTAACAAGTGGGACCATTGGTTTATGGACCAGGTCCACGGACTTGGATCTACGGTGCACAATGGATTAGGACCATGGAACAATGCCTGACAAGGTGGGTCCACGCGTCAGTGAGTAGGTCCATGGTGGGTTTGGTCTTTGCGGGGTTGGGGTTAGTGGATGACACGTGGCAGATGACAAGATTTGAATGGATGACGTGGCAAAGAGGTTGCACTGAGGTGGCGGGTGACATGGTAATGAGGTGGCTGGAACGTGGCATTGGTGGTGTGGTGGCGCACGGGGCTTGAGGGCTCGCCGGCGGCAGCGGCCACGGTAGAGGCATTGGAGAGGTAGAACGGGGAGAGAGGAGCACGGCGAAGATGATGACGCGGGTACGACGGCGATTATTGGTGGCAATCGTCGGCTGCAAGCAAGAAAGCGACGGCGGCGACGACTTGCATGGCGGTGATGCTGTAGGAGGACGCACTGGCGAAGTGAAGGGGAGCATCGCATAGAACAGAAAGCGACGAAAGAGATAGCGGGGATTATGAGGGCGAGGATCACCGGCGGCGAATTGGAGCGAAGAAGAGGCGGCGGCCGGAGTTGGAGGAGATGAAGAACACGGGGATGAAAAGCAAAATCGAGAGTTGGGGATTGTAGATCGGGATGTAGAACATAGCGTGACACGGTTCGAGGAGCGAGAAACTCACCGAGGAGATGAAGAACACAGTGGAAGCGTTTCGGGGAGGCGGCGACACGACCGGAGGGAAAGAAGATGAAGTTGGCGCCGGTGAACAGGGCTCGGGAGCTTTCGCCGGTGGCGGCACACGGAGGAGGACAGGGTGACTCCGGTGATGCGGATGGAACCGCTCGGGGAGCTTTGTCGGCGATGAACGGCGACGAAGTGGCGATGTCGATTGCGTAGAAGATAACCGAGATGGCGGAGCTCGACGACGTCTCAGCGGAGGCGGCTAGGGCACGGGAGAGAGGAGACCGAGGCGAGGTAGATGCGCATGAGGGTGGCGGCTTTTTTAGCGCCTTGGCGTGCGTGCCTGACATGGACACCGGAGCGGCTGGGAGTCCATGGTGTGCACGCGTAGCGGCAGCGGTGCAGCGCTAGTTGGTAGGTGGGCCAGGGGCGAAGGAAAGGCGGGGATGGGCCAGGTGAGGTCATGGGCTGGCTGGGAGAGAGAACGGAATGGGCCAAAGGGATTCAGCCCATGAAGGAAAAGGAGAAAAGAAATTGATTTATGAATTTAAGAAAAGGCTGAAAATTCAAAAGAGAGAATAAATAGCAAACGAACTAGAAAAAAACCAAGAAAATATCGAAAATTCCTTGTAACACAAGGAACCCAACTAACACTGTTTTTCATTTAATTGATGTCTACATTAGTCAAATTAAATATTTTAAAATTCGGAAATTCCCAATTAAGCTTTATTAATTTAAATAAAATGGGTGGAATTTTTCAGGGGCCTAAACTACTCAAAAGATTTTTGGAAACCCAAATTTTGGGATGCTACACAAATAAAAAATTGTTGGGCCCCACATGTTATCCTCTAACACCTTTCTTCTACCTCCCTTCTCTTCTTTCTCTCTCCCTTCACTCTTCCTCCTCGTTGGGGACAGGGTGTAGGGCCATGTGCGCAGGGCTATGCTGCTGCAACCATGATACTACCATTTCACCTCCAACCCAAATCTCACCGATGGCAACAACAAAAGGAATCAATCAAATCTTCTCTCGCAACCACTTCCCACCAAGGCCATGCTGCCTCTCGTTAGTGCCACACCACTCACCGCACCTTTTCCATCATCATTTCACCATCCCTAGAGGAAGGGAAGGCATCTCCATGGCAAGATTTGTTGCCGCCACTCTCTTCCACTGCCATGACCTGCACAGGTTGGGCCTCGATGCCGATCTGCTCCAGTTGAGTGCATCTGGTATTTGACTATCACCAAGGCAATGACTCAAGCTCACAAGGCCGCATTGGTGTGCTTTCCATGGACGGCACAACATCGGGTGGCACAGAAGGAGTGGCGGCGCTATGTGCGGAGCCGGGGCATGTGGAGGATAAACAGTGCATTCACATGGGAATGAATGCGCAGGAGAGACGAAGTAATTTTAATATTTTATTGTGCTGAGTTGACTGTTGTTAAATCCACGTGGATACCACGTCGGAGCAAAACCGCTCTACAATGGGTCGAATATTGTATTTTAGACGGTTTTAATAGTTGAGGGTTGTGCTTTAGACGGTTTTGGAGTTGAGGGTTGAAAAATGGACCTTTTTTTCTCTCTCTAGCTGTTTAGAAAGTCACACCAGAGGATAGAAGAAAGGAAAATAAAAATTAATCTAGGATATTTTGTGTCTTATCTTCTTTTTCCATATTGCACAAGCCTTTTGAGTTTTCTTTCACCATAATTCGAAGTAGTCATAACAATTTAATTCAACCTATGTTTTAAAAAAATCAATCCAGCCACTAATTTATTATTTAGAAAGTTAACTGCAATGTATTTATGCAACTTAAACTGTGTCGACAATGTTTGGTTCCTGAATTTGATGACAAGGGGCCTTTTTTTTCCATCAGTTTAATGCTAATTTCGTTTTAAAAGCTGCATATGGTCATTTAGGTAAGATAATTAATACTGAAACAAAGTTGCTGATGGCCTGATTTCCTGAACAGGTATTGTGAGATTTTGTTATCAACTTCTGCAATGGGTGGAAGCCAATACGATGATGACTGGGTGTTGCCTAGTGCTGACATCACCCTTGTTCTTGTTGGAAAACTTGGCTATGGCAAGAGTGCAACTGGCAATAGTATCCTTGGACGGGAAGCATTTGTATCAGAATACTCCCATGCTAGTGTGACTAATACATGTCAGATGGGAAGCACAGTGCTGAAGGACGGCCGCACCATCAATGTTATTGATACACCAGGTAAGAATGTACGTGTTAAATGTTATTACTATCTATTCATATTTGTTAATCTTTTGGATGATGTGAATTTGTGATACCTATATTGGATCTTGTGTCATATCATTCTCACCTTTTTATAGTTATGTTATTATTATTGTTGTTGTTGTTATTATTATTATCAGCATCATCATCATCTATCATTGAAATGGGCATTACTGATGTTTGATATGTTGTCTCTAGATGTTTGGACTTTAGATGTCTTTCACACTTTCAAAACGGATAAGCCATCTACCGTCCTCATGCTTCATTAAAAAATAGTGTAGCATGGTGGTGTATAGTGAACTGTCTTTTTACATGGTGTTGTTTTTATTTGCGGAAATCCTTTTTATGTTGATAAAAATAGAAGTTTGCTATTTGATCTGAAAACGTCCCACACTTGATGCTTCACAAACCTTAAGGATTCACACAAGTTTCCTAATTACATGGTGGAGCAGATTAATCATGCCTTGAAGTACACTTCATCACTCCATGTTTCTACCTCTGTTAATACAATCAGAGGTTGAATTGGCAACAATACAACAACAACAACAACAAAGTCTTTGGTCCCAAACAAGTTGGGGTAGGCTAGGAATGAAATCTCCTCAAAGTCAAAGAGACAAGAGCCTTGTAAAAAACCTACAAAGCTAAAACACTAAGCCGTACATCTTGCCATCTGAGCTGAAAGCTTAAAACACCGCCCCTAAACCTTCTTATGGTTTCGGTACGTGGATCGCTAACTTCCATGTGCTCCTATCTAAAGCTAATTCTTTAGCTACAATGCTCCAAAGGCTTGAACATATGTATGGCCTTTTGCAGTTATGAGTTATCCTTCCTTTGTTTTCCATATTTATCCGTTCCCCAGAGGCAAAAGCAACTTCATGAAGAATAATATGTTAATTGTCAGAAAAACAAAAACAATGAAGACAGTGGCAAAAAAGTGGTCCCCAATTCCCTATTGTATGTACAACGCTGGTCCCTATCATATGTACTAAATATGCATAGCCATCAGATTTTCCTTAAGGTTGTTGTTCATGTTTGGTATTTTGGCTAATCACCCATTTCAATGTCTTGATAGGATTATTTGACATGACCATTTCATCTGAGGATGCTGGTAAAGAGATTGTTAAGTGTATGAACATGGCTAAAGATGGGATACATGCAGTGTTGATGGTTTTTTCTGCCACATCTCGGTTTTCTCGAGAAGATTCCAATACAATTGAGACGATTAAGGTGTTTTTCGGAGAGAAGATTGTTGACCACATGATATTAGTGTTTACTTATGGAGATCTAGTTGGTGAAACTAAATTGAAGAACATGCTAAACAATGCCCCAGAGTATCTGCAGGTATTTTCTTTTTCCTTTTGCTAAGACTTTTAATGCATTTGATAAAATGAGCTTGTTCTTATCAGCATGGTGCGTTTATTTCGGGGGGCATCACTGGTATCATATGAGCTTATGTGCAAATAGTCATATCTGTATGTTTTGTTTACAGAACATTGTTGAGCTATGCAAAAACAGAGTTGTGCTCTTTGATAACATGACTAAGGATCGAAGGCTCCAAGCCAAGCAGCTTGAAAAGTTGCTTGATGTGGTGGACTCTGTTAGTGCAAATAATGGAGGAAAACCGTTTTCAGATCAAATGCTTACTCGCATCAAGGTAATGCTTTTTTGTTATTATTCAAGTCAGTAAAGATTTTTGTTGTTATAAGTGAAGTTTCACTTCTCTGGAGTTTCAGTTCTCATTTACACCTCTCATATTGTAGGAGGTGCATGATAGAGAAAAGGAGGTCCCTGATGCTATGGGATATACAGAAGAGCAGATATCTGAATTGAAGAAGGAAATCCACAGAACTCGGGATGAACAACTTGCACACATTACCAACATGGTAATTTAATTCCTTGATTGTTCACATTTAATTATGCATTTTATTCGTGTTTTAAGAAGTTATGTCTTAATTACAGTGTTATATGTTGCTTTGCAACACCTTTCTTAACCATATTCTGCTCTATGGTCTATGGATGCTCTTGGTTAATAGCATTCCGAATTAAGTTAAAGCGTGTCTGCAGCATATATGATAAAACATGTCTTTGTTGCATTTTTACTTGTAAGATACTCTTAAACATGTCAATAATATTTTGTTAAACAATCATGGGATTTGTTTTGTTGGGATTAAGATTGAAACTCTTGCTAACTTATGTAAAGCTCTTTTTTAGATGTACCGGCTCTGTTTCCAGCCATATAGAGATTGTAAAACATGATGTGCCAGAATTACAATCACTTCTACTTAACATGGAAAGGAGGATTGGTCAAACCTCATGACAAATGGATCTTTGACATAGCCCTACATATAAAATATTCACGTTCTTAGATGCTTCTTAGTTCTTAATGAAATATCTTCCCACTAGAGCATTTCTAAGATTATTAAAATAACTATTCAAGTGTGTTCTTGAGAAATATCTCTTTTACTATTTAGACTTCTCAATAAATTGTGTTGACTTCACATATTCATAGGTGGAGGAAAAGCTGAATTGCACCGTTGAAAAGCTGCAACTACAACTTATGGAAGAACAGAATGCAAGACTAGAATCAGAGAAGGTGGCGGCAGAAGCTAGGTTGAAATCAGAAGAGGAGATTCGCAAGCTCAAAGAGAGTCTTGAGAAGGCTCAAAAGGAAAACGAGGAATTCCGGAGGATGGCTCAGAACAAGTGTGCTATTCTTTAAGCAGCCTCCCTTAGGAAATTTAGTGACATGCGGGAATACCTTATGCATTGTTAATAGAGGACACCAGTACTCTTAAGCCAGTAACAGATAATCTTTTGCAACTGTGTCATCTCATATCTGTACATTATTAGCTTTTACATGTCCAGAGGAGTTGTTTAACTATTATCGTTGTGGTTCAAGTCCTTGCGAATAGTTCTCATCTACTATTCTCAATATGCTTGTTTGCTGTGATCTGAGGAGCTACCCTGTGATGTGTGTTGCATCTTTACATGCTTTGTCAAGCCTGAAATGCCTGTGATTTAGACCTGCAGCAATAAGTTTTGCAGCCAATGGATGGCGTACTGACTTATGGTTATGGGGCGACGGGCGTTGCTATCGGAAATTTTAGGGTTTAGTATTAACTAGATGGTTAGGCGTGCTACGCTGCGTCCATTCGATACATGATGTCTGGCAATTGTTCACATGTTGTCTATCTAATACATGATGTCTGGCAATAGTTCGCATGCTGTCTGGTGCGGCACAATGTAATCTAATATGTAGAATATGAACAATGTATTTTTGTGTTTTGTTGACAAAAAATACCTCTGCATTAAAAGATATGAATCAGATTAAAGCAACTGTTTCATCACTATTTCTATCTATTCGGATGTATTTCCTGAGATGGAAGTAATTCAAATTCAATATTTTATCATCGGAGCCATACAACTCCAAAGTCGTACAACACAATAAAAAGGTGGAATTAGTGGAGTTAGTTTTTCCAATTATGAGAGCAAAGAAATAAGCACATAGCTAGCACAACAAAAACATGGACTCGCCGTCTTTTCCAGCAGAGTAAATAGTGAAGACAACCGATTTCACAAAATTAGCATAATAGCATTCTACAATGATAATCTCTATTTTAAGTAATAGCATTGTTTAAAATTTTGCAATTTTCTTTTCAGTAATCCGCCATTATCTACCAATCTTAACCTCAACTTTGTAAAGCAAATTACCATGTATATGATAAGACATGTATGTGATTCAATTTGGATCCACCTCATGCAACATGAATATGCAAGTAATAAAAACAATTAATCCATATCGGTTTCGGGCAACATTATAAGATAAAATGAATTTTCATCCCAACATAAAAAATAGTGTGGTACATCCAGCTACAGATATTCGAGAACAAAATAATTTCAGGAAGACGTAATATACAAAGAAAACAACAAAAATGGACCATATTGGTCTTCATAATGCAAGAGTGGGTAATTTTCTTCAGGGGCAATACCATAATCTTCTGTCTCAATAAAACTCAGCATGAAACACATATTAAATTTAAGTTTTTCAGGATGTGTTCAAGGTGTTGCCAAATGTCCAATTCATCTCCAGAAGAAACGATAAGTGCATTTGATCACAACTAAGCAAGCATAAAAAACTAAAGTCCCAAGTGCCTTGCCAATGCAATTAAATACCTTGGACAATAATACTCAAAATGCTCAACAAAGCGATCACATGTACATCAATATTTCAAATGAACATGTCTGGCAACCTACAGAATGACAGAAAGTTAGGAAATGTGAAACCTAAAAATACCAATCTAGGAAAGAGACAACTAAATCACCGAGTCAAGTAGTACTTCATTGGCTGGCTATACGAACTTGTGAACAATTAGTAGGCTGAAGTTATTTCCCTGTTTTGCACACTCACCACAATGCATTCTTGTTTATACTTATATTCCTACACTTGTAAAAACATGACACTTAAATAAATTGACAGATAGGTTGTAATGCAACCATTTCATGGATTTTGTTGTCCAACCAATTATATTGTGACATGGAAATGCAAGTAAAAGTTCTAAATCAATCTACAAGGAATAGAAGGACCAAATTAAAATCCATTGCAAGGTACTGAATGATTCAACCTAGCTAAAACAATGTTATTGAAACTGCAAGTTACAGAGTAACAAAATGAGAAACTTTTTTTTTCTTTAAATGCTAACATGCACAAATCAAGCATGATGTTGCTACTTCAAGCCCATAAGCAAGTAAATCCAAAACAGTTTGGTATATACTATGTGACAATAGAAACAAACTGTATTTCTAGAAACATAGCATCCAACTGTATCATTTATGAAGGAATTATAGATCAACCCTACCACTACATCAAGAATAAAAACAACATAACCATGAAAAGAGAAAATAAAGCGGGTATATCATTACCTTTGAGAAACCAGCAACATCCAGTTCAACCATTCAAGATCCCATTGGGTGTCGCACGGTTTGTCTTAGACCCTTTGGATATTTCTTATCACGAGGACAAAAGAAGTACCATTCAAGATCTCTGTTTCGGAGACAAGATTTATCTACAAGATTTTAAACAGGCTATAAACAGTAATGCTTGAACAAATGAGAGGATTAACCTTAACAGTAGTTCAAGGAGAATCCAAGTTCAACCAATCAGGAAATTGTTTCAGTGCTCAGATGAGGGATTTTGGGAGAGAACACAAGACAGGAGGAGAGAGAAACACAGCAACAGGTTGAATGTTTGAGCTCAGAATGAGACGGAGAGTTTGCCTCACGGATAATTCTTCACCTGCAAATGGCTCTTCACGTGATAAATTGTGATCCCAGGTACACCCAGTATAGTGAGCACCAGTGTTTTCATTACGGTTGAAAAAAATTTGAGGGGACGTAAGGCGGTCGAATTTCGCCAAATTTCGTTTTCAAAAAGCAAATTCAAACAAAATTCAAGCAAATTCGAATTTTTTGGATAAAATTCATCAAAACCGAAATTTTCGAGGAGGTTTGAATTTTACACCACTTGCACTGGTGAGCACCCCTTTAGGTGTTGCTCCTGAAGAAATATGACAGCAATACAGAAAAACGTGTTAGATAAAGCATATTTGTTGTGCTCCAAAATAAATAAATTAATCTCATAATAACCTGCTAGCTTATTACTACACAAGTTAGCATGTAATAGAGCCAGACACATGTGTGCCACATGCAATACTCAAAGCTGTTTCCAATTATTGACAGGGCTTTCAGTTTCAAGGCATGAACATTTCCCAATGTGATTGGATTTAATAGCATGGCAGGACACAGTTACGAAGGGACACATAAATAACAGCTAAAATGAATTCACTGAAATATGTGTACGCTAACAGCTATCATGAATTCACTGAAATATGTGCACACTGTTCCTTATGCATTTCAATTTTGATCTGACCAATAGACTTGTGTTGTCAATAAGCCCATAAATTAAAGATGTGTAGTAATCTGATCCTAAACATTTTAAACAGTAGAATAGGTTTAAATTTCAGTCTGCTAAACATACATTGTATGTGTAATGCATTTGATATGAAACCATTAATTTGCAAGATTAATCTATGTATTGTTTCATAACATCGCTACAGAATTTTCTGAGAATCTGTGCTGATGGCAAGGTGTATGAGATGTCAAACAGGAAATTGAACAGAGAATCCTAGACGACAGCTTATACATTGTATCAAGTTCAATCATAGTGACTAATACTTGACAGAGAATACCCACTATCTGGTCCACAAAGCGATTATGGAGATCTGAGGTCCATTGTAGACGTTGTTTCCCACTCCCTACACAGGGGCAATTCCAGCGGTGGGGTTTCATCAGGCTTTAGCCTACCCTTCTTCCGCCGGCGCCCGAAACACCCCCTCCCCGTCGGCCAAATCCAACATCTGTGTGTCTGACAGCCATGGTCGAGGACCCTCCAGGCAGAGCCGTGCCCATTTTTGCAGAAGGAGGAAGAAAAGGAAACATGGGCCTTTGCCCAAGCCCACAAGACCCAATTGCCCTCACATTCATCATAGTATCCCACATTCCCACATCTATAGACTGCAGCTCATGTTCCAGTTCCCAAATTTCCCCAATCCAAAATTCCAATCGGGAGGATTTCACGAGAGAAAGCACGCACCCGAGGGTTGAGGTGGCTCGCTACGGCGTTGTGACGAGGGAGATGGGGTCGGAGGAGCTGTCGTGGTGCAGCTGGTAGCCGAAGGAGGCGGGGGAGGCCGGGAGCCTCCCAGGAGGGAGCGGGCTGGGGGAGTGACCGCTGGACCACGGAGGACTTGAGGGAGTTTGGCCGAAGGCCGGGGGAGGCCGGGAGCCGCTAAGCATCGATGCCGAGGCGGCGAGTCTTGAGGGTGGTAGGGGGAGGCGGCGAGGCCAGGAGACGCCGAGCGCCGATGCGGCGAGGCTTGAGGGGGTGAGGGAGCCTCCGACGCCAAGGACTGCTGAGGCTTCAAGGCTTGAGGACGGTGGGGGAGGTGGTGAGGCTGGGAGCCGCTGAGCATTGAGGCAACGAGGCTTGAGGGGGGCAGGGGAGGCACCGATACTGAGGATTGCCGAGGCGGCGAGGCCGGGAGGCGGGAGTCGCCTTCGTCCTAAGGAGGAGGAGCGGAGGACGGGAGGAGCCATGTAACATCCCAAACAATGGTTTGTGTTTCAAATGTATAAAAATGAGAAGAAATTAAAACTTTTGATGCCTCATGTTGTCATTTGAAATTTTCTGAAATTTTTCCCAATGGTTTCCTATTTTCAAAGATCAATACCTCATTTGATGGAAGTATAGTCCTTGAAAAATCCTTAAGAAAACCTTGTGACCATCCTTTGTAAATATTTTTCCTAGCTTCTAGATCACCCTGGTGACCCCTCTGAGAAATTTCATAATTTTTATAAATTATTTACTATTTCTAAGAAGCCAGTCAAACCAGTTTGACTCTTGGTCAAAACCCTAGGTCTGCAACTTGTGATTTTTCTAGAATGAAATGCATTGCACGAAAAGTTCTAAAAAATTTACACAAGGTTTTTCTCAGGTCCAGTAACCTTTCATAAAAATTTCAGAATTTTTGGAGCTATAAAACTCCCTCTAAAAAAAAGTCACAAACCATCTCAGTTTTATCTCCTCAAAAATCAGAATTCACTGTTCCTTGGGCTTAGACCCAAGCTTGGCTCGAGCCACTTGTTTTGGTTGAACCGCCTAATTGCACCGGTACGCTCAACTCAACCCTGCTACCCTTGCTCATTGTGAACCGTCCAATTTGGAAATCAATGGACTGGATTGATTGGGCCGTTCGGACCGTCCGAACACGCGCGCAATCTGGACCATCCATTTTCAATCGGATCGTCTGCATTTAGTGGACCGTTCGGACCATCCGAATGACACACTCAATCGAGGTCATCCATTTTCAATCCAATGGTCTAAATCAACCCACTCGTTTAAACTGGCCCGAGCCACTTAGTTGTCTTTGCCGCATCGCGCTTTGTGTCATCGGCGATGGGGCCCACTTGTCGGACCTGTCTTCTCCAATGTGCTGGCTCGCGGCCAGAGCTCAAGCACCATGCGCTATTTGTATGCTGTGTTGCTCCGTCACCGCCGTGAGCCACCGTCCTTTTCGACCTATCCGGGAGCTCCATTGCTTAATGCCGCCTCCAATGCCTTTATCTTCCTTGGTTAAAACCTCTCCAAACCTTAGTTCTTCTCACTTCTCCTCTTTTCGGCCGAGGAGAAGGAGGCTCCCATTGATTCATCTCCGCGGTAAAATCCTCACCGCCAAGTCCTTTGGTTTCCTTCTTGCATGCCATTTCCATTTTGGCTAATACGAGATCTTGATTTCTTTTGTAGCTCTCGGACCATCTTTGTGATCCTTGAAGCTCTAGAGCGTGCACCCGAGTGACATCTTCGTGTCAACTTTGTGCTTGGTGAGATTTATCCTCAATTTTGCGTGTCACCTTGTGTCTTAGAGCATCATTAAATAAACCCCTAAATCTATTTCAACAATGCATGACAGGATTTCAGGAATTTGAAAGGATTGTATTTTCGGTTGAAGAATAGTTCCTCCACCTCCCACTTCAATCTAGTAAAGCATTTTCCAATTCCTTGCTCTTAGAGCACCTTCTTATGACGCTTGAGCTACCCTAATACTTTATGGGTCCTTTCCTTGCTCAGGCCGTTCTCTCCACGTTGAACCGAGCGCCACCGTCGCCAGTAACGACGTCAAGCCATCTTAGAGCTTCTTTGGACCTCTCCATCCATTGGTAAGGTCCCTAGTAACCTTTAGATATGCATGCATGCGATTTTAGGCTCAAAACATACTTGGTTTGCAACATGCAAATTTTGCCCGAACCTTAGCACCGCCTCTCGACTAGCCAGGTGTGTGAGCATCTCACCACTGCCACCACCTCCAGTAGGTGCGCAACTCTATTAGGAACCCGTTCATGCCCTTAGCTCATGCCGGCGTGGACCACATCGCCGGCGGTGAGCTCAACTTTAAACTCAAGTTTTTGTTGTACCCCGACAATCACTGTAGCTAAGCCATTAGAGCTAATCACAGTCATTTAATAGCTAATGATTGGTTTGTTAGTTAATGGCTGTCCTAAAGACTCTTTTGTATCACTTCCAAGTGGGCCTAGCTACTTAAGCGCCGTGTGCAAGCCCTGTGTACTTAGATCATGGGACTAAGTCATTGACGGCTGGGTCCCACCTGTCTGTACGCTCGCATTAAAGTTCGAACATCTTGTTTCATTTAAACTGTCTGATCTTGATTCAACGATCCTGATCATTTGGGCCGTTCGGACCATCTGAACGTCCCATTCCATTTGTACCATCCGATTTCAATTCAACCGCTTAGATCAATTGGGCCGTTCGGACCGTCTGAACACCCCTCTCGTTTGGACCGTCCGATCTTGATCTAACGGTTAAAATCGGCCCCGCTCGTTCAAAGCGTTCCAGCGCCTTTGCCTTGCTCGCTGATGCGTGGGCCCGAGGCCAAGTTGACCAAGCCAAGTTAGTTGAGCAGCCCTCACGCGTAGGACCTACCGGTCATGCGCTGTGGCTAGCTCAGTGTGGGTATAAAAAGTTTTATATGCTTATATATATATTCCGAAATGCTTTATGTTCGTACTGTAAATTGTTTTAACTTCAAAAATGCGTAAGTATTTCTTTGTAACTCCAAATCGAGAAAACTCAAATTTGTTGGTTTCCTCTATTACTGTACTTTATTGTAAAATAGGTTTTGAAGTTTGTTGTTGTTTCTAAAAATCTTGTTTTACATATGTTTTTGCACTACTTTCTTGACTTTGAAAAATCATAAGAAATTCATTTTAGCTCCAATTGAGGTGAATCAAATTCCATTGTTCATCTCATGAGGTGCTCTATCTACCATAAAATTTTCATGTTCACCACCTCTCTAGAAATTTTCGCCAAAAATTTGATTTTGGACGAACAGTACCCGAGAGGGATTTTCCAGCATTTATTCAAAAGGCTGATTTTATCTTGTCTCTAACTTTTGCATGAAAATTCCAAATCAATTGATTTTTGTTGCTAAATTCATTTAAAATTATGCTCTACCTTTTGTGAATTTTTCATGATTTTTGGATAACGTTGAATTTTTGAATATTCTCGGTGTTATTCGTTCTTATTTGTCTTCTCGAATTTTTCGATAGGTTCTGATGAATTCGTTGAGTACGAGAGTGATCCTCTGTAGAAAGAAAGTTATCTCCAGCAAGGCAAACAATTTTCTATTGATGCACATTGATTCTATTAATTATGCATGCTAATATTTCAAATGCTTCAACTTTATGTATGCATGCTATGTTGTCAAGTTAATTCTTAGTTCGCGATAGTTTGCCTGATTAGTTAAATGAACTGTAGGTAAACATCCATCCTCTACTACTGAGCCTAGGATTACATCCGTTGTGATTTAGAGCTCGATGGATGGGCTCTAGTCACTTTACTTATACTATACAAGTTGATGTCGCTTAGCAATGCTTAGAACGGCAGAATGGGGATCATCACTTCGGCGATGGTTATTATATCACCACCTTAAATTACTTGGGTCAGGGTACCCATGTATGTATTGTATTTGAGAAACTAAAACTGAAAATAAAATGTTTTAGACTTGGGCACATTGGTTGGATGGTGTGATTTTGGGTGTGTGCTCGGTGCCCGAGTCAACAAGGACCGAATTACTTACGCCATTGATCTAAAAAATTTTGCATACTAACCACATGAGAGGGATATGGGACCTCTCTTTACTTAGTCCTTTGGCGTGTGTTGGCTCCGAGTCGCAGGTGGTGGTTATTTGTGGTGTTATAAAGAATTGTGTTATTGTTGTTGGGTGTGACGGGATGGGTTCTGGATGTAAGCTCCCTACCCCGAGGAGCATCGGTAAGTTATCTCTATGCCGATAACTCTGACACAATGTATGGTTTCTATCATACGGGCGACTCGTAGTTAATACACAATATTGGAAATGTCTCGTAGGACTTAGCCGTGCCGGCATACCTAAGGAAGTATGCTTAATAGCTTGGCAAAAAGGCGGTCTAGCGTGTGGGTACATTGGTACACACCTGCAGGGTATAATCTATTTGAATAGCCTCGTCCTAGGTTATGGACATGCTTGGTTATTTCTGCAAGAATTAGACTTTAACCTTTTTGATAAAACTTGACTTTGGGTGGTACGAATGGGTAATTCGTGCTATGTTGTGGTGGCTGTGTGGTAAGTCACCTCTAGGATGTTATTTATGTTTATAAATGTTGTCTTATTGCTATTTAAACATTAAAAATAGATTTGTCAAACTGCCTTCAATCTATTATCTATTGCAAATGAAATATTGCTTTGTGCTGAAAATGAACCCTATGGCTTCCTCCTTTGTTTTAGCTTGCATGTAGTTATGTATAGATTTGTTATACGTAAGTCTTGCGAGTGCATTTTTGTACTCAAATGCATTGCTTAATTGCTGCAGAGGAGGTTGATCCCCAAGGGATTAACTATTGTGAGACCGACTTCATTCAAGACGACTAGCTTGGCGGCCCGGTCGGTTGCCTTGTGGGTAATGGTAAACTGGTTGACTTTTGTTGATCGCCATCTTATGGCTTTTGCTTCCGCTGCTACTTGTGTTATTTACTTGACATTTTGGCCGGTCGACCCTTCTTTTGTAATAACTCTATTATGTGTATGTCTTTTGTGATGTAAAATGAAGACTTAGGATTGTATGACTGGTGTATGGATTGGATGCTATATTTTGTGAGGTGGATGTGTACTGCTATTCTGGGAAGTATATGTTCACCGAGAGTTGGGATATTTGGTTTGTAATGTTAGGACCAATTGGATGGTTAAGTATTACGAGTTAAATACCCCGGGCTCTCATGGTCTAATCCATACCCTAATGGCTACAACAATAAGGATATCGATATTTCAAGAAAGATCATGCATCGAATAGGACTATAACTACCGTTATCTCCAAATATAGCAATTTTAAGCAAACATACACGCATGCATAATAGATTTTGCAAAAAGAAGTACAATTAATAAAATAGTAGGATCAACATGGTCAAAGGGGGTGCTTGCCTTGCTCTGGTTGCTCTAATACGAGGATGGAGGTGTAACATCCCAAAATTCACATTTTGGAAGACATAATAGAAATACATGAGGAAAATAATTTTGGGCATAATTCATATGAGAAACTAATCATGCATGATTTTTGGACTTATGTTTAAAGCAAATAATGAAATTCATACAAACATGCACTTGTAAGAATTTTAAGAAAAATAGAATGAAAATAAGTGAGAATTATTTTGGGCATATTTGCTTAGGCAAAAAATTATTAAGTAACTTTTGTGAATTTTCATCAAGGATAACAATGCAATTACATAAAAACATAAACTTGTAAGAATTTTATAGAAAATAAAAAGACAAGATAAAGTTCTAAAAAATTTACATAAGCAATTACACTAGGTCAGAAGCCCTCACAAAAATTTCCATAAAATTTGGACCTTTTTTGCTCTGTACAAAAATTTAGCAAAACCCTCAGCCTTTTTATATGAAAAACCTAACTTAAACCCTCTCTCTCCTCTCGCCGACGTGTGGGACCCACACGCCAAAACCCTTATTCCACCTCTGCTCACCCTTGCCAGTTCACACTCACATGAGCTCCGCCTATGTGCCCACAGATTTCGCCGTCCGCCCACCGTTTCGAGCTCCAACCATCCCCATCACCTTCGCTAGGCTCCGCATACCTCACCCACCCCATTGATGGCATTTTTCTCGCTCGGACAGTGAGATAAATGCGAGAACCCAAGCCGGCCGCATTTTTCTCATCGCCGTTCTCGTCTCCTTCTCACTACTTGAAGCTCTCCTAAGCGTGTCAAAACACTCCACTTACCTTGCCATGTCCATTCCTCCCCTCCTTGGTAAGTTTCCTCCACTCAATCGCCTAAAACACTTAGTCGTCCTGAGCTCCGGCGCACTCATTCCGTCAAAGCAAAACCATGTCCCGATGCCCTAAACCCTCGACATGCGCATCATCTTGTGCTGTTTTGCTCACTCTTTCATCCCCTCACTTCTCTGCTTTTTGATTGCAGTGTAGCGCTGTAATTGGATCTTCTTCTTCGTCTCTAGCACCGAGGTCACTGCAGAAGATCTCTAAGCTGTAATTGGATCCTACTTTGAGCATCACCTCACCTCACTGGACCTTCTTGCACCACTCATTTCAGCCATCCTCACCCACACGGAGCTACCACCATGAGCCTCCCTGTCTCCATCACTGCCATCGACGACAACTTCTCTTCGGTGAGCCCTTAACCTCACCGAGGTAGTTTTCTCCATCTACGACCCCTCTTGAAGCTATGCATGCGCTTCATTTCAGTTGATTTCCAACAGGGCGTTTCATCATTAACAAGCTTATTGCCGCCACCGTTAATCATCGCCGTCAAGTCGCCTCAGCCCCTCTCCGTCCTCGTTCTCAGCTTCAACGTGATCGTGGTGAGCTACTAGAGCTTAAGCATCAATCAATTTATGTAGCATGTTTGTGCCGAATTCGTTAGTAAGGCCTATGGTGCCACCGCGAGAAGTCACCACCAGCTTGCCTCAGGCGACCCTAGGGCCCAGAGCCACACTCAAAACCCTTGCTATGACCCCCTAAGATGGTTTGAGCCTCACGGACACCGTAAGCTAGTCCCTAGCATGAATGTCGCGTTCACCCGAGAGTCCCAGCCGCCACTCACCGTCGCATCGCCGACTCCATCCATCTCTCTGGCCATCTCCACCTCACCTAGCATCGACTGGGTCCCCTCTACCCATTTCTAAACTTTCCTGAGCTTTTCTGCGTAAGCTTCGCCGCCGGTGAGCTTCTCTCCCTCGCGGCCATGCTCGCGCTCTTTGCTCATCTCGCTCTCTCTCTACCAGTGGGACACACGAGATTTAAAACTCTCATTAGCACTTTGACGAGGATTGTTGACCAGTCAATTATCCAAGTATATCTTTATTCGCTCATTAATAAGTAAGCACGGTTTTGCTGGGCCCAAGTTAGCTTTCTAGGCCCAAGATCAATATAACGGTCGGAAGGTGGGCCTATAAAGTCTTTCCTTTAACCGTCCTCGAAAACTCCCTCCGGAGGCCCAGCAAGACCTCCTCTAGGACTTCTTCGGGACCTCCTCAAAGACCACTCTGAGACATCTCTAGAACCTCTCCCCTACAGAGGAGGTCCTAGAGGGCGGTTACTCACGTGCAATTAATAGCGGTTGCACGTGGAGATATCAGTGATAATGGTCATCACGAAGAGACGCGACGACTGGCGGGAAGAGACGCGATGATTGGCGTGAAGAGGCATCACTGCTAATAACTGCCGACTCTTGTAAAACTATAAATAGCCTGGCCTGTGTGCCCTTGTAACATAGATTCACATCCAAGCCCTAATCCATGTGTATTCACAGCCATTTTCCCTGTAATCAGAGCATATCCTTTGCAATACATATTTTCCATTCTGAGTCCCTTGGCGAACAGATAGTAATCTCCATTTTTTCTTTATTATATTCTTGTTTGTCCGTTCTATGACGAGAGTCCCAGACGTCGACAGTAGGCGCCGTCCGTGGGGAGCGCTGTCATCATCTTCGCCTACTCGATTATGGTAATGTGTGTTGCATTTTGCTGATGAATCACAACCTTCTTGTTTGGAGAGAAGAAATCATTATCTATATCTCTAACTACGATGAAGGCATGGAAGAATACTTCGTCCTCGTGTCTAGCAACGCCCATGGTTCCTCTGGGGTCGTTGTTAAGGCACCGCCGTCCACCAAACCTTCTGCCTCCGCCGGCTCCACGCCGGCCGTGCCTTCGTTCCACAGGTACCACCGTGGATGAATACTATCCTAAACCTGTCTCCTTTGGAAGAGGAGATTCGCAAGGTCCCTATAGCCCAGTGAACCATGATGATCTCGTTGGCAGCATCCACCCTGAAGGCTTGGAGAGAGCATCTGGGGAAAATCTTTTATTCACCCTACAGTACGCCTTGTCCTCTTCCTCAGAGGACGAGGGCATATTCACCCCTTCCACATGTTCCGGCGGTCGTCAGATCGCCGCCGTCGGTGACGTTCAACCCAATCCCGACGATAATCCTAGAACGTCCGGGCAACGCCGAGAGCAAGAGGAACGAGAACGCCTCCAACGAGAGGAAGAGGCCTGACAAACCGTGATACGTGCCGCTACACAAGCACACATCTCGCATGTTCATGACCTCTACTACCAAGACGCCCCTGGCTCCTTAGCAAGGGCGCCATCGCTGGTGAGGCGTACGCCACCACCGTGGGCAATGATGGTAAGAGGTTCAAATGCCTTACCAACCCCTATGCAGGAGGATTCCCTTGCAGAACGCGTTCGCTACTTAGCGACCGCCCTCGCACGTCCTCCGGAAGGATTGACTCCAGAGCAAGGAGTGCAAGTGATGCGTGCAATTGCACAGGAACTACAAGATGCGGTAGAGAACATCTCTACCTGATCACCAACCGTTCTTTCCAAAACAGACTCACACCTAGAGGGGTCCTCAATTTGGACGCCGAAGGCAGAGTCGTAATTATGATGCACCTAGTCGTCGTGTCCAAGACCATGGTGAGCATGACACTCATTTTCCAGGAGGTAGCAGACGTCCCAGATCTCCTGTCGGTCATAATAATCGCCGTAATACATGACAATGTATTAGACCTTATGCAGGATGTAAAGCTTTTTCCCCTAGATTGAGGGACGTCACCTGGCCAGAAAAGTTCAAGCCAGGGAATATAGAGATTTTCGACGGAACGCAAAACCCGTCAGAATTTCTCCAAATCTACACTACCGCCGTCCAAGCTGCTGGAGGCGATGATAAGGTAATGACAAATTATATACCCACAGTTTTAAAAGGTTCCGCTAGGACCTGGTTATTCAACCAACCTGAAGGATCCATACATAACTGGGAGAAGCTCTGTAATGCATTACAAAATAACTTTAAAAGTTGTTATGCAAAATCGGGAAGGAAGACGATTTACATCGGCTTCATCAAACCCCCGAGGAAAATCTACGACAATTTGTAAAGCATTTTATAGAAGTCCGTAATACTATCCCAAATATTTCTGACGACTTTGTAATTCGAGCTTTTAAACAGGCGGTGAGATATCGAAGGTTCACAGAAGACCTCAATATCAACCCGCCCAAGTCCGTGCGGAACTTTTCGACATGGCGGATCGATACTCCAACGCCAATGAGGTAGTGGAATGGAATCGGATGGTGGATAAGGGGACCACTCCTCCTCAGCCAAGCCTTGAGGAGGTCAAGAAAAAGAAATCCAAGAGGTCTGAGGGCTCTATGAGTAGCAAAGGTAAACTCAAGAGAAAGGAAAAGGGGAGGTCCAAGCAGTCCACCAGGGAGGTCGCGGCAATTGACCAGCGACCACCCTACGACAAGACCAAAGGTCTTTGGACCAAAAAGAGGCAAAGAGGTCGTTCAAATGACCTGACTACCCCACGGTCTAAAAGTACGTCCAAGAGCAGTGGGCGCTGGTGCCCACTGCATAAAGTTCCTGGCCATGACCTCGGCAACTGACCGAACTTGGCAGAAGAAGATGGAGGATTACTATGATGGGAAAGGCTCAATGCTTGTCCCACCAGAAGATAGCAGACCACCAGAGGTCCAAGATAATGACAAGGACACGGAGATGTCGTTCCAAAGAACGGATCACCATGTCAACATCATCTACGGGGGCTTAGCCGCCTATGCCTCTAAGCGGTAGTACAAGGCGGCGTGGAGGGACGTCAATAGTGTTGAAGTCCCACCTGGTCGTCTAGAATATCCCAGATGGTCAGAGACCTCCCTGACCTTCAATAAGGAGGACGTCCCAAAAGGTATATCTACTTCTCATAAATTACCACTAGTAGTTTCCCCTACTATAAGTAATTGTAGAGTAGGGAGAGTATTAGTAGATAGCGGTAGTTCTTTAGATTTGTTATTTGTAAACACTTTAGATGAGATGCAAATCCTTCATTCTAAAATTAAACCAATGACAAGTCTCTTCTATGGGATAGTGCCCAGTATGTCAGTTACACCAATAGAGCAAGTAGTTTTACTAGTAACCTTCGATACAACTGCTAATTTTCGAATTGAGTTAATTACTTTCGAAGTAGTTGATTTTGAGTCTGCCTATAATGCTATTTTGGAAAGACCTTCTCTAACAAAATTCATGGCAGCTACGCACTATGCTTACCAGAAGATTAAAAGCCCTGGTCCAAAAGGCGTGATCGTGAAGCAAGGTGACCAGGCCGTCGCGCTTTCGTGTCATCGAAAGTCATTAGAACTTGTCGATTAGCTGCCGCTGAAAGACCTTACTTTGGAGGATAAAGTAGGGAAGTCCGCGAAGATCAAGGCTGCTCCTCAACCTAATGAGGAGATAAAGGTCGTACCACTCAGCACCGATGACCAATCCAAGACAGTCCGGATTGGCACAGGACTAAGTGAGAAATAGGAAGATGAGCTCCTCACCTTCCTCTGAGCCAACTTAGATGTCTTTGCGTGGAAGCCATCTGATATGCCCGTGGTCCCAAGGGAGGTGATAGAGCAGAGGCTAGCCATTCAGCCTAAGAAAAAACCAGTCAAGCAAAGACTGAGACGTTTCACCTTAGATCATCAAGAAGCTATCAGAGCAGAGCTTGATAAGCTCCTTGAGGTTTGCTTCATTCGGGAGGTTGATCACCCAGAGTGGCTTGCGGACCCAGTTCTGGTCAAGAAATCTAACGGTAAGTGGCGCATGTGTGTTGATTTTACCAGTTTAAATATTGCTTGCCCAAAGGATGACTTCCCTTTGCCTCGCATTAATCAATTAGTTGATTCTACTGCGGGTTGCGAATTGATGAGTTTTCTTGATGCTTATTTCGGATACCATCAGATCAGCATGGCAAAAGAAGATGAAGAAAAGACTGCCTTCATCACTCCCTTCGGTGTCTACTGCTACGTCAAGATGCCGTTTGGGTTAAAAAACGCTGGGGCCATGTACCAGCGTTTGATGCAGAAAACCTTCAGCAGTCAGCTAGGGCGTAATTTAGAGGCTTATGTAGATGATCTCGTTGTAAAAAGTAGTACTAAGAATGACCATTTGAATGATCTAGCAGAGACATTTGAAAATATAAATAAACATGGAATAAAGCTTAATCCTGAAAAGTGTACTTTCAGAGTTTGTTCTGGCAAATTGCTTGGTTTTCTTGTTTGTTCTCGTGGGATTGAAGTTAATCCCGAGAAGATTCGAGCCATCGAACAATTGCGACCACCTTCCACAATGAAGGAGGTCCAAGCCTTAACTGGTTGAATGGCGGCTCTTAGTCGTTTTATTTCTCGATCAGGAGAATGTGGTTTACCTTTCTTTAACAACGTGGCAGAGTATGAAGGTCTTCTAACCAGGCTTCGAGTAGCCAAATCCCTCGGAGTCCGTCAGCTTTTGGCGAAGGGAGATTCACAATTAGTCGTAAACTAGGTATCAAAGGAATATAGTACGTCCGATGAGATAATGGCTCAGTACCTGGGTGAAGTGAGGAAGTTGGAAAAACACTTCAGGGACTTCGAAGTCCAACATATACCGTGCAAGGAAAATTCCTTAGCGGACTAGTTATTGAAATTGGGTTCCTCATGAGCGCCTGTTCCAATAGGTGTTTTTCTCGAATACCTTACAAAACCATCAATAGAAATGGGTTCAATCACCTCAGAGGTCGGAGTCATCGAGCAAGATGCGGAGTGGATAAAACCATTGACCACTTATTTCGTATCAGGGACATTGCCCGATGATCCTCAACAGAAGGATAGGTTAATTCGAAGAGCACGCATGTACAAACTAGTCGAAGGATCGTTGTACAGGAAGGGAGCACATGGTCTTATGCGCTGCATATCCCAAGACTCCGAGATAAAATTACTAAAAGAAATCCATAGGGGCTTGTGTGGTACACATGTGTCCTATAGAACAATAGTTGGTAAAGCTTTTTCGGCAAGGTTATTACTGGCCCACCGCTCTACAAGATGCCATGCACCTTGTTAAGACCTATGAGCAATGTCAATTCCATGCCAAACAAGTGCACCAACCATCTTATCAATTACAGACCATTCCCTTATCATGGCCTTTCTCTACTTGGAGCATTGACATAGTTGGACCACTACCGCAAGCACCCAATGGGTATAAGTTCTTATTTGTGGCCATCGATTTGTTCATTAAGTGGATAGAAGCTGAGCCAGTCATTCGAATAACGGCTGCAGCAGTAAAGAAATTTCTTTTGCGAAACATTGTTACGCGATTTGGAATACCCAGTCGTCTTATCACAGACAATGGGAGCCAATTTGTTAGTGATGTGTTTTAGGATTATTGCGATGAAATTGGCACTAAAATATGCTTTGCTTCCGTGGCACATTCACAGAGTAATGGAGCAATAGAATGGGCCAATGGTCAGATTATGTAAGGTATTAAAAAGAGAGTTTTTAGTCGCCCTAAGGCATGCTCGAAAAATTGGATGGAAGAACTCTTTTATGTTTTATGGGCATTGCGTACTACGACCAGTAGAGCAACTGGTGAAACACCATTCACACTAATCTACAGTGTAGAAGCAGTACTACCTAGTGAGATTCAGCTAGGTTCCACACGTATAGACCTCCTAGATCAAACAAATCAGGGAGATTTACGTGAAGATGACGTCAATATGCTAGAAGAAAGATGCGATCATGCACTATTGAAATTGGCTACCTATTTGCAAGGGCTGAGATGCTACTTTAATAGAAGGGTTCGTCCAAGAACACTTTATGTTAGAGCCTTGGTCATGAGGCACATCCAGAATCAAGCCAACTTGAACAAGTTGTCCTCCAGATGGGAGGGTCCATATACTGTAGTCTCTATCACTAGGCTAGGATCAGTTAGATTAGCTATGGAGGATGGTCGTGTTTTATCTAACACATGAAACATTAAACATCTTCGTAAATTTTATGTATAAGTATATTTTTTCTATATTATATAAATCCAGTTGTTATTCTTAATATATTGAATTTTTTTAGCATCAATTTTCCGTATCATTTCACATACGTGATCACTATTTTTTTTAAGTGCCTATGGTTGATCAATTTTGCTCATGGATCACAATGTCTTTACGAATCAAATGACCATCGGTATACATTTAGGAAATGACAGCTGTCTGAGACCTCTTCTATAAGCCAATTCTCATTGCATGAGAGCTTAACAGTACAGTCCGACTTCA
This sequence comes from Phyllostachys edulis, assembly GCA_036346405.1. Classification (NCBI taxonomy): domain Eukaryota; kingdom Viridiplantae; phylum Streptophyta; class Magnoliopsida; order Poales; family Poaceae; genus Phyllostachys; species Phyllostachys edulis. The sequence goes on from CM070548.1 coordinate 63,584,596, forward strand.
TCTTCCAAAATACACACTGATTCGGATCATAGGTTTTGTGATAGATATACTGATCGTAGCACAATTGTTTGCCCGAAACACTTCTATCATTGCCGGACAAAGTGTTCCAAGTAGGGGGCTACATATAGTGAAATATACGACTTTTAATTTGCAAAAAATAGTTTGCAAGACAAAGTCAATTAATCTTTGATAAATAATCACAATTATCATACATAAAACCTTTTCATTATCTCATATCATTTAAAACAAAACATCTGTATCATTACAATATCACTTTTGCACACTCGAGCTAGGAGTACTTGAGGGAAGAGTAGTTGCACTAGCTTCTATTTTCCTTATGATCTCTGCCACCACTGGTGTGATCTTGGCTTGAGCAGCAATACCTGCTTCTTTTTTCTTAAACTTGGGTGCAGGGACAAGCTTCTGGAGATCGACAGAATCCTCATAAAGGAGATCAATCTTCAATAAAACTCAGTTTAAAGCTTGACTCATTGCCTTCGTCAAAGATTGATATATGGTATTCTTCATGGCAGGTATGTGTTTCTGAATATATTTAATTTGATTATAGATATCATTTCTTAGTTCATCCAAGATCATCTTGGTCGCAAGAGGAGTTACCGAGCCTTCAGATGTTCTGCGATCTCTCGCAGAGAAGCTGAAATATGGGAAAAGCTGTTCCCACTAACTTGGGTAATTTTCTTGCCAACCTTCATTAAGGTTTCCACCTTCTTTTCAAGATCTTGTATGGCAATACAACCTCGTTTTTCTACTTCTTTCAAGTCTTTAATCTAAAGGTCTTTATTAGAAGAGGTCTTCTGAAGATCCTCTTTTGCCTTTTCTAGTTTTGAAAAAAGAGCAGAAAAAGAGAATAAAACTCATGCATGGCATATTGTAAATCAAATGCTCTATAAGGACAAAGGGAGGTCCATTACCTTCTTTCTCGTTAAGAAGTATCTTGTTTTGTTCAAAGAGATCGTGACTTTCTTTAGATTATCTGTTCAGGATCTCTTGGAACTTCTCATTCTTTTGAGTCAAGAGGCGGATCTCTTCGGTTTGTGCTATGACCACTGCACTCTCCTCAGATCTTTTTTCTAACTTAGATAATTTTAATCTGAGAGCTTGAAATGCAGATTCAGCATTCTCTTGTTCGGCTTTCGCCAGTAAACATTCTCTGTGAAGTAAATAAGGGCATAAGTTATTTATTTAAGTTTGAATCTTACGACTAAATAATAATTTACTGTACTTACTTCTCTTTTTCCTCTGCAAAAGCTTTAATCTCCTCCACCATGTCAATATTGACTCTCCAGCATCTTTTGACAGATGTCATGAGGTCCTGGAGGTCTTTCTTTTCGGTTCTGGGAGGTGGACGTTCCAAAGGAATCTCATCCTCAGGTTGATCCACTTGCACCAAATGAAAAGCTCCTCTAGCTGGATCAATACTGGTACTCTGCGGCTCCTAAGACATTCTATGAGTCAGATTCTATACTGATAAATTTAAAGAAATATTATCAGGATACTAGTCTTACCAAGGTATGATCACCTTTATCTTGAATTTCAATGGTCTCATGGACCACCGCCTTAGAACGGTTGGTCTTGTGGACCACCTCTTCAGTTCGATCCTCTTGAGAAGACCTCGCCATCTGGACCTCTATGTCCAGCGGTGCCCCTTGGGACGTCTCTACAGTTGTCGCCAAGACGTCTAGGACCACTTCCTCAGTGGTCCTAGGAGGTCCTTCCATCAGCAGAATTTCTTCTGCCGGGGATTCTTCGCCGCCAATGCAATTGGTGGCGAATTTTGCTCTTGACCTCTTCAGTTGACCTCTTTCAAAATGGTGGTGAGGTTGAAGCGGCAAATCAAAGCTAAAAGAAAAGAAGAGGTTAATCATTTCAAAATGGTGGTGAGGTTGAAAGCGGCGCAAGAGGGCTATGTTTGATTTTAGGGCCCGGATGACTCGGCGGGATTGATGCTCGACGTTGATGCGGACGTGAAGGTGACAGGGACATAGATCTCCTCCTTGCGAACTCAACGGTGGCGATAACGTAGGAGGAAGAGCTCAAGGAAGCTTGCGGCGGCGACTTTCTTATTTGAACAATTCTGGCGGCTAAGGCTAGGGTTTTGGCTCGGCGACGGCACGATAGGGATACAAAGGGCAAGGGCTACCTCCCCTTCTATACGTGGGCGGACGAGAGAGTCCAGAGCACGCACACCAAGGAAGGCGCACGACGGAGAAGTCCAAGCCGTCCCTGACTCGGAGAAGATAAACATGAGTACGCCGCACCTCATACGCTGGATTTTTTGCGAAGGTTATAGGGCCTCATGAAGCGTGTATACGTATTTTTCCACCGAAACACATGTGTGTATACTCTGATTAAATAAGGTACAATGTGCCAATCTATAGTAGCAAAAAACAAAGCTTTTTTCAGAAAGAAAAGTCTGGATAATAATGCTACTGACTTTTTACTTAATTTATAGCATTATTCTCTCGAAAACATTGCTTTTATTCTTCCGTGCGCACTTGCCGACAGCGTTAATTGGATCTCTCTAAGTACGTAGCGAGGGATGTGACCGGCCGTGAAGATATGCTGCAAGTCTATGTCCTTTCGTAATTAATTAGTATCCTGAGCTAGGAATGAATATATTCCATCCTAAACAACCATAGCTTCATATGCTGGATTTAACTGGTATAGTTAACGAATTTGACCCAATATAAAAAAGCATCGAAAGCAACATAACCTATATATAATTAGTTCGGCACCCATAGAAACGCTAATTAATTTCTGCATAACCTGATCGAATTACCTTAATGTGGATCGATCGGGCAATCTTTGTGCAGCTGTATTAGTTTCGCTTGTCGATCGCAAAGAGAAAACATCTACTGATGATAGTGGCTCGGGAATCCTAGGATTTGACAAGTGAACAGCATGGGAGCTCAAACTGATTGGATGCCTACCCACTGAAATAGCATGGGAGGAATGGCAACAACTGATTGGATGACTTCCAATTCCCTCCTAGCCGATCGGCATCTAAGAATCCATTCGTTCTACCTTATATTTCACGAAATTTTGGCCGTACTGACGTTTTCCGCCGTATATTTGCAGGAATGACTGTCGATGTTCTTTTTTTTTGTTGCAGAAATAGCAAGGTGCCGTATGGCCACTGTGCGATGCCCGCCCGCCACATCGCCACCTCCTACAGCCATCGTGCGGTGGCCCCTCCTGCACGGCCACCGTGCGGTGCCCCTCCCGCACCCGCCGCGTGCCCTCCCCTCCCCTCCGCACGGCCCTCTCTCCCGCCAGCCCTCCCCTTCCCGCCACGTGGAAACCGGTCCGGTCTGGTTTTTCAGATAAAAAAATTGCTGTGGATTCCATCTGCTGCTTAGGAGAAGCTCAAAGCCTAGCCCCCTAATTCCACCGCCCGGCCTCTCCTCCGGTCAATTCCATCAGTCGCTGTCGTCACTTTATTCCTCATCCCGTCGTTGTCTGATGCATGCATGCAAATTTTAATTAGCTCGCGCGGGGAAGGATTCCCTCCCACAGCTGCTATAAATTAGAGAGCGAGCGAGCGTGATTTCATTTCACCGTCACTCTCTCTCTCCCTCTCTTCGGTCGCTCTCTTGCTCTGTGAATTATATTTTTGGGGATATTTTAGTGTTATTAACCACCATCATTAGAAGCCAATTTAGAAAGTAATTTTTATCTCCATCGATTTTTCTTCGTTCGTAAATTCTTTATTAACTGCGTAGTTATGTAGTTGTAATTTTCCAGGCGCACCTATTATAGGTGTTCTGAAATTTTCTTAGGAAAATCTGTTTGACTTTTTTAGTCGCATTTGAACTTTATTAGCCATTGGCTTTGTTCTCTAATCATAGAAATCTTAGGATATCTCTGTGTGTGTGTGTGTGTGTGTGTTAAACGGGATATTACACTAGTAACTCAATGCTTCATTGATATGTTAAGCCAACGGCACTGCAACCCCTCATTGCTTTAGAAGAATAAAACTCAATTATGCATGTACCATGGGATCCAGAGTAAAATGCCATCACACTATTAGAAAGTAGCAGGATGCACCCGACGAGGTCATTAGAATGCACCTGACGAGGTCGTTAGGACGAGGTTGGAGCATCGGTTCGGCCAACCTGTCCCGGAGCGTGCACATGGCGTTCCCCGGACTTGGCTGAGGCACTTCAGTCAATGCCCTCAGGATGCACCTAACGAGGTCGTTAGGACGCACCTCGTTGCTTACCTTCTTCAGCTCTTTGGTTGGGTCCTTTTTCCAACCACACAGGGCGATTTATGCTACCCCAGCTTCGTTCGTGTCACTGAGTCATTGGTTGACGCAGAGGCTGGGTTGATGCCTCAAGATAGTGAGGATCAATCGTCCTTGCGCTCCTGAGCCGGGGTTGTGTGGCGCTCGTGGCGCAAAGACGGTGCTACCCCCAACTTGACCGTCTGCTATGTGCTCTTGCAGCTATGGAGTTGGGAGCACTTCCCTATTGGTCGGCTCGCCTTCTAGAGAGCGGTGCACCTGTATGCCGAGTTGGACGACCCGATAGATGGGCCCACTATGGGCTTACGGTGGACTGCTGCCTGTCTACGCTGGGCCAAGGATAGACCGGACATGTGCTACTCATTGTTCCATGACAACGACATCATCTGGGCTCTATGGACTCTAGATTTCGTGCAGACGGTAGCGCCACATGGGCTGTCCGTGCAATGCACCCAGGATGCCGGGTTATGGACGACGACTTGCCATCTGGTGTTCACACATATGGTGGAGCCTTACACGACGCAGTGCGTAATGCGATAGTTTGGTTTGTACCTGGTCGTGCCCCCTCCGGACGATAGGGTCCTGCAGCGAGCCGTACACTTGTGAGTCAAATTTCATCTAAGTAATGTTTACACTTCTTACGTCTTCTTTTCTAACATCAATCTTTTCGAAAATGCAGGCAATCGAGGGCGGGTCGGCATAATCAGGATTGACAACCTGTCTAGCATGAGTAGACTACAACATGGACAGAGAGGGCGCACTTGGAGGTCTTGCAGGAGCAGTGTCCATACGACGTTCGGATGTACGATATGGCCTAGATCAATCGTGCACAAAGTTAAGTCCTTAGTGCACTACTACAAAACAAGCTATAGAAGAAGCCTCATCATAGATAGTTCCTTTGGAACCGTCTGTGATGAAATTATCATAGACGGTTCTTGTTGAACCGTCTGTGATATGTAACTATCACAGACGGTTTTTAAATGGAACCATCTGTGATACGTCACAGACGGTTCTTAATAAGAACCATCTGTGATAATCTCAGTCATCACAGATGGTTCTTGTTAAGAACCGTTTGTGAAGTATCACAGACAGTTCTATTTACAAACCGTCTGTGATGTCTCCATATATCATAGACGGTTTATATTAAAAACCGTGCGATGATTTACCATGGCTTAAAATTCTCTCCAATTTTACCATGGCTTAAAATTTCTAGAAATATTTCACAATCAAGTTCTCTGTGTAAGGAGCCTTCAAAACAAATTTCATAATTTTTTGAGCTTATTTTCTATATTTATAAATTCCTACGAACAATACACTTAAATGAAATTGCGAGAAAAATTCAGAATGAATACAATTATGGAAAAATTACACAAGCAAGTACACTATGACGTAGTAGAGGATTGTGTGCCACAACAGAGGATTGGCTGCCACGGCAGAGGATTGGCTGCCGCGTCAGAGGATTGTGTGCCACGGCAGAGGATTGGCTGCCGCGGTAGAGGATTGGCTGTCACGGTAGAGGATTGTGTGATGCGGTAGAGGATTGTGTGCCACAACAGAGGATTGGCTGCCGCGACAGAGGATTGTGTGCCACGGCAGAGGATTGGCTGCCGCGTCAGAGGATTGTGTGCCATGGCAGAGGATTGGCTGTCACGGTAGAGGATTGTGTGATGCGGTAGAGGATTGTGTGCCATGGTAGAGGATTGGCTGCCGCGACAGAGGATTGTGTGCCACGGCAGGGGATTGTGTGCCACGGTAGAAGATTGTGTGCCATGGCAAAATCAGAGAGTAAAAATTTGAAGCCATGGTAAAATCAGAGAGTAAGAAAAATTTCAAGACATGATAAAATCAGAGTCACAGTTAATAAAAATCAGAGAGTAAGAAAAATTTGAAACCATGGTAAAATCAGAGAGTAAGGAAAATTTCAAGCCTCACAGACGGTTCGTGATATGAACCGTCTGTGATATGTCGTCACAGATGTTTTTTTTTTTTTGAAACCGTCTGTGATTTGTAGCGCGGGAGTTCGAAAATTTTTGAACACATGCGCGGGAGGCAAAATGTTTTAGCGCTATCGTTATATATTGTGTCGTGTATGGTGGTGGGCGCAATGGATGTGAGCAAGGACTCAATGGAGAGCTCCGAGGAGATGGTGATGTCGAGAGCCGCAGCGTCCGAGGCGGATGAGGAGGAGAAGAAGGCTACTGCGTCGGAGGTGCCCATGGAGCGCTTCGTCGAGGTGGTCGAGGAAGATCGTTGTCGCCAAGCCGTGGCAGAACAAGAGGGTAAGGTGGATCTGGCGGGCGCATCTAACGTTTGAAGCCGTGAGATCTCATTGGGTGGGTTGTTTGTCTTTGCGGTGGTGCGGGGACTGCGATGGCGATGGCTCGCCGTGGGGCATCGGGCAATATGGTGGAATTGCTGTGGGCTTTTTGATGCGTTTGCTGGTTCGGAGAGATAGATGGATCATGGAGGTCAGATGGTTATGCGTGCCATGATTGTGTTTCTGACATTGCTTTGGTGATTTGAAATGGCATTCAATGTGTAATTTCTATGAATTCTATAAATTTGCTACGTAAATGTGGCATTTGGGAATAGTCGATGAATTTTTATTAGGGTGAACCTTTGAAACATATGATGCAGATTTGTATTCCCTTTACTGTCCAGCAATTGATTGGTTTGACTCAAAATCCGAATTTTTTTTGGCAATGAAAAAACTATCACAGACGGTTCTTGTTGAAAGCGAAATGCGTATGTATCGACGAACAAGAACCTTCGTCATAGTTACTATCTAAGCGGTTCTTGTTCGTAACCGCAGCGATAATCTATTTTCACGGACGGTTTGAAAACCGTCTGTGATGACACCTGTTATCACAGACACATAAATACAGACGGTTTAGAAAACCGTCTATGATGACGGTTTAGAACCGTCTGTGATGACCCTTTGTGTAGTAGTGGTGGTTGCTCAGACGAGACTTCCTCATCCCAATGTGCTTCCCACACCCTCCTTTGCCACCGCCTACTCGCCGAGCATAAATTATTTTCGTTCAACCCGGCCAAATGACAACCCTTGCCATGGCACAACAAATTTTAACAACAGCGGCATCGCACCACAATTGACACAACTGTGACTTCGCACCACAATTCCATATATCATTAAGTCAAATTCATCATCTTTGAATAATATGATCGAGAGACATCACATAACTAAAGCATGACTAAGCATAATACGCACCCACGTTGGTATTACAATAATGTCCTACTAAGATTATCCAACCTATGGTGTCCAAGGGTACATTTCAACATGTTGTTCATAATTATTCAAGGAGTCATACTGCTAAGTAGGTGTTTAACTATTCACAAAACAATTTTTATACAACTAGCCATGCATGTTGATATAAAACAATATAATTTTATAAACTAGGTACAATATGATCAAAGGTCTATGACTTACTTTCGTTGAAGAGTTGGGATGCTTGAGTCGCCGGGTCCAAGAACTCTTCTGAAACGCTAGAATCTATACGTACGAAAAGAGCTAAATAAATAAAATAATTCCAAATAAAATCCAAAAATTACCAAACTAGAACCAAAAGGATGGTACTAAATTTAGAAGCAGTTAGAGATTTGAATCACTTGAATCGGAGCTCGAACGAAGGAGAATGAGCCCTCGAAGGAGGTTCAACTGGTCAGAAGACTTTGACTACCTGGTCAAAAGGGGGTTCGACTACACGAGTGGTCGGAAAGAAGGACTCGACTACTTGATGCGGTCGAAAGAAGGACTCGACTGCTCGACGTGGTCGAAAGAACACGTGAGGGAACTGGGCACGGGAAACTCACCAAGACCGAGAGAGAGGCTGGAGACGGCGCAGGCGCTTCGGTGAACTCTTCGGCGGCGAGGAGGTTGAAGACGACGCGAGCACTCTGGCGAATCTTCGACGGCGAGGAGGGGCGCATCGGGTAGGCCGCAATCTTGCGAAGCCAACGGTGAAGACTGCGTCGCAGAGAAGCTTTGACGGTGGTGCTAGAGGTGGTGACACAAGCTCCAGCCGGCGGCGAAATGAGGACGGGAGAGAGAGAGAGAGGAGAGTTGAGGGGAAAACAATAGGAGGGAAAAAGGGTTCCCTGGGCCCCATTTATAGAGGAAGGAGGAGGGCCGGGCGACAAGATGGAGCGGCAGGATTCGTGGCGGCGCGATAGAGATGATGGCATTTAATGCGCACGACGCTGTAGAGGCGACGACATTTAATGTGCACGGCGCTGCAGATACGACGGCATTTAATGCGCACGACACTGTAGAGACGATGGAATTTAACGCACATGGCACTGAGGAAAAGGTGGGAGAGGGAAAAACGCACTGAGGCGAGGGTGGTCGAAACCGAGAGGGTGGTTGCAACTGAGATGATGGTCAAAACCAAAAGGATGGTTGAGACCGAAAGGCTGGTCGAAGCCAAAAGGATGGTCGACAACGAGAGATAGTCGACAACGAGGGGATGGTGGAGACCGAGGGGATGGTGGAGACTAAGAGGATGGTCAAAACCAAGAGAGTGGTCTAAACCAAGAGGCTGGTCGAAACCAAAAAGATGGTCGAGAGGAACAGGCCAATGGGAATTCAGAACAAACAAAAGAGGGGACTTCAAATACCAGAAAACTCCAATAAACTCAAGATAAACCAAATTTCGAGAAGCCCTGAAAACTAGGATGTTATAGCAGGTCTTCCACCGCATGGTGGCCATGCAGGAGGTGGCAAGTGACGTGAGGGGAGGGCTGGCTGCACGGTGGCCGTGTGACAGGGTGCCATTTTCACAAATAATGCGCGATGATGGACATTCTTTCTAATACGTAGCGAAAAATCGCCAATACGGCCAAAAACTCATATTTCACACCCATGCAATTTCACTGTTAGACTCTGTACGTTGATCGTATATGGGACACCAGAATATATATCTCACAAGAATTCTTCATCTAAAGTAAATGTTAAACTTGTGGGGGAATTAATACGAATGTCTAATGCAAAACCATGCTTCAGCGCTAACATGCAAAGTGACCCGACTTATTGAAAAGGAACGGCAAGAGAATTGTCGTGCATATATTATAAAGGGGGAGAGAGAGAGGGAGTGAGGGAAGAGAGAGCCAGGCGAAAAAAAGCTCAAAGAAGCACAACAACGCTGAGAAAAAAGGGGGACAAGGAAGGTCAAGACTCGGGTAAAAAGGAGACCAGCTTTTTGGCCGTGGCCAAGATCCAAAGCCTAGCCTCTTCTTTGATCTTGGTAATAAGGCTCGTTGGGATTGTGAACGCCGAACAGAAAATCCGTGCATGGCTAAGCAGACTATTCATATCTAACCAACCTACGTTGGGGTTATGATATTACCAACTAATAATTAACTAAGTTAAGTCGACAAAATATTATGATAATACAATGAGCAAAGTGGATATAATCAAATTGGTGTATAGCTAATCCTAAAACATTTAATTAAATACTTAAAGTGAAATGCAATAATTTGAATCAATATAATTTTGGAAAACTAGGTTCAACATGGTCAAAGGTACAACTTGCCTTGGAACAAGTCTTGGTATTGGTTTTGAGCTTGATCAACTCCTCCTTCCTCAAAAGCTCCCGAAGTATCAACGTCTAGTCGCAAACAAAAGTAAATAATCAAATAAATACAAAACAGAGCAATAAATAAACTTCAAAAATTAAATAAAAATCTCAGGAAGATTGACCTTGAATTTAGATGAATTTAGAAAGTTGAATGGGTTCAATCGGAGTTCGTATGAGGAAGAACGGGCTCTCGAAAATTTAAACCTAAGAAAAAGATAAAGGAGTTACTATTTCAAATTTTCAGAATTTTCCTTCTAAAGGAAATCCCGAAATATTGCATCAGCGTGACGTCAGCAAAAATTTTGGAATTAAAAGAAAATCCAGAAAATCACAAACAGAGGCTGACATGTGGGACCCTGGGTCTATGGACCAAGTCTACAACTCCAGTCTATGGTTTTATGGCTCACTAGTCTACGAAACAGTAAATATGATAGGTGGGGTCCACATGGCAATGGCTAGGCTCACGGTATACTATGTTTATGTGAGATTGGATATGGTTTTTGGTACGGGAGTGGCTGACTCAGCGCTGACGCGGCTGCCACGTGGTGACGACTAGGACAACACGCAAGCGACGGGGTGACGTGGACGACGACGACGGTGGTGGCGCTCGGGTCCCGAGGGTCGTCGACGATCGTGGCCACGGTGGGGTGAACTGAGGTGCAGAATAGGTAGCTGCGATGGTGGGGATCACGATGGTGTGCTCACACTCGCGAGGGTATGATGAAGTTGGTCGGCGGCGAGGTCGAAGCGGCGGTGAAGATTTGAGCTTGATGGGATTGACGCTCCAGTGACGCTTTGGCGATGTGAAGGTGACAGGGACGTAGATGTCCTCCTTGCGAACTCAACGGTGGTGACAACGTAGGAGGAAAAGCTCAACGAAGCTTGCGGCGGCGACTTTCTTCTCCGAATGATTCTGGTGGCTAGCGCTAAGGTTTTGGCTCGACGACAGCATGACAGGAATGTGAAGGGCAAGGGCTACCTCCCCTTCTATACATGGGCGGCCGGGAGAGTCTAGAGCACGCACGCCAAGGAAGGCCCACGACGGAGAATTCCAAGCCGTCCCCTACTCGGAGAAGATAAACAGTGTTGAGGTGGACCCACTCGTCAGCGTCGGTGGCTCGGGAGAATCCACGTAGCAAATGGCGCTAGTGTAGCTGACAGGTGGGGCCAGATGTGGGCGCGAGCGGGAGAGAGAGGAAGTGGGCCGCGAGCGGGAGATGGGTCGGAAGCAGAATAGGGCTAGGCCGGGTTAGGAAATTCAGCCGTTGGATTTTCCTGAGATTTAATTAGGTTTTGCATTTTAGAAATACTAGTAAATCCAAATAGGAAATTTTAAAAAATAGCAAATGAGGTCAGAAATTTTTTAGAAAAATCTAGAAAATATTTCCAAGCACAAAGAACTCGAATAAAATAGTTTTGGAATTAATTGATGTTTAGATTAATCACATTAAATTGTTTTGACATTTGAAAGTCCATTTAAGCTTGATTAAATCAAATAAAATTTGGTGAATTTTCCTGATAGACTAAAATACTCAAAAGGTTTTGAATTTTTCTAGGTTCTTGACATAATGGTAGCTGTCTTGGATGCATCTTCCTTTGATTAATGCCCTACACTTGTCGCTCGCTGGCATATCTTGATATCTTCTTCTTCTACTGTTGCTTCTGTGCTCCTCCAAATAGTAAACTGCACAAATACTAACGCACAATTTTAGGGGAATTGAGTCTACTTACCCTTGATTGGTGCTTTAAGATTTGTGCATGTCTGTAGGAGTGAAGAACATGGAAGCACACTACTTTATTAACCTATAGAAAATCCAGTCGTAGGTAACACGAAAGACTGTCACTTTCTCTTGATATATGCACACACGCATCTATTCTATTTATTAAAGCTGGTGGGATTGGCGTTCAACCAGCACGTCCATGTCGGCCAAAAAAAGCCCGTCCGTCGGATCGTCTCCGGACGCACGGATCGCATGGAGGAAACCTGGAAGCCAAAATCTTATCCCCGCCTGCCTCTCTCCTCCCATGTTCTCGTGGCTTCGAGCCATCGCCAGCTACGCTCCTTTCCCCCTCCCTTTCGCCGCTGCCACGGCCCCCTCCCTCTTCCTCTCTCACCCCCTCCCTTGCCCTCCGACGTCCTCTTTGCCGCGCGCCTGTGGCACCCTCACGAGCTCACGTTCCCCTCCCTCTCCCTCTCCAGAGCCGTCGGCCCCGCGCTACTGTCGGTCATCCTCGGTCTCCCTCGTGCAACCGTCAGTCGTCATCGATATTAGGGCTTTGTGTTCTCTGTGATGAGCTCAATGGTAACTCCTCTTGCTCCTAGTCTCCCTCCCCCACCGCCGCATCACCATCCCTCACCCATTCTTGCAGCCTCCCTCCTCCCCCCCCTCCTGTCCTCTCACTTTGCTCTCTGCCACTTTGTGGCCCCTCGTGAGCCCACATTCCCCTCCCTCTCCCTCTCTAGAGCCATCGCCCCCGCACTGCCACCGGTCGTCCTCGGTCTTCCCCATGCAACCATCGGTCATCATCGATATCAGGGCTGCTCATTGCAGTAGATCTTCACTCATAATTTTTTTTGTATGTAACAATTGATCACTCTGGTGCATATCATCAGGATATTTGCAGACAGCCTCAGAAACTTGGATGGTTCTAGAGATCTCTCTATCAAGGTAATATATTTTGCATGATTGGAATTTGTATAACTGAATGCACTTTCTTTGGCAGAGACATCTCTTAGTGCCTTTAAAGATAGACAAAATGGATAGAGATTGGTAGAGTTCATGGCAGCATAAATGATGTCCTAATTTAGCTATAGAATAGGTAATATAGATGTTGACACAGATTCTAGAAACTTACTTTGGTTCATTTGTGCAAGCATGAACTAGAACCAAAAGTATGAAATGGATCATATGCCAGTCAAGTATACCTAGAGTACTGATTTGTAGAAAAATTTGACCATTTGAAATGGTGTGAGGAATGTTTCAACGAAGTTCAAAGCTGCTGGTATGCTTCGTTTGGTTTTCCATGATGCAATGACTTTTGATATTGGTGACAAATCAGGTTAGATCCTATTTGTCTTCAGTTATCTAAGTTTAGCAATAGTTTTTGACCAAACATTGCATGTGTGTAAAATAGAAAATTGCATATGGAACTTAACTAAAGTACAGTTCAATATTTCTGTGGATAACATAGGGATATGCCCATGATCTTAGGATGATGAAACAATTGGCAATGTTGCTTTTGGTTTGAAGTTTCAAGCGTTTTCGACAAAGTTTCTGAACTGTCAGGTCATGGGCGGTCAGACCGGCCAATCCGGCGGTCAGACCGGCCTTGTCTTAATTGATTTTCTGTTCGGTCGAGGTGGTCGGACCCGGCCGAGCAGTGATGCAGTCGGTTTTTTGTGCTGATTGTTGATGTTAGTTGTGAACTGATTTTGGTATTAGTGACATCCTTGTTTGATAATGCATATGTGTTGCATATTGCATGTTTTGGCTAACGTGGGTCAAGTTGTGAAGAACTTGTTCCCAGATTTGTGTTTGCTTGTCTATTGCTGTGTAGGTGGCTTGGAGGTCAATGACGGTCAACGGCGAGGAGGATCGGGACTAAGCTTAGGGAGCCGAGGTCGAATCGATCATGGATCTTTGGGTGGTCGAGTGACTCAAGCATGGCGATAATGGATGAAGATGACCGAACGGGCAGTTCGGTGCGACTGGTTGGATCAAGCGGTGCGGGGATCGGTGCAAGTGCCAAGGTGGTCCGGTGGAAACCGGATGGGAGAGACTTGCCGATACGATGAGAGCCGCTGGATCAACCCACACGTGGCGAAGCATGGATGTGTTTTGCGAAGTTTGGACTCGGTCTTCGGAAAAGATCGAGAAGGGGTATTTTGGTAATTTCACCAAATACCACCTTGGTGACCTAATGCCAACTCGCGGTGCAAGACGACGTGTCAAGAAGTGGATTAGGTCAAGAGAAGTGAAGACGGCGCTTTGAGATGCGTGCGTGTGTAACCCGTTTGTATTGGGCCTTAACGGGAGCCCATTAGGGTTAACTCTTCTAGAAGCTAAGCCTCTAGTATAAATAGAGAGGGGGCTGCTCTCACCAGCCAACTAAGCACTTCATTGAAAACCCTAGTTTATCTTAGGGCTTAGGGAGAAAGAAGAGAGGCTTAGGGTTCTAGGGAGATGAGTTGAGTTGTGTGCTCATGGATTGAGTTTTTTCCTCCATGGATGGAGTGGCTATAACTAGCAACCAATCATGAATAAATCTATGGGTGATTATTTAAACATGAGTCCTCTTGTGTTTTCCCTTCTCTTTTGATGATTTTGGGTGCTTCCTTGATCTTGTGGTTTTTGGTTTGTTTTCGTGCCCTCTTTTACCTTGTTGTGATGTGTGGGAATATATCTAGGATCATCTAGATCATCAATCTCCCACAAGCAAGGTTTGGATCAAGTTTTTCGTTTTTGCCCGGTTTTGAACCCTCCTTCGGTAAAACAGAAAAAGGTCAAAACTTTGATGTGGATCTACTCAATCTCTTCTTGGAATAGGTTCCTAATATCCTTAGGAAGGTGTGTTCCAAATTTGGTCAAATTTGGCCATGTAGATCAAAAGTTAGACCGATTTTCGTTTTGGTTTGGTCATCATGATGCTTTTAGTCGGGATCGGTCAGACCAATTTTTACATGCTGGTCAGACTGTTCCCCAGTCAGACCGCTCATTACATGCCGGTCTGACCGCGCTTGTTAGGGTTTGGTGCTGTTGGTTCCTTGCTTTGGGGATTTTGGTTCAAGTTCAACACAAGTCTTCTGCTATTGATCCTCATAGCTCTCATAGCTATTGGGGTGAATCTGGTGTTGAATCTGAACGAGGTGAAAATTAGGCAAGCTCCTATTCACCCCCCTTTAGTCGCCTTTCCGGTCCTACAATTTCTAAAAATGGATTTTCCCAAAGTACAAACAATAGACAAACATTGGTGACAATATCTTGCAGGTGGCATGAATGGTTCTATAATTTACGAAGTTGATAGATCTGAAAATGCTGGCCTAAATAAATCGATAACAGTTTTTCCCCTCCTGAAAGTACCACTACAACAGATCTATTGCCTTTGCTTATTGCCATGAATAGTGCAACGTAACTCTCCAGAATTCCACCATAGATGTACTTTGTTATTTTTATTCTATGTGACACAAAACCACACTTTACTATTTTCAAATGCTTCAGCACTGTAACTTTTATCTTTTTCATAACTTTTTCAAATACAAACCAAAGCATGGGAATCCCTTTTTCACTGAAGGTTCGATTGCTTGCATTACTTGCGAAATGATTTCTTATTGAAGGAGTTGCAGATAGATGTGGTTTGTTCTAATGTTTTTTGCTAACAACTACAGGTGGAATTAGAAATATTTTTTTGTGTGCTATTGTTATAGAACCTGATATTCTCTTCGTTTTGTACAGTGTTGCCTTCTAGCTAGATGGCTTAGTGGATCACCAGTTCAACATCAATGTATGTTATGATATAGCAAACCAAAGCATGGGAATCCCTTTTTCACTGAAGGTTCGATTGCTTGCATTACTTGTGAAATCATTTCTTACTGAAGGAGTTGCAGATAGATGTTGTTTGTTCTAATGTTTTTTTTGCTAACAACTACTGGTGGAATTAGAAATATTATTTGTGTGCTGTTGTTATAGAACCTGATATTATCTTCGTTTTGTGTAGTGTTGCCTTCTAGATGGCTTAGTGGATCAACGGTTCAGCATCAATGTATGTTTGCAGAGGTCTGATCTTCTTCTCTGTTTTATGCCCACGCTTTTAACTACCTACGTATTTTGATTCACACTTTCAGTAGGGCAATGGACATCTGACTAGATCAGCTTGTTCAGTTCTTCAGAACTGAACAAATTGTTCGCTGTATCAGTTTATGACCCCATTCTTTTGCATTTATAGTCTGCAGATTTAGCTAAACTAAAAACCTCCAGAGATTAACTTTTTTTGCTCAGGTTAGATTTTCTGTCGTGCCATGTTCATTACCTATACACAATTCCTTTTGACTTCTCTCATGGGTTGCCAATGGCCCAATGATATTATTTGGTTGTATCATTACATGAAACAAATGTGTATCAGCCTATTTTCATCTGTGTTAATTGAGCTTCATATTATACAAGATTTGTAATGGAGAGCACGATATGATTGCTTAACCAAATAGTTTTAGATTTACGCTGTGATATTGGTTTTCTAGCATTGGGTAGCCTGGTACTTTGCAAAAGTATGTGGTAGATGCCTTACATGGCCTGATGAGTTTGGACGCCGCACGGAAGCCTCATCGTACGAGAATGACATGCAGTTGTCTTGTCGCCTACCAATGCCAATAAGGTCAATTGTGAGCCATTTCTGTTTCTACAACCTAACATCCTTAGCATTTTAAATGGCACACGTCTCATCATTTGCCTCTTTTTGTGGCCCTTGCACTGCTTTGGAGTTGCGATATGAATGCGCATATGTCTCCCAGTTTTTGAATATCAAGGTAAGCCGAAGTGTGGACTTTGTAAGTACCCCTACACTGTTAGTCCACACATTGTTTTGAAATGCATAGGAATTGACGTGTATGATGATTGACGTGTAGGCTGAGTTTCCGTGTTTGATGATTGACGTGTTGCTTTCAGAAATGCCTGCACATTTCTTTTGTTACATGAATGTTAAGAGTAGTACGTGTCACGTTTTGGCTAGGTAGTACTTGATGTTAGATATTTTAAATAGCTATGCCTTATTGGCATTCTTTAATCTCCTGTTATTTCAAATATTAAAGAAATGATCAAGAAGGCCCACAGTATGTTTAGATTCCATAGCTATTATATGATTAATTAGGTAGTGAGATAGATAACATTACCATCTGTTTTATTTGAATAACACGAAAATGTGCATTAAACCTTTTCTATGGATAAGAAAATTTGTGCTGTTCTTGAACCTTGGTTGGCCTTTGGAGGACAAGAGGCCTACAACAGTCTAAGACCTCTTACCTCCAGAGGGGCTGATGTCTTTTTGTTGCCATTTTCCCTCATTAGCAAATCATGTTATGAGAGTATTGCCAGGAAAGTTCACATTGCTTTACCTGCAAATTTTGCCAAGAATGTCTTGATAGTCTTTATTAGTAATCCCTAATTTAGACAATCTTTTTCATCCATACTGAACAGTGAAAATAGATCCGAGGCATTGTGCTCCAAATGTGCCTACTATATTAGTTGGAACACAGCTTGGTAAGCAGACTGCTCAGTTTTTTATGCCCAATTATAAGAGGATTTTTTAAAAATTTCAGCCTATAGATATGACTGCATTTTCTGAAAACGCGCATTGCATTAATTACTGTTGTCGCATCATACAATAGGTTTCTTCAAGTCATACTGCTACCAGTCCTTCCTAAGTTACAACGTGGCCCAATACATGATGTAGACCCTCTGGGTGAGGGATTTAAAATTTATTTCCTAATCTGCTTGTAATTATCTTTCTATTATTAATTAGATTGTACTGTAGAGACCTCCCCTACAATCCTTTTAACAAAAAAATGACAAGAATTGCCTACTTGCATTCTTGCGTGAGGACAAACAATTTTGCCTAGAACACCTGGATTTAACACCTATCTCAACTGCACAGGTCAGTTCATCAAACGTTTTACTTCCCTCTCTACAAATTTGATTCAACATAGAGATTTTGTGCAAAGCCTCTTGAATTTCTATGATGATCTTCGATATGATTCAGAGGTGAGATGCTTAGTAACCCCCCCAAAAAAAAACCATTGGAGATGTTTAGTACCATGCAACGTGCCATTGCGGGGTGCTTTATTGCCTATTTGCTTATCATTGACTAATGTACCTAGGTAGACCTTTAAACATTAACAGAAACATGTATGTTCTTAACCTACCAAAACTTCTATTTTTCTCCTTTTTTTTAAAGCTGAATCTAATCAGTTTTTTGTTATCTATAGGCTATAGCTTCATCATATAATGCTTTAATACACACTCAAAAAAGAAAAAAATTGATCCATCCTATGGAGGGACCATTCAGATGGTCATTTCAAACTGAACCGATTGCCGATTGAGGCTGCTTCTTTTAGATGTGCTTATCAATAACAAACATCCGGATTTGGCAGGTAAAAACATACATAACTAAAGAACCAGCTTAGGTGACATAGCATGCATTAAGGCTATCCTATAGCTTTCACCTTTTCAGTTTCTCATTTGTGTTGGGATGTCTCTGCGTGTTGTTATGATCTATATAAACGTTTGTTCACTAATTAGGTTGCACTACTAGGAAACGGAGAATCCCTCATAGGCTTTAATTTTTTTGACGGCCCGCATAGAACGTGAGGGATATCAAATTTTTTCACGGGCCCACTTCTCACCGTTGCAAAAAAAAACATTTTCTTGTCGGGCTCATAAAGCCGCCAAGGATATATACTATTTTTGTGACGGTATTAGATTTACCCATTAGGATTATTTATTTTTGTGACGGGTCTGTATGAACCTTCAGGAAAATTGCAAAATTTCCTCCAACTCGCTCGGCCCTTTCACCACGAATTCTTGCAAAGGCACCACGGATCGTTGAATTAGAAGCGCAATTTTTCTCGACCGGTGAAGACACGTCGAGAGAATTGAGAGACCCTAAAACCCTAAGGTAGTGTTTGGATGAGTGAACCCCGTAATCCATGTACCAGTCGGTTCGGGAAGGTTGCGTTTGGATGGGTGAACGAAGTTGGATGGAATGGGATGGTACAGGATGGATGGGATGAAGTTGAATGGGATGGTATAAATAGGGTGTTTGGTTGGATGGATGTGATGATACAAGATTTTGTTTGGTTGATTGGATAGGATGGTCCTGAATGGTTCAAGTTGGTGTTTGGTTTGATGGATGAAGGTGGGTATGGTAACCCTCTCACTAGAGGTCGTGAGTTCACCCTTCAAATAGTAATTCTAACAATTCTCAGTATATTTGAGCATTCGTAAGTGACGTAAGTGAAATTTCAGTTGTTTGAGAATGCAATCTTAATTATTTTTTATTGAATTTAATTGAAGTTTATTTTATTCATTTAAAATATTTTTCATTTTCCAGAAACACCAAAAAAATATCGTAAAATTCAAAGTGCTGAAAAATAAAAGAATTTTCTACAGTAGCTAGGTCATGATTTAGATGAATTTAGGTGAAAGAATTATTCCATTCGGAGTTAGCAAGGCAAAAAGGCTGGAAAATACACTTCAGTTACTATTCATCCGATTTTAAATATTTGGTGAAATTTTGTAGAACAGCGGTGGAGATAAGGATTACATAGATAAATAGAAAATAAAATTATAAGACCAAAAAACTTGGTTCACCTCAATTGGAGTTAACATGAGTAAGTTATGAATTTCCAAAGTTAAAAGCATTTTGTAGTGTAAAAACATTCGGTTTTGGATTAATTTCCAAAAACTATAATTTCTGGGATAAAGATAAGTTTGAAACCTATTCCAAATTAAAGTTCACTTAAAAATAAAATTATCAAAATTGGTTTCACATGATTTGGAGTTACTTTGAATTAGTTATGCATTTTTGAAGTTATTCTATTTTGGACCGTCCGATCGCGATTCGAGAGTCCTGATTGAGTGAGCTGTTCGGACAGTCCGAACGGACCAATCGATATGGACGACCCGATTAAGATCTAACGGTCCAGATCGCATTGGTCGTTCGGACGGTCCGAATGTCCCAATCGATCTGGATAGTCCAATTTAAATCCAACGGCTCACGTGCAACTCAAATGATTCACATTTTAGTAGGGAGTTAAAAATAGCAAATAAAATTATAAAAATATGAAATTTTTCAGAGAAGCTACTGAGATGATGTAGATCAAATATAAATTTTGAGAACATACTGTTCATGATTAAAATACTTAATTTAAAATTATTAACCGACTAGGTTTAAATAAGGACATACAAATTTGTTAAGGTCAAACTGATTTCTAAAAATTTGACAAAAAATATTTTAATTCAAGATAATTAATCTAGTATTTGATTAAATTATTTTCCAGGGTTGTTTACAAGCATTTACTTTAGTTTTTATTTTGGAGTTTCTTTTTAAGTGAGAATGAGTCCCTTCTCATCATGTTTGGAGATAAGGATTACATAGATAAAGAGAAAATAAAACTATAAGACCAAAATAACTTGGTTCACCTCAATTGGAGTTCACTTGAGTTAGTTATGAATTTCCAAAGTTAAAAGCATTTTGTAGTATAAAAAACATTCGGTTTTGGATTAATTTTAAAAAACTATAATTTCTGGGATAGAGATAAGTTTGAAACCTATTCCAAATTAAATTTCACTTAAAAATAAAATTATCAAAATTGGTTTTACTTGATTTGGAGTTACTTTGAATTAGTTATGCATTTTTGAAGTTATTCTATTTTGGACCATCCGATCGCGATTCGACAGTCCGGATTGAGTGAGCTGTTCGGACGCTCCGAACGGCCCAATCGATATGGACGGCTCAATTAAAATCTAACGGTCTTGATCGCGTTGGCCGTTTGGACAGTCTGAACGGCCCAATCGATCTGGACAGTTCAATTCAAATCCAACGGCTCGCGTGCAACTCAGATGATTCATGTTTAAGTAGGGAGTTAAAAATAGCAAATAAAATTATAAAAATATGAAATTTTTCAAAGAAGCTATTGAGATGATATAGATCAAATATAAATTTTGAGAACATATTGTTCACGATTAAAATACTTAATTTTAAATTCTTAACCAACTAGGTTTAAATAAGGACATACAAATTTGTTAAGGTCAAATCGATTTCAAAAAAATTGACACAAAATATTTTAATTCAAGATAATTAATCTAGTGTTTGATTAAATTATTTCCCAGGGTTGTTTACAAGTATTTACTTTACTTTTTGTTTTGGAGTTTCTTTTCAAGTGAGAATGTGTCCCTTCTCATCATGTTTGGAGATAAGGATTACATAGATAAATAAAAAATAAAATTATAAGACCAAAATAACTTGGTTGACCTTAATTGGAGTTCACATGAGTTAGTTATGAATTTCCAAAGTTAAAAACATTTTGTAGTGTAAAAAACATTCATTTTTGGATTAATTTCCAAAAACTATAATTTCTGGGATAGAGATAAGTTTGAAACCTATTGCAAATTAAAGTTCACTTAAAAATAAAATTATTAAAATTGGTTTCACTTGATTTGGGGTTACTTTGAATTAGTTATGCAGTTTTGAAGTTATTCTATTTTGGATCGTCCGATCGCGATTCGACAGTCCTGATTGAGTGAGCTGTTCGGATGGTCCGAACGGCCCAATCTACGTGGACGGTTCGATTAAGATCTAACGGTCCAAATCGAGTGAGCTGTTCGGATGGTCCGAACGGCCCAAACGATCTGGACAGTCCGATTCAAATCTAACGGCTCGCGCGCAACTCAGATGATTCAGGTTTGCCTAGGGAGTTAGAAATAGCAAATAAAATTATAAAAATATGAAATTTTTCAGAGAAGTTACTGGGATGATATAGATCCCATATAAATTTTGAAAACTTACTGTTCATGATTCAAATACTTAATTTAAAATATTTAAACCGACAAGGTTTAAATA
Organism: Phyllostachys edulis; assembly: GCA_036346405.1. Taxonomy (NCBI): domain Eukaryota; kingdom Viridiplantae; phylum Streptophyta; class Magnoliopsida; order Poales; family Poaceae; genus Phyllostachys; species Phyllostachys edulis. The sequence continues at coordinate 63,606,067 of CM070548.1, forward strand.
AGGACATACTAATTTCATAAGGTCAAACTGAGTTTAACTCCTTTTTGGATGATTTCAAATTTTGCTGGTTTCTATTTTAAATATACTTCAATCTAAAATTGGTTTGAATCTTGTTGTTGTTCCAGAAAATGTTGTTAGTAGAATTACTTTAGGTTTAGTGTTATTGTTGCAGTAAAAATTGCTTTAATTTCAAAAATGCATAAGTATTTCTTTGTAACTCCATTTTGAGCAAACTTAAGCTTGTTGGTTTCCTCACATCGCATAAAGCTGCCCGTGTGGTCTTACCATCGCAAAAGTCTGTCCCATGTGGTCTTGTCACTGCGAAAAGCTGTCCCGTTTGGTGTTGTCTCTGTGCAATGCAGCCAGCCCCGTCTGGTCTTGTCATTTACAAGCTAACACATTACCCGCTTTGTTAGCCTCCCCCCGCGGGCTATAAAATAGGACCACTGGACCTTTGAAACCGTAGGAAGAAGAACGTTCTTCGTCGTACAGTAACACACTATGGCAGACGTTGAGGACCAGTCCAGCCGGGGTCGCCGAAGCAAGACCTTCCCCTCGAAAGGAGGGAGGACTTCGGTCCTAACTACCGGTTGATGCCGAACAAGCGTGCTCAACCGGTATGGACGAAATGCGGACATAGAGAGGACGCTGTCGTGTAGGTCACGGACGGCCCTTTCGATGATGGACAACGTTTCATCCGATGCCCACACTCTTGGGTACAATTAGCAAATAGTTTTATTCATGTTACTGCTAATACATCCTCTATGCTAACCGTCCCTTGCAGCAGATGGCGAAATACAACTTTATCCGCTGGATCGATCCTCCCCATGAACGACATGTTGTGATGTACGTGGATAGATTGTGGGACCGAATCTTTGAGTTGGAGGCGCGGATTGACAATCTCAACAAGCAAAATGATGACCTCCGCCAACAGATACAGTGCGAGAGGGGCAACGAGGAGGTCGTGAACATAGGAAGTTCCTATGATCACACATCTTTGTTGCTAACCCTAGTCAGATATATGCGTGCCACTACAATGACCACCACGCCCGAGGCGCCCAGAGAACACTCTATGTGGGTAGTGCGAGGCACCTTCTACCATTAGGCACCGGTGAAGAAGCTTGTACATCGGTAGTCTCCCTTTCTGTACGCAATTATGTTCAATCTCATAAAGCATATAGTTTGTAACATCCCCTCGCCCATCTCATCTCTGGCAACCCTAGGTCCTCCACTGTAACATCCTGAATTTTAGTTTATGTTTCAAATGTATAAAAGTATGAGGGTTTCAAAAACTTTTGTTGAATTTCACAAGTTTTTACTTGGTTTCAAATTTTTGTTTCAAAAATTCAAACTTTTGACTTGAAACCAAAATTCATTTTAAGTTTAGAAAAATTTGTGTTTAAAAATCTCTAGAAACAATTTTGTAAAATACTAGATTACTTATCACTAATTATTATAATTTTTTTGGAATTTTTCAAAGTTATTTTGACCCCATCAAAATTCTAACCAAATCAAAAAGGCTGTTTTGAAAACAAATTTATTTTAGCCAAATGGGAAACCAAATTTGGCTGAATTGATTTTTCCTAAGCCCTAGATGAACCTGAGGGCACCCACAAAAAATTTCATAATTTTTAGAAATTTATTTCTATTTTAAACAGCCCGGTCAAACTTTCCTTGTTTCGGTCAAAACTAAATTCAAACCTAACCCTAGTCGCTCAGTCCATCTTGTTGCGCCAATTGTGGATCGTTTGATTTTAGATCCATGGCCATAGTTGATCGGAGACATTCGGACCGTCCGAACGTCCCTATCACTGTGGACCGTACGATTGAATCTGAATGGACCGGATCGATTGGAACGTTTGGACCGTTCGAACATGTACCTCATCTGGACCATCCATTTTTTACCAAAGTCATCTGGACCGTCCATTTTTGACCAAATTATTTTTGTGACGGGTCTGTATGAACCGTCAGGAAAATTGCAAAATTTCCCAACCCGCTCTAGCCCGCCTGCTGAATTCTTGCAGCGCGCCACAGGACCCTAAAACCCGAAGTCCCAATATTCTCCCCAAATTAAATGAACACAGCAGCCGCCGCCGCACCCATCGATCTACTTCCTCCCATCGCCCACCTCCTCCATCCCATTCCCTCGCCCTTATCTCCAACAACCTCAAGTCCCCCACAATCTCAGGTCACCTACGTTGGGATCGTGACGTGCACCCTCCTGGCAGCGTACACCCTCTCCAAGGGGCACCCCCACCACGAGGAGCCGCCGGTCAGATCTCATCCTTGGTATATTCATATACACATGTAAAGACTATATCATTGTATAAACTAATTGCCTTCTAAGAGAAAGTGCTGGTACTAACGTATGCTACTACTACTATCACTTGATGCTTGAAACGAAATTGTTAGGAATAAAGTGCACTGGTAGCCTAGCTAAGCACGTTTTGATTAGTTCGTCTTTCCGGACTTCTGAGGCACGTTTTTTGCACTATGCTATGGTGGTTTAATCTTAAATTGGGCTCAACACTATAGGATATATTCATGTTGTGCACACAGAACTATTTCATGGCAGACCATGAATGGATGTATAGTGGCTGGTAGCGTGGTAAAGCCTCAAATGAATGGATTGAACAAACTACACAGTTCTTAGATCATGCATTCTCAAATCCTAGGGAAGTTGAAGGTGAAACCATTAAGTGTTCATGTGCAATGTGCAGGAAGTATTTTAGGCACAACAGACATATTGTAGAGTTGCACTTAAGTAAATATGGGTTTAGGTCAAACTATCAAACATGGACAACACATGATGAAAACAACCCTTCAATAGATCACGAGGAAATCAATGAATGTAATCGGATGGACAATCTTTTGATTGACCTAGGCGGTGACCATCCATTGGGAATTGATGAGGAGCCAACGACCTCTGCCCAGGCTTTCTATAGAATGGTCACTAGCGCTGATGAACTAGTCCATGAGAACACAACACACTCAAGTCTCTCTGTCTGCTGTCGCTTGTTTGCTAGCTATGAATTCACAGTACAATATGTCAATTGCACACTATGACGATGTATTACAGATAATTCATGAACTTTTGCCTCTAGAGTCTAAGTTGTCCGAGGACTTCTATCGTTCAAAAAAGTTGTTAGAGGGTCTCGGAATGCCATATGTGAAAATTGATGTGTGCTATAATAACTGCATGCTTTACTGGAAAGATAATGAGCATAAAGACAAGTGACTTATGTGATACCTCTCGCTACGAGGTAGGCCATAATAAAGTCCCACGTAAAGTATTACGGTACCTCCCCATCATAGATAGACTACAAAGGTTGTATGCACATGAGGAGACAACAAAGCTAATGCGGTCACATAGTTAGTCAATGTCTAGTAAGATGGTGCATCCATGTGATGGGGAAGCTTGGCAACAATTTGACGAGGACTTCCCAAACTTTGCAAGTGATCCTAGAAATGTGCACCTTGCTATAGCAACTGATGGTTTCACACCATTTAGTTTGGGTGTTGCTCCTTACTCATGTTGACCAGTGTTTGTGGCTCTATTAAATATTTCACTAGGCATGCTCTTGAAGCAGGAGTACATATTCCTTGGCCTTGTTATCCCCGGACCTGAACATCCTGAGAAAAAAAATTAAATATTCTAATACAACCTTTAGTTGACGATCTTATCAAGTTGTGGGAGGGGGTACAAACATGGGATGCTTCACTTAAGCAAAACTTTACAATGCGGGAGCATATCTATGGTCGTTCATGATTTCCTGCATATGGTATGTTTCTTTGGTTGGAGCACACATGGTTCGTTTATGTGTCTAGAATGCTTGTGTGACGGTAAAGCATTTCAACTCCGTAATGGTCGCAAGGCTTCTTGGTTTGATTGTCATAGGCGCTTCCTACCTAGAGACCATGAATTGAAACCCAAGGTAATGCATTTCAAAAGAACACAACAAAGATTGCTTGAGGAGGCACCTAGGCATTTAAGGAGAGGAAGTCAAAGCCTAAATAGACAAGTTTGTGGGTGATATGAAAAACTTTGGTAAACTTCACCATTGAACCCACAAAAGTCGCTTTTGGCAACTTCCATACTTCAATAAATTAAAGCTTCGACACAACATTGATGTGATGCACAATGAGAAAAATATAAATTGAAGCTATATGGAACACATGCTTTGACATACCCGATAAGACCAAGGATAATGTGAAGGCGGACAAGATTTAGTGAGATTTGTCACCGTCCTTCATTGCACTTGGAGTCAAGAACAATGGGAAGTGGCACAAGCCTAGGGCACCTTTTGCATCAATAATAATGACAAGACAACCATCCTTAAGTGGTTTCAAACATTGAAGTTTCCCGATGGATATGCATCCAATATTAGGCGAGGTGTTAACCTTCTACAAAGGAAGATATTTGGCCTCAAAAGTCATGATTTCCATATATTCATGGAATGTTTGCTACCAAGATTGCATTCCGTGGCTTCCTTCCCATGAAAATATATGGCTATGTTTGGCTGAGCTCAGTTTTTTCTATAGGAAGTTGTGTGCTAAAGAGATTAGCAAGGATGACATAACCTCACTAGAACGGAATGTTGCAGTGCTTCTATGCAAAGTAGAGAAAATATTTCCTCCTTGGTTCTTTAATCCTATGCAACATCTAATCATACATCTTCCTTATGAGGCTCGACTAGGAGGCCCCAAGAGCCGTCTGTGCCCATGGATGTACCCATATGAGAGGTAAAATAAATAATCTGGCTATTTTATCTTTCTATCCTAATGATATATGTAATTAATTGGTCTACTCCATGTAGGTACATACAAAAATTAAGAAGAAAGTGCGGAATAAGGCTCGAGTTGAGGGTTCTATTGTTGAGGCTTACCTAGTTGAGGAGGCTACAAATTTTCTATCACTATATTTTAACCCTAAAGTTCGGTCAATTAGAAACAAGACACCTCGGTACGATGATGGTGCCTCCACATTTCAAAGTTCATGTGACCTTGTCATATTTCAATACCCAGGTCGATGCATTAGCCCTCGTGGCTGTCGTGATCTCATAATAGAAGAGTACAAGGTTGCTTTCTTGTACATATTGACAAATGTGCCAGAGATGGATGATTACTTCGTGTATGTCCTGAAATTATGCAACCCAACTCACATTTCTTTAATTATATTTACGTAATTATAACTAACTCTTTTTATGTAGTAAATTTTGTAAAGAACATTGGAAGAGCAGAATGAAACCAACTGAAAAGCAACTTCAGGATTTAAGGTTAAATGGTTGGAAATCGAGCTGCCCTATGCATCCTAGGCCCAATGTTTTTGATTGGTTCAAAATTGAAGTAATTATCGTCAACACTTCAACTTATAACACTTGAGAAACATCTTTGTAGCAATCTGAAATCACCTAAAGCTAATACAATTAATTGTCTATTTGTAGTGCATGAAGTTATCTACCATTCCTAATACCTTACGCCAAATGTCTTATGGTTTTCGCACAAGAGTTGCCACTTATGGATGCCATGATGTGAATGGATATATATTTCGCTCATCAAAGTATGAGAGCGGGAAATCTGGACTGACTACAACTAACAGTGGTGTCTGTGTGTCTAGTGTTGATGAGAACAACAATATGTTGGAGTATTATGGTGTCATTGAAGACATCATAAAAATTACTTGGGAAGGCATCTTGCATCTTGCATCTTGAGCTGGTTTTATTTGATTGCCATTGGTTTGATCCAACACCAAATAGAGTTAGACGAACTAAACATTTGGGCTTGATAGAGGTCAATCACACATCTAGGCTTTCAAATTTTGATCCATTTGTCATGGCAAGTCAAGTTACACAAGTCACTTGCCATACCCATGTAAGACTAGACCGGATATATTGGAATGGTGGGTTGCATATCATGTAGCCCCACATGGATATATGCCTCTAAATAGCACCGATGGTGGTTTCAACCCTCCTGAAGGACCAATAGAACAAATAGAGTTCTATCGGAAGGATGGTTTGCAAGGCACCTTTGTCATCGACTTAGGGAATAACTTCGAAATTACACTTCCATTGATCTCAGATGAAATAACAAATCCAAAAAATTTGGAAATTTTGCAACACCAGAATGTTGATCCTCAAAAAGAAATTGTTGAAGATGAAGATGAATATGAATATGATGAGGATGAAGATGAGGAGGATGAAGATGAGGAGCTCCAACCTCCAACTTATGATCCAAATAATTTCTAAATTTCCTATTGTTGTGCTTCAATTGTTTCTTGTAAAATACCTTGTGTAGTTTGTACATGTTTGTTTGATATTTGGAGCTGGACTATTGGAACTACCAATTAACTTGTTCTCTGTTTTGTGATATCTCTTTGTTTTGATTTTCCATGTGGTGGTAATAAATGGTCATTTGATGGCATTTTATTTCATGCTTTGTATATGTAAATATTGATAAATTGGCACTAACTTCATATTTTAACAATGCAGGATATGAATCATATTCATCCCATTCGACATGGAGGTCGCCAACCTAGAGGTTGTACCTCGAAAGGAGAAGTGCTTCTGGTACCAACAATAGTGACAACGTTTCGCAAAGGATGAGTGGTGTTGGCAGTAATTGCAGTGGCAATGGCTCCCAAAGGAGCAATGAAGCTGCTCAACGAAGGGGAAGGAAGAAGAAGTCATGACCAAATTACATATGCCGTCACGCTCCAAAGAGATTTGCCCTAATACCTGAGGGTGACAAGTGAGTACAAACTACCCTTTATCAGTTAGTGTTTTGGTTAGTTTCACATGTGAATCATTAAATTTCCATTATCTAGCTATAATCACATGTAATGGGGTAAATTTATATGGTAGATATTGAATGGTCGATTGATATTTGTTGAGAACTTGAGGTCATGCATATATAGGAATTAACCACAGCATTGCTGCATTATAGGAACTTGAGGTCATACATAGGAATTATGTTGGAAATATGCCCTAGAGGCAATCATAGAGATGATTATATTTCATTATGTTCATGACATTGGATAATGTGTTATCTTGTTCCTAGAATAATATTGTTAATATTTATTATCAAGTATGTGACTTGGTTGTGAAACTCTATATTCTGCGATAATTATTCTTATACGATCCTCGGTCGTAAAACATATGAGGACACATATGAATAGACTAGCATATGTATTGGTTGATGACTATGTTTCACGAGTCATAGATATGGAGATATCAAACCAATAATATGGACACATGTTAGAGAACATGATGTTGAATAAGACCCACCTTGAGGCACTATTGAGATTGTTATGAATCTATGTGTCATTAGTTGGTCTCAAGCAATGATAATGTATAATCCTTAGACCTGAGGTCAAGATGGTTTCCTACATGTAAGCACTGGGGCCAAACGCTACAATTTAGTTATAAAGGTAGCTTTGGTATGCTCAAACATGGAGAGGAATGTGAATATGGTTTTCCTCCTAACATAACAGAGAGATGTCTCTGGCCCCTCGCAGATCGGATAAAGAAAGTGCATGGCCATGCCACTAGTAGTCGGGTGTTCACCACGAAGTTATCTCGACACTGAGAGAAAGTATTGAATACCCATGGATGACACAACATCTCACCCGAGTTCACCGCACATCGTGAGGCAAAGGGAGTATACACGAGTAGGTTGCTTAGTTCGACCAGCTATGACCGGGTCGTCTACATACAAGCTAGTCGGAGATCGGTCGAACGTAGTCACAGAGTGGTCGTTGCATTACGAATCGGTAAATCTGACGAATCGTCAGATAAAGATAGGACCTAGTCGAGGTGATGAGGACCTAGTCGAGATCATATTGCATTAAGGTTCGTCCGATATAATTTGTGTGTATTCGAAATCGATATGTTCTCGCTAGGAGCGCTTGAACCTAACACACTTAACGGGTTGGAACAAACCAAGACGTATGATTAACGTGTTCGGATAGGATCCGCCACGAGCACTATATAAGGAGGTGCATGAGGTCATTGGGAGGATGCGAAACACCACCGAAACCCTAGCCGCCATCTTCCGAGAGCTCGACCGTGCGACTTGGTGCCGCACACCAAATATGCTCGATTGTTCCTTCCTCGACGTGTGGATACCGTGAGAGGCGCTTACGATTGTTGCGCTTTGAGGACGATCCGCGATCTTCACAAGGAACCGCAGACGTTGTCAAGGAGACGATCGATCGCGACCAATCGTGATCGACTTGCCGGACGTTGACGATCAACTACGACCACTACATCGACGCTCTTCGTTGGACCAGTCGTAACGATCTATGATCATCTACTTGCATGGCTTCCTCGGTTTGCGTGGTAGAATTTTTTGTTTATAGCTATCGTAGCCTACCAGTGACCCAACAAATTAACCATGGCATTGCTGCATTATAAATCTTCAATTGTTATTAACATATATATGATTGCAGTGCCAATTGACCTTGCCGTGGTTAATTCCTATATAGGCAATTCAAGTATACCAATTACCAGCCCAAGAAAGACTACACATATCAAGCATAGCTTGGAGTTATTATCAAACATGAGTACCCAGGTGTTGTGGAAGACAAGGATGAGCATGGTACTATCTTCAATACCCGTCCTGCATTGACATGGTATGATTATTATGTCAATGAAGACGATGAGGGAATAACCACTGCAGATCGAGTAAAGCGAGAGTTTTGGGTAACTAATATTTACTTGTTAGTTCATATACATAAATACTTTAGTCGACTACTAACTAGTAACTACCCTTGTCCTCTATGTAGCATTTGTTCGAAGTCAGCATAAACGACAAGGAAGAAGCAGATCTTGTGTTCGAAAATTATGCTGTGGACCGTGCGAAGCATATGATGTATCAAGCTCGTGTTGATGTAGTCAAGGAGTACTACGTAAAAACAAGGAGAGGATATTGACGACACGCTAGCACGCCCAAGGAACTCCAAAGATGAGCAATACTTGGATGGTAAGATTTGGTGGTGCAATGACATAGTATGGCCACATCTTTGTCGTCATTAGTGCACCGAGCAATTCAAGACAAAATGAAAGAGAGGCCAGGAAGCACAGTTAAAATCTAACGATGCTGCTCAAAATCGAGGAGGTTCGCGACCATACGTGGAGACCCAACAATACCTGGTATGAATCAAACTCTTCAGACCATGACAATTAACAAAACATGTCGCATTACAACTTATAACACTATTCAAGGCTATAACCTGGAGTTTCACCATGTTGTAGGAACACAAATATGGATCACAGAAGGCTACTTGGCTAAACACATATGCTGTAATGAAGTCAGGCATGAAGAATGTGGATGGTAGTGGTAGTAGTGGTCCAGTCAGTAGCCAGAAAGCACAGAAATACATTATAAGTGCTCCCTTGTTTGTATTCTTACAAGTGAACTTAGCTTTCAGGAAAGATGCTTAAATGTTGCTTCCAGGATGATTACTCTACTGCTGCTATGGCTCAACATGAAGATGATTAGGAGCAGTGACCACTCGATGGAAGCATATTGTACAACATCAATGGTGGCATGCCCCATGGCCGTGTACCAATAGGGAATGGTGCTATCAAGAAGAATGCTGTTCTAGCAGCTGCCAAATCAAGAAACATCAGGCCATCCAATTCCACCTCTTATCGAAATGTGGTTCGACATGATCAAGAACTACTCTAGACACAAGAAGTTCACCGCGAGATGATCTTGGTAATAATGTTCATGCATCTTATACTTCACCAGTCCATTATAAAGAATGATCTCGTGCATGCATCTATTTATCAAATAGAACTTAATTTTATGGGATTTAGTCAAGCATTATCAACTACCATTGCTAGTCTCTTGGTGAGGCTTTTGGGAGAAATAAGAGAACACTGGTTAGCAGTCAACTGAAAAACCGGCTATTACAAAAGAGCAGAACATGTATATATATCTAGCTTTAATTAATTTGAACACCAAATGACTTCAGCTAGCTAATAATGAACTGGACTTCCAAATTCTTAATCATGCTATGTAATTAATGCCGGTGCTGATGTTTACTAGTATATATATAGCTTCTTTTCTTAGCTAGCTTATTGTCTCAGTAATGGACAAACTAATGTTAACTTAACCATAAACAGGAAGTAGTCAAAATTTTACATATCTTTATGCTCAGTTGCATAGAGCTAAATAGAATGTGCTGTGAAAGTTGATTGTAATTCAAGACCATTAACAGATGTTTCTATAAGATTTCACATGATATGACGTAAACAAGATTATACTGATTCTACCGTAGCCCAGTTTTTCTGACTGCAGTATCATATTTCATAATACTGCCTTTTGCTTATGCTTTCTCCTTGGCAAGATACATTCTAAAATCATGGTCTGATCACATAGATGTATACTTTGAAGATTACTATGCATTTTTTTATTAGTTTGGGGGCTTTTAGTTGGGATTGCTGAATCCTTCTTTTGCTTAATATTTAGAACTTGATGAGTTTTTTTTGATGATACAACACTCATGCTGAGTGAAAGGCTGAATGCATGAACCCTCGATTTCTTTCTTAAATAGAAGAGACAAAGTTTTACTTGCAATATTTTAACAGGCACAATGCAAGTCAGCAGCTAGATAACTCCAAATTGTTACTTGCAATCAAACCAGAATGTCCTGGTGTTGTTTGTTGGTTATTTAGGGAAAACTGGTATACAATTATCACTCTGATATATAGATAGGTTGCTGTTAGTATCATCTTGTTGGTTGCTTATGGGAATGGTTACATACCTAGTTTGTTGTCAGTTTATTGATAGTCTACTCTTAATGTGCAGGCCAATTTACTATAAATTCTTGGAGAGGGCTAGGGGGGTAGTTTCTACACTTTGAATTTTTTTATGATTCTTTTGCTGAACACATGGAGTGGTGTATTAAGATGCCATTTGCATATAGTATTTCTGCATGGGAAAGCATATCTTTAATATATTTGCATATAGTACTTATGTAAGATATTGTTTCTATAAGTACACTGGCTATATATGTAATTTAGGATAGTGGGTTATTCATTAATAGGTGAAATTTAAGCTCAGCTAATGTGCCTTCTCGAGAATGTACAATTTTCATAGAGATTGCTTCGATTTGCTTAATTGGATGAGTGCATCTAGTAGCAAAGTAAATGTATTGATAGGAAACATTTTTTTTTGCTAAGTAAATGTGCATGAGAAAGCTTTGCCAAGAATGGACTTTCCAACTGTAGATGCTTTTTGAGAAGATGGGTGAACAACCACCACCAGAGATGCTGTGTCGTGGCACACCTACACAAGCACAGGTAATATCATTTAATACCTACAATTATTGCCTTGTGTACAAACAAAATTCTCTACGAACTATTATTTTTCCTTGTTGCATAGTTCAACTTCAAGTGGTACTTTCCATCCGTCACCTTTGTCATATGGAGGACCATTTGACAAAGATAACTAATATTTTTTGGTGTGTCGATCACAACAAGCAAGACAACAAAGGAGCGAGTGGACTCATGTTGAATATTCTAAACATGGGCATAACCTCGAATCTCATTTACTTATAGTTGATGGTAAGGTGGCAAATGACTTTTCTACTAGTTAGTACACCCATACTTGTGAGTTGTTTACAAGGCTAAACAAATTTTCAGTATATGCCAAGTGTCACATGTTCTTAAGCTGACTATTTTAAGCTTACATATTCTTGAGTAGTTGCCATGATTTGTTAACTTAGTAGATTTAGGGGTGCACATTTTGTATTGGAAGATCCAGGGGTGGGGTGCACATTTTAGTACCAAAAGACATGATATTGTGGGATGGGTATTTAATATAGGAGTTTGATAATTCAAACAACATTACAAGCCATTATGGTTTCTTCAACTCAAGTTGACATGATGTTTTCACCTTGCAGCAAGGGACTGGGATTGAATCCTCCCATGTGGGCTCACAACCGGATGATGGTGCTGTCGATGGTGCTGTTGATGCTAACGCTAATGTAAACGACAGGGACAACAACAGTGGCGATATTGACGGCGACAACAATCATGCTGCCATTCTGTGATTTTCAGTGATCTCTTGTAGTTCTTTTGACTAGTTGAACTTGAATGTAATGGAAATGGGGACTTTTGTGACTTTTGTATGCGGTACTTCACTTTAGATGTCTTTTGGATGGATGAACCAATCTGTATGAATGTTGGTATGCTTGCTAGTGAACATGAATCTATTGGCTAGGGACTTTTTATGAAAGCTAAACTTTTTATACGTTTGTTCATTAATTATATGTTTCTTGATTGATGCAAGGATGGTGTTGTGATATGATTATATGATTCGGATATCCATTTATTGTCTCATCGCAACATTTTCGCTCAGAATCTGTCAGATTGCGATATTTTGTCATTGAAATCAATTTCTTGACGGGAAAACCGTTAGACTATATTTTCTGCCATTCTAGAAATTAGTTTTCCTGGTAGGTGCAAACCGTCAGTATTAATTTTCTTGACGGTAACATTAACCGTCAGTGAAATCAATTTTCTTGACGGTTACAGAAGAACAGTCAATGGAATCGATAATTTTATTGACGGTGACATTAACCGTCAGTGAAATACATTTCTTGATGGTACTAGAAGAACAGTCAATGAAATCGCTAATTTTATTGACGGTTACATAACCGTCAGCGAAATGAATTTTCCTCACGGTTTCACCCCTCAGGAAAATGCATGCTTTTACTGACGGGCAATATCGTTAGGTTTAATTTCCCTGGCGAGTAACCGTCAGCGAAATTGAATTTTCCTTTCCAGCTAGTGCTGAGAGGTTTTGCCTAATGGGTAACCGTCAGGAAATTAAAACCTGACAGTTTTTCCTATTTTATTGATGGTTTTGAACCGTAAGGGAATACCCGTTTCCTGGTAGTGTTGTATATTTTTTCCCCATTTCATATTTAAAGTATGTTCTGAGCAATGTGTAGACTACCAGTATTCGCATGTTAAGCTAAGAAAATAGGATTGCAAAGCATAATAACTATGCAAAAATTTCACTGCACTGCTAGATTAGTTTCAAGAGCATAAAATCCTATTATTTTCTTTCAAATTGATAGTGGTTGTGTTTCTACAATATGAAAAAATAATTGCATGGTTAGTTCAGATAAATAAGTCTGTACATAAAGGTAGCTAATATCTTAGAGCACTAAGTCTGTAACTAAAGGTAGCTAAGCTATGTACATGACCATGCCAACAAAACTGATCCTGTTTCTTGGGAGCCAACAAAAAAAATATTGTAGGAACTGTTGCTGAGATTTATGTATCAATTACGCAAAATAGTCGTTACTAAACCAGCCTGCAATAAAAATAGTTCCACACATCCAAACACTACCCCTTTCAGCCTGAAAATTTAAACTTAAAACCTGAAATATGGCTAGTCACGTTACACACTCATCTGAAATAAATTCGGCTGGTTTAGCATTTCATATATAAACTAGCCATTCCTGGAACTGGGCCATGCCCATGATACCCCTGCAACGAGTTTATTTTCTTTGGTGACATGAATAAACATCTGATCAAGTCTACTTGCAGTGGAAGAGATATTACATCATAAAGACCATAGAGAGCCAATTGAAATGCTTTTTTTGTGTGCATATAATACAAATTCAGTCTTATGTGCTCTTTGCTTTATTGTTGTCTTGCAAGGCATTTTTGGTACCAAGATTAAATGTCTTTATCGTTTTCTGGCTATTGCAGTGGCATCTATTACCATCTCCCTAAACTACCTCCTCAACTGCAAGCCGGAAAGAAGTATAGATGGATGATCAGGCTATGGAATATGATAATACTAAAAGAAACCAGAGGAATATATGCACACTCATTTGTTTGGATTCTTCCGAAGATGCAGAGAGTACGTGTATGTTCCGCTGATCATTTGTTGTACCAGATTTATTTGTGTTCATTGAATTGGATTGGTATGACTTCATCTATAGCATCATCACACCGTGTTTATCCTTGCAATTCACTTTACCTCCATCGTTTTTTTAAATACCTTCATCTACAGAACAAGTGGATCCTTTTGGCTAACAGTGTATGTTCTTATGAATAGACTACATCTTCCTTGATTTGTTTCCTACTGGAATAGTTGTCGAAGGGAAAATGAAACACATTATTGTCATACAAATATGCTGTTCTTATTTGATTTTGTTGGCACACTTTATATTGACAAAACTGGATTATAGATTCGCTTCCTCATTGATCGTAGCATGGTGCAATGTAGTAGGATGTTACAATGTAAGAGTCTTTTTATATTGAATGAACCAATATCCATTCAACGTATCAGATACAACATAGAAACAAACCAGCGATGACCATCTAATAGTTAACCAGCTTACTAATATTCTATCATGCTATTATCCCTATTACTAAGTTACATACTGCTAATATATGTGATACTGTTGCCAGCTCTATACCTGAACTAAGCATGCTCAGAAAAAAAAACTTTTCTACACAGTCTGTACAGCAAAAAAAAAAAGAACATACAGTGCATCCAAACTTAGATCAACGGCACAGCGTAGCGTGCTCAACCATCCTAGTAGTATATATACCTAGGAGGAAAGAGGCAGCCCTGGCGCCCCCATGGCCGCTCGACTTGCACCGCCTGCCCCTATAAATAAGGCCACTCCACTGCGCCCCTATAAATAAGGCCACTACACTGAGCATACACAGACAAGGTTACAGCTGAAGAAGAGAGAGCATTGAGCATACACAGAAAAGGTTGGTTAAAACTCCAGTACTCATTAATTAGAAGTACGTATCACACCTGGCTAGGTAGCAATGGACGCGGAGATGAGCGGGGTAGCGAATCGCCGCGAGGTCGAAGAGGCGGCGGCGGTCACAGTGGACTGGAGGGGCAGGCGGTCCAAGCTGAGTGGCCATGGCGGCGCCAAGGCCGCGGTTTTCCTCCTAGGTATATATACTACGCGTGCGTGCGTTTCGATCGCGCGCAAAACATATGTTTGATGGTGCGTGGCTGGTTAACCGCCATCATCTCCAGCGCAAGCATCCCAGCACCAATTAACAGGCCACGCATCATCAAAAGTACATTTCGTACGCGATCGAAACACACGCACGGATAGTATATATACCTAGGATGAAAGCGGCGGCCCTGGCGCCGCCATGGCCTCTCGGTTTGCACCGCCTGCCCCTCCAGCCCACCGTGACTGCCGCCGCCTCGGTCCATTGCTACCTAGCCAGGTGTGTTACGTACTCCTAATTAATGAGTACCGGAGTATTAACCAATTAACCTTGTCTTTGTATGCTCAGTGCTCTCTCTTCTTCAGTTGTAAGCTTGTCTGCGTATGCTCAGTGTAGTGGCCTTATTTATAGGGGGCAGTGGTGCTAGCTAGCTCGTGACTTGGATGTTTTCTCGTGCGTTCCTTATCATGGACATTTGAGGCCATTATCGAGATGCTGCTTTTCTTGTCGCCAAGAGTTGCTTGGGAGAGCCGGGGAAACATACATAAACATGCAATAAATTAGGAAAGATTTCGTCCTTCTCATTAATATGTGCTTCTGAGATTAATTAGAATGGTTAGGCTTGTTGGCATCCAGATTTGGGAGTATAAATATCTGGGCTAGCTCATCGTATATGTAGTTAATCGGGTTTGCTAATTCACAGGCGACTGTAAATGCCAAAAACCGCAGTCAATTTTCTCACTGTTGGATCTCGCGTTGCGATTCGTGCTGTTCATCCTCTCCGGCGACGGTGATGGCGGCGGTTGACTGATTAGGGTGCGGGTTCACCCGTTTAGGGTTTGGGTTCACTGATGCACCTCGGGCTTAAAGGAAATTGGAGTGGTCTAAGAGGTGGTGCCGCCTCGGCCACAGGGCGAGGAGGACGGTGCGGGGTGAAAAGAACCAGAGTGGTTAGGAAGCGGAACCAGCGGTGGTAGCCATCGGCGACGAGGAAGATGGCGGTGCAGGGGAATCACACCGGAGAGGAGGAAGAAAGCGACTGAGTGGGTTAGGGTTAGGAGGTGGGTGTGAGAATTATATAGGTGAGAGAGGGATAAAATGGAGCCGCAAGATCTTGATCCAGTAGTGAAAAAAAGTGGCTGTGATTTGGTGAATTTTCCGACGTCTATGAAATAGACGTCCCCCGTAGTAAATTAGTGCACGCTACTTGTATGGAAAAGCTGTCGACTTCAGTGTACGTACATAATATTGGGCGAGCAAGGGCAAGCTTCTGGCGCGAATAGGAGCCCCAACTGGCTACAGGAGGAGAGAAATCGAAGGCAGATATCAAAGGAAATCGCGATCCAACTCAAACGTAACATAACATGCATGACAACGTACCACGTACAGGGAGATTTAATTTCTTGCTGCATTTACGTCGCATGCGGCCATGCATGCATCAGGACTAGAGGACAAGGAGCACAGATACCCTAGTCAAGCTACGGAGGACACCCCTTTTAGCGCCAATATGTCTAAAAGCTAAACTAATTAATTAACACATATTAGCTATACATGGGCGCTAATTAAACCACTAATTATTTCTTTTAAGGCTGTTCCCAATGCTTCACTTTGTTGGTATCTTAAGTCTGTCATGTAGACAAAATGATGATGTGACACCATAGTTAATGAAGAGAGAGGGTACTCTAGTATCTAATCTGGATACCGGTTCGGTCTCAAAATCCAACGCATAAAATTAATTGTGATCGATCCCGTGCGGTGTGTGTCAATAAACATGTATTGCTTTAGTACATGCCACAAATAAACCACAATGCTCAAATACTAGTAAAGATCATGCATGTAATTAAATAAAACAGTTTAAGATACTACATCATAAGAAATCATACATTAGAAAGATAGTATCTTAACACTTCTCATGTACTAAAAAAATTACATTAAGATATTGTTCATTAAAAACAGCCTAAGAGGACGAAGAGCACGGACACCTAGTCCAAAAAGGCTCACGTCACCCACGTGAGTACGCCCCCACCTCGTACGCTGGAATTTTTGCCAAGGCTATGGGGCCTCGTGGAGCGCGCATACTTAGTTTTTCACCGAAACACACGTGTGTATGCTCTAATTAAATAAGGTACAATGTGTCATCTATAGTAGCAAAAAATAGAGTTTTTTTCAGAAAGAAAAGTCTAAATAATAATGCTACTGAATTTTTTACTTAACTTATAGCATTATTCTCTCGAAAGCATTGCTTTTATTCTTTCGTGCGCACTTGCCGACAACGTTAATTGGACCTCTCTAAGTACACGTAGCGAGGGATGTGACAGCTTGTTAGGCTCTGTCGATCATATACGGATAGCTCTTTAATTAATTAATTGACAGTTGAATATATACCTCACAAGAATTCTTCACCTAAGGTAACGTTAAATCCGCGATGATATCCATAACCGAGAACGTAGCTATTCGAATATATTAATTAACACTCCGCAGAGATAGTATACTTCACTCATAAGCTATAATCAGTGTAGCTAGCACCAATTACAACAAAATCTTTCCAAAACTTCACCTTTACGATTGGCCCCAGATGTATTTTACCGTCATACAAACCCTACCACAGCGCTTTGGTACGATGCATACCGTTGGACCTGAAGACGACGAACTGCTCATAAATGTGACCCTACCACAGCGGTACACACCTCTACCCTGGCACATAGTCTATGTACCATATCACACAGTTCTATCCACTCGTCTCAGTCTAAATCTTTTTCCACCCTATTGGTTAAGTGCAACACATGACATCGATGAGTAATAGCATACTGCACACAGTTTTACACAAGTTCCATAATCACTTCATCAAATTTATATTTGCAACTCAAATGATATCAATGACTTGTTGCTTGGCTAAGCAGACTATTCGTGTCTAACCAACCCACGTTGGTGCTATAATATTACCAACTAATAATTAACCAAGCTAGGGTGACAAAATATTATGATAATACAATGAGCAAAGTGGATACTACAAAAAGGCTAATATTGGACGCCTCATCACGCGGTTGACCAAAAGCGAATGCAGATAAATCTAATCATAGAGCGGTTTTGGTTTACCAACAAATCGGTGTATCTTAGCTGCGCTAAAAACCGTCTGTGAAGAAGTAATATCACGAGCGGTTCGTGTTAAAACCGCGTGAAAAGTATCACAGACGGTTACGAACAAGAACCGTCTGTGATACTTAGTAATATCACGAGCGGTTCTTGAAGCAAATGTCAGTGATACTTCGCGAGCGGTTTTCAACACCAACCAAATGCGTGAATTCTGTGCTCATCACAGGCGGTTCGTGTTGAAAACCGTCGTGAAGTATCACGAGCGGTTCATAATAAAACCGTCGTGATACATATCTTATCACGAGCGGTTTGTAATAAAACCGTCTATAATTTGGAATTTTTCTTACACTCGATTTTACCATGGATTCAAATTACTAACGCTCGATTTTACCATGACTTGAAATCACTAACACTCCAATTTTACCATGGCTTAAAATCACTAACATTACGATTTTACCATGGCTTGAAGATTTTACCATGGCTTGAAATCACTAACACTCGATTTTACCATGGCTTGAAGAGTGTTAGTGATTTCAAGCCATAGTAAAATCAGAGTGTTAGGAAAATTCAAAGCTGTGGTAAAATTGCGTTGTTAGTGATTTCAACCCATGGTAAAATTAGAAAGTTAGTGATTTCAAGCCATAGTAAAATCAGAGTGTTAGTGATTTCAACCCATGGTAAAATTAGAAAGTTAGTGATTTCAAGCCATGGTAAAATCAGAGTGTTCTTCAAGCCATGGTAAAATCGACGTGTTAGTGTTAGTGATTTCAAGCCATGGTAAAATCAAAGTGTTAGTGATTTCAAAGCCATGGTAAAATTAGAAAGTAAGGAAAATTCCAAGTCACAGACGGTTCTTAATAAAAAAATGCGTGAAGATATATATCACGAGCGGTTCTTAATCTGAACCGTCTGCGCGATAAACCATATCACGAGCGGTTCTTATCTGACGAAAATGCGTGATAATATCTTATCACGAGCGGTTAAATGTATTAAGAACCGTCTCGATATGTCGTCCTGACGGTTTTTATATGAAACCGTCGTGATTCGCAACGTGGGAGTTTGAAAAATTTTGAGCAGCGTGCGGGGAGGCAAAATATTTTGGCGCTGTCCTTATATATTAGACACTGACCTTGTTTTCCATCAGTCTCTCCTCTCCTCCTCCCACACCGAGCTCCAGCGACCACCCTCGATTCCCGTCGTAGTTCAATGAGGAGACACAGTAAGCGATGACGATGAGGAGGGATGCGGAGGAGCTCCTTGTCTCTAGGAAGATGCGTGTACATCCCATAACATACATAATTTGTTGGCTGTTTGTTGTAAAGAAAATTATCTTAATTTTGTGTTACCTAAGGTCGGAGCAGTTGGAGGTTTTAGTCGTCTCTCCTTGCCGGCGAGCTTGAGTCGAACTTCGGCGGCGACATGCAAGAACATCTTGTGATATCTTTGGTGAGGTCTGAGAGGAGCTCACAAGACCAATCCAAGAAGCGATGAGTTCTTGAGAGCTTGGAGGCATAGATGGTTTCTAGCTAGTTTAACTTTGTAACTTTATTCTTTTTTCCCATTCGGAGGGGCGTTGTGAAACCTTTTGGTTTCCTTTCCTATAATGTGTTTGCCATCAATTTTAATTGGATTTTAGTTGTCTTGCTAGAGATTGCATATGGAAACTACTGTCTAGCACTTGATTGGTTTGGCTCAAAATTCGATTTTTTTTTGCAATGGAAAAAACTATTACAGACGGTTCTGAACAAGAACCGTCTATAATAATAATGATCACGAGCGGTTCTTGTTGAGTAACCGTGCAGCGATAATCTATTTTCACGACGGTTACGAACAAGAACCGCTGCGTGATAGCTTTTTCACGAGCGGTTCAAAAAGCGCTGCGTGATGACTTATGTCATTACAGACCCATAAATTGAGCGGCTCACAAAATAAATGCGTGATGACGTTTTGAACCGTCTGTGAAGACCTTTTACGTAGTAGTGATACAATCAAATTGGTGTATAGCTAATCCTAAAATATTTAATTAAATACTTAAAGTAAAATGCAATAATTTGAATCTAGATAATTTTAGAAAATTGGGTTCAACATGGTCAAATGTACAACTTGCCTTGGAACAAGTCTTCGTACTGGTCTTGAGCTTGATCAACCCCCCTTCCTCAAAAGCTCTCGAAGTATCAACGTCTACTTGCAAACGAAAGTAAATAATCAAATAAATACAAAATAGAGCAATAAATAAACTCAAAAAATTAAATAAAAATATCAGGAAGATAGGGCTTGAGCTTAAATGAATTTAGAAACTTGAATAAGTTCAATTAGAGTTCGTATAAGGAAAAACGGGCACTTAGAAGATTTAAACCTAAGAAAAAGATAAAGAAATTACTATTTCAAATTTGCAGAATTTTCTTTCTAAAGGAAATCTTGAAATATTGCATCAGCATGATGTCGGCAACAATTTCGGAATTAAAAGAAAACCCGAAAAATCACAAACAGAGGCTGACATGTGAGACCCTAGGTCTATGGACCAAGTCTACAACTGTAGTCTATGGGTCTATGGCTCACTGGTCTGCGAAACAGTAAATCTAACAGGTGGGGACCACATGATAGTGGCTAGGTTCACGATATACTAAGTTTACGTGAGATTGGATATGATTTTTGGTACGGGAGTGGCTGACTCGGCGCTGACGCGGCTGCCATGTGGTGTTGACTAGGACGACACACAAGCGACGGGGTGACGTGGACGACGGCGACGGTGGTGGCGCTCGGGTCCCGAGGGTCGTCGATGATCGCGGCCACGGCGGTGAACTGAGGTGCATAACAGGTAGCTGCGACGGTGGGGATCACGATGGTGTGCTCACACTCGCGAGGGTATGGCGGAGTTGGTCGGCGGCGAAGATTTGGGCTCGATGGGATTGACGCTCCAGTGAGGCTTCGGCGACATGAAGGTGACAGGGACGTAGATCTCCTCCTTGCGATCTCAACGGTGGTGACAATGTAGGAGGAAGAGCTCAAGGAAGCTTGCGGCGGTGACTTTCTTCTTTGAACGATTCTGGCGGCTAGGGCTAGGGTTTTGGCTCGGCGACGGCACGATAGGGATGCGAAGGGCAAGGACTACCTCCCCTTCTATACGTGGGTGGACGAGAGAGTCCAGAGCACGCACACCAAGAAAGACGCATGACGGAGAAGTCCAAGCCATCCCCGACTCGGAGAAGATAAACATGAGTACACCACACCTCATACACTGGAATTTTTGCGAAGGTTATAGGGCCTTATGGAGCGTGTATACGTATTTTTCACCGAAACACACGTGTGTATACTTTGATAAAATAAAGTACAATGTGCCAATATATGGTGGCAAAAAACAAAGTTTTTTCAGAAAGAAAAGTCTGGATAATAATGCTACCGACTTTTTACTTAATTTATAGCATTATTCTCTCGAAAACATTGCTTTTATTCTTCCGTGCGCACTTGCCGACAGCGTTAATTGGATCTCTCTAAGTACGTAGCGAGGGATGTGACCGGCCGTGAAGATATGGTGCAAGTCTATATCCTTTCGTAATTAATTAGTATCCTGAGCTAGGAATGAATATATTCCATCCTAAACAACCATAGCTTCATATGCTGGATTTAACTGGTATAGTTAACGAATTTGACCCAATATAAAAAAGCATCGAAAGCAACATAACCTATATATAATTAGTTCGGCACCCATAGAAACGCTAATTAATTTCTGCATAACCTGATCGAATTACCTTAATGTGGATCGATCGGGCAATCTTTGTGCAGCTGTATTAGTTTCGCTCGTCGATCGCAAAGAGAAAACATCTACTGATGATAGTGGACCGGGAATCCTAGGATTTGACAAGTGAACATCATGGGAGCTCAAACTGACTGGATGCCTACCCACTGAAATAGCATGGGAGGAATGGCAACAACTGATTGGATGACTTCCAATTCCCTCCTAGCCGATCGGCATCTAAGAATCCATTCGTTCTGCCTTATATTTCACGAAATTTTGGTCGTATTGACGTTTTCCGACGTATATTTGCAGGAATGACCGTCATCTTCAAAAATAGAGCGGTGCCACACAACCACCGTGCGGTGCCCTCCCGCACCCGCCGCGTGCCCTCTCCCCTCCTCTCCGCACGGCCCTCCCTCCCACCAGCATTCCCCCTTCCCACCACATGAAAACCGATCCGGTCCGGTTCTTCGGATAAAAAAAATTGATGATGGATTCCATCTGTCGTTAGGAGAAGCTCCGAAGCCCCTCCCCCCTAATTCCACTACCCGCCTCCTCGGGTCAATTCCATCGGTCGCTGTCGTCCTTTATTCCACATCCCGTCGTTGTCACATCGTTGTCTGATGCATGCATGTGAATTTCAATTAGCTCGCGTGGGAAAGGATACCCTCCCACAGCGGCTATAAATTAGAGAGCGAGCGAGCACGATTTCATTTGGCCGTCTCTCTCTCTCTCTCTTTCTATCGCTCTCTTGCTCTGTCAATTATATTTTTGGGGATATTTTAGCGTTATTAACCACCATTATTAGAAGCCAATTTAGAAGGTAATTTTTATCTCCGTCAATTTTTCTTCATTCGTAAATTCTTTATTAACTGCGTAGTTATGTAGTTGTAATTTTCCAGGCGAACTTATTATAGGCGTTCTGAAATTTTCTTAGGAAAATCTGTTTGACTTTTTTAGTCGCATTTGAACTTTATTAGCCATTGGTTTTGTTCTCTAATCATAGAAATCTTAGGACATCTCTCTGTGTGTTTTACTACTACAAAAATGCTAATACTGGATGCCTGATCACAGACAGTTCATCAAAACCGTCTGCATTAAACACAATCACAGACGGTTTTTGTTTAGCGACCGTCTGTGTTACTTTCCGTGCTAAAAATCGTTTGTTAAAAGGTAATATCATAGACGGTTCATATTGAAAACCGTCTGTGAAGTATCACAGACGGTTTTCAACATGAACCGTCTGTGATATTACTACATATCACAAACGGTTTTTGTTGAAAACCGTCCGTGATAATTAACTCATCACAGATGGTGCAGTGTACATAGCTCACCAACAGAGTCTTCTTGATCTCCATCTCTGACGCTACGGTAACCGCGGGAGATCTCTAAGCCCGGTGAGTCCATCGCCACTCCGTGCCTGGTTTGAGTATCACCTCACCTCACTAAGCCGCTCATGTGGTCCATTTCAGCTATTGTCGCCCACGCCGAGCTTTTACCGTGGACCACTCTGTCACCGCCGTCGCCATCGACGCCAACTCCTCTTCGGTGAGTCCTCGACCCCACCAAGGTCGATTTTCCCACCTATATATCCACCTAAAGTTGTGCATGTGCTTGGTTTCAGTTTATTTCCATTGAGAAGGCTTGTCACTGAGGAGCATACCGTCGTCGCCTATTCACTGACGACCAGCCGCCTTGGACCTTCCCCGACTTTATTGACACCTTTCTCGTGATCGAGGTGAGCTACTGGAGCATAAGCATCCTTTAATTTGAGTAGTTTCAGGCGTTTACGCCGAAATCGCTAGTAAAGCCCATGGCGCCGCCACGGGAGATCATATATTACAGACAGTTATTGATTGGAACCGTCTGTGATATATCATATATCACAGATGGTTATTTATTAGAACCGTCTATGATACATCACATATCACAAACAGTTCTACTTTAGAACCGTCTATGATCTCCATCCCTATTTATATTTGGGATAATTGGCTACAGGATATTGCCCATTGTCCACCTTTGCCAACGGACATTGAAAAAACGTGGTACAGCCAGAAGACATCGTAAAAACGTGTAATTTTGCCATAGGACATCGAGAGCACTATTTTACCATTTTCGGACTGAAGTGGAGAAAGAAAGACGGTGAAAAGTCCATTTTACCGTCATCTTCTTCCTTCGTTCCTATTCCCTCTTGTCTTCTCCTCCTCTCACCCAAACTTAATTCCTTCCCCAAACCCCCCATCCTTCCCATCCCACCACGCCGCCTCCGCCAGTTGCCTCCCCAACTCCCTCCCCAGCTCCTCTCCTCTTCCTCACCACTTCTTCCGGCCGCCTGTGGCTCGGCCCGGTCCGGCTGACCCACACTCTCCTGCCGCCGCTCATGGTGAACACCATCACCGCTTGGCAGCGACGTCTCTGCATCACCGCCGCAGCAGTATCGGTCAAGGTCCTCCACGAGGATGAGCGATCATGAGTGGTGTCCAGAGCAACGACGGAGGTCGCCGCAGCCGCCATGACAGTCGATGTCGAGATGTCGAGCCCAAGAACCTCGCCATCGCTGCCGCGAACGTGGATTTGCCGGTGCAGCGGGCCGTAAGCGTAGTTCTGGCGCCACACGCAGCATAGCCGGTGGTAGTACGCTATGCCCTTGACGGCTCTCTGTGTTGGCGCAGACGCAGCCTTGAGCTTTAGTCCATGGCCACCGCCTCGACTGCGGGCGGGTGGGCGAACGACGCCGACGCCCATCGCGGCGAGGGCGCCATCACCACCGGTGTTGGCGTCACACCGCAGCTCTCACCAACGTTAGCTTCCATCTCGCCGACGAATTCGAGGTGCCGCAGTAGGGACGCAAAGACGCTGGTCCGTTGTGGCGGCGCCGAGCAGACTAGGCGCTCGCGACACCTGCGCTGCCCCCCATGCCTCGCCCGTCTTCATCCGCATCGTCACTGAGCTCAAGCTCATCGGCTCCAAGACCGGCCAGCTCGCCTCCATCGTCCACCAGCACCAACTCCTACGATGGCGGCCGGAGATGAGGGCTTGCGGGAGGCTGCCATGTGGGGCCTACTGTCGGTGAGAGCTAGATGTGGATGTGTGAGCTGTGTTGCTGTTGGAGGCAAGCGAGCGAGGGCAACCGAGTCTTTTTTGAAATTTTCTCTCTCCCTTAGGCCTGGAAATGATATAATAGTGCTCCCGATGTCCTATGGCAAAATTACACGTTTTTGCGATGTCTTCTGGCTGTACCACATTTTTTCAATGTCCGTTGGCAAAGGTGGACAATGGGCAGTGTCCTGTAGCCAATTATCCCTTTATATTTGGACTCTAGGGTTTGCTCGCGCCCCCCACTTAAATGGTTAAGTTTCTCAATTCCTCCCTCCTCCCCCGAGCCGATCGCTGCCATCCTCGACGCCGCCTCCTCCTCGAGCCCGGTGCAACTCCTCCCTGAGCTCGTCGCCGCCTCCTCCTCGAGCCTAGCGTGCCTCCTCCCCCGAGCCCACCACGCCTTCTCCCCCGAGCCCGCCGCGCCTCCTCCCCCGAGCCCGCCGCCTCCTCCCCTCCCCCGAGCCAAGCGCACCTCCCCATAAACGCCGCCACCGCTTGCTCGATTACTCCTGCCGTCTTCTCTCGACGCCTAAAGGTAACCAATGTCGAGTTGCCGATTCTACAGCGCCTTTCTCACTCTTTCTATCAATAATCTGTCATGCTGTCATGGTCCTCATTGACTCATGATAATTGCGCTGGTATTTGGTTCAAACATTGAGTAGTATGAGGTGTTGTACTTGTTTTAGGAATTTATATTTGTTCTAGTTAGTGATTCATATGGTATTTGTTTTGATACTGTTATTGGTATATATTGCAATGTGGTGTGGTGGGCTTGAGATGAATGCCTGTGATGATAATAGTCTTGTATTGAAATTGTTTTGATAATCGGGTTTGAACTTGAGCTCTAATTGGAATGCTTACTCTACATCTGAGAGCAATATCAAAATGTTAAATCTTAGCTTTATGCTGATTTTATTTGTTCACATGTTGTTTGTGTTGAACATATTATTCCTTTTAAATGACTTGGAGGATTTACATATTTATGTCAATTATGTCATTGTATTGGTCCTAATTTCTTCCCTACGTATCCCAATTATTGTTAATTGGTGTGTATACCCATACACAAAGAGATCGAATCTTATGATAATATGTTCATGCGTGTCAGAACTTCTATTTCTTGTGAAGATATCTTTTGCTCATTCTTCATCATCGTCGCCTCATGTGTCTGATGCACTGTCCTCTGGAATATCCAAGCGTGGTAGAAGAAGAGGAATATTAAAAAGGCCCGCGGGCTGATTTACCATCACAGAGGTTGATCAGTCTGGGACCCCTATCAATCATCACCGAGCAGCGTCCGCATTCCAGAGAATGGTCGAAATAGTTGCACGGGAACAGGTCAACATCACCTACGATTCGTGGAAGGAGTTGACCAAAGTTCAGAAAGATCAGATGCTAACGGATATTTTTGGATCGTTCGAGATCCCGGAACAACACCAGGACTCCATACGATGACACTCGTTGCTACAGGCATGCAAAGCATGGAAGAACTTCAAGAGCACGCTTGTCAAGAACCACGTGGAGAAGGATCTGAGGCCCTTCCACAAGTATCTGTTCTTGGAAGAGTACTGGGAAGACTTTGTGGCAAGAAGATAACATATGAATTTAGGAGTGAAAGTGCGGCGTACAGGGCCATCCAGGCAAAAAACAAGCACCCCTACAGACTTGGCACTGCTGGGTATGCGGGTAAAATCTCGATATGGAGGGATCATGACCAGCAGGCAAACCATTCGAATGTCTCCCCGCCATTTGCTGAGATCACTAATGAGCGTGTCCCAAACTGGTTAATGGGAAGGTTATGTACACTGTCTACGGGGGAAATCTCCTTTCCAAACCCTGCAGACAAGGAAGTGTCCCGGCGCCTGGTAAGATATCGAACTACCTAGTTTGTAATTACTCTATAACTTCATAGGAAGTGAAATGACATGTTGGGTTATTGCAGGTAACGCTGAGTGCACAATCTTTCCAAGGCTCATTCCAGGCAGACAGAGAGAGAGAGAGATATATATACTCTCTGTGGCCCTAGAAAACAATGAGCACCTAGGTCACATGAGAGGCGCTGGTCTTTATGTTTCATGAAAAGATTGGTTCCGAGAGGACTCCGAATCGTACCGGAGTAGGAAGAGAGCCAAGCCGAGCGCGATGCAAAGCTATGAGAGGAGATTCGTGAATCCCTCAAAGATAAGATCGCTGAATCCCTTAGAGATGAGATCGATGATAGCGTCTGAGCTGCGATGCAACGATAGATGGAGAGCTTTGAGGAAAGGCTTAGGGAAGTTCAGTTGCAAGTCCCAAATCAGTTACAAGCCCCTTCCCCTACTGTGCTAGCTAGCCTCCCAAACTTCGAGTAGTTCGGCGTCCAACCTTAACCTCGCCTCAATAGGCGGCACGATTTCGTCGATGACATCCGTAATAATTATTATCTCCGAATGCTCGATCCATTGATTGGCCTGTTGGAGTAGCTAATTTTGTATCGTTATGTAGGTGGCTACGGCGCAAGCTCCAAGTGAGATATGCCTCTGCTTCCCTAGATGTCGCTTGGGGCTGTGTATCCATCCGTGTCGGGGCTTTGGTGCACGGTGTAAATCTAACGCTGGGTTTCGCAAAAGTGAATGTGGACGGTGTTTATGCCAATTTCGCGGCCGTCTCACTCCATATTTCCCCAAACGACGAGTTCATGACTCTAGATCAAGCCATTGGAGCATTTATCCAGTGGCCCAAGAGGGACATTTGCCTAGAGCTACCTGCTCTAGTGTCAACTTCACGATAATGTCCTGCAAAGGTGTCAAGTCCACGGAGCTAATCGCCGGAGCTACTCAAGACCGAAACGGCAAGGGCCCGGTGCATCAGATGCATCTACACCTCGTGCTCAGTCGACTCTTGTGAAGTCAACCTCTACAAAGCGAGGCAGCCAGGGCAAATCGAAGATGGTCGACTCCTGTTTTGATATCCCCTTCTTGCCGTTGGCCCAAAAATTCATGTTAGGCGAGCCGTTGGTCGAGAGGTTAGACAACCCTACCCTAGGATTGGCTTGCACGAGATTGCATAGATGGTACATGGAACAGACCAACAAGATGGACGAACGGCGATGCTCGAGTGTCACCGTCAGGTTCAAGAAGGGTCATTTTAACCACGAGGCTCAAGACTGTGTCTTCACGGTGACCTTCGAGGACTTGTTCTGTCTCTTCAACCTTGACTCCCTCGACGTCTCATTCATGCGATGCTGGACACTGTAAGTGTGTACAATCACGGTCAATGTTTGTGTAATACCGATAAATGTTATATATAACCCCTTGCTTTTGTATATAGATACATGATTTCTAAAGCCAAATTAAGGAATTCACCAGTAGGTTTAGTCGACCCACACGTGATCTCCGAGCAAACCATCAAGGAGAATGCAAAATTCATCGAGGATTACATGATAGAGTCATTGCTGGCACATCGCAACAAGGAATTCATACTTTTGCCCTACAACCAGGAGTAAGTATTACACTACTAGATATACTTGTTGATTTGTACTTTATAAGCAACACAAACTTAGGTTTAATGACTACGGTGACATACCTGTGTAGGTTCCACTAGATTCTAATTGTAATTATATCAAAACAGAACATCATAATATACCTAGATTCCCTACAGAGGGCCAAACACGACTTCATAGTTGTCCGGCAGTTAATCAATAGGTAAACACATTTCCTCCATAGAAACTTTGTAATGGCTAAGGCTAACTTCTTGGAATCACGTAGGTCGTTCACCGTGTTCTTTGCTAAAGGAGGGAAATCCAAGGGAAGGATGTTGCGACACGATCTAAAATTCCCGGTACCTGCTAGCTAGTACACATTAATCCTATATAACACTTCGTAGTAATGCCTCTCGAACTAACCAATTCTATTTTTGCAGTGCCACTAGCAGTCGCTGGCCTGCAACCTCTATGGAGACTATGTTTGCCACAACATAGAACTACTCGTTGGTTCTGCGATAACCAATGATCCTCAGGTTTGTCAATCTCATAACAATTATTTCATACTTACCAACTTATATAAGCATGAATTTAATCTTCCTAGTGACAGGTTGCAAGCATCGCTGAAATTGCGTTGGAACAGGGCCAGCTCATAAAAATTCGAGGACAATTTGCGTCATTCTTGAACAGTCAGGTCATAAGTCCAGATGGGAAGTTCCACAATGTAGATTGAACTTGATTGGGATAAAATTGAACTTAGATTGAACTTGATTGGGATAAAATTGAATTAATGGTTAATGTTAGTTAACGCATTTGAATGGTTAATTGTTTAGTTAATTAATTTGTGAATTGGATGTGCTTGTTTCTGAAATGAATGCGAATTGGATGTGCTTGTTTCTAAAATGAATGTGAATTGGATGTATACAACTTCTTGTGTTTCAGCTTGTTTCAGAGGGTATGGTTAGCATTTCCTGAGGCTAGCCAATAAACAAAAATATATTTAGCAATACAAAAGAATATCACGGACAGTTCCTTAGGACATACTTATCAGGATACATCATCTATCACAGACGGTTTCATCTACAAACAATGCAGGATAGTCAACTATCACGCACGGTTTCATCTACAAACCATACTTAGATAGTCGATTATCACGCACGGTTTTGAATTAATAACCGCTCGTGATAGTATGTTTCAAAACCGCTCAGGATGATCACAGTCATTCTCGACCCATAAACTCAGATGTCTCACGAAACCATCTGTGATGACGTTTTTGAACCGTCTGTGAAGACCTTTTCTGTAGTAGTGTGTGTGTGTGTGTGTGTTAAACGGGATATTACACTAGTAACTCAATGCTTCATTGCTATGTTAAGCCAACGACACTGCAATCCCTCATTGCTTTAGAAGAATAAAACTCAATTATGCATATACCATGGGATCGAGAGTAAAATGCCGTCACAGTATTAGAAAGTAGCAGGATGCACCCGACGAGGTCATTAGGATGCACATGACGAGGTCGTTAGGACGAGGTTGGAGCATCGGTTCGACCAACCTATCCCAGAGCGTGCATGTGGCGTTCCCCGGACTTGGCTGAGGCACTTCAGTCAATGCCCGTAGGATGTACCTAACGAGGTCGTTAGGACACACCTCGTTGCTTACCTTCTTCAGCTTTTTGGTTGGGTCCTTTTTCCAACCACACAGGGCGATTTGTGTTACCCTAGCTTTGTTCGCATTGCCGAGTCATTGGTTGACGTGGAGGCTAGGCTGATGCCTCAATATAGCTGGGGATCAACTATTCTTTGCGTCACATACCACGGGATGTGTGACACTTCACGGCGCGGCACCGGTGCTACCCCCAACCTGACCGTCTTCTATGTGTTCCTGTAGCTGTGGAGTTGGGAATACTTTCCTATTGGTCGGCTGGTCTTCGTGAGAGCGGTGCACCTGTACGCCGAGTTGAACGACCAGATAGACAGGGCCCACTATGGGCTTACGGTAGACTGCTGCCCGTCTACGCTGGGCCAAGGATAGACCGACGAGGTGCTACTCATTCTGTACGCCGAGTTGAATGACTAGATAGACAGGGCCCACTATGGGCTTACTAGAGACTCACTACTACGTAAAAGGCCTTCACAGACGGTTCAAAAACGCCATCACGAGACGGTTTGCCTGTGAGCCGCCTCGAGTTTATGGGTCAAGAATGCATGAGGTCATCATAGGCGGCCGAACCATTCATACATACTATCACGCATATACTATCAACCGCTCGGATATTGTAGATGAAACCGAGATGAAACCGATCAGGATCGACTGACCCATGCATTTGACGGATGCGTAGATGAAACCGTCAGGATAATCGACTACCACGATATGCGTAGATGAAACCGTCGTGATAGTCGACTATCACGCATTTGTTTCATCTACGCATCGTCAGGTAATCGATCATCACAGACGGTTTCATCTACTGCACCGCCTGTGGTAGTCTTTGTATTACTAAATCTATTTCGCTTATTGGCTAGCCTCAGAAATGCTAGCCATGCCCTCTGAAACAAGCACATCCAATTCGCATTCATTTCAAAAGCACATCAAAATTGCATTCATTTCAGAAACAAGCACATCCAATTCACAAATCAATTAACTTTAACCATTAATGTACATTAATTTACACACATGTACCATTAAGTTCAATCTATCCCAATCAAGTTCAATCTACACTGTGGAAACTCCCATCTGGATTTATGACCTGTCTGTTCAGGAATGACGCAAGGTATGATCGAACTTTTATGAGCTCGCTTTGTTCGAATGCAGTTTCGTCGATGGTCGCAACCTGTCGATAGGAAGATTAAATTCGTGCTTATATAAATTGGTAAGTATATATGAAATAATTGTTGAAAGATTGACAAACCTGAGGATCATTGGTGATCGCGGAACCGATGAGTAGTTGCATGTTGTGGCAAACATAGTATCCACAGACGCGTTGCGGCGTCATACCGGTGGCACCTTTGCAAAAATAGAATTGGTTAGTTTGAGAGGCATTACTACGAAGTGTTATATAAGATTAAAGTGTACTAGCTAGCAAGTACTGGGAATTTTTGATCATGTGACAACGTCCTTCTCTTGATATTCCATCCTCTAGCATGTAACACGTCGAACACCCTACGTGATTCCAAGAAGTTAGCCTTAGCCATTGCAAAGGAAGGAAAGACTGCAATAGAGTTTCTATGGAGGAAATGTGTTTACCTGATGATGAACTTCCGAATAATTGTGAAGTTGTGAGTGGCTCTCTGTAGGGAATCTAGGTATATTATGCATTTCCGTTTTGGTATAATTACAATTAGAATCCAAAGGTAGCTACACATGTATGTCGGATGGTCATTAAACCTAAGTTAGTGTTGTTTATAAAGTACAAATCAACAAGTATAGCCAAGAGTGCAACACTTACTTTTGGTTGTAGGGCAAAAGTATGAATTCCTTGTTGCGGTGAGCCATGAAAAAAATCTATAACGTAACTCTCGATGAATGTTGCATTCGCCGTGATGCTTTGCTCGGAGACAATGTGTGGGTCGAGGAAACCTACCAAAGATTTCCTTCTTTCGACTTCAGAGATCATGTATCTATTATACAAAAGATAGGAGTTATATATAACATTTATCGATATTACACTAACATTGACCGTGATTGTACACACTTACGATGGTCGAAGATCGTATGAGTGAGGCGTTGAGCTCGTCGAGGTTGAAGAGACGTAACAAGTCGTCGAAGGTCACCGTGAAGACAGCGTGTTGATACACGTGGTTAAAATGATCCTCCTTGAACTTGACGGTGAAACCCGGCGTCGTTGATCAACCGCTTGTTGGGTGTTCCATGTACCATGTATGCAATTCCGTGCAATCCGGTCCTAGGGTAGGGCTGTCTAACTTCTCGAGCAACGGCTCGCCTAGCTTGAATTTCCGGGCCAACGGCAAGAAGGGATATCAGGAGAGGACTCGATCGTCTTCGATTTGCCCTTGCCCTTGCTGCCTCGCTTTGTATAGGTCGACTTCACAAGAGTCGGTCGAGCACGAGGTGTAGATGCACGTGATCTGGCGGGCCCTTGCGTGTCGTCACGGGTAGCCGGTCGGCAACAGTCCGTGGACTTGATGCCGCGGAGACATTCAGTGAAGTTGACACGGGCGAGGTAGCTCGAGCGGATGTCCTCCTTGGGCCACTGGATGAATGTTCCAATGGCTTGCCCTAGAGTCATGACCTCATCGTTTGGGGGAATTTTCAGCGGGACGGCCTCGAAATTGGCACAAACACCGTCCACATTCACTTTTGCGAAACCCGGCGCTAGATTTGCACCGTGCACCAAAGCTCCGACACCGGATGGATACACCTGGCCCCAAGCAGCATCTAGGGCAACAGAGACATATCTCACTTGGAGCTTGCACTTCATAGCCACCTACGTACATAACGATACAAAATTAGTTACTCCAATAGGCCTATCAATAGATCGAGCATTCCAGAGATAATAATTATTACCTGGATGTCATCGACGAAAAATCTGTCGTCACCTATTGTGGTAGGGTTAGGGTTGGACGCGCAGCTACTCGAATGTTTGGGGGGTCAGCTAGCAAGAGAGGCGAGGGCTTGTAACTTTGGGAGTTGCAATCCCCTAATCCTTTCCTCAAAGGTCTCTATCTGCTTTTGCTCGGATGCACGAATCTCCAATCTGAAGGATTGAGTGACCTCATGTCTGATTTTTTCAGTGACCTCCTCTCTGATTTTTTCAGTGAGCTCATCTCTGAGGGATGCACGAAGATCCTCTCGTAGCTTTGCATCGCGCTCGGCTTTGGCTCTCTTCCTACTCCGGTACGATCCGGAGTCCGCTTGGAACCATTGTTCCCATGTAACAAAAACAGCAGCGCCTCTCATGCAACCCGGATGCTCACTATTTCCTAGGGCCGCAGAGAGTATATCTTTCTCCCTGTCTGCCTGGAATGAGCCTTGGGAAGATTGTGCACTCAGCGTTATCTGCAATAGCCCGACATGTCATTTCACTTCCTATGAAGTTATGGAGTAATTACAAACTAGGTAGTTCGATATCTTACGGTAGTGGGACACTTCCTGGTCTTCGGGGTTTGGAAAGTACGCTTCCCCCGTAGGCCCAATACATAACCTCGCAAATAACCACTGTCGGGAGCGCACATCAGTGATCTCGGGAAATAGCAGGGAGACATTCAACGGCTTGCTGCATTGTTCCCGATCCCTCCATATCGGGCTTTACCCGCATACCAGCCAGGTGCCGAGTCCGTGGGGTGCTTGTTTTTGCTAGAGGGCCGTGTGCACCGCACTTTCACTCCTAAATTCATCTGTCGTCTTCTTCGCCACAAACTCGGCCAGACTCTTCCAAGAATGGATACTTGTGGAAGGGCCCTCGATTCTTCTCCACGTAGTTCTTGACAAGCGTGCTCTTGAAGTTCTTCCACGCTTTGCACGCCTGTAGCAACGCGTGTCGTCGCACGGAGTCCAGGTGTTCTAACGGGATCTCGAATGATGTGAGAATATCCGCCAAAGACTGAGATTTTCGATGGTCCGCACCACCTTCCACGAATCGTAGGTGATCTTGACCCGTTCCGTGCAACTATTCCGACCGTTCTCCGGAATCACGGACGCCGCTTTCGGCGAGGATTGATAGGGGTCCCAGACTGATCGACCTCCGTGATGGTAAATCGCCCCCCGGGCCTTTTCGATATTCCTCTTCTTCTACCGCGGTTGGATATTGTTCGAGAGGATGGTGCATCATCGAGACACATGGCGGCGATGACGAAGAATGAGCGGAAGACATCTTCACAAGAAATAGAACATCATGTGAACAAATGAAATCAGCATAAAGCTAAGATTTAACATTTTGATATTGCTATCGATGTAGAGTAAGCATTCCAATTAGAGCTCAAGTACAAACCCGATTATCAAAACAATTTCAAGATTACAAGACTATTATCATCACAAAGCATTCATCTCAAGCCCACCACACCACATTGCAATATATTCCAAAGAGATATCAAAACAAATACCATATGAATAATCGACTAGAACAAATACAAATTCCTAAAACAAGTACAATTATCATGAGGACCATGACAGATTATTGATAGAAATAGTTAGGAAAAGGCGCTGGCTCAAGAACTTCGGCATTGGTTACCTTTGGGCGTCGAGGAGAAGGACGAGCAGGAGCAAGATCGAGCAAAGAGAGCGGCGTTGAAGGGGAGGCGCGCTGGGCTTGGGGGGAGGGGAGGAGGTGGCGGGCTGGGGCAGGAGGCGCGGTGGGCTCGGGGAGGCACGCCGGGTTGTAGGAGGAGGCTCGGCGGGCTCGGGGGCGGCGCCAGGCGGAGGAGGAGGCGTCGGCGGGATCGGGGAGGAGTCGCCAGCTGGCTTGAGGAGGCGGCGAGGAGGACGGCGCACGGCTCGGGGGAGGAGGGAGCGAGAGGAGTTGAGAAACTTAATCGTTTGAGAGTGGCGGGCGCGGCAAACCCTAGCTAGAGTCCGAATATAAATAGGGATGGACATCACAGACGGTTCTAAATTAGAACCGTCTGTGATACACACTATCACAGACGGTTCTAACTTAGAACCGTCTGTGATATGTGATGTATCACAGACGGTTTTAATAAACAACCGTCTGTGATATGTGATGTAAGACGGTTTGTAGTTCAAACCGTCTGTGATATTATTTTGTATTGGTTAATATCTAGATCTGTTTATTGGCTAGCCTCAGGAAATGCTAGCCATGCCCTCTGAAACAAGCAGAAAAGACAACAAGTACATGTATATACATCCAATTCACATTCATTTGAGAAACAATCACATCCATTTTTCACAGCAAATCAATTAATTAACTCAAATGAACTAAAATTAACCATTCATCAAAACGTACATATATACACACACATTGTTCAATTAATCTTTAAAAATTAGCCCTTCATGATGATCGACGCAGATGTAGCTAGTTTAACACGTTCTTCTTCCTCGACCCTTATGCCGCTTTCGAAAGGAGGCAACTCGTCAAATTGATTGTATTCTTCCTCGTCCACTACATTCTCAACTCCGACAATCCTCCTTTTTCCATGAAGAACTACGTGGCGCTTCTTATTTGCCGGGTCGGTAACATAGAAGACTTGAACAACTTGGTTAGCCAAGACGTAATGGTTCGTCTTTGTATCCGACACGCTCGAGGTCCACGGTAGTGACGCCAGCATTTGTCGACCTTCACCGTGGGAGATGGACCCAATGGCACCGAAATAGGGGATCTTGAAAAGCACATAGTCGAGCTCCCATATCTCCTCTATTTGCCCATAGTAGGAGCTCCTCACCCCATCGGCATCGAATGCATCTATCACGGACACCGCTGCTCGTTAGTGCTTTTATATCCCGAGCTGCACAGATAGAATGTGTACCCATTTATGTCAGATCCTCGCCATGTTACAATCAGAATGTTGGCCCTTTTGCCAACCATATCAAGATATCACTTGATAAGCTCCTAGCATGTCGCTCCTTCAACCATTGGTTG
Organism: Phyllostachys edulis; assembly: GCA_036346405.1. Lineage (NCBI taxonomy): Eukaryota > Viridiplantae > Streptophyta > Magnoliopsida > Poales > Poaceae > Phyllostachys > Phyllostachys edulis. The sequence goes on from CM070548.1 coordinate 63,641,952, forward strand.
AACCGCAAATGCATTGTGTTGTCTCGTGATCCAAACATCCGCCGCACCGATTACATTCTGTCAAGCACGTCCTTGTCTTTGGTCGATATACGGGACACTTTAGTCATGTGTTGCAAGACCGTGAAATGGGCTTGAGCATACGCATCCATATTTGGAGTGATTGCTTTCCTTCCGATGGTCCCGATACCTCGAGCCTCCCTCATGGCGAGATCGAGGCACACCCATCGGTTCGACTGAGCCATGTAATCGACGAGAACTCAATGACCTCTTCGGTTGCATAACCTTCGACGATCTTGCCCTCGCCGAGATCGATTCCGTACATATGACTTGAGAATTCCCATGAACCTCTCGAACGGGTACATGCTACGTAGGAACACGGGCCCGCACATCTTTATCTCCCTCACAATATGAACAATGAGATGGACCATGATATCGAAAAACGACGGAGGGAAATACATCTCAAGATCACATAGAGTCGTCACCACCTCGTCCTGCAGAGCATCTAGTCCTTCGGGATCGATGACCTTCTGAGCAATTGTGTTAAAGAAATAACATAGCCTCATGATTGTCTCCGGACCTTGATCGGCAAAATACTTCTAATTGCAACAGGGAGCATTTGTGTCATCAACACATGACAATCATGAGACTTCATGCCAATTAACTTCAAATCTTCCATCGAAACAAGTTTCTTCATGTTGGCGAAGTAACCGGACGGAACTTTCACACCATGCAAGCACCAGCACAGTTCGGTTCTCTCGGCCTTGGACAAAGTGTAACAAGCAGGGGGAAGGTACGTTCATCCTTTATCGGTCCTTGTTGGTGCTAACTCAGTCGATGTCCATATCAACCAAGTCAAGCCGCGTGCTGACACCATCCTTTGTTTTGTCACGAATGTTCAAGAAGAGACCAATCAAGTCATCACATACATTCTTCTCTATGTGCATGACGTCGATCAAAGGGCAAACTTCTAGGTGCTCCCAATAAGGTAAGTCCCAAAATATTGATCTCTTCTTCCACATGTTCTTCTTACGGTCCTTGATTTACATCCTTTCCAAGCACAACATCTAAATCCTTAACCATATCATAGACCTCTTTTCCGCTTAAATGCCTTGGAGCCGAACTGTCCTCCTTCTCTCCGTCAATTGTTTCTTCATCTGCGGTATGGGTGAGCCCTCGAAGGAACCTACGATGACACATGTACACGGTTTTCTTGAGTGATTCAGCCACACACTCTCGGTATCATCTAAGCAGTGAGTACAAACTTTGGCCCCTTTTGTACTCTGGCCCGACAGATTAGCAAGGGCAGGATAATCATTTATGGTGCAGAACAACAAGGAATGTAAAGTGAAGTTCTCTTGTTTGTACGCATCCCATACCTATACCTCTTCAATCCACAGTATTTTTAGATCTTCCATCAATGGTGCTAGGTACACATCAATATCATTCCCAGGTTGCTTCGGCCCTTGGATAAGTATCGACAACAAAATATACTTCCGCTTCATACACAACCAAGGAGGAAGGTTGTAGATACAGAGCGTCACGGGCCAAGTGCTATGTCGGCTGCTCATGTTACCAAAAGGATTCATTCCATCTATACTCAATCCAAACCTTATATTCCTCGGTTCGCATCAAGTCCGCAAACCTCCTATCGATGTTTCTCCACTGGGCGGAATCAGCAGGGTGTCTTAACTTTCCATCATTCTTACGCTCCTCTGAGTGCCAATACAACAGTTTTGCATTCTTTGGGTTCGCAAAAAACCACTTCAAACGGGAAATTACAGAAGATACCACGCCACCTTAGCAGAGGTCCTTTCTTCACCTCGATTCCTCATCATCATCGATTGATTCTTACGCTTGTATCGGGATCGTTGCACACCGGACATACATGCATGTTTGTATACTCGTTCTACGAGAGGATATAGTCGTTCGGACATGCATGTATTCTTTCTACTTCCATTCCCAATGGACAAAGAACCTTCTTGGCTTTGTAGGTGGTTTTGGGCAACTCGTTTCCCTCAAAAGCATGTCCGCTAAGAGACCTAACAACTCGTGAAACTCTTGTCGGACCAACCGTTGCTTGCCTTCAATTTCAGCAGTTTAAGCACGGATGACAACCTTGTGTATTCCGACTTGCAGCCCGGGAACAAAGGTTTCTCCGAGTCCTCCATCAAGCCCCGAATTGAACATACTCCCTCTCATCACGGTTCCTTCGCATCGCTAAGCATCCGATTTAGATTGTCATCGTGCGGCCTATCCAAATCGTAACCACAATCGACATCATTCGCACATATCGTTGACTTCTGATAATATGCATATCGTTGACTTCAGATAATATGCTCTTCACCGTGGATCGGTCCAACATGTATAACCCTTTTTGAAACCCTTCAATCAAGTGTACTTAGATCTGCGCTCGGTTGTTAAACATCTTCAGATTCTCGCAGTCAATGCATGGACAGTACATATATTCCACCCCCTTATTCAACATATCCTCCTCGGCAGCTCTTGTAAAAGCAGACACGCCATTAATGTACTCTTCACTCACACGGTTCTCAGCGTACATCCAACTTCGGTCCATCACACGGTTCGTATTGAAAACCCTGAAAATAAATAAAAGGGTGACTTTAAAAGCGTATTTTCTGAGGCTTAATTACGCTTTTTTCATTTTTACATTTTTCCGGATTTTATTAACTTACATGTGGGCCCTACTTGTCAGTGACTCATTTTTTATTTCATGATTTTATTTATAAAATCTATGGCGGTCCCACATGTCATAAACTCGTTAGTTTATTAACTAAATGATTAAAAATAGTAGGATTTGAAGCTCAAACTGGGCTTAGGGTGACATCGCATTGCTAATAGTCGTGCCTCGGCCCTAAGGTCGCCTGAGGCGAACCGACGGTGATGTCCCGTGGCGGCGCCTGAAACTAGCGATTTCGGCGTAAACGCCTGAAACTACTCAAATTAAAGGATGCTTATGCTTCAATAGCTCACCTCGATCACGAGGAAGGTGTCAATGAAGTCGGGAAGGTCCAAGGCGGTTGTCGTCGATCGGTGAACAGAGGCGATGGCGGCAAACTCCTCGGCGACAATAGTTTGAAATGGACCAGCCGCTCGGTGAGGTGAGGCGATACTCAAACCGAGCACGAACGGGCGATGGACCTCACCAGTAGCGCCAGAGATGGAGATCAAGAAGACTCTCATTGGCGGGAGCTATATATGTACCTTCGCACCGCTCGTGATGAGTTAATTATCACGACGGTTTTAAAATCGTTGTAACGACGCATGAATTGTCAAGATACTTCACGAGACGGTTCCGCTATATCAACCGTCGTGATGTGACCTCTTCAAATATGAACGGTTTTTAGCGCGAGAATAACATAGACGGTAGGTAAACAAAACCGCTCGAGATTGTGTTTATCTGAGCGGTTTCGATGAACCGCCTGTGATCAGGCGTCCAGTATTAGCATTTCTGTAGTGTACTGCTGTCCGTCTACGCTGGGCTAAGAATAGACCAACGAGGTGCTACTCATTGTTTCCATAATAAATTAGTGTACATCACTTGTATGGAAAAGTTGTCGACTTCACTGTACGTACATAATATTGGGTGAGCAAGGGCAAGCTTCTGGGCGCGAATAGGAGCCCCAACTGGCTTCAGGAGGAGAGAAATCGAAGGCAGATACCAAAGGAGATCGCGATCCGACTCAAAACGTAACATAACATATATGCATGACAACGTACCACGTACAGGGAGATTTAATTTCTTGCTGCATTTACGTCGCATGCGGCCATGCATGCATCAGGACTAGAGGACAAGGAGCAGACACCCTAGTCAAGCTACGGAGGACACTCCTTTTAGCGCCAATATGTCTAAAAGCTAAACTAATTAATTAACATATATTAGCCATACATGGACGCTAATTAAACCGCTAACTATTTCTTTTAAGAGGACAAGGAGCACGGACACCCTAGTCCGGAAAAGGCTCACGTCACCCACGTGAGTACGCCCCCACCTCGTACGCTGGAATTTTTGCCAAGGCTATGGGCCTCGTGGAGCGCGGATACCGAAACACAGTGTGCCAATCTATAGTAGCAAAAAGTAGAGTTTTTTTGCCAAGGTATAATGTGCCAATCTATAGTAGCAAAAAGTAGAGTTTTTTTCAGAAAGAAAAGTCTGAATAATAATGCTACTGAATTTTTTACTTAATTTACAGCATTATTCTCTCGAAAACATTGCTTTTATTCTTGCGTGCGCACTTGCCGACAGCGTTAATTGGATCTCTCTAAGTACACGTAGCGAGGGATGTGATAGGCTGTGAGGCTCTGTCGACGGTATACGGATAGCTCTTTAATTAATTAATTGACATCCGAATATATATCTCACAAGAATTATTCACCTAAAGTTAACGTTAAATCCCCGAGCGTATTTATGACTGTAGATGCGACTGTTCGAATAGATTAATTAACACTCTGCAGAGGTAGTACACTTCACCTATAAAGTATAACTAGTGTAGCTAGTATCAATCCTAACAAAACCTTTTCAAAACTTCACCTTTACGATTGACCCCCGATGTGTTTTACCGTCGTACCAACCCTACCACAGCGCTTTGGTACGACACACACCGTTGGACCTAAAGACGGTGGTGACGGCGGCCGACGGATTAGGGTGCGAGTTGACCCGTTTAGGGTTTGGGTTCACTGGTGCTCCTCGGGCTTAAAGGGAGACTGGAGTGGTGGAAGAGGTGGCGCCGCCTCGGCCACGGGGCAAAGGAGGGCAGTGGGGAAAAAAATGAACCAGAGTGGTTAGGAGGTAGATCCAACGTCACCAGATGTGCACGACATGGCATACCAATTAGAATTGCTACCCTAAGTTTCAGGTGTGCACGATATCTTCCATGTGTCGGAACTCAAGAAATGCCTCCGGGCTCTGAGTGAACTCGCTTAGTTAGAAAACATCGATCTCTAACCGAATCTTTCTTATCGGGAGCACCCAATCCGAATCTTAGACGAAGCCATACGACATACTCATAGCCACACCCTCAAGATGCTAAGAGTCCAGTGGAGCAACCATACCGAAGACGAAGCCACGTGGGAACGAGAAGACCGTCTTAGAGCCGAATTTCCTTATTTCTTTACCGAGCCCACGTAATCTCGAGGACGAGATTTTTTGTAAGGGGATAGGTTTGTAACATCCGAAAAATCCTAATTTTGGGAAAATAGGATGAAAATTGGTCGGAGAATAATTTTGGGCATGCTTACCTGAGGAAAAAAATTGTTTGAGTGCATTTTGTGAATTTTCAACAAAGGCAACAATGCATTTACATGAAAATAGAAATTTGTAAGAATTTTCGGAAAAATCACAGAGCATATAAAATCCTAAAAAATTTACATAACCAACTATACTGGGTCTGGAGCCCTCACAAAAATGTTCGTAAATTTTGGTCTCAGTTTTTTCAGTACACAAATTCAGCAAACACTCAGCCATAATTTAGAAATTTAAAAACTGTTTTTGAATTCCCACCGGACCTTTGGGCCAAAACTGAGCTGGCCCATTTTTGCTCGCCCAGCTCCAGCCCACACCAACCCCGCTCGCTCCCTCTCGCTGACGTGTGGACCCCACTCGCTAGAACCATTTGTCCACCTTGCTTCGCCCTCACCTGCTCCGTCCGCCCGCCCACGGTTTCTCCTTTTAGCGCCAATATGCTAGAAGCTAAACTAATTAATTAACGCATATTAGCCATACAAGGGCGCTAATTAAACCGCTAACTATTTCTTTAAAGATGACAAAGAGCACGGACACCCTAGTCCGAAAAAGGCTCACGTGCCAATCTGATTAAATAAGGTACAATGTGCCAATCTATAGTAGCAAAAAACAGAGCTTTTTTCAGAAAGAAAAGTCTGAATAATAATGCTCTACTGACTTTTTACTTAATTTATAGCATTATTCTCTCGAAAACATTGCTTTTATTCTTCCGTGCGCACTTGCCGACAGCGTTAATTGGATCTCTCTAAGTACGTAGCGAGGGATGTGACCGGCCGTGAAGATATGGTGCAAGTCTATATCCTTTCGTAATTAATTAGTATCCTGAGCTAGGAATGAATATATTCCATCCTAAACAACCATAGCTTCATATGCTGGATTTAACTGGTAAGTAAAGTTAACGAATTTGACCCAATATAAAAAAGCATCGAAAGCAACATAACCTATACTCCCTCTATATTTTAATACATAACGTTTGACCAAGCGTACAGTCAAACTTATATAACTTTGACTATTATTTTTTATATGATTTTGTTAGTAAAAAATTACAAAATTATTATATTATGAAAATATTTATCATAACAAATCTAATGATACTATTCACTCATGATCAATCTAAATAGTTTATCATATATTATTAGTCAAAGTTAGATAAATTTGACTGCACGCTTGGTCAAACGTCATGTATTTAAAAACAAAGAGAGTATATAATTAGTTCGGCACCCATAGAAACGCTAATTAATTTCTGCATAACCTGATCGAATTACCTTAATGTGGATCGATCGGGCAATCTTTAATGCAGCTGTATTAGTTTCGCTCGTCGATCGCAAAGAAAACATCTACTGATGATAGTGGACCGGGAATCCTAGGACTTGACAAGTGAACATCATGGGAGCTCAAACTGACTGGATGCCTACCCACTGAAATAGCATGGGAGGAATGGCAACAACTGATTGGATGACAAGTGAACAGCATGGGAGCTCAACTGCAGCAAACCCTCCCCCCTCCTAATTCCACTGCCCGGCTTCTCCTCCGGTCAATTCTATCGGTCGCTGTCATCACTTTATTCTCCGTCTTATCGTTGTCACATCGCTGTCTGATGCATGCATGCGAATTTCAATTAGCTCGCGCGGGAAGGATTCCCTCCCACAGCTGCTATAAATTAGAGAGCGAGCGAGCGTGATTTCATTTCGCCGTAGCTCGCTCTGTTTCTCTTTCGGCCGCTCTCTTGCTCTATCGATTATATTTTTGGGGATATTTTAGCGTTATTAACCACCGTCATTATAAGCCAATTTAGCAGGTATTTTTTTTATCACTATCGATTTTTCTTCGTTCGTAAATTCTTTATTAATTGCATACTTATGTAGCTGTAATTTTCTAGGCGCACCTATTATAGGCGTTCTGAAATTTTCTTAGGAAAATCTATTTGACTTTATTAGTCACATTTAATTAGCCTCATTTGAACTTTATTAGCCATTGGCTTTGTTCTCTAATCATAGAAATCTTAGGATATCTGTGTGGGCGCGCGCGCGCTAAACGGGATATTACACCAGTAACTCAATGCTTCATTGCTATGTTAAGCCAACGACACTGCAATCCCTCATTGCTTCAGAAGAATAAAACTCAATTATGCATGTAGCACGAGATCCAGAGTAAAATGCCGTCACAATATTAGAAAGTAGCAGGATGCACGCGACGAGGTCGTTAGGATGCACCTGGCAACCTCGTTAGGATGAGGTTAGAGCATCGGTTCGGCCAACCTGTCCCGGAGCGTGCACGTGGCGTTCCCTGGACTTGGCTAAGGCACTTCAGTCAATGCCCGCAGGATGCACCTAATGAGGTCGTTAGGACGCACCTCGTTGCTTACCTTCTTCAGCTCTTTGGTTGGGTCCTGTTTCCAACCACACAGGGTGATTTGTGCTACCCCAGCTTCATTCGCGTCGCCGAGTTATTGGTTGACGCGGAGGCTGGGCTAATGCCTCAGTATAGCTGGGGATCAACCGTCCTTTACGTTACATATCGGGGGTTGTGTGATGCTTCACGGTGCGACACCGGTGCTACTCCCAACCTGACCATCTGCTATGTGCTCCTGTAGCTATGGAGTTGGGAGTGTTGGATATATGCCCTAGAGGCAATCATAGAGATGATTATATTTCTTTATGTTCATAATATTGGATAAATGTTATTCTGTTCCATGAATGAATCATTAGTTATGAAGATTAAACGAGTATGTGACTTGTTGGTGAAGCTCTTTTAACTTATAATGATATCGCTCTAAATGTATCCCCGGTCGAATGTCACTGGTCGGAACGCTAGTGACTCTACGACCAGCACATGTATTGATTGATGACCATGTTTCACCGGTCATGGATATAGGGATATCGAATCGATAATGTGGACACATGTTAGAGAACATGGTGTTGGATAAGACCCACCTTGAGACACTATTGAGATTGTTATGATTATATGTGTCATTAGTTGGTCTCAAGAAATGATGATGTATAAACCTTAGACCTGAGATCAGCATGGTTTCCTACATGTGTAATAGCACTCTTAGGGGTTGCCAAACGCTACTCGTAACTGGGTAGTTATAAAGGTAGCTTTCGGGTATGCTATAAAACATACAGAGAGATGTGACTGGTCGGATATGGGATTTGCCCCTCCTAACATAACAGGAGAGATATCTCTGGGCCCCTTGAAGTGGTCGGATAAAGAAAGTGCATGGCCATGCCACTGGTGGTCGAAGAGTTCGACCACATAAGGTTATCCAATACTCGATCGAGAAAGTATTGAACAGTCCATGGATGACACAACATCTCACCTGGAGTTCAACCAGATATCGTGAGGCAAAGGGAGAATAGATGAGTAGGTCGCTTAGTTCGACTAGTTACAGACTAGTCGTATGGAGATACGAGCTGGTCATAGACTAGTCGAACGTAATCACAGAGTGGTCGTAACCTGGTCGTAATGAGTTACGAACTGATCACGACCACATGCGAACTGGTCGTATAGAGATAGGATCTGGTCGTAAGTGATGAGGACCTGGTCGTAGATCATATTGCATTAAGGTTCGTCTGATATAATTTGTGTGTATTCGGGAATCGTTATGTCTGCTAGGAACCGCTTCGACTCGTGGTCGGAAAGGGTTTCAGTCACAACCGAACTACGCATGAACCTAACGGGTCACACACTTAATGGGTTGGAACAAACCAAGATGCGGATCTGATTAAATAGCGTATTTGGATAGGATCCGTCACGGGCACTATATAAGGAGATGCATGAGGTCATTGGGCGTTAGACGAGTTGACGTGAGTTGCTCTCCCGAAACCCTAGCCGCCATCTTCTTGAGAGCCTTGCCGTGCGACTTGGTGCTAGCACACCGGTGTACGGTTGTTCCTTCCCTGAACGTGTGGATACCATAGAGGCGCTTCTACGTTGTTGCGCTTGAGGACGATCCGCGATCTTCGCAAGGAACTGCAGAGGTGCTGGAGGAGACGATCGACTCGTGAGGACGCTGGACGATTGACTAAGACCATTGCATCAACGTCCTTGACGTTGGACGATCGACTACGACCAGTACATCGACGCGCGCTTCGTTGGACCAGGCTGCTCCGACGCTTCTTCCGCTCCTCTGCGCGTCTAGTGGTAATGATCTGTGATCATCTTCTTGCTTGGCTTCCTGGTTTACGTGGTAGAATTTTTGAATTATTGCTATCGTAGCCTACCCGTATCCCTATAGTGGTATCAGAGCCATCCTGCATAGTTTTTGATCTGGATCGGTCGCATATACTTGATATGTGGTAGTAGTAGATTGGATCTATTACTGGTCGGGTCTGGTAACCTAGGCCCTGGTCGATAAGATCGATCAGTTTTCGGTGGTAGTAGATGGGTATAAGAGGAGGTATAAGTTAAGAGCACCAGATGATTCACTCGACTTGTTTTCGACTACTTTGCATGATACTCCTACCGGTTGGAATTCCGCCATCGGAGTATACCGCATTATGTGGTCGTATCAAGGCAGTAATCAGATTGGTTTGGAATAGGGTTAATAGGGACCGCCGTGTTGGCTAATCGTACCGCGCGTTATAGGTAGTATGTGTTCATGTCGTCCGATAGAATTGGATTCTATGCGTAACTTGTTTTTGCAGGGATTGATGTGAATAGTATGGCCCATTGTGTATGTGATGCATGTATGGATTTTCATGACCTGCGTGTCATGTTGTGAGATAGCTATCGAGCTACATATTATTGTATAATGGTCTGTGTACCGACAGATAGCTATCAAGCTACATATTATTGTATAACGGTCTGTGTACCGACATGTGATGCTTGATAATATCCTATGTAATTCATTACTAGCTCTTAGGAGTAATTGCTTAGTAGATGAATGCGGTCGGAGACTTCAAGCATGGTGGTCGGAAGACATCAAGCATGCTGATGGAGATCGTCATGTTAAGGGCCATACTATTTCACAGTGATATGATTATCTGTGAATGTTTGTGTTTATTCCTGTCATGATATTAAGTCATGTTTTTCATTAGATGCTTTTAACATGATAAAAGTAAAATTCCCTCACATAATGTTAAGTTAAATTGATGCCTTTCCAATAAGCTGCACCATCAAAAGTCTTGTATTTTAATGGTAGGTCTTGCTAAAGCGGAATGCCATTAACTTTCCTTGACTAGATGGGTTTGTGTCGGACACTTACACGCATTGCATTAGTTTAACTTGACAAGGTCATCATAATGGTTATGGACCTTGGGGCATAGGGTTGGGTGCTGAAGCATAGAGATGCTGCCCAACAACAAGAGTCATATAGAGATATGATTAGCAAAGGGTTGCTTACCGAATTCACTAATCTTCTAGCAGTGATGCCAAAGCTCACTAGTAGATTATCTGATTGTGGATCTTGAATCGCTAAATGTCATAAGAGGGATATGGTATTTAGTGGGAGTATCTTTATTAAATTGTTTAATAGAAGTTACTTTTCTTGAACATATATCTTAGTTTTGCATATTTTATATTGTAGATCATGGCACCAATCGTTGTACCAACATCCAGTTTTGCTTTACGTTCGGTACTTGATAAGGAAAAACTGAATGAAACAAATTTTGCGGATTGGTCCCGCAACCTAAGAATTGTTCTTAGGCAAGATAAAAAGGAACATGTTCTAGAGGAAGCAATTCCAGATGTGCCTGCTGATAATGCTGCTGCTACTCTTAAAACCGCCTATAAAAAGGCATGTGATGAGTCCCTTGATGTTAGCTGTCTCATGCTTACTACGATGAACTCAGACCTTCAGAAGCAGTTTGAGAACATTGAGGCCTACGATATGATCGTGGCGCTCAAAGGCATGTTTGAGACACAAGCAAGAACAGAGAGATATGAGATCTCAAAGAACTTGTTTGGGTGTAAGCTAGCTAAGAGTAGTCCGGTGAGCCCACATGTGATCAAGATGGTTGGTTACACACAGAGCTTGGAAAAACTTGGTTTTCCACTTAGTCAAGAGTTAGCTACAGATTTGATTCTTGCTTCGCTTCCTACAAGCTATGGTCAGTTCATTCTGAACTTCCATATGAATGGCTTAGACAAGAATCTCACCGAACTGCATATGATGCTTAAGACTGCAAAGGACAGCATTAAGAAAAGCAACAGTCATGTGATGATGGTGCAAAAGAGTACAAGCTTCAAGAAGAAGGCTAGGACTTGGGTCAAAGGAAAGGGCAAGAAAGTTTCGGATGGGATCCAAACTAATAAGCCTAAGCCCAAGACTAAGTCTGGCCCGACTCAAGAGAATGAATGCTTTTACTGCAAGGATTCAGGACATTGGAAAAGGAACTGCAAGAAATACCTGGCTGATCTGAAAAAGAATGGTGGGACTAAACCTTCCACTTCAGGTATTAATGTTATAGATGTTTTTCTTGCTGATTCTTCTATTAACTCATGGGTATTTGATACCTGGTCGGTTGCTCATATTTGCAATTCTATGTAGAGTCTAACAAAGAATAGGAGAGTTGCAAGAGGCGAGATGGATCTTCGCGTCGGGAATAAAGCAAATGTTCTTTGCATTAGTCGTCGGGACTTTACCATTGTTTTTGCCTTGAGTGATTTATTATGGAATTAAATAATTGTTATTACGTTCGACCATGAGTAGAAACATTATCTCGGCCTCATGTTTGATGGCAGAGGGTTATAAATTCATTATTGAGGACAATGGTTATTCTATATTTTTGAATGATATGTTTTATGGCTATGCTCCTGTTTTGAACGGGTTGTTTATTTTAAATCTTGATGATGCACCCATCTTTAATATTAATGCAAAGAGGCTTCGACCTAATAATATGAATTCCACTTTCATATGGCATTGTCGTTTGGGTCACATAAGTGCGAAACGCATGAAGAAGCTCCATGATGATGGAATTCTAAACTCATTTGATTTAGAATCATTTGAAACGTGCGAATCTTGCCTACTCGGGAAAATGACCAAGACACCTTTCACTGGTCGGAATGAGAGGGTGTCCGACTTGTTGGCACTCATACATACTGATGTGTGTGGACCAATGAGCACGATAGCTAGAGGCAGTTTTCAGTACTTCATTACTTTCACCGATGACTATAGTAGATATAGATATATCTATTTAATGAGGCACAAGTCGGAATCGTTTGAAAAGTTCAAAGAGTTCCAGAATGAGGTACAGAATCAACTTGACAAGACAATCAAATCTTTGCGATCTGATCGTGGAGGTGAATTTTTGAGCTAGGAATTTGGTAATCATTTGAAACAATGTGGAATTGTTTCACAGCTTATGCCACCGGGTACTCCACAATGGAATGGGGTGTCCGAGCGGCGTAATAGGACCTTGTTGGACATGGTTCTATCGATGATGAGCCAATCTGATCTGCCATTGTATTTTTGGGGTTACGCTCTAGAAACTGTCGCTTTCACTTTAAATAGGGTACCATCTAAATCATTAGATAAGACACCATATGAGATATGGATTGGGAAGAGTCCTAGCTTATCTTTTCTAAAGATTTGGGGGATGTGATGTCTATGTTAAGCGTTTGACGTCTGATAAACTCACACCCAAGTCGGATAAATGCTTCTTTATAGGATATCCTAGGGAAACCAAATGATATTATTTCTACAACCAAGGGGAGGGCAAAGTGTTTGTTGCCCGAAATGGTGTCTTTTTGGAGAAATAGTTTCTTTCCAAAGAAGTCAGTGGGAGAAATGTGCAACTCGAAGAAATTCGAAAAACATCTGAAAGTGTTTCAACTCCTACTGAACCTCTACAGGATGAACAAAATGTTGTTGAACCTGTAGATGAGGCATCAGCCCCACGTAGATCTAAAAGGCCACATCAATTGCCTATAATGTATGGGCATGACGTATTATTATTGAATAATGATGATCCTAACACTTATAAGGAAGTGATGATGGACCCAGACTTTGAGAAATGGCATGGAGCCATGAAATCCAAGAGAGACTCCATGAGAGACAACCAAGTTTGGAACCTAGTCGATCCACTTGATGATGTTAAAACCCTTGAGTGCAAATGGATCTATAAGAAAAAGATTGATATGGATGGAAATGTTCACATTCATAAAGCTCGACTAGTCGCAAAAGGTTTTCGACAAGTTCAAGGAGTTGACTACGATGAGACCTTCTCACCGGTAGTGATGCTTAAATCTGTACGGATCATTCTAGCTATTACTGCATATTTCGACTATGAGATATGGCAAATGGATGTCAAAATGGCTTTCCTTAATGGAAACCTAAGTGAGGATGTGTACATGACACAACCTGAAGGTTTTGTTGATTCAAAGAATGCTAGTAAAGTGTGCAAACTTCAGAAGTCCATTTATGGATTGAAGCAAGCATCTCGGAGTTGGAATATACGTTTTGATGAGGAGATCAAAAGGTTTGGTTTCATCAAAAACAAAGAAGAACCTTGTGTTTACATGAAGGTTAGTGGGAGCGCACTTGTAATTCTAATCTTATATGTGGATGACATATTATTGATTGGGAATGACATTCCTATGCTGGAATCTGTTAAGGCATCATTGAAAACCAGTCCGGCACGAGTGAACTACAACATGGATGGAGAGGGCGCACTTGGAGGTTTTACAGGAGCAGTATCTGTACGACGTTCGGATGTACGGTGAGTACCTGGAGTGGTACGTACCACGGTCACGCGCCAGACTCACCCTAACTCCATCAGAGCTCCCAGAGCAGGCGACGCACCACGAGAGCCTCCGCCACTCGTTCGATCGTCACAATGCTTTGTGGCGTGACGACACAGTAAGACACTTGCAACATCTGATCGTTTTGTTGATGATATTTGTACTCTTTGTTAGTGTACATGTTATGTATGTCACTTCAGTTGGAGTGGGCACAACACATCGGAGACTGCTATCTGTAGCCCAGACACAACACCGGGGCTGCTGAAAACTTTGAAGTACATCTTCGCGGAGTCAAAGAACATAATAAAGAAATTGAGCTGCGGTTGTTCGACGGACGATGTCCTGCACATCGGGCACCAAGTGGGGGACCGTGCTCACCCGCTAGGTCATCACAACCTAGCGAGTCCAATCGGCGTCTTAGTGCTTCTCGTCAGTCATCCGCGGGCCAGATTGATAGGGAGGTAAGTTATGTACAAATCTACATTATGTTTTTTGGTTATGCCTTACGTTCCGCTAACATCATGTCGTTTGCCCGCGCAGATCTGTCGGGATGCATCACTTGTACCGTTGGCGTTCGGTACACAGACCAACGCCCCTCCTCGGTCATCTGCACTGCACATTCGGGAGGTATGAGATTCTCAGTTTACGTCCAGAGTGTTTATTTCGACTAACATCATTCCGTCTTGCATCCTTCAGTTGACCGTGGGGGTGACAGCCAGTTCACGTCCACTGATGATTAGGATACGGGTCTCCCAGCTCCTACCAGGGAACAATACACGGTGTCAGGGTTTGGACTATGGCAGCTAGGGTTTAGAGCGTACACAGGGTAGAGCTCCTCTGGGTTCGCTGTCCCACCGTACATTCAAGCTAGAGCTCCTCCGAGTTGGCTGGCACACCGTACATCTAAGGCAAAAGCTCATCCGCATGACCGGAGTTGCAGACATCATACCTTGGGGGCGAACAATTCGCGAGTGGATTTATACAGTCCGTCGTTCATGAATTTATTGTAGGTGGCCCCGAGTTCGGCATGCCTTAGCAGGATGACATGTACGCTTACCAGACTTAGCTTCCTCTGACTCAGCTTACTGGTGCACCTCCGCCCACTCAATATACTCAGTAGTCTCCGTACCCCTCCGATCCGACATGCGTTCTCCGCACTGGCTGACGTATCCCACGGGACATGCTTGACGAAAAACATCCAGGCACATGTGGACGCAGCGAGCAGAGAGTAGTGCCTTAGATGAGTGAGCCATATTATATCCTGTGTTATGCTATTCTATTTTTGGTATATTTGTATTCATATTTTGTTTTCCTATATTTGTACGCATATTTTGTATGTTATGTGTGTACTACAGCGCCATATTGTATATTGACATTTCCAATAGAGTTGCCATGTAGCTTTTTTTCCATAGATAAAATTAATGACATTTCAAAATGGTTACAAGTACTACATGCATGCGGTTCGATTACAAGAATTACATGATATACACGCGGGTTTGTAGCACTCGGGATGGAGGATGCAAACCCCAAAACCCCCTCCCAAAACCTCCACCTAAAACCCCTCTCTTATGAGTGTCTCTTACCTAGAGTAGTCCTGTGGTACTAAACTTCCCGCATTCCAAGTCACATGAAATCATAAAACCCTAATTTCCAAAACCTAAAATCCAAATTTTTGAAACCTAAACCCTTAATTTTTGAGACAATTTTAGAACACATATAAAATTCTAGAAATATTACACAATCAAGTAAACTGTGTAAGGAGCCTTTAAAACAAATTTCATAATTTTTGGAGCTCATTTTCTATATTTATAAATTCCTACGAACAATACACTTAAATAAAATTGCGAGAAAGATTCAGAATGAATACAATTGTGGAAAAATTACACCAGCAAGTACACTGTGTCAGAAGGCTTCACAAGAATTTTCATATTTTGTTGAGCTCATTTTGTATATTTTAAAATTCCTACAACACCACATGGCCGCTGAAACCATAATTTTGGGAGGAGAGAGATCAAGACGGCTATTGTCTTTGGAGCTCCTTCATTTGCACGGTGGTGTCTTGCGTAGGTCTTCCACCACAGGGTGGCCGATATAGCCAAAAACTCATTTTCACACACATGCAATTTCACTGTTAGACTCTGTACGTCGATCGTATATGGGACACCAGAATATATGTCTCACAAGAATTCTTCACCTAAAGTTAATGTTAAACTTGTGGGGGAATTAATACGGATGTCTAATGCAAAATCATGCTTCAACGCTAACATGCAAAGCAATCTGACTTATTGAAAAGGAACGACGAGAGAATTGTCGTGCATATATTAAAGCAGGAAGTGGAGAGGGAGAGAGATAGAGGGAGTGAGGGAAGAGAGAGCCAGGCGAAAATAGCTCAAAGAAGCGCAACAACGCTGAGAAAAAAGAGGGACAAGGAATGTCAAGACTCAAGTAAAAAGCATACCAGCTTTTCGGCACCGGCCAAGATCCAAAGCCTAGCCTCTTCTTTGATCTTGGCAATAAGGTTTGTTGGGCTTGTGAACGCCGAATGAAAAATCCATCCATTCCTCTCTTTCCAAATCTCCCAAGTGACCATCATGAGGTGGGTCGCCGTGGCCTCTTTCGGTGTGTTTGTCATTGATAGAATGGATTCCCACCAATGGAGGATGGAGGGGGTAGGGTTGTGCTATGTTTTGTGAAAGGGTAGGCCAGTTGATCCATTGGGCGAGGAGTGCCCACACCCGTTTGGTGTAGCAGCAATCTGCAAGGATATGGATGGTTGACTCCGGCACCTGAGAGTATAGTGGGCAGGTGGATTGGTTTGGCCATCCACGTGCCTCGAGGCGGTCCGCTGTCCATAATCTATTTTGAATGGCTAGCAAAGCAAAAAAAATTATAGTTGTGCGGTGTCCATGCCTTCCAAATTAGGGAATTCATGCTTGTTTTGGTGGCTCCGAAGAACTGGGCTCTGTATGCTAACTTTGCAGTGTATTCCCCGTTTGGGTTAGTTTCTTGGTGATCACATCGTTGTTGTTTTTTGTCTAGCGTAATTTCGGCGATGAGGTTCCAAAGCACGACGAACTCTTGTATGTGTTGCACCATTAAGTGATGTGTGATGTTTAGGTCTTGAATCCAACATCCTTTGTTTAGAGCTGCTTTCGCTGTTCTAGATTTTCTACATGAAATTGTAAGGAGGTTTGGTGCAATGTCGCAAGGTCTTTTGCCCTGTAGCTAGGTTGATGTCCAGAAGGTCGCCGCTTTTCCATTGCCTAGTGTTATGTGAGTTGCCGCAGCAAAGAGTTGCATGTCGAGCTCATTGCAAGGGATCTCCATGTTGGTGATATGCCCTAGAGGGAATCATAGAGATGATTGTATCATGTCTATGTTTATGAGTTATAGAATAAATGTTATTATGTTCCTTGAATGAATCATCAGTTATAAAGATTAACAAGTATGTTACTTGTTGGTGAAACTCTTTAACTTATATGATGTCATTCTAAATGTATCCCTGGTCGGATGTCACTAATTGGAACACTAATGACTTATCATCCAACACATGTATTGATTGATGACCATGTTTCACCAGTCATGGATATAGGAATATCGAATCAATAATATGAATACATGTTAGAGAACATGGTGTTGGATTGACCCACCTTAAGATACTAATGAGATTGTTATGATTTTATGTGTCATCAGTTGGTCTCAAGCAATGATGATGTATAATCCATAGACCTGAGAACAACTTGGTTTCCTACATGTGTAATAGTACACTTAGGAGTGGCAAAACTCTACTCCGTAACTGGGTAGTTATAAAGGTAGCTTTTAGGTATGCTATGAAATATGCAGATGGATGTGACTGGTCGGATATGGGATTTGCCCCTCCTAACATAACATAAGAGATATCTTTGGGCCCCTCGATGTGGTCGGATAAAGAAAGTGCATGGCCATGCCGCTAGTGGTCGAAGAGTCGACCACATGAAGTTATCTGTCACTTGCTCAAGAAAGTATTGAATAGTCCATGGATGACAAAATATCCCACCTAGAGTTCAACCAGATATCGTGAGGCAATGGGAGAATACACAGCAGGTCCTTCAGTTCGACTAAATACGGACCGATCGTATGGAGATACGAGCTAGTCATAGACTGATCAAACATTATCACTAATTGGTCGTGAACTGGTCGTAAGGAGTTACGAACTGGTCATGACTAAATATGAACTGGTTGTATAGAGATACGAGCTAGTCATAAGTGATTAAGACGTACCTAGTCGTAGATCATATTGCATTAAGGTTTGTCTGATATAATTTATGTGTATCCGGGAATCGTTATGTTCTGCTAGGAACCGCTAATGACTCGTGGTCAGAAAGGTATTTCTGAGTCACAACCGATTATGCATGAACTTACAGGGTGTCACACACTTAACGGGTTGGGACAAATGAGCTCAGATAGGATCTGTTATGGGCTCTATATAAGGGGATACATGAGGCTATTGGAATAGAGGACGGACAACGTGAGTTGCTCCACCAAAACCCTAGCCGCCATCTTCTCGAAGACCCTACCGTGCGCATCGATGCTATCACACCGATGTACCGTGTTCCATTCCTGGACGTGTGGATACCGTAGAGGTGTTGTTGTGGTTGCTGCTGGCTGATCGAGGACGATCCTCAACCTAAACAAGGAACACGATTGGTTGTTGGAGGAGATGATTGACACCAAGGATACTAGACGATCGACTACGACCACTTCATCGATGCGCTCGATGTTGGATTAGGCTGCTCCAATTCTTCTTCCGCTGCGCTGCGCGTCTAGTGGTAATGATCTATGATCTCTTGCTTGCATGGCTTCCTGGTTTACGTGGTAGATTTTTGAATTGCCAGCTAGTGTAGGCTACCCGTATCCCTTCACTCCATGCCATTCCATGGTTTGTTTTGGGATCTCCATTCGTGCCAAAGCTGCCTTAATCTAAGAGTCTAGTGAAGTGTTCTAGGTCCAGAACCCCAAGTCCACCAAGTTCTTTGGGTTGGCAGACGTGCACCCAGTTGGCTGTGCATTCACCGCTTGTCAACGCTTCGAAACCCACCCAAAGGAAACGTCGCCTTCTTTAGTTAATGCTTTTGATGATGCACTTTGGTGCCTTGATCGCTATTAGGAAGTAGATTGGTTGTGATGAGAGGACAGATTTGACTTCCATTAGACGATCGACCGGGGTGAGCATTTTCCCGTGCCAACTTACAAGACAGTTTTGTGCTTTATCCTTTAACGGTCGGTAGTCGACTTTGCGCAGCTTGCGGATGTTTAGAGGAAGGCACATATATTTAATTGGGAAGGTCACCATCATTGCCTAGAAATTTTGTAGAACCATGTGAAGGTCAAGACCTTCACATCCAATTGGGCTTTTCAATATATTCGTCCTGAGTCATGTGGTGTCTCCAAATTTATGTAGGATTAGGGATAACATGTCAATGTCATCGGCGAGGGGGGCTAGAATAATGGCTGTGTCATCCACGTACATGGAAACTCTCACTACTACAAGAACATCCATACACCAACGGATAGCTAGCAACGGATCTAACATCCATTGCAAACGGGCTCATTGGGCTAACACTAATAGATACGCCATCTCTCCCATGTCTGAGCCAAATTAAAGGAAAAGGCAAACATCCCACCGTCCCACCCCCACCCCCTTAACTTCCACCCATCCCTAAAGAGTCCATTGCTCCAGCAGCGGCGACGACCCTTGGCTTCCAATTCTCCAATGGTGTCTCCCCCCACAATCCACAATCCAAACTGCAGCACTCCCGTCTCCACTCATCGTCTTGTTCCACACCTCCACCTCCCGCACGGGAGATCTATCTATCACCCATTCAAGCCTCGTCCATGGCACCGTCACGCTTCGCTCATCTTGTTTGGATCCACCATTGCCGTCTTCCCCAAGCGCGTGAGCCGCACTCGCCAGACGCCGTCTGAGTCGTGCTCACCGCACTGCTCGTCGCCTCCACCTTACTCCTCGCACTCATCGCCTTCGGCGTCATCTTGCTTCCGGTATCCGCCCCACCGCCACCACCGGCGGCGAGGCCAAATCCACCGACTCTCACCCCGCGCGCCCTCGTGGCCACCGCGACCTTAGGTGAGTGAGAGGGTTGTACTTGTCCAGATTTGGTTCGATCTGGTGCTGATTGCTGATAATTTGCTCCTTTCATTAGTCCAAGGAAGAGTGTGAGTACTTAATTGGATTGGCTAAGCCTCACATGGTGAAATCAACGGTTGTTGATAGCACTACTGGTAAAAGCAAGGACAGCAGGGTTTGCGGCGGTGGATCTACGAGGGCCTGTTGCTCGATAGGGCCATACACATGTATGGATGGGCACAATCTTGGCTTTTCAAGAACACAAGAGGCGTTTGCGTGTGGAATTGTAAGATAGGAGAGATTTTTTCTAAGGTGTTTCACCATGTCATCTTCTTTGTTGGGGATGGTTCATCAATCTCTACTCTCCAAGGCATGTTGGAATGGAAAATTCTAGGAGATTGGTTCCCAATTTCGATGAACCCTAGGCTGAATTGCAAGACAGAAGGGCGATTCCTGTCTTGGATTTCTCAATCGAGTGGGAAAGTTTCCATGGCTCTGAATGATAGATTTCCCTTGTGCATTCAGTGCTATTCAACTGACACCTGCTAGAGAAAATAGGATCCGAATGTAAAATCATTATAAACAACTAATTTACCAGATCAAGGAAGGGTCACAGTTTGCAAATGTTTTAGCTTCAGTTTTCAAGATGGCAATGGCAGATTTTTCTGAAAGCATCTTTCGACAATTCGATTTGTGCTTTCAATCGAATATGGGGTTAGAGTTTTAGTCTTATCTGAATTTTTTTACATGAAAAAAAAACAAGATGCCTGTTACATCCGAAGTCATAGTATTGTTAAGATTGCAAATAAATTTCTATCCTGATGTCTACTATGAGATGTATACCCTTTGACTTTTTTGGTTTTGCTATTATGTTAGGTACAAAACTTGCTGGCTTCCCCTTCTTGCCAAGCACACTCAAGCTGCTATTGTAGATAGATGGGCCTTTGGTTGTCCCTCTTGATTGCGAATGGATATGGCATTGCCACCAGCTTAACCCGGTACAGATCTTTACATACGATCATTTGTAATTTAGGATGTTGCCCAGCCGATGCATGGCATTGGATGCTCTGAACACTACATTAGACAACTAGCTGCATTCCCCGATGTAAAAAATAGTGTCTGGTTGGAATTATCTATATGCAATACACCTAGTGGGGTATTGTTTATACCATCAACCTACGAAATATGTTCTCAAGCACTTGCTGTCAGTCATTAAATTTGAAGCAGTGCAACATATGCTAATGTGAACATTGCAAGGTATGTACTGTATCTTGCTTATGATTTTACTTTGCCCTGTCTTGTACTTCATGATCTGTCATTGTCCCAAATCTGTATATCCTTCATAGCCTCAATGTTTCTCCCTATGAACTTTGGAAAATCAATTTAGTGATGAGTTTCTTGGGGGCACCAATCATGGAGAAATTATGCTAAGATGTCATTATGTTTGTTTGTTTTCTACATCATATATTGTTCCTTGTTCAATGTTAGCTAGATATTTGGTCATGAATTTAGGTGCAAGAAGCTCTAAGCCTCTAAATCTTCATTTTTAAAGTCTAGTTTGAATCTTGTGCCAGATACTCAAACTAGTTTCCATGAATTCACTTTTTTAAGGGTAATTTCCCAATATCAAATGGTGGTAAAGCCGTTTACTCGGTGATAAACATCGAGCTTGATCGGATCATTGAGGTAGTGCATTTATTTGATCAACCCTTCCACATGTCCTTATTACCGCCCACTGTGCTCACCAATAAGTAATTATCCCTATTGCACATTGTTATTTCATTGACTTTAAATCAATGCGGTGTGCAAGTTCCTTGATGAGAAGTGGTCGCCTAAGTTCACACTCATTGTTGCTCGGAAAAATCATCATACAAAATTTTTCGGTGGCTCTCCTAATAATGTTCCTACGGTAAGCTTTATTTTGAATCTACCTACAAAGTTCCCTATGATTTATGGAGGCGGACATTGCCCTTTTACGTGAATTTGTGATTATGCGTGAAATGATGATAAAAGTTAGTGTTAATGCCATTACAGTAGGTACTCTTGTGGACAAACAAGTGTGCCACCCGAAATCTGACTTCTACATGTGTGCACATCTTTGGGATGATTGTAAGCTAGCTAAGTTCTCTGCTTTGTTTTGTTGTCGTCGGTGGTGGTTTGCAATCGTTTTAGCTTGCGGTGCATTTATATAGAGCTAATTGTTTTATGTTGGTTATGCATGTCGAGGGAACAACAAGGCCAACACATTATCATGTTACGCATGATGAGATAGGCTTCTCCCGATGACTGAACAAGGCCAACACATTATCATGTTACGCATGATGAGATAGGCTTCTCCTGATGGCTGCGATGGTTTGTGCATTCACTCTCCCTCGTTATGCGTAGAAAATTGTACCACATGTCATTACGACAACTTGTTGGCATGCTATGTTTTATCTTGTTGCTTTGGCCTGTTTGGTGTCGAGAGAGCACTACTGACCATATCGGTTAGTGCGCCACTTTTCACGCCATTCCAGTTTGTCTTGGTTAAGTTGGCCACTATTTTCATCCTTGTGCCGGTGCTTATCCGTATTTTTTTTGCAGTTGCTCTAGTTTGCTACGCCCATCTTGCTACTGCCTAGGTGGGCACATTCCTGAAGTTTCAAGATTTGTCAGATGCGTCGTCGAGCCAAGGAGGCCATACGTCTATGGGCAGCATTCCTATGCCGGAGCTGCCTCGCCTGCACGAGAAAGTGAGGAGCAAGAATCGGTATCCTTTGATCCATCTCAAATAGTGATAATATCTGGTGTAACTCCTGCAATGGAAATACTAAGTTTCTGAAAGATAATGTTACTTATGGAGGTTTGTCAAGCGGATTGAAAAATGGTTGAGCATCAAAATGATATAATACACTGTTCCTTTTAGTTTTGTTACTTTAATATTGTTATTTTGTTTTTTTTCCTAATGGTGCATTAATGGACTCCAATTTTTCATTGTAGGTTGATAAGATAAATAGATCCTATGAATGATATGTTGAATGAAGGTAGAGAATGGTGACATAGGCGGATGATTTTCATTACGATTAGATTTCATTCTCTTAGGAAATGATGTTCAAGAAAAATATTTATATCATGTCTTATGTGGATGGTTCTCTATGTAATGCAACAATTTTTTTAATATATGAGTGTTCTTTTTACCATACTCTGACCGATAATTATTATTTTTACTTTGACTTTTACACACTTATAATTGTTGCAACAACCTAATTATATTAGTTCCCAAAATAGCAAAAGTCATCTGTGTATGGTAAGTACCAGCGCTTCTATGCGTTGTGACAATATAATTATATCCATTGTCAAAATAGTAAAAGTCATCCATGCATGGTAAGTACCAGCGCATACAAGTGTAGTTACAACTTTGATTATATCCGTTCTTGACGACAAGCGCCTTTTAGTATCTATTGCCAACACTTGTTTATCTATTGTAATAGGCGCTATAGCGGCCTCAATGGCAGCGCATATTAAATCTTGTTGGTATAGACCGTAGCAACACTTATTTGAATTTTACCAACGCATATATCGTTGGTAAAAGTATTCATCTTGTAGTGTCTAAAGGTTGTGCTTCTTCCTCTGAGAGGTTGGAGTAGGCCCTTATCGGTTGCCAGATCGAAAACTCTCTGTAGCGGGTTGATAGCAAGGATAAAGAGGAGAGGCAAGAGCGGATCGCCTTGCCAAAGTCCCCTATGGTGTTGTATGCTTTCTCATGGGATTCAATTCAGGAGGATTTTTGATCTTGCCATGGAGAGCTGGAGGGCTATCCTATCTCACCCTCAATCTCGCCAATGGGGTGGGAAACCCCTTTTCTGGAGGAGCTTGGGTAGATAATCCCATCTAACCGAGTTGAAGGCCTTTGCAATGTCTAGTTTTGGCTACAGCGATGGCGATTTATTTCGATGATATCTCTTCGCAAGATTCTTGACATAATGGTAGTTGTCTTGGATGCATCTTCCTTTGATGAATGCCCTGCACTTGTCGCTAGCTGACATATCTTGATTTCTTCTTCTACTACTGCTGCTTCTGTGATCCTCAAAATAGTGAAATACTAATGCACAATTTGTAACATCCCAAAAATTTTGAACATTTGAAATTGTTTAAAATGTGGGATTTTCAAAACTTTTTGTTATGCTTCAGTGATGTTCGAATTTTTGAGTTGTTAATTGAAATCTCAACCCTAAAAACTGAAAAATCGAATTCAAACCCGAGTTTAAAAAGAAAAGGAAAAGGATTTTTTTCTTTTTTTGTCTTCTCCTTTTTCTTTTTTCCTTTCCTTTCATGTTTCTCTTTTTCTTTCCACTTTCTTTTCCCTTTTCTTTCTTCCTCCTATTCCTCCCAGCCCACCCGCCAACCTCCCTTTCTCCTTCCTCCCTTCCTCTGCTCCTCTGCCTGACAACGCCATCTTCCCTAGCGCCATGCCATCACTGCTGTGCCACGTCGCCTTCGCACCACTGGAGCCGCGTCACACCGCCTGCACTGGCACCATGCCGCCAGCCCATAATGCCCACCCGTCCCCTCGGTCTCGCTCTCGTCGCCTTCGAGCCACTACCGCCACATCATCACTGTGTCGTCTCCATCCTCACGCATTGCAGCCGGCATATTCCCCGTCCCGTCATGGCCCATGCCTGCCTTGTGCCTACTTAAGCTGGCACTGCACTCACCCAGCCCCCTCCTCTGCTCCCCTCTCCATCTTCTTCTTCACTGCCCTATCTCGTGCCACGCTCTACGCCGGCCGCTGTGCCTCCAAGCCGCACCGCCGCCCTGGCAAGCTCCAGCCACCACCATCACACGCCCCAACACCGCCTCAGCATCCGCATCCTCACACACACACCTTACCCTCTCATCTTTGAAGCCGAAGCGCTGGGAACTCCCCATCTCCCTCACCGCTGGTGGTGCCTCGCCCAACATTGCCGCCGCCTCCGCATGCCATTCCGGTCGACACGGTGAGCCATTCCCAATTCCACTCGCGCCACTTCGTGTTCCCAGACATCCCGCACCAAAGCCCTAGCCCAATTTTGGGTTCGACCCATAGGAGCTTGCACCGTCGGCTTCTTCCCCGAATCTGGCCAAAAACCACCATCGGCGCCGCCATGCCCCATCCATGGAGCTCCAACTCGATTCCTTGCACCCGGAGCATCGCCTCGGCTCCCTCATCCTCCCCTAACCCTTGATTGGAGCTCTCCTTCACCCGAACACCACCCCCACAGTGAACCCATCACGCCGCCTCGGGTCATCATCACCATGCCTCCTCCGACCACCTCCGTCGTCCTTCTTGGCAACAATACGCTCCCCATCCCCTCTAGATGCTCGTGCGTGCAAGAGTTTATCGAGAGTGTCACCGAGGCATAGAAGCCACCACAACACCAAGCACCATTGTGCTGCCATCGTAGCTGTCTTGGCCCACATCACCGGTACCCCTAGGATCGCCTGCCGGCGAGGAACCCATTTTGGGCTTCCCTGACCGCTGCTCTGGCCCGGCTCACCGGTGGCAAGCACAACCCATGAGTGCCCTAGAGCTCCTCTGCTCCGGTTGCTTAGGACAAGCGATGTAGCAAGGTCATTAGGGCGTTAATGATGTCATTAGGACCGGGGGTTAATTAGGGGTTAGATTAGTATGACATGTGAGCCCTAGTAGTTAAGTAAACACGGTTAGGAAAGGAATTAGGTGCTAAGTCTTTGACATGCGGACCCCAGCACCCTTAAGTGCACAGTGTAGACCCCATGGACCTTGGTCCAAGCGCTGTTTCCAAGGACCGGGTCCAAGACAGCCAGGCCCCACCTGTCAGTGAGAGCATTCTCTCTCCCCTATCAATTTCAGGGATTAATTTGGATTTAAAACTTCTGAGAGCCTGTTCTCTCATTTTAAATCCAAATTGAATGATTCTTATTTCTAAATTCATCTAAATTCAAACCCTACCCAATCAACCAGTAAACATCTATTTTGGAGTTCATTTGAATTTTTGAATGCAATTTGCTTTCTTTCATGTGTATCTGAACCTTAGGCGATAAGCCTAGGATCCCCTAACATAAGGTTAACTACCTTACGATGACAAGTAAAGTGTAAGGTTAAAAGGCCTTAGTTGAAGCTAGTTAATATAACATGAATAGTTAAAGTAAGCTAGGACCTCTGAGTAAGATAGTGTCAAGCCATCGAATAGGCACCTTGATAAGGAGTAGTTATATAAACAGTAAGGCATGTTTAGGTGGTTACTAACCTTGGGTCGTTAACCACGACCAAGTTGAGAGGTAGCACATTCAACAAAGCCCAGTTGAATGAAAACACAATATGAGGAGTATACCTCACGCATGACTAGGTTTTTACCAGGAACTAGAAGCTAAAATATAAACTTCATAACCTATAAGTTTACTAGCACTCTTAGATAGTTAGGGAGGTTAGTAGTAGCTATGTCACGACCTCATGCTAGTGAGTCCGAACCAAAGCCAATACGGTAAATCACTAAACAAGAAGTAGGTAAATGAAAATGCATTGGCCTTACCTAGGGAACGAGTAGTACCTGCTTAACTAGAGGTAGTCATTAGCTTATGATGTAGCTAAGGATCAACCTAGTGTGATAGGTTTAGTTTAGTATATACCAAGCCGCGCAAGTAATGAGACTTAGTAAGGATCACCTCACGAATGAAAGCCAACCTGCAAACACCACTAAGGGTGTAAGGCTGCTGTATAGCAAATGCCTGGAAGTTCCAGCTAAGGCTCATAGAACTTCCTTGATAAATATAAAGTAATAAAAGAAGTCATTAAGTGAACTAGACCCCATGTATCGATGAGACTTGTGTCTACCTGGAGCAAATCCTCGCACCTACACATAGGTCTCACCTGACTATCATGGAACTTCCTCGGTAAATAGGAAGTAATAACTGAAGAGACCATTCGATCAGCTAGGCGCCGTGTATGGATAGCGATGATACATTCCCAAGTGGATGATAGCAGTCCAACCACCAATCGACATCGTAGGGACTCCAAATATCATCCATCGTTATCCGTTCCTAGTAGTAGGATGATTAGTGACCCAGAGGTGGATCAGAGAGTCCTACCTAACTGGGTGATCTCTCCCATCTAGGTCACTGATGAGGAATATTCCTGTGAATATTCTCTCCCTCCTGATGAGGTCCTAACTCCTTGCACCAGCGGACTTCCCGAGAGCCCGATCCATCTCACCCTCACTCCAAATCAAACGATTACCTAACCCTAAGTATGACTGTCAACCCAAAATCCCACCACTAGACCAAACAAGTAGAGCTTGGATTTATCTACTTTGGTCTGAAGTATTTCCTACATCAACTCCCTTTGGATATACTTTGTCTGAAGTATTTCCTTCATCAACTCCACTAATTATGATTAGTTTCATATGGAGTACTTCCATCTTTCAAGATATCGTTAGATATGTTTACTTTCATTTGAAGTGTTTCCTTTTGTTTGAATGCATTTGGATTTCATTTGAATGCTTTCAGACGTTCTTGGGTTCGATCGTATTCTGCGTAGTTAGAATCTGAAGCCATGATGGAGCAGCCACCCGAGACAGAACAAGAATAAGACTCGGATTATCAGAACATCAAGCAAAGCGATTATGAAAACATTGAGCAAGACGAGTCAACACTTTGGTAATGTTGCACCTACTTTTGAAATGCAATTATATTGTTTTAAACTATGAAATTGCATTGCTATAATTTATACAACTATGTTGGTGTAGCTCATAGTAAATACCTTAATGATACTTGAATATAACCTTCCCATCCTTGAACTTGGACACTATCCATCGTCACCATAGAACTAATAATATACATACTAGTTGATAAGTCTGTATTTAAGTGTCATGCTTAGCCTTGCTTAGATACATTGACATGCGGGCAATGATTTGGCCCAATATTATTCAAAACATGAAAACTAGATTTGGGTAGTCAGGGTTGGAGCTTGGCTGGTATGTGGAACTATAAAAGTATTTTAAAACAAAAGGAAAACCAAAAATAGATTTCGACTTGGATGGCTGGAAAGCGTGGCGGGTGCTGGGAAGAGCACGACAAAGTGGGTATGGGGAAGTACCGCCCGATTCAGTAAAGGACCAAGTTCTTGCGATGACCTCTTGTTTAAAAACAGTGCAACCACAAGTCTATAATGGGTACGACCCGACTGATTAATTTGTTCGTCTCAGTGTTGCTTCATCATCCCTCTCATGTGGCATGTATTATAGTCTTAGTTGACAACCACTCTGGGGTGGCGCGGCTATAATGCATTAGGAAACCACTACGGCGCAAAAGGGGGCTAGGGGTTGGGGTGGCATGCACTGATCTTAGTTGACAACCACGGGAGGTGGAGTCAAAGGGTGGCCTTGTTGTATTGCATTAGGAAACCACCTTCGGTAGCGAAACCTAGCTGATGGGGTTGTGTTGGGTAGGGCATTGTAAAAGCCTTGTGATAATCAACTTAGTCGCACACATATGGAAGTGTGTTAGGGATATTATAAGTTGATTGTTTCTTGTGGGTAAAGTGTGTCAACTTGTAACAGCCCAAAAATCCATAAATACAAAAAATATGGGATTTTAAAACTTTTTGTGTGATAGCTAGTGTTGTTCTTCTTGATTGCATTTTTGAGAGTTGATTGAGTGAACTTTCTCTTTTGCTAGCACAAGTCTTATTTGGACTACAACATATTTTCTTATTTGGTCTTGTCATTCGGCCATTAATACCCGTCACTCAAAACCATCACTCAGCCACACTGTGCTGACCACTCCGCCAACATCACCCACCATCCCTCCTTGTCGGGCTGTGCTAGAGTGCCTATACAAAGTGCTCCAAGCCCTTGTTGCCTCCTTGTTGCCTTTCTTTGCCATTCTAGTGCTAGCCTCATTTTCTTCCTTCCTCAAGAGAGATCGAGCTCTAGATAGGCTCAAGCGCTCGCTTCGGCCGAGCATCGTCACATCGCTGCCTTCGTTGTCGACGCCATCGGGGTCGTCTTTGGCCCTGTACTTCCTCCCCTGTGACCAGGATACTCCAAGACATCCCTAAAGGACCATCTACCGCTTTGTTGGAGCTACCTTGAAGATTGAAGACCACTCTCCTTCCTCAAGCCACTACTAGAGCGTGGAGTTCCTCTAGCTATCAAGGTTCACCGTCGGTAGTTCAGCTCCGACTAGCTCGTTTTCCCCAGCTCAGTACTGGTACGTTCCTAGTGGCTCGGATGCTCCACCTCGTTTTCGATCGCGTTAAAGCAGTCGAACCTTTGCTTCTTTCGATTACTATTGTGTAGTCGAAGACTTCTCTCATTCGACTACGCACGGTTAAAAGCACTTCCGCGACCTTCCCAGGTCGTATCACTTTCGCGATCTTCGTAGGTCGTACACTTCCGTGACCTCCCCAGGTCGTACACTTCCGTGACCTCCCTTGGTCACAGTACCTCCACGACCTCCCTTGGTCACAGTACCTCCGCGACCTCCCTTGGTCACAGTACCTCCGCGACCTCCCCTCTGATCACAGTACCTCCACGGCCTCCCTTGGTCACAGTACCACCACGACCTCCCTTGGTCACAATACCTCCGCGACCTCCCTTGGTCACAGTACCTCCGCGACCTCCCTTGGTCACAGTACCTCCGCGACCTTGGTTACAGTACCTCCGTGACCTCCCTTGGTCACAGTACCTCCGCGACCTCCCCCTGGTCGTAGTACCTTCGCAACCTCCCCCTGGTCGTAGTACCTCCGCAACCTCCCTTAGTCACAGTACCTCCGCGACCTCCCCTGGTCACAGTACCTCCGCGACCTCCCCTGGTCACAGTACCTCCACGACCTCCCGTGGTCACAGTACCTCCACGACCTCCCCCTGATCACAGTACCTCCGCGACCTCCCCTGGTCACAGTACCTCCGCGACCTTCCTTGGTCACAGTACCTCCACGACCTCTCTTGGTCATGGTACCTCCACGACCTCCCTTGGTCATAGTACCTCCATAACCTCCCCCTGGTCACAATACCTCCACGACCTCCCTTGGTCACAGTACCTCCGTGACCTCCCTTGGTCAAAGTACCTCTGCGACCTCTCTTGGTCACAGTACCTCCATGACCTCCCGTTGGTCGTAACACCTCCGCGACCTCCCCTGGTCATAGCACTTCCACACGGTTCAGCCACTGTGGTACGACCACAGTGTTTCGACCACTCGATTCTATTACTGAGTTCTGATCACTCATTCGACTACTATGGTTCGACCACACAGTTTTGATGTGACGGTGGCCCGATCTTCCGAAAGGTACTGATAAGTCGATTGTGGAGAACACGATGTTGATGATCCAAAGGCTCCGACCAAAACAGATCAAACCCCTCGCAATCACTACACCACTACTCCGATGGTTATCAACCATGCCGAACGCGGTTGACCTTGCCAAGAAGGCTATCTCCTGCAAGCGAATCGAGAACACAAGAAAGAGAGTAGAAGATGCCATCTGAAATTGTATTGCAAATAAAGATTAAGTTCACAAGTTGGGGTTCCTCAACCGAACGTGCGGTGAGACTGCTAAGTAGAATAATCCCTTAAGAAAAACCCAAGGAAAACTAAAGGGGTGTGGCCTCCTTATATAGGGGAGGAGGAGCCACACATAGAATAGAACTAAGGGGGTGGTACTATTCATAGGGTACTGTTCACGTGAACAGTACCACCATGAACAGTGCGTCCCAAGGAGGGGAGCCCATATGGGTAGACCTGTTCATGGGCTGCCCGGCCCGAGCCCGACCATGTCCGAGCCAGGTTTGGGACTGCATTTTCGGCCCGAAGGAAGCCCGGCCCGGCCCGAAATCCCGAAAAAACAATTAAAAAAATAGAAATCTATTATTTTAATCCTAAAAACGAATTAAATAATACTTTTTTATTCCAAAAAAGATTAAAATACTACATTTTAATGCGAATTTCAGATTTTTGGGCCAGGCTTGGGCCTGCTGATTTGAACAGGTCTACATATGGGCCAAGTCGACCCACTCATTACATAGCCCAATTTGGCCCAAACAGGTGATATATCACCTTCTTTTGATGATTGCGGTGCACACAGAAGGAATTTGGAGGTGAGGTTAGATCTATTGGAAAGAGGATGAGATAAGCTTTCCATCAAGTGCTCGTGGACCTCAAACGGACTCCGTATGTGAAAGTTATGCATATTTGAAGTCGATACTATCTCTGGAGGCCGGATTGGATGCTTTGTACGTGGAGTAGCACCAAGGCATGTAGACGTAGCACCATGGCATGTAGACATAGCACCATGGCATGTAGACCAAGCTCGGCTCGTATGAGTAGACGTAGCTCGGTCCAACTAGGGAATATGGCAGTGCAGTAGCCGAAAGTCCTATCGGAGAAGATGTGGTTGAAGTAGAGGATGCCGTGCAACGGGTCGAAGCAGTGGTTGCATCCTTAGGGTTGATGTCCTCATCAAGTTCGACCACGGTGCTTTGAGCATAGCTCAACCCCTGTGTTATGACCATACTCAATTATACCTTTGGCCAACCTAGTCTAAGACCCTTGGTCTGAGACTCTTCAAATTGTTGCCGATAAGGGTGTTTCCTTTCCAAGTGTGTCCTTTCATTGAATATATTTGGATTTAATGGAGTTTATTTGATTATTAACTTCAAATTGAGTTCCTCAGAGTTTATTTGACTTCTGGTTATTTTTGCGTATATAGAAGCCGAAGCGCCCAAAGAACCTCCGGTTGATCTAGGACTAGATCAACAGAACCTTGATCAAGGCGAGTCAACACATTGATCATATTGCACCTACCTTTTGCAAATTATGTTGCTTTAAATTATGAAATTGCATTTGCTATGTTTTATCAAACTATATTGGTCTAGCTCATAGTTAATGCCTTAACAATAATTGTGTATAAACTTCCCCTCCTTGAATTTGGACATTACCCTTTGTCACCTTAGACTTAACAGACTACATACTAGCTGATAAGTCTGTATCTAAGTGTCATGCTTAGCCTTGCTTAGATACATTATCATGCGGGCATTAAACTGCCCGACCACAATTATTAAAAATGTTTTGAAAGTGATTTGGGGTATTCGAGGCTGGGAGCCTGGCTGGTACATTGGACTAAAGAATATTTTCAAAACAAAGAAAACCTAAAAACTGTTTTCGACTCGGGTGGCTGGAAAGAGTGGCTGGTGCCGGGGGCACGAGAAAATGTTGGTATGTGGATGTACCACCCGAGTCAATTAAGGACCAAATCTTGGAATGACCTCTCATGCAAAAACAGTGCAACCACAAGTCTATAATGGGTACGACCTGGCTCACTAATTTGTTCGCCTCGGTGTGGCTTCACCACTGGTGGGTGTGTGGCGTGGATAAGGGTAGAAGCCACAGGAAAACCACACAGCGCAAGAGGGGGCCTCCTGGGAGCGTGGCTCCGGGTGGTGGAAACCTTAGCGGGTGGAGTTACGTCGAGGTTGAGCATTGTAAAGGCCTTGTGGTAATCTCCCATTGATTCACATGTCTAAGGAAACATGTGTGTATATATCAAGATGGTTACCTCTTGTGGGTAAAGTGTGCGAACTCTGCAGAGTAAGAAAACTATCTAGATAGCCGTGCTCACAGTCAAGAGCGGTGCTGAGAACTTGCTTGATATAGTCTTCATTTTTTAAAAATCATTTGTGATGAAAATGGAAGGCTGGGGTCGGACCCCAGGGATTTGAGAAAGGCCTGGTTGGGGACCAGTGGTAAATATGGGATAGCCCGAGCATTGGTTGGATGGAGCCACTCAATGGTATAGGAGGTGGGACCTCCACTAGTACTTTACAAATGAAAATTTATTTATGAAAATAGATTGTTAAAGATGCTAAGTCTCAGGATTTCCTACTACTTATCTATTTCGAACTCAGCTTTGTGCAAATAAAAGAACTTCAAAACTTCCTTTGACTAGCCCTACATCTATACAACTTGCATTGTGTGTTGGCTCGCGAGTACGGTTGTGTACTCAGGCTCATCCATTATAATCTTTCAGACCCATGCGATCAAGACCCCTATGACTACTACTACATCTCGGAGGATGCACCAGAAGATGATGAAGCTTAGGTCGGGACCCCCAGTCGCTTGCCTATGGGCAGAGTGAATGGATCCACTGCGTCTTGTTTTTGCTTCCGCACTTATCTTTTGTCTCTGTACTCTGACTCTTGTAAGATTTCTGCTGCATGGCTCTTTTGTAAAACAATTGGCCGCACGGCCTATTTTGTATAAATACATATGTTAAGTTGTGGGTTTGTATTACTTCATTGTTCATGCGAACACTGTCCCTACAAGCACTAATCACACCGATCACGGTCCACACTGAGTGTAGTCATACCACCTACGACCAGGTGTGATCTCTCCAGGACCACTCCTCAGGACCTCCCTCGACCTCCTCAGTACCACTCTAGGATCTCCACGAAGACCACTACAGGACTTCCTCAGGACCTATTCAAGACCTCCCTAGGATCTCTTCGGGAAAACTCCAGTACCTCCTCAGAACTTCTTCAGGACCTCTCTAGGACCTCCAGGATCTCTTTAAGACCTCCTCATATTCCTTTATTGACCAAGTAGGATCGTAAAATAGATCTGACCGTAGGTCTGCTTTAGTTCACATGGTTATGGGAATGGTCCAAGAATGTATCTGTGTGTGTGCTATCTATTGATCCAGGGAATAGCACAGCTTGACACAGAGGATACCAAATTCCAAATTTGGGGTCCGACAGAACTCTGCAGAGTGAGAAAACTTTTTAGATAGCCGTGCTCATGGTCATGGGCAATGCCGAGAACTTACTTGAGTTAACTTTTATTTTTATAAAACCATTTGTGGGAGGGAATGAAAAGATGGGTTGAAGCCCAAAGATTTGAGATGGCTTGGTTGAGAACCAGTGAGAAGTACGGGATGTGACTCGAGAAAAGAACACGGGCATTGGGTGGATGGAGCCACTCAATGGTATAGGAGGTTGGAACCTCCACTAGTACTTTACTACAAAACTCAGCTTTATCAAAACTTGTGTTAGTTAAAATGCTAGGTCTTAGGAATTGCTTACTAACTATTCTAATTCAAACTTAGCTTTATGCAAATAAAAGAACCATGAACCCCCCTTTGATTAGCCTTGCATATATAATAATTGCATTATGTGTGTTGGCTCACAAGTACGGTTGTGTACTCATGCTCGCTCAATCCATAATTTTTCAGTAAGCATAAAAGAAGAAGGCTACATGGACACTTATGAGCATTGGTCAAGGCTGAAGATCAAGAAAGCCAAGAACTAGGTCGTGGGCCCTAGTCGATTGCCTTTGGATATATCGTGAGGGTTCTACGTGTTGTATTTCAAGCCTGCTACTGCTGCTGATTCTTTAAAGGTATTTGCCTGGTCGGTCATTCTGAAAGACAAATGCCATAAGGTATATTTATGTTTTGTTTATTATTATGCAATAGCTTTACGTTTTTGTGATATGTATTTGATATCCAATGATGTAACTGTAGGCACTAGTTACTGATTCAGGGACTAGTGCTGTGAACATAGAAGATTCAAAATTCTAAATTTGGGGTCTGACACAAGTTAAGGGGGGGATTGATGATACTTACCCTTGATTGGTGCTTTAAGATTTGTGCATGTCTGTAGGAGTGAAGAACATGGAAGCGCACTACTTTATTAACATATAGAAAATCCAGTCGTAGGTAACACGAAAGACCCTCACTTTCTCTTGATATATGTAAGATATTGTGATGGCTGCATAACTGTAGTATCCCTACAAGAAAATGCATGCATGATCTATCCCATTTTGGAAAGTGCAAACAAGATCTATGCAACTATCGTGTCATGTTGATCAATAAAACCAGTGAGCATGACTTTCTCCATGTGGAAGTCCCCTTCTTCAGCGAGCTTATGCTCAAAATCATCCCGCACAGAGAACAAATACTTGTCATCTCGACGACACGGCCCCAAAATAAAATACCACACCATACCAAGGTGATAGCAATCTTCCCTAATACTAAACCCGGTGAGAATGGCTACCTTAGGAGTGATATGTATGTTTAGTCCATGAATCCTCACGCACCACGCTGCCTATGTCAAGCCCATTTTGCGCTGGATGTTGTGCACGGTTTGTTCCACCCGGTTTCCCGGTTGTTTGGCCTACTGGACTAGTTGGTGCCGCATTCTTGAGCTGGTGCACGCGGGATGCTAGGCCGGTTGCTGCAGCTTGCGTCATAGGCTTGCCAAGTCGTGAGATTGATTATGGACAGTTCAGATTGATTTCTCTCCTCCACCACAACCCTATCGTGTCTCGACTCTTGAGCGCCACGCCGCCATGGTGCCATCTTGGCCTCTCTTTCCCATCTCCTCCCCTAACATCGTTGCTGCCAATGGTGAACTGACCCTCCTATCGCCCTGCTATTGTCTCTCCTTGCTCCATGGCCTCGACCTTCCACGGCGGCGCCACCCTCTCCCGGCCACGGCCTCCTGCCATACCATGCCCTAAATCAAACCATCACCGTCGATTCATTGTCCTAGCCAGAAGGCGCGACGACCCATCTTGTTCCACGACAGCATTTGTGTGTGCATCGATGCATCTCTCTCCACCAACCAGCAATTTTTTGCTGCTCCATTTGGGTTGGTCTTCCACAGTTTGGTCTCCGCCTCCTCGATTTGCTTGGTCTTCCACGGTTTGGTCTCCGCCTCCCCGATTTGCCCTTTTTCGGTGGGGCGGCTTGCTCAAGCTGGTAGGGTTTTCTCTCTCTGTTCCTGCTGCTTGCCCTTTCTTATGCATTTGTGTGCTAAGCTCCATGCCTCCATGGATCATATCCTTTCTCTGCCTTCTGCGAGGCGGGGCGCATCTCATGCTCCTTGAAGGAAGATGCTGTGACCACGCATCTTGGAGGCCGACCATCGTCGATGATCCTTCGAGCTCGGTGAGTTGTTCCCTCTTTCCCTCTCTTGATTTTTCTCATTCTCTGCCAATTTGGGGCTTAATTTCTCATCCCTTTGTCTCCAATTTGCATTGTCTAGACCTAGTCATCGATAAGGCAGCCATCCATGGTGGCTTCACAGCGAGGTGGTGTCTGATCCACGAGCCACCATTCCACAAGGTGGCATCAGCTCTATGGTTTATGGATGTTCTTGGTTAATAGCATTCCGAAATAAGTTAAAGCGTGTCTACAGCATATATGATAAAACATGCATTTGTTGCATTTTAACTTGTAAGATACTATTAAACATGTCAATAATATTTTGTTAAACAATCATGGGATTTGTTTTGTTGGGATTAAGATTGAAACTCTTGCTAACTTATGTAAAGCTCTTTTTTAGATGTACCGGCTCTGTTTCTAACCATATAGAGATTGTAAAACATGATGTGCCAGAATTACAATCACTTCTACTTAACATGGAAAGGAGGATTGGTCAAACCTCATGACAAATGGATCTTTGACATAGCCCTACATATAAAATATTTAAGTTCTTAGCTACTTCTTAGTTCTTAATGAAATATCTTCCCACTAGAGCATTTCTAAAATTATTTAAATAACTATTCAAGTGTGTTCTTGAGAAATATCTCTTTTGCTATTTAGGCCCTATTTGGCATAGCTCCTGCTCTCAGCTTCTTAGTTGGAGTAGGCGGAGCTATGCCAAACGAGGTAACTCCACAAAATTTTCGGAGTTGAAGCAGTCAAAAGCAGAGCAGCCCATAGTACAATTTTCAGGAGTAGGTGGAACCTTGCTCCAAGTGGGGAGCAGTGAACAAATAAAGCTAAATACCCTTAGAAGTTGAAAATAATTACCCGCAATATGCCATTTACCCTACCCACCCCAACCCGCAGCCCCCACCCCTTCGCCTCCCCTTGCCAGTTCTCCCCTCAACTCGTAGCCCTTCGTAGCCCCTCTCATCCCCTCACCGAGACAGCTATGAGACCTCCCCGAAGACCTCCTCCCCGCATCCCCGGCACATCCTTGGCGCATCCTTGGTGCATCCTCGGCGGCGCATCCCCGGCGCTTCCCCGGCGCATCCACCGGTGGGCGACTCCTCCCCGACGCATCTTCCCCGGCGCATCTTCTTCCTCACTCCCCACTTGGCGCATCCACCCTGGCGCATCTTGACGGCGGCGACTCCTCCACGGTGACCTCTTCTTCCCCGGCCCGGTCTTCCCAAGTGGAAGAAGCAGAGAGGGCGGCGGCTCCCAAGTCCTCGGTGGCGACGGCCAGGGTGGAGGCTCCTAAGTCCCGGGCGACTCCTCCTGGCGCACTGAGCCCGGCATCCTCGACCCACGCGGCTTGAAGGTGAGCCCCCATGGTGATTTTCCTCTGCCCCCATTCGATTTGTGTTGATCTGTTGAGATTGGTTGATCTGTGTTGAGATTTGTCAACATGGCCAAAAATCCTTAACATATGAATGTAGTTGTTCATGTATATGTTAGCAGATGAATGTAGTTGGCCAAAAATTCTGTCTAGCCATTGCCATTGCCAAAAAAAATGAATGTAGTCTGTCTAGCCATATTAGTTTTGTGCTAGATATTAGTTTTGTGCAAGTCAAGTTTTGGGTTTGCTGAGCAAAGCTACCAAACCTGATCCTACTTTTTCTTAAAGTTTCAAATATAAGCAGCATGGATTGCAGGGATTATGGGCTTATGGCATAGTTTCTGTAAGTTCAATTGTAGCTACTGAAGAGTTGGTAGCATCTGATCCTTACATGGAGCAGATGGAATTAGCTGTGGATAACCTACGATATATTACCACAAATTGAGCTAATGGTGAGGAGTGGATTGGTTGATGGAGGTCAGGAACTCAGGATATCGATGACAAGAACACTAGTTGTTAATGGTCAGATCAAGATTAACCCACTTATTGTCTAGGCGAATAAGATTGATCATGAACACGATTTTCTGAAATGACAGGTGGACCTAACCACATGATGTAGTGCTATTGTCAGTAATTTAGTGCATTTCCCTTTCATTCCTTTGAGCCTATGGACAATAATCTTATTGGTGATTTTGTGATTAAAAGGTGATAATGCA
Source organism: Phyllostachys edulis (assembly GCA_036346405.1). Taxonomy (NCBI): domain Eukaryota; kingdom Viridiplantae; phylum Streptophyta; class Magnoliopsida; order Poales; family Poaceae; genus Phyllostachys; species Phyllostachys edulis. The sequence goes on from CM070548.1 coordinate 63,680,053, forward strand.
CAAGTTGGTTAATTTGTAGATCAAGCTGAAGTAATGCTCATGCTGGCCCTAATGAAAACTATTTGTAGATCAAGTTTACTTTTGGCTTTTCTTATGTCAACATATCTTGTTTCATTTCTTGTAAAAAAACATATCTTGTTTCATCTGATTGCTAATTCAAGCTTCCTCAATTGTGAGTTGTGACAAAGCCTTCAACTCTCCAATGCTGCATTCGAATGGTGTGCTTGTGGACAGGAGCTCGAACATCGACAAGGTGAAGAAGAAAGAGTACTAGGTTTGTGTGTACTTGCACCTTTTTTTTTGTGTGGATGTGGTTGATTTAGTGTGAATTTAGCACTAGACATATTTTGCTATGCTCCTAATATAGTGGATGTAACATCCCAAAGTTCTGTTACCAAAATAAAAATAAATAAAGTTAATATTTTATTGGATTTCCTGAAATTTGAAAGATTTTTATTGCTTTTCTTGAATTTCTAAAGTTTTTCTGTTTGGTTTTTTTAAAGCTTTTCCCTAATTATTTCAAAGCCAAAATAAATTATGTGCAAAAACTATTACCAATTATAAGTTGGAAATATTTTATTTATGTCCAAAATAACTCTAGGAATTTCTGTGATTTTTTCTAGAATTTTTTGATTTCATTTACTATTTTCTAAAGCCTATTTGAATTTCCAGATTTATTTCAATTGCTAAAACCTTTAAAATCCTCAATTAGTGCTTGGGCCGAAACTTCCTAAGTCCAATCCTATTCTGCATGTGCACGCGGCCCAGCCAGCTCAACTCACCCGCACGTTCCATCCCCAAACCCGTGCCAATCGTTAGATCTGATTTAAACGGTCCGATTTCGTTGGAACCTTCGGACGGTCCAAACATCCCAACCTTTGTGGACCGTCCGATTGAAATTGAACGGCCGATCTTGATGAAGCTTCGAACGGTCCGAACGTTCAACCTTCGTAGACCGTCCGATCTTAGTTGGACGACCAGATCTTGATTTCACCTTTAGACGGTCCGAACGTCCAAATCAATTTAGACCTTCCGATCGAAATCAAACGGCCCAAACATCACCCGATACTTTCCTTTCCTTTCCCTCTTTCACTACCATGTGGAGCCCACTCGACCCTGTTATCTCCTTCCTTTCCTTTCTTCCTCCTCGCGCCGCCGCCATTGTCGACCTCAACCGAAGCTCATAACTTCACCTGTTACTCCCTCTTTTCACGCGCATTTGATGTCTTTAAGACCCACGTTCACTGACGAATTCATGACACCCGTTTCTTCTTCCTTAAATCCCCTTTACTCCTCTTTTATCTCACCGCCGCGCCGGCAAGAAACGGCCGTGCATGACCCGACGTTTTGGACCTCCCCGTCCACTATAAAAGGGCGCCTCAGGATTGCCTTGAGGCACTCATTCCATCGCGCAACCTCCCTTCTCCCCATTTGCCCTAGTTTGCCAAAATTTTTGAGTTGAAGCTCGGAGCCCGAAGTTCTTCCACCGCGAAATTGCTTGCCGACGACGACGCTCCGGCCGCCCCGACCACACTAGCAGCATCGCCGCTTCACGGCGAATCTCATGCGCGCACCCATTCGTTCCGAAGACCCTCGGAGCTTCTTCTTCACCGACGACCTAGTGTCACCGCCGCTAAACCTCGTCGCCGACAATCTCTCCGCCGTGCTTTGTTGCAACGTTAGTGAGCATTCAGTTCAGCGTCTTGTCCTCGTTGTTTTGCGCACACTCACACCCCTCATCGGAGCCCCTAACGCTGGCGAGGTGGTCGTCAAGCCACCACCGGCTTTGAGCCAACATGGCATTTCCACCTCACCGCCACGTCACGCCACCTGGCGCCACCTAAGCCCGTTTTGCCCACGTGCCGCTGACATGGCACAGCCACACCATGGACCAAAGCTAATTTCGTGGACCCGGTCCATGGACCCGGACCCATAGGTCAGTGTAGAAATTCTTTTGAAAATCAGATAATTCGGGCGATGACGTCATGCTGATGCATTATTCCGATTTTCCTTTTGAAAAATAATTCCGAAATCCAAGAAATTCCTATATTCATCATTTCATGTGATTTCCAAACTTCCAGGGGTTCGTTCTCCTTCATACGAACTCCGATTTCATCGATTGAAATTTCTAAATTTGTATAAATTCAAGATCTAGCTAACTAAACCAAAATTATTTAATTTGGAGTTCATTTGAATCTTCATTTTGAATTTTGATTGAATTTGGTTTATTCTCGCGTATAGATTTCGACGACTTCGGAAAGTCAGATTTCGACGCCGTTTGAGATCATATAAGAGGATTGATTTTGACTGTATGATCATCGTGGTTGTACACATAGACTACCTAGAGAGAGTACTTGTGAGTACTAGGTGACTTGTTAAGGAAAACAACATCGTCTAATCAAGCAAGGCAAGTTATACCTTTGATCATATTTGAGCCTAGTATTTAAAATTATTTAAATTCTATTTAAATTATTATTGCATACTTATTTCTATTCAACGTAATTTAAATACATGTCTTAAGCTTTATAGTTATTACCAATTCCAATATATAGCCCTTTATTGTCAAGATAAACAGTATGAAGAATCTTTTCCATTGTGATGTATTCAGGAGTTAGAAATTGAAAAGACTAGATTATAAGAATACATTATTTCTGAAGGTGATACCTTATTGTTGAATTATAGCAAAACATGATTGATGGAAGTTGGATTATTGGAATGCATGAATCTTGGATATAGAATGATACAATTGTTGATTGATGGATTATTAGGGTTGAATAATTGTTGGGTATTGGATTGTAGAAGTAATTGTTGGATGTTGAATTATAGGATTATATAATTATTAGAGATTGGATTCTAGGATTACATGATCATTATGGTGGGATTGTAGAAATAAATAATTATTGGATATCAGATTTTAGAAGTAGATAATTGTTGATGTTGGATTAATAAAAATTGGATGATAGATAGATACTATTGTCAAATCTTGAATTGTTGATGTTGGATTCTAGAAATAGATTGTTATTGGATATCAGATTATCGAAAATTTGATTATAGGATTACATAGTCTTTGGATTGATGTGGAATTAGTAGAAATAGTTTATTAAGGAATAATATATTGATGGATATCGGATTATAGAATTAGAGTATAGTTAAATGTTGGATCGATTGAAGTTGAATAATAGAAATAGACTTATATGGTGTAGATTGGACTAATTGATAATTAGAGTATAGGATTTTACAATTCTTTGGAGATTGGATTATCCTGTCTTGATGGTTTACATACTGATCTTGTACTTGACAAGTGTTGGACATTAATCCCTCATACCTTGTCACCCTAGATAAAACCTAGTTGATACGATAGTATGAACTGGGATCATTTTGAGAAAAAATTTGCTTAGCAATGCTTAGACCCAAAAGTATTTGATTTGGGGAATTCTAGCCAAATGATCAACTATTGTTTAAAAGTCTATGGCATTGGTTTGTCATGGAAGCTTTTGCAAATGTTTTTGAAAAGCAAAAAGGAAAAGTTGGTTTGTACTTGGGTGAAATAGAGGTTTGGATGGTGCATGTTGATGCACGTGATCGAGTCATTGAGGCCCATGGGTTTTATGGAAAGCCGCTCAAGTCAGTTAAGGACCGGCCTGAGAGCCGCTTTTTTCTAAACTCCACCGTACTACCACATGTCCTGAGTGGGCGGGACCTGGCTAACTAATTTGTAACGTTTCACCGTGGTTGTGCCATCCGGTTGCGTGGGTGTCTATTATGACCTACTTTTATATATTCCCACCTGGCGTAAGAGGGGGCTTCTGGAGGATGGATAGTCTAATGGAAGTGAAACCTTAGCGAGGCGGGACTACGGTGGGATGAAGCATTGTAAAGTCCTTGACACGTGCTCTAGACTGCTTACCTAAGGTAGTGAGCGGTGGTATCGACAGATGCCAAACAAACTAGAGAATTCATGTCATGTGGGTAAAACTGTACAACCTCTGCAGAGTGTAAAACTATTCGAATAACTGTGTCCACGGTCATGGACATGTTTAGCATTTGCCACTCAAAGTTAGACTTTGATTTTATTTTGAAAAGACTTTATCAAATGGTTTATGCAAATGGGAAATTTGGGCAGGAAGCCATGTGATAGGAGGGTATCCTTCACCATTCTTGTGTGAATGTTATCTGACTATAAAACTTGAAAATTTATAAAATAAATTTTAGTTATAGAATAACTGCTTTGGAACTTAGTATAAGTATTTAAATAAAACATTGCTTTATGCAAATTCAACCAATAAGCCTTCCTTTGATATATCCTTACATGCATTATAATCTGTTATTGGGTGTAACTTGCAAGCACGGAAGTTGTGCCCATCCTTGCTTGATGCAAATAAATTTCAGAGGAGAAGAACTTCGCTTTCGGTGTGGATCTCGATGACTAGGCTGCTACCCCAGTCGATTGCATGTGGTAGATCAGCTGAACTCTACTACTTCTTTGTCTTCCACTGTGTTTGTTTATTGTTGGCTTGTAAGCCTCTCTTGTAATAAATTCTGATTATTAATAAAGTTGTGCGACTTATGGATGGTACCATATCTATTTACTGTGTGAACTAACTAATGATCATGGGACTAGTTCAGAAATGCACAGAGGATTTGGGGTGTTACTCCTGGGTCCGATAGTGGACCTATTTCCTTAGCGGTAAGACTAGTAGAGTGGAGTTTCATTAGATTTTCGAAAACTCCCTGTAGCCAACACATGCCTTCATCCATGTTTGTGCTAGAATTACTTTTGCTCAGCATAGTAACTACATAATGTGGCTACTAGTTAACTTGAGTTTAACATCATGTGTCACATATATGGTGAAAACATAGAGCAAGATTGCAAGCCTTATTATCATGATGTTTTGTGCTTACAGGATAAAGAATTAGTCATTAGATGATTTTTTTCTCTGCAGTTGGGCCACTATGCTCCATATCCATTTTGGGAATTTACAAGGGAGAAATAAAGGGTGCATATATGTTCAAAGTTTAGACCAGCATCTCATCTTTCCATTATTTCCCGTACAGATACCAGATGTTCCTATGAAGACTCGGAGGCTTGTCCAGAGAGTCTGCAACATTGTAACCCAAATAAATGTTAGTGATGTATATATGAGTCCGATGAAGTAGAGAATATTTTTGTTAATTGTCAGTGTAGATGCGTGAGAATTTTTGGTAAAGCTTGCTCGATGAGATACTACATGTTTTTTCTTTTCATTTCGTTATTGTCATTTGATGTAGTGGTTTTCAGACCTGAAATAGTAGCTTTGATTAATAAAGATGAGGGGAATTATGAATGACACCTCCTGCCTCCTTGCCTCTCTTATGGACTTTTGTTATGATACTCATTGAGTTTTTTTTAAGGAAGATACTTATTGAATTAGAACTTTAGTTATGAACTTTGTATGTTTATGTATGTTGTATTTAATTTTTTTCAAGAAAAAATTTTGAATGTGGGCAAAAAAGATGGCACAACATGGATTTTTTAAAAAAAAAACATAGCATGACATAAATCAACTTATTAAACTGTTATAAGTTAAGCAATACAAGAAAAAGATTACAAGTCACAAAACAAGGGTAGTGTAGTCTTTTTACAACGATCCTTCTCATTTCTGAAGCTGGAGTCAATTTTCGAACCAAACACCTCCTTAGACTGCTCCAACTTCTCATAGGAGTGGATCCAAGAGTGAAGCTGGAGTTGGAGCTGTAAAAACTTGGAGCAGAGCCATACCAAACAGGCCCTTAGACTTCTCGATAAGTTGTGTTGACTTCACATATTCATAGGTGGAGGAAATGCTGAATTGCAATGTCGAAAAGCTGCAACAACAACTTATGGAAGAACAGAATACAAGGCAAGAATCAGAGAAGGTGGCAGTAGAAGCTAGGCCCAAGCGGTGTGGACTCAATTTGCTATCGGACGTTCGATTTAGATCGGACGGTCCACGCCGCTTGGGACATTCGGACCGCTCTGAATGGCAATCTTGATCGGGCCATCCAATCTCGATCGGACGGTCCACATTGGCTGGGATGTTCGGACTGCTCCGAACGTGTCGACCTGATTGGACCATCCAATCTTTATCCAACGGCCGAAACGAGTTGAAGTGAAACGCGCGCGGGAGAAGCGAGCCAAGTGGGCCACGCGCGTGTTGGAATAGGTTTAGGCTGAGAAGCTTTCAGCCCAAAGACTGTTTGAGAGTTTAATTTGATTTAGCAATTTAAAATAATCTTGTTAATTCAAATTGGCTTTAGAAAATACCACATAAAATCCAAAAATTCTAGAAAAATTCATAGAAATTCATAGAGTTATTTTGGACTTAAATAAATTATTTCCAACTTAAAATTGGTAATAGTTTTTGCACATAATTTATTTTGGCTTTAAAATAATTAGGGAAAAGCTTTTAAAATTCCAGAAAATTTGCAATGTGTTATCATCGACCAAAGTGCTTGCTGTTTTGTATGTCACAGGAGGTAATCTCACCTTTGTATTGGTATAGTATCTACGATTTTTTCAAAATAATATTTTTTAAAAGATAATTACAAAAATATATAGTCACCCCAAAAAATTACAAAAATGTGTTCACATGCTTGATTGGTGGCAGGCAGACTTACCTATAAAATCCCCATGAAACCCTAAAATTCAGCACAGGACTCATTTTTATTCAGAAAAATGAGAAGGAGAGAAGAGTAGAGAGGAGGAGAGAAGCTAGCGAAGCGCTGCCTGTCCGATTGCCTACCTCTCTAGTAAATTTTTTAATCGAATGGATTACATAGTTTTAGATGTACGGTTGTGTAATGTAGTATAGTTTTACATAATACTTTTAGGTGGGTAGTATAGTTTTAGATATGCGGTTAATCGTGGAAATGTTCTTTATAGTGCAGTGTGTCAAATATGTCCGACGTTGTCAATTTCAAAATTTACTATCGTTAAGGGACTATTATGGAGGGTCCCGAGGGGATTGATTTGCGTTATTTCCAATCGGCGACCATGGCCCTAGCAAGACTAGAGCAGCGTATGTGGGGCGTTGTGATGCGGTGGTTGTTCCACACATTCCAAGTGGACCATGATGTGTACGATCTGAGATTGAGTTGCTTTTCCCCACAGAGAGGACTGCCCACATATTGGGAGTTAGTGCAGCTTAAGGGACCAAATTCATGGCAGTCATATATATGCATCGCGGGGAGGCAAGGTGGAAATTGGTCCTTCTGGTCCAAGCATATGCCAAACCCACTCCTCCACCCACGGCTAAACAAGAAGGGGGTGCCGAGGCCGAAGAGGAAGTCAGCTATGACCATAGCGTGGCGCACTAGCAGTGAAGCTCCCGGTTCTTGTCTTGATGATGAAGACCCTGCGGAAGTAGCTCCTACGGTCAGGCAAGCTAGTGGTCTTGCTGACGAGGGTGAGGAGGTTGAAGCCGTAGTGCAAAGGATGGATCTAGAAGACCAAGACTACATGGCATTGTCAGAAGATGAAGGATCCGACGACGAGGATGACATGGACCAGCAGGCGGTTCCATCCGACTGGAACATATACCAGTTCGACAACCTCGTCGTCAACGAAGGCCCCTGTGTGCTGTGGGAGTATGACCAAAGTGAGGTTAGGCTAGGAGCTATGTACAAATGCAAAGAGGCCGTGCAGGATGCGGTCAAATTCTGGGCCTTATCGGTACGACGCACATTCAAAATCATAAAGTCTACCCCAAGATTCTACGACGTGAAGTGCGGCATAGAGGGATGCCCTTGGCGAGTGCATGCATTTCAGCCAAAGTGGGACACCTACTGGAAGTGCTTTGTTGATAGAAGCAACAACACGTCGCTTGCCATGACAAATGACAGAATACTCTACTCCGCCATGATCACCAAGTATATGGAGGAGAAGAGCAAGAAGGGTGAGATGCACCGGGCATTCAAGATGGGCACAAGGGAGCTTAAGCCGAGATAATGTCTTGAGGATAAAGGGCGCCACGGAGGAACCGAGCTGAGAGTGTCACCCACGAGTGCACGCTACGCCACGGTAGTTGCACATGCACTTGCAACAAGCCCCTTCTTCTGCATAGGCCCTGCTCCCATGTCATAGCCGCATGTTCGACGGTGGCGCAGCATCTCGGTCAGTACCTCTTTGACTATTTCACCAAGGAGGTAGTGATGCAAACCTAGACCGCGGAGATGTATGGTTACACTATGGTTGGCCATTTCACTAGCCATCTGACTTGGGAGCAACTAATCTGGGCCGCGAACATTGATAGGCTCAAGGGAAAGGTTGACCGGCGACAGGTACGACGCATCAGGAACGACATGGATGAAGCAGAAACCAGATGTCGTACGAAGAAGTGCTCCATTTGTAGGGAGTTTGGGCACACCTTCAAGAAATATCCCACGAGAAATCCTCAGGACGAAGGAGACATCGGCACTCCGGACATCGCCGCATGGACCTCATCCGGTCACCCAACTCGAGACAGTCCACATGGGAGACGTTGAGGTTGCGACCAATGTTATTACCAATGTTCTGAATTATGTTATTGCACGGACAGTAGTAATATGTTATTGCTAATGTTCTGAATTATCATTTTGATTAAGTGTTATGATGTTTTGCTGAATGTTATGTAATATCAGTTGAACTGGCGATAGGTACCAGGACCGACGACAAGAGGGGGAGAGGGTCCCTGTCGCCAGTTCAATTGGCGATAGGTTCCTGTCGCCATTTGAACTGGCGACAGGGACACATTTTTGTAATTTTTTGGGGCAACTATATATTTTTGTAATTATCTTTTAAAAAAATATTATTTAAAAAAAATTCGAGTATCTACATTCAACCTTGGCTCTAAACCAAACAACAAAAATCAACTCTTCCAAAATTTTGGTAATATATTTGGTCCCAAACCAAATAGTAGTCCATGCAATTTTGAAAAATATTTGGCTCTTGTTGGCCATAAACCAAACGCCATTATTTTGCCAACAAATTGGCTTTGTCGCTTTGGCACTACCCAAATTTTCGTTTGTCTCCAAACCAAATAGCCCCAAAATCCCCAAATCACTATCTCATGTTTCTCCAATCTCCAGTCCGGCCACCACTTCGCCTCCTCCAGACGTGGCCCCCCTCCTCCCCCTCCCGGACGCCCCCTCCACCTCCTCTAGATCTGCGCTCCCCCGCTTTGTCCCGAACACCCCCCCTCCATCTCCGCCAAACGATGCCCCCCTCCGCCTCCTCCAGACGCTGCAGCCCGTCCACACCTCTCGCCTGCGCACCTCCTCCAGACGTCGCCGTCCCTCCCCTGCTGTCCCCCTCCGCCTCTCCAAACGTCATCGCCCCTCCTCCCTATCCTGGACGCCCACCTTGGTCAAAATCCCGAAATCAAGCCCTACCTCCGTCGCAACTCTGTGAGTATGCTCCTCCACCGCAGCTCTGTGGGTATGCTCCTGATGGTAGTCGATTTCTTGGCTTTTTATGAGATAAGGAATAGGAAGATAGAGTTTCATGTGGGTCCTGAATGATGTAGTGTTGTCGAACTCTTCTCGACGAAGCCTAGTGAAGTCCGAATCCTGGTGAAGTCTAGTGAAGTCTCCCCGCAGCTCTGTGGGTACATTATTCGGTTAGTAGATCCCCTTGCTATCTTTATGTTCAATGTGATGCTACCTTTTGTGATGTAATAATTATTTGCTTGTTTGCATGTTGTGCTATTTTCGGAATGATAGTTGTGATATAAATTTAAGCTACTTGCAAATGTATTTTATTTCTTGTGCTGAAGCACTTGCAATGTTTGAATCATTGTCTCTGCATCATGTGTACGTAATTGTTGTGTAGCTACTAGCTAGGATTGCTTTGTTTCTTTAGGTTAATCCAACATGATCATTACAATAGGATTGTGTTCGATGCTCTTCTTATCACAACTTCTCATAGGGATTACACATATATAGAATTGACGCGTTAATTCTGTTATACACACAGAAAAATTTAATGACTGATCGTGAATGGATGTATGCCAGTTGGCATCGTGGTAGTGCTCCCTCTAATGAATGGATAGAACGCACCAATGTACTTTTAGACCGTGCCTTCACTATGGATGGGGTAGTTCAAGGTGGTACCATTAAGTGTCCATGTGCCATGTGTCGGAACTATGTTCGGCACAAAAGGGATGTTGTGGAGATGCACTTGTGTAGATATGGGTTTAGAGAGAACTATAAAACATGTACTTCACATGGAGAGAGACTTGATAGGCTTGGCGAATCTAGCTTGCCAATAAACCATGAGGGATTTGATGAAACGATCATGTAGACAATATGTTGGTTGACCTTCTTGGTGATGATCCACCAACAATTTGTCGAGAACCAACGACTTGACCGTGCCTTCTATAGGATGGTCACTAGTGCTGATGAAAAGGTCCATGACAACACAACACACTCATCTCTGTCTGCTGTGGCCCGTTTGCTTGCTATAAAATCATAGTACAATATGTCCATTGCATAGTATGATGATACTCTACGGATAATCCATGAAGTACTGCCTCCCAACTCTAATTTGGCTGAGGATTTCTACCGTTCAAAGAAGTTGTTAGAGGGCCTTGGTATGCCATATGTGAAAATTGTTGTTTGTTATAATAATTGCATGCTTTACTATAAAGATAATGAGCATAAAGATAAGTGTGACTTTTGTGGTACCTCTCGCTATGAGGAAGGCCATAATAAAATCCCATGTAAAGTCTTGCGGTATCTGCCCATTACTAATAGGCTAGAAAGGTTGTATGCACATGAGGATACATCAAAGCTAATGTAGTCGCACAAACAATCCACATCTAGTAATATGGTGCACCCTTGTGATGGTTTAGCATGGCAACAGTTCAACAGAGACTTTCCTGACTTTGCTACAGATCTCAGAAATGTGCGACTCGTTGTTACAACTGATGGTTTCACGCCCTTCAGTCTAGGTGTTGCTCCTTACTCATGTTGGCCTGTCTTTGTCACTCCAGTAAATCTTCCGCCAGGCAAGCTCATGAGGGCAGAATACATATTCCTTGTCCTTATTATCCCTGGTCCTGGACATCTAGGAAAGAAATTGAATATTCTAATGCAACCGTTAGTTGATGAGTTGCTCAAGTTGTGGGAGGGGGTAGAAACATGGGATGCTTAACCGAAGGAAAACTTTACAATGAGGGTAGCCTATTCATGGTCCACTCATGATTTCCCTGCTTATGGTAACTTTGCTGGATGGAGTACCCACGGTGTGTTAGCGTGTCCTCAATGTATGTGTGATTGCAAAGCATTTCAACTTCGTAGTGGTCGCAAGGCTTGCTGGTTTGATTATCATAGGTGTTTCCTACCTAGGGACCATGCATTCAGAACCCAAGCTAATGCATTTCGAAAGAACACAAAGGTGTTGGATGAAGCTCCTAGGCATTTAACAGGAGAAGAAGTCCAAGCCCAAATGAATGCATTAGTACTTGATACAAAAAACTTCGGCAAAGCACACAATTGGACCCACGTAAGCTGCTTTTGGCAACTTCCATACTTTAACAAATTACTTTTTCGACATACCATTGATGTCATGCACAATGAGAAAATGTAGCTGAGGCTATATGGAACATATGCTTTGACATACCCGATAAGTCCAAAGATAATGTGAAGGCGAGGCAAGATTTAGCACAAATTTGCAACCCCCCATCATTGCACTTGGAGTTGAAGCACAATGGGAAGTGGCACAAGCCAAGGGCGACATTTTGCATTGATGAAATGACAAGACAACAATATTTAAATGGTTTCAAGAACTCAAGTTCCCGATGGGTATCTGACCAACATTAGGAGGGGGTAAACCTCTTGCAAAGGAAGATTTTTGGCCTAAAAGCCATGACTACCATATCTTCATGGGCAGCTTACTTCGGTTGCATTAGTGGATTCGTTCCAGAAAATATATGGGTGTGTTTGGCTGAGCTTAGTTTTTTCTACAGACAATTGTGACTAAAGAACTAAGCAAGGATGTCATATGTTCACTTGAAGAGAACATTGCAGTTATTCTATGCAAATTAGAGAAGATATTTCCTCCGGGTTTCTTCAATCCTATGCAACATCTAATTATACATCTTCCTTATGAGGCACGACTCGGAGGTCCTGTCCAGAACCACTGGATGTATCCATATGAGAGGTAAAATTAGTATGTCTTCAATAGCCTTCTAACTTTATACTGGCTCTTCCTAAAGTCTTGGACTTGTCCTTGTAGGTGTATTGGAAAGCTAAGGAAAAAGGTATGAAATAAGGCTTGTGTTGAGGGGTCCATAGTTGAGGTGTACCTAGTAGAGGAGGACACAAATTTCCTCTCACTTTATTTTAATCCCAATGTGAGATTAGTTAGAAACAAGATTCCTTGATACGACGATTGTGCCTGTACCTTCGAAAGTTCATGCAACCTTGAAATTTTTCAATTCACTGGTAGATGCATGAGCCGTTAGGGTTGTCGTGATCTCACAAACGAGGAGTACAAGGTTGCTTACGTGTACATATTGACGAACATATCAGATATGGGTGATTTTATTAAGTATGTGTTCAATTTAAAAACTCTAAGTCATTTTCCATAAATTCTCTTTGAGTATGTTGACTAATTTCTTCTCTTCTTTTAGAAAATTTGATATAGAACAATGGAAGAGCCGAATTACACCAACAGAGAATCAACTTCGCGAATTAAGATTAAATGGTTGGAAATGTGGTCGTGGCGCCATTCATGGGCCTAATTTTTTTTGACTAGTTTAAAACCCAAGTAATGTTGCTGAACTCTTAAAGTTATATATTCTTAGCCTTCTTACATCATCTAGAAAGTAAGAAATTAAATTATATATGCAGTGCATGAAGATATCTAGCATTGACAATGCCTTGCGCCAAATTTCTTATGGTTTCTCCAAAAGGGTAACCACTTATGGATGCTATGATATGAATGGATATAGTTTTCAGTCCGAGAAGTATGAAAATGCTAAACCAGGATTAACTACTGTCAATAGTGGTGTTTGTGTGTCTTGAGTTGACGAAGATGATAATATGCTTGAGTACTATGGTGTCATTGAGGACATCATCAAAATTTCTTGGGAAGGTAGCATGAAACTAGAGATGGTTTTATTTGATTGTCATTGGTTTGATCCAACCCTTATCGGAGTTAGGCATTCTGAAAATTTGGGGTTGGTGGAGATTAAGCACACGTCTAGGTTTTCGAATTTTGAACATTTTGTCATGGCAAGTCAAGTGAAACAAGTGTATTATTTATCTTATCCATGCAAGTCTAGACAAGATCTATTGGATCGGTGGGTTGTGTATCATGTTTCTCCACATGGATGCGTACTTCCTAGCAGCATCAATGATGATTCCATTCCTCCTGAAGGGCCACCACAAGATATATCATTCTATCAAGAGGATGGTTTGGAAGGACATTTTGTTATCGATTTAGGGAATGACTTAGACATTGTGATGCCATGCATTTCAGATGAGATAACCGATCCCAAAGACTTGGACTTTCTGGCCAACCAAAATATTGATGGTCAAGAAGATGAAGACAGTCATGAAGATGAAGAAGTGGATGAAGACGATGAGCTTCAACCCCCTCACTATGATCTAGATGATTTCTGACTTTGTGTTGCTTGCATTATCAATTTTGTCAAACTATATTGTTTCATTTGCAAGGAGTTTGCCAAAGGCTTTCTCATTCGGAAAAATAAGAAAATCGATTCCTTATTCATTGTTGCCGACCCTTACATCATCAGTTCTAAGGTTATCTCCTTGAGTTTCGGTCTTGCGAGTGCTCATTGAGATCCTTCCAAACAGCCTCGGCTCTTTCGTTGTGGATGATACTCTCACATGTTGTATGTAGTATCTTGTACTCCACCTAAGTGAAAATAGTTGTACATGCACTAAGTTCCTGATGTCATTTTATGTCTTTGTTATGTGGTGTTATATGAAATGTTAACTGTTCCCTGCAGTTATGACACAAAGGCATTGATGATAACTGAATATGTCTTTACTATGCAGGTGATGAACGGCCTTCGTCATAGTGGTCTAGCGGCAAGACAATGTGCAGCCAGTCGGTCCTTGAACAATAGCAATCATGGTGGTGGTACCTCTCGAAGAACCGTGACTTCTAGTGCTGCGGAGCAGTCTACACAAAGAGGGAGGAAGAAGAGGTCACAGACCCAATTGAGAGTACCTCCTCAAGGTCAGAAGGTTGGCCTTGAACCTAGGGGTGATGAGTAAGTATCGCAGCTCATGAATTATATGTATGACTTCCACTGCAATGAATTATATAGTGCTTCTGAAATATTTGGAGAACCATGCATAAATTCTATATAGTTACTGATGACTTCCACTGCAATGAAACAAAAGGGTGTTGTTTATGAGCAAGATACAAATCAAGCAAATCTTCTAAACTGGTGTATCCAAATACTCATTCACTGTGGTATAATTTTTCACCTTACAATCATTCATGTCGAGTAAAGGTTTGATGCAGACATATGTATAGTGATGCAAGCAGTACAGTCGCGGAAAAATGGACATGTAGCCTCCAAGATAGATAGATAGAGAGGTACATATGTGTTGTCTGATTCATAGTATGTACATACTAAGCTGCAATTGATGCTAGGTTTTAATTAAGGATTTTCAGTTTGCAAAAGTGATATTACCTCACCATCAGTGGGCACATTTTCCTTGCAATACACTAATATACTTGTGTCTTTGCTTACTCGTTTTGTTTTAATTATGTACGAGCAATTCAAGTATGTAAATTACCACCCCAAAGACTACAAGTACAGCACACAACTTGGAGTTATTCTCAAACGAGAATACCCGGGCACCATGAAGGACTTGGATCACGAAGGTGATCCCATTAATATCTGCCTGGCGACCATGTGGGCAGATTATTATCTGGATGAAAATGACATTGGAGAGACAAATGCAGATCGAGTGAAGCAAGAGTTCAGGGTAAGATTGGTACTCCTAGTTTACATATAGTCAACTGTTACATTTTTTATCTAACTATGCATTTCCTACATAAATATCGAGCTTTGTTTTACGTGGGTGATGAGGACAAGGGCGAGGTGACCGTGTTTTGAGCGGTATCTGACAAAAGAGTACGGATATAATGTACTAGGCTCATGTGGATACAGTCAAGAAGTACTACGAGAACCATGGAGAGAAACTTGATGACGCTCTAGCCCGTCGAAGAGAGCTTTCAGAAGAACAATATTTGCAGGCTAGGCTTGACTGGTGCAAAGAGGAAGATTGGCCTAACCTCTACCATTATTGGGTCACCGAGCATTTCAAGGAAAAGCAAAGGAAAGGCCAACAGTCATGGTTGGAATCTGAAGATCTTGCTCAAAATAGAGGAGGGTCACGACCATTTGCAGAGACACAACAATTTCTAGTATGAAATCTATCCATTACTTAAGCATTTATTATACGTTTTATCATATTTTATGCAGAGAGCTATAAACTAGGCCTGGGTAGAATTCTCATAGAATATTCAATATTCTCCTAAATTGAAATGAGGCAGTTGCTTTGACCTCACGAAAAAATTAAATCTTTGGACCATCACTTTCTCAACTATTATTCCTCTGGTACTAGCACCTTCCTTCCTCTAGTAGGTTTACTTGCACCTTTTTTTTCCAAAATTGGGTGAATAATAATGCTCTAGAAGGCGGAAAACACTAGATTGATACTCCTTTGAAAAGCAAATACATGAAATCTCAATTTTGCAACTAATATTGACAATGATGGCAAGATTAAGTGATTAACCTTTTTTTTCTTCATTTGAGGTAAATTTTCTAAACTATTACAAAACAAAATGACATCACAAGTCATGATAGTTTATGCAGTCATTCAAAGTTGTATAGTTCAAAGCTCATACCATGGCCTTGACTATTTGAATCAGCTGTCCTCTGCAGAGATCAAATAAATAAATATATATCATGTTTTGCTAAACTCTCTAGCTCAACACAGATGTGATTTCCAATATTAGATGAACCTAAACTGGTCACTAACAACCATGTGTTATTTTGTTGGGTACAACACAATATGCAAACCATAGATTCCACCACCAAATCAAATCTTTTCATCTCTACCTAACAACCCACTATATCCTAGAGTCTAGTAACAACCCACTATATCCTAGAATTAGAATATAATCCACTAGTGAAATACAATGTGCTTAATGAATTCCTAATTCTTGTAGCAATAGAAGTTTGGCCCTGACAAGGCTACTACATTAAACACATATACCGTAGTGAAGTCAGGAATAAAAAATGTGGATAGCAATGAAGTAGTCTTTGCGATCAAAAGCCAAAAACTGTGACACATGGTAAGCATTATTCTAGCTGTGGCTGTTTGTGGCCTGGCCCCTCCTTGCCCTGATGACATGAATTTTACCTGTCTTTGCTTTGTCTGCTTCTTTGGTAGCATCTTGTTGTCTCTTCTTGGTTGTGTTTTTGTTAAGATACCTACTCTTTTGTACTTACCATTATTTCTTTAAGCAATGTTTATAAGTTATAATTGCAGGTCCTTATTTATAGTAAGAGCATGTATTGCTGATTTTCTTATTGCTATTCTCCTAAGTAGTTTCAGATATGCATTGACCGGTTTATTTCCATTGTGTTTCGACAAACTTAAATATTTCAATTGACTTGTAGGATAACTACCAAGCAGCACACTACCACCAAAAGGCTAATACTGGATGCCTCATCACAGACAGTTGTCCAAAACCGTTTGTATTACATGCAATAACAGACGGTTTTGGTTTAGAGACCGTCTGTTTTACTAGCTGCGCTAAAAACCGTCTGTGAAGAGGTAATATCACAGACGGTTCATAACTAAAATCGTCTATGAAGTATCACAGACGGTTATTAACAATAACTGTTTGTGATAATTCTACATATCACAAACGGTTTTCAACAAACAACCGTCTGTGAAACCTCACAGACAGTTCTTAACAATAACCGTCTGTGACATTACTACATATCACATATGGTTTTTTGTTAGAACCGCAAATGCGTGATAATATCGCCTGACTCGGTTGAAGCCCGATGATCAGTTTCTTCATCGCCAATGCGTCTCTTCGTCGTATCAATGCCGCTTCGGCTCCCCGATGCGTCTTTTCATCTCACGCTCCGAATTTATTCCTTAATTGTTTTATAAAAAGAATCATTCGCCATCGAAGATGATTATCATCCCCACATATAACTCTAGTACTTATATAAAAAAAGAAATGGCTGCCTCTTCTGTTTCCTTGTCGCCGGCATTGATGGCCTACCTGGCCGTACTGTACAAGCAACTCTCTGGTCGTACGTTGGCGGATGCTGCAGAAGAACACTGTTTCAACAGTGTCTTCACTCCTCTCTCCGAGAATTTGTCAGAGCAGGTGACGGCCACCTTCCGCCGTCTTGATATCCTCCTCCGCCGCGTCTTCTGGTTATCTCCCACTTTCGGCGAGTTTACCGCGTCATCGACGTGGTCCTCCACAATGACGTTGCACGTCTCTAGGAGGCTTGCCGTGACTTGGACTGCTTAATCGAGGCAACGGGTGACCGAGTCGACTGGGCGAGACCCTCAAGCAAGGGAAGAGAGCCTATGGGCTCAATTCTTCTTGGTTCAACGATCAGGGTCTTGGAGACACTTTCGAGCGAGCACGTCAGTGGGTGGACGCATTTCAAGCTTTGTTCGATCACGAACCGTGCCTCGACGCCGACACCGCCGCCTACGAAGTATTTAAGACGGAGATAGCAGTCTACCTCTGCCACAAGAATTTTTTTTTATTCATAGGTTTCTACTTTTTAAATCTTTGTAAGCGAGTGGCCATATTGTTTGGCCATATGAAAATGCCAAAATGAAAAAAAAAAATCTAGTTTGGATGTGAAGTTACTATATTATATATATATATATATATATATATATATATATATATATATATATATATATATATATATATATATATATATATATATATATATAGAGCGGTTTAGTGGAACAAATTAATTAATTATATATATCCGATCTATGATATGTGTGTGTGTGTAGTTAAAGCAAATTTTCAACAGTATTTAAATGATAAAATTGACATATAAACATGTAATTTCTTCATGTCATGTAAGTGTATATACAAGATAATATACTTGAGAAAAACCATTTCACAGACGGTTCCATAATAGAACCATCCGTGATATGTCTTCTATTATGGAACCATCTGTGATATGGGACATATTGTAACAACCCCAGATTTAATGAACAGTAATAAAATGCTTTTCAGAGCATTTCTAGTCATTTCGAGAGTTTGGGCAAATTGTTACATTTTTAAACATTCTTTTTCAATCCAATATATTCGGCCAAAATATTTATTTAAGTATTTCAAAACAATAAACAGTGGTTTACAAAATTTATCTGGGACCTATATCATCCCAGTAGCCTCCTTGTAAGATTTCGTGATTTTACAAATTTATTTGATATTTTTGAACCCCCGGTCAAAGTTTGGAAGTTTAGTTTTGAGTTCAAGTCAACCTTGAACCCAAACCCGATCTCACAACCTTTATGGCGACTCGAGCTACTTGGGTTTAAGTCCAACCCGTGCCTTCAGAAACCGGCTCTGTCACGTTTCACACCCAGCCAAATCCTAGATCAATCTCCACCGTTGGATCTGATGCGAACGGGCTAGATGCGTTTAGCCGTTCGGACCATCCGAACACGCCATCAAATCTGTACCGTTAGATTCAAATCAAATGGTGCGTAATTTATCGGGCCACGCCTTTTTCATCGGATAAAACCCAAAGTGCGCGCGAGCCTTTGGATTCAGATTTAACGGCCATGATCAATTGGGCCGTTCGGATTGTCCGAACACGCCATGATTGTGAGCCGTTGGATTTAATTTGAAGAGTTGTGATCAATTGGGCCGTTCGGACCGTCCGAACAGCCCGTTGATTTCAGATCCAACCGTGCCACCCTTTTTGGGTTTAAACCCAATCGCGCGCAGTTATTTGTGACCGTTAAATTTACATCCAACGCTTCTCTTCGAGTGGGCCGTTCAGACCGTCTACAGTGCCCCTCGAATCTCAGTCATTCATTGTTGATCACGCGGTCAGATTTTGTTTGAGCCGCTATGTTGTATCTTCACTAAGGCTGACAGTGGGGCCCGCATGTCAGTGGCTCACCGTCGTCTTCTCCACGCCACCAAGCCATTTCCGAGCATGTCGTCGTTGTGGTGGCGCCGCACCAAGCAATTTGCAGCATGCAATTGACACTTGTCATTCTTTTGCTGCTGTGAGGACACGCACGCGCTACCTTGGCTTCTCCGGCGAAATGGGTATAAAAACCCTAGTTCTTGCTCACTACCATTGTTGTTGCCGAAGCTTGTTCTTCCTCAACTACGGCGTAGCTTCTCGTTCTTACCCTTTTGTTCATCTATTTCAATGCTTTGCTCATCATGTTAATGAGAGTCTTGGCATTGCTTGTAGATCAAACCGCGAGCTTGTCTTTGGGTATCGAGCAAGCGAACACCGCCGTGGTGGTTTTCGTTGCTCCGGTGAGCTTTTCCTTAGACCTTTCACGTCACATCGTGTCTTGAGATCTCAGGAGCAAAACCCCTCAACAAATTTGTTTTTTGATTCGTAGGATCACCAGGGATTTGAATTTTCCCCTTTTCGGCCAAGTTTGGGTTTTCATCCTCATCTCCAATCTGGTGAGAATCTTTTCGATTCTTTTGCTTCAGATCATCTAGAGGCTCTTTTGAAGCTATTCTGATCATCCATTTCTTGAATCCCTGACCAGGTTACCTTGTCGGAGGATATCATCTTATTGTCGTCTTTTCGATCATGCATATTGTTATCAAGCCCTAGAGCTTTTCTGTTCAACTTCCAAGACCAGGTAGCTTCCTTTGTAATCCTAGTATCTTAAGCAAATGACTCTTTGCTTAATGTACCTTTAGATCGACCTTTGCTAGCAAATCTTGCCTCTATTTGTTGTCGGTCAGACCGACAAAACTAGTGGCAAGACCCTAGCTGTTGATCCCCGTTAGTTATTACTGTTGTAGGTTAATCTAGGTTATTATATTTTCTAGAACTAGCTTGTAGCTTAAGCATGTTGCAAGTTGCATAATAATACTTTGATCATGTATCTTTTCATCATTCTGGTATTTTCTTGATGTTCTGTTGTTCTGCTTTCTTTTATAATCTGATTCTACCGACGTGAGTGAATTTCCTTCTGAGCAACAAGAACCTGAACCAGTGGTTTATTATTACCAAGGCAAGCATCCTCTTTGCACCATGTTAATCCTAGATTTTAGCACTTTAGAGTTTTACAAAAACAGTGATACTGTTGCATGCTATTTTCTAAATTATTTGTGAACTGTGAATAGTTAGTTACATCCCACTACTTGTGGCTTGTCCTGAATTGATTTCATACACCTATGCTTAAGATAGAATCTTTGTTCTGGTACTTTTGTTCTATAGTTTTTGCTTAGCAATGCAAAGTCAGTAGCACGTTAGTAATTGATAAGCTTATCTTGTCAATCCAGGGAAACACCTTTTAACTCTCAATTTCAGTTCTTTTGTTCAGTTTGGGTAAAACTGAATTTGTTTTTGTCTTTTAATTGCTGTTGATAAATGTTGGTTTAAATCTGGACAAGTGGATGCTAGTGATGGTGCTTTTGTGCACGAGTTTGGGTATTGTGGAAGTCTTGTCTGGATCATTAAGGACTGAACTTTGCCCCCCTTTAATTCCACACGCGGTGTATGGGCGCCGTTTGGTTAAGGGGTTAGTGATATTGAGTTGAGGAACTGGTGGTGTGAGGGCATTGGCAATAGTGCATGTTCGTAGGGTGCCGAGTTCAATTCTATTATTTGCGGGAAGCACTATTTTATTTTTGTTCATTGACTCGGTGTTCCCAACATAACTTGCGTGGCCGGTTAGTGTAGGTGGTATAACCTACACTAAGCGGGGTTTACGCGTGGGCGATGCAACTCAATATTGTTAACTTGCTGAAAAATACCGAATCTTAGTTTACCCGGCCGGCATACCAAAGGAAGTGTGTCATCATTCGGAGGCATCCAAAGGCTTACGGGCTGACTAAGTTGTGTGGGTAAAGATGTACCCCTCTACAGAGTTAAACTATTCGAATAGTCGTATCCACGGTTATGGACAACACTGGATTTATCGGCAGTCGATGTATAGAATCTGTTCAATTTTTGGTCAGGGTACTGATTGCGGCATGAAGGGTATTCATGCTTGTTGTTGGTCAAAGTGGGGAGTCACTTTGATCTTGTGACTGCTTTACTTACTGTTGTTTTAGTCCAAATCTGTTTATGAACTGGCTTGAGAAAAATTAGTAAGTGTAGGATTAAAACTTGGCTTTATGCAAAACTATGGACATTACAACCATCCTGTTGTCAGCCTTATGCATGTATCCTCTAATCCTTTGTTTAGGATCTTGCAAACACATTCTTTTAGTAGTTTTGTGTAAGTCTTGCGAGTACCTTTTGTACTCAGGTTCTTTAACCACTTGTTGTAGGTGAGGATGGGTACTTGTACGAAATTCCCGTTAGCGCCGATCTGGGCGACGCTAACGAGTAACGCTATTTCTATCCTCCACTCAGTTGCCTTGGGGCTATGGGCACACTTGGTGGCTTTGCTGTTTATAAATTTTGTTTCATTGCAAACTCTTGTGTTGGTTATCTTGTTAGGTTGTTTATGTCAAACCGACTCAGAATTGTAAAGTTTTGTAATGTATTTCTGTATCTGTATGCATTGTGTGACTGTGTATACAATGTTGTTGAAGGATGTATGTGCAATAGTCTTTGATCTTGGGAACTATTGTAGAACATATATCCGGGAACCTGGCATTGGATTCATTCCTTGTTGAGAATTAAACTTTCGGTTGAAGTTCTTTAGCAAGGAATGTGTTCAATACTGGGGTCCTCACACATATCACGAACGGTTCTATTATAGAACCGTCTTTGATAACTATCACTGATAGTTCCATAATAGAACCGTCTGTGATAAGTCTCTTCATTAGTAGGAGCCCAACCGACCGCTAGGGTTTGCGCCCGCCCTAACTCGTCACTCCCCAGCGTACTTACTCTCGTCTGTTCCCCACCCCACCTCGACGCCGCCACCCGACCCCGTCGCCATCGCTGCCGGTTGTGACACCACTCTGCACTGCATAAGACACTCGTACGATAGGAGTGTCTTATGCAGTGTCAGGGTCGTGCCACAACTACGGTGACGCCGCCACCCAATCCATCACGCCACTTGCACCTCTGCGCCGCCCACGTCCATGGCTTGGTTCTCTGCTTTCGACCTCTGCGCTCGGGCCTGGCCCCTTGGCTTAGCTTTCCTATCCTCCTCTATTCTCCTCTCTGTTAGCTTAATGTCTTTTGTTGAGTTTGATTTTTATGCTTGAGCCTTAAGTTGTGTCCCGATGTTTGTGTGATTTATGCAAGGTGAAGGAGATGGATGAGGTTGTCTTTGGTGGTGGGGTCGCCACCGGTTGGTTCTTGATCTTGAGGTATCACCCTACCTTACTCCCTCTCTGTCTCTACCCCCTTGCTCTGTGATAGATCTGAGGGCTACTCTTTGTGTGGTGGGTTTGGACACCCTTGGTCTTCTTTGTCTTCTTTGTTGAACTACTCAATGATGTTAATAGTCTTATCTTTGAAATTGAATTGATAATTAGTTCATATTAATAGTCCCTTGCTCGTGATGTAATGATGTTAATAGTCTTATGCTGAAATTGAATTGATAATTAGTTCATATTAATAGTCCCCTTGCTCTGTGATGTAAACTGAGGGCTATTGGTGTATGTGCATTCTGTGCATCTTGCTTAGTTCATGTTGTGGGTTCATAT
Organism: Phyllostachys edulis; assembly: GCA_036346405.1. Lineage (NCBI taxonomy): Eukaryota > Viridiplantae > Streptophyta > Magnoliopsida > Poales > Poaceae > Phyllostachys > Phyllostachys edulis. Next base: position 63,702,920 of record CM070548.1, read on the forward strand.
TGACAAAAATGAATAGGGCTAAATGGTGGGTTTGGTTAATGCTCTCTGATGGGTACTGAGGGTTATTGATGCTGGTTCTTTGTGCTTGGTTGGCTTACATGGGATCGATGTGGTTCGGATGGGGCTTGGCGGCAATTAACTTTTTAGATTTGTAAAGGTTAGGCTAATTTGTAACCGTGTTCATACTGGTCAAGTTCTCCTCCCTTGCGTCCCAGGTACGTATACGTCCTACCATTCAATTCCTGATCACTTCTCTATAAAAACCTCTAAGCAGTGGCTACTTGTGCTTTTAAAACCGGCTTCATATATATTGGTTTACAGCCACTCCATCAATGGAGGACAAAGACTCAATACATGAGCACGAAATCATATCCAACTCTCTAGAACCCTAACCACCACTAATCCTCTCCCTAAGCAAACTAGGGTTTCAAGCACAATGAAAGGGTTGAGAGAGGTGCAGCCACCTCCCTCCTCTATTTATAGTGGAGGTATAGACCTTCTAGAAGCATTAACCCTAATGGGCTCCGTTAAGGCCCAACACAAGCGGGTCACACACGCACACATTTTAAAGCGCCGTCTTCATCTCCTCTTGACCTAATCCACTTCTCCACGACCGCCTTGCTTGAGGGTTGGCAAAGGTCACCAAAGCGTGTTGGTAAAATTACAAAATACCCCTTCTCGATCTTTTTGAAGACCGAGTCACATCTTCGTGAAGCACCTCCCATGCTTCACCACGTAGGTTGATCCAATGACTCTCATCATGTCGGCAAGTCTCTCCCATCCGGCTCCCACCGAAACCACCATGGCACTTGCACCACCTCGCAGCTTGATCCAACTCGTTGCAATCAACGCCTGTTCGGTCACCTTTGTCCCTCTTGCGCCATGCTTGACTCCATTGACCTCACCCAGCATCCCCAATCGTTCTGAACCTCAGCTCTCCAAGCTTAGTCCCGATCATCCTCGCATTTGACCGTCATTGACCTCCAAGCAACCTGCACAACAATAGACAAAGAAATCGATTCTGGGAACAAGTTCTTCACAACTTGACCCACGTTAGTCAAAACATGCATCATGCAACACATATGCCATGAAACCCATGAACTTGACCTAACCCAACAATCATCGCCACCGGTTGGCCGATGAGACAAGTGAAAACCGGTCAGACCGCCACATTGACCGGTCTGACCACCCCCTGGCTGGTCTGACCATCCAGCTGGGACTTAGCCAAAATTCCTTCTTGGAAATCCAAAACCTACTGGAATTTTCAAACCAATAGAACTCTTGCCTACACCCTCTACTTTTGGCCCAGCTCTAAAATCTAAAATCTCATAAAGGCCAATCTGACCGATTTCCCAAAGTCGGTCAGACCGCCCTCCTGGTCGGTCAGACTGCCACCTGGACCGGTCAGACCGCCACTTGCCTAATAGCAGTTTGAACTTCACCGAAAACGCGTGAACCGACAAACCTTAAACAACATTTCCAATTGTAACATCATTCTAAGATCTCAGGCATATCCCCATGATATCCATAATCTCCCCCTGGATGAACACATTGGCAATTTCCTAAATGCAAAATTTAGGGTTTGAAAAGTAAAAACTTCGACGTTTTTAAGCTCAAAGGCACAACTTGGTCCATATGCAAGAGAAAGCAATGGAAATGACCAAGCTGTCTTCAGAATAGTATAGGCAAGTGAGATAAGGCAAAACAAAGCAAGAAAGCTTCAATTTCCAGAAGGAGTCAAAATCTCACTTAAGGTCCATATGAAAGAACAATTGTTCGATATGACCTTTGATCATTATGAGGATCAAGAATTGCAATTTAAGTCCAGAAGTAGCAATAAGACCATAAGAATGCAAATAAGAAACTCCCCCTCACTATGATCCTCAAATTTCAGAAAATCTCAAATTTTCAATTCTTCTCCAAGTAGCTCCCCCTTTTTCGTAACTCCCCTTTTTCTCCTCTTTTTCAACCATCTTCTCCCCCTTTGACAATTGAGTCATCAAAGAATCACACCTTCCTCTCGTCCAGAGATGACAAATGCAGAATGAGGAAAAAGCATAAGGAGCATGTATGAAATGCAATGGAATGGCTTCATTATATATATATATATATATATATATTTCAATTTTTGATTACAAGAAGCTTTGGAGATTACCCAAAAGGACCAGCTAGCACTTCTAATATTGCACAAACAACATATCAAGCCTAACAGCACTAGCAAAATCATGATAAGACATATATATCAAAGCTAAGCTTGAAGGCTCAAAGTAAAGCAATGAATTTTAGCATTTTAAGCAACGCTTCAAATCTAGCAAGTTCATCAACAGGGATCCTAAACTGATACTGGCCATGTCAAAATGTCATTGTGAGATCAACAAGCTAATAATGACCACATTAAGAGACAAATAGGTCCTGAAATGAATCATTTTGCTCAATTTTCTCAAACACCCATTTTTCAACAGTTTTTCATTTGCAATGAATATTGAAGTTGACTAATGGTCTAACTTAGTGAAAAGATCCTGGACTAGGAGCCATCCACAAACTCTTCCTAAGTTTCGACCAAAAGTTCATTAAAGGTATATCTTAGTGAAGAAGATCCTGGACTAGGAGCCGTCCACAAACTCTTCCTAAGCTTCTACTAGGGCGACAAATCTTGAGGTTCATGTCAGTTTTGACAAGCAATCCCCATGAGATCGTCTGGATCATCAAACTATCTCCAAGTTCATGTCTATGACATGCAGTCTCGTAAGAGTAGTTTGGTACAATTTAAGCATAAGACAATCTTGAAATTGATTTTTCATTTTTCATTTTGCACAAGAGCAGTTTTAGATTCTCAAGAACACAAGAAGCCCAAGTAATGATCAATTTTAGATTCAAGAGCTAACACAGCAATTTTGACAGGGCCAATGTCACAAAAGGAGCACTATTGCGCAACTAACTAAAACATCAATAAATTGCAGTTTTTAGTTCGAGTTGTCTTAAAGTTCTAGTTCATACAGCAAAAACTTAGCTACACATGTGAAAGCATGATAATTCTAGCAAGTCAAAGAACTAGACATGGCATTGAGCAAGAATTGAAATACTAAAGCTCCAAAGGGTAAAAAGCAAAGCTTTATCAATTTTAAAAGATAAGCAGAAAAGCTTATATTACAATGCATCCTTTTGGATTTTTCATATGAGTGCAATATGATACAATGAGATGCAATAAAAGCTCAAAAAGCCTAAAAAGATCAACAAAATCAAAAGAAGATCAAGAAAAGATCAAATGAACAAGAAAAGATCTAACTCCTCCTCAAACCAACCCATAGGGATAAATTACCCCTAACTCACTCCTCAAAGTGGCAAACCTTGATGGGTCTAAAGGCTTGGTGAGGATATCAGCCAACTGAGCCTCGGACTCCACAAAATGCAGCACAATATCACCCTTCTCAACGTGGTCTCTAAGAAAGTGATAGCGAATGTCTATGTGCTTGGTCCTAGAATGTTGCACTGGGTTTTTAGCAATATTAATAGCAGAAGTGTTATCACAGAAAAGAGGAACACTAGCAAAATTTAACCCAAAGTCCTTAAGAGTGGACACCATCCATAAAATCTGACTACAACAACTAGCAACTACATATTAAACAAAGAAGGATTGTGCAATGAAAACTGCTTCCTAGACAACCAAGAGACAAGAGAAGTGCCTAAGAAATGACATGTGCCAGAGGTACTCTTCCTATCTAGCCGACAGCCCACAAAATCAGAATCAGAAAACCCTCGAATAGACAGCGAAGAAGAACAGGAATACCAAATGCCATACTAGAGGGTAGAGTGTAAATACCTGAAGATGCGCTTAACGTCTTGGCGATGTGAAGTCCTCGGTGGCCTTTGAAACCTCATGCAGAGGCGCATCAAGTGGATGTCCAGTCTTGAGGCCGTCAGGTATAGGAGGGAGCTGATCATGCTGCGGTACTCGCGTTGATCCACGGCTTCTCCTTCCTCATTTGGATCCAAAGCAATCGAAGTCGCCATGGGAGTGGCGATCGGCTTGCAGTCACCCATCTCGAAGCGCTTGAGCAGATCCTTAGTGTACTTCGTTTAATGGATAAAGATCCCTTCCTTGCACTGCTTGATTTGAAGCCCCAGAAAGTAGTTGAGCTCGCCCATCATACTCATCTCAAATTCCCTGAACATGGTCTCAGAAAAACTAGAAACAAGAGCATGAGAGGAACCACCAAAGACAATATCATCAACGTAAATCTGAACAAGCAGGAAGTCATTGTCATGCCTAAGAATGAAAAGAGTCTTATCAACTTTTCCCATTTCAAAATCATTCTTAAGCAGAAAGGTCTTAAGTCTATCATACCAAGCTCTAGGGGCTTGTTTAAGACCATACAAGGCTTTGGATAGCTTAAAAACACGATCAGGATGCTTAGGATTCTCAAAGCCAGGGGGTTGCCTAACATACGCTTCCTCCTCTATAAAACCATTCAAAAAGGCACTCTTAACATCCATTTGATGCAACCTAAAACCTTTAGATGCAACAAATGCAAGCAGAATACGAATGGCTTCTAGTCTAGCAACAGGAGCGAAGGTCTCATCAAAATCTAACCCCTCAACCTGGCTAAAACCCTGTGCTACCAACCTAGCCTTGTTCCTAACCACAGAACCATCCTCATTTTGTTTATTTTTGAACACCCAACGGGTTCCTATAACATTATGACCACTAGGAGGTTCTACAAGGTTCCAAACTTTATTTCTTTCAAAATTCTCTAACTCCTCATGCATGGTATTGACCCAACTAGCATCAGATAAAGCATGTGATATATCTTTGGGTTCAAAAGAAGCTACAAATGCAGAGTGAGAGAAAAGACTCGGATCATGATACCTGGAGCGAGTGACTCGCTCATGGAGATTACCAATCATATGATCTGGAGGGTGTTGCTTCTGAATGTGCAAAGGAGCGCCTAGGGGAGATAGTGTCTCCTCGACCTCCGCAGGTACTGCTGATGAAGAAGTCGTAGTAGGAGCCTCAATTGGAGGTGAAGCAGTCGTAGTAGGTTCTGGAACTTGGGCAGCTTGGACAGGAACATCAGCAACAGGTGGAGGAGTAGTATCAAGTTCATCATCATCTTCTTCAACAAAAATGCTCTCTGTCACCTGTAAGTCACCTGAAACATCGGATCTAGCTCCAGGGCTAGTCTCATCAAAAGTGACATTGCATGTCTCCTGGACAAGGTTAGTTTCAACATTAAAAACCAGAAAACCCCTCGAATGAGCAGGATAACCCAGAAATAAACCATCACAAGTCCTTGATTCAAATTTATCTAGATTTCCTGTTTTCAAAATGAAACACTTCGATCCAAAGACTCGAAAATGCAAAACAGAGGGTTTTCTGCCAAATCGAAGCTCATAAGATGTCTTGCCCAAAGACGGTCTCAAAAAGACACGGTTTGAAATATGGCAAGCTGTAGCAATAGCTTCGGCCCAAAACCTCCTCGGTGTGCTATACTCATCTAGCATCGTCCTAGCCATCTCGACTAGGGTCCTGTTCTTCCTTTCCACAACGCCATTTTGTTGAGGGACATGTGGAGAAAAGAACTGATGCTCAATACCACGCTCAGCACAAAAAGAGGCAAAATAAGTATTCTTGAACTCCGTGCCATTGTCACTGCAGATTGCTCTCAAGGTATCAAGAAGTTCAGAAGCCAAACGAAGAGCAAGATCATGATAATGATCAAAAGCCTCATCCTTCGAAGCAAGAAAGAACACCCAAGAATATCTCGAAAAATCATTGACTATGACAAGATTGTACCATTTGTCACCGACTGACCGAACCCTAGCAGGACCAACAGTATCCATATGAAGAAATTGTCCTGGTCCGTCAGTCATGACCATAGTCACTGAAGGGTGTGAGGCGGCAACTTGCTTGCCATGCCTACAAGGCGCACATACAGCATCCTTGACAGCTTTCAGTTTAGGCAAACCTCTCATGAGATCAAGGCCGCTAACTCGCGTCAGATGATCAAAACCAATGTGCCCCAAACGTCGGTGCCAAAGCTAGATATCAGAAGAAGATGCAATTAAACATTTAAGAGATCCAGCAAGAGATTCAGAAAAATCAGCTCCAAAGATTCTACTAACTCTAGAAATCCCAAAAACAAGCTCACCGGCAGAATCAAGCACACAACAGGTATTTTTCCTAAAACGAGTTTCGTAGCCATCATCAAGAAGCTACGAAACAGAAAGCAAGTTATACCTTAGCTTGTCTACAAGAGCTACGTCCTTGAGAATGAACTTGTCGTTCACCTTGATCGATCCTGTTCCTTCAATCCGCCCTTGTGTATCATCTCCGAAGGTGATGAAGTCATCACCCTTCGACCACGTGAAGGAAGTGAACCATCTTGAGTCTCCGGTCATGTGGCGTGAACAGCCAAAGTCGACGAACCACGTGTTCTTCCTCCTTCCGCGGCGATCCTGAAAAATCAAGGCACAAAAGAACGATGTGTCTCAATACTGGGGTTAGTTAAAAGCAACTTGGGAACCCAGTACTGAGACACACGTCTGCAAGTAGTATGCAAAGCAGAAGTGCTATCCTTGATTTTATTAGAAGTACTATTATGAGCAATAGTTACTTTAACATGAGAAGCAGCCTGTCTAGGAACATGATGAGCATGTGAAACAAATCCTAGTCCAGGTTTCTTATTTTCTAAGTGACCATGTCTCATAAAAGCTCTAGGTCGATGAGATGAAAATCTAGCAATATTTCTCCTAGCATTTTTCAATCTACGCCAACAGAACTCTACGAAATGTTCACTCTTCTTGCAATAGGTGCAATGGTATTTGGTACCACTGGGAGAAGCACCTTTTGCCTCAAAAGAAGGTTGGACAAACCCTGCAGATTTAGAAACAGTTTTTACAAGTTGGGTTTTGAATTCAACTAAGCCATTTTTCAAGACCTGAATGACATTAGGCTTGGATATGTCCTGGGCAGAGTTGTATCCTAAACCTTACTTCTTATAAGGAGTTTTAGACGTGTCCAGAATCATGTTTAACTGTTTCTTACCTTTAGAAAAAATTTCTAGAGTGTCCTTAAGGTAAGCATCTTCTTTCCCAAAGTTAACACATGATTCACAAGTCTTGGCCTTAATGGCTCTAGCATGTTTCTCCTTAAGATGAGCAACTTCAAGCTTATAGGCTGCACAAGAGGCACAAGGTGTAGACTCAATTGTGTCCTTAAGCTTGGCATATTTAGCTCTATCTGCTTCTAAAATGTCCTTGACTTCATGTTCATGTTCTATGCCGAAAGAGCAAAAGCTAGATTTAACATTCCCTGAAGCATCCAACTTGCTAGACTCTAAGCATTTTTCACAGGGAGCAGATTTAACATCAATTAGCTCAGTCCTAGCATTTTCAAGTTGATGCAAAGCAATATCATGAGCAGATTGCAGTTTAGCAAATTCAAAATGTAAAGCATGACAAGAGGAACATTCATCAGATTCAAGAGTCTTAGCATTTGTAAGTTCTAATATCAAATTATCTACTTGTGACTCTAAGTCCTTGTTCCTAGCCATGGTAAACTCTAAGGCCTTATCCTGACTCATGAGTTGCTCAAACATGTCATCGCATCTAGCAGAAAGAACATCATAGGAAGGAGGTACCTCATTATTGTCATTGATGTCGACGATGTCGGCCATGAAGCACATGCCGGTGTAGTTCTTGGCCTTCCCTTTCTTGTCTTGAGGGATCTCCTCCTCCTTGTCCTCCTCGCTCCCGGAGTCCACATCGCTCATGGATTGATCTCCAAAAGCGGCAAGGACTTGGTGAGCAGCCTTCATGAGCTTGGCAGCATTGTACTTGGGCTTGTTCCTTGAGGTCGCTTCTGTCGCTTTTCCTCCTTGTGGTTGCTCTTACCTTTCAAATTTTGGGGCGCTTTTGCGGATATGATATAGCTCTCCACACTCATAGCACGTCACAGGACCACCTCTGTTCTTGTTTCTAACATTGTTATATGCCCGTGTGACTTTCTTGACTAAAAGAGCTAAATCAGCTTCAGGAAGACTCTCAAACTCTTCTCCTTGAACAACAGATAAACACGCAAGAGAAAAACCAGAAGAAGACTCAGAAGAACCATCAAGAGTCCCTTTGAGAGGATCAGCCACCAAAGCCATATTATCCTTCTTAGGAAGGCTACCTCTCTTGATCTCATGAGTTTTGAGCTTGCTATAAAGCAGCTCCAAAGTGAGTAGAGAGATCGACGTTCTCCTCAATGGCAGTAGCCTTGATCTCCCACTCCTTGGTGTTGATTGCAGCCAAGAGTTGGGTGGCATTCTCAGATTGAGAGTACTTAATGTTAACAGCTCTCATCTGATTGATCACCTTGTTAAAGCGAGTAAAAATGTCATCGATGCTCTCACTAGGACGCATCTCGAATTTATTATACTCTCGCTTGTAGACCGTCTGACGCACTTGCTTCATCTGGGACGATCCCTCATGGTAATTTTCGAGGGTGTGCCAAATCTCATGTGCGGTCGCAAGGTTGCAAATCCTATCGTACTCTTGCCTACCAAGTCCAGCATATAGAAGGTTCTTTGCCTTGTTGTTGTTAGCCAAGAGGGCTGCTGAAGCCGGCGTAGCAACTTCGGGCAAAACGAGTGGGGCTCGAACAACCTCCCATATAGCTTGTCCTTCGCTCTCAAGGAAAACTCGCATGCGATTCTTCCAATAGGCATAGTCGAGCCCATCGAAGACATGCGGCTTGGTCGAGTACTTATCTATCGCCAAGTTCAGTGACCGGTTAAGATAAAGATTAAACTAACCGGGCTCTGATACCACTTGTTGGACCAAAAAGGCGACTAGAGGGGGTGACTAGGAGCATGATCTCTTTTTCACCTTGATCGAATTCAATACGATTTTCACTCCAATAGCTATAAAAGCTATGAAGATCAATATACAAGCACAGTGGAAGACTTGTATTGAATCCAATCAAAACCACGGCAAATAGACCAAAAACATAAAAACTCAAAACCTAAATGAGTTAAGGTCCGACATCCAACTAGAAATCGATCGACCATTGAAATCGGTCCGACCTCTCAATACATGGCGGTCGACCTCCGTGCCAATGAACAAAGGAAATCACCGGAAAACCAAAACTCAAATCGATCTAACTTTTGATTCGTAAGGACAAACCTTACCAAATTTGAGATACACCTTCTCTAAGATGTTGGGAACCTATTCCAATCAAGTATCGCAAAGATCCATGCCAAAGTTCCTATCTTTTTCAGTTTGAACGAAGAGTGCTCAAAAACCAAGTCAAAATCGAAATATGATCTAAAGACTTGCTCGTGGGTGATTGATGATCAAGATGATCCTAGATGGGTTCCCACATGTCACAGTAAGTTAGATCAAGGCAAGAGAATAAGAAAAAACTCGCGGATCAAAGAAAGACCACAAATCACCAAATAGAGAGAAAGAAAGCAAAAAGACTCATCTTTGAGAGAACTTTCTTTGGATTGATTTGATATGGTATTGATTTACAGCAACTCCATCAATGGAGGATAAAGACTCTACATGAGCACGAAATCAAATCCAATTCTCTAAAACCTTAACCACCACTAGTCCTCTCCCTAAGCAAACTAGAGTTTCAAGCATAATAAAAGGGTTGAGAGAGGTGCAGCCACCTCCCTCCTCTATTTATAGTGGAGGCTTAGACCTCCTAGAAGCATTAACCCTAATGGGCTCCCGTTAAGGCCCAACACAAATGGGTCACACGCGCACGTATTTTAAAGCGTCGTCTTCATCTTCTCTAGACCTAATCCACTTCTCCACGACCGCCTTGCGCCGAGGGTTGGCAAAAGGTCACTAAGGTCAGATTTGGTAAAATTACCAAAATACCCTTCTCGATCTTTTTTCAAGATCGAGTCCCATCTTCGTGAAGCACCGCCCATGCTTTGCCCCTGCACGCTGATCCAAATGGCTCCCATCATGTCGGCAAGTCTCCCATCCGACTCCCAATCGAAACCACCATGGCACTTGCACCGACCTCGCCGCTAGATCCAACCCATTGCACCGAATCGCCTGTTCGGTCACCTTTTGTCCTCTTGCGCTTATGCTTGACTCCATTGACCTCACCCAAAGATCCTCGATCGTTCGACCTCAGCTCTCCAAGCTTAGTCCTCGATCATCCTCGCCGCTGACCGCCATTGACCTCCAAGCAACCTACACAACAATAGACAAAGAAATAGATTCTGGGAACAAGTTCTTCACAACTTGACCCACGTTAGTCAAAACATGCATCATGCAACACATATGCCATGAAACCCATGAACTTGACCTAACCCAACAATCATCGCCACCAGTTGGCCGATGAGACAGTGAAAACTGTCAGATCATCACATTGGCGGTCGACCGCCTCGCCGGCCCGATCACCACTTGTTGGTCGGTCCGACGCCACCGACTTAGCTAAAATTCCTTCCTGGAAATCCGAAACCTACTGGAATTTTGAAACCAATAGAACTTTTGCCTGGAAGCCCAAGAAATTATGACACCAAGAGTAGTAAAATCTGCTCTCTTGCCTACACCCTGTATTTTTGGCCCAGCTCCAAAATCCAAAATCTAATAAAGGCTGGTCTCGACCGATTTCAAAGCCGGTCGATCGCCGCCGCCATCAGACCGCCACTTGCTCGACAAATAGCTTTGAACTTCGCCGAAAATGCGTGAATCGTCAAACCTTAAATGTCATTTCCAATTGTAACATCATCCTAAGATCTCAGGCATATCCCCATGATATCTACGAAAACAATCCGGTCCATCAATTATATCAACATAGGATCAAAGTGGTCTTCGTTACTTTAAGGCGTAACTTGACCCATCAATGGTCACATATATCAACATAAAAGAACGACATGGATCAATATGGATGTGTAGCATGGAAATTACATGAGATATGATCATAACATGCCTATTTCCAACTGGTCCAACTTTATACCTTATGAGATCAAAACATCTTCTCAGAACCAAATGAGATGATATGAATTCAGAGTAAAAGAACAAAAACTTTATTTCTCTAGAGAATATAACTGAAGGTCTTTACACTAAACTGGTATTGTCACATGAGCATAAACAAAGTTACAAACTCCCACTAGAACTAAATTCCTCATGTGAAACCACACCCATATGAGCAATATGCTCATTGAACACTTAAGGTGTCAACCCTTTAGTGAACGGATCCACAATCACGGAGTTTGTACCTAGATGCTCAATTGACAATTTACCACTCTGAATTCTTTCTTTCACAACTAGGAACTTGATGTCTATATGCTTAGACTTTGACGAGCTCTTGTTGTTATTAGAATACATAACTGTAGAGTTATTGTCACAATATAACTTTAGTGGTATGTCAACCTGATCCAAAATTCACAGCCCTGTGACAAAGTTTTGCAACCATATCCCATGGTTTGAAACCTCATAGCAAGCAACATACTCAGCTGCCATTGTGGCTGCTTAGCAATTTTTTTAAGAAACCGCACCTCTACCAAGCAAATAAATATAACCTGAAGTAGATTTGCGAGTGTCTTGGCAACCAGTAAAATCAGAATCAGAATACCCAATGATCTCCAACTGACCCAATTTCCTATATGTGAGCATGAAATCCTTTGTCTTTTGCAAATACCGCAACACCCGTTTTGCTATGACCCAATGATCTAATCCTAGATTGCTTAGATACCTGCTTAGCATTCGAAACTATATATGCTATTCTGGTCTAGTGCAAACTTGAGCATACATCAAACTCCCTATCAAAGATGAATAGGGGATGTTCTGCATTTTCTTAGCCTCAAAATCATTCTTAGGACAATGACTAAGACTGAATTTTTCACCTTTGGACACAGGGGTATCTAAAGGTTTACAGTTCTGTATGCCAAATCTTTGCAATACCTTATCGATATACTCCCTCTGTTCGGTATTAGTTGACGTCAACCTGTGGAAATGGAAGCTACACGACGTCAAATAAATGGAAACGGAGGGAGTAGTTCTTTTGTGATAATCCAAGTATACCTTGAGAGCGATCTCGGTATGTTTGAATTATTTAGTTTTGAGTCAATTTGAATTGCCTTTTTTATTTGTTATTTGAATTTCGTTTGAATTTGGATCGTTTACAGATGGATTTCTATACGACTTGAGAGTCGGCCAAATGTAGTTGGAGACCATATAAGAGGATTGATTTTGATCAGATGATCATCGTGGTTGTACATACAAGCAACCCGAGAGAGTGTTTGTGAGTACTAGGTGACCTGTTAAGGAAAACAACATCACCAAGCAAGGCAAGTTACATTCTTGACCATATTGCACCCATTATTTTAAATTATTTAAATTACATTTTAAATTATTATTGCATGCTTATTTATATTCAAGAATTTAAATGCCTGCTTTAAATTCATAGATATTCCTAAATCCTTTGTATGGCCAAATTTGTTAATTGAATCAAATACCTTGTCACCCTAGATAAAACCTAGTTGATACGATAGTATGAACTAGGATCATTTGAAAATGTTGCAAAGACATGCTTAGACCAAAAATATTGATTTGGGGAATTTCAGCCAAAAATCAAATATGGTTTAAATTGTATCCATGGCATTGGTGTGTTATGGAAGTTTGTAAATGATCTTGAAAAAAATGAAATAAAATGATGGTTTGTACTTGGGCTTAAATGGTTGTTTGGATGGTGCATGTCAATGCACGGCTCAACTGGTAGGGTTGAGGCCCATGGGTCTTGTGGAAAGTCGCCAAGTCGATTAAGGACCGGTCTTGAGCCGATCTTGCTATGCCATATCGTGCAACCACATGTCCCGAGTATGGGTAGGGACCCGGTGACTAATTTGCAAGTACCATCGCGATCGATCCCATGGATTGTGTGGGTCCATCTCGGATGGCTGGTCGTGTTATGACCTCGTTAGTCCCATCGGGCGTAAGAGGGGCCCCTACAAACTCGCGGATTTCTATCCAAGGAGGGATGCGAAACCTTAACGGGGTGGATCATGCGGTGGGATGGCGCATTGTAAAGGCCTTGTCATGTGCTCTAGATCGCTACCTAAGGTAGTGAGCGGTGGCATAGATATATGCCGAACAAACTAGAGAAGTCATGTCATGTGGGTAAAGCTGTACAACCTCTGCAGAGTGTAAAACTATTCGAATAGCCACGTCCGCGGTCATGGACATGCTAGCAAAGCCACTCAAAGTTAGACTTGGAATTTGTTTTAAAAAGACTTTGTCAACTGATTTATCGAAATGGGATTTGGGCGGTTAGCCATTGTGATAGGAGGGTATCCTTCACCATTCTTGTGTGAATGTTATCTGACTATAAAATTGATTTTAAAAAAAAAAGAATTTTAGTTATTGAATAACTGCTTTGGAACTTAGTACAAGTATTTAAAGAAATTGCTGATTTATGCAAATTTAACCAATAAGCCATCCTTTGTTACATCCATGTATGCATGTCATTCTGTTACTTGACGGGTGTAACTTGCGAGCACGGTAGTAGTGCTCAAACTTGCTTTATTGCAAACAAATTTCAGAGGAGAAGAACTTCATCATCGGTGTGGATCTCGACGACTAGGCCGCTTCCCCAGTCGATTGCCTGTGGCATATTAACTGGACTCTACTACATCTTCTTCGTCTTCCGCTGTGTTTATTTTATTGTTGGCCTGTAAGCCTCCTTTGTAATCAACTATGTTGTTATTTATTAATAAAGTTGTGATATGATTTTGTTACCATATTTGTTTACTGTGTGAACTAGCTACTGATCATGGGACTAGTTCAGAAATACACAGAGGATTCGGGAGTGTTAATCCCGGGTCTTACAAAGTGGTATCAGAGCCATATCGACTGTAGGTCGTGACCTAGTTAGAATGGTCGTTAGTTGAGGACTTCAAAACTTATTTTATAACAAGAAAAATAAATTGTTCTCTCCTTATCTTGGTCATCTGTCTATCTTTAGCTTATTTATAGCAATTCTTTCGTACCTAATTCTCTCTTCACCATTTTATAATGTTAAATGGATCCTCTTTTCCCTGTAAATTTCTATAGATGGTCAACACGTGCTTAACCCTTACATTGAAGTCTGCTAGACATGAAGCTTCCACGAGGGCATTGTCATCAAGGATCATCGAAGACCGTGAATCGAAGATCGTTTTGTCAGCCAAACCATATAGTCTCAGTTGCCAAGACTCATTCTGTATTGAGTCGTTTCATCATATTTTGATTTTCAATCGATAGAACGTTGTTAAAGCTAATAAGTTTTCTTGAAGCTTTTGAGTTGGTTCTTTGTTTGGGAGTGCTGTTTCGCTCTATCCCTTAGTCACTCTTATTTGTCTCTTCCTATCCTTTGTCCCTTCCCTAAAAACTCGAATAACCCACGATGGTAAACACTGTCGCCGAAGTAGAACCAACCAAGACAATAATGTCCTCGAAATGCCAAGAATGAAGCCAACCACCAACGACAAGAGAAACTCTTCGAATTTGAACCAGCTCTTCATCACCCAGCTCAACTAATGCAACAGCTTGATACAACAAATGAACAACAACAATGCTTTCTCACCATCGCTTCCTACAACACAAGAACGACGTTATCGCACTAAGTGTTCCAAGAGGAAGATGGTGGATCAAGGGCAACATGAGGCAAGAAACTTCAAGACCCGTGTGATTCAATCTCAACCCAACCATGTACCAACAACGACCGCACCCAAGACTCCAGATCAAGACTATGTCCACCGATGCGCACGCTCCGCAACATCAATGGTGGCCAATCTCAAAGAAACAAGACTTCAAGGGCGTGAATACAATGCTTCAATTGTCGGATATGGGACATTATGCCAATAAATGTCCAAAGAAGAAGCAGGCAGCTAATCCATCCAACTCTGAAGTTCCAAAAGTCAACTCTACGCAAGCAAACAGAAGCCGTCGAATTCTGGAAGAGGACGTCTGAACAACATCACAACAAAGTTCTCGCCAAATGAGAAATGTAATGCATTTACGACAACTCCATTTGAAAACCTTGTATTCCTAGCTTTCTTTCTAGTTACTCCAATCTCGGGACGAGATTCCTTTATGGTAGTTTTGTAATGTTTCAAAGTTCTCATACTAATTTAATATTTATTAAAGTTATCAATTTATTGGATTTTCTCAAATTTGAAAGAGTTTGTTTGCTTTATTTGAATTTCTAAAGTTTTAAAAGCCAAAAATAAAATTTATTAAAGTTTTTAAAGTTTTATTTGAGTTAAATTTTAAAAAAAATAATTAAATTATTTTGAGAATTTTCTGAAATTTTAAAAGCTTTTTTCCTAAATATTTTAACACCAAAACAATTTATTTCCAAAATTAAAAGCCAACTGTAAGTTGGAAATAATTTTATTAAGTCCAATATAACTCTAGGAATTTATGTGAGTTTTTCCATAATTTTTGATCTAATTTGCTATTTTCTAAAGCCTAAAAGAATTATCGGATTTAAAACAATTAACAAAGCAATTAAAATCCCTATTCTTCTTGGGTCAAACCTTGGCTCGCCCATCCCTATTCACGACGACGCAGCCCACCGGCCCACACGGCCCGCTCCACTCTCCTCTCTCCCACATCGCCAAGACACCACTGGATCAAGATCCAACGGCCATCACGCGCCCACGCCGCCCCTTTCTGACACACGATCCTAATCCAACTACTGTGGCCATCTTCTTCCTCAGATTCTTCACAGGTCAACAGAGCCTCGCGCATTTTCGCCGAGCCGAGCTCGAACACCAGACCAACCGCCTCGCCCACTCCGCCAACAGGCGTGCCACGACCCGCGCCCCACGCCCGCCTCCACCACCACCTTCTCTCCTTCTCGCGCCCAAACCGCCTGTGCGCCACAACCGCCGCCATGCCCGCACCACGATCTCCTCCCGACCACTCTCGACCCTATAAGAGGGAGCACCGTGCGCTAACCCTCCTCAACTCGCCGCCACCCACTTGGCCTCCCTCCCCACCTTGCCGGAATCAAGACTTCTTCACCGCCGCCATCAGAGGTTCGCCGCCTTAGCGCCGCTGCCATCGCTGCCGCCCACGCCGCCACCACTATTGGCATCGCTGCTCACGCGAACCGTCGCGCGCGCCCGCCTCGCCGAGCACCTCCCGAAGCCGCCCACCACGACCCGCTTGCGCGCCGCCAACACCTCGTCGCCGCCACCATCTCACGCCCTAACGCCGCTAAGGTGAGCATTAGACTCCCGCGCTTCTTCTCTCCTCATCGGTGCCCTCGCCGCCCTCGCTGCAAAAGGGTTCGCCGTTCCTTGAACCCGAGCGCCACCTCGCCGGCCCCACGTGGCACGCCACCGTGGTTGCCACCTGGCACCGTGTCGGCGCCACCTCGCCTCACAGACATGTCCGCCCACGTGCACGCCTGGCAAGGTCCACCCTCCTCGCCTCAAACACCGTGGACTTAGTCCATATGAGTAGTGAGACCGGCATGTGGGCCCCACATGCTCGGCTTTCATTTTAATTCTTTTAAATTTCGAAAATTAGTCGCTGACGCCATGCTTGCACAATAAATGGAATTTCCTTTAGAAAATAATTCAGTAAATTCCAATAAAACCAATTTAGGGTTTAATTTAGAATTAAATTTGTATAATTCATAACTTTTACATCTTAGCTCCAAATTAGATGATTCAAATTGCTAAAATCTTAGAAAATTATTGTCTAACTAAATAGAATATAAGTATTTAATTTGGAGTTCAGTTTAGTCTTGTTTTAGAATTTAAAATTCATTTAAATTCCAAATTTAGATCAAATTTTGTAAAATTCATATCTTTTAAATCCCAACTCCAATTTGAGTGTTTCAAGTTTATAAAATTTTATAAAATTATTATCTAGCTAAATAAAATAGAATTATTTAGTTTTGAGTCAATTTGAATTGCCTTTTTGATTTGTTATTTGAATTTCGCTTGAATTTGGATCGTTTAGCGATGGATTTCATTGACTTTGAGAGTCGGCCAACAGTAGTTGGAGACCATATAAGAGGATTGATTTTGATCAGATGATCATCGTGGTTGTACACACAAGCAACTCGGAGAGAGTGTTTGTGAGTACTAGGTGACTGTTAAGGAAAACAACATCACCAAGCAAGGCAAGTTACATTCTTGACCATATTGCACCCATTATTTTAAATTATTTAAATTCTGTTTTAAATTATTATTGCATGCTTATTTATATTCAGAATTTAAATGCCTGCTTTTAAATTCATAGATATTCCTAAATCCTTTGTATGGCCAAATTTGTTAATTGAATCAAATACCTTGTCACCCTAGATAAAACCTAGTTAATACGATAGTATGAACTAGGATCATTTGAAAATGTTGCAAAGACATGCTTAGACCAAAAATATTGATTTGGGGAATTTCAGCCAAAAATCAAATATGGTTTAAATTGTATCCATGGCATTGGTGTGTTATGGAAGTTTGTAAATGATCTTGAAAAAAAATGAAATAAAATGATGGTTTGTACTTGGGCGAAATGGTTGTTTGGATGGTGATGTCAATGCACGGCTCAACTGGTAGGGTTGAGGCCCATGGGTCTTGTGGAAAGTCGCCAAGTCGCTTAAGGACCGGTCTTCAAGCCGCATCTTGCTATGCCATATCGTGCAACCACATGTCCTGAGTATGGGTAGGGGACCGGCCGACTAATTTGCAAGTACCATCGCGGTCGATCCCATGGATTGTGTGGGTCCATCTCGGATGGTCGGTCGTTATGACCTCGTTAGTCCCATCGGCGTAAGAGGGGGCCCTACAAACTCGCGGATTTCTATCCAAGGAGGGATGCTAAACCTTAACTGGGGTGGATCATGCGGTGGGATGGCGATTGTAAAGGCCTTGTCATGTGCTCTAGATCGCTACCTAAGGTAGTGAGCGGTGGCATAGATATATGCCGAATAAACTAGAGAAGTCATGTCATGTGGGTAAAGCTGTACAACCTCTGCAGAGTGTAAAACTATTCGAATAGCCACGTCCGCGGTCATGGACATGCTAGCAAAGCCACTCAAAGTTAGACTTGGAATTTGTTTTACAAAGACTTTGTCAACTGGTTTATCGAAATGGGATTTGGGCAGTTAGCCATTGTGATAGGAGGGTATCCTTCACCATTCTTGTGTGAATGTTATCTGACTATAAAATTGATTTTAAAAAAAAGAATTTTAGTTATTGAATAACTGCTTTGGAACTTAGTACAAGTATTTAAAGAAATTGCTGATTTATGCAAATTTAACCAATAAGTCATCCTTTGTTACATCCATGTATGCATGTCATTCTGTTACTTGACAGGTGTAACTTGCGAGCACGGTAGTAGTGCTCAAACTTGCTTTATTGCAAACAAATTTCAGAGGAGAAGAACTTCATCATCGGTGTGGATCTCGACGACTAGGCCGCTTCCCTACCGATTGCCCGTGGCGATTAATCGGACTCTACTACATCTTCTTCGCCTTCCGCCAGTGTTTATTTTATTGTTGGCCTGTAAGCCTCCTTTGTAATCAACTCGTTGTTATTTATTAATAAAGTTGTGATATGATTTTGTTACCATATTTGTTTCATCGTGTGAACTAGCTACCGATCATGGGACTAGTTCAAATGCACAGAGGATTCGGGAGTGTTAATCCCGGGTCTTACATCTATCCTCCTCTTGCAAACAATAGTAGATGAGCTTAATAAGGGTCCATTTGTCCTTTTGGCAGTTATAGCTCACACTGATTAAAGTGTGCAGGAAGGGATATCAAAATTAAATGCACGAGCAAATCTTCATATAGCTCTAACTTGAGTGCCTTTAATTTTGAAACAAGATGAGACATTTCCATAATGTACTTCCTTATGTTTTTACCTTTGCCTTTATATTTCATTGAGATAAGCTTTGCCAAAAGCGTACTTGTTTCAACCTTTTCGTTTTTTTGGCAAACCTCTGCTCAAGACTGTCAAGGAAACCCTTAGTCAGAGTGGTTCGCTCGATGTGCTATCCAAAAACTTCGAACAAAGACGCCTCATGATCATAAGACTCATGCGATTTGAACGATCTCGCTTCTCAGACTCCATCTTTTCCTCAATGGAGCTATTAGCCACAAAAGCAACGGGTTGTTCTTTACAAAGTGCAAGGTCTAGATCCATTACCCCAAGAACGATCAAAATGTTCTCTTTCCATTCTCTAAAGTTTGCACAAGTAAGCATAGATATAGAATTGATGCTAGCAGAAATATTGGAAGTAGGATTTGCAGCTGAAATAAAAGAATGAATTACATGCTCATATCATGACATGAATAACATACTTAAGGTTTGATTCATTATTTGGTATATTCCATCATGCAAGATACATAGCGCTATATTAATATTTAGTCTTTGGACAGAAATATTAACTTGCAAGCGGTAACCTTGATGTAGCAATCAAATACTAACAGTAAATTCTGTCAAACAATATGCCTTACTTTGGTCCAACTTATTGTTCACATTAAAACTTGATGACTGTTACATATTTGTTGCCACAGTTGCATATATAATTAAGCCAAATATTGACTTTTCTTTAGGCCAGTCAATATATGCATGAATTATACATAAAAAAAATTCCTAGTTGTTCTGAATAAATTAACCTACATAATAGATCTTGCTTTGGCAACATAGAATTTTAATTAACCTATGCAGAACACTAGCTGGCCAAATTTGAATCAATCCAATCATTATTTCATTCGAGTCCACAATTTATAACAAAAAAAAATGCATAATGTATTCCTCATCCAGATGAAGCACAGATGGAAAAAAAATGCTCGTCAGGGAACATGACTTATTTGCAAGACAATCAATATAGCAGTTGACTGATTAAACTGATATTACAAGACTAATCTTAAATAGCAAGAGGTAAGCCAGATTCTCTAACTACAGATGGGGATAGGTGATATGGCATGTGTTACCCTACTGAGAGGACCTGACCCTTATTTATAGCCTTTGGTACGGAATCCTATCCCGTCCTATAATTAGAGATAGATCCCAAACAGGTCTCTACACAGATTTAAATTCAAGTCCATATTTTCCTTAATAGATACTCGGGCTCTTAATAAATACTTTATTTGATCACTTTATATATTTGAGCCAAACCAAAAGATAGATAGCTAATATGTATATAATCTCATGTAGGTCCACATAATAGGAAATTATTCCAACAGCCCTCACCCCGCTATCATCGTTGGTGCACGAGCAAAAAAAAGCCCAGCGCCGACGTTATCGCTACTCCCTCGGCCTTAGGTCCTGCACGCGCACTACCCGATTATGCGCGGCCATGTGTGGAAGAAGTGGTAGAGGAGAGAGAGGGTTGCGATGAGGAGAGGATGGAAGCGACAGAGGCCGGAGGGAAGTCGGGCGAGTAGTGAGAACGACGACGATAGTCTTTTTTTTTTTTGCTCGTGCACCAACGATGACGGCGGCGATAGATGGGAGAAGGGGAGGAGATGATGGCGGGGTGAGGGAGACAAGCACACTACAACACAACATCCATGTAGAGACGTCCAATCTATAGGCTAGAGATGTGTTATTTCATCTCTAGAGGACCGTAGAGCTGTTTTTATAAAGCGTTCTTGGAGCGTCTCCCCACGGACCGTGTCAAGAACCATAGAGACGCTTGTAAAACATATGTACAGGATATAAGACGCTTTACAGAGACGTTAAAATTCATGTCTATGTATGTAGAGACGTTTTAGTAGATACACTTACATAACGTCTTTACTGATATAGACACGTCCGATTTGCGTGCCAACAAACATAGAGACGTTTTTACAAACTTATTCGATTCATGTGCGCACAATTTATACACATATTGTAGAGACATTATATACGTCTCTAGGTACGCAAAAGCATCTTTTGGGCATCTTACTGTGAAAAAAATTATTTCAAATTTGATTCGTGCATTTTGCTACAAACGGAAACATATATCGTCATATGAAGACATTATTCCACCTCATCCAAAAAAAACTAGAAAACAGTAGAGCACATGTCTTCACATGGAAGCATCACATTCTCACAATCAGCAAACTAAGAAAACTGTAGAGCATGCATGCGCTTCATAGCAACAACAAATATTTAAATTTACAGCAAGTGGAGTTCACAACTGAATCAAACATCCATATAAAAAAGGTGCAGATACACCAGGAAAAGATTCTAAATAGTTGGAATATATCCATAAGCTTTGTCTAGGGAAAAACTAATACATTAGCTCATCCATCTCCGTTGCATTCTCTTTGTAGTCCTCAATTATCCTACAAAGCCGATTGAAAAAGAAATAAATGGCCTGGTTAGAAAAGTGTAAGATGACAAGTTTATTTGATGAAATTAGAATAATGTAACATACCAGATTGTTTTGTGACCAATTTAAAGCTATTTTCTTAGCTCTTTTGACCTAAAAAGCGCAAAGGTCCTTCATGAATAATAGAGTTTAAGCAACTATCAGACATTGGAATATACTCAATGATTATATGAAAATGGACTTACATATGACCGAGGCCAAGCAACAACACAACCAATAGTATCTCTTACTGTACGTATATTTTCATATGGTCTAAGCAATCTTTCATCCCCAATATTTGTAACAGCGTGAACAACAACTCCAAAATATTCGTCTCCAAGCATGTCTCCTCCAACCACACGTGTTTTATCTTTGCTCACTAAACCTCCTGCCACAACTATATTTTTGTTTCTTGGGTTCGTCGAAAACAAGAAGACTTCACTATTATCCTATCACTAGTAGGGTGCCTGTGCGTTGCAACGAAAACCTTAATGCTGCACCAAATATTATGCATGTTATGTGCGCTCATCATGTGGAGCATTTGTTACGTGCGCTCATCATGGGAACCATATGTGAAGCATTACAAAATAACTTAACCTCACACTGTAATTTGATTTAGCTTAAAATGGCTGATAAGTCCATCCTGAGAGCTCATCACTAACATGTAAAAGAGGAAATAAGGACCAATGACAGCGAATAGGACACACAAGGAAAACTCAATACAAACATAGATATATATATATATATATATATATATATATATATATATATATATATATATATATATATGTATGTATGTATATATATATATGTATGTATGTATATATATATATGTATGTATATGTATATATGTATATGTATATGTATATGTATATGTATATGTATATGTATATGTATATGTATATGTATATGTATATGTATATGTATATGTATATATATGTATATATATATGTATATGTATATGTGTGTGTGTGTATATATATATATATATATATATATATATATATATATATATATATATATGTATGTATCTTTTGAGCAATAACACTTAAACCATCATAGAACAGGAGAGTATGCAAGGTTTAATCAATCAAAATCATCTATAGTTACAAATGGTGCAATCCATTTGTATGACCTACCTAGCAGACAAAGGTCTAGATCAATCAACTCTAACTGATATATTTGCACCTAAATCATTTGGAGATTTGAGAAGGAATCTATGAAGATATCTTAACTACAATAGTATTAACAGTGGTCATGCATATGGTGAGGGTCATGTATTGGTGGAAAATGTGCAAGATCTCTTAATTCCCATCCTCCTACCCATTAAAGTTATCCAGTTCCTGCCGAAGTTCAAAAGTTATACCTATTTTTTTTCCTTTACATCATGTTTATATTTTGGTGTACATGATGATCCCTGAAAAGAGAAGAGGCAAACTCATTAAACATGATCAGACAAAAAATGGATATTGCATTGCAGATGTGCTTGTGTTATATGCTCACAGCCCCACGCCAAATGGTACGCTATCGCATCATCTTGGTTGGTGCTAATCAATCACCCACAGCATCAAACTTCCTACCGAATTGATACTCAAATTGATATAACTAAAGGATTGTAAATGCAACTATCAGAAAGAATACGTTATGCAGGGCTAAAAACCACTAACTGAAGTTACTGAACTGAACTAAGTAGCAATTATGCAAAACAAATGTAAATGTTCAACTTTATTAAACCATCTTACTACTTGACCACTGATATAAGAGTGCAAACGGAAACTGTAATTTTGAGAAACCTTGAGCAAAAGTGTAGGAATCCATGGCGCCGCTTCACTTTCAAACAAAGACGTGTGGATCAG
Source organism: Phyllostachys edulis (assembly GCA_036346405.1). Lineage (NCBI taxonomy): Eukaryota > Viridiplantae > Streptophyta > Magnoliopsida > Poales > Poaceae > Phyllostachys > Phyllostachys edulis. Next base: position 63,726,082 of record CM070548.1, read on the forward strand.
GCGGCGGCACCCTCTAGGTGCGGATGCGGGCAATCAAGGCATTGAACTCGGTGCTGGATGGGGAAGGTTGGGAACAGAAAGGTGGGTGAGGGGGTTGGTGCAAAGGCATGGGAGGCTCCTCGTCATGGGGTAGCTCGAGTATGTGTGGATGCGTGGAATTCCTGCATTAGAGTCTTATATGTGCTTTAATACCGCACCCACTCATCTAGAAGTGAACAAAAATATGTACATAGTTCAAGGACAAACCCATCAATCATAGAAAATGTAGCTGATGATTCCACCTTTAACACTCTTTGCTACTTAATCGAACCACAATATATTAGGAGTTAATTAGATAAGGGAGCTTATAAACACATAATAAAGGTAAGTAGGTGCCTTCATAGTAGCATTCAGTTTAAAGTTTTCCTCCTTCGCTTCCAGCTTTGACGCCCTCCAAACAAAGGGTAAAGCGCCTTTGTCCTGCTTTGTCCACCGTTATATACGATAACCTTTTACAATTATGTTGGGAGTTCTATTTGGAATGACAACATCATTGGGATTTATCTGCGACATGTAACTGGCAGCATGTAGAATGAAGGGACCAATGTTAGACTATGGAGCAAGGCAAGGAATAATTTTTACGGTGGAGTGGTTTTGATGAGAGTCCCATCGAGTTCAACACAGAGATAACTTTACTGTCTTTTTTTATAGAGTCTGCACGGGTGCAAAACATGGCACACTATGTTAGGTTAAGGCAAAAGATTGTAATAGGCAGTCTTGAAAGAAAGGCCAAGACATATTTAACTGGAGAATGTGGTCCAAAGTAAACACACCGAAGCTCTAGCACATCATCATAAATAATAGAATTTCAAGTATTAGGGGCTCAGTATATTGCACATGATTAGGACAATCCATCAGCAAGTAGCAAGGTAGTGAGTGTTGGCGAATCGTAGGCAAGAATTAATCCTAGGCCAAGAATCGCTTGATACACAAGTCGACCAATGAATCGCTTAATAACACCATTTCTTTTTTCTTCTTTTTAGCAAAGTGGGATCATGAGAGGCAACCACATTGGACCCTTCCAAATAATTGTACATGGGTAACAACAAGTTGACAACGCTACACTGACGCATCATCAAGTGGTTAACATGGCGGTGTGGAAGCAGGAATCCCAGCAACTATGATATACTGCAATGTACATACACAAAGAGGCACTACGAAGGATGGATGAATGCATTAGGATGGAGTAGCGAGGGACCTGAGAGGAATGGGATGAAGGAGCTGCAAGATTGGGAGACGAGGGCGAGGAGGACCGCTCCCTTGCGCCACACCAACCGTATCGCGTCCCCCTTCATCGCTGCCTCCGCACCTCTGCCTCCTGCGAGCACATCCCCAGGGAAGGTAAGTAGGCAGGCAGGTCCGAAAAAATTTGAATGGTTTCTTGATTGGGTTTCCCTACCTTTGGTACTTGTGTATCAACTGCTAATATTGTAGAAGAAACCAACTACTTGAGGAAGCCTCACCTTGCAGTCGCCGGTGAGCAAATGAAGCGACCGATCTTGGAGCAGAAGAAGGGTACTCCATGTAATACCTCGGCCTACTCGTAGTGCGGCCCATGTAGCCCATGAGGAGTCATGTAGTGAGATTAGTCCCATATTGCTTGTCTAAAGTGAGTTCTAGTAGTATATAATGCATGTTTGGTCCAAACTTAGCACCTCTGGGTTAACCCTTTTACACGAAGCGAGGACGAAAGTGTAAGTGGGGTGCTATGTGTGCGCGGGTCCGCCCCACGGTGGGCTGGGCATTGAGCGGATTTTGGGTCAGGGTGTTACACTCGAATCCAACGGGACCGTGATGCAAGCCTCACCATCAAGATCCAACCAAGAAAGAAATAGCTAGTGGAAAGGGAGGGTCCGTCACCTCCTTGATCCAATATCTCTGCCGGCCGTTGAGCCTTGAAGCGCAGTCGTCGGTCATGGATCCCTCAATCCATCGCCCTCGGTTCCCCACTAATTCGATTAAACACTGGTGCCGGCCGTGGCATGGAACTGCACACAGCAATAGGTGTGAGGGGGGGTTAGAATGGAGGCGGAGGCGGAGGAACGAGGCGATGGCTGAGGAAAGTGAAAATCATGGGGGGAGCGAGGTTGGAGGCAGAGGGTGCGGAGGAACAGGGCGGCGGCCGAGGAATGCCAGATATACCTTGGGTGGAGAAGGCCAGAGGTGTCGGCGTGGGGGGAGGCGCAACACCTATGTTGGGGGAGAGGCGCAGCACGAAGGCCGGAGGTGCGGGCGTGGGGGGAGGCGCAACACCGGCGAGCAGCACCTGCGAGGGGGAACAGGCTAGCACCGGTCGCAGCAGATTTTGGATTTCTTTGGAGGTTGAAGAAGTGGGGATGTGGAGAGATGAAGGGCGTGGGAAAATAATGTATTAGGGAAAAAATTTGGAAAAGGCGGGCAAGTTATTCTTAAAAGGTAAAACTAAGAAAATAGTGCGCCAAAATGAGTATTTTGTTGTAATATCTAGCAGGTGAGAACGAGTAACATAATATCCATCCGATCATGTATCTGTAAATTATCTGCATGTGTTGATATTTTCTACATATTCGTTTATGAATTTTTTCTAAATATTCGACATATTCGTTTAATTTTTCATGGGACGTGTGTTATGATACAGGACAATTAATATCTGAACTTTTTTTTATGATTTAATCTTTTTTAAAAAAAATATTTTAAATATAACCTCTTCCTAACTTTATTTCCAATTCTGACTTCTTTACTTTATTTTAAAGATACTTCACCGACAATTTTTAACATGAACCATCTGTGATGAGCTAATATCACAAATGGTTCATATTAATAACCGTCTGTGACTCCCTTATTTTACCATGACTCGGACGTTTATATTTCTTACTCTATGATTTTACCATGACTTGAAATGACTTACTCGCTGATTTTACCATGACTTGCAATGACTAGCTACCTAATTTTACCATGACTTGAAATGACTACTCCATGATTTTACCAATTTTACCATGACTTGGATGGTAAAATCAGTGTTCCCCTAGGCAGCCACCTAGACGCTGGGCACAGGTTAACTGCTGCACCTCAGCCTCAATATGAGGCTTAATTCTGCCAATTTTCATGTCCATTTCATGCGCAAAGACAGAGCCTCTGGGTATGTTGATGCGAGCCATCACATGTGAGCCGCTCATCCATCTGCATGTATAAGCATGCTCCTGGATTCTGAAATAGAAGCCAAAAGAAAATTAGATCCGGGTTCCACACTAACTCTGAATACGCAATGTTTATACCAGCAATGTAAGTGTATCACAACATAGCTGATATGTTAAGTCAATATTGATATGCACCCATGTAACATTAAGGGTGCGTTTGGATGGGTGAACGAAGTTGGATAGAATGAGATGGTACAGAATGGATGGGATGAAGTTGAATGAGATGATACAAGTAGGGTGTTTGGTTGGTTGGATGTGATGATACAAGATTTTTTTTGGTTGGTTGGATAGGATGATCCCGGATGGTTCAAACTGGTGTTTGGTTTGATGGATGAAGTGGGTATGATAACCCTCTCACTAGAGGTGGTAAGTTCACCTTACTCAATTGTCAGAATTAAGTTTAAAAATTGATTTGAATTTAAATTCAAGTTTGGAAATGGTTTTGCATACAATTAACTTTTATATTTATGTAAATCCGAATTAGAGGCAAGGAAATTATTTTAACTTTTGAAATTGCAAGGCAAAGCTCGTGGAAATTTTGAAATGCAACCAAAGTGTAACACCCCAGTCCTACAAGGGCTGGAATGCTACTAAACTAACATGTTAACAAAGCTAAAACAGACGATAAAATTCTAAATTTCGGCAGAACCTCCCCTGTATAGTTAGCTATACCGGAGGTTCCAACAATCATTAATATCAAGACAATAGTGAAATCAACAAATATCAGAATCATCGCAGAAGTATAATATGATCTCAAGCAACTATATCAAAGGATGAACTAAGTTCACGCATAGTTCTTAACCAATCTTAATGAAGAAGAGTTATCAGCCACAGCCAATATTTATTATTACAGTTCATCAATAATGAATGATTAAATTGAACTAAAATGAAATCCTGGACTTGATTAAGGTGAAGTGAAAAGGTAGTGTGTGTCTATTCCCTCTCCATGGAGCCAACCTCAAAGATCACCTAAAAAAAACAACAAACAAAGCAAGAGTGAGTCCGAGACTCAAAGAAGTACAAGAAATGAATAATACATAACAACCATGATCATGTGAACATCATTAAAGTCTATGAAATAAGCACGAATCTAACACTTGAATGAATGGAATGAATGATGTGGATGAAATGAAGGGACTACACACATGCATATACCGGTATTGCTGGTGACACACCCGTCGGTGTTCACCTAAGCCCGCATTTAACAAAATGCGGGGACCCAAGCCCCGTACGAAGAACGTTTCGTACGGGTGTCCCAAACTGCCCACATTGGAATGGTGGGTCTTACGTGCCCATACTGGAATTGATGGGTCTTATTTATTGATCCACTCCCGTGGATTGAAACATGTATTATGGATGCATGGTATGGCATATGAACATTGAAAATACATGCTCTCTATTCATGGAGGTAGCACAAATGGATTGAACACGAACAATTAAATATTAACGTGGCTCTTAGAAATACAAAATCAACAACATGCATTCAACATTTCATGATTATAGGAACATTGAGGTACTTGCCCATGTTGGAATGATGGGATTTCACTACCCACTCCAAAGGTGAAACATGACCGAACGAACGAAAGGTTACATTGAATGAAACATATCATCGAAGAAACATGGTATATCAATCATGAAGGGAAACAAGTAATACCGGAATTACCCAATGCTTATTAATCAACCAAGTGGAACAAAAAGGTAAGCAAGACAAATCAAATGTACTTGCCTCAACCATGAGACGGAAGACAACGATGGAACGCTCTAGCCCCGTTGTTCACCACCACCTGGCAACCGTAAATAACTAAGTATACCACACAAAAGTGTACAGCAATGCAACGAAATAGAAAGAGAACAAGCGTCCCTAAACGCAATCCCAACAATTAATCAAAACTCTCTCAAATTCTCAAATCTGTCCAAACGAACAGCTGTTAAGGAAAAATTCTTAACTTTTGAGTCAAAACTCCAAAATCCATGAATCCAATTTTCCTAGAACCTACACAAGCCTAGCTACAACTTCTCAGGTGACCAAAAGATCAAACTAGTTTATCTAAGTCTTTGTTTTAATCCCAAAACCGATCTGCCATCTCCGTACTACTAAATTGTGAATTTCATAACTTTTGTTTGGCTCAACCAAACACATTGTTCTAATACTCTCTGGAAACTACAGGAAACCAACTATCTCAATAAAATTATCTCAAATATTTCTATTGTGCAACAGATGTTGTAAATAGTCAAGTAAAACTCTTCTGTCCACAACAGAGAGGCAGATTACAGCCTGAGCTTCTAAAATTCATAACTTTTTATATATAAATCCACAAATTATGAAATTTACCTTTCTGGAATCATAATGAAAATACCTACAACTCTCAAGGAGACCAACTGATCCAATTTGGCCGTCTCCCATATCAAATTTACAGATCTATATTCGTTGCACAAGTCCTGAGACTGATTTAGCACTCTGTCTTGCGAAATTCATAACTAATTAACCGTTTATCCAAAAATTATGAATTATAACTTTCTGGAAAGATAACGAAAATTATCATATATCTCCAGGAGACACTAATCCCTGAATCTACTCGGATCTAACCCAAAACCGCACGTCAACAGGAAGACAGATTCAACCGATCTACTACAGAAATCTCAGAACATCTAATGAATACTTAATCGATATCGAATTATCTATCAAAACTAATTGGGATCACGAATTTACCCACAAGAACGACGCGAGATGCCGCTGAAACCTTCGCGAAGTCCTCGCGAAGATCACCCCCACCTTCTTCTTCTTCCTCTCCTCTCTTCTTCCCTCTCCTTCCTCTTCCTTATGGCCGGCAACAATGGAGAAGCACCGGAGGGGAGGGGCGTGCTACAGTAGCGCCGTGCTACAGTGGCGGCGGCGCTACAGTACCCGTGCTACAGTAAAGGTGCCTAGGTTTGGTTGCCCCCTTCTTAAACCAACTTCCCACTTGGGCCAAACAACGTGGGCCGAAGGCCCAAGATTATTTCTCCTCTAAAAATCTGATTTCTCTTTTTAATTCCTGTTAAATATCTTTCTCATTTCAATTAATTCTCTAATGTTAAACAGGATATTACATAACCGCTGTTGGATACTTTCTTTGTTAGGAGAAATTCGAAATTGAATAAATTCCCTCTCCCGAATAATATTCTCTCTATTTGATATTCGGGGTATTACACAAAGTTTATTGAAATTAATAAATTTCATGCATACTGGTCCTAACATATGCAATGATATTCTGATACCTCGAGCACAATCAATGCACTTTAAGTATAGAGAAGAGGAACCCAATCATTAATTTTTTTTTGCCTAGTCAGTATGATTACATAGGGACAAGTTCAGGGCCAACCTAGAAGCAACCACTGTGCAAGCAGCGTGAGCGTGTCAAATACAAATCTCAACATTCCAAAACCCTGCCACTAGTCTCAACATTTCAAAACCTTGCCACTAGCAAAAGCGATAGATGCATATAGCGTAGTGCATTGCTGAAGATAGCAGTTCTGTCCATACATTTTCAAGGTGGCTGCCAACTTTGAAGACAAGCCTAAGAATCAATATGTAATTATAGAATGCTCTGAACACACAAGTCTGTAATTATATCAGCTACAAATACAATGATAATACAAATGATGTTACACGTCCTATGTCAACCACACAACCAAACAGACACACCTATGGAAATGTCCACACACCCCTGACTGTAATCAACTCCTAATCATCCAATAAACACACATCTCTAAACCGAAGCAAAGCAGAAATCAGCTTCTCCACCGAGATAAGCAAAGCATTTGCTGGCTGCTGCTAGCTTTTTAGCCTTTAGGGCTCACAGTCCTCTTCCACTTCTGAAATTCCCTGCAGCAGAAGTTTGTGTTTACTGTAAAATCAGGTATATATCACAATGAGGAATTGAAACATTCAGGTTGATTTGCAAAAACTGTACCTGTAGAAGTTCCAATGGCCTTGTCGAAACACTTCAAGAGGTGCCAAAAAAATAACATAATTACTCTACAATCATGCTTCCAATGTTAGGGTGGATAGCAGTTCGACAATGTGGTTCATACATGATTAACAATAATGAATGTCCACAGGGGCGGACCCAGGACTAAATATTAGGTATGGCGAGATTCATAAACGTGGACCAAAAAGGATTACCCAAAGCCAAATGTTGAGACAGAGTCAATCGAAAATGTTGCCATTGCACTGAAACTTGTTGTTCGATCACACATTGCTGACGAAGAACTGGAACTCCCAGACGTTGATGGTTGTGGACTATCAACTTGATGAGCATCACCTGGCAAAATTTGGTCATAATGTTTATGATGAAAAATAACTTCAACTCAATTTCATACATAAGACAACTTAGACAAGGGAAGAAAAATAACTTACCTAGGAAATGGTCCTTTATATGGCCATTATGCACTCCACCACTGACACCTCTACCAAGACCAGGGCTGCATTTTGGTAGTGTTGACACACATGGAGCAATAGTGGTGTTTATTAGGCTTTCGGGCCTCCGTTTAATATTATCAGCCGATGAACGAGCAAAGTTGGCAGCAACCTTACGGTGTTCATTTGGTTCATATCCTGCCAAAATCAAGCCAATAAAGAAGTAAAATTCTGAAGGTGTACTGTGAGGTAAAAGTAAATAACTCATCATCTCAACTCACTCTCAAAAGAAAACACATTATGTGTTGATAAGTCTCTTGCACACAAGGGTAGATTAGCATAACAAAGAACAACTCTACCATGTTGTACACTTAAATCTGCACCTCTATCCCAAACCAATTGCTCTACGAGTTTAGCGTGGATGAAGTCATCAAGAAACCCAAGCATATCTATCGTTACCAAACGATCCAGATGAGCACAACACTCAACATAACTTTTATAGTTTCAAATCCATGTAGTGGACCCGAGAGAAAAGAACTAGATGTTAGCAAGTCATTCAGAACTAATGAGACAGATAATAATTGAATTCAAACAATCACTTTCATAAGCATACCAAATTATTTGAAAGTAAGAGTACCATGTAAGGAAAGCAAAACAAATTACAAGAATTGCTCAAACTTTGACTATTACTTTTTGTTCAGTGAAACACATAGCTAAATTCTAAAGATGATGTAATTCTAAACACTTTTTTGTGCCGAGGGGACCGCCCGAGCTGGGCCGAAGGGAGGGTCTGCCCCTGAATGTTCATCTACAAGAGGTGCCAAAAACCAACATCTTTCTCCTTTTAAGCTTCCTCTTCTCCATCTACAATTCATGAATGCCATACGTGACTAACAATAATGACAGTCCATACATGATTAACAGTAATGAATGTCCATCTACAATTCTTGTCCATCCTTTTGAGCATGCCACCACAAGTTATTGAATGGTATTGGTTATCGAGACTAAAATAACAGATGCTCATATTGCAAAATAGAAGCATTAATAAACAAATTATTGAATGGTATTGGTTATCGGAGCTTGTGTTCATATTGCATCTTATAAATCCATGAATGCACTTCTTGTTTCAGATGAATCCATTGTGGTACCTTTACCCTTCTCTTCACCACTTCAATGATTTGCATTTACGATGCATCAACAAGAGTTCTCGAATCAAGGCGCTTCTCGAACTACAAGAAAATATTAATCTTAGGACATGACCATGTGGCGGTAAAAGAATTTCATTATTGCTAGCAAGATTTGGTGAGAAGAGAACATGTGGAAAAACATGTGGGAAAATAGTGGATGAACTGAACCGTAACACGAAAGCAAATGGAGATGTTAGTTTCAGTTGTTTATTCACCCATATATTTTGCCATAGGCACAAAACTAGACATTCAAGCTAGCACAAGTTTATGTAACTATTATATACTTCAAGATAGTCACTTATAGTTTCACCTTTGAGGGCTAAGAGTAATCTAATACCGGGTTGCCGACCATATTGGTCACCGGGTCAACAATGTCATCAAATTTTGTGAATACATCCAGCACTAAATAACCTAGTGAAAAACAACACTTCAAATAGTATAGCACTGAGCACATGTTTAGTTATAGTAAGCAATCAAAATCCAAATTTGGAGGCATTGGAATGAGCCTTGAGATAGAATTTTGCTAGTTGAAAACATCATTCATCTCTAAAATTTACAAAACTACAGCTGAAACATTTGTACTCCCCATGAAAATGTCTCCAATATTGATGTTATTCGCTAATACTTTGATGGTTGGCCTATACAAGAAACTTTTTTTTATTCTGAGACGAAATACAAGAATCTTGATGTTCTAGCGAGAACAATATCATGGGTACATTACCAGCTTTGCCATTTACCCATGGATGGCGTCAGTTCATGGCATACAAGCTACTGAACTAAAACTGAACCACACTCAATCATCTTAAAACGAGATGCTTTCTGGTTTCTGCTGATAAAACATATTCTTGAATAAAGGCAACTACGAGAACAAGGTATGGAAATAGGGTTTTGAGTTCAGTAAGGAGTTCCAATATATGATTTTGGTGGCTTTAAGACATGATGTTGCCACTATGAATATTTCGAATATACTCCTCCCGAGTTATAAATTTATTCAAATTTATGTATTAGTCATACCAAATTGCTTGGAGCTTCATCTACAACTTGGACAGGCTGATCTGGTCCAAGACTGCGAAAGCAACCACTTTTGCATCTCATATATCTCTGTAAACTGGTTTCGACAATATAAGGTAAGCAAATGTAATGCTGCATAAATTTATGAATTGATAAATAATCATGCAAAAACATCAACACCATTCCAGTTCATATCAGCTTACTCTCCACCCAAAAAGTGTTCTTGTGCTGATGGGACATTGAACAATTTGTTTAAAATAAAAGTGAGGCAAGGTATGGAATGCTATGGAATTATAATTGAATGGTATGGCAATGATGCAGTACTAAATCATAGGACAGTTTATGAGTAACATTTTTTTTGTCACACACACCTTGTCTATTTCCATGAAGAAATTATGTTCCAAGACATCTGATATGCTACGAATGCAACAGCCTAACTACTATGAAGGAGGGTTAAATGGGTGACTGGCTAAGTACATATGAAGGAGGGTTAAATTGGTCCGTGCTTGACTCAGCTGCCGCCTCCCGCAGCACCCGCAACGCGTCCCAGTGTACGAGCTCCGGCGGGAGGGCAGATAAGTCCGCGGGCGCAGCGTGCAGCGCCATCGCCTTCCGCAGCGGCCGCAGCGCGTCCCGGTGTACGAGCTCCGGCTGGAGGGCAGATAAGTCTGCGCCGGTGCCGTCGGGGGCGTTCTTTGGCATGGGAGGCGGCGTCACCAGCTTCTGCTTCTTGGAGTGGCGGCGGCGATGGGGATCCGAATCACGCTCTAGTCATTTGTTGGGATAGAATCAAATGGGGGCAAGAAAGAGGTTAAAGAGAATGACAATCAGTAAAGAAACAAGAGATGAGAGACATCCTAGTGGCAAGGTGATGTCGTTGTTTTTCCCGCGAGTAGGGATCAAAACCCCCTTAGAGCATTAATTTTTTGCAAATGATCCAAAACATTTGAACGAAATTCTCAAAATTATTTTCAGTCCTTTCGGTCCCCACCGAAAAAAATATAAAACGAAATACTTTTCCTAGAGCTGTAGAGGCATATTCTAAAACGTCTCAAGATTCGTCTCTGTAACTACAATCTTGTCTTCTTAATTCTTAGACATATTCTCAAACGTCTCAAGATTCATCTCTACATAAATGTAAACGTATATGTGCCTTCCTACGGTAAGAGATTTTGTGGCGTCATATAAAACGTCTTGAGAAGCGTCTTTACATACGAGATGTTTCTCGGCGTAGAGACAGACATAAAAGCGTTAAAACAAAAGCGTCTCTACGTGATAGTTTTGTTGTAGTGGCAGCGCCGGCGAAGGTGGGATGAGGGCGACGGGTATGGTGGCGGAGGAGGAGACGATGGCTGGGGTGAGGGCAGCTTAGGTGATGGTGAGATCGAAAGAGAGGAGGTGGCACAGCGAGGCGGTGACGAGGGTGAGAGGAGGAGGGTGGCGAGAGCGAGAGGAGGCAGCGGCGGCCTCTGCGATGCGAGGGGATATGTGTTGTCACTTTGTGTTCATACATTCATAGTGCTGTATTTCCTGAATATATGCTATATGGCTAGCTTTATCATGTCAAACTGCCACACTGCCAATATCATTCATGCCTCTGCTAACCAAAGTTCAAAACAGTACTGATGCTTCTGCTAAATTACATATCCCTGCAATACTTATGCTAGGTATGCTCTGCATTTCTTATAGAATGAGAGGTCACCAAACCTACATATGAGAGGCCATTTTCTAATGCTTGCATGCATCTATAAGCATATATCATCATTTCAGACGACGAGGTTGCTTCGGATGATGACCTCCTTGCCATTGCCCTATGCTGCAACCTGAGCAGCATCAGATTCAGCTGCATCTGCGCCAGAGCTGTACCACCTTGCACAGAGCAAGTAGCAGCAGAAGTTGATGGCGCTGAGTGCAGCAAGCATCCAGTAGAAGAGGTCCAGCCTGTCCTTGTTCAGGTCGTTGTCACTCAGCCAGCCGCCGGGTCCGGAGTACCCCGCCGTGGTCTTGTTCACCAGCAGCACGAGCGCCGAGCTGAGGTAGAAGCCGAAGGCGTACGAGCAGTAGGTCAGCGCCGTCATGAACGCCTGCATGCCGGCGGCGGCCTGCTCGTAGAAGAACTCGATGAGCCCCACGGCCGTGAACATCTCCGACACGCCGAAGACGAGGAACTGCGGCGCGATCCACAGCACGGACATGCGCTGGCCGGCGGCGGCCGCACCGCGCCGCCTGCGCTCGACGACGGCCGCGGCCACCATGGAGAAGGCGACGGCGAAGAGGCCCACGCCGATGCGCTGGAGCGGGGTGATCGCGGACCCGGACCCGGTGAGCCGGCGCGAGAGCGGGACGACGAGGAGCTCGTACGCCGGGACGAGGCCGAGCAGCACGGCGTAGGGGATGGCCTGCAGCGACGCCGGCGGGACGCGGAAGCCGCCGGCCAGCTCCGTGTCCATGGCGCCGCCCTGTTGCACCGTGAACGTCTGGAGCTGCGCCAGGATGGTGTTGAACACGATGGTGCACGCGAAGATGGGAGCCACGGCAAGGAGCATCTTGGCCTGCTGGACCTCCGCCGCCGTACAGAGCCTCCACGGGCTCTCCGGCTTCGCGTCGGCGCCTTGCCGCTGAGCCGCTGCCCTGACGCACGCCTTGTCCAAGAACCTGTAGTACAGGTCTCACCGTGTAAGTGCCTAAGTGGGCATCTAGACTGATGACATGTAGTACTAGATATGTGCTGGAAAATTCTGATTGTTAAAGGCCTTGATGCAACTTTGGTCGATCTGAGCCGAACCATAGATGAAATGGCGACCTGAATTTGTCGGCATGGCGGAAGGCGCCGTCATGGCGTGTCGGTTGGTGGACGTCGCCGGCGGCGTTGGCAAGGTTGTAGGAACTAGAATTGCAGGTTTCCCTCCTCTTGGCGAAGGCAGCAACAAAGACCTGCATAATTTTGCAGTGAAGTACAAGGAAATTCGTTTTCAGACTTTAGAGTATCTAGAAAGCAGGAAGGTAAATGCAATCAATGGCAACTGTTCATCTTCTGATATAAAAAAAACCAACGAAATTCCTAAAGAAATGTTGTGTTACAAACATGCATAAGTTTATGTGGTTGAACGTCTCAAAGAAAAAGTTGTGTGATTGAAGTGATAAAAGTAATTAATGTTCATTTGACATGATTACAAGAACATGAAAAAGTCTGCACTGATTTGACATTAGTCATTAACCTGCCTGGCATATTGAACACACGCCAACTGCAGGTATTGGTCGTGTGATGATTGAAGTAACTTTCAATCAAGTGTGTTGTTCCTCGCTAGTATACAACTATTGTTTATAGTATTTCTCTATATCATCTATAGACAGCACTAAAGATAGTTTTTACAATATATTATCTTTTTACATGTCTCTATAGACAGCTTTTACAATGTGTTGTCCTTTTACATATCTCTATAGACAGTTTCTCCATGTACAGTGTGTCTTGTTTCTCGTGTTAAAGTCAACTACTGTATAAGAGACGACCTAATACTCTATGCTCCAGTACCTCTCTCCTCCGCATCATCTCGTGTCTTACGTGTCAATGTTTACAGATAATTAACATCACACCACTATACATGCTCTAAGCCCTCTACAACCAAAGAGTAGACCGCAATAATAATGTGATCATGACTCCATGATCTTGACAATTAGATAATCATTGCAAGATGCACTATAATGTAACAATATAGTGACAACATCTCAAGCTCTCAACCGAGTGAAATTGCAAATACCTGCTTTTACGTTCTCCTACAAGCAAATCATTGGTTATATATAGGATCTAGATAATCAGTGATATGATATTAGATAATCATGCAGTATATATGCATGACTGATTGGCCATCATCTAAGTTTGTGCATTTTGAGGGCATAATAGTGTGTTGCAAATTGCACTTAACTCCCAAGTATTATTACTGTCTTACCCTTGCAATGGGAGTGAAGATGCTGCCCCTCGGTAGCTTGTTCCGGTAGAAGGGCGCGCCGGACGCCACGCAGGCGAGCGCCGCGGCCATGGTGGCGGCGGAGACGCCGAAACCGACGTCCATCCCGGAGTGCGTCTGCACCCAGACGAGCGCCGTGAGCGCGACGAGTTCGCCGGCGCAGAAGCTGAAGTATGCCGCGTTGAAGTAGGTCGGGAGCAGCAGCGCCGCGCCGCCGTCGCCGGCGAGCTGGTCGGCGCCGAGCGCGATCATGTTGGGCTTGAGGCAGCCGCTGCCGAGCGCGACGAGGTACAGCGCGGCGAAGAAGACAGCCGCCTGGAACCCGCCGGCCTTCTCGCAGGCGCCGGACGCCATGTCGCAGGGCGGTGGCCTGAGCTGCGGCAAGTGCGCTTGCACCGACAGCAGCACGAAGCCCTTGGTGCGCGCACACACGCACGCAAATGGTGCGGTGAAAAAAACATGTTAATATATATGAACTATACTACTGTATATGGAAACTAAACATACATACATATGGTCAGTGGCGGATCTAGAATGAACTTTGTGTCACCATATATACCACCACATATATGTGGAGTGAATGGATATAAACTATAAAGTGCACATATATATGTATGTGGGTTTTGATAACATAAAACGATATTGAAACCGATGTCATATGCACCCCTGAAGTTTCACTTGGATCCGTCCTTGCACCCACATCATGAATCATCCAATACACGTGTATAGTTGATGCAAATTTTGGAGTTTGGGTATGAAGATATTTTATACCTTGATATATTTATAACAAGTGAGTTTTGAACTCAGTTTAAACTAGTTTGAATTACTTTTAAATTTAGTACAACTAGAGTGGTTATATACTATGAAACTAGCTCATATATATATATATATATATATATATATATATATATATATATATATATATATATATATATATATGTGTGTGTGTGTGTGTGTGTGTGTGTGTGTGTGTGTACCGAGAGCTCGACGACCACGAAGATGAGGATGGTGGGGAAGGAGCCGAGGTAGGAGTCGGCGAGGAAACCGCCGAGGAGGGCGAGGAGGAAGACAGTGCCGACGAAGTTGGTGACGACGTTGGCGGCCTCGGCGAGCGGGAGGTGCATGTCGCCGAAGACGTAGGTGATGAGGTTGTTCCCCACCGCCGCCACCGCCATCATCTCCAGCGCAAGCATCCCTGCACCAATTAACCGGCCACCCACTGTCAAACGTATGTTTCGCGCGCGATCGAAACGCACGCACGCATAGTATATATACCTAGGAGGAAAGCGGCGGCCCTGGTGCCGCCATGGCCGCTCGGCTTGCACCGCCTGCCCCTCCGGCCCACCGTGACCGCCGCCGCCTCAGCCTCGCGGCGATTCGCTACCCCGCTCATCTCCGCGTCCATTGCTAGCTAGGCAGGTGTGTTACGTACTTCTAATTAATGAGTACCGGAGTATTAACCAACCTTGTCTGTGTATGCTCAATGCTCTCTCTTCTTCAGTTGTAACCTTGTCTGTGTATGCTCAGTGTAGTGGCCTTATTTATAGGGGCGCAGTGGTGCTAGCTAGCTCGTGACTTGGATGTTTTCTCGTGCGTTCCATATCATGGATATTTGAGGCCATTATCGAGATGCTGCTTTTCTTGTCGCCAAGATTTGCTTGAGAGCTGGGGACACGTACATAAACATGCAATAAATTAGGAAAGATTCCGTCCTTCTCGTTAATGTGTGCTTCTGAGATTAATTAGAATGGTTAGGCTTGTTGGCATCCAGATTTGGGAGTATAGATACCTGGGCTAGCTCATCGTATATATAGTTAATCGGGTTTGCTAATTCACATACGACCGACTGAAAATGTCAAAAACTGCAGTCGATTTTCTCACCGTTGGATCTTACGTTGCGATTCGCACAGTTTATCCTCTCCAGTGACGGCACACGGTGGTGACGACGGCCGACGGATTAGGACGCGGATTCACCTGTTTAGGTTTGGGTTCAGTGGTGCTCCCGCGCTTGCCGACAGTCTTAAGCAGATCTCTCTAAGTACGTAGCGAGGGATGTGACCGGCCGTTAAGATATATGCTACAAGTCTATATCCTTTCGTAATTAGTAAGAATCCTGAGCTAGGAATATATTCCATCCTAAACAACCATAGCTTTAACTGTTAAGTACAGTGAACGAATTTGACCCAATATAAAATGTATCGAAAGCAACATAACATATACATAATTAGTTCGGCACCAATAGAAACGCTAATTAATTTCTCCATAACCTGATCGAATTACCTTAATGTGGATCGATCCGGCAATCCTTGTGCAGCTGTATTAGTTTCCCTCGTCGATCGCAAAGACACAAAACATCTACTAATGATAGTGGATCGGGAATCCTAGGATTTGACAAGTGAACAGCATGGATCTAACTTATATTTCTCCTAGGCAATCGGCATCCAAGAATCAGTAGGGTTGTGCTGTGTTTTGCGAAAGGGTAGGCCGGTTGATCCATTGGGTGAGGAGTGCCAAGACCCGTTTGGTGTAGCGGCAATCTGCAAGGATATGGATGCTTGACTCCGGCGCCTGAGAGCACAGTGGGCAGTTGGATTGGTTTGGCCATCCATGAGCCACGAGGCGGCCCGCTGTCCATAATCTATTTTGAATGGCTAGCTAAGTAAAAATTCTGTAGTTGTGCGGCGTCCATGTCTTTCAAATTAGGGAATTCATGCTTGTTTTAGTGGATCCAAAGAACTGGGCTCTGTATGCCGATGTTACAGTGGATTCGAAGAACTGGGCTCTGTATGCCGACTTTGCGGTGTATTCCCCATTTGGGGTTAGTTTCCATGTGATCACGTCGTCGTTGTTTTCATCTAGCGTAATTTCGACGATAAGGTTCCAAAGCACAACGAACTCTTGTATGTGCTGCACTGTGAGGTGATGTGTGATGTTTAGGTCTTGAATCCAACGTCCTTCATTTAGAGCTGCCTCCACTGTTCTAGATTTTCCACATGAAATTGTAAGGAGGCTTGGTGCTATGTTGCATAGCCTTTTGCCCTATAGCCAGGTTGATGTCCAGAAGGTCGCCGCTTTTCCATTGCCTAGTGTTATGTGAATTGCCGTTGCAAAGAGCTGCATGTCGAGCTCGTTGCAAAGGATCTCCATGCCATTCCATGGTTTGTTTTGGGATCTCCATTCGTGCCAAAGCCACCTTAATCTAAGAGCTCCAGCGAAGCTGTTGGAATAGTATGGCAACAGAGCGGGGGAGGGGGTTGTTGAATGGTGCCTTCAACTTTTCCCCTTAGTAATTGTCAAATCTTCACTCCAATAGCTATGAGAAGCTATGAAGTTCATGAAGCTAAAAGTCCAAAGAAAATCGTGTTGCTACAGTGCTTTCAGGAAATGAACAGTAAAAACAGAATTGAACAGTTCAGTTTCAACACTATTTTAGATCCGAAAAACGACGAAACTTTTGATCCACAAGTCCAAATGTCTTGAAACTTAACCCAAGTATAGATGATGACCTTAGGAACCTATCCCAACAGAAAAATCTGAAAGGACTCGAGAGAATTTCGATCTTTTGGTTCGAGAAGCTTTACTGCACAAAAACCGGGTCAAAACCTAAAATGAGCTAACTCTCAAACCAAAGCTCCAAATGACTTAAAATTTGGTATGAACCTTCTATATGATGTCAGGAACATATTTCAATCAATGATCAAGAAAATCATTGCCGAAGTTCTGACCTTTACATTTTAAGACAGATTGCACAAAAAAAAAACGGGTCAAAAACCAAGAATGGTGAATATAACTTGCTCGTGGGTGAATGATGGCCAAGATGAATTTAGATGTATTCCCATATGTCATAGCAAGCTAGAACACTGAACAAATCAAGCCAAAAACCCTTGGATCACGAAATCACTTGATGAGGCCAAAATCATGCCAAAACCGGGTTTCTTCATAAACTTACCATCAAAATGCCTAGATGGGTGGAGATTGGTTTCCATATGTTATCTCCATCTCTTATACGTCCTTGTCACAACAAGATCAAGAAGTGGGAAAAACCAACCAAATTAAGAGCAAATCAATCAACACAAGAGAGATTCATGGAGATGAACAAATATTGATGTATTGCTACTTGAGGAGGAAAGTTTTATAGCCACTCCAATTTGGAGGACAAAGAGCACACCACAAGCACTCCCCTTCTCTCAAACACTAACCCTAGAAATCATGAACCCATGGTCTCAAGAGATGATGGTTAGATGGATGACTGTAAGTCTCCATCCCAACCCCTTAAATAGATGGGCTAACCAGTCACATCCAACCCTTAGTGGATACTATCCACTTAGCACAATGGGGGAAACCCGATAACCCCACACACGGGTTTTAACTCACACTCTACTCTTATGCACGCTTTTCAAAGCGCATAAGCCCGTATCTTCTATGTCCTTAGCCTTGATCCAACTTGATCATACCAGCTTCTCCATGACCTAAACCACTTTTCCAAACGCCGCTCAAGCACCACAGTTTTCTTCCTAAGTAGTTTCCGGTATTTTGGTCAAACTACCAAAATACCCTTCCTTGACCAGGTCTTCTCCATCCATTGCAAGCAATTGCCATGCTTGTCGTGTGTAGATGCACCACTGGCTTGCCGTGTGTCGGCAAGTCTCTCTCGTTCCGGTTCCACCGGACCATGCCTCACTTGAACCGACCAAGCCACATGGTGCAATCCCATCGTTCGAACTTCCCTTCAATATTTCCCGCCTTTCTCATGCCATGCTTGAGATCACCACCTCACTCAGCATCCTCGATCATTCTGGGCCCCAGTTCCTCTATGAGCTTAGCCTTGATCCTTGTCATTGACCGTGATTGACTCCAGGCGACCCTACACATCCAAAGACAAAGAAATCGTTTTCGGGTACAAGTTCTTCACAACCTGACCTACGTTAGTAGTAACATGTCTCATGCAACCTATAAACCCTGATAAATTTGTAAATCAATTTTTCGACCTTCCCAAATTGCAGTGGTTCATCACAGCATAATCCAGGACCCTTTCACATGGTCCTTTAGAAGTATTCTAGGTCCAGAACCCCAAGTCCGCCAAGTTCTTTGGGTTGGCAGACGCGCTCCCAATTGACTTTGCATTTACCACCTATCAACGCTTCGAAACCAGCCCAAAGGAAACATAGCCTTCTTTTGTCAATGCCTTTGATGATGCACTTTGGCGCCTTGATCGCTGTTAGGAAGTAGATTGGTTGTGATGAGAGGACTAATTTGACGACCGTTAGCCAACCGGCTGGGGTGAGCATTTTCCTGCGCCAACTTGCTAGATGATTTTGTGCTTTATCCTCCAACGGTTGGTATTCGAATTTGCAGAGCCTGCGGATGTTTAAAGGAAGGTCCATATATTTAATTGGGAAGGTCGCCATCGTTCCTAGGAAATTTTGTAGAACCTACTGAAGATCGAGACCACCACATCTAATTAGGGCTATTTGGCTTTTCAGTATATTTGTCTTGAGTCCTGTGGTGTCTCCGAATTAATGTAGGATTAGGGATAACATGTCAATGTCACTACTACAGAAAATGTAGTCATAGACGGTTCAAAATCGTCATCACAGACGGTTTTTTAAACCGTCTGAGTTTATGGGTCGATGATACTATGAGGTCATCACAGCGGTTTTTGAACCGCTCAGTGAAAGACTATCACGAGCGGTTCTAAATAATAACAAATCAGTGATAGTCTATTTCCTGAGCGGTTACGAACAAGAACCGTCTGTGATAATTGTTTATCACGCAGAGCGGTTCTTATTCGAACCGTCTGGAAAATAGACTATCATGCATGCTTATTGTTTAGAACCGTATGTGATAGTATTTTCTATTGCAAAAAAAAAATCGAATTCTGAAACTTCGTAGGCCGTTTTGAGGCCATAAACGACCTTTTTATGGGTTTTCACTTTTTTGGGACCTCGTGAAGAGAATCTGACCTTGACTTATGGATTTTCAGATTGAAATTTTCGTTAGCTTTCCAACAAGCCAACGAACGCCGTAATCCGAGTTCGTATGTAAAAGTCATGGCTGTTTTACCGAATAGTGCGCGAAAACGAGTCCGGGACGAAGAGGCGGACGATAGCCTGGTACTCGGAGTCAGGGATGCCAAGGTGTTCGCTGTCGATGTCCACAATCTTATCTTGATCTATTCATTCACAAGAAAACCACGGTCACAATTGAGAGCCACCAAAAGCAACAAGGCAGGGGGAGGCGACAAGCGATTGATCACTTACTGGCATGTTGGATATCAACCAGGAAGAGAGGGGAGGGGATCAGATGGGGGATATCACCGGCAATGAAGGAGAGGCGGTGGCAGCATCACCGTGGCGTCACAACCGGAGGCGGAGGAGCTCACGACGGTAGTCGGCAGTAGTCGGAGCTCGGCGTGGGGAGGGCAGAGGGAGAGACTAGTGGAAGACAAAGCAAGGGTGGCTATAATATATAAGGACAGTACCAAAACATTTCGCCTGCCACGCACGCGTCCAAAACATTTCGTCTCCCGCGCACGCATCCAAAAATTTTTGCCATCCCGCATTACGAATCACAGACGGTTTCAAACAAAAACCGTCTATGTTGTCCATAATATCATAGACGGTTCTAAACAAGAACCGTCTGTGATACTTCACAGACAGTTTTCAACATGAACCGTCTGTGATGTTACTTCTTCACTGAGCGGTTTTAAGCGCGAAGAATACGATTTGTCGCTAAATCAAAACCGTCTGTGATTAGATTATACTGACGGTTTTGGTCAACCGTCTGTAATGAGACGTCCAGTATTAGCCTTTTTGTAGTAGTGTGTCTTCGGCGAGGAGGGCTAGAAAATGGCCACGTTGTCCACATACATGGAAACTCTAAAGGTTGTGCTTCTTCCTCCGAGAGGTTGGAGTAGGCCCCTATTAGTTGCCAGATTGAAAACTCTCTGTAGGGGGGTCGATTGCAAGGATAAAGAGGAGAGGCAAGAGTGGATCGCCTTGCCGAAATCCCCTATGGTGTTGTATGTTTTCTCATGGGATTCCATTTAGGAGTATTTTTTTTTATCTTACCGTGTAGAGTAGGAAGGCTATCCAATGTCACCAACGGGGAGGGAAAGCCCTTTTTCACGAGGAGCTCGAGTAGATAATCCCATCTAACTGAGTCGAAGGCCTTTGTAATGTCTAGTTTCAACAGCAGCGATGGCGATTTATTTTGATGAGTTCTCCTCGCAAGGTTCTTGACATAATGGTAGTTGTCTTGGATGCATCTCCCTTTGATGAATACCCTGCACTTGTGGCTAGCTGGCATATCTTGATTTCTTCTTCTGCTGCTGCTGCTTTTGTGCTCCTCCAAATAGTGAACTACATAAATACTAAAGCACAATTTAAGAGGGGGGGGGATGGGATTGAGGCTACTCACCCTTGATTGGTGCTTTAATATTTGTGCATGTCTGTAGGGGTGAAGAACATGGAAGCGCACTACTTTATTGACATATAGAAAATCCAGTCGTAGGTAACACGATGGTCGCATAACTATAGTATCCCCGCAAGAAAATGCATGCATGATCTGTCGCATTTAGGAAAGTGCAGACAAGATCTATGTAAATATCATGTCATGTTGATCAATAAAACCAGTGAGCATGACTTTCTCCACATGGAAGACCCCTTCTTCAGCGAGCTTATGCTCAAAATCATCACGCACAGAGAGCAAATACTTGTCATCTGGACGACATGACCCCAAAATAAAATACCGCACCATACCAAGGTGATAGCAATATTCCCTAATACTAAACCCGGTGAGAATGGCTACTTAGGGGTGCGTTTGGTTGGTGGAATCCTCCGAGGATTACTAGGAATCCTCTAGTAATCCTATGAGATTACCTTGTTTGGTAAAACATCCAGGAATCTAAGATTACCTTGGAAAACAGATTACCATCAATTCCAGGAATCTCTTTCCCGTAGAAAAGGGTGTCTATCTTAGATTACCAAGGGAAAGTAATCTTTGTTATTGCGTTTTTTATCATGTGATTTTGATTCATCATAGTTAAATTTTGAACTTTCAGAATTCAAAATCCAAATTATGATTTATTTTAACATTCGAATATCTGAATTATGGAATTTAAAAATCATTTTTTCAAAATGTAAATTTCAAAACCAAAATAACAAAAATTTGAATCTTAAATTTTGGAATCTTAAATTCAGACAATTTAAATTTGAAAATTTAAAATTTCAAGGTTGGGTTTCGAAAATCTTTTTTTCTTTCTTTCAAATTTCGAATTCTAGATTTCTGATATTCAAATTCCGATAATTAAATTTTATAAAGCCAAATTTTGAAGTTTCAATTTTGAGTTTCGAAATTTTAAATACTGAGAATTTAAACTCCAAAACTCGAATTTTAAAATTTATTTTTTCAAAATCCGAAATTTGAACTTTTGAATCATAAAAAATGAAATTCTAAATGTTGGAATTTTAAATTGTAAAATTCAAAATTTATAGATGCTAACATTCATGGTTTGAAATTATGATAAGGACTAATACGTAGTTTCCTTCAAATCAACCAAACGTTGGAATCTTAGATTACTAGTAATGTGTTAGCAGTAACCAGACTGAGAAAAATATTAGAGTACAGGGGAATATGAGATTACACGTACCAAACGCACCCTAGGAGCGATCCGTACGCGCGTTTAGTCTACGAATCCCCACGTGCCAAGCTACCTGTGTCAAGCCCGTTTTGCGCTGGATGTCGTGCATGATTTGTTCCACTCGGTTTCCCAGACGTTGGGCCTACTAGACCAGTTGGTGCTGCGTTCTTGAGCCAGTGCACACTAGATGCTAGGCTGGTCACTGCGGCCTGCGTCATAGGCTTGCCAATTTGTGAGATCGATTATGGACAGTTCAGATTAATTTGTCTCCTCCACCACGACCCTATCCCCTCTCGACTCTTGAACGCCACACCACTATGGTGCCATCTTGGCCTCTCCTTCCCATCTCCTCCCCTGACATCATTGCCGCCATATGAAAGGCAACGAGCTTTTCGGAAGGGCTTGCCTTGTCCTCCCGCCGGTTGCGTCCCTCGTGCTCCCTATCGAGGGATCACTCGCTCTTCTCCCTCTGGTCAGAGCTCAAGGAAAAGCTAATTCTAAACGATCTAAAACAATTCCCACCGGTCGTCTCACATGATCTATGCAAATATCGTGTCATGTTGATCAATAAAAACCAGTATGGTACAATTATTCTTGTAAAAATGCGCTGCTTAAATCAGACAAGATCTCTTCGTCTATAACTAGAATTCTTAGGTCTTACCAAAATTTATTTTTTTTTCTTTTTTCTTTTTGTGATTTCAAGGAAGATGCACACGCGCACACACAACACATACACGAATGCGTACTCTTATAGCACACGCTTAGAAAGATGGAGGCCGAAGATAAATCTGCAACCTCACAAAATTCCTACTAAAAGTGTACTCACGTGTGCATAAAGGTCGGCACCAGGATTCGAACCCTCGTGGATGGTCATAAACCTACAACTCCACCCCCACTAAGAGGTGGTTCCCATCAAAATTTCATTCTTACATTTTTTTTACTATGATATTTCCACCCCGCATGGCTATCGCGGTACATCGAATTGGCATTTGTGGGCCCCCGGTATCGAATCAGTTCCAAGCTAAGAGATTACGCCAAAAGCGCAACACTTAACGAGAGACGAAAATGATTCCGAGTGCCCGGATATATGTCTCATTTTAGCTCTCAATGATCAGTGGCTAACATACACATATCCGAACACAACATGGCAATCACATCCATATACGAATATAGAAGAGAATATAATCATTAATACAACTTCAATAAATAGAACCTTAGGACCAATTTTGCATATGAGGGCCGACCGGCCAAATTTAAGCATAAGAGAATAAATCGCAGCGGAAGTAAATAAAGAAATAAAAAAGAGAGAAACCGAGTTGGCATGTCCAAACCTACAAGCAACCAACTGGAGTTAAAGTCATAGCATCCGTCGTACTAAAACCCGATTCGAACGACTTCTCACCTGCAACATGGACAATCCAACTGAGTACAAAAACATACTCGCAAGACTTACAAATAGCAAAATATAATAAATGCATTCAAGTGTCAAAGGAAGGCTACTACACTAGGCAATTTTCAGCATAAAGCAAGTTTTTCTTTGAGATAACCGATATAGATTCAAATTGCCATTTGTAAAACATTTAGAAAACAATATATATACAGTAGGTAATCCCAATTCATCATTAACAACAATAGATACTCCAATCATAATCAACACACAAACTTCCTGTTCGTGACATAATTCATTCCTTAACAAATCAACACGCGAACCTCCCGTTCGTGACAACATATAAAGTCTGAACAACTCAACACATGACCTATCAACATAACCCAACCCAAATTCCCATAAGCTAACTATGCATAGTTTCACCAAGAGATGTCCATAACTGGGGACACGGCTATTCGAATAGATTTTAAACTCTACAGAGGTGTACAACTTCACCCACACGATATGGATACCTCTTTATGTCTTCCAATGCGCTCTTTTTTTGGAGTGTCACTGCGATATCATAACGAGACTATTACAATGTCATGTGCTAACTATCAAACCACCCGAGGATCCAAACCACGGTACACCCTGCTATGTAAGTAAGTCCCTTGCGCACAAGAGACCCTTAAGGGCAAGTGATTGCAATGTCCTGGAACGACGACGATGGCGGTGGTTGTGGCGGTGCGTACCCACGTGCCCACCCGGACCCTCCACCGCCAAAGCGCGGCGCAAGTGGGCACGCGAAGCGTGCCCTCCCGAGCCTCTGGCGGGATGTAGGACGTGGAGGCCTCAACGTATGCGCCAACAAGGCCACCTCTTGGACCGTCCTACACGACATCAGGGTCACGCATCGCCTCACCGCACTGCAGGCCCGACGGACAAACTGCACTAGCTCGTCGCACGTGACCTCCGCACCAATGACGAGCCTGTCCAGGATCGACTGGGACTCCCTGGCAATCCCGACGTTGATGTCTGTCTGCAAGGAGTACATGAAAGTGTCAAACCTATAATTTAGGTAACCGTACGACATTTTAAAACACGATAGTACGTACCGCGAGGTGCACGCTGCCTGGAAGTGTACTGAAGTGCGCGTCGGTTCGGTCTTTGATGCGAGGCGGGGAGGGTCGACGACATGAACCAGCCTAGTGCGTGTCTATAGGGTGTACCAGTGAAGGTACTCATCGTGACGCCTTGGTCAGACGGACCGTCCTCTCCTGCGATCCTCGTGGCGTTAAGCCTTCGCACCACCCACGGCTCCATCTTTGCCAGCCACTGCGTCCTAGTGCCACCCCTCCTACTATGCATGTGAAACGTACCACTACAATTAGAAACCGTCGTAATAGAACTAGCAAAAACATATATGAAAATGTGTTGTGTGTAACTCACGCGTGGGTCGAGTCAGGCACCCTCGTCCCGACGGGAACTGGAACAACCTGGCGGAGGCCAAACTGGCGCATCACCTTGTGCATCGCGTAGTCCTCGACGAACACGTCGAAGACGAAGCTTCTGCGTCATGTCGCCCGGTCGCGCCCGGCCAAAGATGAAAAAGACCTCACAGGAGCACATGCCTCCGTCTCTGATCGAGTCTGGCTCCCGCCGCGTCGTCGATGGTGAGACGGTCGAGCTACTCCATAAAGTGCTTGTACACACGTGTGACCTGCACGTGTGCATACTGTGCCTGCGAGCCAGAACATTGGTTACAAAGTATGACCAGTGTCTGGTGAAGTAAAGATATAGGGAAATACGTGCCGCCTCTCGCACCAAAGGGACCCTATGGTCGGCCGGTCCACCGCGTCCCCATGGTACATGTCCTCGCCGTACAGACTGCAAAAATAACCAAAGCGGTCTCAATTTTGTAAATGTCTACTTTGTAGTGCTTACCTATTACAATTCATGTTGGTACTAACAATGAGCAATTGCTTAATGATGAGTCCTACATTGGGCTCTGGCAAAGACGTGCTACTGGTGAGGTATGTACATCTACAAACTTTGCTTGGAGTAATTAAGGTGTTGGCAAGATAACTGGCACTTAAGATATGATCTGTTCATTATCCTTGACGGTAGGAGTACCATGAGCTCATGGAAGAGTTTATGAATGTTGTTAAGAAAATCTATGGTGAGAAAGTTCTCATCCGAGATCGATCCGCACTCGATAAATTATTTGTTATATATTGATCATTTTACTTGTTATCACAAGAATGTGAGATCGGATCTTCCTTGTGCCGCTTGAAGACTTCGCCAATCACAATGCGTTTGATTTGCTTCCAAAATATAGCAAGAGTCATCTTGTTTTCAATGATGATATCGAATAAACGAACTACTTGTTTTGTTCTTGTCGTGATACTTTTAGTTTTACCGAAGGTTCTTATTGAGTCGATCGCCATCCCTCGGTTTTGTTGCCTACGTATTTATCTAAATGTATGTATTGCGAGGAACAACATCTGTGGTTCTTGTAGGTCTCATTAGCATCACTTGAAGGTGGTCGCCGGAACCCTAGCGAGCACACTTATCTGTTCCTTGGCGTTGGCGAGGTTAGTGAAAACTCCTCTTAGCGTAATTTTGCTAACCGCTGAAACGTGATGTATTCTGTGAAACAAATAGATACAGTACGTCACATTTTGCTGAAATGAAAACCGTTCCAGTACCTATAGCTTTACTGCCCTCTTTTGGGTTCGCAGTGCTGTCACCACACCTATGTAATGTGTACTGCATACTTTCAGTTTAAGCATGAATATAACCTTTGTGAATAGTTCTACAACAATTTCTGTCACATTTGTCTGCCTCTCCTTCACTGTTGCCATTATTTCCTACATTCATCGTATACCATTTGCTACCCATGTTGCACAAATTTTCCCAACCGTGATTTTGCTGAAATGAAAACCATTCTAGTACCTATATCTTTACTGCCCTCTTACTATCCTCTTTTGGGTTCACAACCATGCCACCACACCTATGTAATGTGTACTGCATACTTCAGTTTAAGTATGAAGATAACCTCTGTGAATTGTTCTACAACACTTTCTGTCACATTTGTCTGCTGCCTCTCCTTCACTATTGCTGTTATTTCCTGCATACATCGTATATCATTTTCTACACATATTGCACAGATTTTCCCAAGCACGCTTGCATGCTCTTTCTTTGTCCCTACAACTTTGCTTTCGACTGCTTCGTATAGTTCTCGAGTTTTCTTCATCGCCTCACAACAAATCTCATTCCTTTGTGGTCATTGATTCTTAATAATAGTTACGTCCATAAGGCTTGCTAAACATTATGTAGGTAATCAATTTATATGCTGATGGCCACCCGGTGCGAGAAACAAAGCTAGATGGTTGCTCTAAACATTTGAATGGTTTTTAATCAAATTTGAACGAATTTTATCTGGTCTTTCACATATGCAGTAGTCTTTTGCTCCAAAATACTAGCAATGCTCACCCCCATCTGCCTGTGCCGCAGATCATTGCTTGTGTACTGAAATTCTTAGATGACCTAGGTCCTCATTATCATTTTATACTATTTTGTGAGTACCATTTTGCATTGAATTTGTCATTTGCATTCGATTTTGCCACTCGCTTAAATTATGCCTGGTTTAGAGGAGCAACATATTGGTGCTCTATTTTCCTTGCAGCGTGGCTCGTTTGTTGCATATTCAAAGGTTAACATCTGCTGAGTAATACAGATGCTATATGTACATCACATGGATCATGCATAATTCTAGAACAAAGACTTGCACATACATACCATTCTTGTGATGCTAATGTACCAACATAGGCTGTCGCATTGATAACAATTTACTTTAATCGGTTTCGTATCTTCCAAAACAAGAGCCCTCCTGCTGATATTTCCAACACTCCATACCAAAGTACGTTATGGCCCACCAAACACCGTACAAACCACTGGCTGACATTGTATATTCAATAGACGAGCGCAATATAGCACGCTTGACTATCTAGTATATTCGTGCTTGACCATCTAGTACATTCAACCTTGATTATATATCGCGCACGATATCGTCTGAACCTTGAGGAAAAATTAATCCAATTAACCAAATGCGGCGGGAATAGGTCTGATGAGACATTTAAGCAGCGAATCCTCTGCGATAATACGAGATCTTGCACCAGTAGATACAAGAAACTGAGACAGCTACACTAACTTAAATGAACCATCACAGTACCGTAGCTGCCATTTTGATTTGGTGGTGTGGCTGCCGATCTGGCTGTTGGCTCTCAGCATAGTACTGTAGCTACCACCCGGATTAAGTGATGTGGCTGTCGATCTGGGCCGTTGGTTCTCGATTGAACAGCTGTGATGTTTGTGATGTATGCCTAATGCTGCTTCTCTACATTAACCGTGCCAATCACGGAGAATCCATTCATCTTTCTTCTTTGTTAATCCTAGTGCGGTCTGACTAGCTAGCCCATTAGGCTGGTCCCAATGCTCCACTTTGGCAAGTTTCTTAAGGCTGCCACATAGGCAAAAGTCTGATGTGGCACTGTAATTAAGGAAGAGAGAGAGCAGACTGGTATCTTATTTAGATACAACTCATACACAGTATCCTAGGTAGAAATACTAGTAAATACTCTATATCAAAGATCTAGGATACCACACTCTAGGATACGATGCATTGGGAAGGTGGTATCTAAATGCTTTTCATGCAATAAGAAACTATAGTAAGAAACCACTCATTAGGACCAGTCTTAATGTTGCAGCCTAACCAATCATTTATTCCTGGCCATGGCCACGTCACTACGAACCTACAGTACCAAGTCCCTGCTGCGATCTTGTCCGCTAGCTAGCTTATCAGCTAGAATTCACGGACGGTCATGACCGTCCGATCCGATCCGAACGGTCCAAAGAAAGGTAGATTCGTTTGCATGCATGGCTGGACCGAAGATGGGTTAGCACTTGGGCCCCAAAGCTTGTATCGACTTGGCCCAAGCAGACCCAGTTCATGTGACTCTCAGGCCGAAGCAGGCCCAGTTCATGCGACTCTCAGGCCCGCGCATGACGGCGTGAGTACGCACGTGCGTTACGTCTCGTTGCTGCCTTGCTGGAAACTTGGTTAACTACATTTTGCTAGCAAGCTTCGATCTGCTTGTGATTTCACTATCTTTTGGCCCAATTAATTCACTCATAGTAGTTCTACTAGTCGTGTTGCTAGCTAGCTGGCACTGAGGACCGAGCGTAGCTTGGTTGACGAGCGACGCCGTCGAGCGTGCTGCCTGAGATTTAGGAATAGTACATATACATAGGTATATATTCAGTGGTTAAAGCGTGTTCTCGCGCTTCATGAGATCTAGCCCCACTTTAGTTTAGACGAGTATTAAGATCGCACCCATATGTGTGTGTGAACATACGTATGGTGTGTCTTCGTGAGTGTGGCCAATATGTACTTAAAAAAACTAGCTGGCACTGTATATAGAATTTTTATTATTATTATTTAATCTTTTTTAATTAATATTTTAAAGTTAATCATTCGGAAACTTTATTTCCAATTCTGACCCATTTGGTCACGCCACTAGAGGTGACGTGACCAAAGCTGTCACACAAGCTCTCAACCGCGCGCCGTGCCAGCGTGGAGCTTGCGTGGCATCTGTCACGCCGTGACAGGGGCGACTTAAACTCGGGCAGCCCAGCCCATTCTTCATTTTTCTTATCTCCCTATACTCTCGCCAACCCTAGCCGCCATTGTCCTCGTGCCGCCGACCGAGACCGCCTCTCTTCCTCCCCTCGCCGCCTCTCTTCCTCCCCGACGCTGGCTCCTCCCGCCGCCTCTCTTCCTCCCCATGGCGCTCCTCCCCTTGGCTCCTCCACCTCTTTGCTCCTCCTCATATGTTGCTCTCCTTGGCCGCCCTCCAGGCCGACCTCTCCTCCGCCCTCGCGCCCGACCACGCCTTGGCTCGCCCTCAGCCCCCTTGCCTGCCCAGACACCCTCCAAGGTCCAGGCACCACGACGCCTTGACTTCCTCAAGCGTGCCTCATCACTAGTCCCAAATTACCTAATGTCTTGAATACTTGTGTGGTGAATGCTTATAACTGTGATTGTTGTTACATAATTTAACTGTGTAATGTGATTGGTTAGTTCAATTTGTCTCGCACTGTTTGGGTTAAAGTGGGTTATGGACTTATGGGTTATCTATGTAGATTCTAGGTTGCGCAATTTCTATTTACGGTGAAAGTAGTAGCAGTCTTGCGACAAGCGCAATCCACAATCATGTGAACTTGTGATGTCTGAGGTGTGAAGGGTGGAATGGTCGCGCGGAATTGTCAACAGTTTATACCTCAACATACTATTTAACATACCTGTTGTAGCTATGTTGCATGCTACAATCTAGCTGAGTTTATGCTATATTGGTAAGATTCAAGGATGTAGTAGAGATTGTGAACTGTGCATATTACATGTCTCGGGTTTTTTTTGCGCACCTGAATGTTGTAATGTTATATTGTTAGTGAATATATGCATGGTCATAACTGTATATGAACATTTTGATTTTTATTGTGCGATGTTTTTATTTTCACGCGTCTTCCTATTTTGGAAGCTAGCTGCCAATTTTTAAAAATTAGGCAGGATTACCTACCTCATTGATGTGTCTTATGTTGCACGGAATCGAGCTGTTCTGGATTTTCTGAATATTTGCAAAAAGTAGTTAACTTAATGCTTATTCAGATGGAGGTCGTTAAATGACTAATTACATATTGAACACCACTGAGCTACCGTTTCTAGGGATGGAAACTAATAGTAGTTGAATATCGACAAAAACCATATTTGTACGATTGTATACATAGTTTAGAACAGGATACATATACTAATATGGGTTCCTTCACCCGTTACAATAGCATTTTCGGGCCATTAGACGACATCCTTGTTTATAAGCATGGATGCTCTAGAACATGTATGTCTATCAACTGTCCTAGTCTTATTCTCTAAAATATCTGGATAGTGTAAGCTGTTACTCCATGCAATGGATTTTCAAATAGGAAATAAATACAATACAATAAACATTCTAAAACTTGATTCTACATGCATCAACCAAAATTGTGAAGTCCTAGTTAAACATTCTACAATAAAGGTTGACTTACCTCCTTTCTCATATAAGATTTCCTAAACGAGTGGTTCGTGGCACTCCGAGCGTGCAGCTCTGGCGTACCCAGGAGCGAAGTCCTAGGCGTACTCAGGAATGAGCCCTGAGCGGTCCCAAACACGTGGTTTGGATGGTCTCGAAAACAGGATCTCGAGCGTACCTGGGCACATGGATCTAGGGTAGTGTAGGTCACACTCAGAGGCAAGCTCTGAGCGGTCCCAAACACGTGGTTTGGACGGTCTCGAAAACGGGATCTCGAGCGTTACTGAGCACAAGAGACTCAGATAGTGTAAGTTTTGGATCTTTTTGCATCTCCTTGTTTCTTAGTGTTATTCGTCCACTATGTATGGCCTAACACACTACAATTCATTGTGAAACGACCCGTAAACTTCATTTAAAAAGAGGTATTGTTCCATGATGATTGTAAATCATCATGCTCATTACTGTAACTACAGTAAAGTACTATCACAGTACACAACATGGAGGAAACAAGCTTTAATTATCCATACGTTTGTACCGTCAAACTGCTAGCATGTCTCAAGAAACTGAGCTTTTGCTATGTCCAATGTTGATTGTGATATTTCGTACATGCGGTATTTCGTTTATATGGCATGCAATACTGACTTTGCAATATTTTGTTGGATGTAAATGGACAAAGTTGTACGTGTATTTACTGGTGGGGCGATTAGCCAAACTGGTAGTTTTGTCGACTCCGGCGGCATAGAAGCGATCGTCCTTTCGTTTCGCGAATCACTAGACTTTAAAACTCTTGTGACTAGGATTAAGTCGACATTTGGATGGGATGAGCCCGAGGTCGTTGTCGGAATGCAAGGACGATATAACGCAGGGTTGGGATCTATGGTGCACGCCTTGTTGGTGCCAATCCTGTCCGCTGATGATTGGGACATGTATAAAGAAATTGTGCTCGCATCTCAGGTCCGGTTGTTGGAGGTGGTGGTGGAGAGGACAATCGTTGTTGAGGATTTGCCAGACAATTTGGATGTGGTAAATGGCAACACGGAGGAACTAGACCCCGCTACCCATCATTCGCGAGGCCCCCCAATGGAAGAGTGACCTTCCGAAGAGTTCGTTAGCGTGAGTCGTACCAACCATGGCCCCTGTCGGTGGATCTGCCTGTATCTTCCCCGCAACTTGTTATTGACCATGTGACTGATTTCAATGGCGTTGTAATAAACAACGAGCTTCAGGAGGAGTTGTTTCGCGATGGAACAACCCGTGAAGTGGAGTCTGACGAAGGATGGAACTCGACCGAAGACGAGGCTCCCGCACCTCTTTTCTCCTCAAAGTAAGGCAAGGTTCTTCGCAGTGTAATGGGTGCGGTCCCATCAGTGCATGCTTTTCATGATGTCAGTATGGCTGATAAGGCGGTTTGTGCTAATGGTTTGAAGAGCAGAGATGGCATTGTGGACCCAGAGAATGACATAATACGGAAGAACATGTTGTTTCCAACCATGAAGGACATGAAGGTTTGGCTGCACGAATGCTCAGTGTGGCACCATCGTCCATTCATAGTGCAACACTCTGATGTGAACAAAAAGTATACCGTGAGGTGCGAAAGGGGGTGCGGATGGAACGTATGGGGCCGCAAAATAAGGGACAAGCAATGGAAAATAGCGAATGTGAAGCAGCCTCACACTTGTGGGACCGCACAAGTGTCTGGGGAGCACCTCCAGGCGACCGCAAATTTCATTGCTAGGTGTATTATGGCGGTTGTGGCTGTCGATCCTAATGTGTCCGTCGTCACCCTCATCGAGGTTATCTACGGGTTCAAAGTACCGTGTGAAGTACGGGAAAGCATGGAGGGCAAAGCAGAGAGCGATGCAGTTATTGTGGGATGATTGGAAGGAGGCTTACTGTTGGACCGAAAAGGCGACTAGAGGGGGGTGAATAGGAGCACGCTCACTTTTTCACTTTGATCAAATTCAACAAAAATTTAACTCCAGTAGCTATGGAAGCTATGAAGATCAATATACCAGTACAACGGAAGACTAGTATTGAATCCAATCCAAAATCTCCAAAGCAAAAGACCAAAACAGAAAATTACAAACATAATCCGAAGTCGATCGACCGACCGGTAGTTATGCGTGATCGTCTGCATGATCATGGATCGACCGCTATTATTGTGCTAATCGACCGTGGTGAGGTGCGTGACCGACCATAAGCACGATGAATGTAATGAACGGCAAAACCAAAGCTCAAATCGATCTAACTTTTGATTCACACGGCCAAACTCCACGAAACTTGAACCACACCTTCTCAAAGATATTAGGAACCTATTCCAATCAAGGATCGCAGAGATCCATGCCAAAGTTCATATCTTTTTCAGTTTGAACGAAGGTGGTTCAAAAACTGAGTCAAATCGAAAACGTGATCTAGTGACTTGCTCGTGGGTGAATGATGATCAAGATGATCTTAGATGGGTTCCAACATGTCACAGCAAGTTAGATCAAGGCAAGAAATCAAGCAAAAACTCACGGATCAAAGAAAGACCCTAAATCACCAAATAGAGAGAAAGAAAGCAAATAGACTCATCTTTGAGAGAACTTTCTTTGGATTGATTTGATATGGTATTGGTTTACAGCCACTCCATCAATGGAGGACAAAGACTCTCAATACATGAGCACGAAATCAAATCTAACTCTCTAGAACCCTAACCTCCAACTATCTTCTCCCTAAGCACAAAAGCAAAAACTAGGGTTTTCAATAATGAAAGGGTTCAAAGGGGGTGCAACCACCTCCCTCCTCTATTTATAGTGGAGGCTTAGAGCTTCTAGAAGCTTGAATCCTAATGGGCTCCCGTTAAGGCCCACACACAAACGGGTCACACACGCACGCATTTTAAAGCGTTATCTTCATCTCTTCTTGACCTAATCAGCTTCTCCACACACCGTCTTGCGCCGCGCGGGTTGGAAAAAGGTCACCAAGGTGGTATTTGGTACGATTACCAAAATACCCCTTCTCGATCTTTTTGCAAAGACCGAGTCTCATCTTCGTGAAACACTTCCATGCTTCGCCACGTGTAGGTTGATCCAGCAGCTCTCATCATGTTAGCAAGTCTCTCCCATCTGGCTCCCACCGAAACCACCATGGCACTTGCACCGACCCCCGCACCACTTGATCCAACCCATCGCACTGAACTACCCATTCAGTCACCTGTCCTTTTTGCGCCACGCTTGACTCCATTGACCTCACCTGGCATCCCCGATCGTTCTGGACCTCAGCTCTCCAAGCTTAGTCCCGATCATCCTTGCCGTTGACCGTCATTGACTTCAAAGCAACCTGCACAACAATAGACAAAGAAATCAATTCCGGGAACAAGCTCTTCACAACCTGACCACGTTTGTCAAAACATGCATCATGCAACACATATGCCATGAAACCCATGAACTTGACCTAACCCAATACTCATCGCCACCGTTTGGCCGATCAGCAAGAGCCCGGTCAGACCGCCATTGAAAGGCCGATCGACCATCGGCGGTCGACCGCTGCTACAACTCGGCCTCGACCGCACTTTATCTTGTGAGACAATAAACTTTGACGAAAACTCATGTTTCGGCAAATCGTTAACGACATTGCCAATTGTAACGTCATCCTAAGATCGTGCACATATCCCCATAATATCCACACTTACTGTTTGCTTCCTCGAATCCTAACCGCTATGCAGGCCAAGAATCCAGGCATGAAGTTTTACCCTTGGCACGGCAACCATATGGAACTCGATGGAGGGGTTATGAAACATGTCCTTGGGAGGGTGTATTGGCCCTTTGGGCAATGCATAGAGGCCTTCAAGTATTGCAGGCCTGTCTTATCTATTGACACTACATTCCTGACGGGGAAGTACTACAGTGTCTTGATGCTCGCCGTGGGTACTGATGTGGAGGACCAGCTGATCCCATTAGCATTCGCATTGACAAAGGGTGGGAACAATGCAAGCTGAGAATGGTTCCTGGATATAGTTCATCTACGCCTCGTTGGGCCTAGACGACAGGTTTGCATCGTCTCGGACATGCACCGCGGCATTCTGAACGTTGTGAAGAGCAGTCTTGACGGACACCCGGATGTGCTGCATTGGTGGTGTATGCGTCATTTAGCGGCTAATTTCTTTAAGCAATGCAGTAGGAAAGATCTCACCAAAAAGTTCAAGCTGTTGTGTGGATGCTTGGAAAAGAGGGAATTCGAGGTCAAGTTGACGGAGCTGAGGGGACTGACCAATGAACGGGGTAAATCATGGTTGAACGAGGTCTTGTAGCAGAAGGAGAAGTGGGCACAGGCATACGATAAAGATGGCTATCGGTATGGAATGATGACAACTAACATCTCGGAGGTGTTCAACAACGTTATTAAGGTCATCCGTGCGATGCCAGTATCTGCTATCTTGGAGTACTCATTTCCAAAGACCAACTCGTACTTTGTGGATCGGTGGACACGAGCAAGGGATGCATGCTGGCCCATGGCGTTAAGTGCGGTTCTTGCCAAGCACCTTGCTATCGCGAGGGCAAGTCATGTAATCGAGGCAAAGGAATCTGATCCCATTAGCATATATCTGCGTCGGGGTGGCCGGGCACATCGATAAGGGCGAATATTACGATGGCCGGAACCATAGAGTGAACATGATCGGGGAGATCAGATTGCATGGTCCCGACGTTCTTTGCATGTCCGTGCTCTCACGTCATCATCGCTGTCGCGTCGCGGTGTAAGTCACCTTACCTTCGTTGCGTCAGAAATCTCGAAGCTAGCCACGATGCGGACTTAGCAGAAGAGATTCGAGTCTTACCTAGATCCCTCGCATTGACCACCGTACGTGGGTAAGGAATACATTCCAGACATAATAATGATGAACAAGCGACGTGGTCGAAGGAAGAGGAAGGGGCTTCGTAATAACATATACCTCTCACAGCAAGGCGGTAAGGACATGTACTCTCTTGGGGACTTCAACGACACCAGCAGCACCAACAGGTGCTCGGAGTACCACGAGCACGGACACACTAGGGCAAAGCACATCAGTAGGGATTCCCAGCCGCATAGGGTCAGGCGGTGGCGCTCACGTGTCGCCCCACCTGCTTGAGGTATCCAATGTTGTTGTTCCGCAAAAATGGTTGTTCTTTACGTATATAGTACTTTCATTTGCATTTGATATATTGTTTTGAACGTCATGTGTACGTACTGATATAGTTCACTCATTTGCATTCTCTACATTGTTTTGTACCTCACGTGATCTTACAAAAATCCTTTCTGTGTCTGCGAGATCTTTGCGCAAAGACACGCACTCGCTATGTGGCTACCGCAAGTGGATCGACCACGAGATCCACCCATATGACCAGTGGTCTCTGGATATGGACGAGTGGCATGACCAAAGAGACCGTGAGATCCGGGAGAAGCAAGGCCGCAATGACGAGCACAACGAGCGCATACATTGGGAGACGCAAGCTCATCTCAAGGCGTCTTTGGCCTTGAGGCCTTGGCTCGTGAGAGGAGTGCAAGAGAAAGAAGGAAATGCGACCAAGGCCAAAGAGACCAGCGAGGAGTTCAACGCCGAGCTAGCAAGGAAGGAAAATGACCGGTCCCACGCGATGAGGTCGGACCATTACATACTAGTCCCGTCGAAGGTCGAATCTATTTCCATTCCAAAAAGCGCATATGTATTGTAGGAGTACTTCGGTTTGTTGCATCGTGCATAATGTTGTACTCTCACAGCAAGGCGGTAAGGACATGTACTCTCTTGGGGACTTCAACAACACCAGCAGCACCAACAGGTGCTCGGAGTGCCACGAGCACGGACACACCAAGGCAAAGCACATCAGTAGGGATTCCCAGCCGCACAGGGTCAGGTGGTGGCGCTCACATGTCGCCCCACCTGCTTGAGGTATCAAATGTTGTTGTTCCGCAAAAATGGTTGTTCTTTACGTATATAGTACTTTCATTTGCATTTGATATATTGTTTTGAACGTCATGTGTACGTACTGATATAGTTCACTCATTTACATTCTCTACATTGTTTTGTACCTCACGTGATCTTACAAAAATCCTTTCTCAGTAATGCAGATCTTTGCGGCCTATGTCGCTATGTGGCTACCGCAAGTGGATCGACCACGAGATCCACCCACATGACCAGTGGTCTCTGGATATGGACGAGTGGCATGACCAAAGAGACCGCGAGATCCGAGAGGAGCAAGGCATAGAACGATGAGCACTGTGGCGCGATACGCGGCATAAAGCTCATCTCAAGGCGTGCTGGCGCAGGGAGCGCGAGGCTCGTGAGAGGGAGTGCAAGAGAAAGAAGGAAATTGCGACCAAGGCCAAAGAGACCAGCGAGGAGTTCAACGCCGAGCTAGCAAGGAAGGGAAAATGACCCCGGTCCACGCAGTAGGTCGGACCATTCTGTACTAGTCCCCCGTCGAAGGTCGAATCTATTTCCATTCCAAAAAGCGCATATGTATTGTAGGAGTACTTCGGTTTGTTGCATCGTGCATAATGTTGTTTCTTATGCACGTAACCAAACCCTGTGCGCCATGTTATTCCAAGCTTTATTATGAAGTCTATTTTAATTTGCAACTTTAAATTTCGCTGTCTTTTCGCATTCAATTATTCGTGTAGTAAGGCATCCAACAACATGAAAAAAAAATGAGTTCAGGAAGTTTACGGTTTAGTCTACGACCACAAAGTTATGTTTTTGCCACCTATCATTCCACTAGGATGTCTACGCATCTTTCATCAGCGGTATTGTCTAGTATATGTGCATAATTGTGCCTCATGTTGTACCACATAATCCACATATTTTTTTCATTTTTCCAGGATGCATTATGTATCACTTCTGGGACACGTCCTACAAATATTGTGAAGTGTCAAAGGTTTTCAAAGCACAAAAAGATTACTGGTCTATATATGTATTTACTCTTATTTAAAAGAATGGTCTTATATTTGGTTACGTAGAGAGGTCTCCATTTTTAAGTTGTGAATTGTTAAATGTTACATATACATGGTGTTATGCATCACCGTACCTTCAATTGTTTTTTATCTTTCAAAAGGAAGACCATTTGTTATCATCTTACCACAGGTTCCAAATCTATAAATCCAAATAGAATAAATGTCATAATTTACAAACAAACTGGGAGTAGCCCCTATCATGCCAATGTGGCTGGCGTGACACAGCACTACTGTCACGTCGTGCTAAATGGCGTGACAAATGGTACATTCGGACTGTCTGAACGTCTCCGTCTATTTGGACCGTCCGATTGGAATCGGACGGTCCGAACGTCTCCTCCGCATCGGGTTCTGTCACGCTATGGGATATGGCGTGACACAGCACTACTATCATGCCGTGCTAAATGGCGTGACAAAGGATACGTTCGGACCGTCTGAACGTCTCCATCTATTTAGACCGTCCGATTGGAATCGGACGGTCCAAACGTCTCCTCTGCATCAGGCTCTATCACGTCATGAGATATGGCAGATATGGCGTGACACATGCCACGCAAGCTCCACGCTGGCACGGCGTGTGGCCGAGGGCTTGCGTTGCATGTTTCGTCACTCCACTTCAGGTGGCGTGACAGAGTTCATTTGCCACGCCAGGTATGGTGGTGTCGCCAAAGGGGTCGGATTTGAAAATAAAGTTCGCGAGTGGTTAATTTTAAAATATTAATAAAAAAAGATTAAATAAAAAAATTCATGTATATATCATGTGGATAATGACACAAAACTGCTTCCACGTACTCGCACAATCGTTCGTTCGATAATGTTCCATCAGTTTAATTGCCTGTTAATTAAAGGTCTTATGTTAATTACCTTGCTCTAACTCTAATTAAAGTATGCCGTCGATTCTCAAAAGGTAAAGGGAAAAAATAGCTATATATATATGTGCCGGAAATGAATTCTTTGCATTGAAAGTATCAACACGGAGGATCTACAGTGTTGTATATTAGCATGCGATCCCTACCGTCCGATCAAAAAATAAAAGTGTTGCGCATTAGCATGCGATCCCCACCATCCAATAATAATAAATAAAAGTCCATACCAGTAGCAATTGTGTTTTTGCTTGGGTAATACTTCGCTGCTGCTACGGTACCACTTGTTAGAACAGTTTATACACTCACACCACACTATTTATATAGTGATCCTTATATACCCGTGCATGTCGAATACTCCGAAGACTTAATTGATTAATTCTCCATGAGCCTATATAGCTACGTTGGAATGTCCATTTATGTAGAATTTTTTTAATAAATAATCTAGTTTTTATTTTGAAATACAGTAATAATATTATTTTTTTATTTTACAAAAATAATGATGTATCGCTCAATCTTTAGCCGACTAGCCCAAGTCGCTCAACGGTTGAGCGACTTGGACATTTGTCACCCAATGGTATACATGCATGCCCTACTAGCTGAGCAACCTGTACACTAAGACCAACCGTTAAGCGATAAGTGGCCAAGTCGCTCAACCGTTGAGTTACTTGGACACTTGTCGCTCTACCGTTAAGCGATTTGGATTAGTCGTCCAACGGTTGAACGATAGATGTTTATTCCTGTAAATTAAAAAAATTGTATTATTACTGATTTTTTGAATAAAAACTAGGTTATTTTTTAAAAAAAAATCCTCCATTTATGTATGTATATTGTGATCTCGGCTAACGAAGGCCATTCCTCTCGAGCCATGGATGGTTACGTCCTGTCAAAACCAAAACAACGCATGCATATTCTAAAACAACGCTTGCATATTCTGTTGGAAGTTATGGCTGGACCCAAATAATACTCTTCATTAATATTAGAAAATTCCTAAAGATCCACCCATACATGTGGAAGGTGGTAACCTTAGTACTAATTTATAAGGTAAAGTTAGTATTATCTAGTTAAAATAAGCAAAAGAAACACACACGTGAGCGTGCTCGCTCGTCATTGTGTGTGACGTGCACGTAAATGGTCCGACGATTTCGTGTCCGGTTGGTTGCGGGCTGCTGCTTCTTTTTGCACCTTAAAATAATGCATGATGACATGACATCTATGTGTATACGATTTGGAGATCGAACTGGTGTGGGGCTGCTACTACATTTTGCACCTCAAAATCATGCATGATGACATGACTTCTACGCGTATACGATTTGGAAACCGACCTGGCTTTTATGGTATGCATGAAACCGAAGTTTGAATTGCACTAATTCTGTGAGGATTTTATGGCATGCATTAATTGTGATTTAAATCGGTTTCAGCGGTTTCCAATTTCTTTGCGCGGTGATCTGCCTTCCCTTTGAGCTCATCCGTACCTATAGTAGGAGACGTCCTCTCTATTCCGATACAGTTGAGAGAAAATCGCTATTGTCTTTTGGTTCATAAGTGTTGTGCTTCCTCGACTACTCCATCTCTTCGTTAGCATGCACCGACGCAGGAAAAGCAGTGCCTCCGAAGTCGGCGTCCCTTGTAATCCTGTATGGGTTGGGGCGAATCAGGTTTTTGGAAAGTGTTCATGCGACTACTCACGGCTTCCTTCCGTTATCTACTACGCTTCGTCTCCTTTGTATCAAACTCTACCGTGTCCTTCGTCGAGCGATTCTCTATAAGTCACGGTGATATCACTTGACATGGCAATATCATACTTTCAAGAAATTAGTCAGATGATAGTGATGATCTCTATCTCTGTTAGTAGTGTTCTTGTTCTAGGTTTTGCCTTATTAATATATATATATGAGATAGATGTATTTAAGTTGATAATCATGCTACCGTTTATAATTACAAATATACCTAGTATATGTGTTATTGTTGTATCAGATATTGTTTTAGAAATTAAAATAATCATAACAGTGCATGTATTCCTGACATATTCATGCACGGTTCCGGAATATAATATGGAACTGTCACTTCAACGTCTCCGATCTATCGAACATTCGAGGCATGTAGGTAGGTCAAGGTTTACCGTAAATTCCAAGCAATTACGTACGTGCTCATCACGGTGTAAATTAATTAATTGCAAGCTAATACTAGTTCGTATTACGCTAATACTTCCACGTAACTAAAGACAAGCTAAATTAACGATTTTTTTTTTAAAAAAAAATATTATTATTTTAAAATATAATTACAAAAATAAATAGTCGTCCCAAAAAATTACAAAAATAGCACCCGAACTGGCGATAAGTAGCTGTCACCAGTTGAAGTCGTCAGTTGAACTGGCGACACGGACCATGTTGACCCCCTGTCGCCGGTCCAGCTACCTGGCGATAGGAAGTGAACAGTTTTTCTGTCGCCAGTTGAACTGACGACAGAATGTTATCTATAAAATCCCTAAAAAATTCCTCCAAAACTCATTTTAATTCAAAAAAAAAAAAAGAGAGGAGAGGAGGAGAGGAAGAGAAGAAAGATAGTGAAGCTCCGCTAGTTCGTCGCGAAGAAGAAAGATTGACAGAGCATCAGATCCGGTTAGTCGGCCATCTTGTAGGTATTTTTTTTACAACTTTGTACATTATGTCAAATTATATAGAATTAAGTACATCATTTGAGCTGTAACGAGTAGAATAAAGTAGAATAGCAAATAGAATTCAGTAGAATAGCGACATAAAATTAAGTAGAATAGCGAGTAGAATTTAGTAGATTAGATAATTATAGTCAAATTATGTACTACATTATTTGAGTCAGTATAGTGTAGTTAAATCGTACATATGTTATGAATCTTCAAACGATCGAGCGATTTAGGATAAATCAGTAGAAATAGGAAGACGCCTATCAGAAATATGTAAAAAAATAATCCCAACTTTATTTAGCTTCCCATTTGTGCGTGGTAATTATATTGTTAATATCGAAAATTAATTTTAAACTACGATACTAGGAAAATAGGAAGAACTTTTTTTATTGTTTATATTTGCACTTGAAAAATATTTAAAAATATCCTCTATATTGGAAGACCCTATTACAAATATGTTTAAATTGCCGAGTAGCCAAAATTTGGTT
This sequence comes from Phyllostachys edulis, assembly GCA_036346405.1. Classification (NCBI taxonomy): domain Eukaryota; kingdom Viridiplantae; phylum Streptophyta; class Magnoliopsida; order Poales; family Poaceae; genus Phyllostachys; species Phyllostachys edulis. Next base: position 63,767,960 of record CM070548.1, read on the forward strand.
TACATTTTTGTGTGGTAATTATTCTGTTAACGCCGAAAATTATTTTTAAAGTAGGAATTTTGGTTTTTGTACAAGTTTCGTAGTCTTTACAATGCATGCACTTAATTTGTAGGTATGGCGGATGTAGGCCACTATGAGTTGCTTGACCCGGTGATTGACGCGCATAACCGTAGTTGCCTCGGTATCATGGTCCCCCCAGAGGGTGAGGCGCTGATTGAGCTTGGCGCGGTGCAGCTGCGGACGCCCATCAAGGCATGGAGGCTGCACCCAGACTGGGTTCCGAGGTACGTGTAGTTCTAACCTTCATGCATTCAATCACGGTCTGACTACTTTGCGTGCAGTCACGCTTGTACGTAATCGTTTCGACACAGGTTGAGAGCGGTAGGCCTCCTTCCACTAGCGAGGATGGTGGAGGCGACGTAGGAGGATGACCACGACCGCAGTCCTGGTCATACGTTTAGGCGTTTTTCATACGATCGGGCCCTACTGATGGCGCTGGTTGACCGCTGGAGGCCAGAGACGATTACGTTCCACCTTCCGTGTGGGGAGATTGCGCCGACCCTTCAGGACGTCTCCTTTCTGACCGGGTTGCCCTGCACTGGCTTCCCTATGGAGGCGTACGACATCCCAACGATGTGGCGCACAGACCTCCTAGTGAGGTTCCACGATGTCTTGCCGCCACGGCAATGGTACACGGAGTTCAAGGCTTCGCCGCAGCCGACGTTGAGGTGGATCTACCAGTTCTACGTAATTCTTCGTAACTATTGTCCTCTCGCATCAATTCATATGTGAACCTTGCTGACGTGTATATGTCTTCTTGCAACCCGAGCGTATGGCGGAGAACGCAGGGGATGTCATTGTTAGGAGACACTTCGAGGCCTACCTGCTGTGGCTATTTGGGTGGGCTATGTTCCTGGTCTCGCACGGCGACAGCGTCAAAAAGCACTACGTCCGGTACGCACATGAGCTGGCGGACTTGCCGGTGGCCGATATCCAGCCCTACGCCTGGGGTCCGGCCATGCTATGCGCAACGTACCGCGCACTGTGTAACGTGTGCCATCGTGCCCAGGACAGCTCCATCCTCTCTGAATGCTCGCTACTTCTACAGTTGTGGTCCTTCGAGAGCATCCAAATCGGACGACCATGGGAGCGTACGCGGTCAGCTTGTACGCCCAGAACGACGACGTGGACCGGCCAACCATGGGCATAGTGTGGTGCCGCCGACAGGTTAGTTTCATGATCATTTATTATTTTTGTATTGTAATCACAATTTCGTGTGCTAAGTTTCCGGTGTTCTATTCCACAGTTCACCTACACGCCGATCACTTCGCAGGGGTCCTACCCGGAGTACGTTGCGATGTTCGATCAATGGACGGATGACCGCGTCATCTGGACACTGTACACTCAGGAGAGGGTGAACGCGTGCGCACCTGAAGGACTGTCGAGCCTGTGCACGCGAGACTACGTGTACTAGTACACGCGGAGGGCCTTGGTGCATGATGTCTTCGTGGAGGAGTACCAGGTGCAACGGGTCATGCACCAGTTCGGTCTGCGACAGGAGGTCCCAACCCCTTAGAGGGGACATGGGTGCCGGCACACGTCCACGCATAAGTTCACGCTTTACTTCTTTCGTACAATGTGTCTTACGTGCCGACCAAATAATTTTCTTGCCGTCCACAAGTACACTAGGAAGGGAGTACGTGGCACGATGTCCTAGTTGGACAAGATGTCCTCTTGGGTTGAGGCTTGGAGCGGCGCGTACGGCGACCTCATCTAGTGTACGGATGCTCCCTATGACCTCGAGACGTACAAGGAGTACATGGAGTGGTACGCTAGTTGGATGTGGCTTCGTTGCGTCTGGGTCATGATCGACCCACCACGACATGAGGCTGCGACGTCCGACACGTACCCCACCCAGCCGGACTCCGCTTTCCACCGCTCTGTACGTATTGAACGGTCGTTAATTCATATTTAAATTGCCAGATTTAGGTTTCCAACTTATTCATTACTTGTGCAGACGGATCTACATCAGGAGGTTCTCGAGTTGGTAGCATCCGCGCAGCCGATGATGCTAGGGGACACCAGAGGGTTCCTGCAGCGAATCATGGAGGACACGAGACGAGGCATCCAGATCGTGACTTATCGCACGCCGAGGGATCCGGTGGACTGACCAGGGCGAGGACGAGGGGTCAGCCGAGGTGGTTCACGACCACGGGCTCCTGCCCCGGACGTGGCGGGCGTGTCGTCGTGGCACCGCGGTGGGAGCACCGCGGGATATTTTAGAGGTGAGCATGAGACATTCACTTCCGCTTCTATATTTCGAACCGTACAAGTTACTAACGACAATCTTCTCTTGCAGGTCATGTGCTCCACCAACACGCAGGGCAGGAGTATGCGGAGTCATCGGGGCACGGCTTCGTGCCACCAGGTATGACCACCTTGCTTGCATGTGTAACATCCTTTTTTATTGTTTTCACCATGATTACGTGCATAACGTAATGCTTCTTTATTTCGAACCCCACTAGTTACTAACGACAATCTTCTCTTGTAGGTCTTGAACTCCACCCATACGCGGGGCAGGAGTACACGGAGTCGTCGGGGTACACCTTCGGGCCACCAGGTATGACCACCTTGCTTTCTTACGTAACGTCCTTTTTCGTGGTTTTCGCCATGATTACGTGTGTAACGTAATGCTTCACAGATCAACCACCGGCTTGGGAGGACGATTCATTGTCGCACGACGAGGCACACCTCGAGGACTTCTTCATGGACCAGCGTCACACCCAATTCTTCACGGGGGCTTCTCAGCTGCACGGTGCGCCGGGCCCAACCCAACCGACGCAGGACCCACCCCCCCTCTCGCGACACCACCTCAGGCTACTCGCGTTGGTCGGGTAGTGAGGCAGCCTGATCCTCTGACGTACTCAGACCATCACCGGGCGAGGCCAAGGGCGACACGTGGGGTGCGCCCTAAGAGGGGCCGCTAGTAGATATTTGTTCCTCCAAATATCAGTCACGCCATGAAAATATTAATTTCTGTACAACTATTATTATGCTAGTCTCGTGTTTCGATATCTCTTTTTTGCTTGAAAACCGCGACCACGTGTACGATTCTCCATCGGGACACCCCACACCACCGTCTTTCTGTGCCTTCACTCTCCCTTACTTTGCAAAGCGACGTGACCCGATGAGTCAGCTTTGCGGAGCGACGTGACCCGACGAGTCAGCTTTGCGCGGCGACGTGACCCGACGAGTCAGCTTTGCGCGGTGACGTGACCCGACGAGTCAGCTTTGTGCGGCGACGTGACCCGACGAGTCAGCTTTGCATGACGATGTGACCTGATAAGTCAGCTTTGCGCAACGATGTGACCCAACAAGTCGGGGCTATTTGCCTCCGCGGACGCTGAATTTCCCTCGGCATAATTCAATTCACAGACGTCACAACGCCGACTTCAAGATATAAGTACTACCCCTTCCACACTGGGTTCTCCTGCATCTAGACTTCAACACAATCTCGCTCAGATAGACAAGCACTGGAAGGAGATCTGCGAAATGCAAAGGGAGTATGCGGCCTAGGAGGAACAAAGGGAGCGTGCTAAGAGGCCACCTCCCCGCAATGACGATGCCCTCGTAGTAGCAACCCCTACCAAAACATCTCAACCGAGCGTTCATCGCAACACCCGCCCGAGGGGGAGACGCCGCCCCTCTGTTGGTGCAGGTACAGATGCAAATTCTTCAAATCCAAGCACTGGCTCAGCTTGGGCATGCATTACTGGGGTTGCGTGAACTACTCCTACGACTATCCTGTCCGCCGTTGGGACACGAGTCGCTATCAATAGCCGGTAAGGACAGGTAGTAGTATGTTCCCCTACCATTTTTCTTTGAAAGTCCGCACTAACAGCCTCTCCCATCTACCCGTAGTCTCCAGATCCGCTATGTGGCTACCGCAAGTGGATCGACCTAGAGATCCACCCACACGACCAATGGACTCTTGATTGCGAGGAGTGGGATGCCAACAGGGACCGCGAGAGGAGGGAGGAGGAGCGCCGCACCGAAGAGCACAACCAGCGTATCCTACGGGAGATGCGGGCCCATCTTGAGGCGTGTAGGTGCCGGGAGTCCGAGGCTCGCAAAAGGGAGCGCGAGAAAAAGAGGGAAATGGCAGTCGAGGCCAAGGCGGCCAGCGAGGAGTACAACGCCAAGCTCGCAAGGAAGGGCAAATGGCCCCGGTCCACACAGTAGTCCGACCCTCCACGTCGATATGTCCTATGTATTTCTAATTCCCTAAAGGCATGCGTGTGCTGTCCTTGGTTCGTGAGCCTGCGTGCCATGTAACCCATCTTGTCGGATCAACTGTCGTGTTGTTATCGTTGCGCCATTTCTCCAATATTATGCACCGTGTGTGAATTCTCTGGCGTATTGTAATATAATTTACCTTTCTACTTACGAATCATTAATACCTCAATCATCCTCACAAAATTCTCTAGCGTATTGCAACATAACTTACCTTCCAGCTGGCACTTCGCTAACATATTTCGTATCGTTCAAAATCTACAAAAATCACAAACACACCAACCAGCATAGGATCCTGTCGCCAGTTGAACTGGCGATATCTCCCTGTCGACAATTGAAATGGCGACATGTAGCAGTCGTTGGTTCAAATGGCGACATGGAAGCGTGACCTTATAAAAACCTCTTCAAACCCTAAAATTCAGCACATGACTCACTTTTATTCAGAAAAAAGAAAAGGAGAGAGGAGTAGAGGGGAGGAACGAAGCTAGCAAAGCGTTGCCCGTCCGGTTGCCTACCTCTCGGGTAATTTTTTTAACCGAATGGATTACATAGTTTTAGATGTACGGTTACATAGTGCAGTATGTTTTACATAATACTTTTCGGTGGGTAGTCTAGTTTTAGATATGTGGTTAATCGTGAAAATGTTCTTTATGGTGCAGTGCGTCAAATATGTCCGATGTCGTCAATTTCAAAATTTACTATTGTCAGGGGACTATTATGGAGGGTCCCGAGGGGATTGATTTGTGTTATTTTCAAACGACAACCGTGCCCCTACCAAGACCAGAGCAGTGTACATAGGGTGCTTTGATTCGGTGGTTGTTCCACACATTCCAAGTGGACCGTGATGTGTACGATCTAAGATTGAGTTGCTTGCTCCACGGGCAGCACAACCCACATATTAGGAGTTAGTGCAGTTGAAGGGAACAAATTTATGGCAATCATATGAACGCATCGCGAGGGAGGGATAGTAGAAATTGGTCCTTCTGGCCCAGGCATATGCCAAACCCACTCCTCCATCCACGGCTGAACAAGAAGGGGGTGCTGACACCGAAGAAGAAGTCAGGGACTCCAGCAACAGCGCGGCGCACACAATGGCTGAAGCTCCCGGAGTTGCTAATGCTATCGATGAAGACCCTGAGGAAGTAGCTCCTTCGATCAGGCTAGCTAGTGGTCTTGCTGACGAGGGTGAGGAGGTGGAAGCCGTAGTGCAAAGGATGGATCTCGAAGACCGGGACTACATGGCATTATCTAAAGATGAAGGTTCCGACGACGAGGATGGTGTGGACCAACGGGCGGTTCCATCCGAGTGGAATACATACCAGTTCAACAACCTCGTCGTCAATGAGGGCTCCCATGTGCCATGGGAGTACGACCAGAGCGAGGTCAGGCAAGGAGCTGTGTACAAATGCAAGGAGGCCGTGCATGAGGCGGTCAAATTCTAGGCTTTGTCGGTGCGGTGCACATTCACAATCGTCAAGTCTACCCCAAGATGCTACAACACGAAGTGCGACATAGAGGGATGCCCTTGGCGAGTGCACATATTTCAGCCGAAGTGGGACACCTATCGGAAGTGCTCTATAGTGGTCCCTCACACATACGTCATTTCTGAGTCAGGGCAGTCCCACCAGAACCTTGAAGGGATACGGGTAGGCTACGATAACAACAAATTAAAAATTCTACCATGTAAACTAGGAAGCCAAGAATATAGATGATCACAGGTCATTACCACCAGACGCACAGATCAGCAGAAGAAGAGTTAGAGCAGCTTGGTCCAACGTAGAGCGCGTCGATGTAGTGGTTGTAGTCGATCATTCAGCGTCGAGCACGTCGATGCAGTGGTTGTAGTCGATCGTCTGCGTCCTCGCGAGTCGATCATCTCCTCTAGCAACCTCTGCAGTTCCTTATGAAGATCGTAGATCGTCCTCAAGCGCAACAGCAACCGCAGTAGTGCCTCTACGGTATCTACACGTCCAGGGAAGGAACAACCATACACTGGTGTGCTAGCACCAAGGCACGATAGAGCTCTCAGGAAGATGGCGGCTAGGGTTTTGGTGGAGCAACTCACGTCAACTCATCTGTGTCCCAATAGCTTCAAGCATCTCCTTATATAGTTCCCATGATGGATCCTATCCGAACACGTTTTACGAATCGTATCCGTACTGGTTTGTTCCAACCTGTTAAGTGTGTGACCAATTAGGTTTGTGCGTAATCGGTTGTGACTCGGAAACCCTTTCTGACCACAAGTCGTTAGCGGTTCCTAGCAGAACATAGCGATTCCCAAATACATACAAATTATATCAAACGAACCTTAAATCAATATGATATACGACCAGGACCTCATCACTTATGACCAGGTCCTATCTCTATATGACCAGTTCGTATTTGGTCACGACGATTCAGAACTCCTTACGACTGTGTTACGACCACTCTGGATTACGTTCGACCAGTCTACGACCAGCTCATATCTCCATACGACCAGTCCGTAACCGATCAAACTAAGCGACCTACGCGTGTATTCTCCCTTTGCCTCATGATATCTGGTTGAACTCCAGGTGAGATGTTGTGTCATCCATGGATTGTTCAATACTTTCTCGATCAAGTGTCAGATAACTTCACGTGGTCGAACACTTCGACCACTAGTGGCATGGCCATGCAGTTACTTTATCCGACCACAATGAGGGGCCCAGAGACATCTCTCCTGTTATGTTAGGAGAGGCAAATCCCATATCCGACCAGTCACATTCCTCCGCATGTTTCAGAGCATACCCGAAAGCTACCTTTATAACTACCCAGTTACAAGTAGCAATTGGCAACCCCTAAGAGTGCTATTACACATGTAGGAAACCATGCTGATCTCATGTCTAAGGATTATACATCATCATTGCTTGAGACCAACTAACGACACATAGAATTATAACAATCTCAATAGTGTCTCAAGGTGGGTCTTATCCAACACCATGTTCAGTAACATGTGTCCATATTATTGGTTCGATATCTCCATATCCATGATTGTGAAACATAGTCATCAACCAATACATATGCTAGTCTATTCATATGTGTTCTCATATGTTTCCGACCAGGAAACGTTTAAGACTAATCATCGTAGAAATATAGAGTTTCACAATCAAGTCACATACTTAATAATAAATATTAACAATATTATTCTAGGAACAAGATAACATATTATCCAATGTTATAAACATAATAAAATATAATCATCTCTATGATTACCTCTAGGGCATATTTCCAACAAACATGTCATCAGGCTTCATCGCCAACCTCATGTACAGTGAGATCATAGATAATCTAGATTTTGAGCCACGATCCATCATTCGAGCGATTGAGGCAAGGTTCCAGTACACAATCACCTATGCCAAAGCTTGGAGGGCAAAACAGAATGCATTAGAATCAATGTTCAGCACGTTCGAGGATTCCTACCACAACCTCCCTAGGCAACTCCGAGTCATACAAGACAAGAATCCCGACACTCATATCGACATTAAAGACACCACGCATCTGAAGTGGGCCAATAAGAGGGTACTGCAACAAGCATTCTTCGCCTTTGGTCCATGCATCAATGCATTCCGACACTGTCGTCCAATCTTGTGCGTAAATGGCACATTTCTGACTGGGAAGTACAAGTGTCAGATACTAACTGCTATAGCGACGGACGGGAACAATCAAGTTCTTCCCGTGGCATTTGCTTTCATTGAAAGTGAGAACACGGACAGCTGGTTGTGGTTCCTGAAGAATGTGAAGATTTCTGTTGTGCAAGGTCGTCCCAATGTATGCCTCATACATGATCGGCATGTAGGTCTGCTGCGTGCAATAACTCAGCTACAACAAGGAGAGAACATACCACTTCCATGGCTGGATCTGCCGAGCAGGTGGTGCATGAGGCACTTGGGAGCAAACTTCTACAAGCTGTTCCATAACAAGGACTCGATGAACCTGTTCAAGCGGTTGTGCAACCAAAACGAGTAGCGGAAGTTCGAAGCACTCAGGAAGATTCTGGATGAGCAGACCCAGACACACAGAAATGAGGCAGCGAGAAGGACCGCCCCAAACGCTGACCAGGCCCCCAAAGCATTGCCACAGCTACCCATAGATGCTCCCAGGTGAAATGCTTCTCGAACTGGATTGAGCACAAGCCTAAGGAGAAGTGGTCACTGCTACATGATGGGGGTGATGTTCGATATGGAGTCATGATAACCAATCTAGCCGAGGTGTACAACTGGGTCATGCGCGGCGCAAGGTGACTCCCTTTGGTTGGTATTGTGGAGGCAATTCTTCGCGGTACGACGAACTACTTTGTTGACAGAAGCAACAACGCGTTGCTCGCCATGGCAAATGACAGAGTACTCTATTCTGCCATGGTCACCAAGTACATGGACAAGAAGAGCAAGAAGGGTAAGATGTGCCAGGCATTTAAGACAAGCATAATGGAGCTTCACTTCGAGATAATGTGCAGGGATAAACGACGCCGCGGGATGAACCGCGAGAGGGTCACCCATGAGTGTACGCTACGCCGCGGTAGTTGCATATGCACTTGCAACAAGCCTCTTCTTCTGCATAGGCCCTGCTCCCATGTCATGGGCATATGTTTGACGGTGGCATAGCATCCCGACCAATACCTCTCTGACTATATCACCAAGGAGGCGGTGATGCAAATCTAGAGTGGGGAGATGTATAGTTACGCTGTGGTTGGCCATTTCACTGGCCATCCGATCTAGGAGCAACTAATCTGAGCCGTGGACATTGATAGGCTCAAGGGAAAGGTTGGCCGGCAACAGGTAAGGCGCATCAGGAACGACATGGACGAAGTAGAAGCCGAACGTCGTACGAAGAAGTGCTCCATTTGCAGGGAGTCTAGGCACACCTTCAAGAAACGCCCCACAAGAAATCCTTAGGACGAAGGAGACCTCATCCGATCGCCCGACTCGATGCAGTCCACATGGGGGACGTTGAGGTCGCGACCACGAGAAAGCACGGACAGTAGTAATATGTTATTGCCAATGTTCTGAATTATCATTTTGATTTGAAACAAATTAAGTGTTATGATGTTTTGCTGAATGTTATGTAATATTAGTGTGATTTGTCGTAGTTTTGATAGTAATGGCAAATTCATATTTGTTTCCTTACATAATATGCAGTGCATGTACATGACCAATGTTATGCAAGAGGTCATTTCTCCAAAGTTCTCCACCATGTATGAATTTCCGGGCGCATCGCAATATCACTTACCTTCCCACTTGCGAATCATTGATACCTTAATCGTCCTCGCAAAATTCTTTAGAAATTCACCGCACTAGAACAATATACGACGATCACAAAATGTTATTGCGAGTCTAACAGATTTCGTACCGTTGAAAATCTATGAAAATTACAAACAGACAAATCAGTTTAGGGTTTCAGGTACCTGTCGCCAGTTACCTGGCCCGGCAACAGGGGGCAAGAGGGTCCCTGTTGCCATTTCAACTGGCGATAGCTACCTGTCCCCAGTTGAATTGGCGATAGGGAGTCATTTTTGTAATTTTTTGTGGCGGCTATTTATTTTTGTAAATATCTTTTAAAATAATATTATTTTAAAAAAAAATCCTAAATTAACCGGGTATGACAAGTCAGTAGCAAGTCGTTGTGTACCATCCCCGCTTTTACGGCCAGATGGCCTAAATGGCACTATTTTGAGGCGTAATTGCAAGAGTGGTTCTCCATGTGCGGCATTTGTAAATTTAACACTTTGTCCGCACGGTCACCGTACGGACGAGCCTCACACCGACACATGGCACCTTATCCGCACGGTGGCGATAAGGACAAGGCTCATCTCCACGGTGGTCGTGCGGCATTGCGCACATGTCGGCGTGAGGCTCATCCGCACGGTGGCCGTGCGGACGAGGTTTCAAATTTGCAAATGCCGTGCGACGAGATCCACTCTCGCAATTACGCCTCGAAATAGTGCCATTTAGGCCAAAAAATTCCCACTTTTACCAGACTTAGCGTGTGCATAGTATATTATATCTGGAACACATAAATTTTGTAGCAATATCCGCTGCATCCCTCTCTTACGGTGCAACTCACGTCTAAATGTTTTGAAAAAATTCTAAAATAATTTGTAGATATAAGGGATGGTACATTCTATGGCCATGCAAAATTGGAGATCAAACTCGATCACATTTGGAAGATATGAAATTAACATGCAACTGACAAGAATAGTTTTCAACTTTGACACTCTTGATGCAAAATACCTCTTTTTCATATCTTTCAAACACAAACGAGTTTCGTCATGAAATTTTGCATGGCTACAGAACATACTATCCTCTACATGTACAAATGTTTCAGGATTTTTTTTAAAAACTTTTGGACATGGGTGATATTCTCTGCATATACATGTACGAGTTGATCGGTTTGTGTGAATTTTTGTCACATACAGCACCTTTTCATCTCGTATCATAGGATTGACCGTTGCGCAACTGTATTTGCGTATTTAGTACCATTGCCGCATGGCCAACGTACGGAGAGCGCTCCCCGCCCAACACCTCAACCCGTTGCCGCACGTACGGCCACCTGTGAGACCCCAAATTTGGAACTTGGGACCCACTGTGTATATTTGCGCCATTCCCTGGATCAGTAGCTGGCATACACAGTTACATTGTTGGTTCAAACACATATCACGAGAATATAAAGCTATTGCGTAATATTAAACAAAGCGTAAATATACATGACGGCTTTTGACTTGCAGAATAGATGGTCAGGCCAAAAACTTTCAGAGATCAACAGTGGAAGTAGTATCAAAGTATAACACATGGAACCCTCACGATATGCTCATTGGCAATCGACTGTGGGCTCGCGACCTAGTTCTTGGCCTTCTTGATCTTCAGTCTTGTCCAACGCTCATAATTGTCTATGAAACCTTCTTTTATGCTTACTGACTAAAAGAATGTAAATAGCGAGCATGAGTACATAACCGTACTCACGAGCCAACACGCAATGCAATTATTATACATGCAAAGCTAATCAAATGGAAGGCTCTTGGTTCTTTTATTTTGCATAAAGCCATTTATTGAAATAGATTTAGTAATAGCAAATCCTGAGACTTAGCATTTTAATCAACACAGGTTTTATAAACTGAGTTTTTCTTTGTAAAGTATTAGTGGAGATCCCATCTCCTATACCATTGGGTGAATCACTCAATGCTCAGGCTATCCCGTATTTACCACTGGTCCCCGACCAGGCTTTCTCAACTCTCAGGGCTCCAACCCAACATTTCCAACTGCTAGACTCCAACCCACCCTTTTCATTCCACACACACACAAATGGTTTTATGAAAAGGAAAGCTATATCAAGCAAGTTCTCAGTACCTGTGGGGACCTGGCATCGGATCTGTTTCAAGCCAAGTGATTGCGCAACACTTAACATGAAACATAAGCGATTCCGAGTGCCCGGATATGTGTCTCATGTTAGCTCCCAAGGATCAGTGGCTAACATGCACATATCCTAGTACACAACATTGCAATCACATCCATACACAATCGTACAAGAGTAAATGAATTGTAATTACAACATCATCAAATAAAACTTTTAAGTACAAGTTTGTATAGGAGGGCCATTCGGCCAAACATAATTATCAAGAATAAATTGCAGCGGAAGACAAACTTAAAATAAGAGGGAATAACCAAGTTGGCATGCCCACAATCCATAAGCAACCAACTGGAGTTAAAGTCGTAGCGTTTGAAGTACTTTACCCAATTCGAATGACTTTTCACCTGAACAAATGGATAATTTTTAAGTATAAAGTTGTACTCGCAAGACTTTTCAAGAAAAATAAAGATGCATGTAAGTATCAAAGGAATGCTACTACACTAGTCAATTTTCAGCATAAAGCAAGTTTTGCGATTAGATAAACAATATAGATTCGAATTGCCATTTTAAAACATTTAGAAAACATTGTATAATAGTAAGTAATGATCAACAACAATATAATCTCCAAATATAATCAACACACGAATAGTCCATTCGTGACACAAATCATTCCATGACAAATTAACACGCGAACTTCGCGTTCAAGATATCATTTCAGATCTGGAATTACTAACATACTGACATAACAATTCCAACCATAACCCAAACTTAATTTCCCAAAGCTAATGGTGCATGCTTTCCCACAAGTGATGTCCATAACCGGGGACACGGCTATTCGAATTTGACTCTGCAGAGTTGTACAGCTTTACCCACACGATATGCATACCTCGTAGTGTCAGCCAATGCACTCTTCCTTTGGAGCGTGACTGAGGTAGCATAACGAGGCCGTTACAATGCCATGTCCTAACTATCAACCCACCCGAGCAGGTCCCATGGCTAGGCGAGCGATCGCTTTGAACCACGGGGAACCTCGTTGCGTAAGTAAGTCCCTTACAAACAAGAGACCCTTAAGGGCAAGAAAATAAAAATATAACATGCCCCCACTAGATTGACAAGAGAGTCATTAAAACCAAACAACAACAATGGCCATTCTAATTGTGTTTTCATAGCTAACACACAACAAATTATTAAGCCAAGCCTTCGCCATTATCCCGACGTGTAGTTGTACGTAAGACTTGGTTCATCACACCACAGACTGATCCTCAAATACCCAGATGGGGCTACGCGAATCCAGGACCACCCCTTCATCACCCTATCACCCGTCCAAGTCCAACACACAACAACAACCCATCAACAAGTTCATAATAATCAGATACGAAGATCTGAACATTTTTCTCAAATTCAACATAATCAAAATCCATATAATCCTCAAATTTCATTAAGATTCAATTCAATCCATCGGCCGATGGACTAGCTCCATCAACCGTTATCGACTACAACTACTAGCATGACTAAGCATCGTTCTACAAATTAGGAAACAATCCATATAACATATAACCTTAATCATTCAAGGTAAAAGGGTAATCAACATTCAAAGGAGGGCCAATGCAGCAAGTAGGGAATTAACTACTTCTACCCACGAACATACTTTTCAACATAGCATGCAATTGAGAGATTAAAACCATACAAAATATTTTAAAATCAGTAGGAGCAATATGATCAAGAGGAGGGTGCTCGCACCTTGGCTGTACCACTTGCTCCATCTCAGTTTACACTCATGAATACGTTTGTATCGTCGAGATATCTATCGAAAGAACGATATTGCAATTAACACCAAATAAGCCGAAAATTCAAAGTACTCAAAAATGCATTAAATTTATATAGTAGGTAGATTATGATTTTAGATGAATTTAGGTGAAAGATTCATTCCATTTGGATTTAGTATGTGAAAGTTATAGCAGTTTGAATCTCAGCTTTCTAGAAAATCCAAATTAAATAGAACCGGTTACTGTTCATACTAATTTAATTATGGGGCCAAAATTTGTAGAGTAGTAGTGGATACAAGTATTACATAGATAAAATGAGGATAAAATTATAAGATCAAAATAGTTGAGTTTACCTCATTTGGAGTTTTTATGAATTAGTTATACATTTTTAAAGTTATCGACTTTTTATATTGTAAAAATAATAGAGTTATGGATTATTTCACAAAACTAAATTCTCTGCTACAGAGACATGCTTGAAACCTATTTTAAAATAAATTTCACTTAAAAGGAAAATTATCAAAACTGGTTTCATCCATTTTGGAGTTAAGATGAAATAGCTATGAATTTTTAAAGTTAAAAGCATTTTCTAGTGTATAAATAAATGGGTTTTGGATCAATCTCCAATAACTATATTTTCTGTGACAGTGAAAAGGTTGAAACCTATTTTCAAATAAATTTTATCCAAAATGAAAAATAACAAAATTGGTTTCCTTTGTTTTTGGAGTTAAAATGAATTAGTTATGAATTTTAGAAGTTAATTGTATTTTCATGGTACAAATAAATGTATTCGAATTTCTATAAGTATTTATTATTTTTCTCACCGAGAGCTATACTAGCCAAATAGGATGACAAGCGGGGCCCAGGGTGCGGACTTGACCTAGTCAACATTGACTTAGTCTCGGCCGAAACCCTGTTGAAAGCGTATTCTAATAATATGTCTTCCAATCAAGAAAACGTAAATTCGTTCTAGGAATTCTAAGAATACGTTTTTCCTTAAGAGAATATGTACTTCTTAAGGTACACATCCACTTAACCATTTATACGGGCCCACCAGTCATTCACGCAATATTTAAATGGTTTCCAATTAAACTTCTAAATACGTTTTTAATCGGTAGGACCCACACGTCATACAAATACTTAAGATCTTGATTAGTGCTAATGATAGGTCATTACCTAAACCCACCGTCGGCTCAACGGCGCTCTCGCACGCGGCGGCGCCGCCGTGCAGGCGATTCAGCGCAGCGACGGGTCTCCGGGCTCGGGGTTGCTTGGATCTGGTGCCTGAGGACGTCGCGAATCCACTGGTGGCGACGCGGGGCCCGATGGTCGCTGGTGTCGCGCGTACCGAGGCCAGAGGCGGAGACGACGGGGCGGCTTTCGTGGACCGGTTGCTACGGACGTTGAGGAGACTCGGGGAGGTGCGCGCCGTGGTCGTCCAGCCACCAGGAACACGAAGCCGAGCTCACTGAAGGCAGAGCAGCACTTATAACGGCCGGGACAAAGACGGCGGCAGTTCACCGTGTTCGAAGAAGAACGAGTCGCACTCCCTCGATGAAGCATGAAAACCAAATTAAACTCGGCAATATACTCTACGGGACAATGCGATCAAAAGGGACAAAAGTATTCAAAGGTTATCCTACCGGAGTGCTTATTCGCTACGCGGCCATGGCCACCGGCCACGAAGATGAAGACATCGCACTCGGCGATTCAATGCACGAGAGGGACCCGGATCAGCGAAAATGGGTGCGGTGAGGTGAGAGATATCCAGAGGTGGGCTTGCGGGCTCGAGGACGGCACCGTGGTGAGCTCAAGCTCCCGATCTTCTTCCTCGGCTGAGAACAGAAGAGGGCGAAACAAGAGGGGTCGAGGCAGTTTTGTCCGAGTACAAGGACGGAGGATAGAGCAGCGTTAAGAGGCGAAGCGCTGCGAGTGGCTATCACGGGCGGTGGAGAAACGCCGTGATGGAGGCACGGCAAAGCCTGATGGCCACCTGAAGCTCGAGCTCTGCTCGCTCCTGCCCGAGGTAGAAGAAGGGTGCGCGGCGAGGCGGGCCCACCAGCCAGTGAGTGCGAAGGGGTGCGGCTCGGCTAGTTGGTCCAGTCCAACCAAGTGGCGCTCGAGTCCGGGTCGGTCTCAGGGGTTAAGACCGCACGATCTAAAACGGACGGTCTAGATTTCAAGGCCATTCGGACTGGTCTAGGACGGCGCGTCGGGCTCGAGCCAGTGCGGCTAAGCGCTTTGGTTGGACCGCGTGGGGTTAGGCTCGGTCGGTTACTTGATGCCGACTGAGTTTTGATTTCAGTTTGACCAACTAACAAAAGGATTTGACCGAGGCTTTAAATATAGAAATAAAATTCCTAAAATTCTAAAATTAATCAAAGGGGTTCTGGGATATCCTAGTGTTCATAAAAATTATTAAACATTACTGTTCATGATTTAGTTTGTATAATTTAAATTCAAACTTAGAATAGGTCTTTGATTTGAGTTTGAATTTTCTAGGGTTGAAAATAGTTCCAAAAATTAGGAAAATTTATATTTATTCATTATAATTATTCTAGTATTTTAATAAATTATTTCTAGATGATGATCATAAGTTTTTGTTCTGTTTTCTCTTGGAGCTTAAATTGAAAGTGTATGTTTAAACTTTGATTGACATTTTCCAAGTGCAATATATAATGTAAATGATTCAAAAAGTTATGCATGTTGATAAGATGCATACTAATTATCATTAATCAACTTGGGGATGTTACAGTACCGCTCTTGACCGTGAGCACGGCTATCCAGATAGTTTTCTTACTCTTTAGAGTTTGTACACTTTACCCACAAGAGATAAATCAACTTATACTGCCCCGACACACTTTCGTAGGTGTGTGACTAATGTTGATTATCACAAGGCCTTTACAATGTCCCACCTCATTGCAACTTCGCACCGCTAGGTACCACCTCCTTCGGACTCTCCTGCTTGCCACCGGGAGATCTCCCTTTAGCGTCGTGCGGTTCCTGTGGCTTCGTTCTCCCCCGTCTATCCACCCGCATCCACCAATGGCGAAGCCACGTCGAGGCGAATAAATTAGTTAGACAGGTCGTAGGTGTTACCGACTTGTGGTTGCACTGTTTTACATGAGAGGTCATTACCAGATTCGGTCCTTAATTGACTTTGGCGGTACATCCACATACCCCACCCACGTGCACCCGGCACCAGCCACTCTTTCCAGCCGCCCAAGTCGAAATCTATTTTTCAGGTTTTATTTTGTTTTTAAAATAACCTTTAGTCCAACATACCAGCCAGACTCCAACCTCGACTGCCCAATTTCATTTTCAAATATTTTTAATGTTGTTTCGACCAAATCATTGCCCACATGACAACGTATCTAAGCAAAGCTAAGCATGACATTTAGATACAGACTTATTAACTAATATGTTAACCATTAATTCTAGGGTGACAAGGATAGTGTCGAAATTCAAGTATTGGAAGTTTATACACAATTATTATTGAGGCATTAACTATGAGCTAGACTAATATAGTTGTATAAAACATAGCAATGCAATTTCATAATTTAAAGTAATATAATTGCAAAAATTAGGTGCAATATGATCAAATTATCGACTCGCCTTGCTCAATATTCTGATACTGCTCAATATGTTGATAATCGTCCTATTCGATGTCTTGATAATCTTGATCCCAACCTCGCCCTTGTTTGGATTGTCGATACATTATGTCTTCAGATGCTAACTATGCAGAATACGATCGAATCCAAGAGCAACTGAAAACATTCAAATGAAATCCAATAAATCCAAATACATTCAAACAAATGAAAATACTTCAAATGAAAGTAAACAAACCTAGGCATGTTTGCAAAAAGGAAATACTTATACGAAACTAATCATACCAATCTGGAGTTGATGATGGAAATACTACAGATGAATTATACTCAGAGGAGCTGATGAAGGAAATACTTCAGACGAAGTATAACCAAGGAGTTGATAAAGGAAATACTACAAACAAAATATATCCAAAGGAGTTAATAAAGGAAATACTTCAGACAAAAGTAGACAAATCTAACAGGGAGAGAGAATATCTGTAGGAACATTCCTCACTGGTTACCTAGATGGGAGAGATTACCTGATTGGGTAATACTCTCAGATCCGCTTTCGTGTCACGAATTGTCTAATCACTGGGAACATATAGCGGTGAATGATAGCTAGAGCTTAGGCGATGCCTGGTGGATGAACTTCTATCATCCACTAGGGAACATACCACCGCTGCTCACGTGGCGCCTAGCTGCTCCAATGATTTTTTTTAGTTATTATTTCCTATTTACCAAGGAAGTTCCATGAAAGCCAGGTGAGACCTATGCATAAGTGTGGGGTTCACATAGGGCAAACATTCGTCTCATCGACACATGTGACCTAGCTCATTTAATAGTTTCTTTTATTATTTTATATTTATTAAGGAAATTCCATGAGCCTTTGTTGGAATTTCTGAGCATGGGCTAGGCATTAGCCTTACACTGTATCAGGGGCGTCCACAGGTTTACTGGTGTTGGATCAGGTGTGTGTGTGTGTATGTTTAAACATAACTGCATTATCTTAATAATCACTAATCGACTTGATCTCATTGTTATCAACACTACATCCATGGCCTAGGGCCTACTAGTCATTGGTTCATATGTATATGCCCAACCATGGCTAAATCACTTTAACCTAAGCCTTAACTTACACAGTCCATTGATCTTTTGACAACTAGGTATATACATACACCCAATCTTATTCTGATTACTTGATTTATTAAGTTTTTATAATTTTTAGTAATGACTTAGGGTTAGCAGTTGTATGATATATTACTTTCATTAATCATTTTGAGGCAATGATCTAGGATCCAATAGCTACTCAAGCATTCTATTCAAATATTAATGTCACATTAGCTAGCTATTATTACTGCTTATTATTGTTCGAATCCAATGCGTCAAGGAGATACAATTATTTGTTACTAACATTATCTGGCAATGGTTATTTATTTATGGGTGCAATCCTACACATAAGACTATACTATAACAGTGTACGTAATCAGATTTGGACTTGGGTGGATAAAACTTCTATTCTAGTTAATACATTCATATCATGGCATACTAATTAACTTAGCTAGACTACTACTGCGGTTACTTTAGTTACCCTACTTACTTGTCTCATTCATTAACTACCATTATTTGAGCACCCCATCTGCTATATGAACATATACTAGCTAAGTGGCTTACTAACCCGTTCTAACTAGCTAATTGTTTTAATGATACTCCTGCTAACCTTCTTACAAATTACTTGGCAAACTTTCTTCTAAATGATCACCTATGTACATTTCATTACTTCATCACAATAGAGAGAGAGTGACAGAGATAAGATGCCCACCTGGAATTATCTAATTAACAATTAAAGGGGGAAGTCCATTGTCAGACCCTACCAACATAGAGAGCTACATACAGAGCTGCTAAGAAGAGGGCCCACATGCCATTGCCTATCCAAAGAGCAACAGAAGGACTCACAAAGCAACACAGAGAGGGACAGGGGAAGGCCAGAGGCGGCTCGGGCGTGCTTGCCGCCAGCGGGAGGGTCACTGGTGGTGGCTGGAAACCACGAAAATGGGTTGGGGAGGGGAAGATGATCCTATATGTGGCGGCGACGTGGCTCAAAGCGACCAGTGGCGGCCAGACGGCGGTATGCGGTGGTCGGTTGAGGGGAAGAAAAGGCGCGACAGCACACGGGTGAGGGAGGGGCTTACTTTGGGCGAGCACAATCATGAGGGGGTGGTAGGAGCTTACCGTAGCTGCCATTGGTGGAAGGGAGTAGCCGGGGCAGTCCGGTGCCATGCGCCATGGACAACGCGGCGAGGCCCTTGTGGCGGCAAAGATCATGGGGAGAGAGAGATTGGGTGGCGGGGATGATTGGGGAGGCGTGGTTGCTCCATCCATGAGGAATTGAGCTGGAGATCCATAGAGGTGGCATGGCGGTGCCGGCGACGGAATCAGTCGGGGCCGAAGAAGATGCAGACGGTGGCGCAATCCTGCCGGTGAAAACCAAAATTGGATGAGGGGAAACTCTGAGGGGGCTTGGGGACACGGAGTGACGTGAGGAGTTTGAGAAGAAACGCCTCGGGTTGGCCAGAATCAGACGAGGGCGGCACGGGCGGTCTGCACAGCTTGTGCGGTTGTAGGTGGCAGTTGATCTTCCACAGTTGTGTTTTGGCGAATGAGGGGGAGAGAAGAGAAATGGCGATAATGGGGAGGCAAGGGCTCTAGGTAGCCCCTTTTTACAGGTGATGGGAGAGCAGAAAGCTCAGCGCTATGCTTTGGCCTGGCGTGTGCGAACTACGGCATGGGCGCGGCAGTGACCCGAGTCGATAGCGGATGCGATAGGAGTCGATGATGGGTGATTTGGCGCCAAGATGGCTGCGCCACATGCGAGCGTGGCGCTAGTATCGGAGAAATGTGGCAGGCGTGAGGCTCCGGTGACATCGGCGAGAATGGCGATGTCAGGGCGCGATTGACACGAGGCATGGGAGAAGGCGATGGTGCTATACTCTGGTTCGGCTCGGGTAGAAGAAACTGTGGACTGAGCGACGGTTTGACCGAATGGGTCTGGTGGCAACAGCTCAGGTTTGATGGTCTTGACCATATGAACAGTAGACAGAAACAAGGAAAGTTTAGGGAAAGCTTGGGAAATGTGGTGGTTTTTGCTAAGAAAATTCCCATAGATAAAATCTGATATATGTTAGATAATTCTAATCGGGCTTTCGATCATTTGGAGAATTAGGTTTTGAACATGATTCTGATTTTAGGGTTTACATTTCATGTAAAGTTTCAAAGGCAACACTTTAGGTCAACTTTGTTATTACAATTTAATTGTGTCTGTACCTTTGCTTTTAGAATTCTGGTTTGTAGGGTTTTGTTTTTAGGGTTTTCATTTCTAGGATTTTCGACCCTACACCACTTGTACCGACAAAAGAGAAAATACAGCTCAAATAATTCTCATAAGTTATGCAATCAAGGTTATAACGAATAATCGTGCAAAAAGTTTTAAAAATCCCATATTTTTGCATTTAGGCATTTTTGGGATGTTACAAACCCTACCCCCTTAAAAAAATCTCGACCTCGAGATTTTGGTAGAACAGTAAGAACAAGATAGAACGAGGAGGAAGAGAGACGCAGTGAAGGATGCTGACATGCTCTTGGCTGCTTTGCCGAATCTTGATGTGGTTTCTCAGCGTCGTTGTCTTCTGTTTTCTTCATGACAGCCACAAATTTTCTTTTGATGGATTGACACTAATTGTCCATATCCGCAGGAATAGCTTGCCTTGGACATGCTGATATAATAACTATATTCTAACCATCATGCCCTATTTTCCCTACTAGAATCCAATTATTTCCTTTTAGTCCCCTAATTGCCCTAATTTAAACTCTAAGGTTATCTTACAATTGACGTTACCACTAGAATTTTTTTCCTTGTGTATCATCATGGTTTGCTTTATTTTCTTTAATAGAAGTTGTTACATCACCAAATTATAATTGTAGGTAATCATAATAATTCAATTGCTTCTGTATTTAGCTACCCCCTTAAAAATGTCTACCAATATTTGTTGTTTTATTTCATCACTAATTGCCCAATCGTTAATATCCGACCCAACCACCACGTGCTCCTCGCTTGGCGCCTTGCGCCACGTCACCGTTCTTTGCGCGGTGGCGTCTGACAACGATCTTATCGGTGGACGACGGCAATGCCCATGACGTCGCCATCTGTGGCGACCTCTCCCCTCATCGCACCGCCGCTAGGGTTCTTGTTAATTTGAAGTTAGGGTTTCACAGCTGTTTGTAGGAATTTTAAAATATAGCAAATGAGTTAAAAAAAATTATAAAATTTTATGTGGAGCCTCCCGACATAGTGTATTGTACGGTGTAAATTTTCCATAATTTTATTCGTTCAAAATTTTTCTTGCAATTTCATATAAATATTTGTACGAACTTGTAAATGTAGAAATTGAGCACCAAAAATTATGAATTTTATTTTAAAAGCCCCTCACGCAGAGGACTTGATTGTGTACTGTTTGGACCATTTGATATGTGTTCTGGAATTGTCTCAAAAATTTAGGATTTAGGTCGCGAAAATATGGATTTTAGGTTTCAGAAATTAGGGTTTCATGATTTCATGTGACTTGGAATGTATGGAAAAAAGTTGCATTGCAACTCCATTCGAGCTGTCGATATACAATATGGCGTAGGAGTACATACATAACATTCGAAATACGCGTACAAATATAGCAAAACAAAATATGAATACAGATATACCCAAACATAATCGCATAACACCGGATATACCAAAGTCTAGATAAGCTTGTGCATGCACCAGGATGAAGGAGGATGGGGTATTATCACATGTAACCCGATCAAATAGGACACTATTTGTTAATTTATTAGTCTACTATGGATGATATTCTTTAATACTATATTGTACCACAGTCTAGATAAGCTCGTGCATGAACCAACTAGGGGAAATGCGTGGCATGAAGATCATATAATGATGTACTGTAACCTCCAAGTTGTGTGCATTTCGAAGGCTACGGTACATCGTTATATGATCTTCACGCCATGCATTTCTCTCAGTTGGTTCATGTGCAATGCTATCTAGCCTGTGGTACAATACAGTATTAAAGAATATCATCCACGAAAAACTGATAAATTAACAAAGAGCGTCCTATAGCATAAAAAAATAGGTGTCTGCAACTAGTCTCCGTGGCAATCTCTTTTTTTGGTGAGCTCATCTCATCACATAGTAGCACATTCGATGCATGTTGATTGGTGTTTGCAATCTCTTCAAGCCAGTAGCACATTCGTTGTCTTCCGATATTCCACGTTTTCTAGACACATTGCTTTCTCTACAGGAATGTTGAAGCAGTCCAGTGTTACTTAGGTTAATACCAGGAAATGAAACTCCAGTTGCATCTACAGGAATGCTGATGCAATCCACGTTGGAGTTGGACAGGCTGTATGATATAAAGTCCAATAGCGAGTGCCCCTTGTCTCGGGGTTGTTATTTAACGATGTGTGCAACTAGTCTCCGTGGCACCATAGCAAGTGCCCCTTGTCTTGGGGCTGCCCACGGTGGCGGTAGGTGTTGAAGTCGTCCATCTCCTGCGATTCCATGGTGTAAGTGGATCGTATAGTAAGAAACGTAACAAGGATGTAAATTATATATAACTCATGTCTTTGATATGGAGTGCGTCTAGTCGGACGGATATGCTACGACGTCGGCCAGTCTTGGTCGAAGGAGCCTTCCCCTTGTCGCGGGACTCTCTACGTCGGGCTGGTATGTCGAAGTCGTCCATGTCCTACGATTCCATAATGTAAGTGCATCATACAGTGAAAAACGTAATAAGGATGTAAATTCTTCATAACTTACGTCGTCGATATCGATTACGCCTAGGCAATCGGATACGCTATGACGGCCGGACTCAGTCGCACAAGCCTTTTCCTTCCCCTTATTGCGGGACTCTCCACGTCGGGCTGGTATGTCAAAGTTGTCTATGTCCTACGATTCCATGATGTAAGTGCACCGTACAGTGAAAAACGTAACAAGGATGTAAATTCTTCATAACTCACATCGTCGATATGGATTACGCCCGGGCGAGTCCAGGTCTCCTTCGGTGCCTCCTCAACAGGGTCCGGTATGTAAGGTTTCCATCGCACGAAGGTTTCGGCCCTCATCAAGTAGTTCAGTATGTACTTCTGCTGGATGAACGCAATGTCGTACATCTCTGGGCCTTCGATCCACTAGAAGAAGTGGCAGCGCATCTTGGGCTGCCATTACATGGGATGAAGTTAAAAATTTATGGAAATCAACGTAGGGAGAGGAAAATCGATGCGTGCGAAAGAAACGCTTACGAGGTGGTGCCCGCCGCGTGTAATGCCTTGGCGGAGGTGTGCAGGTGTGTGGTGAATGATCTCCATCGGCTCACCACACACACTGCGGGACCGAAAACCGTGGTGGTACCGGAGCATATTTCATTGAATAATCTACGTATTGTAGATGTTTGGCATTCTGCGCAAGCTACTTGCGTTTCTACAACATCCTCGTGTAGAAGTTTGCCGATGAGTTCGACATGTCTGGGTATCGTACAGGCTTCATTGTACATCACAAAACAAGATAGATAATACATTAAATTGCGACATTGAATGATGACCAGACGAGCTCGGTCTGTTGGGACAATCCTTCATTGAGTGCCCAGGGGTCTTGCAAATCCTGCACTTGATTGTGCGGCTAATACTGGTACGTTGGCTGGCATCCATGTCATTCTAGAAGCTGCGTACGAAATTCACGTACACCATAGGCTTCCCATGAATGGCCACCTCGGACTGCGTGGCAATCTCCATATACTGCCTCCATGCTAGACTTCCATTCACCTTGATGAGCTCCCACACATAATTCGTGCAGGTGATCATCTTGATCACAACTTTCTTCGGCGTTGGCTCCGTGATGAACTCCCTCCGGATGCAGCTTCGCAGCTTGTGAATATTCATCGCGTAGAGCCTCTCCGTCCGGACCACCTTGTACTAGCATCTCGTCAGGTCCAACCCATCGGGTCCGGCTTGTACGAGACCATCGCCGTAAAACACAAACAAGTCTTGCATGTTCAAAAATACCTAAAGCCACAACAACCCAATCCGCTATTACCTAAAACATTAACAGGTCCAACCCATATGTGTAATTAAATATGACAAATTGCATGCAAGTGGTGTATTACATATGTGTAATTAAATACAAATAATAAATTGTTCGCAATTCATTACTACCGTGCTTACCACTATTAAAGCACATGTTCATTGCCACTTAATTACTTATAACTAACTAATTTGCACTGGATGAGTTATGCCTAACTAATTTCTACTTAACTAATTACAACTAATTAATTACCATTAAATAAATTACTAGTAGTTAATTTCCACTAATTTAATATTCCGGACTAATTGCTACTTAACTAATTACGCCTAATTTATTAGTACAAAACTAATATAAAGCAGCAAAGTAAGTAATTACCACTAAGCTTGCTAAGTATGACTAATTAATTACCTCTAAACTAACTAATTACAACTGATTAATTACCACTATGAAAATTACCAGTACTTCAGTTCCACTTATTTAATATGCCGTAATAATGACTACTAAACTAATTACGACTAATTAATTACCACTAAACTAATTTATTATCAGTGAACTAACTAATTACAACTAATTAATTACCCCTAAACTAACTAATTACGATTAATTAATTACCCCTAAGCTAACTAATTACAACTAGCGGACTAAGAGTGATTAATTACGACTACGGTAATAACGGCAAAAGCATCCGATAAATTACCTGTCCTTTAGGGGAAAGTAATAAAAAAGGTTGAGCGGCAAGCGACGAGAAGCAAGAAAACACTTAACCTCTCAATAAAATTAATTATGTTATGTTCTCTGAGTTCTCGTGATGGCGCAAAACGAGAATCAAACATAAATGAGATGAGCGAAGCGAGGCGAGTTCATGTTTATAATGAAGCGAAGGAGAACGCGGCGTTGGTGCGAAATTCTATAAGCGTTGGCGCCGGAATTTCTGGACAAGGTGATAGATGTGCGGTGGAGGGAGGAGGGACGGTGGTAAAGATGGCCATCGCGCGGTTTTAAAATTCTTCGCAGAACAGTTCAGGTGCGTGGCAGGATGGGTGGCTTGCGAAAGGGAGGACGGGTTGGGAGAGGGGCACGTGGCAACAGGTGTGACATGGCGGCGGGCCGGGCGGGGAGGGCACGTGGTGGTGGAGGCGGCGTTGCTGCACGGTGGCCGTGCGGCAACGGGCTGAGGTGTCGGGCGGGGAGCGCTCTTCGCATCCTGGTCGTGTGGCACCGGGGCTAAATATGCAAATACAGCTGTATTATGGTTAATCCTGCAAATACGAGATAAAAAAGATGCTGCATGTGCAAACATTCGGTTTGCGCGAGCGAACAGTCCACGTGCCGCGGTTGGCGCCCAAGGAATCTTTGGTCACCGACAGGTGCCCCACCCGGATCCTGATGATACCTGCAGCCACCGACGCAGCTTTGACCGCCCAACAGGAGCACCACCTCGCCGTGCGTCCCAGGCTCCTCCCAGCTCTACTTGTCGGATCTTTGCGGGTTCAGTTCAGGGCTTCAGGCACCATGCACCCTGCTGATATCGGATGCATTTGATGCGAAACAGGATCAAGGATCAAGGATACATCCTACATCGATCTTAGACAGGCTGTGAGTGCCCCCCAAGACGTTTTAGTACCACCTTATTATGCAACCACTGCTGATGACAGAATCAAGGAACAACGAGTTGGGATCGACGTTGGCCCCTCCACTAATCTTCAAGAAATTTGGTATCAAGATTAATAATATACTCCAATTAATATCTAGAGTGCAACACACTTCAGCGACAATATCTTAACTAATAAAGATTTAGGTTTACCCCCAATCGTCCCACCCCACCCACCTACGACTAAATCTAGTCCTCGTGTTTTCTGCCCTCCCCGTTCCCCTCGCAGAAGCCTCCTCCCGCCTACTCCCCTCCAATCGTCACCTCCCCCGTGTCGCCCACCTCCTCCAATTCGCCCGTGTGTTTTCTGCGCTCCCTCGTTCCCCAAGCAGAAGGCTCCGCCAGCCCCCAAATCCCCTAGCCCTCTGCTCCTCCCTACTAACCCTGTGATGCTAAGCCGCTACGTGACGGTCGTCACCTCCTCCGGAGAGCTTATACAATCGCCACCATGTCCTTCAACCTCGCCTTGATACCCTCTCCCCATACCTCACCTTCCTCCCCTCTTACCCACTTGGGAATGCCTGGAACGGCAGCGCCTCCGTCACGCTTCCCGCCCTCCGACCAACCCAGAGGTTCTTTCCCACGACCGACCGCGTCACACTGTGTTCCAGGACATCCCGAGCAAAAGCCCTCAGTCGATTTCACTTTTCCCCCACAGGGGCACGCCGCATCCCATTCTTCCCCAACTCCGACTAAATCCGCCTCCACCGCCGGCATTTCTTCTTCGGTAAGCTCCTCTTCTATTCCTCCTTCTCGGAGCATCTCCACACCTCCCTCTACCTTTTCCAATCACTCACTCATGCCCTTCTTCCAGGCCTTGTTGCCTGCAGTGAGGCTTGTCACGCCTCGGGCTCACGCCAACCCACCTCGGCGCCTCACATCCTTTGGCGCCCGACCAGGTGAGCTCCCATCTGTAAGTTAAAGCTCCATTAAATTGGCTTTTGTGATTAATGACAAATCCATATGTGAGACTAACACTTTTTGATATACCTATTGTTTAGTCTTACTTGGATAGAAAGATAAAAATCATGAAGGTATGCACTCGACATCATATTCTTATATCTTGTTGCATTCCTCGGATCCAAAATATAAGTTGAACCCTACTAAAAGTTTAACTTGGATATGTTTATATATTTTTATTACACATTCTTGTATGCACACATTTAGGGGAAGTTCACTCTATGTTTTGTGGTTTCATTAGTATTGACCCTTGTTCTTTACCCACTTATATTGGAGATCTCTACTTGGAAAATATCTTTTGAATATACAAAACTTGTGTAGTTCATATATACTCATATTGTTTTATACTCAATTATTTGCAATTGTGGTAGTTGTCATCAATTACCAAAAAGGGAAAGATTGAAGAATCTAGACCCATCATTATGAATTAATAATATGTTTTGGTAATTAATAACAATCACATTGTGGGACAAATATTTTCCATGAGTTGGGTAAATAGGTTATGTTCCATGATGATGGATACTTTGGATAGCATCATGAGTTGATCGTCATCAAGTTAAGGTTCAAGAAGAGGATGCATCATGTGTTGATGCATATCAAGATCTCGAAGAGGAGATGATCATGAATTGATCATCAAGTCAATAGAAGACACATCATGTATTGATGGAGGGCACGTGAAGGATGCATCATGGGTTGATGCATATCATGACAATGACCCGGACTTAAAGTTAAGATGTGCGTCATCAAGCTTCAAGAAGATGCTCAAGACAAAGGTATAACTAGCTAGGGCTAATAATGTGTTCCTAGTCTTTCACCGGTCTTGGTGTTTGGTTGGAAGACCGGATTGCTAATATAGGATTACTGTACTATTAGGAGGGGTCTTGTCTAGTAGCTTGAGTCTCATCATGTGTTGATAGCTCAATCCCGCTTGCTTTAGCTCTCCATGGCATGATACTATTATTTGCGAATGTGTTTTGCAGATAGCTGAGGCTCATGCATCTAATCCTTGTAGCATGTGACTATACTTTGCAAATATATTTTGCAAATAATTTAAGTCCATGTACCTACTCCTTGTGTTATGATCTAAGTTTGCAAATGTGTTTTGCAAATTGTTGAGATTCATGCATCATTCCTTGACATGCTGTAAGATTGTTTGTTGCTCTTTTCTTGGACTTAGGCCATGTGTTGGCTCTTTGGAGTTTTGCTTCTTGATTTGAATAAATTTGTTTGAGATCAATCAAATAGGTGGGTTGTGTAGCTCTCTGAATAAGCTTTCCATAGAGCTCAAGATCACTCAATTCCGACATCGGAGTCAAAAGTTATGACCGTTTTTCTTAGAATCGCCTGTGGTGAAATCTCGGGCCGGACTGACCTCTCCGGACTAATCGGAAGGCTAGACTGACCAATCTTTTCCAGAGGGCATGTTTTTTTATTTTCTTCCTCCCAGAAGTCCGAACTGACCGTTGGTCCGATCAGACCGAACCCTGTGTGGGCGGACTGACCGAGAATTGTCTGTAACGGCTAATTTTATAAATTGTATCTTGTCTTGACTAACTGGCCTTGTGCTGTGGACCGACCGGTTTCCACGATTTTCGTGATTTTCCTTCAAACGGCTAGTTTTTGTGTGTGGGCTATAAATACCCACCTTAGCCGGCTAGGGGCAACCTTTGTCACCTCATTTCATTCTCTTGAGCTAGTGTAAGCTTCTCCTCTCAATTGTGCATGTGTTACACCTTATGAGCAAAGAGAGAGATTCTAGTTGCATGTGTTGCAACTAGAATTGGATTGAGCATCCAATTGTGCATGTGTTGCACTTGGTAAGAGTCAAACAAGTGGCTTGGTTTATTACTCTTAGCGTTTGCCGACACCTAGTCAGGCAAGCATATTTAGTTCCTTATTACTACTATGAATTTAACTTGATCCTCTTTAGGCTAGAAGAACCCATCGAGCTTTAAAAGGACTGGTCTAGTTAGGCTTCAAGCCCTTGTAAGGGGTCATATAGTGAGAAAGCAAGCTGTTATAACACTCTGGTGTATGCAAGCTTTGGTCCTCGTGCTCCCACTCCTTCCTGTCTCGCGCCGCAACTCGCGACCTACACCCATTCGGCATTTGCTTCATGCCTCAAAGATCCCGACCCCCTCAAGCACTAAGTCCGCGGGTTGCAACGGCGATGTGCACAAATATGAGGGGATCCGACAACGTAGGAGGCAGCGGCGTGGGGACATAGTGCCGACGATAGGAAGAGGTATGGGGAGGGGAGGTGATGTCGGGAGCGGAAGAAGGCACCAGGAGGGAAGGGATGAGAGGAGGAGGCTGTACCTTGGAGGCATAGGGGAAGAAAGGGGAGGCATTGATGGTGCATGAGGAAGAGGCAGAGACGAAGGCGTCCTTCCCTTGCCATGTCGTCGTCTCAAGTTCACCGCACCGTGTCCTCTTCATCCTAATCCTCTCTTGCATCACCGCCGCCTCCTGCTCCACGCCGGCTGAGCAAGCATTGCCACCTCCTCCTCGCTTACCACCGCGACGCCGCCACTACCTCCTCCCCCGACTTCCCACCTCCTCACCGCAATGTTCCTGGCTAGGGTTGCAAAGGCCAATGGCCGTGAGAACCGAGGCGTGGCTTGGGTTCAGTGTGAAAGAAGGTGGCCATCGACGTGTAGCCCTCTTCCTTGTCAACTGGGGAGGGAAGTCAACATCACATTGGGGAGAGAAGTCAACATCAACTTCAACTTTCAAAGGTAAACAATCTATGATCTCAAAATTTTATTTTTTGGGTAGTAGCAGTAGTAGGTGATGCAATAAACGTAGTTAGGCCTATTTGGTATAGCTCCTACATCCAGCTTCTCGATCGAATCTTGTGGAACTGTGCCAAACACCCAACTTCTCAAAACGACCGAATCCTGATTCTTGTGAGGAGCGGAGTTGAAATTGAACTAGCGACTAAAAGCTACCTTTTCGTAGATTCTCATGGGGAGCCAGCCCACCTGAAATAAAGAGACCCTAGAAGTTGGAGGTAATTACTCGCAATTGCCACTCCCTTACCCCCTCAACCCTCCACAGTCCACACCCCATGAGCCCCAGGGACCCGTTTGCATCCCGAGCTTCTGCGCGTGTGGAGACGGGGCGACCCAGCGGTGATTCCCCCCACTCCTACCCCTCGAGATGAGTGTGCCGCCTCCTGCCTCTCAAGTTCGCCATTGTCGCCCCTCGAGTGTGCCACCACCTCCTACACTGAGTCTTGCCACTGCTGTTCCCAGCTTCTTAAGTAAATGCATGGTTAGGCTTGGTTTCCCGCCTCCCTCTCCCTCCCGCTCGTGCAGCCTCCCCTCTCTGTGTCGAGCTCCCCCCTCCTCCCCTCCCACCGCGAGGCCCCAGTGTACCCCTTCGCAGCGGCTGCCTCGTAGTTCTCGTGTCTCACCTCTCCCGCTCTTCTCCCATGGCCAGCGAGAAGGAAGCCGCCCTCGCCACTGACCCCACTAGCGGCGCCACCGTGTCAGCCCCTCTTAACTCTCTCTCCTAATTTTATAGCGTCACATCAAGTTGATATCTTCTTCGTTTGAGTAGCCTCGTTAGAAATTTGTTCTAGTAAGCGCATAGAAGAGCTTGGATTTTGGATCGTATTAGATTCTGGTGTGCAGTGTTTGGACTTCATAGCTGTAAAATTGTGTAGAATCTAAACTCAAGTTCAGATCGTACTCAACTCTGTAAAACTATCTTTGAACTGATTATGTAGGGGGCATCGATTTGCTAAGGTGGTCTAAGTTGTGTCTTGTCTGCATCCATGTCTGTGGTCACTAGTAGGAATAGTAATGCTACTGAATCAGTTTGTCTGCATACATAGGCAACATCCTTGGAAGAACCATCGGAAGATTAGGGTTAGTTTGGTGTAAAATGTTCTTGATCAGGTTACGAGTCCACATGTAGAAGCTTGAGTGGTGGGTTAGGCTCAAAATATATAGGATAACTAACCTCGCCTGGCGCTAGAATTGAGTCAATGCTTGCAGATATCCGAGAAATGCAGAGTGTCGTATTGGGCTCCTTCAGATGGTGACATAACGGGAGTAGTACTAGTAGGTCACTTGTCTAGCTGTGCAACCACCAGATATAGAGAACAACTCTTCAACAGGAGCTCATTTATTATAGCTCAACCGCTTAAGAATTTATCAATGTTAGATTGCTTGCACATCTGATAGCAATAGTACAAATCATGACAGCTCATGGAGACCTGTAGTTGAGTTCCTGCAAATCAAGTGATTACTATGAACAACAATGAATCTCAGCAATGGTACTGGGACAGTGGAAACAAACCAACCTCACACCTGTTAAGGACTTATTTTGGGATTTAAGATTGTTGGCAACTGTTGTTTACTACAAATATTAGTGGAGGAATGATGCCTTTCCACATATACCTATCGAATTAGTTTCAATTCGTTTATCGCTAAATTATACTACCATGGGCATGACAATATGTCATGCTTGTTCACAGGCAGAAGAAAGACACATCAAGGTTATGGGGGCATCTTCTTTATGCTGCTAAGATCATAGCAAAGCAGGAGGAGCTTGATGATGGCTTCAGGGTTGTCATCAATGATGGGCCTGATGGATGTGAGCATTGGCACTTGATTCCACTGACACCTATCTTCTTGGGATAGTTAGACTGGCGTTTCTCCGTTCCATTATGTAGATCAGTCTGTATAGCACCTCCATGTTCATCTTCTCGAGGGATGTCAGATGAATTGGCCTCCTGGGTGAATTGGTGTTGCATTCTCCACAGAAGAGGTGTTCTTTTGAGACAAGCACAAAGGAGTTCAGTACTAGAATTTACCTACAATTGATGTGATGAATATTGTCATGTATGGTATGTGTTCTGTTATGTAATCTAGACCAGACCAGTGCATATAGATATGAGGCCGAGGCTGCTTGGGATGATGTTGTATACTTGTTACTCAAGACGACAAACCGTGATTTGCAAACTTCTCATGTAACAAGTATTGTAGTTTGTAAAGCATGGTTGTTGAAGATATGGCTTTGGAGTGTCTATGATGCCAGCAAGATTTATGTATCTGTAGGACATATGTTTCCTTGCCTTGCTTCGTACTGCATTTTCTCGTGCATGGAAGGGTGAGAAGAATATATGATCCTCACACCTTACGGTTATGATGCTGCCACCAGCTACCAAAGATACCAAATTCAAGATTTAAGCTTCTACAGGGGCACACTTTTTTTTTATTGTGTTGTACATCAGTGACAACACTGTAGCAATTGTAATATTGTGTGATATATGAAGCATTACAATTTGGTAATTTCTATTGAATGCGTTGAAGAGGATGCAAGAGAATCCTTCTCAGTTGAAAGGCAAACAGGATGTGGCCTGTGTTCCAAGCTCCAACAATTTCTGTTTGGGAGTGCTTGACAACATGATCGATTACAGAACAAAATTGCGATGGGGTGAACCATTCCAATCAGACAACTGCACGTTTGAATCAAATTTAGAATTCTATAATATGTGTACAGATATAAAGGAGTAAAACACAAATATAATTGGAGTAATACAACCAGGGTAGCATATTCTATTTGCCTCTAATCATCTCTCTTATGTTTTTTTGAGTCAACCTACTAGCCAAACGTTTTCCTGATGCAGCTCCAGATTCTCACAGAAGTGGATTCTTAGAGAATCAGGAGCATGATCTGAAAAATGAGAATCTGGAGTGGTACCAAACATGACCTTGATGTTTCTGTATATATGTGTGTGAAAGAAAATTAATATTTATTATGTGATTTAGGATCCCGTCTGCTGATATATATCACTCTCGTTTGGGGTTCCGTTGCAACACACGAGCACCCTACTAGTTTCTACCGATGATTGGCAGAGCACCCTACCTAGGAATAACATATTAGTGGAGGTGAAGTTATGGGTGTATGACTCTACCCATCAGAGTTCAATTAAATCCTGATGTCAACCTTTACGTGCGTACGAATGTGCTCCAGTAGGGATTCTGCGAGGCTATGGATTTATACATATGGTGCGCGTGTGTGTAGGTCTTGCTTAATCGAAAAAGAAAAAGAGCACCTTCCATAAAACACAGTAGCCACAAACTCGCGATGGTGCTATCATTTCTGATAAGAATCTATAGCGATTTTATTATGACCATGCTGCACCACCGTGAGAGTGAGATACATTCAAGACCAAAAAAAGACCAGCCCACAGAAAATAAAAGATAAAATCTTAAGGTGAGGTAGAGAGTCACAGAGAGAGAGAGAGAGAGAGAGTCCACACGCACAAGCTTCGGTCGGTTGGCGCAATTTCTGCGCCGTCTCCCTAGGTCCAGCTGCTCCTCAGCTCCCCACCACCGACCAGTCAGCCAATCAATCGACACTCCGACAGAGCCTCGTTATCAATTATGGGGCTAATTAGCGGTAAACTAATCCTGCCCTCATCCACTTGGTGGTTAATTATAGCTGATCTAATCACCTCGCAAAGTAACAGGCATTAAACTAAACTAGGGTTGTTTGGTTCATGCGTATACTGAATCAAGCCAAAATTTTGCATAGCAAAGACTTAGGCAAAACTAAAATTCGGTAAAATAAACGTTGTTTGGATTGCGACCAAGTTAAATTTTAGCATTACCAAAATTTTAGTGAACGACTTTTTTACCCTCAGATTATCTACATATGATATTAGATTTTGTTGACGTTACCATTTTTTTTGTTAGCATTACCCTAAATACCTCTACTCACAAAGCATGCCAGTCATTTGTCTCGGTCTGCAGAACTTTTTTTATTAATTAACCTTTTTTTGAATTTTATTTTAAAGTTAACCCCGACGCACTTTATTTCCGATTCTGACCCCTTTGGTCACGCCATGGGTGGTGGCGTGACAAAACAATACTGTCACGCGCCAGGATAAGTCCCCAAAATATCATATTTTGTCACGCCACTGTCCAGTGGCGTGACAAGAGTTTGACTAGAAATGGACTGACATGACAGTGTTATTTTGTCACGTCACGAGTGGTGGCGTAACCAAAGGGGTAAAAATTGGAAATAAAGTGCGTCGGAGGTTAACTTTAAAATAAAATTAAAAAAAAGGTTAATTAATAATATAAAAAAAATCCAGTCTGCAGCATGCTGCCTTTTTCCTGATTCTAAATCATCCAAACTTGATTCCTGACTCCTGCATGCGTATCATCACGGGCAGCTACTACTATTAACAAGGATATAGTACTCCATACATAGGGAGTGCAATAACCGTTTGTCTGTCTCCACGGCGGCTGATTTAATTAATAAAAGAAGCTTGCTATATGCACCCCAACGTGGCGGTCTGACACGGGTCCCGTAGAGCGAAGGGCGGCGAATTGGGCTTCGTCGACGGCGTCGGCATCCTAGAGCGGCGGCTTGGGCTTCGTCGGCGTCCTGGAACGGCGGCCGACACTAGCGCACGACGATGACGACGCACAGCAACAACACCCTACAGCTACGGCTAAGGTGCGTTATAATATTGTGGGGCCATTAACAGTGTAGTTGGTGCAGTTTGTTACAACCTTCCTCTGAATGCAAGTTTTTGCTGTATCATCGTGTTTGGTGTCCAAGCTGTATCTCATGTAAGACACAATTTCTCTCTTATTTCATTTCCCCTTTACATAAGCATCAATTCTAGGTGGCATAGTTCAGCATCTTTATTATTATAAAAAAAAAAGAGAGAGGAGGGGTAGACTATATCACTAGACGCGACGCTGTGTAAAAGAGCAGTGGAGTAAGAGAGTATATTAAATTAAGCTTTTGCTAGTGCACAGTCATCTGATTTTCTTTGAAATCCTAGTCGATTTTTCGGCCTACGCACCAAGATTAGTGCGCGACTAGTTGGGTTGTTGGGCTCGCACTTTCTTTAACTGAAAGTATCTAGGTTCTCATATTTGTTTTTGGTAATTAATGTCAGCACTATGTTAAGGGACTAACATGTGTGCTAAAATATATTAAAGGTTAAGTCTCAATGATTGATTGATGACAAGGCTATTGGCAATGCGAATGCGATGGAAGATCAACATGGATCAAGACAAATATATTGTATAACCTAAGGACCTTTTTATAGTTTTTACCAGTCTTGGTGTTTGGAGAAAATACTGGGTTTATAGGATAAACACCATACTATAAAAGGGGATCATGGCTAGTAGCTTGAGAGACTATCTTTGTACCATAATGATCAACTAAGGTTCATGCATTGTTTTGATTTGAACTTCTGGAAAAATGTTTTGTAAATCAGTATGACCGCAAGTGAGAAGCGGTATTATCACAGGTCGATAGTACCGATACTTATATGGCGGTATACATTTTCTAGAGAGCATGTTTTAAGTGTTTTTGATTCTGTCTGAAAATCGGAACGACCATATTTGAACTGCAGTGCTACCACAGGTCGGTAGTACTAATATCTATATGGCGGTATGTAAATAACAAAGAGTGTGTTTTTGGGAGTTTTGATCTCCCTTGCAAATCGGTATGATCGCATGATCTGAGCGGTACTACCAGAGTGCGGTAGTACCGATATTTTGATGGTAGTACGCTTTTTCCATAGAAGGTGATTTTCCAGGATTTCTTGAGCTTTGGAAAACGGTAGTTCCGTTCTAGCCGAGCGGTACCACCGCGATGCGGTAATACCGATTTCTAGTTGGCGGTAGCACCGCAACTTTATGTGTAATGGCTAGTTCAAAGCATTAAATGCTACTGTTCCGACCGTTGAGTGGAAAATCGGTAGTATCGAGTTTCAACAACGGTACTACCGCAAATCCTGATTTTTTTTTCAGGAAAGATGTTGCAACTGCTAGATTTGTTGGTGAGAGGTATAAATACCCCCCCCCACCTGCCTTCAACAGCAACTCCAGAGACCATTGAGCATTATACTCTTGCATTGAACTCTCTTGAGCTCATTTATACTCTTCAACTACTCACTTGCATTGATTTATCATTCTTGAGGTAGTTGAGAGCATTGAAGTGCATTGATTCATTAGTTGATCATTTAGGCACTTGTAGTTCCTTAAGCAAAACTCGTGATCTATTACTCTTGGTGCTTGCCGGCACCTAGACGGCTTGGAGGAAGAAATTGTGTGGTGAGCTCTTCAAGGAGATTGTGAAGAGTCCCAACAAGATTGTGAAGTGGTGTTGTGCTCACCACCTCGAGAGAGGAGAAAGAGCGACTCTAGTGATTGAAGGTTGAGACTTAATTCATGGAGCTGGCTTGATTCGTTCAAGTTTCCTCAACGTGGACTAGTGAAGACCAGCAAGTCTTCGATACCACGAGAAAAACTTCATTGTCTTCATTGTGGTTTATTCTTGTCTTTACTACTTCCGTATTTACATTTCTAGCTATTTACCTGTGTAAGTTTTGCTTAGCTAGAATTATTTCTAGTATTGTTATTAGCTCATAATTGTCTTCTAGTTCTATCATCATATTTAGGCTAGGAAGCTTTGTTAAAAACAAATTTGTTTAAATTGTTAACTAGTTGAAAAGTTTTAAAACATCCTATTCACCCCCCTCTAGTCGGTTATCCTTGATCCTACAAGTGGTATCAGAGCTTGTTCTCTCTAATTTTAGACTTAACCGTCTAGGAGAGAAACGATAGCTAGTGAGGGAATGTCAATAGGCAATGCTCCTTTATTTGATGGATCAAATTATGCTTATTGAAAAACTAGAATATCCGTTTATTTAAAGACCATAAGCCCAAGCATATGGAGAATTGTTAGTGAGGGTTTCATTATGTTTGTTGATCTTACACACCCTACGGATCTTGAGGAACGAAACTCCCACCTCAATGCTCAAGCGATGAACGCTCTATTTAGAGCTTTAAACACGGATGAGTTCAATCAAGTGAGCAATCTTGAAACCGCTTATGAGATATGGACTACGCTCTCGGAAATTCATGAGGGCACATCCACGGTTAAAGAAGCCAAATTGCATAGGTTTCGGATCAAATATGAGACATTTACAATGTTGCCTCATGAAAACATCACCGAGATGTATTCTAGACTCAACAACATTGTAAATGAATTCAAAGGTCTTGGCACTAATTTACTTGATGTTGATATTGTGCGCAAGATGCTTAGGGCCCTACTAGACAAATACGTGACGTTGGTGACGCTATTTCTCAACAAGTTAGTATGTGTAAGTTCATACCATGTTTTAGAGTTTAGTAATTAGTATGCCTCGTTTCTATTAAGGCAAATTAGAGTTCAATGTTTACATTAAATCTCCTAGTATATAATTCATAGTTAGAGTTTAGAAATAGAATCATGGCCTTACTAAGTCTCAAATGTTACTTCACTGTTATGCATTGTGAACTGAATAGTGTAGTTATTCTCACATTTAAATTCAATGAATTGGGGAAGGGGGAAATTATGCATTTATATCTAGGATTGTTCAAAGAGTGTGTTAGACTCTTGCATATTCTATGTTGAATTATGGATACATGATCCTTAGTAAAGATTGAAGTTTCTTATTGCTATTCTAATTGACTTTCCCTCTTAAATTCTAGCTATTTCTCATTGAGTGCTAGCCCTTTCTAAAAAACAGATAACCCCTTTCCAGGTTTGCGAAAATATGGCAAGATAAGCTACACTCCTACAAGCCTCAGTTTCAAGTGATATCAGCAGCCAAAAACTTGGCTTCGGTTG
Source organism: Phyllostachys edulis (assembly GCA_036346405.1). Classification (NCBI taxonomy): domain Eukaryota; kingdom Viridiplantae; phylum Streptophyta; class Magnoliopsida; order Poales; family Poaceae; genus Phyllostachys; species Phyllostachys edulis. The sequence continues at coordinate 63,805,352 of CM070548.1, forward strand.
TATCATGTGTAAATGGCCTTGATTTGGCAATGGAGCTTGAACTAGAGCTCTAACTTGTCAAGAGAGAATGTGAGGTCACTGTAACTAGAAATTCTCCTTGAAAATACAAAGTGGATATCAACTTGCAGACCATTTTAATTAAATTTCAGTGTTAGATAGTCTGCAATTTTAGTTCATTAGGTGTGTAACTACTATTTTCTTCTATCTTTTTTATTACATGGTGGATAGTACTTCTAATCAAGTATTAAACTTAACTTGATAAAAACTTGTACTGTAGTTGGATTATTCCTAGGGGATCACCAAGTTTTTTTTTGTCAAGTATAGGTTAATATCTTATGTATCTGCCTTTTGTAAGGGGTTCAACAAGTTAAGAATTGTTTTTGTCTAGGATAGATAAATCTCTTTTTTCTCTAATTTGTAAGGAGTTTAACAAGTTTATGATTTTTTTAGAATAGATTAATTTGTTGTTTTCTGTGTTTTGTAAGGGGTTCATCAAGATTAGGATTTTTTTTGTCTTGATTAGATTAATTTTGTTTTTTTGTTTGTTTATGCTTGTTTTCAATTGTTCAACATGTAAATCCTTTGTCGTAATTTTTTTTTCTATATTATTTTTTGTTCAACATGGATTAATTTTGGCTATATTACACCTTTTTGTAAAAAAAAAAACGTGTATTTTGTTTACTATCCCGTATCATATCCGATGCCTATTTTGTTTTCTCATACGGTATTGTGTAATCTATTAGATTATGTGCAAGCGAAGTCATTAGAATTTGTTAAACGAGTCTCATCTTTTTTGCCAGAAGAAGCAACTAGTAGGAGAAATCAGAATGTGCAATAGCCCATATAAAACAACACAACTTAATGACATATTGTGTGATATATCAGAGTGTGCAATATAGCCAAAAGCAACAAGCAAGTGGGCCCAGGGGCGTATCCTGTGCACATAGGCATATTCATGCACATATGCACATAGGCAATGAGGGCCGTCTGATCAGAGACGAACGGCTGAGATCGACGCGGGTGTGCCCCCAGCGCACTTTGCTATTTGCCACCCACCGCACCTCCTCGGCCCAGGCTTCGCGCGTTCCCTGATTCGCGTTCGCGCCGCCCTCTGCGCCGCGCGCCCTCCGGCGCGCATGCGCACACCTCCACTACTACGAAAAAGGCTTTCACTGAGCGGTTCAAAACGTCATCACGAGCGGTTTCGTGGCCGTCCGAGTTTATGGTCGATGATGACATGAGGTCATCACGAGCGGTTTTGAACCGTCTGTGATGTATACTTTCACGAGCGGTTTGTGGTTCAAACCGTCTGCGATAATAATATCACGAGCGGTTTCATCCACAAACCGTCTGCGTGATAAGCACATATCACGACGTTCGACCACAAAAACCGTCAGTGATAAGCACATATCACGAGCGGTTTGTGGGAACCGTCTGTGATGACTTTTCTCTATAAAGGCCCAGCGTTGGTTGCTTGTACCATTAAATCGGCATCATATATATATTACATATATATTGTTAGTAATCTCTCAACCACTTTGGGGATCGTCCACATGACATGAGAAGGATGAGGCGGTAGCCACGGGCAACCTCATTGAGCCCATACAAATTCAAAAAGTATAGATGCAAGGAGGCGTTAGGACATTCAATTACGGATTGGGCGTCGCTATGTTGAAAAAGTGTAAAGATCTTGTGAGTACTCAAGTGGGAAGTGGCATCATATATTAGCAACTATCCATTCTTGAGTATGTAATCGTCTTTAAACCCAACAAGAACACTAAACAACCATTCTCATATTTCAAAAGAATTCTCAACTTGTTGCTTGGTGTTCTTGTTGGCTTTAAAACAATTACATCTCATGTGATGACACATTCCAAAGTGGTCGTGAGAAGTTAAGCATTATATAATATATATAATATATATATATGATGATGCTTTTTAATGGCACAAGCGTACCACCGCTGGGACACTAGACTTTATAGAGAAGAGATTATGAATGGAATGGTAGGGCGTGCACAGTGCATGCAAGAGGTAGGAGAACTTGACCAGGCATGAACAAGGGGACTATTAATATGAACTAATTATCAATTCAATTTCAGCATAAGACTATTGACACCATTACATCACGAGCAAGGGACTATTAATATGAACTAATTATCAATTCAATTTCACATAAGACTATTGACATCATTACATCACACGACAAGAGGACTATTAATATGAACTAATTATCAATTCAATTTCAAAGATAAGACTATTGACACCATTACATCACAGAGCAAGGGACTATTAATATGAACTAATTATCAATTCAATTTCAGCATAAGACTATTGACATCATTACATCACACAACAAGAGGACTATTAATATGAACTAATTATCAATTCAATTTCACATAGGACTATTTACATCATTACATTCACGAGCAAAGGGACTATTAATATGAACTAATTATAAATTCAATTTCAGACATAAGACTATTGACATCATTACATCACACAAAAAGAGGACTATTAATATGAACTAATTATCAATTCAATTTCACATAAGACTATTTACATCATTACATCACGAGCAAGAGGACTATTAATATGAACTAATTATCAATTCAATTTCACATAAGACTATTAACATCATTGAGCGGTTCATCGCAAAGAGAACAAGACCAAGGGTGTCCAAACCCACCACACAAGTAGTAGCCCTCGGCATCCATCGCAGAGCACTAGCTAGCCATTTTCATCCTGAGCAAGGGGGTAGAGACAGAGATGGACCTTAGTGCAACAAGAACCACGGTGGCGACCCCACCACCAAAGACAACCCTCATCCATTTCCTTTACCTTGCATAAATCACACAAACATCGAGGACACAACTTAAGGTTCATGCATAAAATCAAACTCAACAAAAGACATTAAGCTAACAGATCTAGAGGAGAATAGAGGAGGATGGGGAAAGCAAAGCCGGCCGGGCCCTAGCAGGCGCATACAGGTCGGGTGGCGTCGGCGACGCAGGTCGGCGGCGTCGAGGTGGGAGGAGCGGAGTTAGGCGGGCGCAAACCCTAGCGAGTGGGAGTGAGAGTTTGGGCGTCATCAGTAGTTGTGCTGCTGGTGACGCCGCAAAACACACTCTTATCGTCTGAGTGTCTTTTGCGGTGTCACCAGTATCTGCCTAACCGTCGGCAACGGAAGAATGGCGGCGTCGGCGGCGGCGGGAGAGAACGGACGAGAGTAAAGCACGGGGAGTGAGCGAGTTAGGCGCAAACCCTAGCGGCAAGTGGGCTAGCTCCTACTTATAAAGAGACTTATCGAGACGGTTCTATTATGGAACCGTCGGTGATAATATCACGAGCAGTTCCATAATAGAACCGTCGGTGATATCAGAATATCACGAGCGGTTCCATAATAGAGCCGTGCGTGATATGGAGACATATCACGAGCGGTTCCATAATAGAGCCGTCGTGATATGGGACATATCACGAGCGGTTCCATAATGGAACTGCTCGTGAAATGGTTTTTCTCAAGTATATATATACACTTACATGACATGAAGAAATTACATGTTTATATTAAAAAGCGAAACCTATAATTAAACAAGGTTTTTCTAGTGGCGAAGGTAGGCTACTATCTCCATCTGCAATACTTCATAAGCGGCAATTAGCCGGCATCCAGACGGTTTCTCGATCATCGTGAACGAAGCTGAAATCGTCCACCCGTTGACGCCTTCGTTCGAGTGTCTCCGAAGACCCTCGGTCGTTGAACCAAGAAGAATTGAGCCCATAGGCTCTCTTCCCTTGCTTGAGGGTCTCGGCACAGTCGACTTCGATGCGCTGCCGCCGATTTCCAGTCCAAGTGACGGCAAGCCTCACAGAGGCGTGCAGCGTCGTTTTGGAGGACTTCTGACGATAACGCTGTAAACTTCGCCGAAAGTGCGAGATCACCCGAAGACACGGCGGAGGAGGATGTCAAGGCGGCGGAAGGTGGCCGTCACTGCTCCCGCAAATTCTCCGCGGCGGAGGAGTGAAGACATCATTGATCAAGCAGTGTTCTTCCGCAACATGGTTCAACGTGCACCGAGAGAGATGCTCGTGCAGTCGGCGGGAAGGCCATCGATCTGCGGCGACAAGGAAGAGGCGACCATTTCATTTATTTTATAAGTATGTGGGGATGATCATCTTGGATGGCGGATGATCCTTTTTATAAAACAAGGAATAAATTTGGGCGTGAGGCGAAGAGACGCGTCGAGGCCGAAGCGGATCGATGCGATGAAGAGACGCATCGAGGCCGAAGCGGATTGGCGGCAAACGAGCGCGCCGGCAATGAAGAAACTCACGGCTGGGCGATATTATCACGAGCGGTTATTGTTAAGAATCGTCGTGATACTAATAATATCACGAGCGGTTCGTGTTCAAAACGCTCGTGATACGTCCTGACGGTTGTATTTTAAAACCGTCGTGATACTTGATAATATCACGAGCGGTTACGAACAAGAACCGCTGCGTGATACTTCACTGACGGTCTTCAACATGAACCGCTGCGTGATATTGCCTCTTCACGACGGTTTTTAAGCGCGGCCCGATGCCTGAGCGTCTTTAAACCAAAACCGCTCGTGATTGAATGTATCTGACGGTTTCGGTCAACCGTCGTGATGAGGCGTCGATATTAGCCTTTTGTAGTAGTGCTCCTCCAATCCGCCCCTCCTCCCCATCGCCTCTAGACAGAGCTAGGGTTAGGAGAGCCGCCACCTTGCCTGCGTGGCCGCCTCTGCCTCTGTGACTCCTCCTCCATCTGCGTCGAGGTCGCACACCGCACCACCGTCCTCCATCGGCACGGTGAGCCCCCTCCGACAACGGCTTCCATCTGCGCCACCTCTTAGCGACTCTCCTCCATATGACTCAATTAGGGATTTTTGGTGGTCAGTCTCAGTTAAGAGCAAAAAGAAGGTTGGTAGCTGAAGCCTTGTACATGATCATCAGTTCTTTAGTTTTTCATTTTAGTAAGTTTTTTTTTGGCTATGATTGGTGCAGATATACTCCACTGGATCCATATATCCAACATTTGTGTGAAGAACATGGACAATAACAATGGCATGCCGTAGGAGCTCTGGGGAAGGAAGAAGAAGAACAATAATACAGTCCCTAGTTTCCTTGCAATATGTAATCTTTGATTGTGTAATGAATCTGCTTGGGATTCCTTGATGTAATGAACTCCTTGATGAATGGAATGGAATTGATGCATGAACAATTCCTTGGTTTGCATTCTTAATATTTTGTTGGTACCAATAAAGAAAGAATTTTTGATTTTTGTGGATGTCCTAGCTTGGAATGCATACCAGGAACTTCATATCCTTTCCCAGTTAAGTGTGCCACCTTTTGCTCTCACTTCACATTCCTTCTCTCATACTTCACATGGAACTGTTTTTGGTGCTTTCAGAAAACAGAAATAATGTTTTATGTCCAAGCAACAGAGTGTAACTGTTTTTGGTGCTTTCAGAAAACAGAGATTTCGCCTCCTCAGTTTGATACTTGTAAATACTTGCAGCTGAGGCAATTTCCCTTGACCATTCTGCTGCCCCTAGTATCAATCATTTTGAACACAAGAATGTTGGATGGTGTGTACTTGTGATTGCCACTTCGAATACATATGCAAAGTAATTTAACGTAAGAATGTTGAGCGATTATTATCGGTTTGCTTTTGTCTTCTGACCTTACTTGATGGTTAACACATATCATCATCATTTTTTTTCTTGTTAAATGGTTAACAATATCTTTTATCCGAGGTGGATCGTAATATAGCTTTGAATTGAATTAAGTGTTATGGAGATCATTTGCGAGCTACGGTTGGTGGAGAATATAAATTTCTTGATGATTTTCGGGAGAAATTAGGTGTTTGTCTTGACAAGCTTGATGAAATGGATAGTGTTGTTTCTGGAGCAAGCTTTTTGTTACAAGTCAGTCCTATGCTGCTCCTGCCATACCATCTCATTTGCATTGCTAGCTTTCAAAAATCCTTTTTCTTAGGATCATGTATGCATTATATATATATATATGTTCAGACAACAAAATCACAATCTTGCATTTCAGATATCACAAATCTGGGTCTAGTTTGAGAGATTACATTGGAAGATCTTGATTCAGGCCCTGATCTTGATGTGGAAAGCAGTGGGGAGATAGTATATACTATTTGACATGTATATACTATTTTAAGAAAAAAAAATGTGTGTTGTTTTCTCCCTAAAGAATCCATTGAATTCCTTGTTGCCATATATCAATTGCCTCTCCTTCAACATTTTGAACTGCACAGCTCCATTTTGGACAAAACCAAATATTTGAAATTGTCTTGTAAGAACCACTGCTTCTCAAAAAAGAATCTAGAACTCTTCTGGATGTTGCCTTCTCCAGAATCAAGAACCAAAGGATTATGATCAGACCCTATTCTTGTCAGTGCCTTTAGAGAACATAAAGGAAAATGAAGCTCCCAATCCCCAGATCAGACCCTATTCTTGTCAGTGCCTTTAGAGAACATAAAGGAAAATGAAGCTCACAATCCCCAGAAGCTAAAACTCTATCTAGAGTTACCATAACTAGTTGATCCTGTTTATTTGTCCATGTATATTTTGATCCAGTTCTATGAATCTCCCTTAGAGAATTGTCAACAATAAAATCGTTGAAAGCTATGATCAGTTTGAAATTAACATTGAAATCAACATTTTGAAATTAACAGGAGTGTCATAGAACACAAATGAATATATTAGCATGAAGAGACAGCCTTATGTGAGAATAAAATGTCTTCTGTGGATCCTCTTGATACTAAAGCTCAACATTTCACAAGTATATGCTTCCATTCATCCATTCATAAAAGGATTGCAATGTACAACAGACTATCCTTTACAAGATCTCTTTTCCTGCATACAAATTGGCAGGCAACCTGATTACAAGCAAGGGACCTAATTGCCACAATAACAGGCCATCTTATCCAGAAATTGTTGTTTTCATGGCAACCTGATTAACAATTCTGAAGATTTCTAAAGCTCTACATTTCTGAAGCTCAACTCCAGGCGGATCGATCAATGCAACGCACCAGCACAAACCAAAGCATCCGGTTCTTCTTGTTGTCCCAACCGCGTTCCCATGAGCTCCAAAGACTAAAGAAAAGCAAGAATTGCCATGAGATTGCGAAATCGAGCAAATTTGGGAACAAAATGCGGGAAAAGAAAAGAGAAGATTGGGGAATCGAGAAGAAAGATTGAATGGTTACCTCGGTGGCGAGGTACTCCAGACTGCGGCGGAGAGGTAGATGGGGCGCTTAGCCCGATCCGCTTCGAGTACTTGCTAGGCCTTGAGGTACCTAGCGATCTGCCGACGGAAGCAGAGCCCCGCCTTGGACGATCGCGACACGGACTTGGTGCTCGGCTACCGGCGTAGGGGTGGCTCGAGGACGGAGGCGAGGGTTCAGCGTCATTGGAGCTTTGTGATCGGCGATGTGAAGCGCAGTCGAGTGGGAAGGAGCGCCATGGAAGAATGCTCGGGGCGGGGAGGTGCTGAAGGAGGAGAAATGAGAAGAATTGGTTTCGGTTTGGGGGCCATAAAAAAGGCGGCTCGCTCGCCAAGGCCACTTGCTCTGCATCGTCGATTTCGGGATGAACCGCCAGGATGGCTCATGTGCATATGTGCATAGAATGGCTCATATCCACCTGATATGCTGCCTTTAAATTGCAGCCCATAAGCAAGCATACCCTTAACGGGTTGGTGAAGAATAAATTATACCCGTTAAACATCAGTTTCAGCCTAGTTGAAAAACAACAAAAATCCAGCAACTAAATAAACACAAAACATAACAGAAAAAAAAGGGATGGTGATATAGTCGGACCCATTTAATTATACTCCATACGAGGTGCTTTGCTTGTCGCCGCGATGAGATGAGGTTGGCGCTGGCGGTGGGGTGCCGGCCCGGCAAGGGAGGGACACTCATTAATTAAGCAGCACCTCCTGCCGCTGACGCGCGGGCCCATCCCCCTTCCTGCTCACGGCCCGGATGCGACGGCGAGCGTGAAGGGGAGTGTTGCCTTGACGGTGTTATCTCGGCTAGGACCCCGCACCGCACGCCTCGCTTGTCCGGTGGACCCTGGCACTGACGGCCGTCACGTGGCGTGGGCTCGCTGTGCTCCCTCCCTCCCGGGTACGTGACCGTGGTGGCCGGCGCTCGTGTAACTCCGACCCGGTACGCGATCTGCTTCGGTTCGCGGTGCGACCAGTCTAGCCATGCCCAGCGGGTCGGGTCCGGGTCCGGGTCCGGGTCCCTATCCTACGCCGTGGCACGCACGTGGCGGCCGTGTTTGCGAGCGCCGTGAGCCCGTGACGGTGAGCCGGCCAGCTGCGGCTGGTCTTTCCTCTCGTGCTCCCCTACTTGGCATGTTGGTTTCCTCTCCGCTCCTTTTCTATTTGATATGAATTCTACGGTTGCTCATGTGTGCTTTGGAAACAATGTCCCTGACGAAAATGGACGTTGTCCTTTTCTATTTGAAATGAGTGCTACGGTTGCCCATCTGTGCTTTGGAGCCAATGTCCCTGACGAAAATGAACCTTGTGAATTGCAAAATGAAGGGAGTACAATGACCGAGCTCAAATGTTTGCTTTTTTTTTTGGTAGACATTGCTTTTATTTTCTCTGTCTCCTCTCCCTCCCTCTCTGTTAAGGAGGCTACTTTGCCATCTTAGTTTGCTTTATGGAGACTGGAGTAGTAATCAACTCCCAAGCAAAGCTTTAACTTGCCACTTTTGCAACAAAAACATACGCCTTTTGTGATGACTACGCACCGATAAAGACTTGGTGGGACCGAAGCAGTTTTGGGCCTGGCGAGAAACGTGTGCCATCAACCATGCACGGGAGGACCAAGCTATCGCTCGGTGGCTAGCTGCCCTGTTGTTCGAGCAGTCCACCCGGTTCAACCCTGATGGAATTTCGGTGTGTCTTACCAATTTATCTAAAGTATATATGCGCGTTCAGTGAAAAAACATGTGTCTAATGCCCACGCTATATGAGGTCCTAGTGTTTCTGTAAAATTCCTAGCGTGTATAATAGGGATATATACGTGTGGTGGTGTGAGTGAGGTGTGTCTTATGTGTGTGCGTATTCCTGGTACTCTCTTAAGAAAACCATGCACTCAAAGGGCGATGTCCGACGACACGTGATGCATGGAAGGAAGGGCATGCCGCAGAAGATGCACAGCTAGACCCGGAGAGAGAGGGAGGACCGAGCTTTGCTCGGGTGGCTAGCGACACTAGCATACGTGTAGCATGCCTGGCTTCGATCCTAGGCGCCTTACCAGGTAGGGGTTTGTTGGAATTTTTTGGAATAGTACACACACGTAGGCTCGTTCAATGGTTAAAGCGTGTGCCCGCGCTACATGAGGTCTAAGCCTACGCTCTAGATTAGACGTGTGTTGAGGTCACACCCACGTGTGTGTGTGTGTGGGGGGGGCGCACGTGTGGTGTGTGTGTGTGTGTGTGTGAGTGTGTCGTGTACTCTAAAAAAAGAACCGGAGAGAGAGGGTAGCCAATCGATGGAATCTGGGCTCGAGCGATGCGGGTGGGACCCGTTTACTTGTGGAATGAATCAAACGCGAGGACACGAGAGGTATGCCGCCTCGGACCCGCACACAACGTGCGCCAGAGGAAGATTCGCGTCAAGTCTCTGAGGCAGGGATGGGATGGAAGCACTGGTGGAACCACCCCGAGAACAGCGAGGCTGCTTTGGTCTCTGAGCCAAAGGATCCTCCCCCCCAGTTTATAGTAGTGTGTTTGAAATTTTGTTTGTGCATCATTTGCATCCGTCAAGATAGTTAGGATCGCGATCCTATTCTTAGAGTCTTACGATTCTATGAACCCATGACAACCTGTCGATCCTACTAGTAGAGACTTAGAGCATTTTTTTTTTTTGCAATTTTTTTAGAGGCTAGGCTTTGCTGATATTTTGCTTTAGAGCAAAATTTGTTAATATTAATTTCTGGGAATGAAACTATAAATAAACAAGGAGCATACAAAATATTGTATCAATGTGGTAATGCTAGTACAAATATCTATATTATGGTATGAGCAATGTTGAGCTTGATAATGATAAGCTATTTTTATTCCTAGAGTATGTCTAGCTGCTTTTAAGGAATATGCAAGTGGTAAACCATATAAGAATCATACAAACTTATAGTATAGATGTTAAATATGTGTATTTTTACAATTCCGTAGAATCACCGATTCTACGATTCAATACTACAATTTTGATCTTACCGAAGGCAAATCAATCAAACTCAGGATCTCGACTTTGACTACCTTAGCATCTGTTGTCTTAATCATCCTGCCGTTTGTTTGTTTCTAAACTCCACTGAAGAATGAAGTTACACTAGGCAATCACATTATTATAATTCATAAGCGTACCGCTTGAATCACACTCACGTGGCGATGAGCTGAGCAGATTTCAAACTTAATCCCAAGGCTCACCTACAAAGAAGAAGAGAAGGGAATATAGCCTAATGCTTGTAGGTATTGTTTAAATATATTGAACCAACCCTCCTCCCCGCGGCATCCCCGGCCAAGGCCAAGCCACCATGGCGCCATGAGGCGCAGTTGCGACACCGCTGTGTCGTAGTCCCCCTGCGCCATCATTAGGCGTTGGGCGTGGGCCGAGACACGCTGAGTGCAAGTTGCAGCCGGCTCAGTTGCAACTCAAGCCAAATCCCCAATAAAATACGGATGCACTAGTAACTATAAATCCCTAATTCCCTAATGGGCCAAGAGGCGAGTCTTCATGGCCGCGGCAGCGGTCTGCATCTGCAGAGTAGTGAAAGCACTAAGGCGCGGCGCTGAGGGGATGATGGTGTCGATTAGTCGACTCTCGGGCTCAGCCGAGGCTGCGGCGAGGAGAAGCGTTGAGGCACTGTGCAGACGGAGGTGAGGTGCGGCGCGGTGAGGTCGAGACTCGGCGCGGTGCGGTGAGCCATCGAGCCAACATAGAAGGTCAGCTCTAGCCTCGGATCTTTAAAATTTCGGTTCATGCCCGAGCAGTAGGGGTGAAACGGATCGGATCTGGACGGATAATGGCTCGCCATATTTATTTTCACATTTTGTTCGGATCGAGATCTGAATCTGAATATCCGGATCACGAATACGGATACAAATAATATCGAATATGAATACGAGCGAATCTGAATCGAAACGAATACTGGTCATGATATTTTTGAACATTAAAACCCTTAAATTGTATATAAAAATTAACGAAAACATATAACTAGTTTATTTGATGCAAACATTCATGAATTGTTCATATTTTCAAGAACCAAACATAATATTGGCACTAGCAAGCTGCATTAACTAGTACATCACAAATATAACACTTAGTTTACCATATTTAGCTCATAAGTCGTAACTCACAAAGTCACAAATCATCACGCATTCACACTTCGTTCATCACATACATAAAACTTAGTTCACACTAACATTGATCGAAATGGATGGTTAATCTATCGTAAATGACCTGTAACATCCCAAAGTATGTTACAAAATAAAATTAATAAAGTTATTATTTTATTGGATTTTCGAGATTTAAAAGAGTTTTCTTGGTTAAAAAGAAAAAATAATCAAATAAAGTCAATTATTTAATTTCCTAGTTTAGTTTTAATGTCAAAAATAAAACTTATTGGGTTTTCTGGGATTTTATTGGATTTAAAGTGAAAAAGGAAATTTTAATTAATTTCTTGAATTTTAAAAGGTTTGTTCCTATTTTTAGGAATTAAAAATAATTTATGTGCAAAAATAAGAACCAACTTTAAGTTGGAATTAATTTTATTAAGTTCAAAATAATTAAAGGAATTTCTGTGATTTTTCTATAATTTTTAACTATATTTGCTATTTTCTAAAAGGCTATTTGATTTGTTGCATTTTAGAAATTCGGAAATGAATTAAAATCTCATTTTCTCTTTTGGGCCAAAATCATCTTTTGGGCTGAAATCCGGATATCCGGACTTCGTCTTATCCGAATAATCCGTATTCGTATCCGTATCCGCCGGATAACATGCCTACCGTATTTGTTTCCGTTTCCGACAAAAAAAAAAAAATCCGAATTCGTTTCCGATCCGAAAATTATCCGAAAAAATCCGATCCGAGAGAATCCGAATCCGTTTCGTCCGGATCGATCGGAAACTATCCGATCCGTTTTCACCCCTAATGAACAGAAGTCAATAATATCGAGCAGCGGACGGCCGGATGTGGCCGGCGCATCCGTTGGATCTGGGAAGCGGGCAAGCGGGAGGAGGCTATGGAGCATCCGAGCATGGTGCGTGCGGTTGCGGTGCAGAGGGAACCCGTGAGCCTTAATGGCGATAATTATGGCCGTATTAATAGCATCTTTTTGCGGATTGTGAAGTCGGAATTTAGTGCGACTGTGCGAGTGGTAATTGTGCAGCTTTGTGCTGTTTTATATTTTTTCCGACGACGTTTCCTAAAGGTAATGGTACGGTACTCACGCAAGCAGGAGTACAGGACCGGCCCTGGCCAGGACGATACGTGCGATGGCCTAGGGCCCAGCCCAAAGACGGGCCATACCTAGTTTATTCTTCACGTGTGTGTCTCAAATTCAATATATATATATTGAAGCAATAAAAGGTAAAGATGAGCTCATCCTAAGGGCATCTTCAATAGTTAGAGATAATCTTGTCTTTAACATATACTATACTATCTTTAGATATACCATCTCTAATAGATAATCTTTAGCACATTTTTCAACATTTATATTTTATAATTTACCTATAAAACGGGCCTACATATCAACTAGAGTAGATTAATGTATCATATCTTGTTTCGCGTGCACGACAGTCTCTTCGGGAAGAGACGACCTATGCTCTCTCTCTTCACGTAGGATTTTTTTGACATGGTATAGTTAAGAGATAACAATAAATATACTATTGGAGATGCCCTAAGAAATCGAAGGCCCAGTCCAATTTCACAATGCGGAGCACAAACGGTGTCGCCATTCTTTCTTTCTTTCCTTCCCAAGATTGGACATCAATGGACACCGTCGCCGTGGCGATTTCTTTGACTTGGCCTTTAATTTTATCAAGCCTCAAAGAATCATTGGTTAGGGCATATACAATGGTATAAACAGTTGCTGTCTATAGCAACTCTACATGTCATCTGTAGACAACACTAAAGACAGCTCATATAATGGGTTGTGATGATACAGTCGGCTACAGGACTGTAAACAACACATAATCTTTTAATGCTTTTATTGGTTCTGCTGATATAGTCGGCTACAGGATTATAGACATCACATTTCTCTCTCTTCATTCTCTTTCATCCACGTCAGCTTAAATCTTACGTGGCAGATGTTATAGACAGCTGATGTAAGTTCATTGTATATGACCTTATGCTTCAATTTTCTGGTCCTTTGCTCTTCTAAATACTTCCTTAGAAGCACGCCAGCCCGACTTCACAAGTGCACATTTCTATTGATTTATTCGCATATTTCAAGTGCTCTTGCTGCTTTCACTTTTTCTGCTCTTTTTAGTATTTGTATTTCTCTTTTCCGGTCTTCCTTGGTTCTTAAGAGCATGTTGTTTAAACTCATACTACATATTTTTGTGGTGTATTCTTGGGCCTTATTTGCTAATGAAGTTTATGTTATCGATGTTTATTTTTCGCCATCATAGAAGGTTGAATGAATTTAAGTGGTATATTTGCAAGTGAGAAAAGAATTATTCCATTATAGCCTATAGGTTGTAGGGCCATTATTTGGATTTCGCTCCAGGCCTCCCAAACTGTAGGACCGGCCCGCAGGAGTACTAGCATACAGGGGAGGGGCTATTAGGTTTGAAGCACCTCACCAAATTTTGGTAATGTCTCGAAGAATTGACCACCATTTGTTTGGTTTGAGCCAAAATTCAGTAACACGGAAGAAATCTAACACTACGTGGGCAATCTAAGGGCAGCCAAATCGCTAAGGCCAATTTTTTGGTATGCCCATGATCCAAACACCATTCATTTGCCTAGGTTTTCGCATTGTCCGAGTTTTGGTATTGCCAAAGTAAATTTTTTTGTAACTTTGTTTTACATCAACCTTTTTCAATAGCTATAATCGGATTACCATGACATATTTTTTTTTAAAAAAAATGAAACTACGACATATTTCCAGATTTGTAGTATTACTCAGGACCGGAATAGACTAGGTCGAGGCGTAGAGCACTTGGTTGTGCTGCAAGCTGGTCAAAAATAAAGATGCACATCTCCTCCTGCGTACTTAAAAAGATCAGACATCCAATTATTAGCATTAACAGTTTAACACAAAAGGATGCTATTCGGGAAAGAACAATGGAGAAGAGCCCAATGCCATTGGGTACACTCCCTCTATATCCATAGCTAAGGCTGCAATCGGAGCTAATACAAATGAATATCGTTCATCATGTATTATATTCTATATTTTTTTTGGAGTTGGATACTCATTTCTTCATCTCGTATTTACTCGCGAGCCTTCGGTCGGACGGATATTATCCGCTTCTTTTGCACTCATATACATAACATTAGACAGTAAGATGTAATTAGAGCGAACACGGAGAGACTAATAATTGAAATATCGAAGTAAAAACACTCGTCATCTCTTGCCTTCTCAGATACCACAACCCACATATTTGTTATACTGTTTCTAAGTGAAGTCACAATAGATTTTCCTTGTACGACCTGCCATATAAACACATATAGATGAATATCGCTCATCTCGTATTATATTTTTTTCTCAAATTAAACAAGAATAATATCAAATACCTATTTATCCCTTCTATATTCGCTCCGTTCTTATCCTCCCCGTAGCACTCTACAGTCCACACTCCGCACACAGCCGCTCACCCCGACATCGTTACCATGCATTCATTTCATGCCTTCCTCGCCTCTCCCCCGAAAACTTGCACAATCTCTCTCTAAAAAGAAAAGCCGTTTAAAAAAAACCGAAGCAAAATAAAGGAGCAACTCACCCACCCAACCACCCGCACAGCAACGCTGCCTCCTCTGCTCCCGCGGCCGCGCTAGCTCACGCCACCTCCTCCCCGACCCCATCTCCTCCGGCCCCCGCGAGCTCCTTCCGGACGCGCCGCCGCATCCGCCTTGCCGCGGGCTCCCCGCCGAGCCGCGTCTCGCCGGCGCGAGGCGGCCTTGGTGAGATGTCGCGCCACCCGCCTCGCCTCCTCTGAATTATACGTTTCTCGGGGTCTGGCTGACGTTACGGTGTCGCTGCGGGGCCAGATCTGCGGAGCTGGGCATGGGGTGAGCAGATCGGGAGGCGTCTCGGTCTTCTCCTGCTGAATTGTGGTCGGGGCTCGTCGAGTAGGAGGCGGAGATGGCGAATTCCGGCGCCGCGGGAGGCTCAGGTTCGGTTCCTTCGCTTCGCTCGCTGTTTCTGGCTTTCCGTGCGTTTCCTGGGCTGGTTTCTGCTTGAATTGAGCTGCTTCTGTGGTGAGTAATGAGTTGCTGGGTGGATGCTGAGGGAGTAGAGACGTGAACTTGGGTAGTTGACTCATTTGTTTGGAAGAGAGGTGCTGAAATTGCTTAGAATTCGAGGCGACTCAGCATTGTTCTAGTAAAAAAAGGGGCCTCCCCCCCTCTTGGTCTTTAATTTTGTTGTTTAGGTTGGAGGATTGTTGCTTTCGCATGGCTCGAGGGAGAATTTGCAATTTCGCTAGTCTGGCCGATACATTATCTACTCGTTTGGATCTGTCAAATGGGGAAACAGATACGCAATTATGTATCTGGAATCCGGTTTTGTTTGTCTAATTACAGTGTATTTGGTTCTAAAATTCTTAGGCCCATTTTGGAACGCGGGAATTATTCCCGATTCCTGGGGAATTGAACTGTTTGATGTGAAATTCCTGCGAAATTCCCATGAAATAGGGCCTTATGGTTAGCTTGATAATTAGTGCTACCACGTAGATGCAAATGGGAAAGTGGTGGATCTATGCATGCAGTGCTACTCCTACGTTAGAATTGTGCAGTAATTATGGTTCAGTTAATTCATAATCAACGGATATAGTTTGTTACCATAAAACCAGAAAAAAAGCCCTTGATTTGCACGCTTGCACTCTTGATGATTTTTATTTTAATGCCTTCGTGTAGGGAGTTCTAGCGACGCGTTGTACAGGGAGCTTTGGCATGCTTGCGCTGGGCCGTTGGTCACAGTGCCTCGCCAAGGCGAGCGGGTTTACTACTTCCCCCAGGGTCATATGGAACAGGTATATCTGTTCATATGTGTATTTGCTTTTCTTGATGTCCCATCATCAAGGAGTTTGCTGCTTAAAATTTTTCCTTTCTCCACATGTTAGAGTGGCAATATGGTTTTATTTCTGCGGAAATAGAGTTCTTTTTTGTCTGTCTTGTCTTTTGAACTGATCATCAAATGTTTCTTCTATAGCTTGAGGCGTCTACAGATCAACAGCTTGACCAGCACTTGCCTTTATTTAATCTACCATCTAAGATCCTGTGCAAGGTGGTGCATGTAGAACTTAGGGTAAGTGTTTTGACCCCTTATGGTCTGGTGTAGTCTCCCTTCATGCAAGTTTCACTGGAATGTTTGGAATGTAACTGGGATCCTGTAATTTGCTTACTTGTTTTCCTCTGGAATGCAGGCTGAAACTGATTCAGATGAAGTTTATGCTCAAATTATGCTGCAACCAGAAGCAGATGTGAGTAGTCTCTCTTATTCATTTTCCTTCTGGATCTTAGTTTCCTCTTTCTGCACATTCCTGTAATATAGTACTCTTGTTCACATCATGTAGTCTTTTCATTCTTGCGATTGACTTATCTAATTCTATTGCATGGTCATTTTTATATGTATATGCTCTGATTTGTTTCCCTGAATTCGCCTGATTAGCTAAGTGAACACACCAGCCCAGATCCTGAATCTCATGAACCTGAAAGATGCAATGTCCACTCCTTCTGCAAGACTTTGACTGCTTCAGATACAAGCACCCATGGTGGATTCTCAGTTCTTAGGAGGCACGCTGAAGAATGTTTGCCCCCACTGGTTAGCATAAAGAGCATTTTATAACTGCATCCACTTGTAGATAATCATATTGGATATTTTGTTACGTGTAACATCTGTTGTACGTGGTATGTTTGTCTGTAGGATATGACTCAGAATCCACCATGGCAAGAACTGGTGGTTAAGGATCTCCATTCAAATGAATGGCATTTCCGTCACATCTTCCGAGGTGAGTTTGTAATCTCACCATCTGCTTAAAACTGCGTTTCAATTTTTAGTATTGCTGAATTGTTGTTATAGCTCTGGTGCGGTATTTCATTTCAGTTGTATTTAGTTCCCTTCCCCGCTTCCAAAAAAGAAAAGGTTCCCAAAAATTTTCGATGTCATGCAGTGATCTAGGTTGTTATGTCTCATAAAGGGTTTTGTCTGTTGTTTCTTTTAGGACAACCTAGGCGGCATCTACTTACAACTGGCTGGAGTGTTTTTGTTAGCTCAAAAAGATTGGTTGCTGGTGATGCATTTATCTTTCTGAGGTATGCCATAGCATCACATGTTGAATCCTGGTTTAGCACATTTGCATTTGCCTCCTGGCTCTGCTGAATTCTGGATGAACCTTCAATTATGATTACTTCTGCTAATCGTTGTTCATCTAACAGAGGTGAGAATGGAGAGCTACGAGTCGGTGTAAGGAGGCTCATGAGGCAACTAAACAACATGCCGTCATCAGTGATCTCAAGCCACAGCATGCATCTTGGAGTCTTGGCAACTGCATCCCATGCCATCTCAACTGGAACTCTCTTTTCTGTTTTCTACAAACCCAGGTTTGGTTCTTTTCATTTTATACCCTCTGTTGTGCAAAGCTTTCTGTACCTCTGGTAGTTTCTTATGTTGTGGTGTACTGTACTTTGTAAAATAAACTAAATGTGCTGTTATCAGTTTGCCTGAGATGACCCCTTCGATGTCTGTTCCACTGCACATTGGATGTTTTTATTTGTAGCATTACAATGTTTCTATGTTATGAAAGTATTTCTTGTGATTTTGCCCTATCAGGCCTTGTTTCTTGTGCTAAGCATATGTTGTCCTACTAGTTATTGATATGTCGAAATATGTGTCCATTGCAAACTTATGCAGTAAAACTTACATTAGTTATCTAATTTTATTTCAGAACAAGTCGATCTGAGTTTGTCGTGAGTGTTAAGAAGTACCTCGAAACTAAGAATCACAAGATGAATGTTGGAATGAGGTTTAAGATGAGATTCGAGGGCGATGAAGCTCCTGAAAGAAGGTGATTTCAGATTTATTTCCCAATTCCCACACACTGATGTTTCATTGACTCAGAAATTGTGTGGGCGCATCTCATGTATATTTTCTTCACGGGTTGCAGGTTTAGTGGGACAATTATTGGTGTGGGGAGCATGTCAACATCTCCATGGGCAGATTCTGACTGGAGATCTTTGAAGGTAATCAATATTTTTGAATTTGTGGGCAGAACTCAATTTTTCCTTTGCTCCTGCCACTGAAATATTTCAAGAAATATGTCTAATGCAAAATGCTTACAGTTGTATTGTCATGTTTTCTCTTCTATCTTTCAAGATCTCAACCCATGTGTACACCACTGACAGGTCCAATGGGATGAGCCTTCTGCTGTTCCCCGTCCAGATAGAGTTTCACCATGGGAACTGGAACCACTTGTTGCAACTAATCAGCAGCCGCCTCAGCCTCCTGCAAGAAATAAGCGTGCACGACCTCCTGCTTCACCTTCTATTGCTCCAGAACTCCCTCCAGTTTTTGGTATGTACTTACTAAGCTATTGCTACAAATTGCTGTTCTACTTAATGCCAACAGTACTCAGTGTAGTGTAGGGATAGAAACCTTATCAGCTGTACTGTCTCTTTAGTTATTGCTCTGACATATCTAACCTTTTCTATATTTATCTCAGGTCTGTGGAAATCCCCGGCTGAATCTACGCAAGCTTTCTCATTTTCGGGACTACAACGAACTCAACTATATCCTCCGAGCCCCAATTCAATCTTATCATCATCATTGAATGCTGGATTCACTCCAAAGAATGAGCCGCCCAGTCTAACCAACAACCATTTTTACTGGCCAATGCGAGACCCAAGAGCTGACTCCTACTCTGCTAGTGTTAACAAAGTTCAACCGGAAAGAAAGCAAGAACCTACTACGGCTGGCTGCAGATTATTTGGAATTGAGATAAGCTCTGCTGTGGAAGCAACATCACAAGTGGTTACTGTTTCTGGTGTTGGTCAAGACCAAGCAGCTGCCTCAGTAGAGGCCGAGTCTGATCAGCTTTCGCAACCATCCCATGTCAACAAATCTGATGCCCTAGCAACAAGTAGCGAGCGTTCTCCTCATGAGACTCAGAGTCCGCAAGTCAGGAGCTGCACCAAGGTGATGGTCCGTTATTATATTATTATTTTTCTAGGTGTTGATCAAAGCCCTTTTGTAGATGGCAGTGTAATTGATAATTGTTCTTCCTGCAGGTAATTATGCAAGGAATGGCAGTTGGAAGGGCAGTGGACTTGACAAGGCTACATGGATACGACGATCTTCACTGCAAGTTAGAAGAGATGTTCGATATCCAGGGTGAGCTGTCTGCCAGCCTCAAGAAATGGAAGATTGTTTACACTGATGATGAGGACGATATGATGCTGGTTGGGGATGACCCTTGGCCGTATGTACCCTTATATCCCTTTGCAATTAGTTCTGTTTTGATGTCCTCGATTCCTAACTGATCACATTTGGATCATTTGCTACCTCAGTGAATTTTGCAGCATGGTGAAAAGGATATACATTTACTCCTACGAGGAGGCCAAGCAGCTGACTCCCAAGGCCAAGCTGCCGGTCATTGGTGACACCATCAAGCCAAGCCCGAACAAACCATCGTCCGAATCTGACATGCCACAGAGTGACCTGGACAACAATGCCCCTGTTACCGATAAGGACTGCTGAATGCTAACTCGGCCCTATCTTTTACTCTTCTTTTTTGGGATGCTGATCATGGGGGCCAATGCCCATGATCCTTGAGACTGCTAAGAGTTATCTGTTGGTTGCTTCGCGGGCCTGAAGGACGTCGTCCCCATCCATCTACCTTGGTCCGTGCATCATGCATTTGGCTGCCGTTGGACCGGTGGGAGGTCCCTTGCCAACAAGGATGGCTGGGAGGCAGCACTGCCTCGCATGCCATTCCCTGTGACATCCATCCGTCTTTTTATTTGCTGTGTCTGGTAGGAGGCATGGCATTCTTGGCCGGTACTCGGTTTTGGTTTGGGGAAGAGGACTGGTAAAACCTGCAAGATGGGAGTGAGGGTGGCCGCATCTCCTCACCCAGTAAATAGGAGTATTTACTGTTATTGAGTAGTACATATCAGCATCATGTTCCTTGCTACCTTCCTCCATGTAGTATAGCATCTGCAGTTAGTCTCCCTGCATTGTGTTCAGAGCTTCGGTGTCGGATGCTTTCGGCGCCGCGCGAACTGTTGTTTTATTCCGGCAACATCCCCTTGTTTTTCCTCTACGGTGTGCTGCCGTGCTGGGTGGAGGTGCTTGGTGTTATGCTTTTGGAAGTTGGAACATTTGCTAGCACTAGTATCTTGTGCTTGCGTGCTTGCTGCTGCCTTCTGAGTTCTGTCTCGTTGTGGAAGCCAATCTGTCTATCTGTATATACATATGAATGAACTGAACTGAACTGAACTAATGCCTCGATTTTCGATGCCCTTCTAATCATTGTGATGCTTTTGTGCTTTTGCCTCGTGGAGCAGCAGCCATGTGCTGCCTTGTGAGGATCTACTGATCTCCAATCCAAATTGAGGCTTGTTTGTCGGAATGATCGCTCCGACCTGCAGCATCTAGCACGAGGGAAGAGGGTTTTTAGTTGGTACCATGGTCTTTTCTCTCCTCTTGGTAACGGCAGTGGCGGACTAGGCTTTATTTTTAGGTATGGCGGCATTACAAGCGCAAACCAAAATGTATTATTCAAAAGCAAAATAACCCATATGCAATGCAAATTATATTGCAATTGCACTAATATGAGTATATAAAACTAAATAGTATCAACAAGTGAAGATAAAGATAGGACATCGAAAAATACCCTATTGATGAAACTTAATTAAGAACTTGTCACTAAGTTATCGAACATAATAATTTGAACAAAGATAATACATAGAAGAAGCAACTTGTCAAAAAATAAATGGATTAATAGTGTCACGATTAGTTGATCATAATAAATTATAAAAGATGAAAAAAAAGAGAGAAGCCAAAAGACATACCGCTAAAGCACTAATTACAATTAGGAGAACGGGGCAATTTCATTCTCCGAGATTTCATGCCTTGAAACCGTTTCTTAATTATATCACGATCAAGTCATTTGAATATCTCTCGTTCGATATAGCACATCATCAAGTCATTTAGCCAATCATCGGATATCTTATTGTGCAAATCGGTCTTGATAATATTCATAATCGAGAAGATTCTTTCAACCAATGTTGTTGCCACCAGTAGCAGCAATGCTAACTCAATGAGGCGGTAGACCAATGGAAATACAATGTCTTTCGGTTTCAACCATCTTCATGGCCAGACTTCCAAGATTGTGACAAACAATAAAATCATCAATTCTTTGCACATGAAGAATGAATGTTTCAAGTTGATCCCTTATAGTCGCACGATCAGCAATGGAGAAATCATTATCATATAACTCCGTAAGTCGAGCAATCTTATCCACATCGAACTTAGAGAAAGAATCTCTTGGATCAAGACAAGAAAAACATACAAGTAATTCCGAAGATACCTCATTGAAGTGATGATCCATCTCTGTGGTAATAGCATCAATAGCTGCAAAGAAAGTATCAACACGATAATGATGGTCTTGAGTTACTGTGATCCCATCCCATCTTGATCGGCCCTATCTTGGTATTGCTTCATCTATATTTGGCACCAGAATCTTATTCGCATCACAAAATATTTTGACTTCTACATATAATGGCTCCCAGCTGCCTATCCTCAAGTTGGTCAAACGTGCTTTCACATCAACAAGCAATGACATGGCCTGAATAATGTTCCGATCCTTCCTTTGCAAGACAAAAGATAACCCATTTGTAATGTGAAACACTTTCAACACTTGGTAATAGCATCAATAGCTTGCTCATCTTGACTTGACACAAATTCACACAATCACTTAATCAATCAATCAATGAATCACAGTAACACAGTATCGCACAATGTTCAACACTTCAACTAAACACTTGATTAGTTGAACATAACAGTTGAACTTGAACTCACAGCTGAACACAAATACACAATCACTTGGGAGTGGGAGTGCAGACGACCGGGAGGCGAAAGCCAGAGTGGAGAGAACTATCTGCGCCCGTCGCCTTGGCCTTGCATTGGCCCCTTGTGGCTATGACTTGCCTGGCGCCGCCACGCCCTCGCCTCTTGCCCTTGGCTCTTGCCTTGCCAAGCTGCCACTCTGACACCGTGCACCCTCGCGCCCGGCCGTGCCATGCCTTGTCTTGGTCATTCCCTCGCTTCTTGCCACCACCCGCCTGCTACGCTCTCTTCGCGACCTCGAGCCGTGGCTGGCTAGGTTAGTGCCGCCTTAGCTAGGAGGAGGAAGGAGCTCCATTGCATGCGCAGCAGGCCTTGGCATCCTCCTTGAGTGAGTTGAGACTTGAGCCCTTGTCTAGTTGTGCTGGGCTGGGCTCTTTTCTTGGGCTGCTGGGCTGTCCACGTCGGGGAGGGAGGGTGTTGTCCGCACCGGGTGGGAGCTCGGTATTTGCTGAGCTGGCTTTGAAGGGTGAGCCATACAGGTATGATATCCTAAGCTAAAGCAAAAGTTAGCACCGCTCCTAACTCTAATCCTGATACCAAATGTGGTACCGATACCAAGTATTTTTTTGGATCCTTGTACTACCGCTCGTCATGGCCACTGTCCTTGTCACCTCCACCATCCTCCTCTTCGCCATCGTTGGCGCTTGCTGGTGCCCCACGAACACCTACCTCCTTGTCCTGGTTGACGCCACCGTCTTTGGATTTGGCAAAGGTTGTCATGGCGTCGCCTAGGCGTCCAAGCTCCATGGAGGGGACGATGCGGAGGAGCGCCTTGCCTTGGCCATCTAGGCGGGCGCCAAGTCGTTGAGGCGTTCGTGGCGTCCAAGGCATTGATCTGGGCGGACGCCTTGTCGAGTCTGAAGAGGATAAGGCCCGAAGCCGAAGGCGTACCTAGCATAAAATTGGAAGTGAGGCCAAAGGCCCAAAGCCAAGCATCGAACGCTCGAAGGCCCCGAACCCTAGTCACTGAGTGCTGGCTAGCCGTCGCTGCCCCTCGGCCTCACCGCGCCAGCTGCCAAGTAGGCCCTCTCCTCCGCTCCCTCCACTCCCGCCGCACCCGCCGCCTCCCTCCCGCCGCGTCGCTTCCCTCCCTCCCGTGCTCCCGCGCCACCTCCCTCCCTCCCGCGTTGCCTCCAGCCCTCCGCGTCGCCTCCCTCTCATCGCGCCGCCTCCCTCCCGCCGCGCCACCCTCTGGCCTCTGGTCCCCTCCCCCCTTCTTCTCCCCTCTGTTACTGAAGCTTGCTAGTTTCTACTGATGTGTCATGTGTGATTAAGTGATTGTATGCTACTGCTACTGAAGCTTGCTACTGAAGTAGTTGCTACTGAAGCTTGCTAGTTGCTAGTTGCTACAATAGTTTAAGAATGAAGTCCAAATTGCTACTGAAGCTTGCTACAATGCTACTGAAGTACTAATGTTATATGTGTGATACTGTGATCGTGTGCTACTGCCTACTGATGTGTGTTGCTAGTTTGCTACTGACTAGTGTTGCTACTTGCTAATTGTGTAGTGTAGACTTGTAGTTGCTACTTGGTATGAAGTAATGATGTGTTGTGATTGTGTGCTACATTGCTAATGATGTGTGATTGTGTATTTGTGTGCTAGATTGTTGGTGTTGCTAACTTTCTACTTACTACTGATGTGTCCGCAGACTGAGCAATTTGATGGAAAATCAGAAAGAGCAAGGCGGTGACAATGTTGAGGCAGGTGAGCAGCAGACTGAGCGATATGATCCAAGTAAATATCCTAAACGAAGGGCAAAGTCCAAAGATCCTAGGTGGCAGTATGGTTTTTGGCTAGATTTGAGCAACAAAGATAAGGTCCAATGCAAGCTTTGTGGAGTGGTTGTTTCTTCGAAAATCAAGAGGCTTAAGCAACATCTTGCCGAGGGCTTTGGAGATGTAGAGAAATGCTCCAAGACAACCACAACCATCATGAGAGAGATGCAGACTACCTTAGGAAGGGGGCGAGGAACAAGCCAATCAATTATGATGATGATGATGATGTAGAAGAGGCACAAGAGGAAGCACAAGAGATCGATGAAGTTGACCAACCACAAGGAGAAGTAACACATTCATCAAAAGGCTCTTGACCTTCTTTTCGGGTAGGCCGACTAGAGGGGGGTGAATAGGCGGTTTTAAAATTTTCTTTGTCTAAAACCGAGTTTTATGTGGAAATATAAATCAATTCGGTTTTGCACAATTAAAGCCTAAATCAACTAGTCTTTATTACGTGCACCAACAATATGAGACTATATAAAAGATAACAATCATACACATACAATTAAGCAATTTAATACAAGAAATGTAAATTGCAATATAGTAAAGCATAAGAAATCAAACCACAATGACACAACGATGTTTTACCGTGGTGATCGA
This sequence comes from Phyllostachys edulis, assembly GCA_036346405.1. Classification (NCBI taxonomy): domain Eukaryota; kingdom Viridiplantae; phylum Streptophyta; class Magnoliopsida; order Poales; family Poaceae; genus Phyllostachys; species Phyllostachys edulis. The sequence goes on from CM070548.1 coordinate 63,830,078, forward strand.
AGACTTGTCGGTCTCCCCTAATCCACGTTGAGGTAAGCCCAAAATCAATTGGATCGGTTCCACGAATTAAGCCAAACACATCCGAAGTAAGTCCAACCACTTGGATCGGTTCCAACAAGAGCCAACACCTCGATCCACTAGGGTTGCTCATCCTCCACTCCAGAGATGGCGAGCACCAAGCCACTCACAAACGCCCGGGTCTTCTCACAACCTTCTTTGAGAAGATCACTGAACCACGACGCCTCTACGTCATCTAGGTGTCGGCAAACACCAAGAGTAACAAGTCTAAGACTCTCACTTGAACTAATCAAGTGTCTAAGCTCAAGTGGATACACAATCCACTACCTAATGCAACACATGCACTTAGGGTTTGCTCTCTAAGCTCACTATGTGCAACACATGCACAAAAGAGATGAGTGGGCTTGCTCTTAGCTCAATGGAAATGAATATGGCACCAACCCCTCTCCCACAACCAGCCAAGGTGGGTATTTATAGCCCACACACAAAAACTAGCCGTTGGGACAAAGTCTGCTGAAAAATCAGCACAATCGGTACTATCGCCGTTCAACGGCCGGTATTACCGCTCGATGGTTGAACGGTCGGATCAGCCGCACACAGCGCTCTGAACTAACCGTTGAAAAAGCGGTGTGGTACTACCGCCAACCAACATGCGGTACTACCGCTGAGGCCGGTCGTACCGCTCACCAAGGGCGGTACTACCGTTTCTCAAAAGACCCAAAAGGGTGCTCTCTAGAAAATACGTCTGCTCACAATTGAAAATACGGTGTGCGGTCGTGCATCAAGGAATGCGGTACTAGTGCGGCAAGGATTTGCAATCAAACTTACTAGGCGGCTCGGATCAAATGGGCGTTCGGATGCGTGTTTTAACCGCACGATTGGGTCACTTTCGGACGGTCCAAACGGCACACGGTAGTACCGCCGAAGGAAATGCAGTACAACCGCGATGCGGTAGTTTCACCACGAGGTCTCCGGTACTACCGCACCTCAACAGAGCAACTCATGCTCAAAGGCATCGTTTTGTAAAAAATGTACCGCCAACAATAAATCGGAACGACCAGGTTGCAGTAGTACCGCACCACGAGCCGGTCGTACCGCTGAGCGGTAGTACCGCAAACAACAAGTTGGTATTACCGTTTTTCCTGAGAAAGCTGCAGTTCACATCAAAAACAAACTCAATTGCAAAATACATTTGACAATTGATGAGTGATGCAAACAAGGGTTCAAAAGACAAGATTCTCAACAAGTTGCAAAATACATTTGCCAACTTTTAGAATCAATGCCACAAGGAATAGGGTACATGGACTTAAACCATTTGCAAAACACATTCACAAACTAAGTCACATGCTACAAGGATTATGCGTGAGCTCCGACTATTTGCAAAACACATTCACAAATATTGGTAATACGCTAACGAGAGCTAGTGCAAACACAATGAGCTATCAACACATGACATACTCAAGCTACTAGTCAAAGACCCCTCTTAATAGTATGACAACCTATACTAGCAATCTAGTCTTCCATCAAACACCAAGACCGGTAAAAGACTAGGAACAAATCCTTAGCCCTAGCTAGTCATACCTTTGCATTGCACATCCTCTTGAAGCTTGATGACGCACATCTTCACTTCAAGTCCGGGTTCTTGACTTGATAATCATCAACACATGATGATTTCCTTTACTTCGTGATCTTGACTTGATAATCATCAACACATGATGATTTTCTTTACTTCGGGATCTTGACTTGATGCTCATCAACACATGATGACATTCTTCATCCCGAGTCTTGATATGCATCAACACATGATACATCCTTCACTTGCCCTCCATCAACACATGACAGATCTTCTCTTGACTTGATGATCAACTCATGATCATCTCCTTTTCTTGAACATCATCAACACACGATGATTTTCCTTTTCTTTGAGATTGATATGCATTAACACATAATGCATCTTCTTCTTGAACTTTGACTTGATGCTTATCAACTCATGATGTCATCCCAAGTCATCATCATCATGGAACATAACCTATTCATCTAACCCATGGAAAATGTTAGTTTCACAATATGATTGTCATTAATTACCCCAACATACCATTAACTCATAATTGTGGGACAAGAGACTCCAATCTTTCCCTCTTTGGTAATTGATGACAACCACTTCAATTTCAAATAATTGAATATAGATAAATATGAGTATGTATAAACTACACAAGTTATGTATACTCATATGATATGTTTCAAAGTAAAGATCCTTAATATATGTGTATATAAAGGAATATGGATCAATACTTATGAAACCACAAAACACAGAGTGAACTCCCCCTAAATGTGTGCATACACAAATGTATAATAGAACCAAATGCACATATTCAAGTTAGACTTTTGGTGGAGTTCAACCTATATTTTGGATCCGAGGAATGCAACAAGATATAGGAATATGATGTCGAATGCATACCTTTTTGATTTTCACATTTATATCCAACTGAGACTAAACAATAGGTATAACAATAGAAGTGTTAGTCTCATAAGTAGATTTGTCATTAATAACCAAAATACTCTATTAACTCATAATGGTGGATCTAGATTCTTCACACAGTACTAAGGCCAACTCCAAGTTCTGGACAGCTATGAAAAGGATGCTAGCAGCTGCAGCTCTTCAATCCAAGAATGCCAAGAAGCCTTCTTCGGTGCTTCCGAAGGGAACTAAAGTATGCTTCGGAAGCTTCCCCATGAGGTGGTTGAGGAAAGAGATGCAAGGGGGAAGAAACAAACATGCATGGAGCGGTTTAACTCTAAGGTCACCAAGGAAGATAGAGACGGATACAATGAATACATAGCATATTTTTTTCTACTCGAATGGTATACCCTTCAATGTCGCCAAGTCAAGGTCCTTTAAGGTAATGGTTGAGGCCATTGGGCAAATTGGATCCAGCCATATTGGTCCAAGTTATCATGAGTTGAGGAAACTAGGGTTGCAAAAGGCAAAGAAGAAAATAGACGTTTTGAGGAAGACGCATGAGTTAGCTTGGAAGGAGTATGGCTGCACTATCATGTCAGATGGGTGCACTGATAAAAGAGGACGACATTTGATTACTTTCCTTGCCAACAGCCCAGAGGGGACTTTCTTCCTAGAGTTTATTGATGGATCAAGTCAGGTGGCCGATGCAAACATGCTAGCTGACTTACTACAGACGAGAATTAAGGATATATGTTAGCGTTCAAAATGTTGTTCAAGTGATCAGTGACAAGGGTGCTAACTTCAAGGCAGCAAGCAGACTTCTAATGGCCAGAATTCCTACTATATTTTGGACCCCATGTGTTGCCCATTGCATAGACCTCATGTTTGGAGGAAATTGGTAAGATACCTGAGTTCAATAGTTGCATTACCAAAGCCAAGCGTGTCACCACTTTTATCTATAGGCATGGGAAGCTTCTTGATGCAATGAGGGATAAGACAGGGGGCTATGATCTTGTGATGCTAGCAGCCACTCGATTCGTCACATCGTTCCTAACCTTGCAGAGTTTGTTCAAGCATAGGGCTGCATTGAGAAATCTCTTTTTGGATGAGTATTGGAATATGTGCAAATTGTCCAAGTTAAAAGTGGGGAAGAATGTAGCTGAAATTGTGCTCTCTACTAATTTTTGAAAAGTTGTGCGATGCTCCAAAAGAGCAAAACAACCACTAGTTACTGTGTTGAGGATCGTTGATGGTGATGAGAATACAACGATGCCGGAGGTTTTGGTAGCTATGGATGTTGCCAAGGAGAAAAATAAAGGAAGCCTTGCAAGGCAAGGCTCTCCTTGAACGTGTGATTGGCATTATCGAGAGGCGGTGGACAGACCAAATGGAAGTGAAGCTATATGGGGTTGCACTGTACTTGAATCCAAATAAACTTTATGCATTCAAAGAGAAAGATAGTACACGTGCCCGAAATCTAAGAGATGATTTCAATGATGTTCTTTCCAAGATGGTTGGTCAAGACGACGAGGAACTTTCCACAAAGATATCTACCCAAGCTAATCATTATGAGAAAAAAACGAGCTTGCTTTGGAAAGGCACTATCAATATCAAGTCGAGGAAAAATGAGCCCAGATAAGTACTCAATTTCATTTCAATTTGGCATATTCAATTTTATTGCTTCATGAATCATGCCTTTTGCGTTATTGTAGTTGATTGGTGGGATGCATATGGTGGCGATGCATCGGACCTTCAACAATTTGCAAAGCGTCTTCTTGGTCTTTATTGCCGTCTTAGGGTGTGGCGCAATTGGAGCACCTTTGAATTTGTAAGTAGTTACTAACTAGTAGTCTAGTACTAAGTAATGTATAATAATAATTGTCTAATTGATCATTATCTAATTGAATTTATTTAATATTCTCTTGAATCTTGACTCTTTAGTTTTTTTTGTTATTATTCCTTTTAGATACATACAAAAAGAAGGAATTGGCTGGAGCACCAAAGGTTGAATGATTTAGTTTATATCAAGTACAACCAAAAGATTGCTGAAAGATTTCAAAAGATGTGTGTAGAGGGGAACAACTTTAACCCATTGATCTTTGATGAGTATGAGTGGAACACTGACTAGATTGATGCGGGTGCTGAAGATGTCCATGAGACAGAGCCAGAAAATCTAGATTGGTCACTTGTTGATGAGGTTGTGGGTACATCAAGTGCGCTCCGTGGTCGCAATCTACCTAGGCAAGCCCATGCCACAGGTGCTCCAATTGGTTATCATCAGCGACGCCGTAGTGGTGCTGCAGGTTCAAGCTCAAGGCCGATTGAAGAGGAAGGAGGCATGAGAGGGGACGAGCTTGATGAAGATTTGGAGATGGATGATGAAGAGATTGAGGATGGCTACGACGAATCTCCTCCTACTCCTACTCATAACAATGCACAAAGTGGTGTTGCAAGCCATGGGGAAGATGATGCAATTTCAGATTATGATTGCTGATGCCTTGATGGAGAGTTGTAATTGTTTTGTAACTTTGATTGTTTTTGACTCTTTGCCTTTAACTCTGTAATGCACTATGCAGTAGTAGTACTATGTGATGGTCTATCCTGGCAATGTTATGCTAGTTTTTGCTCTCAGTTTTATCATGTCAACTCAAAAGCTTATTTCATTTCATCATTTCAAGTTTACAAATATGAAATTACGATAGTCAATGCTCAATTACTCAGTATTCGGTAACCATTTTACAACTTTACATGATAATATTTGCTATCTTTCTCAATGGTAGGAACATATGACTTCAATGGCTTTGATCTTGTATTATTCTGAAGCCGCTCTTTATTGTTTCTCTCTACAACTTCATCTTGGATGGGGGTGCTTGGCTACCTGCAAAAAGAGCAAAAGAATGGCAGGCTCATCAAGGTATGCAATTGGCATTGACCTCTCTCTAATTTGTTGTTTTAGTCAAGTAGTCAAGTACTCATTAATTGAACTGCCTTAGCTCGCCTTGCCTCGCCTAGAGGACGACTAGGCGCCCGTCTGGACAACTAGGCATCCTGGAGCCTCTTAGGCGCTGTGGTCGCCAAGGTCATTGTGACAACCTTGGATTTGGCGGCCTTTGCCTCCATGGCTGCCACATCAACCACGCACACGCAATCACTGTCACCAAAGGACTCGAGGAAACTGCACGTGCCTCCGCCAACCAAGGTTGAGGACGAGGATGAGGACGTTGCGCCATGGCCATTGCATCCACCGTCTGTTGTCGTGGCCACCAGATCCATGTTGCAGCGACGACAACAACTTGGGCTAGGGAGAGGACAAGGATGCCGAGATAGGGAGGGGGAGGCAGAGGTGGCGGTTGTCGATGGAGCTCCAAATCCGGTGGGAAGGGGGCGACCGCTTCCTCTAGGTTTGTCGCCACCTTGAGATGGAGGAAGTTGCACCGCCATCTGTCAATGTACTGAAGTCGAAGAAGAAGCACGACACCGCCGCACTCCAGATCTATCGATTCGTCGACACTGGTGTGGTCGTTACCGATGGAGTAAGCCAGATCCATCGGCCTCCGTCGCTTCCAGATCTTGGAGGGGTGGGTGCGGAGGAGTGGGCGACGAGCGAGGAGGAGGGCGGTGGGAGTAGAGGAAGGGCCGTGGCCTTGAGAGGAGTGTTGGGGATGGAGGCGGAGGCATGGGGCGGTAGGTGCAGAGGGGGTGGTGGGCGGGAGTGAAGAGTAGAGAGATAGATGATAGAGGGTGAGAGAGAGAGAGAGAGAGAGAGAGTTGTTTTTTAATATGTGGTGGGAGAAAGTAAGGGACTAAACATTAGAGAGGAAAAGGAAAAACTAGCGTATATTTGATGCATCAATTCTTAGCGTCGATGGAGGTACTTACTATGGATGTCCTTAGGGTAAACCAACGTCAATCTCAAATCAATCCAAGCAAGATTCCTCAAGATGAGTTTCTTCTTGTTCTTGCTCTCTATTTTGTGATTTTGGAGCTTTCTTTGATCCGTTGGTTTTCCTTTGGTTTTTGGCCTGGATCTTGCTTGTTGTGACATGTGGGAATGCATCTAAGATCATCTTGATCATCTATTACCCACGAGCAAGTTTTTAGATCACGTTTTGGATTTGACTCGTTTTTGAAGCAACCTTCATTCAAACGGAAAAAGGTCAAAACTTTGGCAATGATCTTCACGATCATTGATTAAAATAGGTTCCTGTTGTAGCAAAAAGGACCAGACAGTAAAAGAAGGGGGGACCCCTCGTACACACGATGTGTTCGAAGAGCCCTCGAGGAGGGGATTGGTTGTCAAGAAAATATGATGTGTATTAATGCTCTGAAAAAAGCCCTCTTTGTTACATGGGGATGGAGAGCTATTTAGAACCAAAATAGCAGGATACATGAGGTTATATAAGCACCCCTACAAAAGTACTACCAATGTAGGGACTACAGGGTCCTTTCCTACCCCTATGTGTAGCCTTTGGTCCACCTGTATCCTTCCTTTCCTTCGGCCGGGTCTCCTCCGAACACCCTTTGAATGCTCTCCGAGCGTCCTTCGGCTGCCACTTCGGAAGACCCTTCTCAGGCTTCGGGTCGAGTCACCCTTCGGCGACCTTCTGGAGGCTTTGGGCCGAGGCACCCTTCGGCGACCCTCCATAGGCTCGGGCCACCCTCGGGGCACCTACTGTAGCCTCGGGACTGTTTTGTCAGGTTGGTGGGGCCGGTGGGCTGCCCCTACGACAAGCCCCTCGCGGTCGATGCCTTACTTCGTCAGGGCTGAAACCACGCCTTTGCCCCGAAGGGTCCAGGCTGTAACAGCCCAAAAACTCATATTTGTAAAAATGAGGGATTTCTAAAATCTTTTTTGTATAATGTCTATTGTCATCCGTTTGCCTGCATCTTTGAGCTTTACTTAAGGACATTTTGCATCTCCTCTGTTCCCATGACTTTATCTACCATCCTGTCAAATTGCCTTTTCTTAAGTCTATCTAATTTTTCTTCCTTCTCTCCCTACCTCCTGTAGTTAAAATATTGGTTAGCCCAGTGTCTAATCCTACACGTCGCCCCGTGCACCACTCTCCTGTTCCTCTGACCAGCAGTGGTCAAGACCGGGCAGCCGTGCCTCTCACTCGTGCGTTGCGTGCGCCGGGTCAAAGCCACGGCCTGGTGTTGTCCATCGGCCATTAATAGCCATCCCCTCGGATGTTATTTAGCTACCCTACCGTCCACAGCCTCACCTACTCCTCGTCGAATGTGCCGAGGTGCATGCACATATTTTGCTCCAAGCCCCATAGTGCTCTCCTTGCCATTCGGTGTTAGTCTCACTTCCTTCCTCTCCCAAGAGAGCTTGAGCTCTAGCAGGCTCAGCGCTCATCTCATCCAAGCGCCACCCGTCGCGGACCTTCATCACGAAACCCATCGAATCTTGCAAGACCTCCTTGAAGGACCAGCTGCCTACCCCATGGCGCTACACTGAAGATTGAAGACCACCCCTTTTTCCTCAAGTCGCTCCTGCAGCGCGGAGTTTCTCTCTTTGTCTTGGTCCACCGACAATGGCTCAACTCCGACCAGCTCATTCCACCAACTCCGTGCCGGTATATTCCTAATGGCCAGATACTCCTCCTAGTTGAGCTACCCTGTTCTTTCTCTAAGGTTTCTCTGGTTCTTCCTCTAGCTCTTGCTCTGGTTCGATTCGATTGCGTCAAAGCAGTCAAGCCCTTGTTCTTTCAACCACTACTGTGTAGTCGAATACTTCTCTCATTCGACTACGCACAGCTTAACACTATCAAGACCTCCCTTTTTTACAAAGACCACCCTCGTAATCAAGACCACCCCCTTGGTCATGACCTCCTATTTTGAAAAGACCACCCTCTTGGTCATGACTGTTGGAATTAATCCTCCAAGCATTGGTTTTATTCAATCCTATTTTGAGTCGAAGTCAGTTAGTAGATGAGTCCGAGACATACTTGTAGAAAATGTGTCCAAGTCTGGTGTTGAGTCCTTGTACTCAAGCCTATATAAGAGTCTTATATCGATGTAAGAAGTCGAGAGTTGAGAGAAGCAATAAAACCAAAAAGTGGAGCAATTGCTCCGAAACCAATCGTGTATTTTTTCCACCTCGAGCCTTTGTTCACCGACCACTATTCATCAAGTCTTTGCTCATGCGATTCTTGTTCACTGAACACTATTCATCTGAGTCTTGTTTAACCGGGTCTTTGGTTGAAAGGTTCTGAGCTGCTTTCGTAGTTGTAGGGAGGAGGATTGACTACATCTGATGCGTAGAGTTTGGGTTTGGTCGCGGAGAGTTCCGACCAATCGGTCGTAGGTGGTACGACCACAACGAGCTCCTAGTTCTGATATTTCTCGACCTCCCGGTCGTATCCTTTTGCAACATTGTAGCCCCTCGGCCACCAATAATCCTCGACCACCAATGCGACCCTCGACACTATAGTTTGCTCGCCCCTCGGATCCTTTGACCACTAAGTCTTTGACCTTGATGGTCTATGCCTTCAACCACAATGGTCTCGGCTTCAACCAAATTAATTTGACCACCTTGGTCTAGTACTTTTGGTCTAAGTTTGCATTCTTTGGGATTATAATAATGAATTGGGCCTTTACACATATGTACCCGATTCCAACAGAACCCTAGTTATCCAAGAGTAGATATGAGAGTAGTACCTCACGGGTAATCTCTCCCATCTGGTAAACATTGAAGAATGTTCCTATGGATGTTCTCTCCTCCATATTAGATTTACCGCTTTGATGCAGAAGTACTTCCTCTATCGACTTCTTTGGTTTTACTTAAATGCAAGTATTCCATTCATCAACTTCTATTAGTTATATGTAAATGCGAAGTGTTACCCTCATGAACACTGATGAGCATTGTCGAGAATCAATAATCCCCTCCTATTCATTTATCTAAAATTTCTAGCAATATCCTTTCACTTCTCGTGAGTATACCCCTTATCCATATGGTAGAAGGTCGTAAGCTTTTCCACATCTATCTCCCCAAGCATAATTCCTCCCACAATCAGTCTGTGGTAGTAAGCATTTCTGCGACCACCACCTGGTCGTGAATTCTTCTACGACCAGTCTCTAGTCGAGGGGGCTTATAGACATGTAGGCCTAGTCGACCAGGGAGTCTTCCACGCCATATCTAAGGATATGGCCTGGTCGTATTGTTGAGTTGTCGTTAGGAATGTTTTGTGCCCGTTTGAAGTGTTTTGTTTGTTTGCATAAAGTTGGACTTATTGAATTTCATTTGGTCGTTTTCAGTTACTCTTGGGTTTGATCGTAGTCTGCGTAGTTTGACTCTGACGCTGTGATGGGACCACAATCCCAACAAGAACAAGATGATCAGGCTATTGAACAGGATGATTATCAGCACGTTGAGCGAGATTATTAGCAGGATATCGAGAAGGGCGAATATCAGGATGTAGAGCTTTATTAGGACAATGACCAAGGTGAGTCAACACTTTAACCATATTGCACCTACCTTTTGCAAATTATGTTGCTTTAAATTAAGAAATTGCATTGCTATGTTTTATCAAGCTAAATTGGTCTAGCTCATAGTTAATGCCTTAAAAGTAATTGTGTATAAACTTCCAACCCTTAAACTTGGACACTATCCTTTGTCACCCTAGACTTAATGGATTACATACTAGTTAATAAGTCTGTATCTAAGTGTCATGCTTAGCCTTGCTTAGATACACTATCATGTGGGCATTAAGTTGCTGACCACAATCATAAAAACTTTGGAAAATGATTTGGGCGGTAAAATTTGGGAGCACAGCTAGTATGTTGAAGTAAATGGTTATTTTCCAAAATAAATAAAACTTGAAAACTGTTTTCAACTTGGACGGTTGGAAAGAGTGGTTGGTGCCGGGGGCACGAGAGATGATTGGTATGTGGATGTACCGCCCAAGTCAGTCAAGGACCGAATCTGGTGATGACCTCTCAAGTAAAAATAGCACAACCACAAGTCTATAATGGGTACGACCTGGCTGACTAATTTGCTTGCCTTGACGTAGATCCGCCGTTGGGTTGATTGCGGGTGGATAGCCGGGGGAGAACGAAGCCACAGGAACCACATTGGCACAAGAGGGGGCATCCCGGAGAGCCTTGGGAGGGGGCTCAGGGCGGTGGAAACCTTAGTGAACGGATGAAGTGCGTTGAGGTTGAGCATTGTAAAGGCCTTGTGGTAATCTCCCCTTGATTCACATGTCTAAGGAAACGTGTGTATATATCGAGATGATTACCTCTTGTGGGTAAAGTGTGCAAACTCTGCAGAGTAAGAAAACTATCTAGATAGCCGTGCTCACGGTCAAGAGAGGTGCTGAGAACTTGCTGGATATAGTTTTCGTTTTCATAAAACCATTTGTGAAAGAAAGGAAGGATGGGGTGGGACCCCAGGGATTTGAGAAAGGCCTGGTACGTCGGGGACCAGTGGTAATTATGGGAATACCCGAGCATTGAGTGTATGGAGCCACTCAATGGCATAGGAGGTGGGACCTCCGCTAGTACTTTATAAGTGAAAACTCATTTATGAAAATTGATTTGTTAAAAATGCTAAGTCTCAGGATTTTCCTACTACTCATCTATTTCAAACTTGGCTTTGTGCAAATAAATTTGTTAAAAATGCTAAGTCTTAGGATCTCCTTAGGAACTCCCCTGACCTCTCGGACCACAACTAGATGCCTTACGACCAGCCTTAGATGGTCTAAGACCACTACCAGATGTCTCATGACCACCCCTATGTGGTCTTAGACCAATACCAGATGCCTCACGACCACCCCTATCTGGTATAAGACCACTACCAGATGTCTCACGACCACCCCTGTATGGTCTAAGACCACTACCAGATGACTCACAACCACCCCTATATGGTCTAAGATCACTACTAGATGTCCTAGGACATCCAAAGAACCTACAGGACCTCCTCAGAATCTCTCCAGGATCACTCTCTAGGACCTCCTTGGAACCTTTCCAAGACCACTGAGGACCTCCTCCAGAACGTTTCCAGGACCTCCTCAGGACCTCCTTGGACTTCCCTTGACCTCCAGGACTTCCTCAGAACCTCCCAAGATCTCCACAAAGACCTCCCAGGACCTCCTCAGAACCTCCCAGGACCTCCTCAGGATCACTCTAGGAACAGTACATGAAGGAAGCAGTGACCGGTAGAAGGAACACCCCAGGACCTCTTCAAAGATCACTTCAGGACCTCCTTAGGATCACTCTAGAACCATCCCAGAACCTCTCCAAGACCTCCACAGGATCTCTCCGAGACCACCCAAGACCTCCTCTGGATCTCCTTCTACAACCAGGTGTGGTCATAGACTTGAACCGGTGTTTCCTGCACAACACGGCTACAACCACTGGCCTGGTCGTAGTCCTACTTGGGTTGATTATGAGTGCTGACCAAGACTGAGGAACAATAAGGCTACATGGATAGTAAAGAGTGCTAATCAAGACTAAGGAATAAGAAGGCTACATGGATAGTAAAGAGTGCTGATCAAGACTAAGGAACAAGAAGGCTACAGGGATAGTTATGAGTTCTGATCAAGACCAACGAACAAGAAGGCCAAGAACTAGGTTGCGAGCCCACAGTCGATTGCTGGTGGGCATATCGTGAGGGATTCCACACGCTGTGCTTTGGCGCTTCTTCCACTGCTGACTCTCTAAGAGTATTTGGCCGGTTCGGCCATTCCACAAGTCTAAAGCCGTAAGGTATATTTGTGCTTTGTTTAAAATTATGTAATAATTGAACAACTTTGGGATATGTATTTGAACCAACAATGTAACTATGTGTGTCGACTCTTGATCGAGGAATGACACAACCATACCTGATGGGACCCGGGTTCCAAATTTGGGGTCGACACGAGCACTGCAGTCCCCTTGACTGGCGAAGTGCTTTGTTTGTTCGAGGGTTTCTTGTTGCATCTTTCGGGTGGTGTCTTGCTTTTACATTGATGGCGGCCATTTTGGCGTCTCTTCGGGTCCTGTACGTCGTTTTTGTCATGATGGAGTCCCCTTGGGTGGCGTGCGCAGTTGGCGGCCGTTGTGTGCCATTAAGGCTCTATTTTTTTTACATATGTCGCAGTTGTACTAGTTCATGGCTCTTCGATTTTCTCGCCATTTTATCCGTTGTTCTTTGGCGGCTATAAATATGTGCGTCATCCCCCTCAAGTCGCTATCAGCTCTGATTCTATTGCCTTGTGGTGTTGCTTTCTTCGGGTATGGTGAGGCGCGGTCGGGACATTGCGGGTGATCCAGAGTATACTAGCGACTTGGGGAGGTCTACTGTGACGAGGCTTTTTCTTGAGACGCTTGTGAGCGAGGGCAAGCTCGAGGATATTATGAAGGTTCGGGCTCCTGGATCTGAGACGGTTCCACATCCCCGGGATGACGAAGCCGTTGTGTTTGTTGTGTTTATTGATGCGGGACTTCGGATTCCTTGCGTCGATCTAGTCTCCGAAGTGTTGCGGTTGTACGGGGTGGAGTCAGCGCAACTGATGCCGAATTCTATTGTGATGCTTGGTGTGTGCGAGTGGATGTTGAGGTCTACCGAGGTTGCTGCCGAGGAGGGTGAGGGTTTCCTCTTCGCTTATCTTCATGACGGGCTCTACCAGCCGAAGAAGAAAAACTTGGGTGAGACTCTAAACTTTGGCAGCGTCAATTTTCAACCGAAGGCGTCTTCTTGTGATATGTTCCTACCGTGGCGCAATCATTTGGGATCTGATGGGCGTGGAAGTGGTTTTATCACACTAGTCCGGTGGAGGATGGTCTTCGGTCAGAGGCGGGTGATTCGGTTTGGTTGCTACCCACGAGATTGTGCTTAGCTCAGGGAGAAGCCCTCCTTGCCTTCTTCTTGATACAAGCAAGCGACTTTCTACTCGGGTTTGGTGGAGGAGTTACGTGCTTTTGGGATTTGGCCTTTGGCCAAGGAGTGGAAAAATGGGCCGGGGGCTTCGAATCTGGGGCTTCCGTCTTTGACAGCGGAGGAGTGCAAGGTATGCCTTCCGTTGTGTCCCTTCGTTTGCTCGGTTTGATGCTTGCCCTAATATATGGTGGGCCTTTTCTAGTTGTGCCCATTCTTGCGAGCGGCCTTGCGCTGGAGTGCTCCTCGGCCGTGCAGGCGAAAAAGCATTGGCGTCACTGGTTGTGAGGGAACGTCGCTTGAACCGTGCATATGGTGCGTCGGTTACTCTGGATGAGCGAGCCGACCCCAACGCCGGGAAGAAAAAATGTTCCCGCGTGCCCGAGGTCGAGCTCGGGGGACCCATCACTGCGAACCCTCTTCGTGCGGTCCGCCCTTGCGATGGCGGTGGTTCTTCGCGTAACTTGGAGGCCGCTGAGAGTCCTGCCAAGAAGGTTGCCGGAGACCCTTCCCATGTGCGTGCTGAGCACTCTGTGTCCAGCAGCGCATCTTCTAATGATGGGGCCGCTTCGCACGCGGAGGATGCTGGAGCTGGGGTCATTGGGCGTACCGCATCGCAGGTGCACAAAGCGATAGGTACTATTCATTTTCTGGTTCTTGATGCGTCGGAGTCTTCGAGCAATGGCATTCGATCGGATGGTGGTAGAGGGGCCCTCGAAGGCCTTGGGGATGTGCCTGTTATGCCATAGGTGAATGTTGGTGAGTAACGCTTCCTTATTTGTTCCAAACCCTGCGCTTTCTTTGGCTTCTTTCGAGTTTTTGGTTGTTCAATGATAAGCGATGACGGTGGCAATGATGAGATCGAGGAGGCTTTTGAAATTTGTCTTGATGGGTTCGGCCGGACCTGCTGACCTTCTTGCGCCCTCTGCTAGTGTATGATGGGCTGGGTCGGTCGCCTTAGCGATTTCAAGGATTCTGATGGGTGCCTTCTCGCCTACAAAGCGATTCTTGATTCAGCCCCGCCGTGTGTGTGGGAGCTTTTTGAGGCCACCCCGCTGAAGGACATGTTTGCCGGCATTGAGGCGAATGCAGCGATGGTAAGTTTTGATTTTTACGCGTACTCGTTCTTGCACATATCACTGTTTGTGTGTGAAATTTTGCTTTGTGCGCAGACTTTGATGTTGTCTCGAGCCCTTAAGGCTGATGTTGTTGGAAATATGCCCTAGAGGCAATCATAGAGATGATTATATTTTATTATGTTCATAATATTGGATAACATGTTATCTTGTTCCTAGAATAATATTGTTAATATTTATTATCAAGTATGTGACTTGATTGTGAAACTCTATATTTCTGCGATGATTATTCTTAAACATTCCTTAGTCGGAAACATATGAGGACACATATGAATAGACTAGCATATGTATTGGTTGATGACTATGTTTCACAGGTCATGGATATGGAGATATCAAACCAATAATATGGATACATGTTAGAGAACATAATGTTGGATTAGACCCACGTTGAGACACTATTGAGATTGTTATGATTCTATGTGTCGTTAGTTGGTCTCGAGCAATGATGATGTATAATCCTTAGACCTGAGATCAGCATGGTTTCCTACATGTGTAATAGCACTCTTAGGGGTTGCCAAGCGCTACACCAATGGCGGGTAGTTATAAAGGTAACTTTTGGGTATGCTATGAAACATGCGAGAGGAATATGGTTTGATGGGATATGGGATTGCCCTCCTAACATAAAAGAGGAGATGTCTCTGGGCCCTCGTTGTGGTCGGATAAAGAAAGTGCATGGCCATGCCACTAGTAGTTGAAGTGTTCGACCACGTAAAGTTATCGACACTTTCGTCGAGAAATTATTGAGCAGATCCATGGATGACACAACATCTCACTTGGAGTTCAACGGACATCGTGAGGCAAAGGGTATACACGGTAGGTCGCTTAGATTCGATCGATTCACGGACTAGTCGTATGGAGATATGGCGGTCGTGGGCGGTGAGCGTAATCCTGAAGTGGTCGTAACACAGTCGTGAGGAGTTCTGAACTAGTCGTAACCAAATCTGAATTGGTCATATAGAGATAAGACACAGGTCGTAAGTGATGAGGACACAGTGGTAGATCATATTGCATTAAGGTTAGGTCAATATAATTTATGTATATTCGAGGAATCTCTATGTTACGCTAGGAGCCGCTTCGACTCGTGATCGGAAAGGGTTTCCAGTCACAACCGATTCGCGCATGAACCTATGGGGTCACACATAGCGGGTTAGAACAAACCCGATCTGATCGATTAAGTCAAATGTGTTGGATAGGATCCGTCCACGAGCACTATATAAGGAGATGCATGAGGTTGTTTGGGAGGAAGTTTTTACACCAAGAAACCCTAGCGCCATCTTCTGAGAGCTCTTCCATGCGACTTGGTGCTAGTACACGATGTCGGTTGTTCCTTCCTGGGCGTGTGGATCTGGTAGGCGCTCTTTGCGGCTTTTGCGCTTGAGGGCGATCCGCGATCTTCACAAGCTACGAGAGGTTCTTTGGAGGATATGATCGACTCGCGAGGACGCTGGACAATTGACTACGGCCACTACATCGATGCACTCTACATTGGACCAGGCTGCTCCAACCCTTCTTCCGCTGCTCTACGCGTCTGGTGGTAACGATCTATGATCATCTACTTACTTGGCTTCCTGGTTTGCGTCGTAGAAATTTTTGTTTGTAGCTATCGTAGCCTACCCGTGACCCAACATATGTCTCCCAGGCGTATGGGGACATTCAAAAGAGGGTGGATGATGAGCATGCTCGGAACGAGGTTTTGATGTCCGAGCGGGAGACCCTTCTTTAGAAAGTCCGGAGTTTGGAGGTGAAGTGGCGGAGGTAGGCGGGCCTTGTTGCGCCAAGCGAAGTGGCGGAAGCCAACAAGGAGCGTACTACCCTTCGGGGCAAAGTGAAGGATCTGCGAAATGTCGCGCTTCTCTCGAAGAGGATATCGATCTGAAGCGATTATCCGCCGCCGTTGGTCGATGCCTTGGGAGTCCATGGAGGCTCGGAAACGCATTGGCGGTGGGTGCCATTCCTTGAGAGAGCCACCGCTTGGTGAGATGGATATTACCTTGGGCGCCTCAAGCGGGTTGTGAACTGCGTGCTGCGGCTCGTGCTTATGGTGACCCTTTGCGAGGTCACTTGGTTGGCGACGCTTGCGACCCTTGTCAAGGCAGGGTGCGCTCACATAGACGAGATTGGCGCTCACTTCGTTTTAGCGGCTACGGCTGATGAGGTGGCTGCTGCGCACCACCAGACTCGGAAGGCGAGCAAAGTCTTGCAATGGGACTTTTGGATGTTGCGCAAACATGAAGCTGCCGAAAAGTCCTTCCGAGCTACCCAGGCCTATCAAGCGAAGGGGAAGGCTGCGGAGGAGGGTGCTGAAGTTGGCAAGCGGGGGTCTACCCACGGAGACAAGGTGTGAACTCCCCGCTTGATGTTTAGGATGCTAGGGTTTGGATACTTGTAGTTGGCGCGCTCCGCTTTTATTTGTTGTTCATCGGAGCCGCCTCTTTTTTTGTAGAGGTTGGCCTCTTTTTGTGTAACGACCTCTATTCTTTAAATGGAATACCTTCGGCCGTCATTTGGCATTGCTGGTTGTTTTGCTCTCTGCTTGATTGCTGTTTTAAAGCTGAGCCTCGTATTGTACAGGTGGAGCGATGCTTGTTTAAGCGTCTTGGCATGCAGGTCCTTGGCCGCCCGTGGGGCATAGAACTAAGAGTGTTGTTCCGACGCGTGCTTCGAAGTATGAACGAACTCTTCTATCGAAGTGGACTTTGCGTGTTTGCTACCGGGGTGTCACATGCCATGGTGCTAAATGGCAACATTGGAAGAAGGCTAACCTCTGAGGCTCTATGAAGCGTTCTTAGGTTTTCGTGCAGGAGGCTGCGAGGTTAGGAGGAGATCCGGGCTTTTGGGAGGCCTTGAGGTGTGGCATTTGTGTCTGGCGGGCCTTCGAGCCGGGCCTCCTAGAGCCGACAAGCTCATCAAAACACCCGAGGACTTAGCTCTGGCGAGGAATATCTTGGCGTTCTTGGCCGCTCGAGCCTTGGATGAGAGCTTGGAATGGGCTACATTGGGAGAGTGGGACTTTGTCCCTTAGGTATACTACGATCGTGTTGCACTATGAGGCTTGTAACGAATAATGGCGTGTATTGCTTGTGAGTTGAGTTTGTCTTTATCTTGTTTAAATGAGTCATTTGTTTGAGCGACTCCTTGTATCGTGTACTTGTTATGCGAGTGTAATAAAAAAAAAAAAAGGCGTGGTGGCCTCGTACATTATTGTTTGTTGCGAGGGGAGGCGAAGCCTCGTGCTGAAATCCCCATACTTTTTAGATAGGGCTCGGGGCCCTAACTCATTTTTGCGAGGGAGGCGGGCCTGTGTCCCCATACTTTTTTAGATGGGGCTCAGGGAGCCTAACTCATTTTTTTGCGAGGGGAGGCGGGCCTGTGATCCCCATACTTTTTAGATGGGGCTCAGGGGGCCTAACTCCAGCCCTGAGGGGAGGAGGAACCTCGTGCAGTCCTATACTTTTTAGATGGGGCTCGGGAGACCTAACTCAATTCTTGAGGGGAGGCGGGCCTGCATGATCCCCATGCTTTTTAGATGGGGCTCAGGGGCCTAACTCAAATTTTGTGAGGGGGGGCGAGCCTCATGGCAGCCCTCGGGGCCCTAACTCTTTTTAGTTGCAAGGGAGGCGGGCCTCGCGCGTCCCCATATATTTTAGATGGGGCTCGGGAGCCCTAACTCAGCCCCTGAGGGGAGGCGAAGCTTCGCGTTGTCCCCATACTTTTTAAATAGGGCTCGGGGAGCCCTAACTCAATCCCTGAGGGGAGGCCTCCTGCTCTGTCCCCATACTTTTTTAGATAGGGCTTTAGGGAGCCCTAATTTTTCTTCCCTGGCGAGGGTGACGCCGTCCCCGATGTGCTTTGGTCTCCGGACCATACCGCGCCGGGGTTCGCTTTGCGTGTCGTCATCGCCGGGGCAATCGTTGCTGCTGGTGGGATTGGCTTGGGCCGAAGGCCATGCGTGGCGGCTTTGTTTATTCACTCGTGCCTGCGGGAGGCGCTGGTGTGCATCGGGGCCGAAGGCCATACGCGGTGGCTATGTTTATACACTCGTGCCTGCGGGAGGCGCCGGTGTGCACCGGGGCCGAAGGCCATGCGCGGTGGCTATGTTTATACACTCGTGCCTTCGGGAGGCATCGGTGTGCACCGGGACCGAAGGCCATACGTGGTGACTTTGTTTATACACTCGTGCCTGTGGGAGGCATCGGTGTGCACCGGGACCGAAGGCCATGCGCGGTGGCTTTGTTTATACACTCGTGCCTGCGAGAGGCATCGGTGTGCACCGGGACCGAAGGCCATGCACGGTGGCTTTGTTTTCGTTGTAGTCTCTCGTTGCTTCTGATTGAAAGGGAGCAAAATGTGCCACAAGTTACAGCTTGTTCTGTACATGCACGCTCGCTTTTAGCGGTGGTAGGGCTATTTCTTGGGCGTAGCCGGTTTTACAATCCTAAGGATAGTACTTGTGGAGGGTCTTCGCATTCCAGGTGTGGCCCAACTGCTGCCCTTCTAGTGTGGCGATGCGGAAGGTACCGACGCGGGTGTTACTGCTGATGATGTAGGGTCTTTCACATTTGGTCTCTAGCTTACCCACGGCTGTGGGGTTTGCGACTCGCTTGAGGACCATGTCACCCGTCACCAAGGGGTGGATCTTAACTCTTCGGTTGTATGCTCGGGCTACTTCATCGCTATACTTGATCATGGTTGCTATTGCTTGGACTCGGTGCTCTTCGAGGAGATCGAGGGAGGTGCGCCTCTCTGTGGGGTCTGGTTCGGATGTTGCTCGGAGGGATTTTGCGGTGAATTTTGCAGGAGTCATGGCTTCGTCACCGAAGAGGAGTCTGAACCGTGAGAAGCTCATAGCCCTTGTTGGAGATGTGCGGATTGCCCACAGGGCCTTCTGGAGTTCTTCTGGCCACACTCCCTTCGGGAGTCCGATAAGGCGCTTCTTTAAGCCTTCTAGTAGATTGTCGTTGGTGCGCTCAATCGCTCCATTGGCCTCGGAGTGCCCTACTGATGCGAAGCATATCGTGATGCTCAGGTTTTGGTAGAACGCTCGAAATGCTGTCGAGTCGAACTGGGTCCCATTGTCTGTGACAATGTCGTGCGTATCCCGTACCGGCAAATTATACTTCTCCATATGAATCGCTGAGCTGCTGCCGTGGTGATTTTTGCGACTGGCTCTGCTTCGACCCATCTTGAAAAATATTCGATGGCGACAAATGCGAAGCGCAGGCTACCCTTTGTAGTGGGGTATGGTCCGATGACATCGAACCCTCATCTCGCAAAGGGCCATACTGGTGGCAGAGGCTGGAGTGGGAATGAGGGTGCCTTGGGTTGACTGCTGGCCCATTGACACCCTTGGCAGCGCTGAAAAAGGTCTTGGGCGTCTCGGAGCGCCATGGGCCAGTAGAATCCTTAGTGGAATGCTTTGCCGACGATGCTTCGGGGTGCTTGATGCGCGCCACACAGTCCTTCATGGATCTCCTTGAGGAGGGCTTGGCCTTCTTCCCAGGATAGACACCACAAATAAGGGGCGCAGACAACTCCCTTGTGGAGCTGTCCGCCGAGAACATGGTAGTTTCTGGCTCTGTGGCGGAGGCGCTTTGCTTCGCCTTCATCTTCTGGCTCTTCTCCAGCAAGGTACTTGACGATGATGTCTCGCTAGTCGGCCTCGGCCACCTGGAGCACGCTCCGTGCCAACATTGTGCTCGGTATGACCCTTGCTCTTCAGGCGGAGCCTTGCTCTTGG
Source organism: Phyllostachys edulis (assembly GCA_036346405.1). Classification (NCBI taxonomy): domain Eukaryota; kingdom Viridiplantae; phylum Streptophyta; class Magnoliopsida; order Poales; family Poaceae; genus Phyllostachys; species Phyllostachys edulis. Next base: position 63,850,294 of record CM070548.1, read on the forward strand.
TGCGATCCCTTGTGCTTGAGCGTGGCGAAGGTGTCATCGATGCCGTGGAAAACATCTAGCGAAGGGTCTTTGGCGAACTAGCCATCTTCGCGGTCTGTCTGCTTCTTCATTGTCGCCGGTATGGCTTGGGTATGAGGCCGAGAAGCGAGTTGATGCTTTGCGGACCGCTACGAGGTAGCTAGCCATTTTTGGGTCTCTTGCGATGAACGATCTGTCGAAGTGGCCTGCCACAAGGCGGCAGTCGCTTTTGATGAGTATCCTCTTTGCTCCTAGTGCCTTCGCCTTGCGGCGGCTCTGCTGGCGCCTCGTGCTTTCGGAGGCATTGTTTGTTGTTGGGAAGGCAAGTCGGGCTGAGTGGGACAAGGTGTGCCCGTCTGGGGCGACCAGGATAGCTGCCGCTCCGGCACTGGCGCAACACCATGATCCGTCGATGTACATTGTCCACAGGGTCTCGACTTGAGCGAGGGTGGGGTCTTCGCTGCTCAGCGTCCATTCAGCGACAAAGTCTACCAGAGCTTGCGAATTAATGGCTATCCTGGCGACGAAGGTGATGTCGAAGGGCGTGAGCTCAGCTGCCCACTTTCCTACTCGTCCCGTGGCATCTTTGCTTCGCAGCAGCAATGCTAGGGGGTAAGAGGTGGGGATGATGATGGTGTGTGCCAGGAAGTAGTGGCAGAGCTTTCATGAGGCCATGAGCAGGGCGTACGCCAGCTTCTTGAGCTCTGTGTATCGGGTTTTTGCACCTTGGAGTGCCTCAGGGGCGTAGTAGGTAGGCGGCGGCCATTGTCTTCTTGGATGAGGACCGTACTCACGGCGAGGAAGAGGTGGTGAGGTAAAGCGATGGAGTCTGCTCCTTGCTTGGTGAGTGAGGCTTGGCGGTGGGTCAGTCTTGTTTGAGTTCTTGAATCTTGTGGCGATCTTGGGTCCACAGAGCAGCTCCATTCATGAGTGTCTTGAATAATGGAAGGGCCTTCTCCGCCTAACAGGAAAGAAACCGGTTAAGGGCTGCCAGTCAGTCAGTAAGTTTTTGCACTTCGCGGGCATTGTGAGGTTGCTTCATCTCCTAGACAGCCCTTATCTTTTTGGGGTTGGCTTCGATGCCCCTCTCGGACACGAGAAATCCAAGCTTACTGCCTTGATCTTAGAAGGCACACTTCTCTGGGTTGAGCTTGATTCCATCCTTACGAAGGCTTACGAAGGTTTCTTGCAGGTCCTTCGTGTGTTCATCTGCCAACTTGCTTTTGATCACTATGTCATCGGCCGGGCTTCTCGTTCTTGAAATTTGTCGGCTAGGACTCTCGAAATGAAGGCGGTGAAGGTCGCGCTGCGTTATTCGACCGAAGGGCATCTTGGAGTAACAATAATATGTGCCTCTGGGGATGATGAATCTGCCTTTGGTTCGTCTTCCTTGGCCATGAGTATCTAGTGGTAGCCGGAGTATGCATCGAGAAAACTCATCAACTCGCGGCAAAGTAGCATCGACCGGTTAAATCGATGCGGGTATGAAAAATCATCTTTAGGGCATGCTTTGTTGAGCTCAGGTATGTCGGCCTTTTATGTGCCATTTGCCTTCTTTTTGCACAAGAACCGGGTTGCTGAGCCACTCCGTGTATTTGATTTCACGAATGACCCCACCTTTAACAACTTGGTGATTTGCTTCTTCGCTGCTTCCAAACTTTCGGCCAACATGCGTTGTAGTTTTTGCTTTTTGGGTGGCGCTTCGCTTTGGAGGGCTAAGCGTTGCTCGATTGTTGTGCGTGCTACGCCGGGGATGTCTTCTGGGTCCCAGGCGAAGACGTCCTTGTTACTACGAAGTACCATGAGTATGGCATTGTGTGCCTCTGCTGGCAATTCCGCTCCCAAGGAGACTGTCCTGCTCAGGGAATCGTCTTCTAGGGGGACTGTCCGGAGCTCGCCGTGGGCCTTGGCTTTGGTGCCCACTTTGCCGAAGGGCAGCTTGGTTGTTCGTTCTTCTCTTGCTCGACAGTATGGACATGTCGGGCAGGTAATAATAATTGGAGCTCCGTCTGCCGTGCTAGGTCTTGGTCTCCTCGCACGGTAATGACGCCTTCTAGTGCGGGGATTTTCATACAGAGGTAATTGTGGTGCACAATGCCCCCAAAGGAGTTCAATGCTGCTCTGCCAAGGATGACGTTGTACTAGCATTGCATTTGGACGACATCGAATGTGATGGCCTCGGTTCGGGATGCGTAGCCATCGCTGAAGGTGACACTGAGGACGATCTGGCCAAGGGCCGTCACAGGCTTCCCTCTGAAGCCTATCAATGGTATGCCCGGGGGTGACAAGCGATCCCGAGGGATCATCATTTTGTCGAAAGCATCCACGAAGAGGAGGTCTGCGGAGCTTCCTCCGTCCACGAGGACGCGTTTGACCTCGAAATCCGCTATGCTGGCGAAAATGACGAGGGGGTCTTGATGTGGAAAATGCACGCCTTGTGTAACATCCCAAATATGGGTTTGTGTTTCAAATGTAAGAAAATGAGAAGAAATTAAAACTTTTCTTGCATCTTGAAGTTTTTGCACTTTTCTGTAATTCTTGTAAAGGAATTGTGGGAAATCAAAAACCTAAACCTCCAATTGACTAAAGTCATGACCTCCTTGTTGAGAATATTGTGTTCTACCCCTGGAAATATTTTTCCTTGGTTCTAGGGATGCTGTGTGACTCCTCTAAAAAAATTCATAATTTTCAGAAATTATTTGATAATTTTTGGAGGCCAGTCAAACCAGTTTGACTTTTGGTCAAACCCTAGAACAAACCTTGAGAAATTCTGGAGAAAAATGTTGTGCATGAAAATTTCTGGAAATTTTATGCAAGGTTAATCCTGGAGTGAGAAACCTCCAGTCCAAATTTCAGAATTTTTGAAGTTAGTTTGCTACCTCTAAAAATTCTTCCAAACTCAGCTTTAATTTCTAAACCCTAGTCAGCTCCTGTTGGACTCAGGTCAGACCCGAGCCCAACCCCTGTCTTGGTCGAACCAAACCGCCTAGCTGCACTCGGGCCCGCTCAAAGCGGCCCGTGCGTTTGGGCAGTTGGATCTTGATCCAACCGTTGGAGTTGGGCCCGTGCCTATTGGTTTGGCTCAACCCGCTCGCCCCTGCTTTCTTTCACTGACCGGTGGGCCCTCGCCAATCCTAGTCATCGGCTTCTTTGCCGCGCGCGTGCGTGTGTGCCAGAGCGCCATGGCGTGGGCAGAGGAGGGTGCAGTGCCTGGTCACCTCCTTGGCGTCCTTAGCAACGGCTCTTAAGCCCGCATTTAATGCGTGCCAGTGCTTTCGGCCCCAAAGTCGTGTTCTGACCTGCTCCCGTCGCTCATCTTGTCCATGGCAGAGCCATGAATCGAGCCCATTGTGGAGCTTTGCCTTGCTCCCTTTCTTTGCTCCCCAGCTATAAAAAAACCCTTGAACCCCTCCCTGGATCCTTTTCCTAGCTCTGCTCTAGCTTCCCCTCGGGTTGCTTGAGCTCAAACACCCGAAACCCTCAAATCGCCATTGTCGGCCCGTGAAGCTCTTCGTCGCCGACGGTGCTCCAAGGGTTCCTTTTCAAATCCAATCGCGTCACTTCACGCCCCTCTTCACCTTATTCAAATCTCCTAACTCAAGTTTGGCTTGCCATCACAGGAATCGCTTGAATTGGGTTTTGATCTCCTTCGGCCGAGTTTCACCCCTTTCGTCCTCAATGCCGGTAAGCACCTCAGCTCTTCAATTACTTGCTCATGGACCTTCTGTGAGCCCTATTGAAGCTTTTGTGATGACCCGACCTTGCTCATTTTGCTTAGGCCGTCATCTCCTCTTCATCTTCTTCGTTGCTGGTGTTGTGCTTCGTCGCCAGAGCAACTCCGGCCACCTCTAGACCTCTCTGTGCTAAGGTAACCTTCTTGGTAGTCCTTAGAAGCTGTGCCGGTGTGGTCCTCCTCTGTGGTCGCCACCTCCACCAGTGTGTGCGCGTGGCTATTGCGGACTCGTTTTGGCTGTTGGTTTGCACCGGCGAGATCATCATCGTCGGTGGTGAGGTCATCTTTGCCCTCGGTCTTTTGTCGGACGGGAACAGCCCAGCGCCGTTGTCGTTAAGACAAAGATCTCGTCATTAATTAGGCTAATCATTGTTAATTATTGTTAATAACTGGTTAGTAATTAATGGCTGGCTAAATGAACTCCTATGTCGCTGTCAGCTGGGCCTAGCACTCCTTTAAGCCCCGTGCGTGGCTTAATTAGCCACTGACATGCGGGCCCGCGCGCTTAAACCCACGTGTGTTAAGTGCGCATCGCTTAGCCCCGCTCTGGACCGTTCGATCTAAGATCAACGGCCCAGATCTGTTGAGACTTTCGGACCTCTGGATCTCTCAAATCATCATGGGTCGTTCATTTCTTGATCTATGGCTCAGATCGTGTGGGACGTTCGGACCACCGAACCTCCACCGTCCGATCTAGATCCAACGATCTAGATCGCTGTGAACGTTCGGACCACCGAACCTCAGCCGTCTATTTTGAGATCTGCGGTCGAGATCTAAGGGACTTTCGGACCCCCGGACCTCCCCGTAGCTTTGGGCCGTCCATTTTGAGATCAGCGGCCCAGATCGAGTGGAACATTCGGACCGTCCGAACGATGCCACGCTCTGAGCCGCTTGTTTCTTGATCAACGGCCTAGATCGCGTGGGACGTTCGGACCGTCCGAAGTCACCTCAATGTGGACCGTTGGACCTCAATCCAACGGTTGGCTCTGTTGGGTTGTGCGTGCAGCTGTGCTTCGGTGCGCGTGGGCCGTTGGATTCAATCTCAGTGGCCCAGGCTTTACCACGTTGTTTTAGTTTAAAAGAAAACCCGAAAGCTTTTATTTGTAAACTGAAAATTGTGTTAAACTTCAAAAATTCGTAACTAATTCGTTTTAACTCCGTTTCGGTTGATTCAAATTCTGTTAGTTCTGGTTTTAACTAAGATTTAATCTAAAAATGGTTGTAAGCTTGGTTCTACTCTAGAAAAATGTGTTAGTAGATTTAAATTAGGATTAGCTTTATTTGTTGCATTAAAAATTCTTTTAACTTGAAAAATGCATAAGTATTTCTCTGTAACTCCTGTTTGAGTGAAATCAACTTTGTTGGTTTCCTCTGTTAGTGTGCTTAATTGTAGAAAAGGTTTTAGGCATGCTGCTACTCTTAAGTTTTCTGTGGTTGCATTTGTTTTGTGCTCTTTTTCTTGTCTTTGAAAAATCATAGAAAATGCATCCTAGCTCCAAATGAGGTGAATCAAATTGTGTTGTTCATCTCATGTGGTGCTTTGTTTACCATAAAATTTTTAGGTGCAACACCTCTCTGGAAATTTGTGCTAAAGATTTAATTTCGGATGAACAGTACCCGAGATGAATTTTTCAGCCTTTTTCCAACAGACCAAACTTGTTTTGGCCATAACTTTAGCATTGAGAATCCAAATCAATTGGTTCTTATTGCTAAATTCATAAAAATCATGCTCTACTGCTGTAAAAATTTAGTAGCTATTGGTGAAGTTGGTTTTTAAGTCTTTTTGGTGTTCTTCGTTCTTATCGGTTCTTTTCGTTCTTTCGTTAGGTGCCGACGAGTTCGTTGAGTTCGAAAGCGATCCTCTGCAGCAAGAGAGATACCATCAAGGCAAGCAGTTTGATCATGCTGATCCCATTACTTTCAAAGTCTAAATATCTTGTTTGCAAAGTGTATGTATGCTCTATTTTGTTGTTAAACTATCAATCATTTAGTTGATCCTCTAGATGCATAATCTGTAGGTAAATGTTTATCCTCTACTACTGAGCCTAGGATTATCTTGCTTGTGATTTAGAGCTCATTGGATGAGCTCTTATCACTTAGTAGTTCTGAGTTGTTCTTTGTAGTCATGCTTAGCTACTAGGTAGAATTAGGCGGTTATCGACTTAGTCGATAACTTTGATCACACAAATCTTATTATTACCTTATGTCCAACACTTTGTGCTTTGTTACTTTGTAAAGTATAAAATTGAAAATAAATTGTTTGAGACTTGGGCATATGGTATGATGGTGTGATTATCTAGTGTGTGGTGGTATGCCTGAGTCAACAAGGACCGAACATCTTGTTACACTAAACCAAGCAATTTTGCGTGCTAACCACACGAGGGGGATATGGGACCTCTCTTGATTAAGTACTTTGGGGGTGTTAATTAATGAGTCGTTGGTGGTTGTTGTAAAGAAAAAATATTTGTTGTTGGGAAAGGAGGGGAGCACCCGTAGTTGCTTAGGCTGGGCCGGTGCTTCCTACTCTTCGTGTGGTTCCTTAGTGGGAGCCCATAACGGCGGTCCGTTAGGTGATAACTCCCATACGTGCGACTCTTAATTAACACAATCCATTGGAAATGTCTCGTAGGACTTAGCCGTGCCGGCATACCAAAGGTAGTGTGCTTAATCTTGTGGCAAAAAGCGGTCGGCGTGTGGGTACATTGGTACACCCTGCAGGTTTCAAACTATTGAATAGCCTCGTCCTAGGTTATGGACACGCTTGGGGAAGTCTTTAGAGAGTTAGACTATAACCTTTTAATTAAAACTTGTTGTGGGTGAATGCGAATGGGTAATTAGTGCTATTGTTGTGGTGGCTATTGGGTTAGCCACTTCGGGATGTCTTTATGTTATTATTATGTTTTGTCTCGCTGTTATTTGAACAATAAAAACAGATTGTAAAACTGCTTTCAAGTTATTGTATTATTGCAAATGAAAATTGCTTTATGCTAAAAAATAACCTACAGCCTACTCCTTTGATTAAAGCTTGCATGTAGCTATGTATAGGCTGTTACACTACACGTAAGTCTTGCGAGTACATTTTTGTACTCATTTGCTTTATAATCTTGTTGCGAGAGGAGGTCGATCCCCAAGGGATTGACTATCGTGAGATGGACTTCGACTTTGACAACTAGGTTGGTGGCCCGGTCGGTTGCCTTGTGGGCTAAAGGCAAACCGTATGGCTTTTGCTTATTGCCATCTTATGGCTTTTGCTTCCTGCTGTTGTTTAGCTCTTTAGCTTGTGTTGTGGCCGGTTGGCCCTTGTTGTAAGAACTCTATCTTGTATATCTTTGTTTAATCTAGTTCTTGCTTCGGTTCTGTGTTTGTATGGAATTGATGCATAATTTTGTAAAAGGGTGTGTGTCTGACACTTACGGGATGTACACATTTTTTCGAGCACGGATATTTTGTTTGTGATGCTAGGGTCAATTGGATGACTAAGTATTACAAGCTAAATACCAGGTCTCCTACCGAAGCGTCTTCTGGTAAAATAGATTGGTATTTCAACGTGGCGGGTGAAATTTGTACCTTGAAGTGCAGCCGTGGTGATGAATTTGCCGAGCGTACGCTTGGTGCTGCCTTTTCGATGGTATTCCGAGTGAAGATCCTCCAGTGATCATGTTGATGATCCTATGCTAGTGCTCGGTGCGGCCTCCTTCTATGCGGGGTCTTGGCGGTGGTGCGGGGAGCCAATTGTCGCTTCCTCTTTTGTTATCGGGCTCTAGTGGTTGCTGCTCGCGCGCATGTAATCATGCATGGCTGCGATGGTGCGGCATTCATTGGTGGTGTGCGTGCCTTCGCCGTGGAGGTCACAAAAGGGTATGGGTCCTCTGGCGCGGTTGTCCGGTTGGCGGCCGGTATTTCGCGTCCTCGCCCTTGCCTCGGCCTCGGCAGCGACCTCGTGTCGTCCTCGCCGAAGTCGGGTGTGGCGCGCCATCCGTGGTAGACTCCGGCCCTTTTGCTTGAAGTCATTGCCGTGGTTTGGCGGTGTCGGCTAAGGCGGTGGCAGGTGCTTCTTTGGCTAGGGTTAGGCCTAGGGCGGAGGTGGTGACTGTTCCTCTTTGAAAATTGTCTTCCTCCGCCCGGGCGTACTCTTCCATCTTGTCGAAGAGCTCCGTCACCGTGCGGACGGGTTTGCACGCTAGTCTCTCCGACAGGGGTCCCTTCTGGAGCTCGCATGTGGCAGCATTTATGATGGTGGTTTCGTTGGCGCCTTTTACCTGGCACTTGACCTCCACGAATTTTCTAAAAAAAACTGCGGAGGGATTCACTTGATACCTATTTTATTGCGAACAGGTGCCCTGCATCCTTGGATTCCGTGTAGTTTCCCTGAAAGTTGTTTCTGATGAGGTCTCGTAGTTGCTCCCACGCGTAGATGGAGCGTCGGCGATGGTGAAAAACCACGTCAATGCCACGCCCCTAAGGGCGAGGGTGACGCTCTTCGCCTTTGTAGTATCGTCGCCTCTGGCGGCCTCCATTGCGGTTTCATAAACCCGGAGGAATTCTAAGGGGTCGGTGCATCCCTGGAAGGGTGTGACCTCCGGCATTTTGAACCCTTCTGGCCAGCGGGTGGTCTCCAGCCCTATGCTCAACGGGGAGTTGGGATCCCCCCAGAGCAGCGGGGCGGGAGGCTCGGAACCACCTCTGCCGCGATGACCGGCGCGGGCTGCAGCGGAGCTGCAAGGGCTGTCGTCGGTGGGTGTCGGATGATTGCCATCTCACGACGAAGATCTGCCAACTCCTGTCGCAATGCTACATACGACTCTTGGCTTGCGCTCGCTTCTCCGGGCGACGGGCTTGCTCGCTGGGCGTCACTCCTGATGATGCCCCCCTGCGTGGAGTTGTTTGCTTCCTCCTTCGCCAATGGGGCGAGGGGTGCCGCTGCCGCGGAGGTTCTAGTTCGCTTTGCCCTCAGGGTGCTAGGTGTCGCGGCTGCTGCGGCTGCTTCGGCCACCGATGTTTTGGACTTGGTCTTCTTCTGTGGTGCCATGCTTGAGCTCGGAGTTTGTGCTTCGCAGCTTTCCTGCCGTCCCCATGGATGGCGTCAAGCTATCGTAACAAAAGGACTAGACAAGATAAAGAAGGGGACCTCGTACACACGATGTGTCCGAAGAGCCCTTGAGGAGGGGACTGGTTGTCAGGAAAATATGATGTGTATTAATGCTCTGAAAAAATCCCTCTTTGTTACATGGGGATGGAGAGCTATTTATAGCCAAAATAGCAGGATACATGAGGTTACATATGCACCCCCTACAAAACTACTACCAATGTAGGGACTGCAGGGTCCTTTCCTACCCCTATGCGTAGCCTCTGGTCCACCTGTCTCCTTCCTTTCCTCCGGTCGGGTCTCCTCCGAACACCCTTCGAATGCTCTCCGAGCGTCCTTCGGCTGCCACTTCGGAAGACCCTTCACAGGCTTCGGGTCGAGTCACCCTTCGGCGACCTTCCGGAGGTTTCGAACCGAGACACCCTTCGGCGACCCTCCATAGGCTTCGGGGCACCTATTGTAGCCTCGGGACTGTTTCGCCAGGTTGGTGGGGCCGGTGGGCTGCCCCTACGACAGTTCCTGACATCCTAAAAAGGTATGTCTCAAGTTTCGTGAAGTTTGGAGTTGTGGATCAAAAGTAAGACCAATTTGTGATTTTGAGTTCAGGCTGATTTTACTGTTCATTGGCCTAGAGGTTAGACGCCATGTACCTAGAGGTCAGACCGCCCATGGAGAGGTCAGACCGCCAACTACAAGGAGGTCTGACCGCCCAACCAATTTGGGTTTGAGTTTTTGTGATTTTGATCTATTTGCTTCGAGGTTTTGATTGGATTCAATACAAGTTTTCCACTGTGCTTGTATATTGATCTTCATTGCTTTCATAGCTATTGTAGTGGAATTAGTATTGAATTCAATCAAGGAGAAAAAGAGACCGTGCTCCTATTCATCCCCCCTTTAGTCGTCTTTTCGGTCCAACAGCTAATTTGCCAAAATTTAGAAATTTCAATTTTTGTCAACAAGTCAGCGAAAGAGGTACAATACTATTTTTCTAATACCTTTATTATTAGTTAGTGTTATACTAAGATGAAAGTAGTAATAGTGTTAGTTTCGATTTTGCAGTTTTCGTTATGGACAGTCCTTACGACAGCTTTGTTCTTGGTGATTACGGACTTTAATCGGAGGAAATTGCGTCCATGGAGGCGGCTGCGGCTGCCTCAAACCAACCAGAGGTTTCACCGGAGGAGCAAGGTGAGGTTCCGTCATCAGGCTCCACGTCAGCATCAGGCTCCACGGCAACCAGAGCAAAGAGGTTGAGACCATCTACATCGAGAGTGTGGGAGCATTTCAACAGGACAACCAAGCAAGACGCAGTGGGAAATGAGGTACCATATGCTATTTGTAAAATTTGTCACCATGAATTGTTTGCGAAGTCTATAGGTGGAACGGGGCACTTGCTTAGACATGCTACAAGATGTCGAACCAAGCAAGAATTGATGATGAGACAGATGCAGCTGCAATACAACCCCGACGGTACGGTATCTAGCTAGGACTACGATCCTCGGGTAGCCCGCCAATCTCTCTGTCGTTTAATTGCTTATGAGGATTTACCGTTAGGCTTTGGCGAGTCTGCTTCTTTCCAAAATTAGATTAGGACTGCGCATAATCCTAGATTTTCTTCCATTTCTGGAGCAGAGACAACAACTAGGGATCTAGTGAAATACTATAATGAGCGTTGTAATAAAATAAAGGAACTATTTAAATGCGTGCACATTTTGGTGGCCTAACCTCGGACATATGGAGTGGTCGGGCTAGGAGGATTACCTTAGTGTAGTTGCGCATTATATTAATGACGACTAGGTAATAGAGAAAAGGATTATAGCTTTGAAATTAATTGATGTAGCACACACGAGGGAGAATATTGTGAACTGTATTATCAAAGTCGTGGAAGACTTTGGTCGTACAGACAAAATATTCGCAATTACTTTAGACAACGCCGCTTCAAACTCTAGGGCTATGGACATTCTTACTCCAGTGTTGAGTACATATGCCGATTCCTTCTTGCTACATCAACGATGCGCTTGTCATATTATCAACCTTATAGTCATGTGGTTTGAAGAGGTTGAGTCCAGTATATTAAAGTTTTTCTCGATGAGATTTCTTTCTTGAATAATTCTAACGTAAGAATAGCACAATATAAGAACTTCTGTAGGGCGATGGGTATACGTCCAAGAAAGTTTGGTTTGGACATGGAGGTAAGATGGAACTCTACTTACCTCATGCTTAAGAATCTTTTACTATACAAGAGCACTTTTTCTGTATTTATTCAAATGCACTATCCTAGCACTGACGGTACTATACTATTAACTGAGCAACATTGGTTCGTTGCTGAGAAGATACTGTTGTTTTTAGAAATTTTTTATGAGGCAACTGTTGCTTTATCCGCTGTCTACTATCCAACATCTCCTATCATTGTGCATACTATTTTACGGATTGCTACTCAATTGAAAATATTTGAAAATGACTTAGTTTTACGCGATCTTTTTTTTTTCCATGAAATCTAAATACCTTAAATATTGGAGAGAAATCCCTTACCTATATGCATTTGCATTTCTTTTAGATCTTAGAGCTAAGATTGATGCATTTGTACTGTACTTGATCTTCTTAGTGATGCTATGGGGCTAGACTATTTTGCAGAAGTTTGTTCTCGGCTATACGAGGTTTACCAAAGGTATGAAAATAGGTTCCGGGGAGTCCGTTCGTAACGACCTCCAGTAGCCCCCACCTCAAGTGGGAAGACAAATATGTGGGGTGCGATCTTCGATGCCTCTTCCTCCAGGTCCAGGTCCAGGTCCAGGTCTTCTTCTTCTTCTTCTTCTACACCAATGCACCTTTCGGTCAAGATCCACAAGGCGGAGAACTATCCACCTATCACGGGCAATCGGTGGATTTCAACTCGAAGGCTTCGACATCTTGCAATGGTGGCAAGCCCATAAGTTAACATATCTCGTACTATCCATACTTGCACGTGATGTGTTAACTGTTCCTATCTCTACGGTTTCCTCTAAGTCTGCTTTCAGTCTTTCTGGAAGAATATTGGAGGAGAGAAGAACAAGTTTCACAAGTAAGATGGTGGAGATCCTTCTAACTGTGAAGGATTGGGAACAAGCTGATTCACAAACACAACACTCTGTGGAAAATCCAGAGTTGTCGGAGGTGTTCGAAAATCTGTACTTAGACAATGACACCGACACATAGAACAAAGATGTATCATGTAAGTAGAATTGTAGAGCTATAGGTTGTACTCTTTTTCCTTTACCAAGATTTTCTCATTTTGAGTTTTTACTTGGCGAAGGTTTTAATGAGGCAGCCAGTTGGACATTAATAAAGTTCTTTATTACATTTTCAATATGGTTGTCTTTTTTTTAAAAAAAATTCATGTCTACTTCTGAATTCTACACATTTTTCTGGATTTTTTTTATTTTGACGGGCCACACTTGCCCGACGGGCTAAACGGGCTCAGACTGGCCCGGCATAGCATGAATGCCCAATAGGCCATGCCTAGGTCGCCACTCGGCCGTGGGCGGCCAACGACAACCACGAATAGTAGCCTAGCAGGCGGTCTGCCTAAGCGGGTCGTGCCTAGCCGGACCGAGTCGTCTTTGAAATTTGGGCGACCCATTTGACCAGCACTAGTGGTGGGCGGGAGTGAAGAGTGGAGAGAGATATATGATATAGGGTAAGAGAGAGAGAGAGAGAAAGTGAGGGACTAAACGTTAGAGAGGAAAAGGAAAAACTAGCGTATATTTAACACACCAATTCTTAACGTCGGTGGAGGTACTTACTATGGATGCCCTTAGGGAAAACCGGGCGGTGGTGCTCAATCGAACGGTGATGATATATTGGCATGCGGTGGGTGGTTTGATTTTATTTTAGTAATGGTGGTGGTAGGTGGTTAGGTGTTTGCTGTTGCTGTTGGGGTGGTTGGTTGCTGCTATTGGGCCCTCATGTATTTAGTAGGCCTTTTGCCTCACTATATTTATGATGGTCCTGGCCCAATTTAAGGCAAGTTTGGGAGTTCAAATGAGTGTAGCTAAATTTTTTTTCAACGAAGCGATTAACAATGGTGGAAGTCCAAAAACGTTGCGTGTGGTGTACACCGTGTGAGGCAGCCTATAGTAAAATCAAAGTTCACAACCTGGGGGCGTTACAAGATTACAACGGCACATGTATAATGTATTATTACTACACTTGTGTTATGGACAACGCAATTTAAAAGAAAAACAAGAGCTTTCCAATTCCATTTCCCCACCAACCGTGGTCCTACATTCAACACGAACATTACAGTCATCTCTCAGTTTCTGTAGAACTGTGAACCATTCCGTGCAATTACAAGATTAGACCGTGTTCTGTACAATGAGTACATCATTATCGGAGGTCTTTATGTGCCTCTTATTTATCCTTCTAAGCAGCCAAAAATACATCATTACATGAAATAGTACATCAACAGACGCCTTATTTCTTCGGTTTACAGGGCCGGCAGGTTGCACTTTGAGAGCCTTCAGCATCTGCTTGAGGCTCAACAACTACCCTGATCGCTACCTCTGCGTTACTCCGAGGTTCTTCATCCTGATATGTCGGGCCCTCGCTACCCTGTTCCACTGCCTGACCCCCCTGTCGTGTGTTATCGTCAACGAGGCCCTCCTGATACTGTATATTCAAGGAGTCGTCCTCTTCGACCGTTTGTGCTTCCAAGTCCATTGGGTCAATGCTGGCAGTTTTGGGGGCTGGAAGGAGCGACACTCGACAAAGGGGGCAGGTGGTGTTTGTAGAGAGCCAGTGGTCGATGCAATCGATATGGAAGGTATGGCCACAAGGAGGTATTCTCTGAAGCCGCTCATCCGGTTGATAGTCTGCTAAGCAGACAGAGCATCTGGCAAGAATGATTAGGTGTTCAGAAGCAAAAGACAACCAACGAAAAGAAGCAATGCGGGCTAAAATGGCAGTAGAAACTAGAAAGAAATGGATATTATAGTTTAGCCAAAACATGGTTGTGTCGAGAGCTAGACTTCAATCAGCTATCTTACAGAAAAATACTCTGGTAGAGAAATGTGCAACAAAAACGGTAAAAGAACACAGGCATGTAATAAGCCTCGAGTACCACGAGAAAATGCGAAAGCAAGGCCTTTAGGTTACACTGTTATTGCAAGCAATATACTGCCCTTCATATAGGTTCAAGAGGATAAACATGCTTTAGAATACATGTAACCAACATGCCAAATTGCAGTGGTGAGAGCCACAACACAAGACAATGTGACACCGCTAATCCTTACTTTTGCCGCATAATCAACAACATATTCCTACATCCTGACAAAAGGACTATGTGATACAGGTGCACACTTGAGCAGAATCATCTGCAGGCATTAATTTGGAAGGGGCTGACTCGGAGTCATCAATAGGTCCATATTTAGAAGATCTGAAACATAACTCGTAGGTGATTTTCTGAATTTCAGTGCTTTCTTCTTCCTGTCCTTTCCTCCAGAAAATTTGGAACAAAGGAGTATGTGATTTCTAGTAATTTGCCCAACTAAAATTGCTACATTTGATGAAATGCATTAGAACTTGGGCTAGCCTACCTTCCTATGATTCATGCAGGACCCCAGGGATTTGATACCACAGGTTGAAAAAGCTTGCACTTATGTTTGTTTGTTCAAATAAATTACATTGTGTGCGTATTAGTAGCAGTGAAGCTCTGAATCCGTGGGCAGTTTTAATGTACTTTTAATTGATTGCAATAAAAGTATTTCCAGTGTCCCATCATTCTGAGAGTACACTATTTGTGCATAACATCGTGAACTTAGGGTACAGATTGTCAAAATGAAATCAAGACAAAGTTTTTAGCAAATGATGTTACGCATTTTATTACACTAAGCTCATCAGTATAGAGATGTCCACAACATTTATTTTAAAAAATAATTCATCAAAACTTGACTAGACCCTACTAGATATCACTGAAATCTAGCACTCTCAGCCCTCATTACGGAAAGCTGGAACTACTACATCCATTAATTAATCTTATCAACCTTGTGCCAATTGAAGGATCCCTATTTATTAGAGCATCTGCATTGTTTGCTTCTGTTCGAGAAATTTCCAAATTTGCATCAGTGATCTAAATAGTGGTTAGCAGTTAAAAGGGCCAACACATATTAAAGAGGAAAAGTGAGAAGAGTGATTGCCAATTGATGAGATATATGGTCTAGCACAACATTATATGAACTGCATTGAAGAAGTTAGGAGTGGATCACTAACTGTGTTTCCCTGATCAAGAAGCTCTCCTTGAAGATCACAACCGGCAACATTTCCCGTACCTCTTTCTTTATGCCGCACTCCAACTATAAATGCAGACGTTCAACACAAGACAAATCAAACAGTAAGATCCCCAATACACCAATATCTTGGCAAACCGACTTATTTGTCAGAAGAAACATAAAGGCTAACTTACCCTAGGGTTATCTCCCCGTATCAAATTGTTAGCCCTCATCCGCAAGGACTGCCAATTTGCTCTGCGCCTCCGCAAGTAGAACAAGTAGAAGAAGAGAAGCAAGACGAACGTGAAGAAAACCGGCACAGAGAAGATGAAGGCTTGGTATAGCTTAAGCTCGGGTGATGTGGCCGAGCAGTAGTCTGGTGGATCCGGTGAGGTACAAGACATCACCACACCAAAACGTCCTCCTACCGGCAAAGAACCAAAGCAATCGACTTATCGAATCCCTAACTGGTCCCAAAATCTCTAATTTATCCTAGTGAACTCTAATGTTCCTAGATTGTATGGGTTATCCTGCTATGTCTCGACTCTCTCGATCTCCTATGCGTGAAACATAAGGTACAGAACAAAGGAAAAGTGACTGACGAACATTTGAGAGAGATGAACCTAGATAACGATGAGCACACCGAACCGATGAACCACCTGGCAGTAAGCAATAGGAAAACTTACTGTGGAAGAATTAAGGGCAAGTGCAAGTCCCCAGTTTCCGCAAATCACAACAGCTGAAAGTAAATCAGTCAATAATGGTAAGCGAAAGCAACCGGGCTCGAAAGGCCAACTAAACAAGAACAAGCGCTAGTCCCAGCCTCCTAGCGACCTAAGTCCATAAGAACTGATGCCACTGCCAGTGGATTCCCCCCAACTAAAGAAACAAAATTAAGGCCTTTCTGGATGCAATAATAAACTGGAACGCTCGCAAGAATCTTGGGAGTGGAAGAAACGAAGGAAGGGCACAGCAAGAAGCGCTCCTGCCTACCTAACACCGCAAGAACCGAAGCAGAGGTATAACTCAAGAGCCAGGGCCATTCAAGTTAAATCTAGCACCTAATTGGCACGAAATAAGTACGGGCAGATCGCGACTCGGACAGAGAGGAGCCGAGATCCGCGGGGAAAAGCACGGCGGCGGCGAATTAAGCGAGGAAGAGCAAGAATCAGAAGGGTTTGGATGGCGGGTTGGTAGAGTCGCCGCGGTTCCTGGGAATGCAGGAGGCCAGTGCGGCGGCGCTGCCGCGTCGGCGCAGATCGGACTGGGAGGAGAAGCAAAGAGCAGAGAAGAGAAAGACTACTTGCAAATACAATCCAAAAAGGGTTAAGGGAAAAAAAGATAGGGGCGAGGGGAAAAAAATGCAAGGCTGGCGAGGGCGTAGAAAGCGTTTTCCCCGAGGAGCACGTTTCCGCCTTCCTTGTGTGGGAGACTGACAAGAAAGCTGCTTCCCAGTGGAGCAGTACAACCCGAGATTGCGACGCGACGCAGGATGGAGATCTGCTTTAGAACACTGAATGCATAGGATGAACAGTCCCATACGTTAGGATCATATCCTAACCGTTAGATCGGAATCTAACGGTTCAGATTTAGTGCTACAATGATTGCTACAGTAAAAATTCATCATGCAGCAAAACCAGGTACTTCCGCTGCGGTGTTTGGTTGCATGTGTTACGGGTGGAAAAAAAGCTCGTTAGTGGGGTTCGTTGGTTCGGTTTAAAATTACTTCAATTAGACTCATTATTTAGTTAAACATTGAAATGAGTCGATTTCGAATGAAATTGGCTTTCACTCTGACTCGGCTCGACTCATTGGCTCGGCTCTAAAAATACTTTCAAACTATAAATAAAATGATATTAAATCAAATTGTGTCAATTTCGAAAAAAGATCGGTAAGACGACTGCCTGGCTTAATATTCACCCCTACGTGCAGTGCAATTTTGTTGTAGCATACTTATTTTACTGCACATGTTCCCCTCTCAGCAATAATGCAGAAGATTCGGTTCCCACAACACAAGGGAGAGCGTGTGTGTGACGGGTGCATGAGCCATTGGGTGAAAGCTGAAGCCGAATGGATCACATCGGAAAATCAGGCTCTTTGTCAAAAGCACAATTGACTTAGTTGCGGTAGATTTTTGGGAATATTGTGTATGTCTCCTGTAGGATTTCCACACTTTTTATTTATAGTCTAAAAGTTAAATTCGATTTTAATACAAGGTTAGGTCTAACTCTAACACAACTCGTTATTTATATCATAATACTAACTCACCAACAGCTGCTTTCTACACGTATCACACACAAATGCGCCCCCTTAGCATATATCTAGAAAGACAGAGATCGAGGATAAATCTGCAACCTTATAAAACTTCTACTGAAAGCACACTCGTATGTACATAAACGTGAGTCCCAATATTTGAACCTCAGTGAGTAGAATTATATATCCACAACTCTACCGTCCCATCAAAAGATGATTCCACAATTAACTCGATACTGATCGGATAGTTACACATAAGGCACCAAAGTAGTCCGTATCAAACTCGTGTGCGTTGGAACGAACACCTTCGGATCTGGAGCATCCTTTGAATGTTTGCTACCTATTTCACCTTATCGCTTTCTCTTGCTCGTCCGATCGACTCACGCTGGATTTGCACGGCCAGCCGTTGCGTTGCCCGTCCGATGCTGCATGTTGCTCTTGGTTTGGACGGCTGGATGGGTCGTTCGGTTTTAGCGGCCATCGCCACGCGTGTTTCTGCCTCGAGTACTGCGCGTGTCGCTTCGCTTTACCGTCGCGCTGGCGTCGTTGGAGACTGACGCTGCTTTCGGCTGGACGCGTGCCCCCGCTGCCTCACTTTTACTCTGAACGACGATACTGCAATGCTTTTACTCCTGCACGTCGCGCCTCCTCCTCTCCGCCGCGGTGCTCCTCCTCTCCGCCGGTGCCTCCGCTTCCCGCGCCGCCACCTCCTCTGCCTCTTCCCCACCGACCCATCCTCGCCTCCCCGATCCTGCTCGACCCCGCCACCCCCACCGCCTGGTGGCCCCTCCCGCCGATCCCCTGCTCACCGCAGCTCTACAGCCTCGCCAACTTCGCGGCAATCGCCGTAGGACCCCACCTCTACGTCCTCGGCAGCTCCCGCTTCGACGCCCGGAGCTATCCCCTCGGCCACCCTTCCCCCTCCGCAGCCGCCTACCGACTCGACTTCTCCCTCTCCCGCCACCGCTTGGAGCGCCTCCCCGACATGCGCGTCCCCCGAGGGAGCTTCGCCTACGCCCCAGAGCCCAGCGGCGGTGTCATCATGGCTGGCGGTGGGTCCAGACACCCGATGTTCCTCCTATGGCAGCCGCACTAGCGGCACCGAGTGGTACGACAACGCTGCGCGTGCCTGGCGCGTCGCCGCGGCGATGCCCCGGAGCGGGCCGGGTGTGTGGGGTTCATCGCGCACAGGGCGGGGGATGGGATGGAGGACGAGTTCTGGGTGATGGGTGGGTACGATGGGTACACCACAGTGGGAGGACTGGTGTCGAATGACATTTACTGCGGGACGCGGTGGCGCTCGGACTGTGGAGCGAGAAGTGGAGGAGATCGGAAACATGTGGGAGGAAGGGAGAGGCGTCGACTCGGACCCGTGGCAGCCATTTCTGCAGAGGATGGAAGGGTTCCAGAAGTGTTCATGCTCGATGGTCATGATGTCTTTGGGTCAGGAATTTGTCTCTGATTTGCTTGTGGTTGCATAAATTCTGTGTATACATGTTCCTGTTTGTCTTTGCATAAACAATTTTCTTTGTCTCATCACAATCAAACGCTTCATGTATCTTAACTCTTTATACCTCGCCGATTTGATCAGAGCACTTGGTTGGATTTGATCGGTCTTTGTTTCCCCCTTTCTACCCGCTGTGCTGCTGTGGTATCGATTTTGCTTTTTTTTTGGGATGTCTTACCTTCGTTCTTTGTCCATGGATCTACGCGTGTTTCGTTCTCCTGCTGTCTTCGTGATTGCGTTTCCTTTTTTCTGTCCATCGTTTTGTGCTGAGGTTTTCCCCTCATCTTCCTTTTGGTTGGATCCGGCTTTCCATCGGGTCTCTTTCAATGGATCGGCACGGTTCCATTTTTTGCAGGGTCTTTATCCTCACTTTCGGTGCACGGGGAGCATAGTGTTCATCTAAACAAACTTGAAGGCTTGTGGTTGATGTTCTATGGATCTGGAGCTCCATGAGCGTTCTATGGAGGCTGTGAACAATCACAACTTGCTGTAGCCTTGTTGGAGTAATATTTCATACTTTCTTTTGCTCCATGATTAGCCAAAGCAAATTCATTGCTTAAGTCTCTCTTCCAATTTTGAATCTCATGTGCAACATGGTCTGTTCCTGGGTAAGTAAATCGCCCATCAAGATAGATCATTTGCCTATATGGTTAGTCCTAATGCAAGTTTTCAGCTAAAGGGGTGACTGGAGCCCTGTTTGGCCTCCGCCGTCGCGCTCGGGCCCTCCTTTTCTACGGCGGCCCAACCTCCCTGTGCCCGGTTGCTGCCTTCTTGTGTTTCCACTACTCCAGCAATGTATTTGTGCTATGGTCTAAAAAGGTAGTGAAAGCTTTCTATTTGTTCAGAACCTTTTCCTCGGGTTCATTTGCAATGCCTAACAACATACTTCATATTCATCGGTACTCTCAAAAGGATATCTCTGCACAGTGTAGACTGGAAGCTTTCGAAAGACAGATGAGGTTAACAAGAGAGAAGGATGGTGATGCAAATGCAAGCTATGGGTGGCTTGGATCCAGAAAGCAAGACATGGTTGGAGTTTTAATTAAGGGTTTTGTTAGCAATGGAAAAACCATTCAACGCTGATATGGGTGCTGGCAGATATCTGTCACCCAAAAACCGTGCCTTTACAATGTTCTTGTTTCACTCTAAGTGTTTTAATGTTCTGTTCTAATTTCATAATTGATAATAGTGAATATTACATAACATTTCATTATTTTGTAGTGTTGGTCTTTGTGATGTTGATGAAAAGGGGTGCAGTATATGTTGCTGTGCCCAGCAATACTGGGCAACACAGGATCTATCCAAGCAGGATCCCAGGGGGACTTTGTAAGCATATATCATTCTGGTGTTGATAATTGCTCAGACACAAACTATTACGTGATATGGCCATCAAATCTAGGCACTCATATTTGTCTGGAATATCTCATTAGCTTTAGGCTTCACCCAAAAGTTCAAGGTAACATTAGGTAGAGGTATTAAGAGTTAAGACTCTGATCATGTATACTACACTGAGATAAGATGTGTGATCCACTCTTGACTGTACTTATTTTCAGAGTATTGGCTTCGCTTGAAAGTTTTATGGTTGTGCCCGCCTGCAAAAGAAGTGATAGTGGATCTTTCTGCTCTTCAACCTGTGAGTTGTCTTAACAATCTTTTTACGGTACTTTCCAATACGAGCTACAGGGTACAGGCTTGTTTTGCGCTTGTATGCATTTTTAGGTTTCAACAATTGTTGCTAGAGAATTCTTGTTAATTTAACTGCAGCAACTAGAGCTGATGCTACCAAAATAACCTAGATGGATCTTCTGAAATGTTGCTATGTAACAATGGATCTCCGTACCGGATCTTCCGAAATGTTGCTATGTAACAATGGATCTCCGTACCGGCGAAGTGAAGCAAAAAGTCATTTACAGGTACCACTTTAGATTCCCCCCGTTTTCAGCGAAAATTGAAAAATCAAGTGTATATTATGTGTTTTTTTAATTGTGCCTTAAGTTTTACCTGTACTTGTTGTACAGAGGTATCGACTAGCAAAATATCACAAGTGACAGAAACACTAAAGATGCGAATGGAGGTTCAGAAATAGCTTCATGACCAATTAGAGGTGTGTGTCATAAACTTTGGAGTCTGGAGTGCAGGCTATTTTGTTATTTGTGTTAGTGGATTCAAGCATAGCCTTATTTTATTGGTACATATATCAAATTTATCTTACAAAATCGAATGAAATTAGGTGCCAGTTCTAGATTAGTATATACTATGACATATCCATGCTTCTTTTGGTCTCATGTATATAGAAAGAACAACATATCTATCTATCTATCGCCTTTTCTTGGACAACCCTTCCATGCTAGCTGGAAAGAGCTTGGTTGATAACATATCCAATTTTTAATGACGGCTTTAGGCTTCTAGAAGTAGATTTTTTTCCCTTTGGGTGATATATTTAATTGCACGACGGTGTTTCACCTAGACATCCTTAGATGGTGTAACTTCTTTTTCGCTCATTCTCTGACCTATCATGTCCTCCATTTTGGCCACATCGTTTTCGGCAACGACTTAGATGGACGGTAGCCCAAGCGTGGCAGGAAAGGGAACAGCTGAAAAAGATTGCGCACACACGCTGAGTAAAGCCCAACACCAAGTCAATGATAACACCAAACATCACCACGAGAAGAGCACTGCATCTTGTGCTAATCTACATGGTACAAGCACCTCATTTCCTCGTTGCACTTTGCTTTGACAGCGAAATGCGTTTTCCCCCCTCTCTATTTGAGCGAAACCTTACACGGAGAAGCTTTGGCCTGTTTGATATGACCAAAAACAATTTTCGGCTAGGCTAAAGGGTTGCACGTTTGAACTGAAGAGATTTGATGTTTGGTTGTCTGACTTTTAGGTCAACAAGCTGGAGCTTCTGAGTTGAAAAATGTCTGAAATACCACTGAAGCAAATGATGGCGTGTTTGATGCCGTTTAATGACAATTAATGGTCATTAACAACAACTAACAAAGATTGACGGCACTTTACGACAACTACCGCAATTAACGACAATTAACGCAATTGACGACAATTATCGCAATGGACGACAACCGTTGCAATTAACGACAATTAACCACAATTAATGACAATTAATGCATCTAACGCAATAAACGACAATTAACAAAAAATAACGTAATTAGCGATAATAATTACAATAAACAATTATTACATAAATAATTACACTAAACAATTATTACATAAATAATAACAATAAATAATTATTAAAATAAACAAATATAAAAACAAATATTACATAAATAATTAATTTATAACAGAAAAAAGAAAGAAAGAAAGAAATTTTAAAAAGGGGCTAGGGTTCGAGCCAAGCTGCGTGGGCCGGTGGTGGCTGGGGTTGGGAGGAGTGGCGACATCGAGGCCTTGAGATCAATCGGCGGGAGGTGGCGGGACGTGTGGGTGGGGGGCACCACGCCAGGAGGAAGGAGGAGGATGACGGGGCAATCGGGAGGAGGGAGGGGGGGGCGGGGGGAGGAGAGAGGAGGAGGATGAGGACGGCGCAGGCGCGGGAGGAGGAGGAGAATAGGACGGAGGCAGGCATGGTGGGAGTTTGGGTTAGGTTTGGGGGGGTGGAGGGTTTTGTTCGATGGTAAAAAGCGGGTAAATAACTCCAAGTTTAGGGGTGAAGTCAGAATGGGGCCAGCAGGAAGCGGGAGCTCCAGTGAGCGACTTTAGAGCTGTTTAGCAGTTGTAGCTTTTTGAAAATCGGCTTTAACGGTCATGGGATCTTGAAATTTGAGCACCGTACCTTGCTAAGTCAAGAGGTTTGGTATTTGACTGTCTAGCTTTTAGGTAGACCGGGAGCAGGCGAGGATCTTGGTGAGCATGACCGTGGCCTCGAGGCGTGGACATCTGGAGGAGAGCGAGCATGGGGGCGGGAGGGGGGTTTCACTGCTTGCTCTTCCGGCCAGCGAGGGAGGAGGAAGCAAGCCGTTTGGAACGGCTTCCGGCATTTCCGAGCAAAAAGTCGAAGCCGTTCTAAACACGTCCTTAGGTGTCTGGTTTCCGCACGTTGTAACCGCTTTCAGCTTTAGAAAAAGCGGGGGAGAAAAACAAGACATTTGGAATGACTTCCGGCTTTTCTCCTTTCCGAGAGAAAAGCCGAAACCATTCGAAACACGGCCTTGTTGGTTGGACCGTATCTCTCAGGTTTGACGAAAGCCGAGTTTTTTCCCCCTAAAATAACATGTTTTAAAGCGAAATAGTAAAAATAGTTCTGTACGAATGAAATAGCAAAAATGGCCCGTCGCCACGTTTTCGCGTAGTAGAAATATAACTTTTTGCCATTTCATTCATATGGGACTATTATTGCTATTTTGCTTAAAAACGTGCTATTTTAGTCCAAAACTCTTAAAAAGGTCACCGGTAAGCCTGCGCCCACGGCTATTTCGCCACCGTCTTCTTCCGCAAGGGAGGCCGAGGCGAGGGTGTACGTGTATCGAGGAGCTAGAGCTTCCCCCCCGGCAGCCATGTCCGCTGACCCCCCGGCGGCGGCGAGGAGGGAGAGGCGGCGGGAGAGGAAGAAGCAGCGCCGCCACCTAGCGCGGAGTGAGGCCGCGGCGCTCGCGCGGGCGGCGGAGGAGGTCGCCGCCGACCCGGAGGAGGAGCAACGACTCCGCGAGCTCCAGGAGGCCGAGGCGGAAGCGTCCGAGCGCGCGCGGCGGGACTTCGAGGGCGCCGAGCGCCGATGGCTCGAGGCCGCCGCCGTGCGCGCCGCGGAGAGGGCGGCGGCGGCTGCGGCCGCCCAAGAGGAGGCCACGGCTTCCGAAGCTTCCTCTTGCGAGAAGGTTTATCTCTAAGCCGATGCATGTGCTTCGTTTCTATTGCTGTGATAGCAGTGATCCGTAGTTCATCTGTCCATGAAAGGATATGATGCGCATGCGGTGTAATTGTTAGAAGTCAATGCACGGACATTAACAGCACCTGTAGAGTGTTGGCAGTTGCCATGCTAACTAGTTATCGTGTAATCCATCAGGTTCTGCTGTCCACAACAGTTCAATGCTAACTAGTTAGCGTGTAATCCATCAGGTTCTGCTGTCCACAACAGTTCAATGCTAACTAGTTATCGTGCAATCCATCAGGTTCTGCTATCCACAACAGTTCATTTCCATCTGCTGGATGAATGTTGTTTGGTAGCTCAATCCATTTATTGAGGATTTTTCATCAGGAAGTGTTCCACCAGCTGGTGCAATATAGATGTAGTTTCTGAATTTGCTATTGCATGTTTTGAAAATTAACCTGGATATGCATGCTAATGAAGGACTCTAATTATTGTCTTATCTTGACTATTGCAGTATAAAGATGACCATGGAGACGAGTTGGAAGGGGACGGGGAATGGGAATATGTTGAAGATGGATCGGCGGAGATCACATGGCAAGGAAATGAGATCACTGTGAAGAAGAAAAAGGTCAAAGTACCAAAGCAGGCCAAGGATAAACCACCAATTCAGGAGGTCCAAATTATATTTGTGATAAAGTTTTGCTGGCTCTTTTCCATTGCTCTAAGATCCAAATTTTTACTTATTGTCTGAAATGGGCATGCTAAACAACTTGCAGGAAGATAGACCTACATCAAATCTACTTCCACCATAGTCAGCTTTTGCTTCTCAGAGGAGAGAATCTTTCTTGTCTGCTCAAGACGTACTTGAGAAAGTTGCTCAAGAGACTCCAAATTTTGGAACTGAACAGGCATGCTCCATGGTTCTCTTTGCAGTAGGACAGGGAAAGATGTACTTCTAATGCAATTATGGAGTAAAAATATACCTATTTTTCTACCCAACATTTTGGCCTTCCTTTGCACCAATGTAATCTTCCTGTTTATTTTCTCTGTAGGATAAGGCCCATTGCACGTTTCACCTAAAGACAGGGGCTTGCCGCTTTGGAGTGCACTGCAGCAGAGTTCATTTTTACCCTGATAAATCATGCACGCTGCTTGTGAAGAACATGTATAATGGTCCAGGCCTTGCTTTGGAGCAAGATGAAGGGCTTGAGGTTTGTTAGAGGACAATCTCTTGCAAATAAGTTGTATCCTTAAACTACTGTTTGTTTCGACACAACATTTTAATTTTTTTCACCATTGCTTTTATGGACAGTGACTTTTTACCCACTACAAGAATTCTTCCCCACCTACTGCTATTTTTTTGTGATTATAAGTTCTAATAATTTGATGCTCAAATCAAGCCAATGATTAAAAAACACTATTCCAGTTTAAGTTTGTAACTTTGTACTGCATAATGAACAACCATGGATACAAATAACTGACTGCTTTCAATCATTTGTAATTTTTCATCTGAGTTCTAAAGATGTCTGTTGATCTTTAAAGTTTTTTCTTGACATGCTGGCTACTCTCAGACCTGTGACAGAATGCATGTTCTTTAATGTAATTCTCTCAGAATTCCATCTTGAGGCAAACAGTGATCAGGCCAGTTGGTTTCACTTGATTGAGGATGCCCCCTGGACTTTGATCTGGTCCTGTATCCTAAATTATCATCTCGTTGTTGTTGCCTTGTTGATGCTGAGCTTTTTCATGTTTCTTTTTAAATTGTTGGAAATATCTTCAATATTTGAAATTCGGAACATATCTTGGGAATTATTGATGAAGCAGCTCCTTGACAATTCAATAGTATTTGGGCATTTTTAACACATTAACTTTTGAAGGAGCTGTTCTTTTATTGGACATATTTGACGACCATTAGGGTGACAGGTGAATCTATTTAACCCGTTTTGGACAAGAAATAATTTATGATGTTAAACCTGTGCTTTAGTAGGTCCCTTGTTTTTTTTTGTGGTATTTTTCCCTTTTGCATTTTCTAGTTTAATTTCTCTATTTTCCCTTTTCCATTCTCTATGGTGTTCGCTTCATTAAATTATTGATTAGGGAAGTTGCAGTTAAAGGGTTGGTTTCTTCCATCGTTTGGACTAACAAGTATTTCTTTAATATTCTCCAGTTAACAGATGACGAGGTAGAACAGAAATATGAATAATTTTACGAAGATGTGCATACAGAATTTCTGAAATTTGGTGAACTTGTCAATTTCAAGGTTCTTTTTTGCTTCCTTTCCTCCGAGACTACAGGATTTTCTCTTTGCCATTGCTTCTTCTCTGTACTCTCTGCCATTTGCAGTAATAGTACTTGGTTGCTAACTTTGCATGATTATTGATCTCTAGGATCATAATTTGTTCTTACTTCTTAGGGTTTTGACTGCCTTAGTGAGAGGAATATTTTTGTGTTAATGGGAAAATTAGCTTACAAATTTGATTGATTATGGTTGATTAGCAGTTTTTTAGCGTCTAGATTAGAGATATAATAACATCAGCAGACCGACTCTCTATTATTCAATACAAGGTACCAATTTTTTCTGTAATTATCTACTAAGACTGGTCCGTTAAAGTAGTTTACTGTCAGTTTGTCACTTCTCTTTGTTATCTGTGTGTTATATACTAGAAGTTTTCCACAGTTTTGCAAACTTGCCTAAGCATTTTAACTTCACCTTGTAGTTCACATATATCATCCACTCAAAGGTCTCTTCTAGTTAGCGAACTACACACCAAGCTTGTAAAAATCAGTTATGGGAAAACAAAATCCCAAGCCTAGGTCTATACTGGACTACTGGTTTCCGGGAAACAACCAAGTGGTTTGCTAACTATAATTTAAACACAACTTTGAATTGAAAACAGTTCTCGAGTTGTTACCATTGGTTACCAGTGGTTCCCTTATGGCTACCAGCTTACCACTGGGAATCACAAATCCAAATTTGAATTCAAATTATAAATTTAAATTAAATGATAAACAGCATGGTTTTCTAAATCCAGCTCCACCTTGGGAGTTGAAACCCTGCTATACACTAGAAGTTTTCTCAAGTTGCACAAATTGGCCTAAACATTTAATTTGCAGGTCAACAGATCACTAAATTGAGAATCTCGTTATTATTTATTCTTCAAATCTCGGAAGGATATCTATTCCACTGAATTTTGTCTTATGTTCCCATATGAATTAATCCAAATATTATTTTAGGTATGTAGAAATGGATCATTCCATCTTCGAGGAAACATATACGTGCATTATAAATCCTTAGATTCAGCTCTTCTTGCCTACAGCAGAATGAATGGGCGCTATTTTGCTGGCAAGCAGGTAATTACTTTATCTTATTCCTCAAGTACTGTTAGTTATATGAGCACGATTGGTAGACTGAAAAGCATTCTTGTGAATTCTTTCTTATATATCAGAGAACCCATCACCCTTAGATATTGTTCCTGCTGTCAAAGTAATAAATATGTTTCCATATGCTGACGTGCAACTCTTTCAAAAGCTGAACTTGGGTTTTTCCTGTTCATTAGATAATGTGAGTTTGTTGCTTTGACAACATGGAAGGCTGCCATATGTGGTGAATACATGAGATCAAGATTCAAGGTACCTAAAATTTACAACCTTGTCTTCTTTTCTCAATTTCACTTGGTTTTATTCAGTGATTAAAATAACGGGCTATAGCGGAGCTATAGTGGCGCTATAGCGGTTTTGTGCCCCCAAACGCTAAGCTATATCCCAAATCCCAAATCTCGCTACAACCGCTACAGCGAAAAAATAGCGGTGTGCTGTAACGCTTAGCGGATAGCAAAAATAGCGGCCGCTATGCCACATATAGTACTTTTTTGACTTGTTAACAAATATCCAACATATTTTTGAATTTTTTTAATCCTTTTTTTATTAATATTTTAAAGTTAATCCATCGTAAACTTTATTTCCAATTCTGACCCTTTTGGCCACACCACTACCCATGGTATGGCCAAACCGTTCTATCACGCCATTGTCTCCGACGTGACAAAACATGCCACGCAAGCCCTCGTCCGCCCGTCGGGCCAGTGTGGAGGGCTAGCGTGGCATCTGTCACGCCGTAACGCCTGGCGCGACAACCCTCCTTGTCACGCCGTGATAGTTGGCGTGACAGGGCCTCACCTTATTCACTTTCGCATGCGTTTGAGATTGCTAAATTATGAATCGAGCTCAAGGTTGAATGTAATTTGGACTTGATTTATGGAATTACGATTCTCGATGAATCCTTTTGATCGA
Organism: Phyllostachys edulis; assembly: GCA_036346405.1. Lineage (NCBI taxonomy): Eukaryota > Viridiplantae > Streptophyta > Magnoliopsida > Poales > Poaceae > Phyllostachys > Phyllostachys edulis. Next base: position 63,878,251 of record CM070548.1, read on the forward strand.
AATTAATTTTGTTTGATTGTAACTCATGTTTTGCTTGTATAGAGACAAGATTTGAAATTGAATTTATTCGGATTATGAAAACCTATTGGAATGAAAGGTGGTGCTCGTCGTCACTCTGTGGTCGTACATCATTTCGTGCCTACTTGCAGAATATGTTTTTTTATGTTGTTGGATGCCTTGCTACACGAAGAATTGAATGTGAAAAGACGACGAGATTTGAAGTTGCGAATTGAAATAGACTTTGTAATAAAGCTAGGAATTACACGGCACACAGGGTTTGGTTACGTGCATAAGAAACAACATCATGCACGATGGAACAAACCAAAGTACTTCTACGATACATGTGTGCTTTTGTGGAATGGAAATAAATCCGACCTTCGGGGGACTGAATGTCTTGGCCTACTGCGTGGACCGGGGCCATTTCCCCTTGGCGTTGAACTCCTCGCCGGCCTCCTTGGCCTTGGCCGCCATTTCCCTCTTTTTCTTGCTCTCCCTCTCGCGAGCCTCGCGCTCTCTGCGCTTGCACGCCTCGAGATGAGCTTTCGTCTCCCAATGGATACGCTCGTTTTGCTCTTCATTGCGGCGCTCCTTCCGGATCTCGCAGGCCCTTTTGGCATCTCACTCGTAGTCGAAAGTTCACTGGTCGTGTGGGTGGATCTCTAGGTCGAGCCACTTGCGGTAGCCACATAATGGATCCGGGGACTACGAGTAGGCGAGAGAGGTTATTAGTGCGTACTTTGAAGGATAAATGATGGAGGAACATACTGTAAATGGTCCTTACCGACTACCGATAGCTGCTCGTGTCCCAATGGCAGTCGGGGTAGTCACAGGAGTAGTTCGCACAACCCCAGTAACGCATGCCTAAGCTTAGCCGCTGCTTGGACTTGAAGAACTTGCATGTGTCACCGCACCAATAGAGGGGCGGCGTCTTCCCCTCGGGTGGGTGTTGCGGCAAAGGCTTGGTTGGAACGTTCAGGATGGGGTTGCTGCTACGGGGGGCGTCATTGCGGGGAGGTGACCTCCTGGCACGCTCCGCTTGTTCGTCCCGGGCCGCAGCAGCCCTTGCGAGTTCGCGGTTCTCGTCCCATTGCTTCTTCATCTTGTCCCAATGCTTCTTCTGCATCTTGTCCATCCCGGCGTGGTGAAGCAAGCTCTGGTGTAGTGTTGGGTTTGGTTATGTAGTGTTCTTTCCCATATCTCTTCCACCTCCTTTTATAAGCCACAGGGTTGGCATGATGTGGTTAAATTCATGTGAGTAGTCTGCGAGGCAGAGTGTTGTCTTGTCTTTCTGAAAAGTTGCTGGCGAGGCAGAGTGCTGTCATGTCGATCTGAAAAACTGGCGAGGTAGAGTGTTGTCACATCTTACTTTGTAGAGAGAAGTCATGTTCTGCTTTGCAGAGTCCTGCCTTTTCGGTCAGAAAAGCTGAGGAGGTAGAGTGTTGTCATATTGATTTGAAAAGCTGGCGAGATAGAGTGTTGCCACGTTTTACTTTGCAGAGAGTGGTCACGTTGCTTTGCAGAGAGAAGTCATGTCCTGCTTTGTGTTGTCATATCTTCTCGGTTTGAAAAGTTGAGGAGGTAGAGTGCTGTCATGTCGATTTGAAAAGCTGGCGAGGTAGAGTGTTGTCACATCTTACTTTGCAGAGAGTGGTTACGTCCTGCTTTGCAAAGAGAAGTCATGCCCTACTTTGCAGAGTCCTGTCTTTTCGGTCTGAAAAGCTGAGGAGGTTGAGTATTGTTAAATGCATGTGAGTAGACTACGCCTTAGAGTATGGTCTATTATTTTTGACAAGCAAAGTCAATAAGGCACTCTTGAAAATAGAAAAAAGGAGTAATCAGCTGTGACACGAAAAGAAACAATACTAATGTGGTCTCGGGCATCTACCATTTAGAATAGAAGATTGAAAATAGAAAAAACAAAGGTAGGCGGGTAACAACCTTATTTATGACAAGTTTCAAAGTGGAGAACTTAGAGTGGTTAATTTATTTGAGGTACATTATGCTCTAAACCCTAAAACCCTGAACCCTAAACCCTAAACATATTCCCTAAAACCCTAAACCCTAAAACCCTTCTGTCACGCTATTTATCACGGTGTGACAATATTACCCTATCACGCCAATTGTACCGGCGTGACAGGACTTCTTTGTCACGCCACGATTCACGGCGTGGCCAAACCGTACTGTTACGCTAAATTACTTCCCATTCTAGAGGGGTTGTAGTTAAAAATCAAGCGTTCTTGGGCTAAGTCCTGTCACGCCCATTTTACCGGCGTGACAGGACGACTTTGTCACGTCACGATACATGGCGTGACAAAACCATACTGCCATGCCAAATTAGTTCCCGTTCTAGAGGGGTTGCGAAAAAGGGCTAGGGCTAGGGCTCTGGTGCCAAGTTTTGTCACACCATTTATCCCGGCGTGACAGTAGCAACACATACTTAGTGCAATCATCGCCCGAAGGTACGTGCTGGACGCTGTTGCAAGTCGACGAAGCCCATGGACATGCACCACTAACCATGCATCCCAATATGTATTTTTTTCTTAAGTTTTTGTTGCAGTATCCAAACATCGTATCATGCACAACTTGATTATGTTCTTGCTTGAGAATTTTAGTACAACTTGATAGAGCATGAAGACAATTAGATATCAAGTATTGCCATCGAAACAAGACATTAATAACATACATTTTATTATATTTAGTTCATTCAAACAACACTTCATCCAATAAGAATCATCCATTAGTCATCTCATTTCATTCAACATTCAAAATCCATCAACTTAGAAATTTCATTTCATGCAATCATTTCATTCAAACAGGGTCATTGAAAGTTTCATTCCAGCAGAGTCATCTGATTTTATTCAATATGAATTTTACAGACATGCATACACCCATTCATCTTATCACTTGCGCTTTCGGCGCGCACCCGACCTTGGTGTGAACCTCGTTGTTGGGTGTTAGTCTCGCGTGCCCTCGACGACGTTTACCGAACCAATGTCCGCACGATCACGTCGTTTACGGCGTGGAGGCATGGCCTGAGTCGGCTGTGTGGGGGACGGTGCACCAACAAGGTCCACGAGGACCATCTCGTCGGGAAACTTAGCATCGACGTCGTCCTCGCCGCCGTTCTCGTCCGTGCCACCCTCCTCGTCCTCACCGCCGTCCTCGTCCTAGCCGCCCTCCTCCTCGTCCTCCGGGCCCTCGTTGCATGCGGCCAAAGCGGATGTCGTCGCTCCCGATGTTGTAGCACGTGAGGAGCCACTCCGAGCCAGGGCAGGTTGCACGACAGGGCCTGTCGCCGCCGAGTAGTTCATTGCGGCCAGCGTCGAACCATCTACAAGGTTTACCAAAAAAAAAGATATTGAAGTTTAATACAACAAAAGAAATAACATGGGTACTAAAACATTAAGTGATGTAAATTGCAGTACAAAAATGAAGAACAACACAAACATAAAGAAATTGAAGCGTGCGTGTATTAATTCAAAACAGTGAAGGTTACCTCAGCAAAATCCCTCAAGTGCTGGAAGATCCCCTCCGAACCCTCAGGTAGCATGAGGGCCTCACCGACCTCGTTGCTTATGCGTGCGAGCTGCGTCCCCTACAAAAGGGTTTGACAAAGTAAATTAGTTTGCTCACCCAAACTTTGCATAATAGTAGTGGGATTAAATGTACTCACGTAATAGGCGTTGATGGGGGCCTTATTCGGCTGCGTGCCCGTTCGTGTGAACTCGGCGTAATCATCCACGATATCCTCCTCGGACGTGTGCCCCTCCTCTATGTCCGCATCGGTCATGGCCAGTCTAAGCCGGAGGCGCGCGACGCTCTGGAGCCACTGGAGGTAGCGAACGAATTGAGTCTTCTGATGGATTGGCGGCGCGTCCCTGGACCGATTCGCCCGGTTTTCCCACTCCAACAAGTAGACACGGTGATAGGCCCCCCAGTCGGTGTGGCGGTACCTTCGCATGCAGTTCATTCTTATTCAGAATCTAGTTGTTAGCATTAAAATAGCTACGGAAGCTGCAAAGGAACGGCGGTAGGTACCCTTACCCGTGAAGATTCATATCTGTCGAGAACACCATTGGCGTCGTGGCTTGAAGCTTCCCAAACTGCCGCATCACCCGATGGGGCAAGTCGTACTCCACCGCATGGAAGAATATCAGCGGTGAGAGCATCATCCATAAGGCGATGTTCCTCTTGCACATCGGGTTTAGCTCCATTTCAACGACCTCGTCGTGGGTGTATGACAACCACGTGACTTGCACCAGTTGTATAAGACAGTAGCGATGAAATCATAGTTCGAAGACAGTAGCAAGCAAAGTAACTTATGAGGTATGTACTGGGTCTTGCGTGATGACGTCGAGCTCGTTTGTATACGCGATGTACCGCGACCTCAGACGACCAGTAGGTGCAACGATGGAGCTCCAAAGGTAGGCTACCGTCGGTCCAGACGCAGGGTCGTTAAGGGGCCATGCCTACAAGGAGATAGATTTCAGTTGCATTTTTGGTGGAAGGTGACATCTATCACGAATGGAATAAATGGTTACCTGCAAGGGAGCACGAGTGGGCCGACCCATGGGCAAACGCTCCCACATCCATACCTGTAGGAGGTATGCACATTCACCCAAGTTGTCGTCCGCACTCCTTGATTGGCACGCGCGCCCTTGTGTGGCAGAACCCCAACTGTAGGCCCTTGTCGTCGCTAAATCTGCCAAAATCGGCAAGTAAATCCAGGAGACGGCGTTGCCGGTACCGTCTGGAAATAGGAAGCCAGTAAGGAGCCGAGAAGATGCCAAATCCATGCTCGTGTGAAGCGCCGCACTGTGTCCACATCTGCATTCGGCGGACACACATCGAAGTGCGCGCGCAGCCAGGGCGCAAGCACTGCGGATGGCCGGTTGTCCCTCGAGTCGGCAGGTGGGTCCTCCGGTTGAACTCCAAGCCACTCTCCTACCCGGTCTCGCCAACCCACGCTGTTGATGTCCCTAGTCACTAGAAGGCCGACTATGGGGAGGTCGAGAATCATGCCGACGTCCTGGAGCGTGATGGTCATCTTGCCTGACGGTAGGTGGAAGGTGTGGGTCTCCGGACGCCACCGGTCCACCAGTGTGGTAAGCGCAGCACCGTCCATACGGGGGAGCCCTGTGGATGATTGTCCGCTCCAAAGCAAGTAGACTAGCCTGGCGGATGTGTGGCTCGTACTGCTCATCCTAATGTAGAGGGGTGTGGGTGCGAGAGCGAAGCGGCTGAAGTACATGTAGGAGAGATATGCAAATAAATGAGTAAAACAAGCACATGGTCAACAAGTTGGAAGCATGACCGAATAATATATCCGCAAGTCTCACCACACTCTCGTCAGCTATGCGGTGCGCGCGGTAGTCGTCATCGTACTCTGAGAGGAGCAACGCGTACTATGGGTGCTGCGACATCTTGCATTACAGGAAAAGATTTTCATTATACACATGACGTACAAAATAATCTGTGAAATGCAAATGAAAGTACTGTATACGTAAACAACCATTTTCGCGGAACAACAGTATTGGTTACCTCAAGTGGCCGGGGGGGGCATGTGAGCTCCGTCGCCTTACCCTGCGCCGCTGGGAATCCCTACTCACGTGCTTTGCCCTGGTGTGTCCGTGCTCGTGACACTCCGAGCACCTGTTGGTGCTGCCAGCGTCGTTGAAGTCCCCGAGAGAGTATATGTCCTTACCGCCTTGCTGTGAGAGGTCCATGTCATTACGAAGCCTATTCCTCTTCCTTCGACCGCGTCGCTTGTTCTTCATTACTGTGTCAGGAATGTATTCCTCCCCCATGTACGGTGGCCAATGCAGGGGATCAAGGTAAGGCTCGAATCTCTTCTCCCAAGTTTGCATCGTGGCTAGCTTAGAGAATTCTTGCGCAATGAAGGTGTTCGAAAGGTGACTTACCTCACGCACGCGACAAGCGATGACGACATGAGAGCATAGGACATGTAGCAATGTCGGGATCATGCAAGTACAGTCTCCCGTAGTCAGGTTCACTCTATGGTTTCGGCCACCATAACGCTCGCCCCCTATCGATGTGCTCCCGGCTGTCCTGACGGCGTATATATGCAAAGTGGGATCGTATTCCTCTGCCTCCTGATTGCATGACTCTGTCTCTGCGATAGCAAGGTGCTTGGCAGTAACCGCACCCCAACGCTGGCCGGTGTTGTACACATCCCTTGCTCGGGTCCACCGATCTACAAAGTACGAGTTGGTCTTTCAAAATGAGTACTCCAAGATAGCCGATACTGGCATCGCACGGATGCCCTTAATAACGTTGTTGAACACCTCCGAGATGTTCGTTGTCATCATACCATACCAACAGTCACCTTCATTGTATGCCTGTGCTCGCTTCATCTTTTGCTGCAAGACCTCGTCCAACCACAAGTTATCCCTTTCGTTGGTCAGTCCCCTCAGCTCCATCAACTTCACCTCGAATTCTCTCTTCTCCAAACATTTGCACAACAGCTTGAACTTTTTTGTGAGATCTTCACTATTGCATTGCTTAAAGAAATTACCCGCTAAATGACGTATGCACCACCTATGCAGTACATCTAGGTATCCGTCAAGTTTACTCTTCACAGCGTTCAGAATGTTGCGGTGCTTGTTCGAGACGATGCAAACCTGTTGTCCAGGCCCAACGAGGCGTAGACGAACTATATCAAGGAACCATTCCCAGCTTGTATTGGTCTCACCCTTTGTCAATGCGAATGCTGATGGAATTAGCTGGTCCTCCGCATCAATACCCACGCGAGCATCAAGGCACCATAGTATTTCTCGGTTAGGAATGTGGCGTCAACTAATAAGACAAGCCTGCAATGTTTGAAGGCCTCTATGCATTGCCCAAAGGACCAATACACCCTCCCAAGGACATGTTTCGTAACCCCTCTATCGGGTTCCATTCGGTTGTCGTGCTAAGGATAAAACTCCATGCCTGGATTCTTGGTCTGCATAGCGGTAAGGATTCGAGGAAACAAGCCGTAAGTCTCTTTCCAATCACCCCACAATAACTGCATCACTCTTTGCTTTGCCCTCCATGCTTTCCCGTACTTCACACGGTAATTAATGAACCCGAAGATAACCTCAATGAGGGTGGCGACGGTCACATCAGGATCGACAGCCACAACCACGGTAATACGCCTTGCAATGAAATTAGCGATCACCTGAATGTGCTCCTTGGACACTTGTACGGTCCCACAAGAGTGAGGCTGCTTCACATTCGCTATTTTCTATTGCTTGTCCCTTGTTGTGCGCCCCCATACCTTCCATCCGCACTCCCTTTCACACCTCACGGTATACCTCTTGTTCACATCAGAGTGTTGCACTACGAACAGACGATGGTGCCGCACTGAGTATTCTTGCAGCCAAACCTTTATGTCCTTCATGGTTGGAAACATGTTCTTCCGTATTATGTCATTCTCCTGGTCCGCAATGCCATTCCTGCTTTTTCACCCATTAGCACAAACCGCCTTATCAGCCATACTGACATCATCGAATGCATGCACCGACGGGGCCTCACCCATTACACTGCGAAGAACCCGGCCTTCCTCTGAGGAGAAAAGTGGTGCGGGAGCCTCGTTTTTGGTTGAGCTCCATCCTTAGTCGGGCTCCACTTCACGGGTTGTTCCATCGCGAACAACTCCTCTAGCTCGTTGTTCATTACAGCGTCATTGAAATCAGTTATGGGGTCAATAACATGTTGCGGGGAAGATATAGGCAGATTCACCGACAGGGGGGCATGGTCGGTAAGACTGACGCTAACGAACTCTTCAGAAGGTTGCTCGTCCATTGGGGGCCCCCGCGAAAGATGGAGGGGTCTAGTTCCTCCGTGTTGCCATTTAAATTGTTTGGCAAATCCTCAACAACGATTGTCCTCTCCACCGCCACCTCCAACAACTGGACCTGAGATGTGAGCACAATATTCTTGTACATGTCTCAATCATCGGCGGACAAGATTGACACCAATAAGGTGTGCACCTTAGAACCCAGCCTAGCGTCATATCGTCTCTGCATTCCGACAACGACCTTAGGCTCATCCCATTCAAAGATCGACTTAATCCTAGTCAGAAGAGTTCGAAAGTCTGGTGATTCACGAAACAAAAGAATGGTCGCTTCCATGCTACCAAAGTCGACAGAACTACCCGTTTGGCTGATCGGCCCACCAATAAATACACGTACAACTTTGTCTATCTACATCCAACAAGATATTGCAAAGTCAGTACTGCATGCTACATGTACAAAAAACCATAAGTTCGAAATATCACAATCAACATTGCACATAACAAAAGTTGCGTTTCAGTGGACACATGCTAGCAGTTTGAAGGTACAAACTTATGGTTAATTACAACTTGTTTCCTCCATGTTTTGTACTACGACAATACATTACTATAGCTACAGTAACGAGAATGATGGTTTACAGTAAGCATGGAATAGTACGTCTTGCTAAATGAAGTTTTTGGGTTGTTTGACAAAGAATGAGAAAGAGATACTCCATAGTTGTCTGGTTTATGTCAATTTTGAATGGGAGCAATTGTGATATGTAGCTGTCGTATTTATCTGGAAGAGACTAACCCTTCGTTGAGGTGTGTTAGGTTATACACGGTTAGCGAATAACACTAAGAAACAATGAGAGGCCGTGTTCAGTCATGCTCGAGATCCCGTTCTCGAGACCGCCTAAATCACGTGTTTGGGACCGCTCAAGCTTGTTTCCGAGTGCGAACCTACACTACCCTGGATCTACGTGCCCAGGTACGCTCGAGATCCCGTTCTCGAGACCACCCTAACCACGTGTTTGGGACCGCTCAGGGTTTATTCCTGAGTACGCCTATGACTTCGCTCCTGGGTATGCCAGAGCTATACGCTCGGAGTACCACGAACCACTTGTTGAGAAATTTGGTATTCAGAAAATTACCTATATGAACTATCGTCTTTTGATTTGGATTATGAGAAAATTATCCGCTACGGTTACCCAAATGTCTAATGAATTATGAGATCAGCTTTAAAAGGATCGTAATTCATGAATGCAACCGAAGAAAAATCCATTACATCACAAGTTCAGAATCATTTAAGATGAAAGAAAGATCAAAACTAAACCAAAATGAATGTCTAGGTTGAAGATTATCTAGGATCTTACCTTCGGCCGCGTAGGTTGAGGACGGCCCACGGAGGGACTGATGGCCGGAGTGGATGGACCACAAGCAAGAGGTGAGGACTGGCACGGTGAGGATGTCCAACGGGGGGGGTCATTGCAGGTGGAGGATGGCTGGCGGGAGTGAGGACGGGCGGCGGCGGGAGGTCAGCGGCGCTCGGGTAGGGCATAGGAGGAGAAAGGACGCACGAGAGTTGGGGGGACACGGGGAAAAAATGAAGAACGGGTTGGGGCGAGAGTCCTAACTCCTAAGTCCCCACTGTCACGCCACGCTAGCTGGTGTGACAAGCTAACTAGTCACGCTATGTATGCTGGTACGGCGTGCGGCCGAGGGCTTGTGTGGCAGCTTGGGCCATGTCGCGATAGGTGGCGTGGCAGTACGTTTTGGTCACGCTACGGGTAATGGTGTGACCAAAGGGGTCAAAATTGGAAATAAAGATAGCGAGGGGTTAAGTTTAAAATATTAATAAAAAAGGGTTAAATAATAAATTTTTTCCATATTTTCATGCTATATATAGGTTTTTGGCCAACTAAAATTTGTTCTTTAAAACCAAGAATTAAATTTTATTTAAGATTCGAAAATTCAAAATATTTGGATATATTAATTTCACAATAATTTATTAAAATATCAAAATTTTATTTCAAATTCCAGAAATTCAACTAAAATAGTTATGATTAAAAAATAGTGTTATTTTATAGAAATTAGAATTAAATTTCATCCATTATAATTTATTTTAATGTATTTCATATTTTAGATTGAACTTGTTGTAATGGTATTGTAAACTTGTAATTTTTGTTGGAAAATGACAATGGTTTTTCTTACTTATTTAGTACTTTGGATAATGCTAGAATTAATATACATAATATTTTTAAATACAACCATGATGTAGGATAATTTCCGCGATAGCTTTTTTTTGCCGCGTCACCACAACACCGTGTTAATCGCGATTTAAAACACTGGTTTTATTTAACATATATGAAGCACATTTGCAGCATTGATATTTGCAAGAAGAGCATGCTCTGTGGGTTTTGAGAAATTAGATCAACATGACTAATACTATCTATGTGCTCTGTTTCATCTTCCTGTTTAACAGACATGTTCACATGGAGTTGCTTGTAATTTTATTCACCGCTTTCGCAACCCTGGAGGAGATTATGAGTGGGCTGATTGGGACAATCCTCCTCCTAAATACTGGACTAGGAAGATCGCTGCTCTTTTTGGTCCCTCAGATGATGCTGTGTATAGAAAGGCGAGTGATATCCCAGATTTTGAACGGCCACAAAGTTCAGATAGGAAGAGGCTGAGAATCTCCGATGATAGGTGCATGCTCAATTATCTTTTAATCATGTAATTTGTACAATCTTAATTATACTGAAGTCCAAATGAGATATGTTTAATATTATAATTTTAATTCAATAGGTATGTCTCAAGTAGATCTAAGGATGAAGATGCGCATGAACGACACTCTTCCAGAGATTATTCACATTCAAAGCAAGAATGCAGCAGCCACAGCATAAAGTATGAGCGCAGTCGACATGGAAAAGAACCATCTGCAGCGGATAAGCACCGAGGCTAAGACACTGAAGATAATACTGGCAAATACTCTTCTACAATGGAATTTGAAAGAGAGCCCTCCCATAGGCACATGCATGAAGAAAGAGATAGAAGTGACCATGGTGATGTAGGAAAAGGAGACGGTGATAAAATTAGGTCCAGAAAGCACAGATCTGAGCGGCAAGAAAGTCTGGATCCTGGATCTTCTGATTGGCCTTCATACTTGGCTGATGCAGACATCAGCAAGAGTCCTTCAGGCAGCAAGTCCACTGGCAGATATGATAAGCACAAAAAGAGGAGGCAATCCTTGGAGGATCCCAATTTTGGGAGACACTATTCCACTGTACACACATCAACAGGAAAGGAGCACAGCACCAAAAGGAGCTCAAGTCGTTACATAGAAGACGACGCCTATGATGAGAAAGATGGTGGAAGAGGCAAATCTAAAAAGCACGAGGATCACCGTGATGAGACTGATGATAGATGGGTAGCCACAAACAGTGATGTTGATTCAGGCGTAGTGACTCAATATCAGAGGTCAAGCAGTAGAGGTAGTAAGTTGGGAAGGAAGGATAATGCTCATTCAGATGTTGAAAGTCGATATCCTAGGTCAAGCAGGTAGAACAACTAAGTTGGGAATTAAGGATTACAAGAGCGATAGGAAAAGGAAGCATCACAGTGAAAACAGGAAGCACAGCGAAGGGAAGAGGATACTTCAGACTCGGACACTAGGGATTTGAGCTCTGATGCATGGAGTCGTCGATCGAGAAGCAGCGAGGAGGATCTTTCATCGCACAGATCAAGGAGGAAGAGAAATTATGGTAGTCATGATTCATGATACCATAGGTTTTTCATCCAAGCGTATATTGTTCTCCTGGTGAACACGAAATATCTGATCATTTGGACACTGAAGTTGCCAACTTTGGTATTAGGATGATTGAATGTGATTCGAGCTAGCTCATGAAGTAGCCACAAGCCAATCTAACCTTCTTGTTTCCTTTGCTGATGAGAGGTTCTTTTTTGGAGGGGGCTTTCTTGCAACGGCAGAAAGCATATCATAATTTATTATTGGAAATCTGAAGTTAGGATGATACTATAGTACTATGGTAGTGTTTTTTTGAGAGAGTACTGGTACTTTCACTATGGTAGTAAAGCATAGCAATTAGCGAATACACACATGTATGTGCAGGGCAAGGAGAGACTTTTTCCTTCCTATCTCGCATCGAGCATGCCTCCCCGTGCGCCGCTTTGTTACAGTATTTTGGCCTAGGATTAACATTTGTTGTGATAGATATTTCATCTGTAAGTTTCGTTAGCTTCTCCGGCTGTACTATCCCCTTTGTTTTTGTGTTTTGAGTTGAAAGCTATAATACCCTTCGTATTTATCTCTCATTTAACTAGGCTCGCTGATAATAGATTGGAAAAATGATTGTTTTGTATATCCGCAATCTCACGCTAAGGATACTATCTACACATGCTGGTTGAGATTGTATGTGAGCAAAAATCTTCAATCAGATCGTTGCCATTAGCCCATTACTACATGGATCAGGTTAGGGATCGGAATTTGTCGGTTACCGGGGATGAACAGTAACCAGCCGAAAGTTTTCAAATTCAAACTTACGTTTATGACTATATAATGCACTTACTAGATTAGTTTAGGTCTTTTTTTGTGCTAGATTACCTATTGTATGAGCTAAATATATTTGAATTATTGTTTAGACCGGTTTGTACTTCATATGAGCTAAATATACTAGATTACGTATTGTATGAGCCAAATATACTTGAATTATTTTTCCGACCGGTTTGCACTTCATATGAGCTAAATATACTAGATTACGTATTGTATGAGCTAAATATACACTTCATTAAACACTTTCTAATTAATATTTACATTATTCTAATTGCTGGATTAAATAATCATACCAGTAGATACTACCTATTTCTTTCTAACCTAATCATTCATCAGGTTTTTCTGACCAGTTTTTCCAATAATTGGCCATCGTGACCGCTGACCAGGATTTGCACCGGGACTGGGATTTCGATCCTTGGATGAGGCCATAAAAACTGGAGTACACCAAAATTTTCAATACGTAGGCAAAACCTCACTGTCCAGAAACAGATACAGCTACAGTCTTTTCTTCTGTAAACACAAAAACAGTTTCCTTCCTACATAAAACAAAGGGAGATAAAAAGTACATCATATGATTTCACACTTCGTTGCCAATACCATTAACATCCGATGACATGCAGTTACAGGATACAATCCTGCGATCCTTATGCATTTTTGCACTCTTCCTATGCAATCCTGAAGGGAAGATCAACACTACTGCCAGCACTCCCAAGAGTTAGCTTCCTTCCTACCGCTTTGTTTTGTCAAGAACCTCGATAAATCTCTTTGGAACACCGTAATGGTCAACGAGGTGCTTCGCAAGGTCATCAATGACTCCACCTTGAACCAAGACCTCGTGTTGCCCCTTCTTACCTGAAATGATATGGTAAAAATTTAACGTGCTTTATCCTTCACATCTCAGAAACTAACAAACAAGTTACGGGTTTCAAGCAAGTAATACCAGGAAGCTCAGCTGTGGTGGTGCTGCAAGCAAATTTCTTTTGTAGCTCAGAAGCTAACGAGCCAGCATCCATTAAAAAGCTTTCCAATCCAGACAGTCGGGTCATCTTCTTGTTTCCTTGCCTTCTTTCTGTCATGATTTGAACAGTTCGTATGGCACCCTTGCGAACAACCACCTCATTTCCTCTTGCTACTCTATGGTGAATTTGCATACGGTTTAAAAATGTTGACCCCAAGTCCTTCTTGTGGATCTCTGTTGGGTATGCTGAGCCCTTTTTGATAGCTCCTTTGTACAGAGCATCACATAATGCAGCATCCAAAATTACTTTGGCCTTGTCTGTTGGCTTAACCAAATTTTCCTTTTCAACGTACCTTTGTTCATAGAGGAAAATGAAATTAGTTGAAAAGCGAGAAAATTTGACACCTTCACATTTTACAAACATAGAGCCTCTAGAAATGTATTAGACTTCTACAAGTATCAATCACATTGTCCTGACAAAATAGTTCTGGAGACAAACCTGAAAACTATGTCAGATGCCTCTGATGCACTGTAGTACTTCCCTGTGTCAGCTTCAACAGCCATAAATATGGGGTTGACATGAGAACTTGGCTTATAAATTTCAGCCACTTCCAATTGCTTTGTGCCACTACCTTCGGCAACAACATTATCATCACGTTCAACAGGCTCCTGTACCCTCTTTTCTGGTTTAAAGGCCATGTAGTCTGGATGTCCACGATTGATACCTAGCAACATGACTTCCTTTTTATACTTGTCCTCTTTTGCTGAGATCTGTGAAAAATATAATGAACATTAGATAATGTTGAGAAATTAGCTCCAAAACTTTGACAAATATGAATATGGCCCTCAAGAAAGATTCAATATAATCCCTAAATCATTAGATTAGGTACTTGAACAATCAAATAAATTTCGTCAATTTGCATTGTTCTGTTAGTTAAGTCTACATTCACATGATCAGGATCAATGGAGTCTCCAAATGTTACGACAACTATACTATACTTGTAATTTGTAAAATGTTTGGCAAGAAAAAAGACCCATTCCAAACATATTCACTATTCAGCCTTAGAAAACTATGTAGAAATAATGTCAGCTTCTTAGATCCTGGCATGTATTTTGCGTACTAAAAGGGCTTAAATTGTTACATGTTGTCAGACATAAGACCACCAACTAGACTGTATCATAAATGACGCATACAAGAAAAGCTTTGCGCACTCTTACAAGGCCAGAGGAAGATTTTGACTGCAACCACTTGGATAGTTTTTTGTGTGATGACTTTTTAATATCCAGAGTGACACCTGGAGGTCTGCAGGGGAGTATGTGATTTGACCTGCACAGAACAATATGGCAATCCATGTCATTTCGGCTCCGTGGGATCGTACGATCCCACGATCCGTATCGCGATCTTAACAACCTTGAATATTATATCATATGACAGCTGCTAGGTTACCAGAACAATAAAAAACTAAAAAGGAACATGAACGGAATAACAATTAATATGGGAAATTGGATGACTATATATATACACCATAATGTACTTCCTGGCATAGGAAGGTCTTCATCTTTTACGCTTGTGTGTAATGCTTGCAAAAGGCATTTGTCCAAAAGAGAATCAATTTCTTCAGTAGACAAAATCTGATGTTCCTTTTCCTCGGCTGGTTCCTCAGCAATTTTCTCTTCAGGCAATTTTAGCTTGCTCACACCAGCAGTTACATCTTCCATGGTTTCACCTTGGATGGCAGGTTCTGCAGTATGAATGTCTGAAATATCAACTGCCGCTTCTTCACCTGCAACGGTACTGTCATGCTTGCCTTCTGCTAGATCTTCGGAAGAATCAAGAGGTTGACATGGTGAAGCAAAATTAGGATCTTCAACAACAATGTCATCATAAAATCCTTCATTTGGAACATAACGACCATCAACGGAATCCCTGCAATAATATTTAACAATGTTAATTTTAAAAGGAAAGTCCAAATTCAGATGTGCATCCAGATCCAGCCATTGCACTTGCCATAATGAATCCTTATAGTAATGTGCAATCCGTAAAGCCTTGCCACGTAACCCTGCCTTTAAGGCATCAGTGCTGCTCACAGTTGTGGCCCCAACCTGTGTAAAGCATGTAATGGCAAGAAAAGTTGGACTTGTACATAATTCACAGAATTCTACCACTTAATAAAAACTTTGGGCCAAACAAGTGCCAAGAAAAATCTGAGAAACTTACAGCAATTGGAGCAGGGTTACCAGGAACTTTTACTGACCATGGCTGGCCAGCTTGAAAAGAAGGCAACCCTTCTGGGGGTACGCTGATACCAGGAAACATCAGATCAGCACCTCCAATAACGAAGCGTGAAACCTCACCACCCTTAAGTGTAAAAGCGGGCAACAGATCAGGGACCTTCCAGAGTGCGTAAACTGCATTTTCACCAGTTAAACCATGCCCCAAACCAGATTAAATGCACACCAGTTATCGATTATTAAGCTAAAAGCCTAAAACTGCCGTAAGACAAGAAACTTTGAGGTCAACTCATAACTTTATTAACTAAACTAAAGGTCCATAGAAAGAAAACATAACATCCCATACTTTGTAGCTCAGCTATGTCAAAATACAAGTGAATCATTTCTGGCTATTTAGTAATAAGTTAATGAGAAAAGTACACTGTGGATCCTTAAACTTGTTAGAGGGGTTCACTTGGGTCCCTAATCTATGCAAGTGTCCAATCCAGTACCTAAACTATTTAAGTGGGTCATAGGAGGTCCAAAATAGCCCAGGTGGCCTTGACTGGTGATGTGGAATGTTGACCCTGACGTTGACCCTCCAACGTGGACGGTGGCTCGGTAATCTTGCACAAAACCGCTTGGGCTTGTAGCAAAGTTCAATCGATAACCTAAGGAGACCGTGCACGCTCTAAGGTGTTCTTGCGGAGGCAACGGTGAGGGGGTCCTTGGGTTGCCGGCTTCGTCAACCGAAGAGTGGTTCCCGGCGTAGATTACCGGAGACGAGCATGGTGGCGACGCTGCGGGGAGAAGGCGAACCGCCTCCTGCGTATGGTACGTGCTTCATGCTTCAGTACCCAGCTTGGTCTTAATTTTGGTTGTGATCTTGCTCTGCGAAGCGACCGACGTTGGCGCATTGCTGTTTTTAGTAAATCTAGGGTTTCGGATTGCGGCGATGTGTTGAGCACGAATTCACAAAATCTTGCTTTTTTGGTCGCTAGTTTTCCTGAAATTGCGTCATTCCGTTAACAATGTAGGGCCTGATGATGACAAATTCATAGTGAAGGTTCACCATGGAGGTTTTTTTTTGTGGACAGGGTAGCAACTAGAGCTATGTGGGTGGGAAATGGAATTGGTTTGATCGTTGTGAGACAGATATGTGGTCTCCTCTCTGGATAGATGATTTTGTGGAACAGCTTTGCTATGAGGAGAGTGAAAGGTTGAAACTTTACTGGTGTTTGCCAGGGAAACATGTTGGCGAAGGTTTGAGAATCATCAAGGACGCTGACCCCAACAGCATAGTTGCAGTGACAAACCGTCACAAGAACTTAGTTATGTGTGTTGATCATGATAACAGTATAGGAAGCATCAACTAAGATGACATCGTAGCACAAGCCTATTTGCCGAAGGTAGCTATCACTGAGATGATTGTTGATGAGAAGCTATCGAGCTTTTATGATGATATCATCACCCAATGCAAGAATAGCAAGGACAAAGAGGAGGCAGGACCATCAAAGCAACATGAAGGAGATAATGGCAGTGAAGGACATAGGGACAATAAGGAGGATGATTCTGATTTTCTAGACAGTGACTATGAGATAGAAGATGGAGATGACGACCTGTTTACTGATAATGTCGATGACAATGATAACGAGGTTAATCCTGATGAACCCAAAGACAATCTGTCATCATATGAGGAAGAGTTGTTGCAGTTTCCAGATTCTTCAGATGATGATGACACACTCAAGTTCAATTTCAAGGCATTTAGGCCAGATGTTGACATGTTGGACCCTGTTTTCAAAGTGGGATTGGTGTTCCCATCAGTTGAGGTGCTGAAGAAAGCAATTTCTGAGTATAGTTGCATGCACAGAGTTGATATCAGGATGCCTAGAAATGACCAGAGAAGAATCCAAGCCCACTGTGCGAAGGGTTGCGCATGGCAGAATCCAAGCCCACTGTGCGAAGGGTTGCCCATGGCAGATGTATGCATTGAAGGATAGCCGTGCCAACTGCTTTATGGTGAAGAGATATGTAGGTGATCATACTTGTAGAAAGGAGTGGGTGTTGAAGAAATTCTCTGCAAAGTTCACAGCTGAGAAGTACATTGAAACCTTTAGAGCAGATGACAAGATGGCCCTTAGAAATTTTGCAAGGATTGTTTAGAAAGAATGGAACATGACCCTTCCAGGAGCAAACTAGGAATTTGACAGGCATTCCATGCTATCTCATGTTGCAGGCATGAGAGGCTTGCACCAGAGGATATGGTCCATAGTTGCTACTCAATTTATATGTATTAGGGATTCGGGATTTCGGATGAATCCGGTGGGGATATAAATGGCCGGTCGGAATTTTTGGTTTGGAATTTAGGGGTGACGAGGACGAAAATGCAAGCCACCATCCACGCTGGAGGGTCCACGTCAGGGTCAACATTCCACGTCATCGGTCAAGGCCAGCTTGGGCTATTTTGGATCTCTTATAACCCACTTAAATAGTTTAGGTATCAGATTGGACACTTTCATAGATTAGGAACCCAAGTGAACCCCTCTGACAAGTTTAGGGACCCATGATGTACTTTTCTCTAAGTTAATAACAGAAAATAAAGTCCTTGGAAATGAGAAACAGAAATATAAACAGTTCCTCTTGGTAATAGTATTACCATTAGAGCACTACTCTATGTTTAATACCATATTGCCTTTGGCTGAGAGTCGTATGTCCTCCTGTACTATACACAACTGGCCCCTGGTTTACAACATCAATACATCAGTTGAGTCCCTATATTCCTACCATGGTATGCAAGACTTGTCACCGTCCTAGCCACCTTCTGTCCAAGCTAGAATAAGCAATCAACAGTACGCAATTTCAAATTGATGGAACCAACAAGTTATACAAACAAAAAAGTTCCATTAGTTAAGAGCATATGCAACAATTATAGTAGTTCGAAACCAAAAGAATGAGGACCACACTCATCGCTGAAAGCATAGCCTTGTGTTAGATTCTCTGTTCTTAATGATTTGTTCTGTGCATACGCGATAAAACAACAGAACTTTTTTAAAACAGTACTGCACCAAAAAGAATATAGTAAAATTTAGATAACAAGATGAAAATGAAAGTATTAATCTGGAGATAAAAATAAAAAAACCTGTTGGAAACAGCTCATGTCCTCTTCCATCAATGTCGAAAAGCATAGGGAACTCCGCCTCTGTGCCATACACAAGAACCCGGTTTGGGTACTTAGCAACAGTTATCTCAATCTATACACACAACATACCGCAAAAAATATTACCACAAGGTGAACAGAAAGATATAAAAGTGAGAAAGAATACTTAAATTTAATAGGAAAAATGGTAAGTCCTCTCTGCGGTAACACTGGAAAATACAAGGGCAAGAAGGATCGAGTTGATACACAGTACAGACCAGAGAGAGAGAGAGAGAGAGAGAGATGCCGAAAGTTCACAGTTATCACATGGACAAGTAGATTAGTATTCCTTTACTAAGTCTGTAGTTCTAACCATATAATATACCTTGTACCACTTGGGGAGCTCAAACCATGTAATATAATTTCAAGGCTTAATACCATGTTACAGTGTTACACTCCACATAAAGAAAGAAAAAAAATTCATCACCTTGGGAGGAAGGATCGCATCAAGATCAGCATCAGATGCTTGCGGAAACCTCTCCTTGGCAGTTCTTCTCAGCTTCTTTTTGTCAGCCCCCGACAAGCGCTGTAGAGCTTTTACATCAACCCGCTTCTTGAACATGGTTTATCGGTTATCAAATGCGAACCCAAGCTGCAAATAAACGCATTGAATAGGTCATCCAAGTGCAACAGAGACCGCTAAACGCATAAACACGAATATGAAAACCGAGCAACTGGAAGAATAAGGAAACAATCAGCCTGGTGCAGTCTAACTTTTGGAGGGTCGGGTTAGTAAAAAACGGTGGACATCTAAGAACGATGCCGCCTTTGTTGCACCCTATAATGGTACCAAATGCCACACCACACAAATCATTGCATACTGGCACGCATTCCACCTCTCCCTAGGAAAACTGGCCAGTGGTGAAAAACACCCCCTTTCCTCGTAGTCAGCCCACATACATACAGCTCACCACCTACATCTACTTCTTGGTTTCTTTTATATATATATAAAGGGGCCGTACACCCCGATTTCATTAAGGATATCCCAAACAGAGTTTTACACAGTACAAGAACATCTACTTCTTGGTTGGTGGAAACACGAGCAAAATTGCCGAGCTTTCCGCACAGATAACAGCAGCAGCAATACATCCCAGTCTAAAATTCTGTTCTCCCAGAACCGTGAAAACCCAAGAAATCACAGCAGAGAGATGTACGCTATACCACAGACCAATCCCAGAACTCAGTCAGAGCACAGGAAAGAAACAGAGCAAGGATTATATACTCTGACAAGCGAGTAAAAAAGGGCAAGCCATCCACAAGAAAGGGCTACCGATTACCGAATCGAGAGAGCGATTACAAGCGATGGAACAGAAGGGCAGGGAGAGAGGCTTTGTCACCGGCGGCGAGGCGAGCGGTAGGGCGGAGGCGGCGAGAGGAGGGATCGGGACGGTTCTGGAAACGGAAGCCACTACAAACACCGCGGCGGAAGCGACGCGGATGATATGGTTGCCGCAGCCGTACGGAGGCGGCGCAGAGGTGGGCCGGGCTGCCCTCACGTGCGCTCGGCCGATGGGCCTACGCATGCGGGCTTGAGGCGGGTGGGCCCATGAGAGAAGTGAAATATCGGAACACAAGTTCCCCTGCCTCCAGCCCTCCACAAACACCCGGACGAACCCAAGGAGACGAGATGGCGGCGGGGCCGAGGACGGTGCTCATCACGGGGGTCAGCCGGGGGCTGGGCCGCGCGCTCGCGCTGGAGCTCGCGCGCCGGGGCCACGCCGTCGTCGGCTGCGGCCGCTCCACCGACCACGTCCGCGCCCTCGAGGCCGAGATCGCGTCCCCGTCCCGCCACTTCCTCACCGTCGCCGACGTCGTAATACACTCGCTCCCCTCCTCCTCACGGCCCTATCTCGTTGTGCTTGTGGTTATGCTCCTCAGAACTTGGTTGTTAAATGCTGCCTTGCTCGTACTAGGGCGTGCGTGAAACGTACACCTGGTTGTTCAGTCCGCCGGAGATGCTCTTTTATTTAGTACTAAATTTAAGCTGCCGGTTGGTTGAAATTTTAGCTGGCTGCCTGCATGCGCTACACTAATCGAATTCCACTACCAGAGTGGAAGACACTTGAGCTGAGTCTCTGTTTCTAGGTTTACGTACTTGGGTGTGTCACGCCTCCACCACGTCAGATGCATGAAGGTGAAGGCGGCCACAGGCAAGATGACAGGGCAAGTCGTGCTGGCAGTGGAGCCCAGCTGTAAGGGTGTGGGTTGAGCCATTAGGAAAGAGTGTGGGTGAATTTGTATGTTCGGTTTCTCGGGTGATTTCAGAACGAGTTTAAAAGACCCTGTAGAGCATACGACAAAAGACATTAAGAAGAAAAACGAATTCAATTTTCCCATCTCCTTCGTCTTCATTTCTCATCTCCTGCTCCTTCTATCCTAAAATCCCAACTACCACCATTATGGATGCTTGTGAGTTCCGTTCGGTATCGATCGGGACACCACAACTTGGTATCAGAGCCCTTCCTCATCTCCGCTGCAACAGTGGCGGAGTCAGGATTTTGATGATGGAGGTGCGAACTTAAGACACATCCGTTCCAACACAAGTTCATATGACATAGTACATAAGTTCAAATATGTCAAATTATATGTTCGCACTATAACCAACATCACAAAAATATTTTTAGAAAATTACAACTTGATACGACGTTTCTTCATGCTTTGAAAACGATTGATGATAATATCATCACTAACTTGTAGAAAAAATTCACGCTCAATGTACGTAACTAAGCAACATTCAAGTATTGTTCACCTATGCTATTTCTTAACTTATTCTTTACATGATTCATTGCCGAAAATACCCTCTCTACACTTTCAGTAGCCACAGGAAGGATCAATACCAATTTAAGCAGCAAATAAACAAGTTTATAGTGATCATTCTTCTTTGTCTCAACAAGTTTAATAGAGTGCTCACTGAAATTCTTCACTTCTCGAAACCTTGTATCTTGATGCATGTCCTCGGGGTCGAGACTCGAGGGGCGTGACCGGCGCGTTGAGACCAAGATCCTCGGCGCAGAAGCTAGAAGTAGCGCCAGAGCGCCGTGATCGCCGATCATGAATGAAATTGCCAGCTCGCCCTGCTGCTACTACCAGGCGCTGGATGGGCAGATGACACTTAGAAATAACGCCTCCTTGACTAGTTGAATTAGGCTTGATTCTCAGATTCTGTTGGGTCTAATGCTAAATGGGCTGCTAGGAGTTGAGAAGTATGTATGTTAGTATGTGCAGTATATACTTTATGTATTAAGAGGGTGTATATCAATTTTTGTGCAAAAATTTGGGGTGCTGCACCCCATGTCTCTACTTGCTCGCCCTGCCATCGCGCAACATCGAGTCGAGAGAAGGTGGGCTGTGGCGCCATCGAAGATCAACGTGCAGACTCGCCAAGTACTCACGGCGATGGACGACCAGACAAAGCAAGTGCAGGAGAAACTCTCGGCGATCCTGGCACGGTTTGATCAGCAAGCAACATAGATTGACAAACTGGGACAAGATGTGCGGAAACTTGGGCAGCAAGTGGAGATCACCCAAGAGGCCATGGATGAAGTGAAGAGGAAGCAATCGGAAGGGAATATGGCTTCACATCCATCTACTCTACCGCCTCCACGGCTTACGGCATCGCACCCAGGCTTACCGCCAGAGGGGGTTTGATGCGCACTACGGCAACTTCAGGTATGTTGACAAACCTCTGACCACCGCTGCTTGCGCAACCTCCGCTCCAAATCCTACCTATCAGGTGACAACTGCCCCAGCCACAGTCATTGAGGAAGAGAAATTCTCCAGACCGCCTCGGCATGATTTTCCAAAGTTTCAAGGGGAGAATCCGATGCTATGGTTGGATCGTTGTCGGACGTATTTTGAGATGTGCCGTGTACCTGTCACACAATGGGTCTCCATGGCGACGCTATACATGGAAGGTAATGCTGCTCTTTGGCTACAAGCTTTCAAGAGACATCATGTACTTGGGGGATGAGATATGTTTTGTCAAGCTATTGAAGAAGAGTTTGGGCTGGATGAATATAATGCTCAAATGAACCGGTTGTTGTTGCTTAAACAAACAGGAGCAAAATACCGAATGGCATTTGAGGCATGTATGTATCATCTACTAGCATTGGATCAGCACCGAATAGTAATTTTTTTGTTACTCAATTTGTTCTTGGATTGAGGGATGATATCCGAGCGGCAGTGCGCTTGCAAGCTCCTAATAGTGTGACTCGAGCAGTTGTTCTCGCCCGTATTCAGGAAGAAGAGATGGAGACTACTCGCCCAAAACAATGAGCCAGCCTAATGGCGAAGACATACCATTCTTCATTACATGCACCTTCAGCAAAAGCAACTCCAACAGGGAGAACCGAGGGTGTCAAGCGCCCCATGACTGATGAATTACGACGTGAGCGTCAGTTAAAGGAGTATTGGCGTTCCAATGGTCTTTGTTTTCGATGTGGGGTTCAATTGTTGACAATTGAGTTGGGCGAATTTGGTGAATTGTTATCAGAAGACACCCTGACCGCATTGGAAGGAGGTGAGGTACCAACTCATCCACAACCTCAACAAGAATGTTTCCGACTATCTGTGCATGCTGTATCCGGCACTGAGAGACAGTTCGGCTCAGAGCATTGATGGGAAATCAGATCATGTTACTCTTGGTGGACTCAGGTAGTACTCACAGTTTTGTCAACAAGGAATTTGTCAACCGTGCTCACTGCAAGACATAATTCATTCCCGTTTTTTGTGTCAAGATTGCGAATGGAGAAGTTATGCACTGCTCTAGTCAGGTTCCCAAGTTGACTTGGTGGATTCAAGGAGTGACGTTTCAAACTGATATGCGCATTCTTGATTTAGGGGCTTATGATGCAATTCTGGGAATGAATTGGTTGGAAAAATTCAGTCCTATGTACTGTCATTGGACTAATAAGACGATGGCATTTGAGTATGAAGGTCGTCGGGTTTGTTTACAAGGAGTCGGACCTTGTCACTTGAACCAACTGACTGAAATATCTATGAATCAACTACACAAATCATACACCGGTAATGATGTTTGGGCTTTTGCCATTGTGCAGACTCAGTCGCTTGCAGTCTCGGTAGACAGTTCCAAACGTTGGCTGAAGCTGTAAAGGATTTGATTGACAAATATCAAGATGTGTTTGCGGAACCCACAACATTGCCGCCACATCATCAGTATGATCATGCCATTACTTTGCATTCGGGGGCAAATCCAGTCAATTCTAGACCGTATCGTTACTCTCCTCTTCAAAAGGATGAGATCGAACGGCAGGTAACAGACATGCAGAACACTGGGTTGATTACCCCAAGTATGAGTCCTTATGCTTCTCCGGTGCTATTAGTTCAAAGAAAGGATGGAGGATGGCGATTTTGTATTGATTATCGTCGGTTGAATATACTGACAGTGAAGAATAAGTTTCCTCTTCCCGTTATTGATGAGCTTCTGGACGAACTAGCTGGCACCAAGTTTTTCTCCAAACTGGACTTAAGAGCTGGTTATCATCAAATTAGGATGCGTCCAGAAGATGAGGAAAAGACAGCTTTCAAGACGCGTCATGGGCATTTTCAATTCAAAGTGATGCCATTTGGGCTTTCTAATGCGCCGACAACCTTTCAGTGTTTGATGAACTCGGTGTTTGCATCATACATTCGTAAGTTTGTCATTGTTTTCTTGGATGATATTTTGGTATATAGCAGAGATTTGCAGGAACACCTCACTCACTTGCAATTGGTTTTGGACACACTAAGAAGTAACACCTTGTATGCGAAAATGTCCAAGTGTTCTTTTGCTAGAGAGAGCATTCAGTATTTGGGCCACATCATTTCCCACACTGGAGTGGCCACTGATCCGGACAAAACATTAGTTATGGAAAAGTGGCCAAGGCCGACTACAGTGACTGAATTGCGGGGTTTTCTGGGTCTCATGGGCTACTACCAAAATTTGTTGTCATTATGGTATTATTGCAAAGCCACTAACTAATCTTTTGAAGAAGCAAGGCTTCGTTTGGACAGATATCGCTTCTCAAGCGTTTGAACAATTGAAACATGCAATGATCAGTACACCAGTCTTAGCATTGCCTGACTTTAACCTGCCTTTTGCGATTGAAATTGACGCTTGCGACACCGGTGTCGGAGCAGTACTTATGCAGAAGGGACATCCCATTGCGTATATGAGCAAAGCATTGGGAGTAAACAATCAGTGAATATCTATTTATGAGAAGGAGTTTTTGGCTGTCATGATGCTATTGATCGGTGGCGAGCATACTTACAGCGGGGCCCTTTTCTCGTCTTGACCGATCACAAAAGTTTGTGCCATTTGGAAGATCAGCAATTAACTTCAGATCTCCAACGGAAGGCTATGTCCAAATTAGTTGGTCTTCAGTTTACATTTCAATACAAAAGGGGTGTCGACAATGGAGTTGCTGATGCTTTGTCACGAGTTAGTCATTTGTTAACTCTTCAAGCTGTTTCTATTTGTCAACCGGTCTGGGTGCAGGAAGTCTTGAATTCGTATGAAATTGATTTGGGAGCACAGGAGTTGCTGGCTCGTTTAGCTGTGACAAGCCCAGATGAGAAGGGTTTTGCTTTAGAACATGGCTTGATTAAATACAAAGGCAAAATATGGATTGGTTCCAATATGGCCTTACAGACCAAACTCATCAGTGCCTTGCATGACAGTGCAGTGGGAGGTCACTCGGGTATTCAAGCTACTTATCATCGAGTTAAGAAGCTGTTCTTTTGGTCGGGTATCAAGTCGGCCGTGGAACATTTCATCCAACAATGCCCCACCTGTCAACAAGCAAAGCATATTAATCAGAAACCAGCCAAGTTCCTTCAGCCATTGCCTATTCCTGAGGGTTCTTGGCAAGATCTTACTATGGATTTCATAGGACTTCCTAAATCAGAGGGGTATGATGTGATTATGGTGATTGTTGATTGTCTTACGAAGTATGCTCATTTTGTCGCTCTCAAACACCCATTCACAGCCGCCCAAGTGGCTCAAATTTTCTGGAACAAGTGGTCAAGCTACATGGGGTTCCTCGCTCCATCGTCTCTGATCGCGACAAGCTATTCACCAGTACATTCTGGAAGGAGTTGTTTGCAGCAGTAGGGACTCGATTGCCCTACAGCACGGCCTATCACCCCTAGACGGACGGTCAGAGTGAGCGAGTTAATCAATGTTTGGAGATGTATCTCCGTTGTGCAGTGCATGATTGCCCTCGACAATGGAAGAAATGGATTGCCTTGGCAGAATTTTGGTACAATTCCAATTTTCATTCGGTGCTGGGCTGTTCTCCCTTCAAAGCACTATATGGCGTCGACCCTAATTTCGGAGCAATGCCGAACCTTTTTGTCTCTTCTACTGCCGAAGTGGATGCAGTGCTTCAGGACCGACAAGTGTATTTTGAGATGTTACACAATCAATTAATCAAAGCTCAACACCGTATGAAAACACAGGCTGACAAGCACCGTTCAGAACGACAATTTCAAGTAGGTGATCAGGTCTTGCTCAAATTACAACCATATGCTCAGCATTCTGTTGTCAACCGTCCCTACCCCAAGCTGGCCTTTAAGTATTTTGGTCCTTTTGTGGTGCTTGCGAGGATTGGAGTAGTCGCGTATAAACTGGACTTACCCTCTGATTCTTTGATTCATT
Source organism: Phyllostachys edulis (assembly GCA_036346405.1). Lineage (NCBI taxonomy): Eukaryota > Viridiplantae > Streptophyta > Magnoliopsida > Poales > Poaceae > Phyllostachys > Phyllostachys edulis. The sequence goes on from CM070548.1 coordinate 63,904,623, forward strand.
CAGTGTTTCATGTGTCTCAGCTGAAACCTTTTACTTCCAGCTATCGCCCAGTATTTTCTGAACTGCTGAAGATTGCCGACCTTACTACCGGCGTTCCGTAGCCTGAGCAAATTTTGGATCGCCGCCTAGTCCGAAAGGGCAATTCAGCTATCCCACAAATACTAGTGAAGTGGTCGACAATTCCAGCCGCATCCGCTACTTGGGAAGATTACTATGTGCTACAACAACGCTTTCCTTTGGCAAGCATCTGGGAGTCAGTATCGTCTCAGGGGGGGACAATGTCACGCCTCCACCACGTCAGATGCATGAAGGTGAATGCGACCCACGAGCAAGATAATGAGACAAGTCGTCTTTGGCGATGGAGCCCATTTGTAAGGGTGTGGGTTGAGCCAATAGGAAAGAGTGGGTGAATTTGTATGTTCGGTTTCTCGGGTGATTTTAGAACGAGTTTAAAAGACACTGTAGAGCATACGACAAAAGACATTAAGAAGAAAAACGAATTCAGTTTTCTCACCTCCTTCGTCTTCATTTCTCACCTCCTTCGTCTTCATTTCTCATGTCCTGCTCCTTCGATCCTAAAATCCCAACTACCACCATTATCGATGCTTGTGAGTTCCGTTCGGTATCGATCGGGACACCACAGGATGGATCTTTAGCTGAATGTTTTACAGATTGGCAAATTTCGTCGGTGTGTTCTTGACCCAGCTTTCGTTGAACTTCAGCTTGGACTTGCTTGAATTCATGAGTCGTGTTGGTGCTATATTAATACTTGATGTGTTCTAGGATTTCTTTTACCTCAACGTGTTTGCAATATGATGCGTACTGTGGAACATGGGTTACTGACCTTGAAATTGATGGCCTCTTTGGACCTTCTGCTTGGGCTATTTTGTCTAAGTGTGAGTTAGGAGTTTGATAAGTTTTGTTGGTTTGGTGATCGAGAAAGGTGCTATGGAGGAAGTCAAACGTGTGGTCAAGTTCATGAATTGACAAAGTATGCTTAGTCGTGATTTATAGTTTTGTGCGGTTAGTGCATATGTGAGTTGCTGGAGAGTTTTTGCTATTGAGAGAACTGGCTATTGAACTCATCCGCTTCAAAATTTATCAACAATTTACAAATTATGCGAGCAGTCCGCTTGCTTTGTGTAAGATTTTAGCTAAGAAAATTAGTTGGAATTAAGGACAATGATGGAAGACTGTGAATGGTGATACTAAATACTAAATTAAGCTAAAATAATACAGTATGGCTTGGATGTCAGTTGAACTATAGTTTATGAATGGTGCATTTAATTCTTTGTTTTGTTATAAACAAAGCATAATGTGCGTTACTTGTTTTTGCACCAGCTTACTATGTCACAACAATCTTTCATTCTCAAATCTCAAGTATTGTGTTGGTGCTTCTGTTGTAGAGGTCTGACAGCAGCATGGCCGAGTTGGCAAAGGCTGTTGTGGAAAAGAAGCAAGTTCCCGATATCATAGGTTTGTTATATTTTCTGCTCAAATGCAAATGTGCACTCTAAGCCATCTGGAAGTAGATGGACATTAAATATTTAATCCTTCTTGAAGTTGATTATGAAATCACAATATCACATATTTGTATTCCCTTTCCAAATTTACGTGAAAGGAATCTTTCCAGAAGTCTTAACTATTGAAGTGTTATGGCAGTAAACAATGCTGGTACAATAAACAAGAATAACAAGACATGGAATGTTCCAGCAGAGGAATTTGATAGGGTGGTTGATACAAATATTAAGGGAACGACAAATGTACTTCGCCATTTTGTACCACTTATGATAGAGAAGAAACATGGGATTATAATCAATTTGTCCTCTGGTTGGGGAAGGTCTGCTGCTGCAGAGGTAGGACACTGTCAAAGGCTGTTCTAATACTGTTTTCATTCTCTGAATGTGAAATCTTCAATGCATACTAAACTGCATAATGCTGTTTCAGGTTGCTCCGTACTGCGCTTCAAAGTGGGCTATTGAGGGTTTAACCCGCTCCTTAGCAAAAGAGCTGCCTCCTGGATTGGCAGCCGTTGCTCTTAGCCCTGGTGTTGTGAATACTGACATGCTTAATTCATGCTTTGGAAGTTCAGCTGCATTATACCAATCGACTGAACAATGGTAAACCTGTTTGGCTTTGTGTTTGTCCCTCTCCCCTCACAACTATGCAGGAAATGAGCATATGTATTCATTAACAGAGGAGAGAATAAAATCTGAACAAACTAGAGAAGATTACACTAGAGAAAAGAGTTCATGGGAGAAGGTTGATAGGAGAGTGCAAACCCTAGGAGACAGGGAGAATTACATATATTAGTAGCACAATAGCATTTTACACTGGCGCGAAAAGCATTTTATTGGAATGGATGAACCTCCTGAGATAATTCTCTCCTGCATTGCACCATTCCCTCCAATTTACCTTATCGTTAGGGCCACATCCTTTGTAGTCATACCAATGATTTCAAACAAATCGCCTATTCCTCTCCTTCCAAATAACACCATTTAGTGATTTAGTCAATATGACTATACAGTCAATCTTTGGCTATCTGGTGTTCTTTTGGTACCATGAACTATACCGTGAAAGCTGTTGGCAAGCACTAGCTTTGTGTGCATTATGCAATAACATTTGGGATATGAAAATTATTACAGTTTCCATCTTTTAATTATCATGCTTCAGTTGCATTTTATGATCAGTGGTACCTATCAGATTAACCAGATCATGTCTTCTGTTTTTCAGGGCACCCAAGGCAGCTACAATGGTGCTAAGCCTTTCACTAGAAGATAATGGTGCCTCACTCACTGTATGATATTGTAGCAAATTTGTGCTGAACTAATTGCTGATGGATTTTCTTGTAGTTTAACTTCTAGTTTTCGCAACATTATGGTGCAGTAAGATAAAAGCGATAATGTGCTTCTGCCCTCCAATTTGCCTCACTGTTGTCCGAACATTAGCTACACACTATTGCACTAACTCTTCGTTGCTGCCTACGTGTATCTGTTTCTTCAGTTGATGTTTTCATGTTGTTTTTAAAAAGTAGGTATTTTTTCGCCTATCATCTTCCTAGCTGATCTATGTTTCAATCGTCATTAAATTTAGTAGTATGACTGAATGACTAGAACTACAGAATAGTGCTCTATTTTATTGTATTTGGTGCACTAGATCGATGTGAATGGGTGTGGGATGGCCGATGGGAGATGGAGGCGTTGTTTTCCCGGTGTCGGCAAGATCTTTTTTAGCAAGGATTGGCAAATATGTTTTTTGCTGCTATTTTGTTTGGACTAATTGCGTCCCGGCTCTACAAAATCCTTAGGTTCAAGTTTAACTCTGCAGAAGTTATCAGAAGAGAGGAATGTGTGCCTTGCAGAAGTTGTTTAACTGGATTTCGTTCCGGTAATTAGGCTAAGTTCTCTGTCAACAGTGCATCTAGACGGGTCGTTGCGTGGCCCATGTGACAATGAGATGGTAAATGCAATTGCATGTGAACTGTATTCTATTCTGTTTAGCGGCCAACCTTCCACGGATATCAACACTCAAATATTGTTCACTAGTGATCTATAGCAAACTCCACGCATATCTACAAAAGCTCTGGATAAAACCGAAAGTTTGGCTACCATTTACCGATATGTTTAGGTTTATTTAGTATTATTTAGTTGTTGGCATGTTTGGAGAATTGGAGTTCAATAACCGTCCAACGCAGAGGCTCTAGTAGCGGATTCGTCATCAATGGCAATGGCAGAGGGACTGTCCAACAAGGATGATGCACCTGTCGGTGACGACGGGGGCACCTCAAGTAACTTTCATCGTCGGGGCCCCAAACCTCGCCGGGATCCTGGCCCATTCGCGTGGGAGGAAACCCATGTGGAAATAATTCTTGGGCTAGATAGAAGGTGCATTTGGAAGCCCACCGGACGTGTATTTACTAGCCCAATCCACTTGATTTTCTTGGGGGAAAATATTCGTCTCCCCACACTAGAATTTTTCTCTCTATCTCGACTCAACGCATTGCGAGGACACATCGCTCGACCTCGTCCTCGCGACGTTGTCGACGCAATCTTCCACTTCCACCACATTCTCAGAATCTTTGCTTCTCGAGAGAGAAATCTTCCTTGTCTGCTCAAGAAGTACTTGAGAAAGTTGCTCAAGAGACTCCAAATTTTGGAACCTAACAGCATGCTCCATGGTTCTCTTTGCGAAGAGGACAGGAAAGATGTACTTCTAATGCAATAAAGGAGTAAAAATATACCTATTTTTCTACCTAACATCTTTGCCTTCCTTTGCACCAATGTAATCTTCCCGATTATTTTCTCTCAGAGGATAAGGCCCATTACCCGTTTCACCTCAAGACAGGGGCTTGTCGCTTTGGATTGCTACACCTTTTACCTCTCATGAAGAACATACCGAAGGGCTCCAAGACAATTTGTAATATGTGGCTCCGCCTCTTCTTCCTCATTTGGAAGCTATTTACTAGCTCCTAGGGTTTTGTCTACCCTCGACGATCGCGAGGACACATTTTGGATGCTATCTATTTTCTTCTTATGTTGAGCATATAGAAATAAAGAAATAAGAAGGCAAGGATACATGTAGATATATCTCGTGTGGCCTTGTCTTCACTTTCATCTAAGTTCCGGGGTGCATTGGTACCGAATTGTGCATGAACATGAAGATTGGGGATAACAAAATCATGTTGCAGAATTGAAACTATACTATATGTAGCTATGTTTGCGGTGGTGGCGAAAGAAATTTTGTAGTAGTTGGATGTTACATGTTGAATTAAATCACAAATCATCTTCATGTTCTTGAATAACAGAGAAGCCATAATTGATGATATAAGAGGAGGGAGAAGTTACTGAGTCCATTGACCATGAGTAAATGTTCTATATAACTAACTAGAGAAAGCAACTTTGTCAGGAAAATTTGTTTTTAGATCATTCCTAGCTCGCCTAATTGTTTCCAAAATCTAAACTTTTCTGGTCATTGGAAAAGGTTGAAGGGATACAGATAGGCTACACTAGCTGGTAATTCAAAAATTCTACCACATAAATCTAGAAGCCATGCAAGTAAGAGATCATAAATCGTTACCACTAGACGCAGCAATGCAGCGGAAGAAGAATTGGAGCAGCTTAATCCAACGTCGAACGCATCGATATAGTGGTCGTAGTCGATCGCCCAGCGTCCTCGATGCCGATCCTCTCTTCTAGCAACCAATTGCGTTCTTTGTGAAGATCGTGGATTGTCCTTGTTCAGCACAACAGCAATCGCAGCAACGCCTTTATGGTATCCACACGTCTAGGGATGGAACACCGTACGCCGGTATACTAGCATCAACTTGCATAGTAGGGCTCTTGAGAAGATGGCGGCTAGAGTTTCGGTGATGCAACTCACGTCCTATACCCCAACAGTCTCATGCATCCCCTCATAAAGAGCCTATAACAGATCATATCCGAACTCGTTTGTTCCAACCCGTTAAGTGCGTGACCCTTTAGGTTCATGCGTAATCGGTTGTGACTTGAAAACTCTTTTCCGACCACGAGTCGTTAGCGGTTCCTAACAAGACATAACGATTTCTGAATACACATAAATTATATCGGACAAACCTTAATGCAATATGATCTACGACTAGGTCCTTATCACTTACGACTTGCTCGTATCTCTATACAGCTAGTTCATATTTAGTCACGACCAGTTCGTAACTCCTTACGACCAGTTAGTGATTATGTTCGACCAGTCTACGATCAGCTTGTATCTCCATACAACCAGTCCGTATCTGGTCGAATTGAACGACTTGCATGTGTATTCTCCCTTTGCCTCACGATATCTGGTTGAACTTCAGGTGAGATATTTTGTCATCCATGGACTGTTCAATACTTTCTCAATCAAGTGATGGATAACTTCATGTAGTCGACTCTTCGACCACTAGTGGCATAGCCATGCAGTTTCTTTATCTGACCACATCGAGAGCCCCAAAGATATCTATCCTGATATGTTAGGAGTGACAAATCTCATATTCGACCAGTCACATCCTTCTGCATATTTCATAGCATACCCGAAAGCTACCTTTATAACTATTCAGTTACGGAATAGCGTTTTGGCAACCCCTAAGTGTATTATTATACATGTAGGAAATCATGCTGATCTCAGGTCTAAGGATTATACATCATCATTGCTTGAGACCAACTAATGACATATAAAATCATAACAATCTCAATAGTATCTCAAGGTGGGTCAATCCAACACCATGTTCTCAAACATGTGTTTACATTATTGATTCGACATCTCTATATCTATGACCGGTGAAACATGATCATCAATCAATACATGTGTTGGTCAATAAGTCACTAATGTTCTGACTAGAGATACATTTAGAATGACATCATATAAGTTAAAGAGCTTCACCAATAAGTCGTATACTTGTTAATCTTTATAACTGATAATTCATTCAAGAAACATAATAATATTTGTTCTATAACTCATAAACATATACGTGATACAATCATCTCTATGATTGCCTCTAGGGCATATCACCAACAAAGGCTAGGCTCACCTTCTCCTGATATTTGTCTTAATTCAAATATCCAAGTTTTACTCTGTAATGCCTAGTTACTACTTGTGCTGAAAAAAATCTGCTTGCAGCAGATTAGAAGCCTAACTAAGTGATACCCTTTTGCTTGTTTTCATTTACATCTGAATGTATGATACTAAAGTTAGTTAATTTGTGTGCATTACGACCCCTGCAAATTAAATTTTCGCACACAAAGCCAATCTGCTGGTCATGAGGCTCATGGTATGTACTCAAGCTTATCAACAAATAGAGGCATGGCATTGCTGCGATGCAAATGAAATGAGTCAATATTGTTGCTCGTGCCACTGAAGTTTACATTATACTGTTGTTCTTTCATCATGATAGGAGATAACAGTTCTGCACATAATCCTCTCTTTTTTGGTGGTTGATAGCTAGCACTGGTAATAACATACATATATATAATGTTTCAGAAAGTATAATATTGTGCTCGTGCTGGTATTTTAATTGCTCCTATCTGTTTGGGTCTAATCTTTAGTATGCATATTCCCTTTACCATAGAGCTTTTATTTCCAATTTTCGGATTGTTTATTAATTAGTTTTCATATTGTTTCATATAGACAGAAGATAACATAAGAGAGAAGGAAGTGCTTGAAGTGTCATATTGCTGGATTTGCAACATGGTGCATATGGCCAACCGGTTGCTTGAATTCAACTTTTGCTTGAATTGGACGTGTGCCTCGTGTTGTAGATGATTAATTTGGTTTTATGTAACATATTATTAATGCTATAGGTACAAGTAGCAGTAGCTAAACAAATTTGGATTTTACCCATGTATGAATGTGATCTGCATGTGTGGATCTGATCTGAATGTTTGTGCAGCTTTTATCACCTTTTTTCTCAAAATTTTCATGATTCTTAAATTATGTTTTATTATCTTATTAGTATTTATGGGTTTTTTTGGGTGCCTTTTTCGAATTGTTAGTGGGTTTTCCCCATTTTTTTTTATTTTTTCTGGAGGTTTCCGATTTTTTTTCCTGAATTTATATTTTCCCTGAATATTTATGATTTTCCCCATTTTTTCAGTTTTTTTAATATTTCTTAAATGTCTACAATTTTTACACCTATAGCTTTCAAATGATGTCAGGGAATATTTCCCCATGGACGCCGCCGCAGTCTTCCCCTGCTGCTCCTCCTATCTTCCCCGACGCGTGAGCATCGCAGTTTCACACATCTCTCGTCACAACCTACCATGAGCAATCAATTTGTGATTCCAGCCAACCTGCCGTCCATTTTACTTTAATTTCCATGAGAAAGCACGCGCAAACTTGAAAGAAAGAAAGATCTCACTGTCATCCTAAATCCCAAAACAATCGTAGTAGCCGTTACTCTCGTGCAATCAAGCAGAAAAGCAGAGCAGCACCCGACAGGAATCAGCCAAAAAAAAATTCTCTTCCCTTCTGTCCAGAAATCGGATCCGGATTCTCTCCTGAGCGCATAGAATACTGTATAAACAGTATTCTTAGTCTGTGAACAACATTCAGAAGCAACACCGTAACAAAACACTGTGGAAATAGAGTACGCTTAGTGTAGCAACCGTAGAGAGTTTGCTGTGGTATCTGGTATTGTAGTGCTCGATATGGACCGTTTTTTTTTTAATTATACGATGAAGTTAATACCCTAATACATGTCACAGCTCATCTGCAGTAGCATAGGCTAATGCAGAGATCCATTTCCCTAAAAATCACTCCTGTTATGGCATCGATGGTGTAAAATACTGTAGAGATTTTACTACAATCTTTGGTACCTAGTATCCAATCTGGACAATTCATTTTCTAATCATACGGTGAAGACAACGTCAGTGTGCTCATCTGCAGTAGCGTAGGTTAATGCAGAAGATCCATTTGCCTGAAATCACTCTAAAATCGATTCGAAGCAGTAGCACCTGCAAAAAGGACGCGTTTGAACTGTACTTCTAAATGGAATTTTTTAAAATAATTTTTTTAAAAAGATAATTACAAAAATAAATAGTCGTCCCAAAAAATTACAAAAATGTGTCCTAGCGACAGGAACCTATCGCCAGTTGAAATGGTGACAGAGACCCTCTCGCCCCTTTGTCGCTGGACCAGGTACCTGTCGCCCGTTCAGGAATCTATCGTCAGTTGAACTGGCGATATATTTCTGTCGCCAGTTGAAATGGCGATAGGTACTTGAAACCCTAATCTGATTTGTCTACTTGTGATTTTCATAGATTTTGAACGGTACGAAATCTGTTAGACTCGTAATAACATTTTATGATCGTTGTATGCTGTTCTAGTGCGGTGAATTTCTGAAAAATTTTGCGAGGACGATTGAGGTATCAATGATTCGTAAGTAGAAAGGTAAGCGATATTGCGATGCATCCGGGAATTCATACACTTGCTCATGTACATGCACTGCAGGAAACAAATGTGAATTTGCCATTACTATCAAAACTACGATAAATCACACTGATATTACATAACATTCAGCAAAACGTTATAACACTTAATCAAAATGATAATTTAGAACATTGGCAATAAAATATTACTACTGTCCATGCTTTCTCGTGGTCGCAACCGCAACGTCCCCCATGTGGACTGCCTCGAGTCGGGTGACCAGATGAGGTCCCCATAGCGACGTCCGGAGTGTCGATGTCTCCTTCGTCTGGAGGATTTCTCGTGGGACATTTCTTGAACGTGTGCTTAGACTCCTTGCAAATGGAGCACTTCTTCATACGACGTCCGGTTTCTACTTTGTCTATGTTATTCCTGATGCGTCGTACTTGTCGTCGGCCAATTTTTCTCTTGAATCTATCAATGTCTGCGGCCCAGATTAGTTGCTCTCAAGTCGGATGGCCAGTGAAATGGCCAACCACAGCGTAACCATACATCTCCCTAGTCCAGGTTTGCATCACTGCCTCCTTGGTGAAATAGTCAGAGAGGTACTGACCGGGATGCTGCGCCACCGTTGAACATGCGGCTATGATATGGGAGCAGGGCCTATGCAGAAGAAGGGGCTTGTTGCAAGTGCATAATCAACTACCGCAGCGTAGCGTGCACTCGTGGGTGACCCTCTCACAGTTCGTCCCGCTGCATCTTTTATCCCTGCACATTATCTCGAAGCGAAGCTCCCTTTTTCCTATCTTGAATGCCTGGTGCATCTCACCCTTCTTGCTCTTCTCCTCCATGTACTTGGTGACCATGGTGGAGTAGAGTATTCTATCATTTGTCATGGCGAGCGACACGTTGTTGCTTGTCAACAAAGTAGTTCGTCGTACCGCGGAGAATTGCCTCCACAATACCAACCAAAGGGAAGCACCTTACGCCGCGCATGACCTAGTTGTACACCTCGTCTAGATTAGTTGTCATGATACCATATCGAGCACCACCCCTGTCATGTAGCAACGATCACTTCTCCTTAGGGTCGTGCTCAATCCAGTTCGAGAAGCATTTTACCTGCGCCCCCGTCCTCCTCGTCAATCTGGGAGCATCTGTAGGTAGCTGTGGCAATGCTTCAGGAGCCTGGTCAGCGTTTGGGGCGACCCTTCTCGCTGCCTTCCTTCTGTGCGCCTTGGTCCACTCATCCAGAATCTTCTAGAGTGCTTCGAACTTTCGTTGCTGGTTTTGGTTGCACAGCCGCTTGAACAGGTTCATCAAGTCTTTGTTGCAGAACTACTTATAGAAGTTTGCACCCAAGTGCCTCATGCACCACCTGCTCTACAGATCCAGTCATGCAAGTTGTACGTTCTCTCCTTGTTGTAGCTGGGTTATTGCACGCAATAGGCTGCATGCTGATCATATATGAGGCATACGTTGGGACAACATTACACAACAGAAATTCTCACATTCTTCAGGAACCACAACCAGCTGTCCGTGTTCTCGCTTTCAACGAAAGCGAATGCCACGGGAAGAACTTGATTGTTCCCGTCCGTCGCTATTGTAGTCAGTATCTGGCCCTTGTACTTCCCATTCAAGAATGTGCCATCTATGTATAAGATTGGACGACAGTGCCGGAATGCATTGATGCATGGACCAAAGGCGAAGAATGCTCGCTGCAGTACCCTCTTATTGGCTCACTTCGGATGTGTGGCGTCTTGAATATCGATATGGGTGCGCGATTCCTATCTTGTATGACTCGGAGTTGCCCGGAGAGGTTATGGTAGGAATCCTCGAATGTGTCGAACCTTGATTCCAATGCCTTCTGTTTTGCCCTCCATGCATTGGTATAGCTGATTGTATACTGGAATCTTACCTCAATCGTCCGAATGATGGATCGTGGATCAAAATCTAGATTATCCACGATCTCACTGTATATGGGGTTGGTGATGAAGCTTGATGGCGAGTTCGGTGGGATCAGCTTGACTTAAAGCAGCGCATGTGTGAAGGACCACTATAGCGCATTTCCAGTAGGTGTCCCACTTAGGCTGAAATGTGTGCACTCACCAAGGGCATCCCTCTATGCCACACTTCACGTCGTAGCATCTTGGGGTAGACTTGATGACTGTGAATGTGCGCCGCACCAACAAGGCCCAGAATTTGACCGTGTCCTGCACGGCCTCCTTGCATTTGTATATAGCTCCTAGCCTGACCTCGCTCTGGTCGTACTCCCACGGCACACGGGAGCCTTCATTGATGATGAGGTTGTCGAACTGGTATGTGTTCCAGTCGGATGGAACCGCCTGCTGGTCCAAATCATCCTCGTCGTCGGAACCTTCATCTTCAGACAATGCCATGTAGTCTCGGTCTTCTAGATCCATCCTTTGCACTATAGCTTCCACCTCCTCACCCTTGTCAGCAAGACCACTAGCTTGCCTGATCGAAGGAGCTACTTCCGCAGGGTCTTTATCGACAACATCAGCAACTCTGGGAGCTTCAGCCATTGTGTGCGCCACACTGTGGCTGGAGTCCCCGACTTCTTTTTCGGCGTTAGCACCCCCTTCTTGTTCAACCGTGGATGGAGGAGTGGGTTTGGCATATGCCTAGACCAGAAGGACCGATTTCCACCCTCCCTCCATCACCATGTGTACATATAACTGCTATGAATTTGTTCCCTTCAGCTGCACTAACTCTTAATATGTGGGTTGTGCTACCCGCGGGGCAAGGCAACTCAATCTTAAATCGTACACATTACGGTCCACTTGGAATATGTGGAACAACCACCGCATCACAGCGCCCCACGTACGCTGCTCCGGTCTTGGTAGGGGCACAATCGCCGATTAGCAATAACGCAAATCAATCCCCTCGGGACCCTCCATAATGGTTTCTTGACCATAGTAAATTTTGAAATTAGCGACGTCGGACATATTTGATGCACTGCACCATAAAGAACATTTACACGATTAACCGCATATCTAAAACTAGATTACCCACCGAAAAGTATTATGTAAAATGTACTGCACTACGTAACCGCACATCTAAAACTATATAATCCATTCGGTTAAAAAAATTACCTAAGAGGTAAGCAATCGGATGGGCAGCGCTTTGCTAGCTTCTCTCCTCCCCTCTACTCTTATCTCCTTCTCTCTTTTTTTTTCTGAATAAAAGTGAGTCTTGTGCCAAATTTTAGGGTTTCAAGATGTTTTTATAGGGTTAGTCTTCCTGTCGCCATTTGAAATGGCGATAGGAAGCTGTCGCCAGTTCAACTAGCGATAGATTCTACTTGGACCGGTGACAGGGGGCGAGAGGGTTCCTGTCGTCAGTTCAACTGAAATAGCGACAGGAAGCTGTCGTCAATTCAACTGGCGATAGGTTCTACTTGGACCGGCGACAGAGGGCGAGAGGGTCTTGGCGATAGGGACACATTTTTGTTATTTTTTGGCGACTATTTATTTTTGTAATTATCTTTTTTAAAAAATATTTTTTAAAAAATTCCTCCTAAATGTGACTTGACTGCTATTTTCGACTGCTTCACTTGTGTCTGCCTGTCTCTCTCTCTAAGCACATTGTTTGATACCACAATTACTGCTGAAACGCAGTGTCTGTAGCTATTCAAACGTGATCCAGTGCCATGGATCCGCTCACTGCATATGGCGATACCTGTTCCTGGCAGGTAGTGTCTATGGCTGCTTAGGCATGAATTTTTGCAGGACTGATTTCTACAGTTCCAATGGCTGCTTAGACATGAATTTTTGCAGGACTGAATTCTACAGTTCCAATGGTTTGATTTTGCTCCTGTTTAATCAATTGTTTATCCATGTGCGCTTTCTGCTGTGCAGTTATACAGCCCAGGTTATCCTGATTTTCTCGGGTGTACGACGTAGTACAGCTTTGCAGTGCCACCAATAAATTGTCTATCGACACTCCTGTAATAACTTGTAGTATTTTATCATTTCGTGCTTTGGTTATTCCAATGGAAATCAGTGGTAGTAGTACACATGTATGTTAACGTGTGTCTGTCTAATGCAGTAATGCTCGTCGTCTTATGACCCTTTTAAAGCAAATGCATGTACAATAGGACGATGTCAGTTGTCTGTAAGTTTTATCATATAGGATACAAGATGGTATGAAGGAGAGAGATGTGCATAGAGAATTAGACCGTCTCTCGTGCAGTAGTCGACTGTAACACGAGAAACAAGACATATTGTACTTAGATGAGCTGTCTATAAAGACATGTAAAGAGACAATCCATTGTAGAAGCTGTCTTTAGTGCTATCTATAGATGACGTAGAGGAATACTATAGACAGCAGTTGTCTATACCATTGTACATACCCTTAGGTGGTTGAAAAAAAATGCACCCATTAGTAGTAAGTAATTAATTGTATCATCAGTAAGTAATTAATTGTATCACCAAGAGCATATTATTATTACTATTACATACAGTAAGAACTCTTTCTGAGAAAATGCTGTCACTTCTCTTACAGCAGGGCATCAAAGGAAGCAGCCTTCGAATTAAAATTTGAGCAATTAAGGTGGCAAGCAAACAGCGAGCCTGGCGCCCAGGGAGGTGCAATATTCGCGCCCAGTGCGGATTTGGATCACGTGAGCAATTAAGGTGGCAAGACCTAGCCTGCACAATATTCACTCCCTGAGCAATTGGTCTGGAGGATCTCCAACATGTGGCGGCATGTCATTTGACGGTATTGGACATGTCACCTGCTACTAACCCAGAATGTGGTTGGTCACCTTCGCACAACACCTGTCACGGATTAAGTGCGTCGCAGGGTGTCATTTTTACTATTTTATCTTTAGAGGGTTATTATTGCTAGTTCACTATAAAAACGTACTAAATGAGAAAAAAAACATAGTCCGTCACTTGCATCTGCTTGACTCCTCATTTTTTTTATATCGTACACTGAATCTTTATAGGACGGAGAATCTGTATTAGACTGTCGGTCGCATTGGCTTGTACTGGCCTGACCGCCAAAGGTTGTCTGTTTTTTTTGTGCAATTAATTAAACTCTTCTGGTCACTTTGTATGAACTTCCTGATACAATTTTATTTGCCATAGAAAGAATTTCCAGTAACTATGTCCATGTACATTTTGTAAATTTTATCTGTCAGAACAACGACGCTGCCAAGGCGTCGACAAAAATCCGAGCTCAAAGATTTGGTTCTCGCGGCGATGTAGACCTCGGCCATGACCTCCATAGGTACCACCGAGTGCACAATAACGTTGCACACTCGGTGGACCTCCTCTCAACGGCGACGGCGGCTTTGAGCGCCGTGAGCCGAGAGGGCAAATTGACCAAAGACCGCGACCAAACACCGAAAAGCAAAATGAAGCTCATGCGACATTCAAGCTTGTGCCAAGAAAGCTCATAAAATCATTCAGCGGGTGCGGCAACTAAGGACTACGGGAGGAGTACCGGAGGTCCTAAGGTCTTTGGGGAGGTCGTGGAGGTGATGACTGGAGTTAGGGAAGACAATGAAGCTTCACATTGGGCTCCACTCGGCTCTAGCTTTGTCCACCTCTCAAAAAGGCCCAAACAAATTTGGTTAGGGCTTGGTCCCAGAGGAAAGGCACAAATGGAAGCAAGGAGAGGGAGAAGAAATCTCCATGACCCTTGCAGATTTTGATTTTGTAAATGTTACTGTCTTTCTTCAAATTTCCATAGTGGGCTCTAGATTTAATTAGCACTCAAATGGGAAATTTTATGTGGAATGATTTTGAAGGTCATCATAATTTACATTTAGCAAATTGACATCTGTTATACATGAAAAAGGATTACGGGGGCCCCCAAAAGGTAGGCTTTTAAATTTAGTTTTAACAAATTGGGGGGCATAAAATTTCCAGAGGTTATTATGCAATGCATTTTTCTCAGGAAATCAAAAGGTATATTGCAGGGGATGGTAAGCTTTGGAAACATTTGATGGATCATAAATCTAAAACAAGAAATCCTAATTTATTATGATGTACAAATGCTCACGCTTCTAATTTCTGGAAGGGGGTCCTTTGGGCAGCTAAGGCCATCAAGTTTGGGTATAGGTAGATGGTAGGAAATGGGGAAAATGTTAGATTTTGGTAAGATATTTGGTTTGAGACCTCCTCCGGTAGAATCAAGTATAACTGACTAGAGGGGGGCGATAGGAGGTTTTTAAACTTTTTGACTAATTAACAATTTAAGCTAATTATGAGCTAAGTCTAAACTAGATACAATTCTAGCTAAGCAATTCTACACAAGATTAAATGCTAGAGTTATAAATGCGGAAATAATAAAAATAAGAAATAACCACAATTAAGACAAAGAAGTTTTTCTCGTGGTATCGAAGACTTGCCGGTCTTCACTAGTCCACGTTGAGGAAGCTTGAACTAATCAAGCCGGCTCCACAAATTAAACATTCCCTCAATCACTAGTGGTTGTTCTTCCCCCGCTCCGGAGATGGTGAACACCAAACCACTCACAATCTTGGCACCGGTCCTCTTTACAATCTTCTTGAAGAGGTCACCGTGCTAACACCGCCAAGCCGTCTAGGTGTTTGGCCAAACACCAAGAGTAATGAATCAACGACCTTCGCTTGACGACACTCAAGTGCAATAGACCAATCTAGAATGAATGCACTTGAATTTGGCTCAACTACCTCACAATGAATGCACAAATGTATTTGAGGTGTGGAGTGGATGCTCAAGGCTCTAAAGATGTTAAATGTGGTCTAACATACTGTCCTTGAGCAGGTGGAGGGGTATTTATACCCCCCACCAACAAATACGACCGTTGGGAAGAAAATCCCCAACTTTCAGAGAAATGCAGTACTACTACCAACTATCATGCGGTACTACCGCAACTCACCTACTGCTCCATAACGGTTATAACAGTGGCATTAACTGCTCTGACATAGCCGTTGGAAACTTCAGCGCGGTACTACCACCAACCATCATGCGGTAGTTCCGCTGGCCGGTCATACCGCACAATGAGAGCGGTACTACCATTTCACAAAGGATCCAAAAGGGTACCTACTGGAAAATACGTACGACTCCACTTTCAGAATCACTGGGGTGCGGTAGTTCTACTGAACAAATGCGGTCATACCACGTTGCGGTAGTACCGCCATGTAAGCTCCGGAACTACTGCTCTCAGGGTTTGCATCCAACCCAAAATGGTGTCGCTCTGGAATTTACATACCGCCAACTAATTTTCGGAACAACCGGGTTGCGGTAGTACCACACCATGATCCCGGTCGTACCGCTGAGCGATAGTACCGCCAACACAACGCCGGTACTACCGATTGTCCTGACAATGCACAGTTAGCTTTCCAAAACAAATTCTAAATGCATGCATGATCCTAAATTGATCCAAATGGCACAAGAACATGTTATCAAACTACTAGTCATGATCCCTCTTAATAGTACAGCATTTAACCTAAAATCCGGTCTTCCATCCATATCTCCTAAGACCGGTAAAATATAAAAAGGATCCTAGACTACTTGTACCTTGTCTTTGAGCCATATTGATCTTCATATTGTCCTTTAGCATGCATCTCCGAGATGTCAAACTCACCATTGGGACTTAACCTTGTAAATACTCAATAAACATGTTAATCCCATTGATGAGGACATCACTCCTTCGGATACAACCACTACTTCGAGAAGACCTACGACCAGCTTTGAAGGGTCTACGACCAGCTCTGTAGGGTCTACGACCACTTCCAAAAGACCTACGACCAGTTCAAGAAGGTCTACGACCACTTCAAGAAGACCTACAACCACTACTTTCACTCAATCTTCCACAGTTGGACTTGCGGCCATGGCAATGCCATATTATCCAATTGGACCGCGCTACTTCTACTCCTACAAGCGAGCTACGTCTACATGCCATGGCGCTGCGTTTACATACCATGGTGCTGCGTCACCAATTATTGGCCCACTAGCTATGTAATATATGGGTGACTTGATCATAAGGCCCATGTGATGGCCGACCACCCTAGGCGGGCGCCTGTTCACGTGAATGATACCCATGAACGATTCCGCCACCCTAGGGTTTCCACCTCCTCACGTTCCCCTATATATGTGCGGCAATTACCATAGATGAGGTTGGGTTTTTCTTAGATTATTCGCCACTTTGCGGTTTAAGCTTGTTCGGTTTGAGAACCCCACTTGTGAACTTCATCCATATTACGCAATATATTTCAGATTGCATCTCTGTGTTCTTGTGAGTTGCTTGATTGCTGCGGGAACCATAACCCTCGTGGTAAGGTCGATCGCAGCATAGCGTGGTTGATAACGACAATCGTGCGGGTGTAGCGAATTGCGAGGTGAAGATCTGCGGGTCGGAAGCCTCAAAGCGTCAACGTCCTTACGACGAAACAAATCGAACCTATCGGAAGATCGGGGCACCGTGATTCATCAAGTGGTATCAGAGCACCAGGTTGCCCGTTAGGTAATCTCCTTTATCCCCTTTTGTTAGTTGTTTTCCATCACCTAGAGTCCGAAAATTGCCCCACAAAAGTTTTAGATCTTAGTTCTTCATTGTCCAAACCACTTTGTGCCTTTCGCAGTTGTGTTTTCAGTTTTCGCGTTGTTGAATTCGAGTCCATCGTCGGTGTCTTTGTTGTTGGTCTAGTCGTCATGATCTAGTTTCTAGCGTCGAGTCTTTGCTGTTTCTGGTCATCGTGTATCTTGGCTTGCCCTTGGTTGCATCTGTTGTTTTGTCTACTATAGCCGAGATCGTGTCATCACCCGGTTGGATTCGACCACCTCTTCGGATTCGACCCCCCCAAGTCGGATTCGACCACCATCCTCAGATACAACCACCTCTTCGAGTTCGACCACCTCCTCGGATTCGACCACCTCTTCGAGTTCGACCACCTACCCTTTCGACCACCTAGCCAAAGTTTAGAGAGAGAGAGAGAGAGTATCTTTTTATTACCTTTATACCCCTGCTCTCCGGAAAAAGTTTGTGACCTATATATATCCCCAGACCCAGAAGAGGGTTTTGAAGAGTTGTGAGTCAAGGTCACTTTCGCAAAAAAAAAAAAGAGAGAGGAACCCTCGGTTGGGTTTCGGCAGTCAAAAAAAAAAAGAAAGAAAGAGAGAAGCAAAAAAAAAAAAAGAAGAAGAACGAAAAAGAGACCACCCCAGTTGGCTCACGACCACCCTCATTTGATCTACGACCACCCTCAGGTGGCTCACGACAATCCACAGTTGGTCCACGACTACACACAGGAGAAGTCAGTTGCTTTGCGAATTTTGTTCCTTTGTGCTTGTATCTATCCTATTTTTCGGCTTGCTTGAGCTAGTTCTAGGAACGCGTTTGGGCCAGCAACTGTGACGAGTACCGTGGACTTTGATTCAGCTTTGCTAATCTGATTTCATTATTGCTATTCCTTGCTACTAAATTTTGCCTATCCGAGCTCCACATACTTTCGGCCCTCAGATTTGGATCCTCGCATTCGCCATCCGCCGCGGTCGTACATCCCACCTTCTCCGATCATACCACCTGCTGCAATTGGTAAGAAATTCATAAGAGCTTGGTAAGGCGGCAGAGTGTGTGATCCCACCTTCCACCACCTAGTCGTTGATAGGGATAATATCTTTGTGTTGTCTTTTGTCTTCTACTAACCATGGCAGGTGAGGAATTGGAGGCGCAAGAGTGTGTTTTGAGGGGAGAGCTTACAAGAGTGTTGGATGAGCACCGCCATGCTATTAATGACGACATTGATAGGAAGTTTGCAGAAACAACTGCTACACTGCAGCAACTCAATGATAGTATCGTAATGCTCAACACACGCATTGATGGTTTGGCCAATCAACCACCGAACAATGGGCGTGTGGGTCCTCATGGTGCAGCCCATGACCGTGAGTTTGACAATGGAAATGAGATGCACAACCACGACGCCTTTGATGCACGACAACGGAACCGGTTGAACTTCAACCGTCAAGGTATAAGAGGTAATAACGCTCAGCAACATAATGCACGTGTTAATGATGATCCATATGCTAAAGTCAAGTTCACTATACCATCTTTTGTGGGTGCTTATGATGCTGAAATGTATCTAGATTGGGAGTTGACGGTAGAACAGAAATTTAATGCTCACTTAGTTCTGAAGTGCATAGAGTTGACAAGCCACAAGTGAATTTAAAAACTTCGCCATCATTTGGTGGAATAGAGTATGTCTTGATGGATTAGCGCCTACTACTTGGGATGCTTTAAAGGTTGCTATCGTAATGTGATTTGTTCCACCTTCTTTTAAGCGTGACTCCTTAAGAAATTGCAGCGCTTAAACCAAGGCAATAGATCCATAGAAGAATATTATCGGGAGCTCTGATTAGTATGTTGCGTTGTAATGTTATTGAGGATGAAGAGATTGCGATGGCACGTTTTATGGAGGATTAACACGTGAAATTCGGGACATAGTTGATTACAAAGACTATAATAGTGTCCTAGATTGTTTCAACTTGCATGTTTGGCGAAAAAGGAATTGCGGGGGCGACAACAGAGGCCAAGGAACAATTTTGGAAGCACGCGTCTACACCAAGAACAACACGAGTCAAGTTAAAACAGTCCCACCTTCGGCTACACGGCTGCTGCCCCTCCTCGAGTAGGGCGCGTTCAGCACACCTCCGACACCATCACATGCACCGAGGTAAGTAAATCTACTAGTGTGCGGGCCCGCCAAGAGTTCTTCTTCGGTTGCTTCCACGGGCGTCTGTTGGGATTATTTGCCACCGTTGCAAGGGAATGGGCCACGTCATGAGGGATTGCCCAAGTCGTGAGCATACCTTGCCCTTTGCAGACGGAGGTTATGTAAGTGCTAGTGATATTGAGGATGAATATGTACTTGCGGCTAACATTGCACGTGGAGGAGTCGAAACAGAGCGGTGATCTTGATGATGTAGAGGAACAAGTAGGCTGCTTTGTTGACCTTGGGAACCATATGAGCCTTGTTGCTGCGAGTCTTTGGCGCACAAGTGGAGAGAGAAGAGCAAAATCAACGGCACAACTTGTTTCAAACCAGATTTCTCGTGAAGGAGAGAGCTGCAGAGTAATCATTGATGGAGGGAGCTGCAATAACCTTGCAAGTTCCGAGATGGTCAAGAAGCTTGGCTTGGCCACACAGCCACACCCACATCCCTACTACATCCAATGGTTCAATTCGTGTGGTAAGTTAAAGGTAACCCAAGTTGTGAGAGTGCAATTTTCAATTTGGTAATTACAAAGATAGTACCGACTTTGACGTAGTGCCTATGCAAGCATGCTCTTTGTTGCTCGGTAGGCCTTGGTTATATGATAATGATGTTTTGCACAATGGCAGAGCTAATACCTACTCGTTCTCACATAGGGGTAAGAAGATTAAGTTGTTGCCTTTAACACCCGTTGAAATTTTGAAAGATGAAGCAGCGTATGCTAAGAATGAAAGAAACACCAATGAGCATGATTCTGAAAATCAGCAAGTAGTAACACATGTTTTCCCCTAAAGGGAGAAAGTGGCACCTAGATCTAAGGCGAAGATGAATTAAATTGAAGGGGTGTGTTATGCTTGCCACTAAATCTGAACTTCTTGAAATTTGTGAAACTTGCAAAGGATCTCCGTATCCATTAGAAGAAATGCATGTTGCTTTGCCTCCTGTTGCTACTAATCTTTTGCGGAGAGTGATGGGTTGGAGAAAGCGATTGAGTCGAGAATCTGCGACAGTGCGCAAGCTCTGACGACCAGTCTACTTCTGACCCGCTTACCCGCTTCGACCGAGTCTCAAGCTCTCGACTAGTCCTCGACCGATTACTATGACTAGTCCCATGACCACCCTCTGGATTTGAAGCCATTGTTGGGAAAAGAAGATGACCTTGAGTCGAGGGCGACTCCAATTCAAGAGGGGAGGATGATGAGGACATCACTCCTTCGGATACAACCACTACTTGAGAAGACCTCGACCCGGCTTTGAAGGGTCTCGACCCGGCTCTGTAGGGTCTCGACCACTTCAAAGACCTCGACCGGTTCAAGAAGGTCTCGACCACTTCAAGAAGACCTACAACCACTACTTTCACTCAATCTTCCACAGTTGGACTTGCGGCCATGGCAATGCCATATTATCCAATTGGACGCGCTACTTCTACTCCTACAAGCGAGCTCGTCTACATGCCATGGCGCTGCGTTTACATACCATGGTCTTTGCGTCACCAATTATTGGCCCATCGGCTATGTAATATATGGGCCGACTTGATCATAAGGCCCATGTGATGGCCGACCACCCTAGGCGGGCCGCCTTTGTTCATGTGAACAGTACCCATGAACGATTCCGCCACCCTAGGGTTTCCACCTCCTCCGTTCCCCCTATATATGTGCGGCGTATCCATAGATGAGGTGGGTTTTTCTTAGATTATTCTCGCCACTTTGCGGTTTAGCCGCTTGTTCGGTTTGAGTAACCCCACTTGTGAACTTCATCCATATTCGCAATATATTTCATTGCATCTCTGTGTTCTTGTGAGTTGCTTCGATTGCCTGCAGGAACCATAACCCTCGTGGTAAGGTCGATCGCGCGCAAGCGTGGTTGATAACGACAGTCGTGCGGGTGTAGCGAATTGCGAGGTGAAGATCTGCGGGTCGGAAGCCTCAAAGCGTCAACGTCCTTACGACGAAACAAATCGAACCTATCGGAAGATCGGGCCACCGTGATTCATCACCCATATTCACATATTATCATTAATTACCAAAACAATTTTTAGGGGCCTAGATGCTTTCACCCCCTTAGCTACTCAATTCTGGGATTTGCATGCTGTTGTCAATGAGAAAAGGAAAACCATAGCTGAAATTTAGGATGTCAGTCAAATTAGATGTACTTCAGAGCATTTAATGTTAAGATGGTATGAGTTGGAAGATATAGTTCATCATATTTCTTTGTCTGATGTAGATTATTCTTTAATATGGGAGTATGAAAGTAATGGCATTTTGTGAGACCATGTGGAGGTCACCCCATGGTTTGTGATGAGTAATTGGCTATGCTTTGCATGTGTAGTTGAACTTGAGTTTGGTTTTGTGTTGAAATGGATTTCAGAGATGCTGTCTGGTTGGAATCGGTCAGATCGGGCTCTGTGGCAATCTGACTGGCTGAGGTCTAGCAGTCAGACCGGCCCTAGAATGGCGGTCTGACCATTTGGAGGCCGACGATCTGACCGACAAAGGGATGGCGGTCAAACCGCCCAAATGATGAAAAAGTAGAATTTTGGCAAACACCAAAAATCACTTATGTAGGGATGTGAGGTGATTTGTTTGCACCAGGTCTCGTTGAAAATGGAGCTTCAAGGAAAAACTAGATAGAGTTTGAAATTTCCAAAGAACATGCGGTTTGATACTTGGGGAAATTTCCCGAGCGGTCTAACCGGTGATGCGACAGTAAGGCCGGTCAGGGTGGCGGTCTGATCGGCCAAGGTGGCTGTTTGACGGGCCAAGGCAATTGTTGTGTGATTTTTGCTGAGGGTTTTGGTGATGGTGTATATGTGTTGCATGTTGTGTTTGTAACTAATGTGGATCAGGTTGGAATGAACTTGTGCTCGAAAATAGTTTGCTTGGTCTATTATTGTGCAAGTTGTTCCAAAGTCAACTATGGTCAACGACGATGAAGACTGGGACTTGGTTAGGAGAACCAAGGTTCAGAGTGGTCATGGAGGTCGGGTGAGATAGTTGGACTCGGACAAGGCGCAAGATGGAAAAGGGCTATGGAAGGCACAAGTGGTCAAGGTCGAGCAGGACATATGGTGCACCAAGTGGCTTGGGCCCGTTTGCAAGCGAGGACGGTTCAGTGGGATCTGGACACATGAGAAGCTTGACGGGGAGTCATTGGGGCCACATGGAGGGTGACAAAGCACGTGCAATGTTTCAAGGAGAAGGAATCGAGGAATGACGGTGGAGCAGCAATATGGTCATTTGCCCAAAATAGGAAAAGTAAGCGGTTTGCAAAACCACGGTGGTGGCCTAAGTGGACTAGGTCAAGGAGGCTTCATGGAGGACAAGACATGATGATTTTGGGCTATTGGAGCCAATGGTGATGAACGTCGCTTTGAAAAGCGTGCATGAGTGGAAAACCCGGTTGTGTAATGGGATAACAGGTTCCCATGGGTGTGTGTGTAGTGGATGTGATCCATTTTGTATCTATGTTAGGGTTTCTTGTGAGCCTCCAATATATAAGGGGGC
The DNA here is from genome assembly GCA_036346405.1 of Phyllostachys edulis. Lineage (NCBI taxonomy): Eukaryota > Viridiplantae > Streptophyta > Magnoliopsida > Poales > Poaceae > Phyllostachys > Phyllostachys edulis. Next base: position 63,927,721 of record CM070548.1, read on the forward strand.
ATTAGAGAGAGAAAATTAAGTTTTACACTTGAGCCTTCAAGAGAGAAACTAGGGTTTGATTGAGAGAGCTAAGTGTTGCCCTTAGAGTTGTGTCCTTTTGGTGGAGTGGCTGTAATCCTTCCTCTTTAAGTGGTAATAGAAGATCAAACTTGGTTCTCCATGTCTTATTCGTGTTTGTGGATTTGTTTGGGAATAATTGTGTGTATCCCTAGGATCCCACACCCTTTATTTATAGTCTCAAAGTAGAGTCTGACTCTTATACAACTCGTTATTTAGATCTAACACTCCCCCTCAAGATGGGCCGAGGATATCAATCATGCCCATCTTGTTACATATTATAGCACCCTCACTAGGACCTAACCCTTTAGTAAAACAGTCAGCCAACTGTTCACCAGAATTGACATACTCCAACTTCAATATTCTGCTATCGAGCTTTTCCTTGATGAAAAACTTATCAATCTCAACGTGCTTGGCATGATCATGCTGAATTGGGTTGTTAGCAATGTTGATTGCAGATTTATTGTCACAATGCAACACCAAGAGATTATTCCTCTATATTCGAAGCTTAGACAATAAACCCTTCATCCATATCATTTCACTTACACTCAACACCATTGCTTTGTACTCTGCCTCTGCAGTAGACTGAGCCACAACCTCCTGCTTCTTGCTTCTCTATGACACAAGGTTACCTCCCACAAAGATGCAATATCCAGAGGTAGACCTCTTGTCATCCACACTGCTCGCTCAATCAGCATCACAAATACCCTTCCACATTCAAATGTGGATTCTTCTTGAACCAAAGGCCTTTCCCAGTGCTACTCTTCAAATACCGCAAGATTCGTTAGACAACATCCATGTGTCCTGTTCTAGGATCATGCATAAACTACTACAGAAAAGGTGTTCACAGATGGTTCAAAAATGTCATCACAGACGATTTCATGAGCCGTCTGAGTTTATGGGTCAGTAATAACATGATGTCATCATAAACGGTTTTTGAACCATCTGTGAAAAAAGCTATCATAGACGGTTCTGAACAATAACCGTCTGTGATAGTCAATTATCACAGACGATTCTTGTTCAGAACCATCAAGAACCGTCTATGAAAATAGACTATCACAGACAGTTTTTTAGTAAAATCATCTGTGATAGTTTTTTCTATTGTAAAAAAAATCGAGTTTTGAGCCAAACCAATCAATTGCTGGACAGTAGTTTCCATATGCTGTTTTGATAGTTCACAAGAAGGTAATTAAAAGATAATCTCCCCCTCTCTCTCAATCAATGGCTCGCTCTCTGATGAAGTCGAGTAGAGGCGTCCATCTCGAACCGAATCGGCTTCCCTTGTTGACCACAGATGGGGTCCTCACTAAGAACGAAATCTGACAGGATGGAGGGGACGAAATTAGAGTGAGAAGGAAACCTGGATGGGGATTTGGGGGAAAACTTCGTGTTCACCTGAGGCCAAGATGGGGGTGGCCAGATCTGGTGGCCTCCTCCGGCAGACATGGAGCTCCTGCACGTCCCTCCTCCTCGTCGTCGTTGGCTACATCTCCTCATCGAACCGCACCGGGGAATCGAGGGCGGACATCGGAGCTAGGCGTGTGGAGGGGAGAGGGAGACTAATAGAAGACAAGGCAGGGGTGGGTATAATATATAAGGACAGCGCCAAAACATTTTGCCTCCCACACAAGTGTTCAAAAATTTTCACGAATCACAGACAGTTTCAAACAAAAAACCATCTGTGATGAGCTAATATTACAGGCGATTCATATTAAAACCGTCCGTGATTCCCTGATTTTATCATGACTTGAAATGCGTATTTCAAGTCATGGTAAAATCACAGAGTTAGACATTTCCGTGTGTGTCCATGTCATGGTAAAATCAGGATGTTAGGCATTTCAAGTCATGGTAAAATCATAGAGTCAGTCATTTCAAGTTCGTGTGTGTCCAAGTCAGGTAAAATCGGGAGATACTTATCACAGATGGTTTTTAATACAAATCATCCGTGATGAGATACTTATCACAGATGGTTCGTATTAAGAACCGTCTGTGAAGTATCACATACCGTTCGTGATATGAACTGTCTATGATATTAGCTCATCACAAACGGTTCTTAGCGTATGCAGTAACAGAGACGGCCACGCTGGTAAAACCGTATCTGATTACCATTAACACTGATAGTTTTGGAAAACCGTCTGTGATGAGGCGTCCAGTATTAGCCTTTTTTTGTAGTAGTGATATATCGACAAACCACACTCACTACATATGAAATATCATGTCTTATATGACACAAATAGATGAGACGCCCAACAAGCCATTGTAAGCTTCTTTATCAATTGGATCTCCCGACTCATCACATAGCTTGTGATTCCTATCAATAGGTGAAGCAATAGGGTGACACCCAAGCATACCTGTTTCTGTCAGCATATCAAGGGCATACTTTCTCTAGGAGAGAACTATACCATTCGAAGAACATCAACATAGACTGCCAATATGGTGATATGTGATCCTCTATGACTATAAAACACAGTATGATATCTATTGCACTGAGAATAGCCCATACTATAGACTGCACGTCTGAATCTATCAAACCACGCCCTTGCAGATTGCTTCAGACCGTATAAAGACTTCTTGAGTTTATACACATTCCTCTCGGCCTGCTTGTTCTCAAAACCTAGAGGAATCTCCATGTATACCTCCTCTTGTAAATCACCATGTAGAAAAGCATTCTTCACATCCAACTGATGTAGGGGCCAGCTGTCGATGTCTAGGACTCTCGTCACAGAACGGACAAACAAAAGTATATAAAGAAAATGGAGATTGCTATCTATTCGCCAAAAGGACTCAAACGATGATGTATATTGCAAAGGGTATGCTCTGATTACAGGGAGAGTGACTGTGAATAAACATAGATTAGGGTTAATGTACAAGATATCAGATCATTACAAAGGCGCACAGGCTGGGTTTTTATAGTTCTACAAATATCGACAGTTGGTTGTAGTGGTGCCTCTTCATACCAATAGTCATGTCCCTTTAAGCCAATCATTGCGTCCCTTCATGACGATCGTTATGTGACTCCGGATGCAACGGCCAATACCCTCTCTCCACGTGGGCTATTATTAACCACACGTGGGTAACCACTTTTGAGGATCTCTTCTGCAGGGTGGTCTGAGAAGACCTCTCAAGGGAGATCCAACAGGACGTTCAGAAGAGGTTTGAGAATGGCCCAAGAAAACTTTCGGGCCCACCTTCTGACCGCTTTGATTGATCTTGGATCTAGCAAGCTAATTTGGGCCTAGTAAGGATCCGGTTTATTTATAAATAAGCAAACAAAGATATACCCGTATCACTGACTAATCAACAATTCTCATTAGCTAGTCCCTCAACTTCAAGTGAAAAATGACTTACTTCTGAAGGAGGTCATAAATTTGGGATCGAAAGTAAAGCCTTTTTGTCTGATACTCTATTTGACCAGAAATAGACTTAGTCAAGAAGGTAATTTCACTTGAGTTGTAAAAAACATAACTATTTTTTTTCTGAGAAGATAAGAAGAGGAGCATCAACCATCTTCATTTATGAAAACAATTCTCAAAGAGGCGGTCATGCTTTAGCTTCCAACAATTTATTAGGAACAGATTCTGATGAAATCTTATCCTTTGGACTTCCGTCTTTATTTTGCCACAAATTGTTGGTCTATAAGTAACCATCAGGAAGGGCAAAGCTTAAGAAAAATTCCTTCACAAACTTTCTATCTTTCAAATCTCCACTTTATCTTAGAACACTTATCTTCAAACTCCTTTAGTTTGAGTAGATGATGTATTACAGTAGCAGAGATCATGAAAAAGACATACTTTATAGAATAAATTTGACTTTTCAACCACCTTGAAGTTATGATATCTGGATTTTATGCTTCCAAGGTGGTCGAGAAGCCAATTTATTCTGTGAAATCTTGAAGAAATTGGCAGAAGGAAATCCCGATGATCAGGTAAGATCGTGTGGAAAATACATTTCACAGATCAAATTTTCTTTTGGTTGACCCTTCAATCACTTTTAAGTTATGATCCATGGAAGGTCGACTAGAAGTCAATTTAGTCTATGGACTGATATTTTTAAGAAATTGATAGAAGGAAAATTCTAATGATCAGGTGAACGCTTCTCAGAGCACATGTCGAGGTAGTTTCTATTTTAAAGGTGTTATACTTTTTTTTAATCATAATGACTACAGTACAAATATAACTTTGGAAAAAGAGAAAAACTTTTCAACTGGTTTTTCTTGCATGTCTCTGATGCATGGAAAAACTTCCTTGACTGAGTATGAGTTGTCATGTCACCACTAGTCGAGGTGCAACCATCTCGTCATGGAGTTAGTGGGTTTTAAATGAACCAAATGTGTGTGTCTATATATATATATATATATATATATATATATATATATATATATGGATTTTACCTTTCCTTAGGCATGATTTACCCCAGCTGTTTTTACTTTACTCATTCGCCAAGTGCCCTTTGTCTTTCTCAAGCCTTCGAAGAGATAAGACTCCCCCAGTTCGCCATTGGACTGAGGTAATGGCAGGATGGAAATAGTCGTTGTTGTCCATAGAGGAGCTCAAAGGGCTAGAGCAAGACGGGAATCTACCAGAGAAGGCTATTATCGAGTGGCGTGCGCCGGGGAGGGAGATTGAGCCATGCCCTTCGGCCGGTTTTACAGTACTCTTCGTGCTTTATCTCTGGGCAGGCCTTCGTTTACTCGAGAGTCATTTCTTGATTGAAGTTCTTAATCATTATGAAATATAATTAGTTCATCTTGTACCAAATTTAATTCTGGTACTTAGTGTCTTTGCCCACATGTTTGAGTCGTTTTTAGGAATAGTCCCTAGTCTGCGTCTGTTTAGGTTTTATTACCAAATCATTCGCAACAAGAAAGCCGTTGGTGTCTTGGGCTCCTTCTATTTTAAGTTTCAAGATGCCAACAAGAGGGTTTTCCCCTTTGACGAGGATATAACAATCCTCATTTAATCATTTATCCATAATTCATATTATGAGGTAATAATGACGTCACATAACTCTTGAGTATACCCCTTAAATATTAATAAGGGAGAAGCTGGAGGTTGTAAGTTCTTCTACGACCACCTTGTAGTCGTGGGTCTTCCTACGACTACCCCATAGTCGTAAGTCCTTATACGACTATCCCATGATTGTAAGCTCTACTACGATCGAGATGCGATCAGAAGCTTTCCTACGACCATCCCCTGGTCATAAGACCTTCTACAACCAGGCCCTAGTCGACAAGGCTCACAGACATGTAGGCTTAGTCGATAAAGGTATCTTCCGCACCGTATTCAAAATACGGGCAGTAAACTACATCATTATTTCCTAAGATAATGGCACGATTTTAACTCCCTTTTATGATGATAATTGCCTAGTGACGTGGAAACATTTTAACTCCTACAGTAACCTCCACTAACGGCGCCACAATCTGGATAATTAAGTGATCTTTTATTAGAGGTCCAACGACGTATATTCTGGGGACGGTATAAAAGGCAAGGATCATCAGAGTAATGGGGAGAGCCCGAATTCTGAGAAGCACAATACTCTAGTTTTCTGGCTTGATCTTGTAATCTAGTATACTCAATACATACACACATGAGTAGGTTTGTTATTCTCCCAGGAGAAGGCCCGAACCTATATAAAATTCCCGTGTCTCCATCTCTGTGTGATTTTGAGCCTAGAGGAACCCCCGAATCAAACAATATTTACGTAAGTTCGGTCCTAAAACACCGACACCCTTCTTGGCTACCAAGGATGTCAGCCAAATATGGAGCAAAGAATGGTTTTATTCTACTATTCCGAAAGAGAGTATGATTACTTATAGCTGCAATGCACCACCGGAGTGGTCCCCAGAAAACTGAGTTGCTGACAAGGAGATCAAACTCTCCGATGATGAGAAGAATGTGGTCCTAGTGATATATGGCTTGGTGAGGAGAGGTCTGACTAGACAAAAGATTGTCCATAACTTCCTCAAGAACATGATTTTCCCCTCCAAAAGAGAGAGGTACTATCCTGTAATTATGACATCCCTGAAAATGGTAATAATCCATTTACCTTTTTACCCGAACTGAATTTCGTAGTTTAAGTAAAGTAATCTTTCATCATATTACAACTTTTTCGGATGATGAGGTCATTGCCAGGGCCTAAGTTCTATTGAAGGATCGGGTTCCAGAAAGGGAACCGATTGATTTAGAAGCGCAACCCCCAATCTTGATTGGGGCTATCTTATCACTTAGAAAAGATCGCAAAGTGGTAAGTATTAACAAGAATAGCCAAACATAAGAAGTGTTTTTATTCATGTCTAACTTGTGTTTTCTGAATAGACGACATCGAAGAAGCGCCCTATCTCAAACATTGGCACAAGCTCTGCCCCTCCTTTGGCAAAGAATGCCAGGATAAGCTCCAAACCTCCTGTTGTGCTAAAGAAGACGCAACCTACACCGGCTTCAACCTCAGTTCCACCAAATCCTCTTACTTCAATTCCAACTCCAATCCTAACTCCCTTGAGTCCTTCTACCCACAAGGTACCGAAAAACAAGATAAAGACTCCAATTTCTCGATATGTCTCTAACCCCCAGCCAATATCTACTACATCAATTTTCGTGGCTGGGGTGGTCCAGGGTGAAGAATCATCAGAGGAGTCCGAAGAGAAGATTCCATTTCAATGGGCTCCAAGACCGAGGACCTCCTTGGCTTTGGTTCCCTCTTTGTCGGAACCAGTGAGAACCCGCTTTCACCGTAAATGAGGACTTCATGATGCTCTTTAACGAAAGTGGATTTGAGATTGAGTAAGTTCTTCGATGATAACATTATAATTTTTTTACTTATAATGACCAATCCTCTCTTTTCCTTTAGCCTTTCTTTCCCTTTAGAGCCGAAAAGGGGACAACTGACAAAACAAGAACAAACTTCGCCACCAATAGTACCGACGACAGAGGAATTCACAGCAGAAGAGGTTCTGCAAATGGAAATACCTCCTAGGACCACTAAGGAGGTGGTCTAGGATGTCCCAGTGTTGACTACTGAGATATCTAAGGATATGTCACAGGGTACGAAGGTCCAAACAGAAAGGACCTCCCAAGAGGATCAAATGGAAGAGGTGGTATGTGGGTCTACTACAACATGAGTAGACCATGAGACCGTACAATTAGAGGAGGTGCTCCATGAGACCATCAAATCCCAAGGCGAAGATGATCATATCTTGGTAAACTTTTTTAGCTTGGTAATTTCATTTTTGAATATACCAGTATAGTCCTGACTCATAGAATATCTTAGGAGTCGCAAGATACCGGGTTTGATCCAACCAGAGGAGTTTTCCGCTTAGTTCAATTGGATCAATCCGAGGATGAAATTTCTCCTTTGGAATCGAAAAGAAGGACCTCCAGGACCTCATGACGTCTGTCAAAAGGTGCTGGAAAGTCAATATTGACATGATAGGGGAGATTAAAACTTTTGCAGAGGATAAAGAGAAGTAAGAATATAAAGTTATTATTCAATCGTAAGGTTCTAACTGAATAATTAACTTATGCATTTGTTTACATTATAGGGAGTGCTTACTGGCAAAAGCCAGACAAGAAAATGCTAAATCTGTACTTCATGCTCTCAGATTGAAATTGTTTGAGACGTAGAAAAGATCCGAAAGGAATGCGGCAATCACAGAAGAAAAAGCCGAAGAGATCCACCTCTTAACTCAAAGGAATAAAAAGTTACAAGACATCCTGAGCAGGCAATTTGAAGAAAGCCACAATGTCTTTGAACAAAACAAGTTGCTCCTTAGTAGAAGGAAGGTAAAAAACTTCTTTTTTCTTTTTTAGAGCATTTGACCTTATCATTATTTGTAATGCGTGAATTTTATTATCTTTTTTCATTATTTCTTAGAACTAGAAAAGGCAAAAGAGTATCTTCAGAAGATCTCTTCTAACAAAGATCTTCAGATTCAAGACTTGAAGGAAGTGGAAACACGGAGTCACACTGCCGTGAAAGAACTTGAAAAGAAGGTGGATACCTTGATGAAGGCCGGAAAGGAGATCACTACGGTAATGGGAAATAGCTTTTATTGAATCTCAGCTTCTCTACGAGAAATCACAGAGCATCTGAAGGATCCGGTAACTCCTCTCTCAACCAAAATGACCTTGGATGACCTTAGGAATGATATCTATACTCAAATTGCATACATTCAAAAACACATACCTGCTATGAAGAATAATATATATCAATTTTTAACGAGAGCAATGGGTCAAGCTTTAAACTGAGTTTTATTGAAGATTGATCTTCTTTACAGAGACTCTGTTGATCTTCATAAGCTTGTTCCTGCGCCTAAGTTCAAAACAAATGAAGCAGGTGTGAGGACCCTAGGTATTGAATATATATTCCAAGTTAAAGAATTACACCCGAAAGCATAATTTTTGACAAGGAATAAACTCAATGCCAGGTTATCGGATATGTGTCTCACATTAGTTCCCAGGATCAAGACTAATGTGCACATATCCTATACAACATTCATACATAGTCATACAAGTCATTCAGCATATATACAAATAGCATAACAAAACTTTACAACATTGGTTCGGTTCAACAGAGGCAACCGACCAGCAACAGCTAACAGAAGTTTTTGCAGCGGAAACAAAAATATAAACAACAAAAGTTCCAACTAAGTTTGCCCATCGCTCTCAGGCAACTAAGTGTAGGATAGAAATAGCGTCACTCGTTAGCGTCGCCCTGATCGGCGCTAACGGGTAGTTCGTACAAGTAACCGTCCTCACCTGCAACAAGTGGTTAAAGCACCTGAGTACAAAAGGTACTCGCAAGACTTACACAAAACTACTAAAAGAAAGTGTTTAGTAGCACCTATCCAAAGGATTAGAATCTGTACATGTTTAAGGCTGACAACAAGAAGGTTGTAATGGTATTAAATTTTGCATAAAGCAACAATTTTACACCTATACTTACCAAGTTTTGCTAAGGCAGTTTTATAAACAAGTTTGGACGAAAACAACAAGTAAAATACAGAATTTAATCACAAACAAGAACAAAATCAAAGTGGCTGTCCACTTTGACCAAATAACAAGCATGAATACCCTTCATGCCGAAACCAGTAAACCCATGACACAAAATATTTCAAAGTCTACACTGAGTTGTCCATCAAAATAAGTGTTGTCCGTAACCGTGGACACGGCTATTCGAATAGTTTTAACCCTGCAGGGGTGTACATCTTTACCCACACGACCTAGTCAGCCTGTAAGCCTTCGGATGCCTCCGAATGATGACACACTTCCTTCGGTATGTCGGCCGGGTAAACCAAGATTCGATATTTTTAAGCAAGTTGACATTATTGAGTTGAATCACCCATGTGCGACTAATCCCGCTTAGTACAAACGATGGATAATGCCTGCTAACCGGGCACACATGTTGTGTCGAAAGCAGATTCAATGAACTGAAATTAAAATTGTACTCCCCTGCACATATAGAATTGAAATCGGAGCCCTTCGAACACGTGAACTTCACAAATGTCCTCACTCCACCAGTTCCTCAACTCAATAACATCAGCCCCTTACTTAACCAAGCAACACCCATACACCGCGTGTGGAAGTACGTAAGGTACTTGAATTGACAGGTCAAAGTTCGGTCCTTACTGATCTGGACAAGACTACCACATTTCCCTAATCTTGTGCACGAAGGCACCATCACTAGCATCCACTTGTCCAGATCTAAATCAAATTGTTATCAAACAAAATTAACTCAACTTTTAGTTTTAACCAAACTGACCAAGAAATCAAAGATAGAAATCAAAAAGGTGTTTCCCAGGTCTCATAAGATAAGCTTGTCAAACACTAACGTTCTACAGGCTTGCGAGGCTAAGCAAAATCTAAATACTCAAACATACTAACACTGGATTTCTATCTTAAGCATAATTGTATGAATTTGGTTCAGGATAAGCCACAAAGATTGAGTATATAACTAACTAACACACAAAGTATTGGTACTTCAAAAATAGCATGGACACAGTTATCACTGTAATTCAAAACACTAAAGTACCAAAACTTGGATCAACATGGTGCAAGAGGATGCTTGCCTTGGTAATAAACCACTTGTTCACTTTCAGGCTGCTCAGTAAGATTTTCACTCACGTCGGGAAGATCAAAACCTAAAAGATGAAAGCAAATGAACATCTAGAAAAATACCAGATACCAAAATACTGAAAAGATGCATGATCAAAAGTACTGATGTGCAAACTAACAAAACGCTTAAGCTAAAAACTATTATTAGTAACGGTAATAACCCAGATTAACACTTACTAGCATTAACCGACAAGGATTAAAGGCTAAAACGAACTACAGTTCTGATCGGGAAATCCGACAACAGAACAAATAGTTGCCGAGATCTTTCTTGTCAAAATGTCGGAGCTGTGATCCAAAGCGATGCTATCTAAAGACCAAAATGGATTTACAATAGTGCAATGAACCTATTGATGGTCGGAACATCACTGGAGTTTGGCCGGAGCAGCGGCGCGACAAAAAAAAAAACAGTGATGGTTCAAAATACGGCAAAAGTGGCTATGCCGATTTGAACGCGCAAAGTGCAAAAAGACTTTTGCTTATGCTACTAGGATATGTAAGGGAGCTACCTGAGCTGAGAGGATGGTCAGAGAAACTATAGAGCTCGCCAGCGATGAGAAAGACCGAAAATGACAAAAAAAGCCCACGACGACAAGATGATCTGAGCAACGAATCAACGAGTGAGTGATCGGGTTATGTCATATAGGTCCATAAGAAGCTTATAAATGAAGGAATTGAGAAAAGGCTCACCCCGCTGGAGTTGGAGAAGAAAGGGGTGATTTCGGCCAAAAAAGGGGAATCTTCAAAATTCAACAAACCTTTTGAATCAAAGATGAAATTAATCGAGGGGTTTTACTCCTTAGACCATGTGACACGCTGTGACACGAATAAAATTGGAATTAACTCACTGAATGTAAGTTTGAAACGAAAATGGCATTCAGTGCGCGCTCTGGGCGTTCAAACAGCAACCTCGCGTTCTTGATCTACAAACAATGCCTAAGGCTCCCATTAACAGGATGAACAAGGCATCATTAGACCCTGGCAGGACAGGCATTGGACCCTTCCTGTCGTAATACTCCTCCATCTTCTTCTACCAAGTACGATAGTTGTGGAGGTCATGGCTAGGAACCTTGTGCAATAGGCACCAACGCTCATTGCTCTTGGACGCATTTGCAGCATGCGAGGTACTACGGTCGTTCAAACAGCCTCCTTGCGTCCTTTTGCTCCAAGGACCTTTGCTTTTGTCATAGGGTAGTCATTGGTCAATGGCAATGACCTCCCTGGTGGGTTGCTTGGACCTCCCATTCTCTTTCTTCTTGGGTTTCCCCTTGCTGCTCATGGAGCCTTCGGACCTCTTGGACTTTTTTCTCTTTGACATCCTCGAGGCCTGGCTGAGGAGGGGTAGTCCCCTTGTCCACCATTCGGTTCTACTCTACCGCCTCCTTGGCATCGGAGTACCGATCAGCCATGTCAAAGAGTTCTGACACGGTCCTAGTCAGGTTGATATTGAGGTCCTCTGTGAACCTTCGATACCTGACTGCCTGTTTAAAAGCTCGAATCACAGAGTCATCAGAAATGTTTGGTATAGTGTTATGAACTTCTATGAAACGCTTTATAAACTGATGTAAATTTTGGTCGAGGGTTTGACGGAGTCGATGCAAATGATCCTCCTTCCCTAGTTTTGCATAACAACTTTTGATGTTATTTTGCAGTGCATTGCAAAGCATCTCCCAATTATATATGGATCCCCCAGGCTAGTTGAACAACCAGGTCCTAGCGGAACTCTTTAGAACTGTGGGTAAATAATTAGCCATTACCTTATCATCGCCTCCAGCAGCTTGAATGGTGGTAGTATAGACCTAGAGAAACTCTGATGGGTTTTGTGTCCCGTCAAAATTTTCCATAGTTCCTAGTTTGAACTTCTCCGGTCAGGTAACATCTCTTATTCCGGGAGAAAGCTTTGCAACCTGCATAAGGTTCAATACATTGTTGTACATTGTGACGATTATTATGACCAGCAGGAGATCTGGGACGCCTATCACATCCCAAAAATGGGTGTCGTGCGCAGCCAGGAACACCATCACTTCGGCCTTGCCTTCATCATCCATGTGAGGACCCTTCTAAACGAGAGTCTGTTTGGGAAAGCGCAACATGCGATCGAGTGGAGATATTCTCCGCGGCATCCTGTAGCTCTTGTACGATAGCATGCATTACTTGCACTCCTTGTTCCGAAGTTAATCCTTCCAGAGGGTGTGTGATGGCACTCACTAAGTAGCGAAAGCGCTCCGCAGGGGAATCATCCTACATGGGGGGTTGGCAAGGTGTTTGGGTCCCTTACCATCATTGCTTGCGGTGGTGGCGTATGCATCGCCTGTTGTGACACCCTCGCTGCGGAACCAGGGGTGTCCCGATAGTAGTGGTTGCAGACCTGTGAAATGTGCGCTTGTGTGGCAGAAGATATCTTGGCTTGTCAGGCCTCCTCCTCTTGTTGGAGGCATTCTCGCTCTTTCCGTTCCTAGCGTTGCCCAGATGTTTGAGGTCATCGCGGCATTGATTGATCACCGTCGGCGACGTCGGCGACTGACGAACGACGAAGGGGTGAACATGTCGTCGTCCTCTAAGGAAGAGGATGAGGTGTACTGTAAGCTGAAGAGAAGATTCTCCCCAGATGTTCTCTCCAGGACCTCAACGTGGAGGCCACCAGCGAGATCATCATGACACGTTGGGCTCTAGGAATCTTTCGAATCTCCTGCTCTAAGGGAGACAGGCTCGGGATAGTACTCGTCTACAGTGGCACTTGTGGACGAAGGCATGGCCGACATAGAGCGAGCGGGTGTGGACTTGGTGGGCAATGGTGCTTTGGCAATGGCTTCAAAGGAACTGTTGGCGTTGCTGGATACGAGGACAAAGCTTTCCTCCATGTGGTCATCATAGTTAGAAACGTCAAAGATGCTTTCTTCTCTCCATGTCTGTAACACCCCAGCCCAACATGAGCCTAGAATACTACTAAACTAACACTATAACCATTTAAAACTAAGACATTTCTCTAAAATCCGGCAGAACCTCCTTTGTATAGATGGCTATACCGGAGGTACAAACAGTTTAATATAGCATCATTTAACAATCAAATCATCCAGTTTAACGAATCATCAAAAGACATCCAGGATATGCTAAACAGGGCATCCATAATCTTCTAATCAACTCTATTACAAATTTTTGAGACTCTACCGAACCACTTAATTTCAACATCTAAATAGACCATCAACCAAACATTCTAATCCATCAACGAGAATTAAATGAACTCAATCAACAAATGAATAAGAACATAAATGGATCATCCATGACCACAATTAAAACATCCACCACAAAGGATGGTCACAATCTAAATCTAGAGCAATTATCAAGAATATGAATTGTCGATAAATGAACTAGGTTATTCATTGCGGTTAGTGATTATGTGACGTGCACCAAGTCTACCCCTTTCCATGCATGTCACTGCCTCGATAGGTACCTAGAAAGCACAACACAGCAAGAGTGAGTCCACGACTCAGCAAAGTGCAATAGTAAATCAAACATAGCATCACAAGTAGTCAAAGGGAAAAACAATCCTATCATAAATAACATCATTATATACCACAAATCCATCTCTTATGATAGCATCATAATTAGTGAAAGGGAAAAACAATCCCATCATAAATAACAACAACATAAGACAAACAAACAAATCCATATTTTATGCAGAAATGCAATGATATGTCATGAATGCACCTTCTTCACTTCTTAGCAATTACCGGTAATGCTGAGTAGGGTATCCGTCGATACCTACTCAAGGCCTGTGCCCTCTAGGCACAGGGAACAAAAGCCCACACTCCACGAGTGTGGGGAACAAAGCCCGTCCAATGCATGATGGAGACCTAACACTCATCCAATGCCTGATGAGGACCATCAAGGAAACAACCCTTGGCTACCACGTAGTCCAAGGTTTAGAAATGTATGACATGATGCAAAAATTAAAGCATAATACCAACTCATCATGAAAGAGTAATACTCATCAACATTATCAAACTTAAAGTTTCATCATTAAACCAATGCATCCATCGTTTATGAATTAAAGCAACACATTAATACTACTTGCACTTGCCCACTGTCATTATAACAATTCATCATTGTCATCCTTAGCAAGGTAGCCTCATTGCTCACCTTGTCCCTTCATTATTGCCATCAATCCTGAAACCTTTACCATGTGCACATCATCATTTAAACATTGTCATGCAAACATCCTCATGTAAACACTTCCATGTAAACTTTGTCACATAAGCATCATCATAAACTATGGCATTCATCAAGTATGTAATATAACAACTCATTAATAATACTTGCACTTGTCTTAACCGTGAGACAGAAGGCAATGACAGAAAAACACTAGTCCCGGTGTTCACCACCACCTGAAGCCAATCGCTACAATAATGTTTGAAGAAAGCTGCAGAAATATCCCAACATGATAATATTGGCTAGTGCAAAGCTCCCCCAGAAACTTAGTAAACAACTTCAGTAACTTGTTTTCCACAAATGAAACAAATATGCAAGGCTGCAAGCTTTAATCGGTGACACAGTATCTAAGCAAGTAATACAACCAATGCCAAAAATCATGGAGTAATTAACTTAGTTCCAATTATCGAATTCTTAAGCCACAAGCTAAACAGCAGATTGTTCCTAGTAAGCAAACAATTAACAAAAAATATGGTGCAACACAACCCAAAGCAACCCATCAACACATCTAGAACCCCTAAAGCACCACCAGATATTCCTAAAGCAATAGAAATATCATGGCATTGTATCCTGCTGCATTCATATAGTAAGATTTCCATCTGAGGTAGCATCCATTTCATTTACGAAAAAAAAGTTACATCACCGTAAGTATTTCACTTGGTTGGCCACCAAAACGAAACAATTCATCCACGAGAGAGCAGCACAGCAAAAACAACAACCTAACAAATGACGGTACTACTGAGTAAAATGAATGCTAAATGGCCAATTCCCTAAACTACAAATCAAACATCCTCCGAGGACAAGAAAACTACACAGGCATCAACAGGATCTTCACACACGACCACCACAAGATAGATACAGATCTACCAATACAATATTAGCAATAACACACAGATGCATCAGCTAAGCACGAAGTATAGTTGACATTGCACAAGGCATATATATATATATATATATATCCGCTATGAACTGGCATGTTCATTCAATTAATCAGCTGAAACCTGCCTTCCATACCTGATACCATCATAGCGTGACAGATTAGAAGGGGCTTCAGATGAGGCCAGCGATGACTGACAAGATCGTTGCAATGTCAACAACTGATGAACCAAAACATCCCACAACATCCAGCGATGAAACATAAGCCATGAGGCCGAAACGAGATACCCGGCCACAAGTTGGCTGATGATAAGATCAGTACCCATACCATCCATCGGGAACCACGGAAGACGATCTTGTTGGCGCGGACCGTGTTGAAGATCGGGAAATCAAGCGGCGGCGAGGCTATCGGGCCAACGAGGACCAGCGACGGAGGCGGCTGGGCCGACGAGGACCAACGGTGGCCGGGTCGTGCAAGAGACGACGGCGGAGCGGCGGCAGGACAGGCGGCGTGTAGCAAAGAAGGCTGAAAAGCCGGAGGAGCGAGAAGCAACCAAGACCGGCATGGCGGCGAAGAGCGAAGCCATGGCCATGGCTGGTGGGTTGGGATGAGGCAGCAGAGCCAAAGGAGGGAGGAGGAGGCGAGAGCAAGAGGTAGCGCGGCGGCACCAAAACAGTAGGGGGTGGCGGCTTGGTGTCTGAGGGAGGAGGAAAGAGGTCGGGCTAGGGTTTAGAGAGGGGAGGCGGCTTGGGCTTTCTAGATTCTAATTCCCCTCCTAAATCCTGAAGTTCGATCCTAAATACAACTTCTTTTTCCTCTTTTTCTCATTTAGCTAAACGGGATATTACAATGTCGGTAGACTTCGATTCATGTGCAAGGCACTGGATGCCTCACTAGAATTGAGTTGGCAAAGATTACGATGGCGATCCCCACGGACGGTGCCAGTCGATGATGTTTGGGACTCTCGTCACAGAACGGACAAATAAAAGTATATAAAGAAAATGGAGATTTATATCTATTCGCCAAAGGACTCAAACGGTGATGTATATTGCAAAGGGTATGCTCTGATTACAGGGAGAGTGACTATGAATAAATGTGGATTAGGATTAATGTACAAGATATCAGATCATTACAAAGGCACACAGGCCGGGTTTTTATAGTTCTACAAACATCGACAGTTGGTTGCAGTGGTGCCTCTTCACACCAATAGTCGTGTCCCTTTAAGCCAATCATTGCGTCCCTTCATGACGATCGTTATGTGACTCCGGATGCAATGGCCAATACCCTCTCTTCGCGTGGACTATTATTAACCACACGTGGGTAACCACTTTTGAGGACCTCTTTTGCAGGGGAGAGGTCCTGGAGTGGTCTGAGAAGACCTCTCAGGGGAGGTCCAATAGGACGTCTAGAAGAGGTTTGAGAATGGCCCAAGAAAAGACTTTCAGGCCCACCTTCTGACCGCTTTGATTGATCTTAGACCCAGCAAGCTAATTTGGGCCCAGTAAGGACCCGATTTATTTATAAATAAGCAAAAAAAAAAGATATAACCGTATTACTGATTGATCAACAATCCTCGTCACCATCTGAAGTTAGTTGCACAGGAGATCAACGTTCTTATCGTGCTCATCTTCACCACTGGTGCAAAGGTCTCATCATAGTCTATCCCATATGTTTGACTATAACCTTTTGCAACCAACCATGCCTTGTATCTATCTATCTTGCCTTCAGGAGTTTGCTTAATTGTAAATACCCATTTGCATCCTACTGCTCTTTTTCCTGCTGGAAGTGGAATAAGATCCCATGTCTTGTTCTTTTGAAGTGCACTAAGTTCCTCCTTCATGTCATCCTTCCACTTAGGATCCTGCTTAGCAGCTCGCCAATCCTTTGGAACATGCACTATCTAAAGAGATGCAATGAATGCTTTTTATGCAGGTGAGATATGGGAATATGAGATGAAATTTGCAATGTCATGCTCAAAGCCATACCGGACTAAAGGCTTTCCCTACGTTGCATAAGTGGTAACTCTAGATGGGAGTGATTAGAATGAACATTACCACTCGCCCCAAGGGGAGGAAAGGAACTTGATAGAGAGAGACCCGAGGAGGGATTTGGGATTGGATCAACTGGCAAGGCTGGCTGTTTAGAAGGTTGTTCAGGCTGTGGCAATGCTGCCTATTCAGAAAGCTCCACCATTGGTGGCTCAGGTGTTGACTGCTTGTCTCTCTGCTTCTCCCCCTGTTTCGCAAAGCGTATTCACTGATAAACCTTTAATTCTTTTGGGGCTATCACATATCTCTCATATTCCGTTAGGTTTGGGCACGGAATGGTCCCCACAATGACTTCTTATTCTCATTGACTCTCCTTATTCTCCCCCTCTCGACTTTCACCCTCAGTGATAGGCGAGAACTCCAAAAACTGATCAAGAGTACCCCCACTCTTCTAGTAAGGCTCAAACTCCTGGAATGTTACATCCATACTCACAAACAACTTTCATTCAACTGGGTTCCAGCATCTATATCCCTTCTAACTTGATGAATAGCTTATAAAGATACATTTCAATGCCTATGGCTCCTGCTTGCCAACTGCTTGTTGGTGATCTCGTACAAAACACACACAGCCAAACACCTTGGGAGGCATCTTGAACTCTCGCTGACCCAAAAGAAGTTCAACTGGAGACCTTATCCCAAGTATTCGAGACGACATGCGATTGATGAGATACATTGCCGTCATTACTGCCTCTCTCCACAATCCCTTTGGCACATTCATCTGAAACATGAGTGAACGTGCTACCTCCAACAAATGTTGATTCTTCCTTTTAGCCACTCCATTCTGCGGTGGGGTTCCTGAACAAGTAGACCGATGAAGTATCCCCCCTTTCGAGAGATACGCTGCAAACTCCTTATTAACATACTCAGTTCCATTATATGATTGAAGAATCTGAACCTTTGCGTCAAACTGAGTAGCAACCATCCTATGGAAGTCCTGAAAGCATCGAAGGACCTCACTCTTGTGTTTCATCATATAAATCCAAGTCATACGAGTATAGCAATTAATAAATGTGACAAACCACTTAAAACAACTCACAGAAGTAACTGAGCACGGACCCCAAACATTCGAATGTATTAATATAAAAGTTTCATAGCTCTGAAGACCAATGCTACTATATGTAGACCGTGTATGCTTTTCAAACTCACAAGCATCACACACAAGTTTCCTCTTGTATACTCTTTTGAACAAATCAAGGTATAACTAACTTAAACTCTCAAATGATAGATGTCCTAAGCGACGATGATGTAATAAAACCTCTCCCTCTATTCCTCCTATAGCCACAGCCAATGTTGCATCAACCTGATCAATGTACCACAACTCATTACGCCTTATTCCAGTCCCAATCCTCTTCCCAGTTTTCTTCTCCTGGAACAAATACGAATCCTCATCAAATGTGATAGTGCATTTGAATTGGTCAATGATAGAACTGATTGAAAAAAGGTTGACTGCAAAGGAGGGAACATGCAAAACGGAGGATAAAACAATGGATGGTGTGCACTCTACAGATCCTACACCCTGAATAAGCTGGGAGGTTCCATCAGTTGTTTGGACAGTTTCAGAATGAGTATATGGGTGTAAGATGCGAAAACACTAAGTGAACCTGCGACATGCTTGGATGCCCCTGAATCTATGATCCAATCAATATGAGAGTACTTATATGTGGATGCAAGTGCATGTGCCTGAGTACCTTCGCCCACGTGGGCGTAGTTTGCAAATTTACCAAAGGAGGTGGAATCATGAGAAGTCTTCAATGCCTTTCACTGCTGCCACTTATCCCAATGCATAGCTTACTCGCTTGTTAGAGTAAGAGACGTGATCTCCTCTATCAGGGCCACATTAGCCCTAGGGCCAACTCGGCCCCTTCCTCGACCTCCACCTCCACGACCACCACGATCTCCACCTCGGCCTCCACGACCACCATGACCTCCACCTCGACCTCCATATTGTGGAGAAGGACAAACACGACTTAGATGTCCTCTCAACCCACAGTTGTAGCACTCCCTATCATCTGGTATGGCATATGCGGATTTGACCGGATTGTTGTCCCCCATTACTCGTAGCACTCCTTTTCTCTTCTACCACCCTCATTGCGGCTTCCTCCTCCTCCTTCCTCGCAGCCTCAATTTCATCAAGGGTCATCTTCTGAAACAACCAGAGCAATGCCAATTACTACCAAGATATGCCGCGTGAATCTCCCATGATCACAGTAATTCTTCACGCATCAATGTTCTGTCGATCCTTAGTGACTGACTCCACGATTACCCAAATCACGTAGAATTGTGACATCAACAAAAAGAAAATCCAACCCAGAACCTTTTTTTTCTCGCTTTTCTTCAATCGGCCAACACCTTCTTTTTCCTCTTTTATTTTTGCTTCCCTGCTTTCCTTCTTTCGACCGATTCTCCTTCTGCTCCCCTTCTTCTTCGGTGCACCAAGCAATGGCGGCTACGGCTCCTCCTCTCTTCTCGGTGGCACTCCCGACCTCCTTAGTAGCAGCAGCCTGTGAGGAGAGGCAACACCTTCTCGCACAATGTGGCCCTCACGGCAACGGCGGTGGTCCGTGCGACCTGAGCGGCGGCCCTCACGCCTGTGAAGCACAGCAGCAGCGCGGCCTTGGCAGCGGACGCCCACGCGATTCGAGCCTTGGGCTTGCTCGTGAGGCGATGGTGCAAAGGGGAGGGGCTGAACGAAGGCAGCAACAGCTGCTATAGTGATGATGCGAAGGGAGGAATGACGACGGCGATGGCTGAGGTATGTGAGGGCTAGCGTTAGGGTTCGGTGGTGGATGGGCACAAGGATGGATCTGATACGATGTGGATTTGTTTGGGAATAATTGTGTGTATCCCATAGGATCCCACACCCTTTATTTATAGTGTCAAAGTAGAGTCCAGCTCTAATACAACTCGTTATTTAGATCTAACACGAACTCTCCAATAGTGTTCTTGTTTGATTCTCCTTCCTTCTTGAGATGTTCTTAATGATTCTTGGTTCCATCTTGGTCTAGCATGATTTGTACTAAGATATAGCTTGCTAGGGCTTGTAGGAACCCATCTAGAATCATCTTGATTGCCTAGATCTCACAGCATTAGTAGAAAAGTTTTTCCTCTTTTGCCTGATTCTTGAGTACTCTTCCCTATGATGGATAAAAGTATAAACTTTGACAACAATTCTTGAAATTGTTGATTTAAATAGGTTACAAACATTCTAGGGTAGCCGTGTTTCAAATTTGGTGTGATTTGAACGAGTACATCAAAAGTTAGGTCAAATCCTTCTTGGAAGTCATGTTGTTTTCAGTTCATCAGTAGAGGAGCGGTCAGACCGTCGGCCCTGCCAGTCAGATCGCCCACCACCGGTCAGACCTAGTGGTAGTTGTCGGTCAGACCGCCTAATAGTTGGTGGTTAGACTGGCCTAAAGGTGATTGCCTAGTTTTTGTTTATGGCCGTTTCTTTGTTCTTGCAAGTTCAATCTTGATCTTCACAATTGCTCATAGTTGTTGGAGTGAAACGATTGTTGAATATCTAGGGGGAAATTGTCGAAGTCATTGACTCCCCTTCGACTGCCATAGCCGATTCTACACATTTACTCTACTAAATTTCTTTATGCTATTATTAACTTTAGAGGGGCGATCCCAATTTATATCCCTGCTATTTGGTCCATATCCGTGCCTTCTAGAATACATATTTTCTGTGGTTGTTATTGAAGGAACATGGGGAGGCTACACTAGCGCAATTTCAAAAATCTACCACGCAACCAAGGAATCTCCGCTAGTAATAGATCACGGGATAACCACTAGACACGCAGACTCGTAGCGAAAGAAGAGTCGATGTAGCGTGTTGGTGCGGTTGTAGTCGTACTAGCCTCATGCCTCCTCCAAGTGCTCCTTGTGACCATTACAAATTGTGGATCGTCCTAGCGTTGATGCCTCGCAACAACGCCTTCAACGTATCCACACGTACGGGGCACGGACACCACACGCCAGAGTGCTAGCGCCGGTTGCGTGGTTTTGGGCGAGGGAGGTGTGGCGGCTAGGGTTTCAGGAATTCCAAAAATCACATTAACCCTATGCCACCACCCCTCTATATATAGGTGTTCATGATGGGTCTCGAACTTTGAGGCCTATTAGGAACTCGTAGCCATAAGAATTCGGATCACCATCCAAAATGTGCCCCATCCCTTTAAGCGTGCGACCCTATAAGTTCACGTACACTTGGACATGGTCTGAGTACTCCCACTGGTCCACTAATCGATAGTGGCCCCTAGCAAGACATGCCGACTCCCGAGTATATGTAAAGATCACATCAGAAGAACCTTAACAAATCTCATATGTATTTCCCTTTGCCTCACGATATCGGTCAAACACATGCCATCCTTGTTGGTTAGCTCAACCACTCTTTCTCGATCATGTGACTCGAATTCCCCGACTATGGTTAACTCTTTAACCGCGAGTAGCATGGCCATGTATTTATGGAATTCGATCACTCAAGAGGCCTAGAGATATCTCTCCCGTTGCATGTGTGTGTGTGTTGGGGGGGGGGGGCAAATCCTATCTTGATCGACCATGTCTCGACGCATGTATCATGACAAACCCGAAAGCTACCTTTATAACTACCCAGTTACGGAGTAGCATTTGGCAACCACTAAGTAAGTCACTACACATCTCAAGTATGTGCGACAACCTCAAGTCTAAGGATATATCATACATATTGTAAATGAGACCAACTGATGACATAAGAATACAACGTTCTCGCAGTGTCTCATGGTGGATCCAACCCCATGTTCGCTAACATGTGTCCATATTATTTGTTGGATATCTCCATATCTATGATCTGTGAAACATGGTCATCAACCAATACATATGTTAGTCTATTCATATGTGTCCTCATATGTTTTCGACTAGGGATCGCTTTAGAATAATCATCGCAAAGATAAATATAAAGTTTCACAATCAAGTCACATACTTGGTAATAAATATTAACGATATTATTCTTGAAACAAGATAACATATTATCCAATAAATTATGAACATAACGAAATATAATCATCTCTATGATTGCCTCTAGGGCATATCTCCAATAGTCTCTCACTTGTACTAGAGTCAATCATTTAAGTATCCAATACCAATAGCTCTTGTGTGCACCTCATGTTTTGGCTGTATAAGAGGCTTTGTCAATGGATCAGCAACATTTAAATCCGTGTGTACTTTGCATATCTTTACATCTCCTCTATTGAAAATATCGCGAATAAGATGATAGCGCCTAAGTATATGCTTGGACTTGTGATAGGATCTAGGCTCCTTAGCCTACGCAATGGCTCCATTATTATCACAATAGAGATTCATTGGGCTCGAGGCACTCAGGACCATACCCAATTCAGTAATAAAATTTCTTATCCAAACACCTTCCTTCACAGCTTCAGAAGCCGCAATGTACTCAGCCTCTGTCGTAGAATCAACAACCGTCTCTTGTTTGGAACTTTTCCAGCCCACTGCTCCTCCATTCAAAATGAATACAAAACTAGATTGCAAATGATAATAATCTTTGTCGGTGTGGAAGCTTGCATCGGTGTAAAAATTTACAACGAGCTCTTCAACACCGCCATAAACTAGAAATGCATCCTTAGTCCTTCTCAACTACTTAAGAATATTTTTCACAGTTGTGCAGTGACCTTCACCAGGATCGGCTTGTTATCTGCTTGTAACACTTAGAGCATATGATACATCTAGCCGAGTACATATCATGGCATACATGATAGATCCAATAGCTGAAACATATGAAATACCATTCATACGGTCTTGCTCATCAGTTGTTGAAGGACACTGACTCTTGCTAAGACTTATGCCATGTGACATAGGCAAGAACCCCTTCTTGGTACCTGCATGTTGAACCGTTTCAACACCTTGTCAATATAAATACTTTGGCTTAATCCAATTAGCCTTCTCGATCTATCTCTATAGATCTTTATCCCTAAGATATATGCTGCCTCTCCTAGGTCTTTCATAGAAAAACTATTTTTCAATGAGGCCTTAACGGATTCCAGCATAGGAATGTTATTCACAATCAACCATATGTCATCCACATATAAGATTAGGATTACAAGTGCGCTCCTACTAACCTTTATGTAAACATAAGGTTCTTCTTTGTTCTTGACGAAACCAAACCTTTTGACCTCCTCATCAAAATGTATATTCCAATTCTGATATGCTTGCTTCAACCCATAAATGGATTTATGAAGTTTGCACACTTTACTAGCATTCTTTGGATCGACAAAACCCTCAGGATGTGTCATGTACACATCCTCACTTAGGTTTCCATTAAGGAAAACCGTTTTGACATCCATTTGCTATATCTCATAATCGAAATATGCAGGAATAGCTAGAATGATTCGTACATATTTAAGCATCGCTACCGGCGAGAAAGTCTCATCGTAGTCAACTCCTTGAACTTGTCGAAACCCTTTTGCGACTAGTAGAGCTTTATGAATGTGAACATTTCCATCCATGTCAATCTTTTTCTTATAGACCCATTTGCACTCAATGGTTTTAACACCATCAGGCGGATCGACTAGGTTCCAAACCTGATTGTCTCCCATGTAGTCTATCTCCAATTTCATGGCTCCAAGCCATTTCTGAGAGTCTGGGCCCATCATCGCTTCCTTATAAGTCATAGGCTCATCGCTGTCCAACAACAATATATCACACGAATACTGAGCAAGTACTTTATGCGTCCTGTCGCTTCCTTGACCAGGGTATCTCCGATTGCGGATTCCCCAACCACATTTTCCCTTATTGGGGCGTCTGTAGCCAGGTCCTCCCCAAGTGGAGTTTCTCGAACCACTTCAAGTTGCACGGTTCTCCCACTTGCCCTTCTCAAGAGAAACTCTTTCTCTAGAATGATACCGTTTCGAGTGCAAATACTTTGCCGTCTTCTCGGTTGTAGATGTAAATATCCTTTGGTTTCCCTAGGATATCCTATAAAGAGACATTTATCTGACTTGGGTGTGAGTTTATCAGATGTCAAACGTTTAACATAGACATCACATCCCTAAATATTTAGAAAAGACAAACTAGGACTCTTCCTAGTCCACATCTCATATGATGTCTTATCCACTGATTTAGATAGTACTCTATTTAAAGTCAAAGCAGTAGTTTCTAGAGCATAACCCCAAAAAGATAATGACAGATCTGATTGGCTCATCATCGATCAGTGTTGGACCCGAGATTAACACTCCCAAATCCTCTGTGCATTTCTGAACTAGTCCCATGATCAGTAGTTAGTTCACACAGTAAACATATATGGTAACATCCATAAATCGCACAATTATACTAATAATCAACAGAGTTTATTATAAAAGAGGCTTACAAGCCAACAATAAAGAACACATCGGAAGACAAAGAAGTAGTGGAGTCCAGCTGATCTGCCACATGCAATCGACTAGGGTAGTGGCCTAGTCTTCGAGATCCACACCGGTAGCAAAGTCCTTCTCCTCTGAAATTATTTGCATTAAGCAAGTGTGAGCACAACTTTCGTGCTCGCAAGTTACACCTGTCAAGTAACAGATTGAATGCATGCATACAAAGGTATCTCAAAGGAAGGCTTATTGGTTGAATATGCATAAAGCAAAGTTTTCTTTAAATACTTGTACTAAGTTCCAAAGCAGTTATTATATAACTAAAATTCATTTTATAAATTCAAATTTTATAGTGAGATAACATTCACACAAGAATGGTGAAGGATACTCTCCTATCACATGGCTTCCCGCCCAACTCCCATTTAGATAGAAATCATTTGTGTCAAATCATTTTGAAATCAAAACTAAAGTCTAACTTTGAGTAGCTTTGCCAAGCATGTCCATGACCGTGGACACGACTATTCGAATAGTTCTTAACACTCTGCAGAGGTTGCACAGCTTTACCCACATGACACGAATTCTCTAGTTTGTCCAGCATATATCTATGCCACCGCTCACTACCTTAGGTAAGCGGTCTAGAGCATGTGACAAGGCCTTTACAAAGCACCATTCCACCACAGTCCCCCTCGCTAAGGTTTCGCTCCCTTTGGGCTGCAACCTGCAGGATTTGAGCCCCCTCTTGCGCTAGGTGGGAGTAACGTAGGTCATAACATGACTACCCACCGCATCTGAAGGGAACGACCATGGTGGAACATTGCAAATTATTTGGCCAGGTCCCCTCCCCATACTCAGGACATGTGGTAGTACAATTGTGGCTTAGCAAGATACGGCTCGAAGACCGGTCCTTAATTGACTTGGGCGACTTCCAAAAAAAACCCTAGGCCTCAACCCTGACCAGGTTGAACCCATGCATAAATCTGCACCCACCAACCATCCATTTCGCCCAAGTACAAACCAACTTTTCCTTTTCCTTTTCAAAATCATTTGCAAAAATCTTCCATGACAAACTAATGCCATAGATTTTTAAACAACATTTGATTTTTGGCTGAAAGTTCCCAAATCAAACATTTTTGGGTCTAAGCATGGCTAATCATAATTTTTCTCAAAATGTTCCCAGTTCATACTATCGTATTAACTAGGTTTTATTTAGGGTGACAATAAGTTTGATTCAATATCAATATTGGCCTTACAAAGGATTTAGATATAACTATAAATTTAAAATAGGAATTTAAATAACTAGATAAAAATAAACATGCAGTAATAATTTGAATTTTTTTTAAATAATTTAAAATAATAGGCTCAAATATGATCAAAGATCTAACTTGCCTTGCTCAATTGGTTGCTCTCAAACCGCGTCGAAATCTGACTCTCCGAAGTCGTTGAAATCTATACGCGAAAATAAGCCAAATTCAAATAAAATTTAAATGATGATTCAAATGAACTCCAAATTAAATAATTTTAGTCTATTTAGCTAGATCTTGAATTTACATGAATTTAGAAATTTGAATCGACGAAATCGGAGTTCGTATGAAGGAGAACGAACCCCGAAAAGTTTACAATTCACATGAAATGATGAATAATTGGAATTTCTGAATTATTTTTCCAAAGGAAAATTGAATTAATGCGTCAGTATGACGTCATCAATTGGTTTTACCTACGGGATGCCACGTAGGTGCTGATGCGGCGCTAGGGCAGAGGTGGCGATGATGTGGCTCCGAGGTGGCAGCCACATCATCATGCCACGTAGGCACAGAATCAGCGACGGCTTGACGTCAAGCTCGCCAGCAATAGGGGCTCCAGCGAGGGCTGTGGATGGTACCAAAAGGTAGAGTGCATCATGGCGAACCTGTGGCGCACAATCTCGGCAGAAGGGTGCGAAGCGGTGGCCGGCGGCGAGGAAATAAGCGGCGGCAGGGATCGGGTCTTTGGTGGCGCGGCGGTTCAGGCACGCTCCAGCGAGGGCGAGGTGCGCACCAGGTGGCTCGTGATGAGGCGATGACGATGGGGTGGTCGGGGCGGTCGAAACGGCGTCGACGGCGAGGAATTCGGCGCGGAGGGAGCTTCGGGCTTCGCGGTTCAACTCCAAAATCCGGCGAGCTCAGAGGGGAAGGGGAGAAGTGGATGAGGGGAGAATGGGGCACCGGAGGCTCCCTTTTATAGTGGCAGAGGAGTACCGGGTGAGGAGATCATGGGGTGGCGGCCGTTTCTTGCCGGTGTTAATGGCGGTGAAATGAGGAATAAAGAAGGGGAAAACGGCTCGAGTGAAGGCGGTGATGAATGAAGAAATTAATGCGCATGATGGCGAGGGAAATGGGGGAGAGAATTGCAACCGATTTGGAGCTTCAAGGCGCTACCATGGCGGACTGGCTTAGTCCCGCGCGAGAAAGAAGGAGGCGAGGGAGGAAGAAGACGTGGGCGGGCCCACACAACAGCAGGAGAAATGGAAAGGCGATGTGGGCGTGCGAGCGTGTAGGCCGTTCGATTCAAATCGGACGGTCGGTATTGGTGGAGAGGTTCGGACCGAGCGAAGATGCCAACAAGATCAGGCCGTTGATTCAGAATCCAATGGTCAAGAGTGAGAGAGGGTTTGGTAGGGTGAGGCCGGTGCGGTGTGGGCCGGTTGGGCCGCGCGCTCGTGAACAGGAACGGGTCGTGTTTGGAATTCGGCCCAAGAACAATTGATTGATTTTCAAATGCTTTTCTAATTAAAATAAGACTGATAAATAAAAAGGGCTTTAGAAAATAGCAAATAAAATCCAAAAATTCTAGAGAAATTCACAGAAATTTCTAGAGTTATTTTGGACTTAATAAAATTATTTTCAGCTTATAATTGGTAATAGTTTTTGCACATAAATTAATTTTGGCTTTTTAAAATAATTAAGAAAAAGCTTTTTAAAAAAATTCCAGAAAATTAATTAAAATTCTGTTTTTCAACGTTAACTCAAATAAAACTTCAAAAACTTTAATAAATTCATTTTTGAATTTTTAAAACTTCAGAAATTCAAGAGAAGCAATAAAACTCTTTCAAATTTCAGAAAATCCGGCAAAATAATAACTTTATAAATTTTATTTTGGTAACAACACTTTGGGATGTTACAATCAGACCATGTCCAACAAGGTCCAATTATGCTGCTCGGACACCCCATTCCACTGTGGAGTGCTCGGTGGTGTAAGCTGTGGGACAATTCCATATTGCTTCAAATGATCACCAAATTCATGGCTCAAATATTCACCTCTACGATCAGATTGTAAAAAGTTGATTGCCTTGCCAAGTTAATTCTGTACCTCACTCTGGAACTCTTTGAACTTTTCGAAGGATTCCGACTTGTGCCTCATTAAATAGATATATCCATATCTACTAAATCCATCGGTGAAAGTAATGAAGTACTGAAAACCACCTCTAGCTGTCGTGCTCATTGGCCCACACACATCTATATGTACAAGTGCGAGCAAGTCAGACGCCCTCTCATTTCGTCTAGTGAAAGGTGCCTTGGTCATCTTTCCAAGTAGACAAGATTCACACGTTTCAAATGATTCCAAATTAAATGAGTTTAGAAGTCCATCGTCATGGAGCTACTTCTTCATATGTTTCTCACTTATGTGACCCAAACGACAATGCCAAATAAAAGTGGAATTTATATCATTAGGCCAAAGCCTCTTCGTATTAATATTATAGACAGGTGCATCATCAAGATTTAAAATAAACAACACATTCATAACAGAGCATAGCCATAAAATATTTTATTCAAAAATATAGAACAACCATTGTCCTCAATAATGAACTTATAACCCTCTGCCAACAAACATGAGGCAGAGATAATGTTTCTACTCATGGTTGGAACACAATAACAATTATTTAATTCCATAATAAATCCTAAAGGCAAATGTAATGGCAAGGTCCCGACAGCTAATGTAACAACCCTTGCTTTATTCCCGACGCGAAGATCCATCTTGCCTCTTGCAACGCTCCTACTCCTTGTTAGACTCTACATCAAATTGCAAATATGAGCAACCGATCTGGTATCAAATACCCAAGAGTTAACAGAAGAATCGGCAAGAAAAACATCTATAACATTAATACCTGAAGTGGAAGGCTTAGTCCCACCATTCCTTTTCAAATCAGCTAGGTATTTCTTGCAGTTCCTCTTCCAATGGCCTCGCTCTTTGCAGTAAAAGCATTCATTCTCTGAAGTCGGGCCGGTCTTAGTCTTGGGCTTAGGCTTGTTAGTATGGATCTCATTTGAAGCTTTAGCCTTGCCCTTTCCTTTGACCCAAGTCTTAGCCTTCTTTTTGAAGCTTGTACTCTTTTGCACTATCATGACATGACTGTTGCTTTTCTTAATGTTGTCCTTTGCAGTCTTGAGCATCATATTGTAACATACCAATTTTCTGGGCTTTTTGAAAATTTTCAAAATTCAAAAAATTAACCATTTGATTTTATTAAATTGCTAAAGCTTAACTTGAAATTTAGAAATGAAAAATAATTTAATTTGAATTAATCAAACTTCAATTAATTTAAAGTTGGTTTATTTAAGTTTTCTGGCTTTTATTTGAATTTAAAATCAAAATCATTATTTTAAGCATTCTCTGGAATTTAAAAAGGGTTTTTTCTTTTGTCCCTAAGCTAAAAATAATTTATTTGGAAAATTAAAAGCTACAGTTAAGCTAAAAATATTTTTATTAAGTTTCAAATACTTCTAGGAATTTCTGTGAATTTTCTTATATTTTTGGACCCTACCTTCTATTTTCTAAAAAGGTTTTTAGTTTTCTGGTATTTTGTTAAGTCGAAAATGCTTTGAAAATTGCCTTTTGGCTTTGGGCCAAATCTGCCTGGCCCGACTCCCTCCTTCGGCCGTAAGGCCCAACCGCGCCGGCCCAGCCTCTCCACACCAGTGCGCTCCCGGGCGCTCCCCTCTCTGTCTGCCAACGGGTCCCCACCCGTCAGCCATCGCGCTCCCTTCTTCCCCGTTCCCTTTTCTTCCCTGTTGGACGCTCGAGTGCGCCCGCTCCGGACCGCCATGAATGGCCACATCAAGCTACTTCACATCCCGGGTTTTCCTCCCCTTCTCCTCCCAGAAATACGCGCATTGAAGCCCTGGATTCCTGCCGCCACCCCGTGTCCCGCGCCAGGACCCGTCCCTTCACCGCCCCGGTTTTCCGCTTTACTTCCCCGATTCCCGCCGACGCTGCCATCCTGTCGCCACCCCGGATTCCCTTGTCCCTGCCCGGTGCTCGCCTCCTCCACGCTATAAAGGTTTGCGCCCGGCTCTTTCTTTCCCCTCTTTTCTCTCCCACCTCCTCCCTCCGTTCCTCTCTCCCTCCCGAAGCTTTGCATCGCCCCGGAGCTCCGCCGCCACCTCTCCTCGCCGACGCCTCCACTTCGGCCGCCCTTCTCCATACAGCGCGCCTCGTCGCCGCTCCCAAAGCCCTGCACACCTCGCCGCCCCTCTCCGCCACGCCGGAGAACCATCGGCCGTGTACGCCGCCGCTGGTGTCGACGTGGCAGTGCCACGTGGTGACACGTCATGGCCACGTCGGCACGGTTGCCTACGTGGCAGTCCAGTGGTGCCCGTGTGGCATTTCCCTCTCATTTCCCATTCAAAAACAAATCCGGCCGAAATCATTATCCCTAGGGCTGATGTCAGCAGTTGCTTTAATCCAAATTTCCTTCAAGAAAATAATTCCAAAGATCAAGAAAATCCCTTTTTTCTTGATTTCATGTGTTTTTCCAACTTCCGGAGGCCATAACTTCTTCATTCGAACTCCGATTCGAGTGATTCAAATTTATAAATTCATATAAATTCATTATCTTTCTGTTGGTGCTTATTTGATAATTATTTGGATTTTATTTGGTATTTTTTTATTTATTTGGCTTTGTTCGTACGTATAGATTCCGGCGTTTCGGAAGAATTCGTGGGCCCAACGACCGAAGCATCTCAACTCTTCAACGAAGGAAAGTCGTAGACCTTTGATCATGTTGAACCCAATTTATAAAAGTATATTGTTTGATATAAACATGCATGGCTACTTGTATAAAAATAGTTTCGGGAATAGTTAAATACCTAATCGCCATTATGCCTCCTTGATAAATTGTGAATAACATGTACCCTTGAATGACATAAATCCTTGGACACCATAGGATGGTTAATTATTAGTTGGACATTATTGTACTACCAACTTGGGTGGCGTGTACGCTTAGCCAATGCTTTAGTTATACGATGGAATCCTTGATCGCATGCTCTTCGGATTTTGTCTCATTCCTGTTGATTTCCTTGCATCTTTGGGTTTCACTCCCTCAATCCCTAAGGTAAAATATCTTTTTACCCTTGTTTTACCCGGATTTGAAACCCTAGGTCACTTTTAGGGTTAATTTGGAATGTGAATGATTCTGTACGTTTCCTTTGGGCAGAAGTTGTTGAATTGATGTTCTATGATGTTTATACATCCATCCCATGGATTCAATCCAAAAGAAACATAAAAAATCTCACAAATCTTCATGCCCTAGAATTTAGTCCAAAAGCCGGAATTACCGCTCTTTGAACGCGGTACCACCGTGATGCGGTCATACCGATAGGATAACGGCGGTAGTACCGATTTTTGAACAGAAACAGAAAAAGCATTCCTTTCAAAATTGATTCTATTTGCTTGATCTTTTGAACCTTGTGTAACTTATCCTCTCCTTGAAATGATGCCTAGGACCAGAGGCACCTCTCACAAGACCATCAGCACTGGTAGAGGTCAATCCTCTTCATCCCAAGTTCCAGAAGTTCGTCGAAAGGCCATTCAAGATAAAGGGAAGGGTCCAAAGAATGATGATCCGAAATTGAGGACATTTCTCAAGATGAATCTGAGCATGAGATGTAATCGAGATGTCCCTATTGCCTCGAGATGAAGAAATGGAAGACCTCAAGAAGATCAAACTGATTTAAGGCTGATTTCAATGAGGAATTTGCAATTAAGCGTCACTTAAATCAGTACCACTTCACTTCCAACTCTGGCAATTCAAGATTTTATATAAAGTTTCAAGAACAAGTGTATAATCAGCTGTACAGTCATCATAGAAAATTTGCAGACCACAAATGGATCAATTGGGAGCACATCAATTCTTTGGAAAAATATAATGGTGTGTACAGGCTGTTTCAAAGGGTGGGTCTTCATGATCTTGTAGAACTGAGAAATAATTATGAGGAGGATATTATAAGACAGTTCTATGCTATAGTTCATGTCGATCTAGGTTTTACAAAGATGAAGTGGATGACAGTCACAACCATCTTGGAGTGCACCAAAGCAGATTTTGAGGGGGTCTTGAGAACACAACAGTCCAGCCAATGGGAGAAACTTTTTGATAGGCCTGCATTGCTAGCTCCAGCATGGACAGACTTTTATGATCCAAATGTTAGGTATACTCCAAGAAGGATTCATGGTCTCAAGCCCATTCCAAGTTTGATTAATAGGATTATTAATCACACCTTCTATCCCAAGAGTGGGAACTTTGATGCAGTAAGAGGGCATGCTTGGAATATTATTGACAATATTATGAATGGAACAAAATTTGATGTGATAGATGTCATCATTCAAGGCATAGCTAACTCAAAAAATGATAGAGTCAAGAGGATTTACTATGCTCCCTACATTATGGCTTTGATACTTAGTAAGTTTGAGTATCATGGAGGTTTGGGTTTTCCTCACAAGCTATATAAGCCTAAGGAAGGTCCTCCCATTCACAGAGAACAGCAAGAAGAAAATGCTCCAGAGGAGGCAGCCGAAGTTGGTGCTCAAGATCAAGTAACTCTTGCACAGATTCTTCAAAATCAACAATTGATTCTCAACACTTTGGAAAAAATGAAGATAGCCCTAAGAGAGACTCACAACAAGCTTGCTGCCATGGAATTAGTTCAACATGATTTCCAGGATGAGACCCTTAATAGGATGGCTGCCATGGCTGAGACCATTGACTCTATGGAAAAGTTGATGACTACTCCTCAGTGCTACACTCGTCGTCCTCCTATGTCTAGGTCGGCATCTCCTACTTTAGTTCCTCAGGCTCCAGTTCCCCCTACTCCTACTCTAATCTCTTCAGCTCCAGCTCCAATTTCTGCTCCTCAAGATGCATCTCTTCCCCCTCAGAATCCAGCAGCTTGATTTGTTTTTGGTACTTTGATGCCAAAGGGGGAGAAGGAGAACAAGAGAAGAAAAGATTTAAAGAAGAAGAAGAGAAGAAAGATTTAGGGGGAGCTAGACTACTAATTATATAGTTTATGTGATGTATTTTGTGATGTGAAAGTGTGCTTGTAATGGTTTATCACTCTATTATGGTTTATTGTTACCTTGTTGAACTTGATGTTTTATGATATGATTATGCAATGCAATCCTTATTTTGTTCATTGCAATGTTATTTCTCAAGTTCTTTTATGCAAAAGAAACTCCGCTAAAATTTCAAAAATCTCTACATGTGTTTGCAAAAATGTTCTATCATTTATATGCACATGTTTAGGGGGGAGTTTTCTTTATTTTTGGCTCTAATAAGAAAATAATTCTCTAAACACATTTGAGCTCATTGCAAGAATTATTTTGTTAAAGTCATCAAAAGAATATACACTTGTTTCAAAAACAAATGATACATTCAAAACAATCTTTCTCACATATTAGTTGTGTTGTCATTAATTAATAAAAAGGGGGAGATTGAAAGCATCTAGGTCCCTAAAATTTGTTTTGATAATTAATGATAATATGTGAATATGAGATTAACATGTTTATTGAGTTTTTACAAGGTTAAGTCCCATTGGTAAGTTTGATGATGTAAATATGCATGCTGAAGGGCTACATGAAGATCAAGATGACTCAAGGTCAAGGTATAAGTAGTCTAGGATCCTTTTTCTGTATTTTACCAGTCTCAGGAGATTTGGTTGGAAGACCGGATTATAGGTTAAATACCGTACTACTAAGAGGGATCATGACTAGTAGCTTGACAACATGTTCTTGTGCCTTTTGGATCAATTTAGGATCATGCATGCATTTGAATTTGTTGTTGGATTTGAATTGGAGAGTTTTTCTGAAAATTGACAGCACACGCGTGTCGGGACCCCGGGTATGCAACCCCAGGACCCTCTGTGTATTCTGAACTAGTTCCATGATCAGTAGCTAGATCACACAGTTACAACATTGGTGAAATCATATCCACACAACCAAACTATAGATGAAGCAGACAAATTAATAATATTAAGCAAAAGGGACCTTATGGTCAAGTCTTACAACGGTTGCCACGCAGCGCTAAAGACAACAGAGTAACTTGCAGCAGAGAACAAAACATCTGGTGGAGGTCACCCAATATGCCCACCGGCAATCGAGTGAAGGACGCGACCTAATTCGCATAGTCTTCAAAGAAGTCTTCTTCATAGAACTTTGAGTTCCCTAGTTCACCTTCCTCTGCTGATTTAAACAGAGGGCGCAAGGCCATGAGTACTTTGAATGTACTCAGCAAGTCATAGAGAAATGTATGCAAGTAATATTTATGCAAGGCTTGACAAGGATAGCTTTATGGCTATTTTGCGGAAAGCTATATTTGACATTAAATACAATAAGTAGATTGCAAAGCACAATTTAAAAGATTAATACATAAGTAAGCAATTTTCTTTGAAACAACTAGTGAACACCCTGTTCACTTTCCAACCATCAACCAACTACAAGATTCAACCAACTCATTCCAGCATTTTCGACAAAGAGTTCTACCCCTTGCGTGAAATCACCAGGCATGTCCATAACCGGAGACACAGCTATTCGAATAGTTTTACACTCTGCAGAGGTTGTACAGCTTGACCCACAAGACAAGAATTTCTCTAGTTAATTCGGCATATATCTATGCCACCGCTCACTACCTTAGGTAAGCAGTCTAGAGTACGTGACAAGGTTTTTACAAAGCTCCATTTTAACTCGGATCTGCCCGCTGAGGTTTCGCCATTCTAGGCCCCCTCTTGCGCCGCTTATCAACCCTTGACAGAACCGAATCAAAACTTTGCTAATTAGTCGATCAAGTCTATCCCAGTCTAGACATGTGGTTGTACAGGTAAAGCTCAGATCAATGGTTCAAGGTTAAGTCCTTAGTTGGTTGCTCAGAAGAGACGGTTCCACATTCCAAGTGTGCGTTA
This sequence comes from Phyllostachys edulis, assembly GCA_036346405.1. NCBI lineage: Eukaryota > Viridiplantae > Streptophyta > Magnoliopsida > Poales > Poaceae > Phyllostachys > Phyllostachys edulis. The sequence goes on from CM070548.1 coordinate 63,962,572, forward strand.
CGGCACCCACCTTTTCCACCACCCACTCGTCTGAGCATAAATCATTTTTGTTCAACCCGGCCAAATGACCACCCTAGTCATGGCACAACATCTTTTATCAAAAGTGGCTCCACCACGGTTCCATATTTCCTTTAGTCAAATTCAATCATTCATTGAGTATGTGATCATGAGTCTATCGCATAACTAAAGCATTGGCTAAGCATAAAACGGTACCCATGTTGGTATTTCAATAATGTCCAACTAACAATTATCCATCCTAAGGTGTCCAAGGAGTTATGTCATTCAAGGATACATGTCGATTGCAATTTATCAAGGAGGCATATGACAATTAGGTAATTAACTAAGCCCGAAACCATTTACTATAAAATTAGCAATGCATGTTTATATCAAATAATATACTTTTATAAAGATGGGTTCAACATGATCAAAGGTCTATGACTTGCCTTCGTTGAAGAGTAGAGGTGCTTTGGTCGTCGGGTCTGCGAAATCTTCTGAAATGCCGGAACCTATACGTGCGAACAAAGCCAAATAAGTAAATCAACTCCAAATAAAATTCAAATAAATACTAATAGGAAGATAAGGATTTTATACGAATTTAGAAATTTGAATCACTCGAATCGGAGTTCGAATGAGGGAGTTATGGCCAAAAGAAGATAGGGAAATGCATAAAATCAAGAAAAAGGATTTTCTTGATTTCTGGAATTATTTTCCTAAAGGAAAATCGATTTATTGCGCAAGCTGACATCAGCATAGGGGGGTTTTCTTTTCCGGCGAATTAATTTTCAACGGCAAAAACCCGGAAATACCCACGTCAACGCTGACTGGGCTGCCACCTCAGCAAGAGGCTAACGTGGCACTGACGGGGCACTGAGGTGGCAGCCACGTCAGACCCGAGGCGGGCGGCGCGCTCGGCCCTAGGGTTGCCGGCGAACGGCGGCAGCAAGGGCCGGCGGCGGCGAGGGCACCAGCGGCAAGGGGAGCTCGCGACGAACACGGTGCATGCAACGGCGAGACATCGCGGCGACGAGAGACCGGCGGCGAGGACGCGAAGCGGCGGAGGCGGCGGCTCAAGGCGGCGACGGCGCTCCGGCGAGGCTCTGAGGACGAGGAGGTGCGCACCGGGTGCGCCTCATGCTGGCGATGCCGGAGGTGGTGGAGACGGCGACGGAGGGGGCTCGACGGCGGCAAGCAAGTGCGCGGCGGAAGCAAGCGGGGTCGCCGTGAAAAGCTCCAAATGCGCCGAAAGAGGGCGGGAGAGGGGTGGGTGGGGGAGGAGGAGGAGGAAAGGCGGTCCCGGGCGCCTTAAATAGCCGAGGGGACCGAGGGGAGGTCGACGTGGAGGGCTCGCCGGTTTCAATGGCGGGCGCTAGGGGGGGTCCGCCTTGACCGCGAGGAAGGGGAAAGGGGTGCACTGACGCTTGGAGGCGGGGGACGGCGGCGCGGCAAAAGGCGTGTAGGCGCTAGGGTGCGGCGAGAGAGCTACTGTGTGGCGAGATTCATGGCGGAGGCGCGGCGCAAGACGGAGGTAGGGACAACCTCGGGCGTCTGGCCGACAAAGTGGCCCAATGGCCCGAGAGAGAGAGAGAGAGAGCGAGGATGAGTCTGAGCCGTCCGATTGAAATCGGACGATGGCGAGGAGGCTAGCAGCGGCTTTGGATCAAGGCGGTGAACAGGATGGGCCGAGAAATCGCCCAAAGCCAAGGAGGATTTTCTAAGGCTTTTTCTTTTTAGAAAATACCGTAAAAGCAAAAGTAATTTTAGAAAATAGCTTAAGCTGTCCAAAAATTCTAGGAAAATTCACAGAAATCCCTTGGATTGTTTAGGACTTAGTAAAAATATTTTCAGCTTCACTATTGCTTTTAATTTTCGGCAATTAATTATTTTTAACATAAAGCCAAAGGAAAAACCAATTTAAAATCCAACTAAACTCACTAAACCAACTTTAATTAATTCAAGTTTTAATTAATTCAAATTTAACTGCTTTTGAAATTCTAAATTACAATTTAAGCTTTGGCAAATTAATAAAACCAAATGGTTCCTTTTTAAGGTTTTTCAAAATTTTCAAAAAGGCCAGAAAATAGGGATGTTACAAACCTATACCCCTTAAAGGGAATCTCGACCCCGAGATTCAGGCTGACTAGAGAATAGGTGCAGGAACTCGACCTTCAGATCTTCTTCATGTTCCCAGGTGGCTTCTTCTTTGGTGTGATTGCTCCACTGAACATTGCAGAAACGGAGGATCTTGCTTCTTATCACACGCTCAGATACTTCCAAGATTTTGATGGGCTGCTCCTTGTAGGTTAGATCTTCCTGCAAGTCAACTGCTTCTAACGGCATTTGTTCTTCTGGCACTCGCAGGCACTTCTTCAACTGCGACACATGAAAAACGTCATGCACATCTGACAACTGAGGCGGGAGCTCTAACTTGTAAGCAACTTCTCCTCTTCTGGCTAGGACTGGAAAAGGTCCAATATATCTTGGTGCGAGTTTTCCATCGACTCAAGCGACGATCCCTTTGAGAGGTGAGACCTTCAGGTACACATGATCTCCAGGTACAAAGGCTAAATCTCGGCGACGGTTATCAGCATAACTCTTCTGTCTGGTCTGGGCTGTTCTCAGCTTTTCTTTGATCGACTTAACTTGATCTTCGGCCTCCTTTAGGATGTCTGGTCCAAGTACTTGCCCTTCGCCTGACTCAGTCCAATACAAAGGTGTTCTCAGACTTCAAACGGGACATCTTCACTTTCTTCAGAAGAGCCTCAAACGGGGACATCTCAGAGACTTGATTGATGACTATTGTTGTAAGAAAACTCTGCATAGGGTAGCATTTGGTCCCAACTAGTCTGGTTCTCTAGAGCGCAGGCTCTTAACATGTCTTCTAGGATTTGATTCACTCTTTCGGTCTGACCATCCGTCTGAGGGTGGTAGGCTGTGCTGAAATTTAGATTAGTGCCCAAAATGCTGTGTAGCTTCGCGTAATCTTGAGGTGAATCGGGTTCCTCGATCCGACACGATCTTCTTTGGCACTCCATGCTGACATACTATCTTGGCCATATACAATTCTGCAAGTCTGTCTCCTGAGTAGGTGGTCTTGACTGGGATGAAGTGAGCCACTTTTGTTAGGCGATCTACAATTACCCAGATAGAATCATATCCAGCTTTAGTTCTTGGCAGACCGGTGATAAAATCCATTCCGATTTCTTCCCATTTCCATTCGTATGCTCAAAGGTTGCAAAAGTCCAAGAGGTCTCGATGCTCGGCTTTAACTCACGGCAAACATCACATTGTGCAATATACTCAAAGAACTTCACGCTTCATGCTAGGCCACCAATAAAATTCCTTGAGATCTTGATACATCTTAGTGCTTCGGGGTGAATGGAGTACAAGGTTTCATGAGCTTCCTTGAGTATTAATGCTTCAGCTCCTTCGATCCGGACACAAATACGCTTTGTTGAACCATAGGACACCTTGCTCATCTTCGAGAATCTTAAGGATTTACCTCGCTTCATGTTTCTCTTGATTTCCTTGATATCTCAGATTCTTCTTGGGCTTTCTTGATCTGATCCTCAAGAGTCGGTTGTACTTCCAGGCAGCTAAGTAACCTTCTTCGACTAACTCGAGCTTGAGCTTTTGAAATTCTTCGTGCAACGCTGGCTGACTTTCTTTGATCATCAGAGTATTGCAGTAGGTCTTTCTACTTAAAGCATCTACTACAACATTTGCTTTGCCTGGGTGATAATGAATTCCCATGTTGTAATCCTTGATCAATTCCAACCATCTTCTTTGTCTCATATTCAGATCCGCTTGGGTGAAAATGTACTTCAAACTCTTATGATCTGTGTAAACTTCACAACGATAACCGATGAGGTAATGGCGCCATATCTTTAAAGCATGCATTACGGCAGCCAATTCTAAGTCATGAGTGGGGTAATTGACTTCATGAGGCTTCAATTGGCGTGAAGCATATGCTACCACTTTCCTTTCTTGCATCAAAACACAACCGAGACCTTGACGAGATGCATCACAGAAAATCTCAAAATCCTTCCGAACATCCCAGCAGAGTCAAGATCAAGTGGTCAAGCGCTTTTTAATTCTTGAAAACTTTGCTCACATTCTCAAGTCCCAAACAAATTTCTTTTCCTTCTTCAACAATTGGGTAAGGGGTCTTGCTATTCTCGAGAATCCTTCTATGAACCGGCGGTAGTAACCTACCATTTCAAGGAAACTTTTGACCTGAGGTACTGACTTGGGTGACTCCCAGTTGAGCACATCCTTGACTTTACTGGGGTTGACGGCGACTCCTTCTGCAGACATGACGTGCCCCAAAAAGGTAACTTCCTTCATCCAAAACTCACACTTGTCGAATTTAGCATAGAGTTGATGATCTCTAAGCTTATTCAGAACCAAGCGAAGGTGCTCTTCATGCTCTTCTTCACTCTTAGAGTAAACTAGGATATCGTCAATAAAGACAATGACAAACTTATCCAGATACTCCATGAATACTTTATTCATCAAGTTCATAAAGTAAGCCGGTGTATTGGTTAATCCAAAAGACATGACCGTATACTCATACGGTCCATATCGGGTTGAGAAAGTCAGTTTTAGATATCTTCCTTCGAATCTTCACCGATGGTAACCTCGACCTCAAATCTATCTTGGAGAACACTCGGCTCCTTTTAATCGGTCAAACAAATCATCAATCACGGGCAAAGGGTACTTGTTCTTGATGGTAACTTCATTAAGAGAGCGGTAATCCACACACATCCGCTGGGTACCATCCTTCTTAGGGACAAAGATCACTGGGGCTCCCCAGGGCGAAGAACTTGGTCGGACAAATCCTTTATCTTGCATTTCCTTAATCTGCTTCTTCAGCTCAACTAAGTCATCAACCGGCAAACGGTAGGGTCTCTTGGAAATGGGTGCGATTCCCGGAACTAGGTTAATGATAAACTCTAGGTCCCTGTCCGGTGGCATTCCAGGTAACTCATCCGGAAAGACATCTGGAAATTCTCTGACTATCGGCACATCTTCCACCGATAAGGCACTGACACTGCAGACTAAGGTTCCATCATACTTTTCTGTAGAGGCTTCGAACTTTACTTTGGTTCCATCTGGGCTGACCAATGTGATGCTTATGTCACCACAATCCAAAACTGCTTGGTGATTAGCAAGCCAATCCATACCCAAGATCACATCTAGGGATTTGGCATTGATAATTATAAGGTTGGCTAGGAATTCTACCCCTTCTATGGTTACTTTAACCTTAGGGCAGCCTTGGTTCGTACTCAACTCCGAACCAGGTGTACGAATCAACATAGCATTTTTAAGAGTCAGAACCTTTAGCTGATGCTTGGCAACAAAACTCCGAGAAACAAACGAATGGGTAGCTCCAGAATCAAACAAAACTGTGGCAGGTGCTGAATTTACTAGGAACTTACCCAGCACGACGTCCGGGGCTATCTGGGCTTCCTCCACCGTGACATGGTTCACACGACCTCTCCCGAAAGTCTGAGGGGTCTTGGCTGGTGCTGCTGGAGTTTGAGGTGCTCCACGTCCTGCTCCTGGCATGGGGGTTCTGGTCAGGGTAGCTCCAAGGTTGAATCTGACTGGTGATGGTCCTTGCTTCTGAGGGCAATTGCTGGCATAATGTCCCAGTTGCTGACAGTTGAAACAGGTGATTCCTGCAGCAGGATTGTTGTTTCTTAGCTGCTGGTTGTTAGTATTGTTGTTGAAGTTGCGGAATCCTGGGGTAGCCGGGCGAGGTGCCGCTGCAGGGGTACTGAAGGTGACAGGAGGGACGAAGCGGCCATGGGGCTGCACATTCATTCTGGCTCTCTGTGGGTGACCTTGATGAGCATTATGTTGCATCGACTTCCTTTTATGAGATTCCGCCAGTTCGTGACGTGACTCTTCTATGAGCATGGCCTTGTTGACTAGCTACTGGAAATTGGCATAGTCGTTGCCAACGACCTAGACCTTCAAGCTAGGGTTGAGTCCTCGCTTGAAACGCTTCTGACGGGCATCATCGGTGGCAACATCCTCTGGGGCATAACGAGAGAGTTGAGTGAACTTGTTGAGATATTCACTCACTGACAGGTTCCCTTGTTTCAGCTCACGAAACTCATTTTTCTTCATTTCTACCTTTCCGTCAGGGATATGAGAGAGGCGGAAAGCTTCTGAAAATTCAGTCCAAGTGATGTTCTGGTGGTTTTCATGGGCGGCGCAGTAATTCTCCCACCATTCTACGGCGGTGCCTTCCAGCTGTTTGTGGCATAAAGAACTTTCTCACGGTCATCACACCGGGTAATGGCAAGCTTCTTTTCGGAGAGCACCTGACCATCATCAGATCCAAAGGCTCAGAGGAGCTGGAGAATGTAGGTGGATGGGTCATCATAAACTCTGCCAGCTTTGACTGAGGGTAAGCTGGTGGGGGTGGAGGTGGCATGTCAGCTGCTTGGTTGTTCTGGTTCAGCACGTTGAGCAGAGCGGCAGCCGTCTGATTCTGTTGAGTCATCATCTGGTTCATGTTCTGCATCATTGCATTCATCAACTGCGCCTGTGCTACCATGAATTGTCCCAAACCCTGATCTGTTGTTGCGGCTGGGGTTGGTGGCATAACGGGGTCCACTTGTTCATCCTGACTTGCCGAGTTGCGGGTCTGAACCATCTGCATAGATCTTCTCAAGTTTAATAGATGAGAGGAAGAAAACACAATAGGAAAGAGGGAAAAGCACAAAGATGAGTAAGAAAAAGGGAGAAAGACGGGACAACCTAATTGGGGAAAGTCGGTTTAACCCAACGAACAATAGCCGGAAAGCTACAAGAGGCAACAAAACTCAAACCACAGATCCTAACGATACTGAGACTGAAAAGGGGTAACTGCACTATTAATCTATCTTATGAGGGTGGGCGACTCTAAGTAAAGCTCGATTCTATAGAGATTATCAAGATAAGGGGGTCACTTTACATTCAGAAACAAGGTTTAGAAAAGATAAGAAGTTAGACTAGAGAATGGAATAAGGAGAGATTAGCATAAGATGAGGAAGAATAGAGTAAGATGAGAGGAGAATACTATTCAGGTTAACTGTTGGTTTGATTTAGAAAATAAATTTTTGAAGTTTGACTAAACGACCATGCTAACTATGGTTACGCCCCATATCGATATGGCTCGACATACACTGTTGTTCGGGACCCGGGTATGTAACCCCAGGACCCTCTGTGTATTCTGAACTAGTCCCATAATCAGTAGCTAGCTCACATAGTTGCAACATTGGTGTAATCATATCCACACAACCAAACTATAGATGAAGTAGACAAATTAATAATATTAAGCAAAAGGGACCTTATGGTCAAGTCTTACAACGGTTGCCACACAGAGCTAAAGACAACAGAGTAACTTGCAGCAGAGAACAAAACATCTGGTGGAGGTCACCCAATATGCCCACCGGCAATCGAGTGAAGGACGCGACCTAATTCGCATAGTCTTCAAAGAAGTCTTCTTCATAGAACTCTGAGTTCCCTGGTTCACCTTCCTCTGCTGATTTAAACAGAGGGCGCAAGGCCATGAGTACTTTGAATGTACTCAGCAAGTCATAGAGAAATGTATGCAAGTAATATTTATGCAAGGCTTGACAAGGATAGCTTTATGGCTATTTTGCGGAAAGCAATATTTGACATTAAATACAATAAGTAGATTGCAAAGCACAATTTAAAAGATTAATACATAAGTAAGCAATTTTCTTTGAAACAACTAGTGAACACCCTGTTCACTTTCCAACCATCAACCAACTACAAGATTCAACCAACTCATTCCAGCATTTTCGACAAAGAGTTCTACCCCTTGCGTGAAATCACCAGGCATGTCCATAACCGGGACACGGCTATTCAATAGTTTTACACTCGCAGAGTTTGTACATCTTGACCCACAAGACACAAATTTCTAGTTAGTTAAGCATATATCTATGCCACCGCCACTACCTTAGGTAAGGCCTAGAGTACGTGACAAGGTTTTACAAAGCTCCATTTTAACTCGGATCTCGCCACGAGGTTTCGCCATTCTAGGCCCCTCTTGCGCCTTATCAACCCTTGATGTAACCGAATCAAAACTTTGCTAATTAGTCGACCAGGTCTATCCTAGTCTAGACATGTGGTTGTACGGGTAAAGCCCAGATCAATGGTTCAAGGTTAAGTCCTTAGTTGGTTGCTCAGACGAGACGGTTCCACATTACAAGTGTGCGTTACGGCACCCACCTTTTCCTCCACCCACTCATCCGAGCATAAATCATTTTCATTCAACCCGGCCAAATGACCACCCTAGTCATGGCACAACATCTTTTATCAAAAGTGGCTCCACCACGGTTCCATATTTCCTTTAGTCAAATTCAATCATTCATTGAGTATGTGATCATGAGTCTATCGCATAACTAAAGCATTGGCTAAGCATAAAACGGTACCCATGTTGGTATTTCAATAATGTCCAACTAACAATTATCCATCCTAAGGTGTCCAAGGAGTTATGTCATTCAAGGATACATGTCGATTGCAATTTATCAAGGAGGCATATGACAATTAGGTAATTAACTAAGCCCGAAACCATTTACTATAAAATTAGCAATGCATGTTTATATCAAACAATATACTTTTATAAAGATGGGTTCAACATGATCAAAGGTCTATGACTTGCCTTCGTTGAAGAGTAGAGGTGCTTCGGTCGTCGGGTCTGCGAAATCTTCCGAAATGCCGGAACCTATACGTGCGAACAAAGCCAAATAAATAAAACAACTCCAAATAAAATTCAAATAAATACCAAATAAATACTAATAGGAAGACAAGGATTTTAGATGAATTTAGAAATTTGAATCACTCGAATCGGAGTTCGAATGAGGGAGTTATGGCCAAAAGAAGATAGGGAAATGCATAAAATCAAGAAAAAGGAGTTTCCTGATTTCTGGAATTATTTTCCTAAAGGAAAATCGATTTATTGCGCAAGCTGACGTCAGCACAGGGGGTTTTCTTTTCCGGCAAATTAATTTTCAACGGGAAAACCCGGAAATACCCACGTCGTATTGGTTGGCTACCACCTCGAAGAAGAGGTCGATGTGGTGCCGACGGCACCGAGGTGGCGGCCACGTGGCTCGCCACGCCGACCTACAAAGGCGCGGCGCGCTCGGCCCTAGGGTTGCTTGCATGAACGGCAAGACGCGGCAGCCACGGCAACAAGCCAGCGGCGAGGGCACCAACGGGTAGAGCTTCATGGCGAACACGGTGTGTCTGCGACAATGAGGACGCGGTGGCGACGAGAGACCGGCGGCGAGGACGCTGGCGGGCGGAGGCGGGCTCAAGGCGGCTGGCGCTCGGGCGAGGCTCGAGGACGAGGAGGTGCGCCTCATGTTTGGCGATGCCGGAGGTGGTGGAGACGGCGACGGAGGGGCTCGATGGCGGCGGCGAGTCGCGGCGGAAGCAAGTGGGGTCGCCGGTGAAAAGCTCCAAATGCGCCCAAAGAGGGCGGAGAGGGGAGGGGGTGAGGAGGTGGAGGAGGGAAGGTGGTCCCGGCGCCTTAAATAGCCGAGGGGGGACCGAGGGAGGTCGACGTGGAGGCTCGCCGGTTTCAATGGCGAGTCGCGTGGGGGGCGGTCCGCCTTGACCGAGGAAGGGGGAAAAGGGGCGCACTGACGCCGGGCGGAGGCGGGGACGGCAAGGAAATTGACAGGGCGGTAGGCGCTAGGGTGCGGCGAGAGAGAGCTGGCGCGCGAGATTCAGCGGGGGCGCGGGCGCGAGAAGACAGGTAGGGGACAACCCTCGGCGCGTCTGAGAGACAAAGCCCAATGATCACGAGAGAGAGAGAGAGAGAGAGAGGCGAGGATGAGTCTGGCCGTCCGATTGAAATCGACGGTGGCGAGGGAGGTCTTCACAGGCGTCCACGTGGTGAACAAGGATGGGCCAGGAGAAATCGGCCCAAAGCCAAGGAGGGATTTTCTAAGGCTTTTTCTTTTTAGAAAATACCAGAAAAGCAAAAGCAATTTTAGAAAATAGCTTAAGCTGTCCAAAAATTCTAGGAAAATTCACAAAAATCCCTTGAATTGTTTAGGACTTAGTAAAAATATTTTCAGCTTCACTATTGCTTTTAATTTTCGGAAATTAATTATTTTTAACATAAAGCCAAAGGAAAAACCAATTTAAAATCCAACTAAACTCACTAAACCAACTTTAATTAATTCAAGTTTTAATTAATTCAAATTAAACTGCTTTTGAAATTCTAAATTACAACTTAAGCTTTGGCAAATTAATAAAACCAAATGGTTCCTTTTTAAGGTTTTTCAAAATTTTCAAAAAGGTCAGAAAATAGGGATGTTACAACGCGGTAGTACCGAAAGTTTTTTGTGGAACTACCGCTGAGCGATATGACCGCATATTAGTTGGCGGTATTACCGTGGGCTGTTTGGACCGTCCTTAATCGTGTGGTTAAAAAGGTGGTCCGAACGGCCCAATTGATCTGAGCCGTCCACGTGGCTAGTTCAATCCAGTGCGCTGTCTAAGTTTTTGTGTTGCAGTAGTACCACAGTTTCAAGTGGTAGTACCATGCGACGGTATTTCCGTTTGTTTGTTGGCGGTACGTAAAATCCAAAGGAGACATGTTTCGACTTGGTTGCTCTCCGTAGTACCTGAATATCGAGATTTCAGCGGAACTACGGAGAGCGAGAGTACCGCATTTTACTTGGCGGTAATACTGGTAATGCTTTGGACCGCCCTTAATCGTGTGGTTAAAAGGTGGTCCGAACGCCCAATTGATCTCGAGCCGCCCACGTGTCGGCTTTAATATTTGCTAAGTTCTCTGGTCGCCATCAGTAGCGGTAATATCAAGATATATCGAGCGGAACTACCGTTTCTCGGTTGTTCCGATTATTTTGAGGCGGTATAAAAATTACAGAGAAGCTCCATTTTGGCTAGATTTGCAAAACCCTGCGAACGGTAGTACCGGCGTTGTCTGAACGATACTACCGCTCTACGGTTATTCCGTTGTTAGTGGAGCGGTATATGTTTTCCAGAGAAGTGTGTTTTTTAGCTGAGTTTGAATTTGCTTGGAACGGTAGTACCACACTTAGGAGTGGTACGACTGGCATGAGCGGTAATACCGCATGATAGTTGGCGGTAGTACCGCGCCGCGATTTCAACGGCTATGTCAAAAAGTTTTAATACCTCTATTATAACCGTTATAGAACTCTGACAAGGGTGCGGTAGTACCGGCCCTTAGCTGGCGGTAATACCGCAATTCGCTGATTTTTGTGGCTTTCTATCCCAACGGCTAGTATTTGTTGGTGGGGGTATAAATACCCCCTCACCAGATCAAGGACGTGGGCAAGTGAGTTCATTTAACATCCTTGAGAGTCTTGAGCATTCACTCAACATAAAAATTCTCTTGTGCATTCATTGTGAGGTTGTTGAGTTTCATTCAAGTGCATTCATTCTCCTAGTTGATCCTATTGCACTTGGCGCCGCTGCTTAAGGTCATTGGTTTGTTACTCTTGGAGTTTTGCCAAACTCCTAGACGGCCTTGGTGGTGGAGCATGGTGATCTCTTCAAGAAGATTGTAAAGAGGCCCGGTGCAAGCTTTGAGTGGTTTGGTGTTCACCATCTCCGGAAAGGAGGAAGAACAACCATAGTGATCGAGGGAAGGCTTAATTTGTGGAGCCAGCTTGAGTTGTCAAGCTTTCTCAACGTGGATTAGTGAAGACTGGCAAGTCTTCGATACCACGGGAAAAACATCTTTGTCTCATTGTGGTTATTTCTAGTCTTTACACTTTCCGCATTTATATTTCTAGCTTATTTCTTGTATTGAATTACTTAGCTAGAAGTGTAACTTATTTAGACTAAGTTATTAATTGGCTTAAATTGATAAATTGTTAAACAGTTTAAAAACCTCCTATTCACCCCCTCTAGTCGGTTATCCTTGATCCTACACTTACACCCAAACAAATTCTTCGAGAGCTCATATCTCTCAGTTCTTGCTTGTGTCTCAAACATGCCTTTGAGCACCACGATCATATCATAGGCCTTTATGTTCTCAAACTCCTTCTTAATGTCTGAGTTAATGGCAGCAAGCATGAGATAGCTAACATAAAGGGACTCATCACATACCTTTTTATAGGCGTTTTTAAGAGTAACAGTAGCATTTTCAACAGGCACTTCTGGAATTGGTTCCTCTAGAACATGTTCCTTTTTATCTTGCCTAAGAACAATTCTTAGGTTGCGGGACTAATCCACAAAATTTGTTCCATTCAGTTTTTCTTTATCAGGTATCGAACGTAAAGCAAAATTGGAGGTAGGTACAACAATTGGTGTCATAATCTACAACATAAAATATGCAAAAACTAATACATATGTTCAAGAAAAGTAACTTCTATTAAACAATTTAATAAAAATACTCCTACTAAATTCCATATCCCTTTTATGACATTTAGTGATTCAAGACCCACAATCATTTAATCTACTAGTGAGCTTTGGCATCACTGTTAGAAGATTAGTGAAATTGGTAAGCAACCTTTTGTTGCTCATATCTCTATATGACTCTTGTTGTTGAGCGGCATCTCTATGCCTTGGCGCCCAACCCTATGCCTCAATGTCTATAACCATTATAATGACATTATCGAGTTTAACCAATGCTATACGTGTAAGTGTCCGACACAAACCCATCTAGTCAAGGAAAGTTAATGGCACTCTGCTTTAGCAAGACATACCATTAAAATACATGACTTTGGATGGTGCAACTAATTGGGAGGGCATCAATTTAGCTTAATATTATGTGATGGAATTTTACTTCTACCATGTTAAAAGTATTCGGAGCAACCAAATAACATGCATAGATATAAACAGGAATTTAAAGGCATTCACAGACAATCACATTGCATCATGATATAGTATGGCCTTTCCACATGGTGATCTCCATCGCTGTGCTTCCTGTTCGCCATGTCTCCAAGTGGCCAATTCCTCCTACTAAGCCATTACTCCTAATACAAGGAGTGAAGAAACATCACAAGTCGACACGCAGGCCGTTATACAACACTACTAGGGAAAACCTCATCACAGACGGTTCGGAACCCTCATCACGCATTTTAAGGCAATGTTCAATTTGTTCGTCTGTGATGATATGAGGTCATCACGCATGCTTTTTGAACCGTCTGTGAAAACTCATCATAGACGGTTCTGAACAAGAACCTTCAGTGAAAACATCATCACAGACGGTTCTGAACAAGAACCGTCAGTGATAACTTTTTCACAGACGGTTCTTGTTTAGAACCGTCTGTGATAGCCTTTTCTGTTGCAAAAAAAAAAAACCGAAAACGGCTGCTAAAACTTCAGAGGCTGTTTTGAGGCCCTAAATGACCTTTTTTGGGGGTTTTCACTTTGTCTGGAGTCTCCTGAGCTTCGCGAATGAATTTGATAGATTTTTTGATTGAACTTTTCGTTAGCTTTCCAACGAGCCAAAGAACGTCGCAATCCGAGTTCGTATGCAAAAGTTATAGCGGTTTTACCGAATAGTGCGCGATCTACCATCTATATTTTTGCCCAAACCAAATAACTCAACATGAACTACACATGCACAGAGAGCCTCCAACAATAAACCACAGCATCACCCACATCACAGTAGCATCAACTCAATCCATTTACAAAGCACTAACACTAGCAGAGCAAAGGGGGGGGAGTAGAGAGAGTGGGAGGCCGGGGCGACGAAGTGGAGGAGGCCGAGGGCGACGAGGTCGTGGGAGGGCAGTGACGACGAGACTGGGGTGATGTGGAGGAGGCCGGGGGCGACAGTTCGGAGGAGGCCGGTGACGATGACGCCGGGGTGAGTTGGAGGAGGCCACGGGCGACAAGCTCGGGGGAGGCCGGGGCGCAAGGTGTGAGGAGGAGAGATGGCGCAGAGGAGGATATGGAGGTATGAGATGGCACAGGCGCAAGGTTATATAAAGCGAGTTTCGGCAGCCCGCCCATTATGTCCAAATTTTTGTTTCCCGCCCAACAATCAGAGACGGTTCTTGTTAAGAACCGTCTGTGATACGTAACTATCACAGACGGTTTGTAACTAGACGGTTCTAGTTACAAACAATCTGTGATAACGGTGAATGATTACAGACGGTTCTATTAAAAACCGCTCAGGATATATGCGTATCACGCATTTGTTCATAATAAGAACCGCTCGTGATAGGCTATGCCCACCCGATAAACCCAACACAGACGGTTCCTTTTGAATCGTCTGTGATGAGGTGTCTGCTATTGCATGTTTTGTAGTAGTGCAAATATAGACAACCTTGGGCTGTAATAAGCATGACACACAGGTCATGAATATTACACACATATATGCATCTCATACATTATTATCACATTCATAATGGACCATATCATTCACAAAATCCTGCAAAACAAATATGCATAGAATCGCATTCTATCTAACGGATAGTGTGAAAAAATAATACCAGGTACCAAGTTATGATCCTAGTCCACAGGGGTGGCAACCCCTTCAGGGTCACAGGGGCGGTAGCCCCTGTCCATATACCAAGGTCCTGTTCGGCGGTTCCGTCCATATAATTCACATTGGATTAATCACATTAACCCTTTCCTATCGTAACTCCGATTTGATCAACTAGATTGATCTTCACGTCCTCCATGGATTTACGATTACTATTTGCCCCGATGGCGGAAACCGACCTGTAGAGACAAGTTGTGATTCGACCATGAAAACACGATCACAGAATAACGATCATGAACCCATCTTGAGACCACCGCACATGGACGATCATATCGACTATTGTCAAAAATAATCTATCATATAGAACGATCAATAGAAACGGTAATAGATCACATCTATGACTCCCACATATCATAATATGCATCTAATCCGAATCTAAAACTAGACGGGATAGCTCTGATACCACTGAAGGAACACGGGTAGGCTACACTAGCGTAATTTCAAAAATCTATCGCGCAACCAAGGAACCTCCGCTAGTAATAGATGATGGGATTACCACTAGACGCGTAGACTCACAGTGGAAGAAGAGTCGATGTAGCGTGTTGGTGCGGTTGTAGTCGTACTAGCCTCATGCCTCCTCCAGGTGCTCCTTGTGACTGTCACAAATTGCGGATCGTCCTAGCGTTGAAGCCTCGCAACAACGCCTCCAAGGTATCCACACGTACGACGCAGGGACACCACATGTCAGAGTGCTAGCGTTGGCTACATGGTTTTGGGCGAGGGAGGTGTGGCTAGCGGCTAGGGTTTTGGGAATTCCACTTTGAGGCCCATTAGGAACTCATGGCCCATAAGAATTCAAATCACCATCCAAAATGTGTCTCAGCCCTTTAAGCGTGCGACCCTATAGGTTCACATACACTTGGGCATGGTCCGAGTACTCCTACTCGTCCACTAATCGGTAGTGGCCCCTAGTAGGACATACTGATTCCCGAGTATACGTAAAGATCACATCGGACGAACCTTAACAAATCTCATATGTATTTCCCTTTGCCTTATGATATCGGTCAAACTCAAGGAGAGTATGTGCCATCCTTGTTGGTTAGTTCGAGCACTCTTTCTCGATCACGTGACTCGAATTCCCCGACTATGGTTAACTCTTTAACCGCGAGTAGCATGGCCATACATTTCTGGAATCCGATCACTCAAGAGGCCTAGAGATATCTCTTCCGTTGCATGGAGGGGCAAATCCTATCTTAATCGACCATGTATCGACGCATGTATCATGACAAACCCGAAAGCTACCTTTATAACTACCCAGTTACGGAGTAGCATTTGGCAACCCCTAAGTAAGTCACTACACATCTCGAGTACGTGCGACGACCTCAAATCTAAGGATATAGCATACATATTGTAAATGAGACCAACTGATGACATAAGAATACAACGTTCTCGCAGTGTCTCATGGTGGGTCGATCCAACCCCATGTTCGCTAACATGTGTTCATATTATTGGTTTGATATCTCTATATCTATGATCCATAAAACATGGTCATTAACCAATACATATGCTAGTCTATTCATATGTGTCCTCATATGTTTTCAACTAGGGATCGCTTTAGAATAATCACCGCAAAGATAAATATAGAGTTTCACAATCAAGTCGCATACTTGATAATAAATATTAATGATATTATTATTGGAACAAGATAACATATTATCCAATAAATTATGAACATAACGAAATATAATCATCTCTATAATTGCCTCTAGGGCATATCTCCAACAGTTATCTCACAATAAGTTGATACCAAAACGCAATTTGCTCAAAAGAAATATTGTCAAACCTCTAAATTGTGGTTTTTGTGATGAAAATGTCAACCATTTGTTTTTTAATTGTGTGATAGCAAAAGTAGTCTGGAATGAGATATCTGAACTTTTTCAAATGAAAATAGACTATGATTATGATACTGTAGCCAAATGCTGGATCAGTAATTAGAAATATGATGTTTTAAACTCAGTAGCTGCAACTAGCTATGGGTGCTTTGGAATTGTCGTAATGATAATGTTTTTCGGCACAAGAGCTGGCTCAACATGAAGCAGATTTAGAGAAGATTGGTGGCTGTACTGAGGAGTTGGAGGCCATTATTCCAGGGTACAGAGTTGCTTCAGATGGATCGATGTGGTGCGCACTAGGAAACTTCGTTGACAAGGGAGGAGATGTTGACATGCAGATGAAAACGCTAAGCTTGGAAGGAAGCCTGGTGCATCGTGAGAGGAAGGCTGAGGAAGATTAAAAAGCTTCGTGTAGGCGTGTGTTTGCTCTAGTTTTCATTCAAAATGCTATGATGTAACGTGAGGATGAGATGAGGAAATTATGTGTTGGAGCGAGAAATGTAATGAACTGAAAACTGAAACTCAGTTTCAATAAATTGGAGCTGGGGCATCGGTGGCGAGAGCCTGTTCATCTAAAAGAATATGTCGAATCATATGGTCAACATGGTTATACAAATATTAGACTGAACTCACGGGTACAATTTTATCATCATATTTTTTCTTTTCATTTTTCCATAAGAAGATTAGGATGTACTGCTGGTTGTCAAGTCATGCTGTTCTTTAATTCATGTAGTGTGAGGTGCGAGGTGAACGTCTGCGTCCACCCGCCCAAAGAAGCGCAGGGGAAGCTTGTCTGGACGACTGCATCAGCGTATCAAATCGATATCTGGATAAAAACGACATCAGATACCCACTCAAATCATGCATTTTATACAATGAGCAAGGGAGGATATCTGCAAGAGGAACGTTCTTCTTCCATCAAACAATGCTCAAGAACCCCCCCGGAGCTGCTACTTAACACGAACCCGGTTAGAATCTTCTTCGACAACAAATAATCTACCTAAGAGAGCTGCAGGACTGTCGAAATATAGAGGGGGAGGAAGAGCTCCTCGTGCCAGAGTTACAGCAGGAAAATTAATCAAGCTTGCAACCTTAGTTACACTCGATATTTCATCGATTCTCACGCGCACCACAGGGAGAGGAAGCAGCCTTTTGACCATCTGTGGAGGAGCTCGCCCAGGCACAGTATCGCGTAGGCGAGCAAGAAGAACTTGAAGAGGAATTGGAAGTAGTGCGGCAGCCCGATGCTAGAGGCATTCAGCACCTGAAAAAGAAGAAACAGCACGCAAATTAATACCGATGAGCATCGAGATTTAATGTCGATATGATTGTTGCGACGGAACAGAAAGAAACGGTGGGAAGTGCCGTGCCATGGCTAATCCTGTCAGGTGTGATCTCTGCTCCGAAGCGGCCTTCTTGGCGGCGATATGATGGTCCAAAGGCAACCTCCTCCTGCTCAAACTCTCGCGGCGAGCGCAGGCGCCGGCGTCCCTCGGCTTGGCGTTGTAGTAGTTTCGCAGGCGCTGCACGTCTTTCGTCCTGAGAGGCTTGAGGATGAAATCTTCTGCACCCGCTGTTAAGCATCTGCTTTCATCAATTCAAAGAGGTGGTGGGCCTGTTAGTGCTGATGCACAAATCTAGCTTTTCCTTCTGAAAAGTTGCGCAAATATAGCTTTCAGAAAGCGCTTTCAGGAATATTGCTCTATCAATCATCGTCTACTTTAGACATATCTTCTCAAACTTTTTTTAAATTCCGAAAGTCCAGTATCTTGCTGCAAATTAGTGAATTAGGAGGGGTTCTTTTGTGTAGGAAAAGAAAAGGCAGAGCAATCTTTCAAACTTGCATTCAAAATGTCAAATATTTATACAAAGGGGAAGAGATCAAGACAATGCGACAGAGTTAGTTATCTAATTGGCTAGTCAAACATGAGGTGATTCATAGATCTTTGGGCTTCGACCACCGAGGAATAGAGACTTTACAAATAAAAGCAGAGGATTAATTAGAATTCCATTGCTGTCATTTTATATGTATATGGTTACAATTATTTACGTTCCCAATGTCAATGTGCTTATGACGTAGCACCCAGTGGATCTTTAGCTAGCGTGTATCATCTTACGAGAATACAATATGGTATAAATAACCCAGAAGTGGTATCCATAAAAGTCTTTGCCCAAAAGGATAATCCTAGAATTCTAACGGTCTTCTGGATTTGGAGAAGTGCCGATTTTCAAGAACGTAAATCTTATGATATGGTGGGAATCTCTTATGATAATCATCCACACCTTAAATGTATCCTAATGCCTAGACGAAACAGAATACCTATTACATTCTAATTAATTCCTATTATACAAAAGGGTCCAGATAGAATAAAATCGTTGGGGGTTCTCTGGGATAACACGTCGTGTCTTCCTTCGATTTCTTATGCGGGATATCCAATCAATTAGAATTCAAGTTAAAGAGGCTCGTTATCCTCGTCGTATCCTTTATATAGAAATCCGGGGCCAGGGGGTCATTCCCTTGACTCGCACTAATGAGAAGTTTTTTACTCCATGAGAAATTGAACAAAAAAACTATCGAATTGGCCTATTTCTTGCGCATACCAATTGAGGTATTTTGAATACCGATTGATTTTTTTGAACTGAATTGAATGAAGACAAATTGGAAGCATAAAAGTTTTGTCAACATAGGGGGGAGGTCCCTTTGAAATTGGATTCATTATTGTAAGGAGATTTTCGAGTATTTATCTAAAGAAAGGAACGAACGAGGATAAGAGAAAATTGCATCTAATTTGTTTTCTCCAACTGAGATATATGGCATAATATTCTTCCATTTTCATCTGAAAGGCCTTTTTTATTCTATTTCTTTATTCCACTCCATCTAGATGTAAGAAAGAACCCAATGCAATGAAATTCCACTAGTATACAAAAAAGAGGAATAAATACAAGATCTCAAACCTTGTTATACAATTTTTGCTTCAAATAAAAAGAAATATCATATAGGGTCAGCGAATGAAGCGAATTCATTCCTATATCTTGTATTTATCGTACTTTTGCCTGGGGAGTCTCTTTCTCTTTTAACAAATGTTTGAAACTTTGGATTAAGTATTGGTGGAATACTAGGCAATCCAAAACTCTCTTAACTGATTTTCAAGAGAAAAAGGTTCTACAAAGATTCATATAATTAGAATAACCTTTTCTCTTGGACGAAATGATAAAAGAGAAGCAGAAGATACCTCTACAAAAACCTCTTATAGGAATACACAAGGAAATAATACGATTGGTCAAAATAGATAATGGGGGTCATCTCCATATCATTTTGCATTTCTCAACAAATATGATATATTTGGCTATTCTAAGTGGTTCTTTCTTCCGGGTAAAGAGGAACTTGTCATTTTGAATTATTGGGTTCAGAAATTCTTCTATAACTTAAATGACTCAATAAAAGTTTTTTATTCTTTTAGTTACTGGTTTTTTTGTTGGATTTCACTCCACCCACGATTGGGAACTACTAATTCATTGGGTCTACACTGATCTTGGATGGCCCCTAATGAGCTGATTTTCACTATTTTTGTTTGTAGTTTTCATGTGATTCTAGATACATATTTGAAACTTTGGGTCTTTTTTTTTGTTTAAACTGTCTATCTCCTTCACTTGTAGTCATTTATCATTCAATTAGTGAAGTATAAACTCATTCGATCTCCTGATATTAATCAAATTAGCATCTTTCTTCCTTTAGAAAGGAGACCCTTTTCCATTTTAGTAAAATTCTCTCTATTTTTACCTTCTCAAGGTATTCATCATTCCAATACAACGGTTGCACTAGAATGACAACACTCAAGTATAGGGAACTAGATTAGCTTACCTACCTATCTAATTTATTGTAGAAATTCTAGGATCTGCGATTGGATATGAAAAATAAAAATACTTTTTCTTAGTTAAAGGAATGATGATTCGATCGATTTACGTATCGATCATAACATACGTAATAGCTCGTATCTATCTCAAATGCATATCCCATTTTTGCTTGAGAGGTTATGAAAACCCACTAGAAACAAGCCGGGCCGAATTGTATGTGCCAATTGCCATTTAGCTAATAAGCTCGTGGATATTAAAGTTCCCCAAGCTGTGCTTCTCGATGCTGTATTTGAAGCAGTTCTTCGAATTCCTTATGATATGCAACTGAAACACGTTCTTGCTAATGGGAAAAAGGGAGAGTTAAATGTGCGTGTTGTTCTTATTTTGGCCAGAGGATTCGAATTAGCGCTGCCCGACCGTATTTCTCTTGAGTTGAAAGAAAGATAGGAATTCTTTATTTTCAGAGTTATCGTCCCAACAAAAAAAATATTCTTGTGATAGGCCATATTCCTAGTCAGAAATATAGTGAAATTGTCTTTCTCATTCTTTTCATATCCTGCTACGAACAAGGACATTCATTTCTTAAAATATCTCATATATATATATATATATATATATATATATATATATATATATATATATATATATATATATATATGTATATATATATATATATATATATATATATATATATATATATATATATATATATATATATATATATATATATATATATATATATATATATATATATATATATATATATATATATATATATATATATATATATATATATATATATATATATATATATGTGTGTGTGTGTGTGTGTGTGTGTGTGTGTGTGTGTATATATATATATATATATAGTTTTTTCTACTAGAGTAGCATTACTCTCTTCCGTATCTCTAGCGTAGAGAGTATCTTTATGTAAACCGAGAGTATGTATGTGTAGTATATGAGTATATAAGACCATTTATGTGGTATTTACACCTTTTAGGGTAGTACGCATACAATTTTTAGACATAGTCCTTTTATATGCGAATATGAAAGTATTTACAAAATATGCTAAAAACTATGAACTCTTGCAAATTTTTCATGTAGTTGGCATTAGAGTATCTTATAATTTGTATATAAGTATACCCAAAGTGATAAAGGAATATGTTAAGGTCTTTTAGGTGGTATATCGATTGGTGGGACCATGGGAGTAACTACTCCTGGAGTAGAAAGTATTAATCATATATATATATATATATATATATATATATATATATATATATATATATATATATATATATATATATATATAATACTCATAGGAGTACATACTCGACTTCCAATATACCACTAAAACGAACATATTATACTTATTTATCACTTTCAAGATAATTAAATATCAATTATAAGATCTTCTAATGTGACTTGATTGAAAATTTTTATTGCATGACCCTTTATTTTTTGCTATATACCCTTTTTTCATATATAAAAGAAGTGTATACATAGATTTTGCTATAAAAAGTGGCATTTAGTGAAATTTTTCATTGAACTCACTTTAGGTATCTAATAATCATTATTGAGTATACTCAGATTGATAAAGAGGTATTATCATACGATTTAAGTGGTATATATATATATATATATATATATATATATATATATATATATATATATATATATATATATATATATATATATATATGTGTGTGTGTGTGTGTGTGTGTGATGACATGTGTGTGTGTGTGGTTAAAGATATGGATTTTACAGATTTTTTATAATTTACCATATGTGGATGACATAAGATCTCCTATATATAAAGGGGACAGATCTATCCTGCGTAGCCAGAGGGAAGGGCAAAAGCAGCTTTCATCGCATTTGTAACGGCATCTACTTTGCACAAGATGATGGCGGTAAGAAAGGCGAGGAATTTCACCTGCTAATCCGCTGGGGCTCGTTCTCCGATGACATGACGACTACCGGGATCGGGTTTGGAGAGCTCAGAGCCTGAGAATTCAGAGATTCATCAGCCTCCAGCCGAGCTAAAAGAGCACGGAATTGCAGGCAAAGAAATTGCATCACCTTGATGGCTTTGAGAAGGTCATAGCCGGTCATCTCCGGCATGCAGTAGTCAGTGAGCACGATATCAACGGTTAGCTCCTGCAAAGGATTCAAGACGTCATATTTTCAGAGTCGCGTTCATTTTTTTTAGTTGCAAACCAAAACTAAATCTCATTTCATATGCTACTCCATGTACCCTGTACTTGCAAGCTAAAACTAAATCTCATTTCATACACTACTCCGTGTAACATCTATCTTTAGCATACTAGTAGCATGGCATTTAGCAGACAGCTTCAGCCCAGTCATTCATTGTACTGTAATATGATTATCATAAAGTACTATACTACAAATGAACTTTTTCTTGGATATACAAAGAGCTTGATGTGAGGTGTTGGTCTAAAAACTGAAATAAGTTTTGTGCTTTCTCTAACATAGCTGTAGCAGTGAGCCACAAATAAAATCTATACTTCAGTAGCCCTTGCATTGATTTATCTTTTCCAAGTGAAGAAAAAGAGAGAATTAGTAGCATCTGCATAGGCATGTACGGAGCTGCTTGACAAGAGTGCTACACAAATGAGTTTAATTAGTAGCATCTGCATAGGCATGTACGGAGCTGCTTGACAAGAGTGCTACACAAATGAGTTTTTTCATTCATTCTTCCTAAAATAGCACTACACAACAACGAAATAGCAAAAATAATCCTCTATAAATGAAAACATCATGGCAGACTATCTACCACGCCCACCGCGCATAAACACAAGCTACGGTACACTCATTCGGCCACAGTGCTCTTTTTTAGGCTGCCACGCACGGATTGCGGCAGGTGACCAGCCGCAACAATTTTTAGTGGTAGGTATACTATTTTTTTTCATTTCATTCACTGAGGCTAGATTTGTTTTTCCGTTAAAAAAAGTGTACTTTGAGAAAAAAACTCGTACTACGCAAGGCTGCGATGCTGGTACGACGAGCGTTTGACCGATTCAGTACGAGGAGGGAGGAGTGGAGGACTCACGTTGGCGTTGGCAGCTGCAGAAGATGAATCCTTCAGCGCCAGAAGCTCCATCGCCTTCTTGCCGCTGTCCACGGCAGTAACTGAAATGAATGGAAGCAATATATATCAAGCTAATTAAATAAGATTGCAACTCTCAGGCATACAACACAAAACTATGCAGTGTGTGTTACAAGTAGCTAGCAGGCAAGATACAGACGCACTGTTACAAGAACAGAGCTAAACAGAGAGGATGAAAATGCACGAGACGCGAGGATATAAACACCACAGTAAAGGGGGGAAAACCAAATATGGATTGGATTGGTCAGGATTACAGGACTGCTGTTCTTATGTTATCGAATCTAATCATCAGTCCTCTTCTCTGATCTCTCGAGAAGTTGAACAAAGGCAAGAGAGGAAACTGGACCAAGAAGACAACACTAACACTGCAAGTGCAGGAAGAACGTAGAAGCAGCATATGCATCAGCACAAGCTGCTAAGCAACACAACAACAAAACAAAGATTGCAGGAGCACATATATGTATGCACTTGGCGGCTGGCGCACACGCAAGAAGAAGACGCATGGCGAGAGAGCTCAAGCGAGAACAGAGCACGCAGAGAAGCGAGGCTCATCAAGAAGTGAATGTGCAGGCAAGACGAGCCAGCCAGGGAGCTAGCTTCATTAGCGATAGGGGGTGTAGCTGACCGTGGAAGGTGGCGGCGCCGCCCTTGTAGTTCCTGAGGAGCAGCTCGACGATCCTCCGGTCGACGGGGGAGTCGTCCACCACCAGCACCCTCACCGCCCCCTCCCCCTTCCCCTTCTGCACCTCCCCTACCGCTGCTGCTCCCATCCTCAATTTCTCCAAACAAGACACGCAACGCAATGGCCGGCCGCTTCCTCCTCCTGTGCAATTGTACTGCGAGGGGGCGATCGTAATAAGCTTCTTCTTAAGGAGGGGGAGGAGGAGGAGCGCTTCGTGATTTGGGTCTCGGTCTAGTCACAGGGCGGAGAGAAACGCAGATCAGGCTGGGGGTGCGGGGCCGGCGCGCGTGGGGGTGGGAGCATGGTGGGGCCGAGGAAATGTTTTCCTCTGGATTTGCTTGTCGGGAGGGAATCCCCCTTCCGTACCCTTTTTTTTGGATTTTATAATTTGCTATTATGTGATAGATGAATTTTAAAATTTACCTCTACGTGTCTATAACATGTGGACCAAAGAATCTCCCTATGTGTCTATGACACGTGGGTCTGGCCCACATGTCATAAACACATAAGGAGATAAATCCTAAAATCCATCTATTCATTGTGGCAAATTCTTGTTTATTTATTTATTTAATCTAAACAAACTATTTTTATTGGTAAGTCGCTAGCTCACCAGACGCCTAGGCCCGATTGCGCGGTGGGCGAGCGATTAGATAGCACAGTTTTAAGAAATAATTTAAATAAACTTCATTTTAATTCACTATGCTTGTTCTTCGACATTGGCCCTCCAGTCTTCATGCTCCAAGTTATCCACTATGAATTCAATATCCCCCTTTCATCATGCCTATCTGCCGCCACAACTGTATCTGCACCACTATCCTCAACTTTCACCTGCACACCCGCACTACTCTCCCCAACTTCACAGTCACTGCCAAGTGTACTTAGACGCGTCTACACCAACAACACCCATTGATAGCCACGACGCTTGCACGCTTCCAACCAGGTCTACCATGACCTTGTTCGCTCCATCGACCTCAACTCCCAACCGACCACTTCTGGCGAATGGCTCCACAAGCATCTCACAGTGACACTATACAGTGTTGAGTCCAGTGAGAAGCTACATGTAAGCCAATGCAACACCTTTCAAATTTTAAGATCATTCGGGTTCAGATGATACATTGTGATCTGTGAAAAAAAAAATGCTCAAATCAACCCCACATGGCCCCTCACGAACCTCTCCTTGCCCATAAAACACTATGAAAAATCATTGACTTGACATACCTGCTACACAACTCGAGGTATTTAGAACGAATGCTAATTAAGCATGCTACGTAGAGTCTAACGAAAACAAAATATACCACTAAGCTATGTTTATTGTTGCTAACCTAACATGTTTTTATTGAATTACCAAGAAATTACATGAGCATGACGAACTCACCGCAAAAGAACGAGTACACAGAGGCGTGTCGAGCCGATGGCAGAGTCTCTTCCTCCTCCCCTCCCCTCTCCTCTCCTCTCTTTTCTTCTTCTCTGTCGTTGACGCTCTCATCCCTTCCCCTCTTTCTGTCGAGCGAGTGGATTCAAATTGGAATCAATCGACTATATCGGTCCTAAGTCGCGATAGCATAGAGCGACTAGTGTTAGGCGGCTGCCAGTCGCACGAGGGTGGCGCGTCTGGGCTGCTAGTCGCGCGAGGGTGACTCGATTGGACGATGTGGCTCAACGTCGCCCGCTCATCGTGTGACCGAGTGTCAACAAGCCTCAAATCGCTGGCCAGCGCGATTGATCCTAGTCGCTTGGTGCGTCAACGATCGAGGGTTATTTTTGCAAAAAAAAAAAGGCACGGATTATTTTAGTAAAATGATTAAAAAAACAATTTATTTAGAAGAAAAAAATCCACACCGCTCATGAGTCAATCATGGATTTTCTTTTTTCCTTTTCCCTGCACCAAAAATCAAATATGCATCATCATGCTTGCCGTCTTTCCCTTGTTGACGGGCATTTTTTTCTCTAAATAAACCATTTGTTGAAAAGTTTTACACAAGTAAACCATGTTTTAATATATTTTTACAAAAATAACCCATATTCGTTGGACCACCGCGCGACTGTGCCCAATCGTTTGGTGGCCCAGCGATTAGCTAATGTGGGAGGCTAACTCGCATGACGGAAATGCAACTAGGGCTACGTGTCTCAGTCGCGAGCTGGGCCAGGACACGACTAAGGCCAATCGCAGGCCAGACCAACAACTGAGCCCAGTCAAGTTCTCACTCGGCGACAATAGTCTAATTTTTTAGAGAAATAAATTAAATAAACTTAGCTTTAATTTCACAAAATTAAATGGTTGGAATAGTTTGTGAATAATTGTTAGTGGCAAATAAACTGGAGTTTGCTGACTGTAATTATTTGTAAATAAATCATGTTTTGATCATTTTACGTGGATAGTAATATTTTTAAGTTTTTACACAAATAACCCAAAGTTTGGCCAAATACTTTGTAAGCTTCGGTTTGAGCGAGACAAGAATGGAGCAAGGAAGATGAGGTTGCAAGCCCTACATAACACTTGACCATGGAGGTCTGAATTACATGGCGCGTATGGTCTGGATAGTGCATATGTTTGACTGGCTATTCCTACGGTACAAATGGCTACATGCATGAACATTCGACCCAAACTACAACTACAATACAAACACACCTTTTTGAAAGGAAAATACTTGACGGATGAAAATCAACTTATGCTTGCGGACATACGTCCTACTTCCCCTTGCGGGCACATGCTTTCGTGCCCTCTCAGTACTCGGCCCATGGGTTTTTTGGCCTATCCTTGTCTAGAATAATCTTCAGTGCAACAGGGGCATCAAGGACCATCAATACCTTTCTCCTGTCTTCCCCGTTCCCGATTGAGTAAGTTTTCCAATGTGTAAATGCATCAGGCTCAACTGCGTAGTTCAGCATGTATTTCTACTGAATTAATGCATTGATGTACTTCTCCGGACAGTCGATCCATTAGAAGAAGTATCAACGCTCTGAGAGCTGCCATGCACGGATAAAGTCAACGATATTTAAAATGCAATATGCAATTTGAAATATCGATGTATGGCATTCGCTTATGCGGAAATCCCCACACATTTAGTAAGCCCGTGCGGCGTTACTAGGATGTGTAGATTGAATAATCCATGTCGGGTTACAACAGTCGCACTGCGAGCATGGAAACTCTGGTGGTACAGCAGCATCCTTGCAAGAACTATCTGGGTATGTCTGTGCCTTCTTGGCAGTCCATTTCCACTTCCAGAGCATCTCCTCATACTCCGACATCCCCAAACTGGGTGGAGTGACCTCATGTGCCTCTCTTTTCCTCTACCTCTCTTCTCCCTCCGCTCTCCCTATTTTCCAAACTAGCCCGAATGAAGTCTTGCCTGTAATGGTGGAGTATGCCCTGATTTTATAAGCAGTTAGGGTGTAGCGCCGAGGGAGTAAATTTTGGTGAATGGAAGTAACTTGCGTCCTCCAGAAGGAATCAACGCATGCACCAAATTCAAGGAAATCACGTTGCATTGCCATGTACCCCTCCGGCTTTTTTGAAACATTATCCTTCACAGCGATGTAGTCGATGAAGATTGTCGGTTGACTCAAATGTGTCGACCTTCTCCCCATTGCCTTCCGCTCGCCCTCCACACCTTCGAATAGTTGATCTTGTACTTGTAGCTCTGCTCAATGGCCAACATGATGTGCTGCATTTCCATGTCCTTCTCCATAATCTCCCCGTACATGACATTTGAAATGAAAGAAGAAGTGAGGTTGCGGTGCTTTGACAGTACATTGCTCAGAATACACGAGTGGTCCTCCACCTTTGACACGATTCAATGCATTTCATACATTAGCTTATAGGCATGAACACGCCAAGGACACCCATCTTCGTCACACTGCACAGTGTACTGCTCTTTGTTTCATTTGACAACATTAAACTTCCTCTACATTGACATCGCCCACCATTTGACAACATCCTATAGAGCTAGCTTATTTGCAAACATGGCATTAACACGCACCACATTTTGCCCATACTCCCACCGGGAATCGTGGCCATCACTCACAACCAGGCCCACTGGGTCATGTCTATTCCAAGCATCAAGCACCAGTGCATCAAGACATCATCACATCATCAACCGAACAGTGGTCATCCTCCTCATTCTCTTCCAATGCTTGTTCTTCAGCCTTGGACCTCCAGTCTTCCTGCTCCAAGTCATCTACTACGAATTCAAAGTCCTCCCCTTCGTCCGCCTATCCACTGGGATTGATATGCTTGTCTGCCACCACAACTGCATCTGCACCATAATTATCTGTCCCACCATCCTCAACTTCTAGCAGCATACTCGGACTACTTTCCCCCACTTCACGGGCACTGTGTAAGATCGAGGGGCCGACTAGAGGAGGGTGAATAGGCGGTTTTAAAAATTCTTTAGGCTAAAACCGAGTTTTATGCAGAATTATAAATTAATTCGGTTTTGCTATTTTAAAACCTAAATCAACTAGTCAAGGCTAAGTGCACTAACAAGCTAAGACTAAAACAAAGAATGCAATCCTAAGGAGACAAGTAAGCAATTTAATTATATAAATGCAAATTGCAAGAAGGTAAAGCTTAAGAAAGCAACCCACAAGAACACTTGAACTTTTTCCCGTGGTGATCGAAAAATTGCCGATTTCCCCTAGTCCACGTTGAGGTAAGCTCAAACGAATTGGACCAACTCCACAAAACAAGCCAACACCTTGAATCCACTCAGGGTTGCTCTTCCTCCTCTCTAGAGATGGCGAGAGCACCAAACCACTCACAATCACCTGAGCCTTCTCACAATCTTCTTAGAAGATCAACGACATAACTCCTCCAAGCTGTCTAGGTGTCGGCAAACACCAATAGTAACAAGTCGAAGACGCTCACTTGAACTAATAAAGTGTCTAAGCTCAATAGATACTAAATCCAACACCTAACGCAACATTTGCACTAGGATTTCACTCTCTAAACACACTAAGTGCAACACATGCACAATGGTGAGGAGAGTGCTTGCTCTTTGCTCTAAGGGAATGAAAATGGCACTAGTAGCTTTCCTCCAACTGGCCACAAGGAGTATTTATACACCCCCACACAAAAACTAGCTGTTGGAGGAGAATCTGTGTAAAAGCAGGAAGGCCGGTCAGACTGCAGGCATAGGGCTGGTCAGACCGAGCTACAGAGTAATGGTAAATTTTGCAGTAATCATTGCTACAAAATATAACCGTTATGCCAGGTCCGGTCACTTCGCCCACACATGGTCCGGTCAGACCGGGTTCAAAAGATTCCCAAATCAGAGAAAACACGCTACTCGAAAAACCTGACCGCGCCGGTTAGTCCGGGGTTCTTGTCTGACCGGTGAAAACATGGTGGTTAGTCCGGCAAGGCAAATTAAGTACCAAGTCACAAAAATGACCTTCTCTAGAAAAAGCTAACCGCACCAATGACCCGGAGGTCTGGTCAGTCCAGACTTCCAACTGCGGTCAGTCTGGATGGCCACAAAGAGAAAAGAAGTTCTCTGAAAAAAGCTGGCTGCTTCAATGGTCCAGGGTTCCGATCAGTCTAGCATAACCACTGCGGCCTGTCTAGTCAAGAAACCAAAAACTGATTTTGCAAATCGCTTCAACTCAGTCTTGCAAAACACATTTGCCAATTGGTGCGCGATGCAAACAAGGGATGAAAGCAAGATTATCAACAATTTACAAAACACATTTGCCAACTTTTAGAATCATGCCACAAGGAATTTGGTACATAGACTTAAACCATTTGCAAATTATAGTCTCATGCTATAAAGAGTTAATGCATGAGCTTTAATTATTTGCAAAATACATTCGCAAACAATAGCATCATGCCACAAGGAATTGGTGCATGGACTTCAACCATTCGCAAAACATATTGGCAAATTATAGTCTCATGCTACAAAGAGTTAATGCATGAGTTTTAACTATTTGTAAAACACATTTGTAAACAATAGCATCATGCCTAGAAGAGCTAGAGCAAGCGGGATTGAGCTATCAACACATGGTGAGACTCAAGCTACTAGACAAGACCTCTCTTAATAGTACGACAACCTATACTAGCAATTCGGTCTTCACACCAAACACTGAGATTGGTAAAAGACTAGGAACACATCCTTAGCCTATACTTGTCATACCTTTGCGTTGAGCATCCATCTTGGGGTGATTACTTGATGACAAACATCTCTACTCCAAGTCCGGGTTCTTTGACTTGATAACCATCAACACATGATGATCTTCTTTACTTTGGAATCTTGTCTTGAATATCATCAATACATGATGATTTTCTTTACTTCAGGATCTTGACTTGATGACAATCAACTCACGATGTCATCCAAAGTGTTCATCATCATGAGACTCAACCCGTTTTACCAACTCATGGAAAATCTTAGTCCACATGACGATTGTCATTAATTAACAAAACACTTAATTAACACATAATGGCAGGTCTATATTATTTAGTCTCCCCTTTTTGGTAATTGATGACAATCCTCAACAAATAAGGAATTTAGAGATGATTTTCGAGTATACATTGAGTACTAAACAAATTGTATACTTTAGGATAAGTTTTGATAGCAATCAACTCATTTGAGTGGGATCAAAGGAGATTTTGAATCAATTGCTAGCAAAACCACAATATATAGATTAAAACTCCTCCTCAATATGTGCACATGAGATTTGGAGGAAATTTATGCACATATGTGGATTTTATGAATTTTTTCGGAGTTTCCTCTATATATTGGTTCCAAGGAAGCATGACACCACAATTATAATCAATAGTTAAATATGCATGCAATAAGATAAAGATCCATAATAAACATATTTTGGACAAAGATAAAAATAGATAGCATAAGACATAACACAAGCCATCAAAAGCATCCAAATGTCCAAAATATGCCTAAGAGCCACACAAGGTTTAATAAGCTTACAAAAGATACTACAAGAATGAATCAAACCTTATCCTTATAAGACAAGGTCTATTGACCTAAATAAGAGAACCACGACTTTCACTACTTTCTTTTCCAAACTTCCATTCATCTCTTCATTCATTCTTATTCTTTATTCTTCTCCCCCTCTAGCATCAAACACCAAGACGGGACTTCCACTAGGATGGAAGAGGGGCGTCGCTTGGTCTTTATTCCGTATGAATTTCATCACAGGCAAGGTTGAAGTCAAACTTGTCTCGAATCAACTTCATAATGTAGGGAGCATAAAAATACTCTTCTCTGTTGTAATATCCCATTTAAACAAAAACAAATAAGTGTTTAGTACTGAAATTAAATAGAATTAGAATGAAAAATTTAGATTTTTGGGAGAGGAATGGGCTGCCAATCCATTTTCAAGTTGGGGGGGGGCAACTGGTCATTATGGCCCATGTCCCATGGCTGCCCACTAGGGGGGGAGGAACCACCCAACCCTAGGCATGGTTACTGTAGCACGTGGTTACTACAGTGCCATCATTACTGTAGCACACCATCCTCCTACTTCCACCCCCTCCATGCCGCCCTCCTTGGCTAAGCTGTGTCGCCCCCTTGCTGCCCCTTGCTAC
Source organism: Phyllostachys edulis (assembly GCA_036346405.1). Lineage (NCBI taxonomy): Eukaryota > Viridiplantae > Streptophyta > Magnoliopsida > Poales > Poaceae > Phyllostachys > Phyllostachys edulis. Next base: position 63,994,132 of record CM070548.1, read on the forward strand.
TGGCCAAGGAAGAAAGGAAGAGGAAGAGGGAGAAGGAAGGGGAGAGAAGATTCTCACGGGGAGTTCAGCGGGTTTCAGCGAGGTATTCGGGCAGCAGATTGGGTATTTCCTTCTGATAGTTGTAATGTAGTTTTGAAGTCTGTAATTTCGAAATTAGGTCTGATCATCTCCAAGAGAATTGTGGGTAATGTCAATAGATTTCCATAGAATCTTAAATCCTAATATTTGGATGAGCAGTTTTCGAGTTATGGTCTTTTCAATTGCTGCTGTCCATAATCTATGTCAGGTTATAGCAGTCGTAGTATCTGATAGATTAAAAATAGATAACGGCCGAATCAAGGGTGCTGACCAAAACAAATTTTGTAGATAATTCAATTAGATTTCCATAATGTTAAAAAAGCAATTTTTGGATCATCATAACGAAAGTTATGGATATTTCAATCTTACTGTCCAAAATGTCTGTCAGATTCTGACAGTTGTTTAATTCTGTTTGTTAAAATTAGTTAAATGCAAAATTTGAGAACTGTAGACAATTTCATAATCTTTTCAGAGAGTCTGAGAGTGCCTTTTTGTGATGAATAGAATGAGAATTATGGATTGTAGAATGTTGTTGTCGATGTCGAGTTCTTGCCGGTTAAATCGGTTTGCTAGAGTAGAGTAAAATTTATGAAATGTTGGATTTTGGGGTGCGGATAAAGGCGTTGTTAGTAGGCGTTGTACTATTTTGTCAAATCTTATTTTGAGTAAAATATTTATTGTAGGCGGAGTGAACTTGGGTTTGGTTTCACCTTCTCGACATTCCAACTTGTGGCAACACGAAAGGAAAGTACGATTATAGTTATAGTGGATGCTTGATTGTTCAAATTGGGTAAATGAATATGATGTGGTTAATCTTCTGAGATATGAGTAATTTTTGTTATTTACATGTTTCAGTTAATTGTTGATATAAATTGCAAAGTATGCAAGTATTCTTTTCATTCCATTACATTCATTCAAACATTCATGTTTAACCCACAGGAGTGGGTATTGAGATCCCCATATTTTCAATATGGGAAACTAGACCCCCGTATGAAAGATTCTTCATACAGGCAATGGATCCCTGTATTTTAAGAATGCAAACATGAGTGAACAATGACGAGTGTTACACTTGGCTATACCGGTATATGCAGTAGAGAAGTGGAGTCATATGCATTTTGCATCGCATTCATAGAATATTCATATGTATGTGATAATTTGAGAATGATATGTCTCCGGTTCAATGTTTCTTATGTCGTTTATTTGTACTTGCTGGGTCTTGGACTGACTCTTTCCAATTTTGTTTTTAACTGATCGTTGAGGATGACATGCATTGGGAGGGAGTAGTTCACATGAAGAAATCCACTTTATCACACATTTCATCACTTAAATAATATTTCTATTGCTATCCTTCAATTGGAAACTTTTAAATGTAACAATTGGATTCATGGTACTTACATTATTCGTCTTTAAAGTTTTTTCATTCTAGTTCATGATAATGTTCTACTTGAATGAAGTGTTATAATATCAATTTTAGTGCTTAGATCCTTGCTGAAATTTATGCTAGTTATATTATTAGAATTGTTTTGTGGTGAAGTTTAGCTATCATTAGTTGTTGATTTGATGAGAAAAATTTACAGTGTTGATTGGTGATAGTAATTTAGGTTGCAACTTGGCTTACGCATAGCCAGGATGTTACATTTGTATTCCGCTTTGATAGAGCTATCTCTGTTATGATGAAGTCTACAACATCAAACTTGGTGCCCTTCAAAATGTGATTGATAATATTTCAAGCCCTACCATGAATCTCATTATTGTTGCGGCCTCTTGAAAAGAATGTTGCTTTTATTTTTCTTATTTATGATGCTAGGAAGGGGTAGAAGTTGGGTCACTTTTCCATGCTCAAAGCTATGGGTAGCATCATATAGTTCATCCACTAGAGTCAAATCCCAAGGCTCCTCAAGGTGTACCTTAAAACTCCGAGTTGCAGGGATGATCCAGGATTCATGACAATCCGTCTTTGAAGCACTGAGTTGTTGTGTGGCTGTCATCCAAGTGAGAGAATCAAACTCAGGAGAGACATGTACTGTGGCAAAGAATTGCTTGATGGTCTTAGAGTGATAGTCGTACTTCAATGTCACAAAGTTATCCAATTTCACTCGGCGAAAAAGATAATGGAGTCCATTGTAGAGAGGATTCTAATCGAGATAACTCTATGTCACATATTGATGATTTGCAAAGTTCTTCTTCTCATACACATGATAAAAGACATTCTCTTGGAACTTAGTGTGGAAGAATGCTTTAGTTGCATTTTTGGGGAGGAGAAACTGATTTGTATGTCTCAAAGTAGTGTATTTATCACTTTTGATCATTCTCTCATCCACAACGAAGAAAGGAGTTGGATTTGGCAAATAGTATTCATTACTACTATTATTGTCAGTTACTTCTTCTTCTTCAAACTGTTCTTCAGATATATACTCAGTTGGCGCTTTTCCTTTTGATGAAGAGGGGAGAGCAGATTTTTGAGACATTTTCGGTGAAAAGAGCACAAGGATTAACAAAGGAGCTCAAGGAATAAGATTGAATAATTTTAAGTCCAAATTGCAATGCTACTGTTACAGCCGATTAGTCCGCCAGGCATGGCTGATCAGACCGCCAGGTACGGCCGGTCAGACTACCAAATATAGTGGCAATGGGTTTTTGGACAAAACATATTTCAACCAAAAACTTGCAATGTGGCACTAGAATTATATCAATCTAATTCCATTCTACTTGTATATCAGCAATTTTCCACCAATTTGAATGAATTAAGGATATTCATATCAAAGCCTATAAATTTAGGGAAAATCACAATGAGAGCATAATGCAAGTAGGGATTGACGGTTTACCGGCTTAGATGAAGAGAGAAGAAGTTTGAAGATGAATTCCTTGAAGAAAACTTGAATAAACAAGGCCGGATTTGAGAGAACTTTCTCTGCCTAGGTTTTTGTGGGATTGTGAAGTAAGCCAATAATAACTCAAACCAATCCATGGAATGTAAAGAGAAGGAGGAAGAGAACAAGTTAATTACCTCGGGACGCAAATCCGATGGTTGGGGAAAGAGATCCAAGGCCGGAGAGGAGAAAGACGGCTGGAGGTGAGAAAGAGAGTGTTTTCAGGTGGAGAAGAAGGCAACTGAAGGAAAGAAAATGGTTTGGGACTTGGAAGAAAAAGACCCATCGCTTTTGGTCGATCACGGGCAATGGGAGGTCATCCGGTGGTCTAGTGGTCGATCCGCCAAGAACAACCTATCGAATTCTGAGATTGAACACACAATGATTTTAGTCTGATTTTTGTAGAAAAGGGGGATTTGTTGTAATTTTCTTCAATTTTTCACAAAATCAACTATATAAACAAATTTGGAGCATTTCCAACTAATATAGCCCTTTTAAAATCCAATTTTCAAATAGTTTTTATAAATTAAGCTTTTGTTTTTGCACAAAGAACTTATTTTCATAAAACTTCTCTGAAAGAGTCAAATTGAGCATTTGATGGTATTTAAAGGATTCAATTGCATGTATGAGTCATGTATACCATTATGGACCTATTTATGTGAATACTTTTGGCTCCAATAGCAAAACTCACTTAAGTGCTAGAAAGTGACCACTTAGGTCAAAATAGTATTTTGGATGAATTTCGAAATCAAATAACTTTTGCTAGGTTGGCGTTTTGGAAATCTTTTGAATACCAAAAATGTTTAGAATAGCCAACTCTAGGATATTCCTTTTGGGACGGTTTTCAAATTCCTTTTAGAATGAATTTTACACAAAAATTTAGTGTATGTCAAAAACAAGATACAATAATCTAGAATTTTGTCTAGAAACTCTTTTTTCACTTAAAATAGGTTTTTCTTGAGTGAAAACCTTTTGAAAACATTTGTATACATTTTGCTACTAGTTTTTCAAAATATTATTAATATTTATGGAATTTTTGACTTTCGGGTAAAATGTTTAATTTTGAAAAACATTACTAGCACTTAATTTATGGGCACACATGGGGATGAGATAAACATGAATATGATTGAGTACTCCCCCTTGATGTGCCACTTCCATCTTGCTCAACATTGCAATAATGAAGATTTTGAGCAAGAGCAATGACACATTTTTGAAAAGGATTTTCGTGAATGCATCCTACACAAGGCTAGGGGCTAGATACTTCAATGTTAGTACTTGTTACTAAAATAGCATTGGTTCTTGATATGACATGATCATCCTTATGCTTGACTCCAAATTTACACATGGTGGAATCCACATTTATTTGAATGAACCAAGCCTTCAATGCCTCTCCAAGTACCTATTTAGCATGTTAACTACTTTTTAGTACGTTGGGTCCTTAAATGTCAGTCACAAGAGATTTGGGCACCCAAATGCCCCTGGCAATGATCTTTGGTGAACAAACAATTCTAGCAATCACCCTACCTATTTCATCTTTTCTAAGCAAATAATGATCATTATAAAAAATGGGCTTAGGAATCTTACCCATGGGACATTGTTTACCAATATATTCCTTTTCCCGGTAATTGTAGTAAGTTGGGTTCTTATTTCCCCTTCTTATTTTCTTTTCTTGCTCCTTGCCGGATTGCCTCTTTTTTGAATGTCTTGACTTGACATCTACTTTATTTGGGCACACTGAGGCATTGTGGCCCTTCTCATTACAACCAAAGGACTTGATGATCTTTGTATGCCTTTGATTGTGCCTTATCTTGCTATTCTCCTGCTTTTTAGGAGTGAAGCCAATTTCACTCTTGTCTTGCAAGCTTCTTTACTTGCTCAATATATCATTGAGGGTGGCCTTCCGTTTGAAGCTTCTTTCCAAGTCAATTGTCAATTTCTTGACTTGGGCTTTGAGCTCTTCACTTTCCTCTACAAGATTAGTTTCAACAAGCATAGAGGAAGAACAAACATCTAATTTTGAGCTACAAGGAGTATCTATCAAATCATCACAAGAAGTGGATATACTAGCCTTAGATGCAATGCATGGGTTTGCAACCACACACCGTATATTATCTAATAAATCATATGTTATGCCAATATCCTCATTGGAGCTAGTGACTTTCTTGAGAAGGAGAGACTCATACTCTTCTTTTAGCATATGATACATATTTTGAAGAGAGATATGTTCTTTCTTTAAAACTTCGAATTTTATCTTCTCTTTTCCAAGATATTCATTTAGCTCCTCTAGCCTATCCATCAAGTCATCATATGTGGGCTCATCATCATTATTTACCTTATCTTTACCTTTGGCCATGAAGCATGAAGTTATGTCAAATAGTGATGGAATTTCACTTATTTACCTTATCTTTACCTTTTGCCATGAAGCATGAAGTTATGTCAAATAGTGATGGAATTTCACTTGCATTTGAGTTGTTTGATAGATCGTCCTTTATGGCAAGCCCGGTAAAGTGTCTTCTTTTGCCATCATTCTTCTTCCTTGATGATGATTTAGGCTCTACTTCATCTTCCTCCTTGTAAGGACACTTTAAGGCAATGTGCCTCTTTTCTTGACAGTTGTAGCACCTTAGAGTCTTGTAGTACTTTGTCTCGAAAGACGGGCTTGAATTTTTATGTGAGTCACGTCTCCTTATGAGATCTTCCATTTTATTTATGAGAGTGATCACTTCTTCTTTGGTGTCATCATCTTTCCCGTTTTGATCATCATCTTCACTTGAACCATATTTGGCCTTGAAAGCATGAATTCTTTTACTTGAAGTTGAGGCCATCTCCTTGAGCTCATCTTTGTCCTTCTTATACATTTCATTTGTGATGAGATTTCCCAAAAGAGCAGTAGGAGTTATCCTTGGCAATTCGGTTGAATTGAGGAATAATATCACCAATATCTCATATTTGTCCAGTAGAGTCCTATTTAAGCATCTTGCACACAATATCAAAATCGGTTAAATCACAACATAAGCCTTTGAGCTCGTTCACTATGTAGTTCAACCGAGAATACATCTCATTTATGCTCTCATCAGACAACATGGTAAATAACTCATATTTGAGTTTCAACCTATGCAATTTAGCTTCCTTGACTGTGGAGATTCCCTTATGAATTTTCATGAGAGTTTTCCAAACATCATAAGTATTTTCAAAATTGCTCACTCTATTGAACTCTTTCACATTTAAAGCGCTATATAGGGCATTTAAAGCTTGAGCATCAAGTTGCAAGTTTACCTCTTCTCTTTGGGTTAGGTTTTGTAGATCAATAGGAGTAGCAAAACCCACATCAACAATGTTCTATAGGCTTAAGCCCATGGCCTTAATATAGATGGTTATTCTAACTTTTCAATAAGCATAATTTGAACCATCAAAGTGTGGTTGCCTACCGGGGAGCATACCCTCCATAGTCGTCATCATTTATTCTCTAGATGGTTAAGTCTAATAAATGAGAGACCAAACTTTGATACCACTTGTAAGATCGAGGAGACCAACTAGAGGGGATGAATAGGCGATTTTAAAAATTCTTTAGGCCAAAACTAAGTTTTATGCAGAATTATAAATCAATTTGGTTTTGCTCTTTTAAAACCTAAATCAAATAGTTAAGGCTATGTGCACTAACAAGCTAAGACTAAGATAAAGAATGCAATCCTAAGGAGACAAGAAAGCAATTTAATTATATAAATATAAATTGCGAAAAGGTAAAGCTCAAGAAAGCAACCCGCAAGAACACTTGAACTTTTTCCCATGGTGATCGGAAACTTACTAGTTTCCTCTAGTCCATGTTGAGGTAAGCCCAAACGAATTGGACCAACTCCACAAAATAAGCCAACACCTTGAATCCACTTGGGGTTGCTCTTCCTCCTCTTCGAAGATGGCGAGAGCACCAAATCACTTACAATCGCCCGGGTCTTCTCACAATCTTCTTTCAGAAGATTAACGGCACAACTCCTCCAAGCCATCTAGGTGTCGGCAAACACCAAGAGTAACAAGTTGAAGAAGATCACTTTAACTAATCAAGTATATAAGCTCGATGGATACTAAATCCAACACCTAACGTAACATATGCACTAGGATTTCACTCCCTAAACTCACTAAGTGCAACACATGCATAGTGGTGAGGAGAGTGCTTGCTCTTTGCTCTAAGGGAATGAAAATGGCACCAGCAGCTTTCCTCCAATCGGCCACAAGGGGTATTTATACACCCCACACCAAAACTAACTATTGGAGGAGAATCTATGCAAAAGCAAGAAGGTCGGTCAGACCGTAGGCACAGGGCTGGTTAGACCAGGCTACAGAGTAACGATAAATTTTGCAGTAATCATTGCTACAAAATATAATCGTTATGCCAGGTCCGGTCACTCCGCCCACACATGGTTCGGTCAGACCGGGTTCAAAAGATTTCCAAATCAGAGAAAACACGCTACTTGGAAAACCTGACCACGCCGGTCAGTCTGGGGTTCCTGTCTAACCGGTGAAAACATGACAGTTAGTCTGGCAAGACAAATTAAGTAGCAAGTCACAAAAACAACCTTCTTTGGAAAAAGCTAACCCCACCAATGACCCGGAGGTCCAGACTTCCAACCACGGTCAGTCCGGATGGCCACAAGAGAGAAAAGAAGTTCTTTAGAAAAAGCTGACCACTTCAATGGTCCAGGGTTCCGGACAGTTCGGTCAAGAAACCAAAAACTAATTTTGCAAATCGCTTCAACTCAATCTTGCAAAACACATTAGCCAATTGGTGTGCGATGCAAACAAGGGATGAAAGCAAGATTCTCAACAAGTTGAAAAACACATTTGCCGGCTTTCAGAATCATGCCACAAGGAATTTGGTATATGGATTTAAACCATTTGTAAAACACATTCGCAAACAATAGCATCATGCCACAAGAAGTTGGTGTATGGACTTCAACCATTTACAAAATACATTTGTAAATTATAGTCTCATGATACAAAGAGTTAATGCATAAGCTTCAACTATTTGTAAAACACATTCGCAAACAATACCATCATGCCTAGAAGAGCTAGAGCAAGAGGGATTGAGCTATCAACACATGATAAGACTCAAGCTACTAGACAAAACCTCTCTTAATAGTACGGCAACCTATGCTAGCAATTTGGTCTTCACACCAAACACCGAGACCAGTAAAAGACTAGGAACACGTACTTAGCCTATGCTAGTCATACCTTTGCCATGAGCATCCATCTTGGGGTGATTACTTGATGACGACCATCTTGTAAGGACCCAGGATTAACACTCCCAAATTCCTTGTGTATTACTGAACTAGTCCCATGATCAGTGGCTAGCTCACACAGTACACAAATATGGTAACATCCATAAATCGTAAAACTTTATTAATAAATATCATAATTTATTACCAGAAAGGCTTACGAGCCAACAATACAGAACACAGTGGAAGATGAAGAAAGAAGCGGTAGAGCCTAGCTAATTTGCCACATGCAATCGATTGGGGTAGCGACCTAGTCGTTGAGATCTTTAGCAATTGCAAAGTCCTTCTCCCCTGAACAATATTTTATTAAGCAAGAGTAAGCATAAACAACCGTGCCGCGCAAGTTACACCCAATAACGGAATTATAATGTATACAAGGATATATCAAAGGAAGGCTTATAGGGTTGAATTTGCATAAAGCGATGTTTTCTTTAAATATCTGTACTAAGTTCCAAAGCAGATATTATATCAAAAATCAGTTTTATGAGGCAGTTTTATAGTATGGTAACATTCAGCCAAGAGTGATGAAGAATACCTTTCTATCACATGGCAAACCGCCCAATTTCCCAACTGGATAAGCATCAAGTTTTTAAACAAATTATCATGTCAATACTCATGTATTAACTAGAGTTTTATCTAGGGCGACAAGGTATGAGGGTTTCAATGTCTAAGAATTGCCAATTTCGAGATCAGTAATTCAACCATCAATATTAGAATCATAATCCAACAATATTCTTTTTCTAATAATTAACATCCATCAATCCAATCTCCAATAATAATTCTATAATCCAATATTTAGTAATCCAATATCCATCCATAGTCTATTCTTATGATTCAACATCCATGAGTTCATTATTCAACAATATAATTCTATAATCCAATCTCTGACACTATAATTCAATCGCCAACATTTAATCCTATAATCAAACTTTCAACAATCCAATAACGATATAATCCAATAATCCAACAACGATATATATTCCTATAACCACACAAAGATTTATTTCCATAATCCAACCAAGATATAATTCTATAATCCAACCGAGATTTATTTCTATAATCCAACAAGATAGACTTATATAGTCCGACCAAGATTTATTCTAAAGACAACTTCTCTATTCAATCATATCTGATATGACCAAAATACTCAATTAATTTCATACTTCTTGATTCGACCTAATCTACCAAAATCAACATCATGATTTGGTAATCCATTAATCCAATCTTCAACAATAATCTAATTCTATAGTCCCATATCCAACAATCATGTATTTCTATAATCCAATAATCATGTGTTCATATAATCCGATATCCAATAATCCAATATCAATAATAATCTATTTCTACAATCCAATCTCCAATACTCCAATACTCCAATATCAACAATAATCTACTTCTATAATCCAACCTCTAATAAATCCATTTTCGACAATAGTCTAATTCTATAATCCAATCTCCAATAATGATGTAATCCTATAATACAAACTCCAACAATCCAACAATAATCTAATATCTGACAATAGAGTGTTCCTATAATCCATTAAAGATATATTGCTATATTCCAACATTCACCAATCCGATATCTAACAATAGTCTGTTGATATAATACAACATCCAACAATCCAACAATAATGTAATCCTATATTCAACAAAGATATAATCTGAGTATCCCACAAGGATATAATATTATGATCCAACTAGGATGTAATCCGATAATCATGTATTTCGATAATCAACAATGATACAATCCTAGTATCCAATAATCATGTGTTCATATAATACATTAGTTTCAATTTCTATCTCCAAAATATATCACACTAGGAATGATCCTTCTTACTACCCATTTTGACAATAATTGGCTATACCAGTATTTGGAATTTAGCTACAATGTAAAGATAGGAATTTAAATTACTTGAATAAAAGTAAGCATGCAATAATAATTTAAAATAGAATTTAAATAATTTAAAAATATCGGATTCAATATGATCAAAAGTGTAACTTACTGTGCTTATTTAGTTATTGTTCTTAAACGGCATCGAAATCCAGTTCTTCAAAGTCGTTGCAATCTACACACGAAAACAAGCCAAATCCAAAAAAAAATCCAAAAAAAAATACAAAATTAGTAGCGAAAGAAAGATACCGCCTTTAGATGAATTCAGTAATGAGAATCGACAGAATCAGACTTCGCATGAAGGAGAACGAAAATCCGGAAGTTTGCGCTCACAAGAAATGATGAAAATCAGTGGGGAGAGAGAACGCAGACATGAACAATACAGCTCGGGCAAAAATGATGGCGCTGTCGAGGGAAAAGGGAAGGGCGGCTGGTGAACTAGCAAAATGGATTCCCGGGAGCGAGGCGGACCCAATGGTGGTGGCACGTCACTGGTGGAGGTTCGTCGCGATGGCGGCGCGCAAAACAGCGTTGGGGCGCAAGGAAGCAACGGTGCTCCGGCGATGCTCTGGCGAAGGCGAGGAGAGCATAGCATAGAACATCATGAGGCGAAGCTAACGGCAGTGATGAAATCACCAGGGAATGATCGACGGCGCTGAGAATGGCGGCGGAAGGCGTTTCGGCTGGCGACGGGAGAACCTCGATTGCGGAGAAAAGAAGGCGAGAGAGAGGGGCAAATTTGGGGAGGTGGAAGAGGAAGTTGAGGGGCTCACCGTGACGCGATTGGCTCGGAAATTGGGTGACCGAGGAGGGAGAATGGAGGGGGGAGATGGTGCGGCCGGCGCACTGGAGCTTCGGGGCGCACGGTGGAGCTCGGTTGGGAGGGGGTTGCTTCAGGGAAAAGAAGGGGTGGAGAGGGGAAGGAAGGGGTAAAGGAGGAGCTTGGCTTACCCTTTTATAGAAGAGGAGGGGAGGAAGGGAGAGGGGAGCTAGTGTAACACCCCAGGCCTACAAGGGCCTGGAACGCTACTAATCTAACAGATTATCAAAATTAAAATGGAAGACAAAATAAATCCTAAATTTCGGCAGAACCTCCCCTGTACAGTAAGCTATACCGGAGGTTCCAACAACAAAAAACATCAAGAAAATAATGAATTCAACAGTTTTCAGAATCCTCACAGGAGTATAAACTGATCTCAAGCAACCATATCAAAGAATGAACTAAGTTCACACTCAGTACTTAGCCAATCTTAAAGGAGAAGGGTTTTCAGTCACAACCAACCGGCATTATTACAGTTCATCAATATTGAATGATTAAATCAAACTAAAATGAAATCCTGAACTTATATAAAGTGCTGTGAAAGGGTAGTGTGTGTCTATTCCCTCCCCATGGAGCCAACCTCAAGGATCACCTAAAAACAACAACGCAAGAGTGAGTCCGAGACTCAGCAAGTACAGAAAGTAATAAAAATACAAACAACAATCCATGGATAAGCCAACATCATCGGAGAATATGAATGAATTGCAGAACAAGTATTTGAATAAATGCAATGAATGAATTGGATGGAAGGAAGGACTACACACATGCATATACGGTATTCTTTGGTGACACACCGTCGGTGTTCACCTAAGCCCGCACTTAACAAAGTCACGGGGACCCAAGCCCCGTCTGAAGAATGTTTAAATGCGGTGTCCCGAATCGCCCACATTGGAATGATGGGTCTTACGTGCCCATCTTTGGAATTGATGGGTCTTATACAATGATCCACTCCGTGGATGAAATATGAAATGTGGATCTTGAGTATGACATATGAATATTGAACAATAAGAAACATGCTCACTAATATGGAGGTAACCACATGGATTGAATACTGAACATTTAAGAATCAACAAGGTACTTAGAGGTACAGTACCAACAGCAAGCATACCACATGTCATAATCCTAGGAACACTAAGGTACTTGCCTTTAGCGCTGCGATGCGTTAGTAGGCAATTGCGGTGCTCCCAAACCTGAAGCTTCACCTCCTAATCAAACAAATAACTGAAATAAGGATCGATTTAACACGACAATACTAGATAAAGTTCTACAACGCCCCCCCGGCGATTCAAAATTTAACTAGAAACTCTAAACTGAAAATCAACACATTCTGCCCTAAACCACCCCTGGGCAGCAGCACGGTAAATGACATAACTCTTGATCTGGAACTCCAAATGAGGTGAACCCAGTTTCTGTGGACTCTTAACTGACAAATCTACAATACTCTAGTTGAAAAGATAATTTAATTCGGCCAATTTAGAACACTAACAGACATATGAATGTTCAGCACAGAAAAACTGTCTACAGAATAAACAGCAGCACTAAAACGACCATAACTTTTAATCTATAACTCCGAATTGATCAATCTTTATCAATCCGGAAAGGTTATCAAATTACCTACAATAACCTAGTTGGGAGAAATCCCAGATTCTGCCAATTACAATTTCATAATTTACGAATTATCACAACAGTTTAATCTCGTCAGGAATCTAGACAGCAGAAACTAAAACGGTGATATCTTTTAACTCGAACGTCGGAATTAGGTGCTCTTGGTGGCCACGGAAAGCTAAGAGTAACACTTAACTTTAACTAAGAGATGGGCATCTCGAATTCTGTCACTAAGGACTCGAAATCAACCACGCAACTAACTGGACAGAACGGGACTACAGCAGAAACCATTCGATCCAAACAAATCTGATCCAAATCGCAAATACTAACAAATCAACAACTAAGAATGACAACCGTTACCCTTAAAGATCCCAGGAAGTTGATGAACGACAACCCACGAAGAGGATCTTCTTCTTCTCCTCCTTTCTCTACCCTCCTTCTTCCTCCACGATCGGCTACCAAAGCAGGAAGCAGCATTTACCGAAGATGGCAATGCGGGGAGGCGGAGCACTGTAGCGGCGTGCACTGTAGCAGACGGCGGAGGACTGTAGCAAGCCGTGCTACAGTAACTAGGGTTTGGAGGAAAAGGGCACCTCCCCCCTTCGGCCTCCTAGGCCAAGACCTGAGGCCTAGGTTCCCGAAAAAAGGCAAAAAAAACTCCCTTTTTAATCTATTAATCTCTGTTGGATACTTCCTTTGCTAGAATAATTTCGAGGTATTACATTCTACCCCCCTTAATAGGATTCGACCCCGAATCTACACACCGATCTACACGAAAGAAAACTGCGACTTGAAAATTAACAACGAAGAACACGCACCTGAAGTGAACAAGTCCGGATACTACTCGCGCATGCGAGACTCCAGTTCCCAAGTGGCCTTTCTTTCAGCCTGATTAGACCACGACACCACGACGCAAAACGACGTCCGTCCTAACACTCAACCTGGTATTTCCCGGTACACTCATTAGAAGAGAATCGAAGGTAAGACCCTACTCGATGGTCAATGTCTTTAACGAAAACCAAGCTTGGAATTTTTTCAGTTGCTCGCTTAGTACCGAACACGGACGTTGCGTTCCTTGCGTATAGACCCGAGACGTTCATAGCGATACGCCAACTTCCTAATTTCTGCAACTGTTGAAAAATGAACCAGTGTACCTGGGCCAACTTCCCCTTTGGTACGAAAGCACATCACATGCTCAAAATCGAGCTCTTCATCTAACACGGATCACCTCCTTTAAACAAGAATGCTCAACAGAACTCGTTCTTAAACCACTGTTTTACAAACAAGATCCAATCGAAACTAAAGTGTTCTCATCGCAACCACGCAATGACAACTCTCCACCCAAAGGATCAAATCCAAGATTGATAATTCATCACGAAAACAATTCCACTTTCTAAATAAGCAGTTTATGAATGAACACCACGAAAATCAAAGAAGAAATCACTCGAATGCCGAAACCAAATACTTCTTTTGGTTTGTCTGAATTGGAAAGAATCAAACATGTCAACAAAGCGCCAACTCAAATTGTGGAAGACATCAGTCAGCAACACAAAACTCAAACAAGAATCAAGAAAACGCTTTACTACCCGAGGAAACATCCTTTTTCTCAGTTTCTCTTTTAGGAATAAAACTTCTCTCGAACTTTGGAATTCGAATTTATCACATACCACACGAGCTCAAACCTCTTAATTAAACATCCTCAAATTATGCTCAAACTGAAATACATTATCCACACCATTGTGGAGAGGCTAGGCTCTATTGATCCCAATCAAACACTCTAGGCAACTCATTCTACCGATTTAAATTAATTTGATAGAAGGCACCCAAATCACCGCAAAATAGATCTCACGCAATCACATTACCTCCGACTTTCAAGAATAACATCTCAGAATCCTTAGTACGCCCGCTCATGAACTACATAAGAAGGGTTCTATCAACAATCATTCCGCTGCTCAGAATGCTCCAGTTTTCTATCTCCTCTACACACAAACTTTGGGCGACCCAAAGATTAGCATAAAAATGCACAGCCCAAAATTAACCTCCAAGACCACTACAACAAGTTTCTCTTATAACAGATAGTGAAATCATCGGATTATATCTCAAACATCCCCACAAATCTAACATACTCTCTCATTGACATCATCAGGAATCACCCACACATTATCGCAATACTTTCCAATTGCGTTACTTAATAAAATTTCTCAACGTTTCCATACCTTCGATAATCCCCAACCTTTCAACATGAACTGAAGTTCTGGAATTTCACTATACCTTAAGTTCTACTCAGTCATAACACTATTCAGATTTACTTCGAAGCCCAACATTCCATGTGAATCAAATTTTCTCCAAGAGGTACAGATCAAAACCAATTCATCTTCTACTACTCCTCCAATAGCTTGGTAGAAAAAAAAAATCTCACCACTACCACTACTTAACGACCACAAATCAGTTGCCAGAATACGCTTTGTAAAACTTCGCAACACAAAACTGTTGATCCTTTCTCAAAAGAAAAAGGCGAACAAGGGCAAGTTTCCTCACACAGGAAAACGCTGCTCCTCCTAGCGAGCACGAAACCAAAAGAAACATTCTGATAATGGTGATCTTGGAAAACGAAAGTTGTGTTCACAGTTGAGGGCACACGTCCCTAAAAAAGGGAATAGCAAATAACAGCCAATAAGGAAAAGACATTGCGATTGAAACTCGACATCTCTTGAGCAGAAAGAGCAGAAAGTTTAGGAACGATTCAAATAACCACAAGAACCAATTAAGAACCAATACAATTCTTCAACACGTCAAAATTGTTCGGAACAGTTCAACTACACATGAAACATGAGACCCAAATGATCTTAGCCACCAAACTCGAAACATTTTCATTTACGGATTTCACGAAAAGTAACCAGATTAATCTCCTCTTACAGAACCAACATAATTTTTTTGATTGCAACCTCACGCTGCCAATTTAGACCAAAGAGCCTTTAAGATTAAATCACACGAATCTCTTAAGAAACAACAGAACAATCCAATACCTCAATTTATTTAAAAATAATTTCAGCTACCAGTTGCTTCATGAGCTCCGAAATATCACGAGAGCTAAACTTGAAATATTCTCATTTGAATGATATCACTAAAGGCGATCAAATTACTATAAGTGTTAACATCAACTCACAACAACAATTAGAAAACATTTCGAAAGACCCACGTGAAAAGAATGGGTTGATTTTTTTATCAAAAGAAGAGGAAAATGAAAACGATTTTCATCAACCAGAATTTCATTTACCACTCGAAATGAACACAAGACCAAGGGGAAAACCAATCAAGTAATGAACTCACAAAACATAAGTGGAGTCTACAGTTGAAAGCATAGGCCTCACCAGAAGAGAATAATAGACCTTAACAGATAAGATCAAACGAGCATTCAAGATCAAAACACTTGCATCACTGAAGAACCATTAACTTTGCAACATGTCGCTTTACTCGCCAATCTTCGTTTACCACAAAAAGCTTGAACCCCCAAAAGATCGTAAACACGAAACTTGAAATTTGATCATTTGAGAAATATCACGAAAGACAATCAAATTTATTTCTCTATAAAAGAATCAACATAACCCTCACAATTGTACATCAATATAAATCTCCTATTAGATTTCATCCATTTAACTCTTCTTCAAGCTCAACGCCAATATAGCACACATTAAATGCACTCTAGCCATTATCATAACAATTGATGATTATTTTAATCATGGAAGCTTTCATGGTCTTACCTCTGTTTGCAATCACAGAAATAGTTATGGGTATAGACTCACTATTCTACCTTAGGTTCAGAATCTAGAACGAAATATCTTTAATCTTCAATGTTATAGGATACATAAGACAAGGTTTCACAAGTCAACACATTCACCTTCATTCATTTCTTAATACATATAACATCAGTTTAGCATGGCAAAAATTAGGTGAATCAAGCATTTGAATGTGTTCGTCAAGTATCTCAATAGAAGACATATTCAGGATTAATATTTACCAAGGCAGCATTCGAACACATCCTTAACTTAACCATCATTAGCGGTTAGAATAACCGGAAAAAGGACCTAGATTCCAATTCATCTAGTAAACTTAGCAGGTTACTCGATCGTAAAGATCAAACCGGTTCATCAACATTTCCACACTTTTTAACAACAATAGGTTCTGAACAGATATGGACAAACTCTTAGCTAAAATTCATCATGTACCAAGTACAATGACATAACAAATTAATCAATTTCACTTCCATGCAGACTAGTTAAGAATAATCACTTGCACAAAGCTAATAACCCAACCGTAACTCATACCATAACAATTAATTCATTTAATTAACACCTCTTACTTAAGCATGACAAGACATCACTTCAGGTTTATAACTCCTTTCAGAAAAAGAGGCATTAAACTTCAACACTCGAAATAATCCTGAAGAAATACATAAAGCCGCAACTTTCATAAATTAAATAGCTTGCAACAAAGAAACTCTCAAGATCCCAAATACCAAGCTTAATAAATTAGTCACTTTTTTTCCAATAAGAAGGAAGAACTCCCATGAAAAGATCAATAATGTTGTTTAACCGACGTTCACAAGAAGCAACAATAGATCAGCAGTCAGGCGAACAAGGAGTCGCTTTTATGGAACCAAGAAAGACCAATGAAAGCTCAGAACTGAAATATAACGCTAACTCCAGAAAACTCATCATCTACGACTATAACCAGAAAACCAAATACAAACTCAAGGAGGACAACATCATCCCAAAAGAGCTCATCCTCATCTCATGTAACTAAGTTACCCGAGGTAACCACTTCACTATTCTAAACCACGAACAGTGGTATAGCCTGGTAAAACCCAAAGCCATAACCACAACCTCTTCCTCTCGACATTCGCTACCGTCATATATAACCATTATAATCGATTATAGGTATACATGATCGTCTCATAACAATCATAGAATAAATTCATAGATTATCAACAAAAAAGATAGTACAGAAGCAATTCAACAATTGCTCAACATATGAATCATAACAATAGAAATGCGAAACAATGTATTATCCAACCCCACCCATCATGCATAGTGTGTCATTTTAATAACTTAATTACCACGGACCTAAAGCCCGCTCTGATACCAACTGTAACACCCCAGGCCTACAAGGGCCTGGAACGCTACTAATCTAACAGATTATCAAAATTAAAATGGAAGACAAAATAAATCCTAAATTTAGTGAGAACCTCCCCGACAAAGAAGCTATACCGAGGTTCCAACAACAAAAACATCAAGAAAATAATGAATTCAACAGTTTTGAGAATCCTCACAGAGTATAAACCGATCTCAAGCAACCATATCAAAGAATGAACTAAGTTCACACTCAAGATTTAACCAATCTTAAAGGAGAAGGGTTTTCAACACAACCAACCGGCATTATTACAGTTCATCAATATTGAATGATTAAATCAAACTAAAATGAAATCCTGAACTTATATAAAGTCTTTGTGAAAGGGTAGTGTGTGTCTATTCCTCCCCATGGAGCCAACCTCAAGGATCACCTAAAAACAACAACGCAAGAGTGAGTCCGAGACTCAAGAAGTACAGAAAGTAATAAAATACAAACAACAATCCATGGATAAGCCAACATCATCGGAGAATATGAATGAATTGCGTAACAAGTATTTGAATAAATGCAATGAATGAATTGGATGGAAGGAAGGACTACACACATGCATATACGGTATTCTTGGTGACACACCGTCGGTGTTCACCTAAGCCCGCACTTAATAAAGTCACGGGGACCCAAGCCCGTCGAAGAATGTTTCAGACGGTGTCCCGAACTGCCCACATTGGAATGATGGGTCTTACGTGCCCATACTGGAATTGATGGGTCTTATACAATGATCCACTCCCGTGGATGAAATATGAAATGTGGATGCTAAGTATGACATATGAATATTGAACAATAAGAAACATGCTCACTAATATGGAGGTAACCACATGGATTGAATACGAACATTTAAGAATCAACAGGGTACTTAGAGGTACAGTACCAACAAAGAAGCATACCACATGTCATAATCCTAGGAACACTAAGGTACTTGCCTTTAGCTACTGGATGCGTTAGTAGGCAATTGCGGTGCTCCCAAACCTGAAGCTTCACCTCCTAATCAAACAAATAACTAAAATAAGGATACGATTTAACACGACAATACTAGATAAAGTTCTACAACGCCCCGGCGATTCAAAATTTAACTAGAAACTCTAAACTGAAAATCAACACATTCTGCCCTAAACCACCCCTGGGCAGCAGCACGGTAAATGGCATAACTCTTGATCTGGAACTCCAAATGAGGTGAACCCAGTTTCTGTGGACTCTTAACTGACAAATCTACAATACTCTAGTTGACGAGATAATTTAATTCGGCCAATTTAGAACACTAACAGACATATGAATGTTCAGCACAGAAAAACTGTCTACAGAATAAACAGCAGCACTAAAACGACCATAACTTTTAATCTATAACTCTGAATTGATCAATCTTTATCAATCCGGAAAGGTTATAAAATTACCTACAATAATCTAGTTGGGAGAAATCCCAGATTCTGCCAATTACAATTTCATAATTTATGAATTATCACAACAGTTTAATCTCGTCAGGAATCTAGACAGCAGAAACTAAAACGGTGATATCTTTTGACTCGAACGTCGGAATTGGGTGCTCTTGGTGGCCACGGAAAGCTAAGAGTAACACTTAACTTTAACTAAGAGATGGGCATCTCGAATTCTATCACTAAGGACTCGAAATCAACCATGCAACTAACTGGACAGAACGGGACTACAGCAGAAACCATTCGATCCAAACAAATCTGATCCAAATCGCAAATACTAACAAATCAACAACTAAGAATGACAACCGTTACCCTTAAAGATCCCAGGAAGTTGATGAACGACAACCCACGAAGAGGATCTTCTTCTTCTCCTCCTTTCTCTACCCTCCTTCTTCCTCCACGGTCGGCCACCAAAGCAGGAAACGACGACGCTGAAAGATGGCAATGCGGGGAGGCGGAGCACTATAGCGATGTGCACTGTAGCAGGCGGCGGAGGACTGTAGCAAGCCGTGCTACAGTAACTAGGGTTTGGAGGAAAAGGGCACCTCCCCCCCTTGGGCCTCCTAGGCCAAGGCCTGAGGCCCAGGTTCCCGAAACAAGGCAAAAAAACTCCCTTTTTAATTTATTAATCTCTGTTGGATACTTCCTTTGCTAGAATAATTTCAAGGTATTACAGCTAGGCACAGGGGAGAGGCATGGGCGACGACAGAGCATGCAACATGAGGTGGCAGGGGATGGGCGGTGGCGTCGGGAGTGGTAGGTGGTGTAACACCCCAGCCCAACATGAGCCTGGAATGCTACTAAACTAACACTGTAACCAAATTAAACTAAGACATCTTACTAAATTTCGGCAGAATCTCCTTGGTATAGTTAACTATACCGGAGGTCCTAATAGTTAATTATAACATAACTAAAAATCCAACATCCAGCATAATCAAGAGACATCCAAAATTGAGCTAATCATTACTATATCATCTATAGCAAGATAAACAACTAAAGTATAATCCAAAGGGCGTTCGTAATCATCTAGTCAACTCTATTACAATTTATTCCAAGCAAAGGGAGTAATCTTAAAGAATATTGTAATACCCCAAAAGTATTCGAAAGAATATCCGGGAGTGAATAATTAAATTAGGAGAAGGACTAAATAGAAAATAGTTATTTAAGCAGTTAAAGAGGGGGTTTACAGCAAAATTTGGACAACCTAGGCCAGGGCCTCAGGCCCATTGGTATTTGGCCCAAAGGTGGGAGGTGGTGACTGGCCAAAGGGGGGGAATTAGCCAAAGTGGCCCATGGCACTGTAGCACACCCTCCCCATTGATGTCACCTCCCCCTCCATGCCGTCCTCCTTGGCCAAGCCATGTCGCCCCTTGATGCCGGCCAAGGAAGAAGGGAAGAGGAAGGGAGAAGAGAGGGAAAGGGAGATATCGCGGCCTCGGTACGTGATCTTCAGCGGTTCTTCAAGGGTAAGATCCGATCCCCTTTCGATTAGTTGATTTATTGATTATTTAGCAATGTCGGTATTCAGATCTGTTAGAGCAGATAGGATTGGCCGACATGTTTCAATACTTTAACGGCAGAATCTGTCCTAGACGCCTCCTAGAGAATTGTAGGCGACATCAATACCTTTCCGTAGAGTACTATATCATGTCGTTTGGACGAACGGTTCAGAAGTTATGAATTTTGTAGTGCTACTATTCTGCAAATCTGTCGGTATCCTGATAGTTTTTAGTAATCAGAATTAAGCGGATAGTTAAATGAATAATTGGAGGAGCTGACTGTAATGACAGATGTAGATAATTGGCTTAGCTTTCCAGAAAGCTAAAGATCATGATATTTGGATAAATATACTGAACGTTATGATGGTTTTAAGGTCGCTGTCCAGAAACCCTGACGTGAAATAGTTGCTCTGTTAATCAGTTTGGTAGGGGTATTAGATGGCCGAATCTGGAAGGCTCTCCAAAAAGGTTTAGGTGGGAAATTTGATAAGCTTTCCAGAAAGTCTAAGAACGCATCATTTTGATCTCGGATTAAAAATTTATGGATTTTAGAATGTGACTGTCCGTTGAGGGATCAGACGACTGTTTAAGATTTTGGGAGTTGGGTTTGCGTTAGAGAATGTAGCGATTTCGTAATTGCTTCTAGTTTTGTTTTGTCCAGTATTATTGTCTTAGCGTGCTTATTAAATAAATTCAGGTGGGGGATTGGTCCCGGGGGCAACGCCCTCTTCACGTCCTCTGTTCTCGCATGATTAAGGCAAGTACCTTGATTGATAGACTTAATATGAATGAATGATAGTGTTTGCTAGTATTGTGAGTATATGTGCTATTCATGGATGCTAAGATCTTATGAATGTTAATACTCATGTTTACTAGTATTATGAATTATGTGTTATTCATGGATGCTTGAATATTATTAACGTCAATGATCGTGATTGCTAGCAGTATGAATAAGTTTATTCATATGTGATGTTGCTGTGAATGCATGATTATGATGGTTAAGGTTTTGTTCATATGCATCATGTTGACATATTGAAGACTTGGTCACGTGGTGACCAAACATTGATTGAGGTCCCCGTCATGAATATGACGGGCTTATGGTCCCCACGCTTGTAGAGCATGGGCTTAGGTCCCCATACTTGCGGAGTATGGGCAATGATCCCTGTGCTAGAAAGCACAGGCATGGGTATGCATCGACGAATGCATGCTCTGCATTACCAGTAAAATGCAAAAGAGAAAGAGAAAGTACACTTTGAGCATCTTGCATTGTAACACCCTGGCTATTCGGAAGCCAAGATGTCACCTAAATAATCTAACATACAACCATAATGTGGAAGAATTAGAACATCATCTCATCTAATGACGAAAATAGATCAATATTCAATAGGACCATGTCATGAATATAGTCCGAATCTAAGCAATAACTATCGAAGGAATAATCAAAGATCACAAGTACTACTGAATTAACCATAACATAGCAATAGGTATCATTCATCATCTAAATTTATTTATTACAGTTCATCAATAACGAATGAAAGATAGAACTAAATCATAATCTTGGACTTGAATAGGGTGAAGTGAATGAGTAGTGTGTGTCTACTCCTCCCAATAGAGCCAACATCAATGATCACCTAAAATAAACAAACAACGCAAGAATGAGTCCGAGACTCAAGAAGTACAAAGATGAATAAATGGGACATACAACAAACATGATCAAGCCAACATCATTGAAGAATATGAATAAATCACGAACTAATATTTGAATGAATGGAATAAATGGATTGAATAAAATGAAGGACTACACACATGCATATACCAAGATTGCTAGTGACACACCGTCAAGAAATCACCTAAGCCCGCATTTAACAAAATACGGATCCAAGTCCCGTATGAAGAACATTTCATACGGGTGTCCCAATCTGCCCACATTGAAATGGTGGGTCTTACGTGCCCATACTGGAATTGATGGGTCTTTTTAATCCACTCACGTGGATGAAACATGAATAATGGATGCATGGAATGCAATATGTATATTGAAAAGACATGCTCTCTAATCATAGAGATAACACATATGGAAGGAACATGAACATTAAATATTATCATGGATCTTAGAAAAACACAATATCAACATCAAACATTCAACATTTTCTAATTATCAGAACATCAAAGTACTTGCCTTCCGTGATGCGACGCGTTAGTAGGCAATGGCGGTGCTACTAAACCTGAAGCCTCTCCGCCTACACAATATACACTCGAAATAAGAACAACATATAACAGGACACTTCCATTAATGTTCTACAATGCCTTCCCGACAACCCACAATTAACTAATTAGATCTAATATGAAAACAGACGACACAATCATGGAACTGATTCTGGACAGCAGCACGGAATCACTCATATCTAACGTTCTGGGACTCGGAACGAGGTGAGCCCAGATCCTATGAAAACTTAACGAACATATCTACGAAAACCTAGTTGGTGAGATAACCCAATTCGGCCCAAATCAATAAACTACCGGCAGATGAACTTGAAAGACAGAATATGTCCCGACGAAACGGGCAGCAGTAAAGAAAATAACACAACTTTTGATCTACAACTCAGATTAAGGAGTTTTTTATCATTCTGGAAAGGTTATAAAAATTTCTACAATAACCTAGTTTGGTGAAAACCCTGAATCTGCTAATAACATAATCATAATTTAGGAGACAACTTGACAGTTCACTCTTGTCAGGATTTTAGGACAGCGGTAAAGATCAGACCATAACTTTTGATCCGTACGTCAGAATTATGTGTTCTTGGTGGCTACGGAAAGCTAAGAACATTATCTAAATATCTCTAGGTGTCAACACCTCCAAATCGGCCTCTAAGAACCCAAAATATGCCACGCAAGCTACTGGACAGAACTGAACTTACAACCGAACGAATTCGATCCAAACTAAATAATCTAATTTCGCATCTAATCAACATTAAACTGCGGGGAAACATCTCGTTACCCTTGAAGAACCCCGGAGAACGATGAACGATCCTTACAGAAGATGATCCCTTCTCTTCTCCTCCTTTCTTTTCCTTTCTTCTTCTTCCTTCCTCTCCTCCCTTTCTCCTCTTGGCATAGCAGTAGGGGGGGATTGCTACAGTGCAGTGCTACAGTACCAGGGCGCGGCGGTACTGTAGCAGCTAGGGTTTTTTTTCCCCTCCTTTTATTGGTGGCCAGCCCCTCATGGGCCTCCTGGGCCAAGGCCCAAGGCCCAAGTTGCCGAAAAATGCAGAAATCTCCTTTTTCTGATTCCTAATTTCCCTTTTGAACGCTTTCTTTTATAGAATAAATCGAAGTATTACATGCATAGCATGGGCATATAACATGTTTGTTGTAGAGATTTGTGGATAATTGCTGATGATTATAGTTGTTTATGTTATTGTTGCCATTTATTGTACTTGCTGAGTCTTTGGACTCACTCTTGCTGTTGTTGTGTTTTTAGGTACCCTTTGCAAGAACGGTATGCATGGGAGGGAATAAAACTTAGAGTGGTTGCACAATGGCACAAACCATTCACATTGAGTTGATTGGATTATTGATTTAATATTTGAGTAATCTGCTTAATGAACTGCTTATGATTACTCCCATTGCTTGGAATAAATTGTAATAGAGATTATTAGAGGATTATGGATGCTCTATGGATTATACTTTAGTTACTTAGCATACTATGGATGATATGGTGATGATTAGCATAACTTTGAATGCCTTTTGATTATGCTGGATGTTGGATTATTTAATTATGATATATTTAACTGTTGGAACCTCCAGTATAGCTAACTATATAAAGGAGGTTCTGCTGAAATTTAGTAAAATGTTTTAGTTTTAAATTGTTATAGTGTTAGTTTAGTAGCATTCTAGGCTCATGTTGGACTGGGGTGTTACAAATACTTTAAGCAGATTACTCAACCACTAAATTATCATTCTATTAATTCAACTGTGAGTAGCTTGTGCCATTGTGCAACCACTCTAATATTTATTTTCCCCCATGCATGTCGTTCTTGTAAAAGGGTACCTAAAAAACAACAACAGCAAGAGTGAGCCCAAAAACTCAGCAAGTGCAATAAATGATAACAATAACTCAAACAACTGTAATCATCAACAACCATCCACAAATCTCTATATCAAACATGTTATATAATCATGCTATGCAAAATGCTCAAATGCATTTTCTCTTTCTCTTTCTCTTTTGTATTTTACCGGTAATGCAGAGTATGCATCCGTCGATGCATACCCATGCTTGTGCCATCTAGCACAGGGACCATTGCCCATACTCCACAAGTATGAGGACCTAAGCCCACACTCCACGAGTGTAGGGACCATAAGCCCGTCATCTTTATGACGGGGACCTCAATAGATGTTTGGTTACCACGTGACCAAGTCTTCAATATGGCAGCATGATGCATATGAACAGAACCTTAAACTTTCATAATCATGCATTCGCAGCAACATCACATATGAATAAACTTACTCATACTTCTAATATTCATGATCATAGACATTCATAATATTCTAGCATCCATGAATAACACATATACTCACAATACAAATAACATGATAATTGATATTCATAATATTCTAGCATCCATGAATTGCACATATACTCACAATACTAGAAAACAAGATCATTCACTCATAATAAATCTATCAATCAAAGTACTTGCCTCAACCGTGCGAGAACGGAGGACATGAAGAGGGTGCTGCCCCCGGGACAAATCCCCCACCTAAATTTATTTAATAAGCATGCTAAGACAACAATACTGGACAAAACAAACTAGAAGCAAATACGAACTCGCAATATTTTCTAACGCAACCCCAACTCCAAACTCTTAAATGTCAATATGTCCCCTCGACAGACCGTCATAATCTAAAATTCATAACTTTTCGATCCGATATCCAAATGATGCGTTCTTAGACTTTATAGAAAGCTTATCAAATTCCCCACCTAAACCTATTTGGTGAGCCTTCCTGATTCTGCAATCTAATACCCTTACAAAACTAAATAACAGAGCAGCTATTTCACATCAGGATTTCTGGACAGCGACATTAAAACCATCATATTTTTCAGTATATTTATCCAAATTTCATGATCTTTATCTTTCTGCAAAGCTAAGCCAATAATCTACAACAATCGTTATAGCGAGCTCTTCTAAACAATCATTTAACTAACTTCTTAAGACTGATTAACAATATATGTCCGAAATATAACAAAACTACTGAACCGCGGCACGACGAAATTCGTAACTCCTAAACTGTTCGTCCAAACGACATGATCTAATACTCTACGGAAAGGTATCGACATCGCCTACAACTCTCTAGGAGGCATCCAGGACAGATTCTGCCATTAAAATTCTCAAAAATGTCGGCCAATCCTATCTGCTCTAAACAGATCTAAATACCGACATTGCTTAATAATCAATTAATCAACTAATCGAAAGGGGATCGGATCTTACCCTTGAAGAACCGCTGAAAACACACGCACCAGCCTGCGATCTCCCCTTTCCTCTCTTCTCTCTTCTCTCCCTTCCTCCTTCTTTCTCCTTGTAGCCGGCCAATTGCAAGAGGGAACACCGGAGATGGCAGCTATGGGGGAGGGGAGTATTGTAGCAACACGGTAATGTAGCAGGCGGCGGCGGCGGCATTGTAGCATGCCATGCTACAGTATACTAGGGTTTTTGGCTACCCCTAATGGGCCAAGGCTTTGGGCCTTTGGCCCAAGATTTAATCCCCCTTTTAAAGAAATTTTGAAATTTTATTTTAAATCCCGATAAAAAGGTTTGAAATTCAATTATAATTCTAAAGATTGAATGGGGTATTACATTCTACCCCCGTTAAACAGAATTCGACCCCAAATTCTACTAGAAAGAACACCAACTGAACTTAATAACTATTAACATGTACCCAACGTTAACAACTCTGGTTAAAGCTCGTACATGCGAGTTTCCAAGTCCCAAGTCTCATCACGCTTAGACCATAACGTATACCAATGTCTTACACCTCAACACTCATCTTGTCCTTTATAGGTTATTTCAACACACAGGATGCAAATGTAAGATCTTACTCGTTGGCCAACGGTTCTATCGAAAACTTCACACTCCAGATTTCTCCAGTACTCCCTCGACACTAGGTCGTACGAAACGATCTGTGCTCCACGCCAGGACTCAAGACGGTCCTAGTGATACGCTATCTCCCAAGTCTACAACTTTCAGAAACAACCATTGTACCTTGGGCCAACATTCCTTTTGGTACCAAACCACACAACCTGCACATAACACACAAAACTCTTATTCCTTGTATCAATCGATCTCTTCACTTTAACAATGAGCATCTCCTTTAACCAGGGACGCACAATAGAACTCGACTGAAAATAAAGGATTCTCATTGCAAACACGCATTACCAACTCCCCACCAAAAGAGTTAAATACAAAACAAAAAGATTCATCATAAAACTCTTCCGCTTTCCAAGTAGGCAGTTTGCCAATGAACACCACATAAGCCAAATGCGAAATCACTCGAACGCCCAAAACAACCATTTCCTTTCTTTTTCTTAACCAAAAAGAATCACGCATACCAAGAAGAACCAACTCAATCTATAATTGGCATCTGTCATAGGGACAAAGCTCAATTAAAAACCAAGAGAGCATTACATTATCCGAGAATACAACCTTTTTTCTCAAATTTTCTTTTAAGAATTCAACTTTTTCTTAAATCATGAGGTTCCAAACCATCGCATAATACACAAATTCATTTGCTTTTAGTTTGGCAACCTCAAAGCTATGCTCAAACTGAACACAAAATCTATACCTATATAGAGAGACTCTTCTAATCTACAATAACATACTCTAATCAACTTCTCTACCAAAGGAATTACTTTGAAAAATAATTCCCAACACACCTCAATATAGATTTCAGCCACAAGCATATCACCTTAATCTTTTAAGGATAATCAACTTGAAATTCACCGCATACGGACTCATTTATTGCATCCAAAGGATTCCATCAAAGATCAACATAACTCTTGGAACCTAATCATGGGAAACCAAGATGCTAGCACAAAAATGCAAAGCCCAAATTTAATCTCTAAGACTCCTACAATGAACTTCTGGTATACTTGATAGGCAACCCTCAGATCTGATGAATAAAATTTTCACATAGCTAAACAATAACCTCAGTCATTAATGTCAACACTCCTCACCAATCAAGTAACCGCCCAAGGCGATTCATTTCATCAATCTTAGACCTTCTCTAACCCAAACCAATCAATTGCAGCTACTTGACCACAATATACCCAATCACAATACCCTAACTGATTGATCAGGATTCAAACATACTCAATCACTAACATCAATAAATAAATATATTCTTGATCAAGTTATCTTTAGAGATAATCTAACTACCATAGGGTTACTCACTGAGGTCGAGTCATACTTGATAATAAATCAACAATCCCTACTATCCCATTAATTAACATGACTATTAGATTTCTCTACACTGCTACTCTCATTAAACTACACCATCATACTTCTTCTACACAATCTTACTGAGTACCCAAACGCGATACTCTAATAATCTTATCAAGATTTCCATACTTGCTAATTCTAATGTTCTGTCAAAATGAACACAAAATCTTGGACCACATCTCACTATAGGTCCTACTAGTTGCGACAACGAAATCTGTTAGCTCAAAAGACAAACATTCTTTTTAACTCAAATTATTTCCAAGGATTATTCTAATAAATCGATTTATTACTCAATGCCTCTCAGACAACCTGACACCTAAAGGTTCAGCAAATCATCTACTAGACCACCACTATCTAGTTGCCAATTCACAACCAAAGAGACTTTGCAATACAGTTTGGTTAACCCTTTCTTAGAAGAAGAGGCAAATAGAAATAAATTTCAGCACAAAGGAAAACATTACCACTTACATTAGTTACAAGATCAAGAGAAACAATCAGAAAGCAATAATCTCGAAAACAAAAGGTAAGATCTTAGTTGAGGGCACACGTCCCACGAGTGGAGAATATCAAACCTCAAACAAGAATAAAGCATTGCTTTTGGAATTCGGGAAGCTTTGATGGGCAAAACAGAAAGTTTAGGCAACATTTAATAAACTGCAAGTTTATTGGATTACAGCATCACCATGCCAACTTCAACAAAAAAAAAGTTGAAGACCACAACACATGAACCACTTAGGAATTAATAAAACCTTTTCAACATGTCACTTTGCTCGAAACAAGTTCAGCTTTCATATCAACATGAGGTCCAAAAGTTCATAAAGGCTAAACTAGAAACCTTTCATTTAATCAATATCAGGCGAGCGATCCAATTCCTTTATACAAAACATTCAATATTATCATCACAATCCCTTACTGACAATCACACTAACAATGAAATAATACACTCTTAGCGAGAATCATTATCGTCAATTCTTCCATCATAAAGCCCCCAAAGGCTCACCAACTGTTCCATACTACTTGTATCATCTCATCCTCAAATTGAGAGTATAGCAAAATCTTACGACCTCACTACACAACTACTTTATTTTAGAGGGAATCTACTACACAATTTAAAAGGTTATGCCAAAACCCTTTCATTATGGACATGCTATCATCTGACTATTCCACCATCATGTAAGCATAAGCCATCTATTAAATCACATCAGTTCAGCTCTTATAGATGCGCAACACCAAACGTCAACACACAATAGTTGCACTCAAACCATTGTAGCTAACATCTGGCTTCATCATGAAACCTAGATGCTACCTACTTTCCTTTCCAAATCACATGAGCAATTACAAACACATATTCAACTGTTCCACCTCATATTCATAATTTGGTACAAATCACAATAAAACTTCAAGAATCTAAATCTTCCATCATTCAAAACTCTCAACAACACTACAACCAAGTTCATCCCATCGTTCTATATAGAAGAGCTATCCAGAACTCCTCCCATAAAAACTCTAAATCCACTGGTATTCTAAGTATCCATAGAAAAGATAATTCCAAGATTAATATCCACTAAGACATTAATGCAGCGTCACCTCGACTTTCCCTTCCCACACAGTTAATTTCATCCATTGAGACCAAATAATCCAACAAGGTTAGCAAACTAAACAATTTTAATGGTCAAATTAGTTCGTCAATATTCTACACTTCTTAATAACTCCTTTAACTTCAATTAGGAAGTGTCATACCCTTAATCACAATTCATCAAGAACTACTACAAGACACAATCAAATTAATCAACTTCCCTTCCAAGGATCTTAGTTAAGATTGATTATGCACCAACTACAGTCCCAACTTGACAACTCAAACATTATCAATTTATCTTATATGCTTAAAACCTCTCACTTAACACAACAAAACATTACAAAAGAGTTTTTGATTCTTTCTCAAAGAAGATGCACTAAACTTCAACATTCCAACTACTCCAAAAGAAGTGCATAGAGTCGAAATGTACTTCAATGAAGTTTGTAAATGATACTTTCTATTCTCTAAAACACCAAGCAAATAAATGGGTCATGATCGCCCACAAGGAGGTAGAACTCTCATGAAAAGGAACAATATTGCCAATGACAATGTTTACAAGTAGCAAGAATAGCTCAAGAGTCAGAAAAGACAATAATTTCTCTATAAAACAAATACAGACCAATTGAAACCCATTAATTGCGTTGTAACCACTATCCAAAGAAGGTTCATCAACCGCAAGCGGCTCAACAGTTGGAAAAACAATGTTTGCTTTAAGGGTAAAATTAAATCAATGGAAACACATCAACTGGACTAAAAACTTCTAACCCAAAAGGAATTCATCAAGCACAACTGGACAAGAGTTGTCCAAATTCAAAGTCAAGGAAGAGAACAACTTCTCTAAAGATACTCACTATCAATGCCTGTATTAAGATATCCGAGGTAAACACTTCACTATTCCCATCCCACGAATGGTGGTGTAACCTGGTAAAGCCCAGGGCTACAACCACGACCTCAACCTCTCACCATCCGCTACCATCACACAAAACCAATATAATAAAATATAGGTATACAAGATCATTTCATAACATTAAGCTCAACGATCAAAACTAATAATCAACGGAAGCGTATGCAATGCAATAACCCAATCCCACCTACTGTGCTTAGTGTGTCAAAATTAATATTTTTTTAAGTACCACGGACCTACAAATTTCGCTCGATACTAACTGTAACACCCCAGCCTAACATGAGCCTGGAATGCTACTAAACTAACACTGTAACCAAATTAAACTAAGACATCTTACTAAATTTCGGCAGAACCTCCTTTGTATAGTTAACTATACTGGAGGTCCCAACAGTTAATTATAACATAACTAAAAATCCAACATCCAGCATAATCAAGAGACATCCAAAATTGAGCTAATCATTACTATATCATCTATAGCAAGATAAACAACTAAAGTATAATCCAAATGGCGTTTGTAATCATCTAGTCAACTCTATTACAATTTATTCCAAGCAAAGGGAGTAATCGTAAAGAATACTTTAAGCAGATTACTCAACCACTAAATTATCATTCTATTAATTCAACTGTGAGTACTTCGTTGTGCAACCACTGGCGATGGTACTGTAGCATGCCGTGCTACAGTACACTAGGGTTTTTGGCTACCCCTAATGGGCCAAGGCATTGGGCCTTTGGCCCAAGATTTAATCCCCCTTTTAAAGAAATTCTAAAATTCCATTTTAAATCTCGATAAAAAGGTTTCAAATTCAATTATAATTCTAAAGATTGAACGGGGTATCACAGGCGGCAGGTGGGGGAGAAGACCAGGGCAAGTATAGCCAGGGCATGGTGTTCAACAAGAAGAAAAAGGGAAGAAAGAGAAAGCAGGTCCATAGGAGGAAGATGACTAGGAGAAAAGGAAGAGAGAGAAAAAGGAAAGAAAGAAAATCCCAAAAAATAAATCAAAAAATTTCAAGAAAATTTTATAAAATACTTTGGAATCTGAAAAGATTAAATAAAATAATTTTAGATATATTTGAAGTTTATTTGAATTATTTAAAATGTTTTTCGCATGAAATTTAATTTACTCTTTAATAAATTCAATAAAATACTGAAAACTCCAAAATAAATCCTCGCTTTCAAAATAATTAATTTAAATTAAATTTTACAACTGAGAAAATGAATTTTTGGAAAAACATAAAAGGAAAAAAATGAACTCCAAGAAAATAGTAAAACAATTTGGAGAAAATCAAAGAAAGCCTAGAAAATCAAAGAAACCATTTTTGAATTAATTGAAGTTTTCTTTATTCATATTAAACTATTTCACTTTTTGAAAATCTCACATTAAGATTTTACAAATTAAGATAAATCAAATGGTTTCTTTTTAATTTTTAAAGCTTCAAAAAGGCCCCGAAAATTGGGATTTTATTTCTGGAACTTAATATGATTATTCCAACTTGAAGTTGGACTTTATTTTTGCACACAAATTATTTTTAATTTTGGAAGATAGGAAAAACCCTTTTTAAATACTAGAAGATTCAAGAAGTTAATTAAGTTTTTCTTTTTAACTTTAAATCCAAGAAAAACCCAGAAAGCTTGATAAATTTTATTTCTGACTTTTAAACACCGGAAATTCAAGAAAGGCAATAAAACTCTTTTAAATTTTAGAAAAAAAATAAAATAGTAACTTTATTAATTTTATTTTCGGTAACCGAACTTTGGGATGTTACACATCTCTACTCCAAGTCCGGGTTCTTTGACTTGATAACCATCAATTCATGATGATCTTATTTACTTCGGGATTTTGTCTTGAATATCATCAACACATAATGATTTTCTTTACTTTGGGATCTTGACTTGATGACAATCAACTCACGATGTCACCCAAAGTCTTCATCATCATGGGACTCAACCTGTTTTACCAACTCATGGAAAATTTTAGTCCATATGATGATTGTCATTAATTACCAAAACACTTCATTAACACATAATGACGGGTCTAGGTTATTCACAAGTGTAATCGGGCACGCTCGCACCAACGGTATCCATTGATAGCCTAGACGATTGCACACTTCTAACCAGGTCTGCCATGACTTCGTTCGCTCCATGGGCCTCAACTCCCAACAGATCACTTCCAGCAAACGACTCCATAAGCATTTAACAGTGACACCACACGGTGCTGGGTCCAGCGAGAAGCTGCATGTCATCCAATGCAACACCTCCCAGATTTTAAGATTATCCGGGTTTGAGTGATATAGTATGGTCTATGAAAAACTGCTCAAATCAACCCCACATGGCCCCTCACGAACATCTCCCTATCTATAAAACACTCTTAAAAAATATTGACCTAACATACCTGCCACATGACTCAAGATATTTTGAACGAATGCTGCTTAAGCATGCTCCATCGTGTCTAATGAAAACCAAATCGTACCGTGCATATCAAAATACTCTCCATTTCAATTAAATTATAGAAATGTGTCATCGAGCCGAGGGCAGAGTCTCCTCCTCTCCTCTCATGTCCTCTCCTCCCGTCTCCCGTCTCCCGTCTTCTCCTCTCTTCTCCTTCCCTCTCTTCTTGTCTGCCGCCGACACTCTTCGCCCTTCCCCTCTTTTTGTCACGCGAGTCGACTCAGATTGGAATCAACTAATGCTATATTGGCCCTCAGTCGTGACAGCATGTCGCTACTGGTGTCAAGAGCCTACTAGTCATGCAACGAATGTGGGACTAGGCACGTGGCTAAACACTTAGTCGTGCAACGAGTCTGCGATTGTGGTCGGTTGGGCTCAAATCACCGTCCCACCGCACGATTGGGCCTAATTGCCTGGTGGGTTAACGACTGATGGTTATTTCTGTAAAAAAAAAGTGAAGTTGTGGTTTATTTTTGTAAAATGATTAAAAATGGTTTATTTAAAAAAACCATGTTTATGATGCAATGTTATATCAGCCATTGGGCTATGAGATTGCTTGAGTTGATACTAATTTAGGACATATTTTGTTTGAAGCCTGATGTTGCCACGCCTAACTTTAGCCGTGCTATAGTTTTTTTGGTACATGTTTGCTTCATTGCCACAACTTTGGCTTCCCACACTTTCTTAACAACATGATACACACTTCATAGACTCATTTTTTTTAACTAAAATTGCAACACTTGTGGCTTCCATTTCGTTGGCCATATTTTATGTGGCCAACAGTACTTTAGTTAATGCAAAGTTGGCTATAAACCAAACAGACCTATAAGGCCTTAATGTCTCTTTACCATTATTATTATCGATTTGATCCTAGTCCAACCAGTACTTTGGTAGTGTACACGTAGGCCTGCTAATGGGCTTCAACTCACCCCAAACCCAACCCATGCAAGAATTAGCTAACTTCCCAACCCAACCCACAAATAAAGTTCTGGAACCCAAACCAACCCAACCCACACGCACTTTCAACCCAACTCAGCCCAACTCATGTCACCTGTACGGGTTCAATCCATAGGTTCGACCCGTTTCCAACCCATTTTAGGCCAAGGAGATCTCCATGGCTTGGAGGGTGCCCGTCACCGATGAGCAGCAGCGGGGGGCCGTGCGTCGGGTCACACGTGAGGTTGAAGCTCGGGAAGTAGCACCCGTCGCTGACGCTGAACGGGAATGACACGGCACACTCATGTGCCGCAGCTAGTCGGGCAGCTCGGCGGCGGGCCTGCTGCTCCTAGCCGACGAGTAACAACAAAAAAAAAGCTAGCTAATCGAGAAAGATAACTTTTCTTGTCATCCACGTGAATTTTCTATGCAAGCAAACCAAAAGTGAAGGAACAACTTTAACTAAAAGCAAGATGGTTAGGACTATTCTTATTTTTTTTATAGTGCATAATTTTCTGAAGCTACACACGGGATAATTTTACATAGATGCATTTTAGCAAAGATTTTTTAAAAATAATATTATTTTAAAAGATAATTACAAAATTAAATAGTCAATTTTTTTTACAAAACTAGGTCCCTGTCTCCATTTTAATTAGTGACAGGGACCCTATCACCAAAGCAAACAATGGGGAGGTTCCTGTCACCAGTTCAATTGGCGACATAAACCTCTCCCACTGTCCCCTCTCAAAATATAGTATTGTTTCTAGGAATTTTTAAATATAGAAAATGAGCTCAAAAAATTACAACATTTTTTTGGACCCTCCTGACAAAGTGTACTTGATTGTGTAATTTTTCCATAATTTTATCCGTTTTTTTTTCTCCAAAATTCATTTAATTATACTATTTGTAGGAATTTCTAAATATATAAAATGAGCTCCAAAAGATATGATTTTTTTGTGAAGGCTCCTTACATAGTGGACTTGATTGTGTAACTTTTCTAGAATTTTATATGTTATGAAATTGTTTAAAAAATTAAGGGTTTAGGTCTCGAAAATTAGGATTTTAGGTTTCGGAAATTAGGGTTTCATGGTTTAATTCATGATTCTAGCAAAGGTCGCGGTGGGGTCGGGAAATGTTGCTGAG
Source organism: Phyllostachys edulis (assembly GCA_036346405.1). Taxonomy (NCBI): domain Eukaryota; kingdom Viridiplantae; phylum Streptophyta; class Magnoliopsida; order Poales; family Poaceae; genus Phyllostachys; species Phyllostachys edulis. The sequence continues at coordinate 64,029,279 of CM070548.1, forward strand.
GAAGGCACATGATCAAATGAAGATAAGAAGTAGTGAGCGGTCGCGTGAAGCGCTTCCTAAAAACCCGATTTGCTCCTTCCAATGCAGGACCAAGAGAGGAGCCGATTTTAGCGACACATCTCTCCCCATAGACGGTGCACACCGGCGTAGGGGGGAGTAGCCGAGGCAGTGCAATGCGATGGAACTTCAGGGTTTTGAGGAAGGTGTACTTTGTGTCTCGAAAATTAAGGGTTTAGGTCTCGAAAATTAGGGTTTCATGATTTCATGTGACTTGAAATATGGGAAGTTTAGTACCACATGACTAGTCTAGGTGAGAGACACTCATTTATATGTGGAAGTTCCTCCTTTTTAGTTGGAGATGTCTTATCTGTCCAACACACATCAGAGAAAAAATACCATTGTCTTCTTCCTTTTGCCTTAATCTTCCAACACACATGAAACCTAATTTTTTAGACCTAAACCCTTAATTTTCGAGACCTAAACTCTTAATTTTCGAGACACAAAGTACTCCTTCCCATAAACCCTAAAGTTCCATCGCTCTACGCTGTGCTGCCTCGGCTACTACTCCCCTACGCCGGTGTGCACCATCTATGGGGAGAGATGTGTCTCTAAAATTAGCTCCTCTCTTGGTCCTACATGGGAAGGAGCAAATCGGGATTTTCGAAAGCACTTCACGTGACTGCTCGCTACTTCTTGTCTTCGTTGGATCATGTGCCTTCCTCAGCAACGTTTCTCGACCCTCCTGCGATCTTTGCTTGAATCATGAAACCCTAATTTCTGAAACCTAAAATCCTAATTTTTGAGACCTAAGCCCTTAAATTTCAAGACAATTTCAGAACATATAAAATTTTGGAAAAATTATAGAATCAATTCCACTATGTAAGGAGCCTTCAAAAACAATTCATAATTTTTTAGCTAATTTTATATATTTAGAAATTCCTACAAACAGTATAATTAAATGAATTTTGGAGAAATATTCATAATGGATAAAATTATGGAACAATTACACAAGAAAGTACACTATGTCGGAAGGCTCCACAAAAAATTTTGTAATTTTTTAAGCTCATTTTGTATATTTAAAAATTCCAAGAAACAGTACTATATTCTGAGAGGGGAAGAGTGGGGGAGGTTCCTGTCGCCAATTCAAATGGCGACAGGGTCGTGTCGCCAATTGAACTAATGACAGGATCCTCCCCACTATTCCCTTTGGCGACAAGATCCCTGTCGCCAATTGAAATGGTGACAGGAACCTGTCGCCATTTCAAATGGCGATGGGGACCTACTTTTGTAAAAAAAAATTAACTACTTAATTTTGTAATTATCTTTTAAAATAATATCTAGAAGAAGAGATCATATTATGGGACTTACCTTATTGGGAGCACCTAGACGTTCGCCACTGCATCGACGTCATGCACATAGAGAATAATATATCTGACAGCTTGACTGGTCTCTTACTGAACATTCATGACAAAACAAAGGATGGTGTTAATGCACGGCTTGACTTGGTTGATATGGACATCAGACCTGAGATAGCACCAATAAAGACCCATAAAGGATGAACATACCTTCCCCTGCTTGATAATATAACATCCAAATTTTCTGAAGTTTAAAAATCTTTTTGAGTAGTTTAGTTCTGTAGAAAAATTCACCAAAGTTTTATTGGAATTAAAATAAAGCTTAATATGGACTTTCAAAGGCAAAACAATTTAATATGATTAATGTCAACATTAATTATTGTCAAAAATTATTTTATTTGGATTATATGTGCTTGGAAATATTTTCTAGATTTTTTTGAGTCCATTTGCTATTTTCCATTTGCTATTTGAATTTTCTATAATTTATAAATTGGAAAATCTAATTTAAATCTTAGAAAAATCTCTTGGGCCGAATTCCCTTTAACCCAGCCCAGTTCTGCGCTTTTGGCCCAATTTCTGCCACCCTCTCTCGCACGCTATTTTGCTTCCTTTCTTCCACTAGTGGGTGGGTCCCACCGAACCATCTTCAACCTCGGGCCATCTTCTTCACATGAGCGATAGACCGCCATAGCCGGAGCTCGAGCTCTTCCAACAAATCGAATCTCCAACTAAAAGATCTCAGGTTTGCGTGTCAAACCAACTCTCTTATCCTTGTGCATCTAAATCTATTAAAATCATATCCCATATCGTGATCTGTGGATATCATGGGGATATGCCCATGATCTTAGGATGATGAGACAATTGGCAATGGCGTTGAGGGTTTGCGAAATCATCCGTTTTCGGCGAGGTTCAGCTGCTGTCAGGCCTCTGGTGGTCTGACCGGCCATGGGAGCGGTCAAACCAGCCATAACTCGGGCCATTTTTCTGGAATGTGCACTGGCGGTCCGACCGGCCAGAGCGGCGGTTAGACCGGCCAGAGGAGTGGTCTGACCGGCTACTGCTGAGCGTTCGGATTGGCCCTTTTAGGATCTTTGGATTTTTGAGCTGAGCCAAAAATAGATGGTGTAGCCAAGAGAGGAGGTTCTACTGCTCTTGGTCTCATAATTTTTGGAGCCTCCAAACAAAAGTTCTATTCGATTGAAAATTCCAGAGAGCTATCGGGTTTCATGCATGAAAAATTGGCTAAGTCCCAGGTGGGTGGTCAGACCGGCCTTTTGTTGGCGGTCAGACTGGCCAGTGGGCGGCAGACCGGCCATGGGTGGCGGCCTGATTGGTTTTGACTTGTTTCGCTCGTTAGTGTGGCGCGATGTATGTTCGTTAGGTCAAGTTCATGAATTTCATTGCATATGTGTTGCATATTGCATGTTTTGGCTAACGTGAGTCAAGTTGTGAACAACTTGTTCCCAGAAACGATTTCTTGGTCTATTGTTGTGCAGGTGGCTTGCAGGTCAACGACGGTCAACGGCAAGGATGATCGGGACTAAGCTAGGAGAGCTGAGGTCCAGAACGATCGAGGATGCTGGGTGAGGTCAAGAGACTCAAGCATGGCGCAGAATGGACAAGGATGATCGAACGGGCAGTTCGGTGCGACGGGTTGGATCAAGCGGTGTAGGGGTCGGTGCAAGTGCCTTGGTGGTTTCGGCGGGAGCCGGACGGGAGAGACTTGCCGACATGATGAGAGCCATTGATCAACCTAGACGTGGCGGTGCAGGCGAGTGCTTCACCAAGATTGGACTTGGTCTTCGGAGAAAGACCAAGAAGGGGTATTTTGGTAATTTCACCAAATACCGCCTTTGGGACCTTGGGCTAAACCATGGTGCAAGAAGGTGCGTGGAGAAGCGGTTTAGGTCAAGAGAAGATGAAGACGACGCTTTAAGATGCGTGTGTGTGTGTCCCGTTTGTGTTGGGCCTTAACGGGAGCCCATTAGGGTTAACTCTTCTAGAAGCTAAGCCTCACTATAAATAGGAGGGGTGCTGTGAAGCAACCTCTAAGCACTTCATTTTGTAAACCCTAGTTTGGTGTTAGGGCTTAGAAGAGAAAGGAGAGGCTTAGGGTTCTAGGGAGATGAGTTGAGTGTGTGCTGATGGATTGAGCTCTTGTCCTCCTTGAGGGAGTGGCTGTAACTAGCAACAATCGCGAATCAATCTATGGATGATTATTCAAATATGAGTCTTCTTGTGTTCTTCCTTCTCATTTGGTGATTTTTGGTGTTTCTTTGATCCGTGGGTTTCTAGTGGTTTCTTGCCCTCATCTACCTTGCTGTGACATGTGGGAATACATCTAGGATCATCTTGATCATCAATCTCCCACGAGCAAGTTTTGGATCAAGTTTTTCATTTTTGCTTGGTTTTGTAACCACCTTCATTCAATTGGAAAAAGGTCAGGACTTTGACATAGACCTGGACGATCATTGCTTGCAATAGGTTCCTGATATCCTTAGGAATGTGTGTCTCAAGTTTGGTCAAGTTTCATCATGTAGATCAAAAGTTAGACCGATTTTTGTTTTGGATTTCAGGCTATTGCACTGTTTCTGGTCAAGGCCGGTCAATCCGATTATATAACGCCGGTCAGACCAACCTCCAGTCTGACCGCTCATATGCTGCCGGTCTGACCGCTCCACTAGATCACTTAGAGCCTTTTGTGTTTTGCATTGGGGTTTTTGATTTGGATTCAATACAAGTCCTCTGCAGTACTTGAATGTTGATCTTCCTAGCTTCTGTAGCTATTGGAGTGATATTGATGTTGAATCTGATCAAGGTGAATAATTAGGCAAGCTCCTATTCACCCCCCTCTAGTCGCCTTTTCGGTCCTACATGATCAAACTCGGAATTTGAACGAGTCCAAAAACGACCCGATTTGGGGATTCCTTATCTAGACATGCCCTTAGGGTATAAATAGGAGCCCCGGGTTTTCCTTTAGTCCCTCGTTCCGAAGCCCCGATCGTTTCAGCCCCAAACCAATCTAGATCCTCGGAATTCAAGTTTTAGGGTTTCATAGCCGCAGCTCAAATCTTCAAAATCTGCCACCGTCGGCCGTGCTCCACCTCTGTGGACTACACCATCATCTTCATCATCGCAAGAGCAACCTCGTGCACCTCTTTGTGATCCCAGAACGTCTCTGGACTTCGCCGTCGACTTTGGTCGTACCTACTCCGTCGCTTCTTCACCATTGCTGGCCATCACCAGCATCCTCTCACGTCAACCAGAGTACCTCTAGGTGCATAATAGTAAGCCCTACCTATTGCGCGCATTCACTACCAGTGTCACGCCGCCGTTCTTCGTTGTCGCCAAAAAACCGAAACCCATTGGAAGTATGACATCATCAGATGACGAGGCGTCTTGATCAGCATCCACCTCCGCAGCCAACTCAAAGCATGTGCTGATGTGTCGCATGTGTGGCATCCACGTCGATACTTGCGTGGCATGCCAGCCCACACCCTAGATATAAAATTTCGTAGACCTAGTCCACCAAAAGCCGTGTCTATGACACTTAGGGCCCGCATGTCAGTCTGATTTTTCAAGATTTGTTTTAATTCCACAAATCAGTGCTAATGTCAGCTTGTGTCATATTCTGAATTTTTCAATAGAAAAACAATTCAGAATATTCCAGAAATCCCCTTTTGGTTAATTGTTTAGATTTAGATCTTCTAGAAGCCATATCTACTTCATCTGAACTCCGATTGAGCCCATTCAAATTCCTAAATTCATCTAAATTTGAGGTCTATTTTCTTGAGATTTTTATTTCATTGTTAGAGTTTGTTTTCTCTCTATTTTGTATTTATTTGGTTTATTTGCTTTGTTTGCGAGTAGACGTTGATACTTCGGGGAATTTTGAGTAAGGAGTGCACCAAGATCAAGATCAATCCCAGGATTTATTCCAAGGAAAGTCGTGGTCCTTTAATCATATTGAACCTATGATTTCAAAATTATTTTATTTTATACAACTGCATGCTATCTTTATACAAATTGTTTTGGGATTAACTATCACATGTTGTCATTATGCCTTCATTGATTATTTGAATGTCATGAATCCTTTGTCACCCTAGCATGGATAATTTTAGTTGGACATGTTTGTGGTATCGTATAGATGCTTAGTTACAATGGGTTCATTATCACATATGTCATAATGATTAATCTTGACTTAATGAAATATGGAATTGTGGTGGTGAGCCACTGTTGTTAAAATTTGTGTACCATGACAGGATATGTCATTGGTCTGGGTTAAGCAAAATATTTTTCGCTCGGGCAAGCGATTGTGGATTGAGGGTGCGCATTTAACACGTTGTGGGTTTGTAGTAGACTCGCTTGAGTAACTTGTCAAGGACTTAATCTTGTGCGCCATTGAACTGGACCCTAACCGTACAACCACATGTTCTATGTGGGCGAGACCTAGCTAACTAATTAGCAATGTCTTAATTTCGGTTCTGTCTTGGAAGCATGAGTTGCAAGATAGACGTATACTCATGATGGCGCAAGAGGGGGGCCCTGTTTGGTAGGAAAGACATTCAGTGTTGAAACCTTAGCGGGCAGAATTGGCTTAAGGATGAGCTTTGTAAAGGCCTTGTGATGATCACTTAAGTCGCACACCTAAGGAAGTGTGGTCATACTCTTTGAGTTGATTAATCTCTTGTGGGTAAAGTGTACAACCTCTGCAGAGTGTTAATTGATCTATTCGAATAGCTGTGTACTCGGTTATAGACATGTCTGTGGATTTCACACGAGAGATAGAGTTTCTTTATAAAATGAGTCGGAGTGTGAATGGAAAGTTAACTTGATGAATATAATGTACGTTTGGTGAATGGGTAATTCACTTAGTGGGTTGTCTTGGGAAGTAAATGGGGAATTTACTAGTTGTTTCAAAGAAATTGTTTAATTATTTATTATTGTTTTTCAATTAAGCATTTCAATCTATTTATTGTATTTATCGTCAATATTGCTTTATGAAAAAGAACCATACAGCTAACCTTTGTTCAAGCCTCGCATGAATACTATTTGCACACATTTCCCCATGACTTGTTGAGTGCTTTATGTACTCAAGAATTTACGCCATTGTTGCTAAGTTGAAGAATATCAAGCTGCCCTAGAGTCGTTCGCACAGGAGTACTATGAAGGCTTTGCGGATTATGATGTGTTCTCCACTCGATTACCTGTGGGCATGTTGATTGGCATTTCTAAGTTTTCCGTTTCGTTGCAAGAGTTTATTTGTTTTCTTTAGCCCTGCATGGTGAGTTAAGTAAAACATTGACTATAACATCCAATTATTATTACTATTGTTATTTTGAGATCTTTTTAGTTAAATAGAATAAATGGATGGTATTTCATCATTGTTTCCTGTGTGAGCTAGCTAATGATCTGGGACTAGTTCAAAATACACAGAGGGTTCCTGAATCGCATTTTTGGGTCCCGACAGTTACACTCTATCTAAAGCTGAGAGAACTGAACTGTGCTAGTGCTTACATGGTGTGAAAGTTTCGTCTGGTTACTCTGCCAATATGAAGAAACTTGTTTCAATGGAATACTTGAAGTTAATTGGCATGAAGTCTCATGATTGTCATGTGCTGATGACACAGATGCTCCCTGTTGCAATTAGAAATATTTTGCCGATCAAGGTCCAAGAACAATCATGAGGATGTGTTATTTTTTTAACACAATTGCTCAAAAGGTCATCAATCTCGAAGGACTAGATGTTCTACACGACGAGGTGGTGACGACTTTATGTCATCTTGAGATGTATTTCCCTCTGTCATTTTTTGATATCATGGTCCATCTCATTGTTCACATTGTGAGAGAGATAAAGATGTGCGGGCTCATGTTCCTACGTAGCATGTACCCGTTCGAGAGGTTCATGGGAATTCTCAAGTCCTATGTACGGAATCGATCTCGGCCGAAGGGCAGCATCGTGGAAGGTTATGCAACCGAATAGGTCATTGAGTTCTGCATCAATTACATGGCTCAAGTCGAACTGATAGGTGGGCCTCGATCTCGCCATGAGGGGAGGCTCGAGGGTATCGAGACCATCGGAAGAAAAGTAATCACTCCAGATATGGATACGTATGCTCAAGCCCATTTCATGGTCTTGCAACACATGACTGAAGTGTCCCCATCTATCAACTATCACAAGGATGTGCTTCGGTAATAGAATCCAGAGCAGCCTGATGTTTGGATCATAAGATAGCACAACTATTGATTCAACTAATGGTTGAAGGAGCGACTCGCTAGGAGCTCGTCAAGTGATATGCTGACATGGTTGGCAAAAGGGCCAACATTTATAGCTGTGACATGGCAAGGATACAACATAAATGGGTACATATTCTATACACAGGCTCAGGACATAAAGAGCATTAATCAGAACAGCGGTGTTCGCATATATGCCTTTAGTACCGATGGGTTGTAGAGCTCCTATTACGCGCTCAGAGAGGAGATTTGGGAGCTCAAATATGTGTTTTTCAAGATCCCCCTGTTTCAGTGTCGTTCGATCCATCTCCCACAGGTGAAGGTCGATAAGTGTGGCGTCACTACCGTGGACTTCGAACGTGTCGGATATAAAGATGAACCATTCGTACTCGCTAATGTAACACCCTGGCTATGCGAAAGCCAAAATGTTACCTAAACCTCCAACACAAATAACAATATTATTTATGTCCAACACTTTTACAACTAGTAGCATTTAAACTTCAACACACAAGAGAAATATTATCATAATTGATCTAAATTTCAGCAACATAACAAAACTATAATTGTCTGATCATAATATTCCATTCAAGAGAAATACTATCAAGAACAAATCTAATGAATATAAATCATTAACTAGATCAACCAAAACGTAACGACGAACCATGACAATCATCAGGACACCATTTATTACAATCCAAAACTCTCAATTGAAATATAATAGTAGGTTTATTAACTAATATATGAAATGAATGAGTGTGTCCATGTGACTACTCCCTCCCAAAGCATGTCGTCTTCAGAGTTTACCTAAAACAAACAAACTAGCAAGAGTGAGTCCACAACTCAGCAAATACAATTGAATAATACGAAAAGTAATAGATCCAAAACATATCACCCACAATAGACGAATACATGAGTAGAAAGTCAAGAATCTTATGCAAGGATGAAATGCATGCTCTTCTCTTCTACTTATACCGGTATAGCCAGTGAACACCCGTCGGTGTTCACTCAGACCCGCATTATCCAAAATGCAGGGATCCAAGGCCCGTATGAAGAATCTTTCAAACGAGGATCCAATTTGCCCATATTGGAATGATGGGTCTCATTTTTCCATATTGGAATAATGGGACTTCATTACCCACTCTCGTGGGTGAAACGTGAACGAATGAATACTTTGTAATGATAAACATACTCTTAAGAAGCATGGAATAACCACCATGAAAGGACACAATTAATACTGGAATTATTCACAATTCATAGAATTTAGCCAATGCATAAGAAACATTCACTTTGAACAAATAAACAGTCAAGACAATTTCAATTGTACTTGCCTTTCGCGTTGCGACGCGTTAGGCGGTAAGGAAGATGCCACTAATTCCGAAGCCTCCTCTCCTACACAATTAAGTTAGTCAAAATAAGAACAACATGGTAACATGATGCTACTCGCGATGCTCTACAAAGCCTTCCCAAAACCCAAGATTTAACTATTTGATCTACTCAAATCAGACGACAAACTATCAGGAAACTACACTGGATAGTGGCCTTATAAATTACATAACTTTCGCTATGTAAATCATAAAAATGCATTCTCAGATTATATGGAAATATAACAACATTATCTACACTAACCTAGTTGGCGAGATCCTTTAATTCTACAAACATCTGAGTCTAATATTCAGTTGAAAATCTAAAGTTATAATCTGACAGACAGAATAAACAGCAGTACAAGAAAATTCATATCTTTCAAATGGCTGAACCAAAATTCATGATCTTTAACAATATGAAAATCTTAAGAAATTTCCTACAAAAGTCGTGTTGGGAGACCTCCCTAAATCAGCCATTAACACATCCTTATTTAATAAACAAAACGACTGCTATAATTCGTCATGATTTCTATACAGCAGTAAAGAAACTAACGTATCTCCCAAACCATAACTCCTAATTAGGTGATCTTAGAACCTATAGAAAGCTGAAGATAATACCCACAAATCTCTAGGAGACCCTAACCTCCAATTCTGAATTAAACTATGCGAAAACTGATGAGCAAACATGGTACAGATTACTGATTCTAATCACAGCAGTTCAATGATTCTCTAATCGATGGCAATTAGAAATCTAACCTGATCCAAACAGCGGGGTGATGAATGTTACCCTTGAAGACGCATGAGCCCACTGAATTCCCCACGAGGCGCTCCTCTCCTCTTCTTCTCCTCTCTCCCTTCCCCTCCTTCCTCCTTGATCTTCCCCCTTGATTCTCCTTGGCAGTAGCAACAGGGGGAAGGGGCATGCTACAATAAACATGGCACTCTGAGGAGCAGTGCTACAATGGGGTGGCACTCTGATTACTCTGATGCTAGGGTTTGCCTTCCCCACCCACTTAAGCGGTTCCCCACTTGGGCCAAAAAGCTATGGGCCGAAGGCCCGAGTTCTAATACTCCTCCCAAATTCTGAATTTTTCTTTTCTAATTCTATTTAATTTTAGTACTAGTCACTTATATGTTTTATATTTGAACGGGATATTACAGCTAACCAAGTTGTTCAGGTCTTCTATATAACCGACCAGGCAAATAAGAAGCGCAATGTAGTTCTTCATGGAAAAAAGAGGATTATCGGAGTTGAGAATGTAGTGGACGTGGAAGAATACAATCAATTTGATGAGTCGTCACCTTTCAAAAACAGCATAAGGGTCAGGAAGAACAACGTGATGAAAGTAGCAACATACGCGTGGATCATCATGAAGGGCTAATTTTTAAAGGAAATAAGCAAGTGGAATGATGAATGAAATGTTTATGTGTCATATGTTCTGAATTTGTGTTTATGTATATGAGAATGTGTCATATGTGAATTTGCATTTATGTATGTGAGAATGTGTATTATCACGGTCTATGTTCGTGTAATACCAATAAATGTCATATATATAACTCCTTGCTTTTGTACATATATCACGGTCTACAAAAGAATATCATAGACGGTTCCTTAGGACAAATGGTTTCATATTCAAACTGTCTGTGATACATCAGCTACCCTCGAGCCCGGTGCCTCCTCCTCAAGCTCGCCTCCTCCCCTCCCCTGAGTGCCTCCTTCTCGAGCCCGACGTGCCTCCTCCCCCGAACGCCTCCCAAGCACCACCAAGGTAAGCCGGCCACCCCCCACCCCCTACTACACTGAGAACTGGTACATCCACCTGATAGCCCAGTATCCTACTACTCATTTTGTATTGTGTTTCTTAAAAATTTCCACTGATGTTGATGCAACTCATGTGGAATATATCTATTGATCTCTCTGATGCGCTTAGCTTAAGTTTCACCAACGATGGGCAATGTATCTTGTTCTTCTAGTAGACAAATCAATGCTTTATCTAGTTTTTGAGATAGACAACTTATTACATATGGCTAACATATGTTTTGCTAGTCACACGTGTGTCTAGCTTAGACCGTAAACCCCTACTAGACACAAAGAATTTATGAAACATAGAAATTAAAGGACCTCTATATCTTTAAATGCACTACATGTTCTAACTTGGATATGTAGCATGTGAGTGCTAGTGGTTGCCTCGTTGGCTTCCTCAAGGAGACAAAACTTCCTTTGTTTTTGTTAATATCAAATTTTATAGAGATCTCCCACTACTACAAAAAGGCTAATATTGGACGTCTAATCACAGATGGTTTTCCAAAACTATCAATGTTAATGGCAATCATAGACGGTTTCATCAGCGCGACCGTCTCTATTACTAGATACGCTAAGAACCGTCTGTGATGAGCTAATATCACAGACGGTTAATATTAAGAACTGTCTGTGAAGTATCACAAATGATTCGTGATACGAACCGTCTGTGATATATCGTCTTATCACAGACAGTTCATATCACTAACCGTTTGTGATACTTTACAGACAGTTCTTAATACGGTCTGTGTTCGTATTAAGAACCGTTTGTGAAGTATCACAGATGGTTCGTGATACAAACCGTCTGTGATATATCGTCTTATCACAGACGGTTCGTATCATTAACCGCCTGTGATACTTTACAAACAGTTCTTAATATGAATCATCTGTGATAAGTATCTTATCACATACGGTTTGTATTAAAAACCGTCTGTGACTTGGAATTTTCCTTACTCTCTGATTTTACCATGGCTTGGAATTTTTCTTACTCTCTGATTTTACCATGGCTTGGAATTTTCCTTATGAGACCAATCCAAGAAGCCGATAAGTTCTTCAGGAGCTTGGAGGCACGAATGGTTCTAGGCTAGTTTAACTTTGTAACTTTATTCTTTTTTCCCCATTCGGAGGGGACGTTGTGAAACATTTTGGTTTCCCTTTCCTATAATGTATTTGCCATCAGAATTTTAATTGGATTTTAGTTGTCTTGCTAGATGTTGCATATGGAAACTATTGTCCAACAATTGATTGGTTTGGATCAAAATCTGATTTTTTTTACAATAGAAAAACTATCACAGATGGTTCTAAACAAGAACCGTCTGTGAAAATTACTATCACAGACAGTTCTTGTTCAGAACCATCTGTGGTAGCTTTTTTCACAGATGGTTCAAAAACTGCCTCTGATGACCGTCTGTTATCACAGACACATAAATCCAGATGGTTCAGAAACCGTCTGTGATGACGATTTAGAACCATCTGTGATGACCTTTTCTGTAGTAGCGTCCATTGAAGCAATTAAAGTAGAATATATCCATTGATGTTGATCTGACGGGCTAGTTTAGTTACATTAAAATATCTTTTATTTTTCTAGTAGAGATTTATGACACATCAACATGATAAAGATTATTTTTAAAAAAACATGATAAAGATTATTTTTAAAAAAACATGATAAAGATAAAGAAGCATCAGAGCTACCATATACCACTAAAGACAACACAGTGATCAACATGTCATTTATGTCACCAATTACCCTCAGTATCATTTGTACCAATGGCTTTACATTTTAAAGCAACTTTTATTACCCTAACGATCATTTCTACCAAGCATGCATATTTACTGCAACTATGTCATGCATTTGAAATAGTTTCCTAGGATGTTGAATTGATAAGCACCGTATACTTATATTTAAGGTATTCTATTTCAAGTATAATAAGTAATTATATAACTTCGCAAATTTATCCTCTTCTTATATGTAGCATGTATGGATTTTTTGTGTGGTAACTATATACTTAATAAGAAAGTATCCTAATTTCTTCCCTACATATCCCAATTATATCCCAATTATTTATTAATTGGTGTGTATACCGATACACATAGAGAATCGTGATAATATGTTCATGTGTGTCAGAACTTCTATTTCTTGTGAAAATGTCATCCGCTCATTCTCCGTCATTGTCGCCTCATGCGTCTGATGCGCCGTCCTTAGGAAAATCTAAGTGCTATAGAAGAGTAATATCGAAAAGGCTCGAGGGGCGATTTACCATCATAGATGTCGATCCGTCTGAGACCCCTCTCAATCCTCGTTGAGTAGCGTCTGCATTCTAGAGAAAGGTCAGAATAGTTGCACGGGAACAGGTCAAGATCACCTACGATTCGTGGAAGGACTTGACTGACGCTCAGAAAGATGCGCTAGTGATAGAAATTTTCCAATCGTTTGAGATCCTGAAAAAACACAAGGCCTCCGTGCGATGACACGCATTGCTAGCAGCGTGCAAAGCGTGGAAGAACATCAAGAGCACGCTTATCAAGCAATACATGGAGAAGGCTCTGACGCTCTTCTAGAAGTATCCGTTTGTGGAACCGTATTGGCAAGACTTTGTGGCGAACAAGACAACAGATGATTTTAGGAGTAAAAGTGCAGCGCACAGGGCCGTCCAGGCAAAAAAAACACACATCCCCTTAGACTCGACACCGCTGGGTATGCGGATAAAATCCCACAATGGAGGAAGGGGGACAAACAGGCAATCCTGTGGGAGGCCTCCCCGCCATTTGCTGGGATCCCTGATGAGCGCGCCCGAAACTGGATAAGAGCGAGATCATCTACCGTGTCTACGGGGGCCATCTCCTTTCCAAACTCTGCAGACGAGGAAGTGTCCCAGCACCTGGTAAGATATCAAACTACCTAGTTTGTAATTACTCCATAACTTCATAGGAAGTGAAATAACATGTCGGACTCTTACAGGAAGCGCTGAGTGCAGAATCTTCCCAAGGCTCATTACAGGCAGTCAGGGAGAGAGATATACTCTCCACGACCCTGGAAAACAAGGAGCACTCGAGTCGCACGAGAGACTTTGGTCTTTATGTTCCATGGAAATAGGGATTCTTAGAGGACCTCGAAGCGTACCGGAGTAGGAAGAGAGCCAAAGCCGAGCGCGATGCACGGCTACGAGAGGAGATTCGTGAATCTCACAGAGAGGAGATCACTGATGCCGTCATAGGTGAGATGTGACAGCAGATAGAGAGCGTTGAGGAAAGTCTTAGGGGAAATCAGTTGCAAGCCCCCGTCGCTACTGTGCTAGCCAGCCCGCCAACTATCGGAGTAGCTACGTGCCCAACCCTACCTCAGAAAGCGATGACAGATTTCCTGTCGATGACATCTTGGTAATAATTATTATCTCTAGAATGCTTGATCCATTGATAGGCCTGTTGGAGTAGTTAATTTTATATCGTTATGTAGGTGGTTACGAAGTGCAAGCTTGAAGTGAGATGTGCCTCCGTTGCCCTGGATGCTGTTTGGGGCCAGGCGTATCCATCTGGTGCCGAGGCCTTGGTGCGCGGTGTAAATCTAGCGCCGGGTTTTACAAAAGTGAATGTAGACGGTGTTCATACTAATTTCGAGGTCGTCCCGCTGCAGATGCCCCCGAACAATGAGGTCGTGACTCTAGAGAGAGCCATTGGGTCATTCATCTAGTGTCCCAAGAGGGACATCTGCCTGGAGCTACCTGCACTGGTGTCCACGGGTGCTATCTGCACCGAAGCTACCTGCACCAGAGTTACCTACACCAGTGTCAACTTCATGGGAAAGTCCTGCAACGGTGACATGTCCACAGCAGCTATCTGCACCAGAGTTACCTGCACCAATGCGACAAGGGCCCGGTGCATCAGATACATCTACACCTCGTGCCCGGTCGACTCCTGCGAAGTCGACCTCTAAAAAGCGAGGCAGCAAGGGCAAATCAAAGAAGCCCGATGATATTCCCTTCTTGCCGTTGGCCCGGAAATTCATGCTACGCGAGCTGTGGTCACCTCGGTAGAGCGCCTCCTACCCCTAGGATTGGCTTGCTAGAGATTGCATGCATGGTACATGGAACAGGCCAACAAGATGGATGGACAACGGCGCTCGGGTGTCCACGTCAAGTTCAGGCCGCATCATCTTAACCACGAGGTTCAAAACCGTGTCTTCACGGTGACCTTCGAGGACTTGTTCTTTCTCTTCAACCTCGACGCCCTCGAAGCCTCACTCATGCGATGCTGGACACTGTAAGTGTGTACAATCACGGTCTACATTCGTGTAATACCGATAAATATCATATATAACTCCTTGCTTTTGTGTGTGTGTGTGTATACACACACATGATTTCTGATGCCAGATCAAGGAAATCACCGGTAGGTTTTCTCGACCCACACTTGGTCTCCATGCAAAGCATCCAGGAGGATGCATCCTTCGTCGAGGGTTACATGACGACGCCATTGCTGGCTCACCGCAATAAGGAATTCATACTTTTGCTCTACAACCAGGGGTAAGTGCTGCACTAGTGGCTATACTTGTTGATTTGTACTTTATAAGCAACACGAACTTAGGTTTAATGACCATAACGACATACCTGTGTAGGTTCCACTAGATTCTAATTGTAATTATACCAAAATGGAACAAGGCAATATACCTTGTTTCCCTAAAGAGGGTCAAACACAACTTCACAGTTGTCCGACAATTAATCGACAGGTAAACACATTTCCTCCATAGATAAATCTATTGTAGTCTTTCCTTCCTTTGCAATGGCTAAGGCTAACTTTTTGCAATCACGTAGGTTGTTCGCTGTGTACGTTGCTACTGGAGGGAGATCTAAGGGAGTGATTAGTGCCCTGCGACACGATCTAAATTTTCTGGTATTCGCTAGTACACATTAACCTATATAACAATTCGTAGTAATGCCTCTCGAACTAACCAATTCTATTTTTGCAGTGCCACCAGTAGCCGCTGGGCAACACCTGTGGATACTATGTTTGCCACAACATGTAACTACTCATTTCTGTGATGACCAATGATCCTCAGGTTTGTCAATCTTACAATAATTATTTCATACTTATCAATTTATATATATATGCACGACTTTAATCTTCCTAGCGACAGGTTGCGAACATTACTACAACTACGTTGGAACAGGCCGAGCTCCAATACATTTGAGGATAGTTTGCGTCCTTCCTATTGCGTGGGGTCATAAACCCACGTGGGGAGTTCCACAATGTAGATTGAACTTGATTAGGATAAGATTAAACTTAATGGTACATGTGTGTATTTGTTCATGAATGGTTAATTTTAGTTCATTTGAGTTAATTGATTTGTGAAATGGACGTGCTTGTTTCTGAAATGAATGTGAATTAGATGTATACATGTACTTGTTGTGTTTCTGCTTGTTTCAAGGGGCATGGCTAGCATTTTCTAAGGCTAGCCAATAAACAGAAATAAATTTAACAATACAAAAGAATATCACAGACAGTTCCTTACGAAAAATCATATGTGACACATCAGCTATCACAAACAGTTTCATCTACAAACCGTCTATGATACATCAGCTATCACAGACGGTTTCATCTACAAACCATCTGTGATACATAAGCACAAACTGTCTGTAATAGTCAACTATCACAAACGGTTCTGAGTTAATAACCATCTGTGATGACCTCATGCCATTACTGACTCATAAACTCAGACAGATCATGAAACCGTCTGTGATGACATTTTTGAACCATCTGTCATGACCTTTTCTACAATAGTGTGCCCCGATGTTTGGACCACCTACATCCTACTCCTCTTCTTCACCTAGCTGCTCATCCTCTCCATCTTCGGCTACTCCCCCGGTGTCACCTGGACCATCATCAACCTCGCCCGCTTCGTCGTACGTCCTCGCCTCCTTCGCTTGTCCATTCTGCTCAACCTCAATTTTTAATTCATTAATTCTTGATCTGGTCAATTTGGGAGTTGTTTCTACTTGCCTATTCTGCTCAATTTGGGAGTTTGTTCTGCTCAAGGACCATTTTATTCGTGTGTTGTTCACTTGATCCGTTTAGCCATTAATCAACCGATCATCTGTGCTAACATAATTGGACTGTTAGGTTGGAAATCCTTAATGTCGCTCTGCAAAGATGAGGTCGTTCGTGCTGTTGTTCCATGGGGCATGTGCCATTAGGAATTATTGTTAGTTTGGAAGGTTTTACCCCACAATTCGGATTGGATTGGTTTGGTTTGGCTCGAAATTTGAGTTTTCCTTCAAATTGTTTTGGCGTTCATCTCTTGGTTTACACAGTGATGGGAACTATGAGTTTTGGAGAATATAGTCATTGTGAAGTTGCAAACTCTGATGCCTAACTATTTTGATTTTGACATCTTAAAGGGTAGGATTTTTCTTGTTCTCACAAAAAAGTTAGAATTCCTTTCTTTGAGATAAAAGGCAGAATTTCCTCTTACATGGATGACATGCCAGGATTTGCCAGAATCTTATGTAGCTTTTTCTTGGCATAGAACTTTGGTAGTTGTTGGTATTACGCATATGGAACCACCCTCTTTTGTAATATGAGACTTACCTTGCCTTTTGCTATTTCAAACTTTGGAATATCTAATGTTCCTAGAATATATTCTGCGTAGATTCCAATTCAGTTTCTACTTCGCGTTTGTTCTATCTAAGCCAATCTTGAAGAATGTGATATATTCCACAGACTGGAGGAGCCATAACCTTTTGAAAAGTCGACACAAAATGCTTATGCATTGTTTCAAGATAAAGCATACATGTCATGCTCAATGAGTATAAGGATTGATCTCAGATACTGAACAACTCATATTTCAATTGGCATGTCCTAAGTTTTTGTGCCACCAAAGTTGATCGATGGAGATCTCGGTTGTGGAGCGCCAAGATGCACAAGGTCGGTTGTGGAGCGGATTCCAAGATCTTGATGACTTCGAGGGGTTGGTTCATTCACTAGGTGGATTCTCACAGGATCTTTTTTTGTTGATGAAAAGCATATAGGAGAGGATCCTACTATATACATATATATATATATATATATATATATATATATATATATATATATATATATATATACACATACATATATATATATATATACATACATATATATATATATATATATATATATAAGGGAGAACAAACAAGTTGCAAAGAGGTTACAAAGGGAAAGAAGTAAAGAAGAGAAAAGAGTAAGAAAGGAAGGAGAAGAAGAAGAGAACAGAAAGGGAAAGTACTACAAGCTGCACAAGCCCACCCTTGCTAGTTCAGGTTGTTTAGCCAAGCGAAGAACAGGGGCTTGAAGGGGGGCCTCGTAATTAGGCCAAACTCTCAGGTGAAGAAGGAACGCCAATTCGCAAAGTTTGGAGCCAGATTCTTGAAAATCCGGTTGTTCCTTGTGATCCATAAGGTCCAAGTAGTCATCACAATGATTTCCATGATGAACCATTGGTTGATCGAGTCTTTGAGGTGAGGTAATGCTTGTTGAGTTGAGGTGACAGATGATCGTTGTGGACAAACCAAATCCCAGCATTGTTGGGCAAAAGGGCATGTCCAGAAGAGGTGCTGAATTGATTCTTCGATTCCAAGGTCACAAAGAGGGCAGGAGTAGTCATCCAAAGCATAATTCTTGCGTCGGAGAAGGTTTCTAGAGTTGAGTCTATATTTGAGCAGGAGCCACAAGAAGACTTTGTGACGCCTTTGGCAGGCACTTGTCCATAGCCAGTTGTAGTAGGGAGGCTCCGGAAGGGAGCCCATGAGCAGGTGGTAAGATTTGACAGAAGAGAATTGCGCGGAGTTCCAAATATAGTGCCAAGAGTCTTCCTGGGTTGTGAGCATTAGCTCTTGAATGAGTTGTTGCACATGCTGGTACTGGGAGTACGCTTGAGCCGACAGCGGAAGATGGAAGAGAGATGAGAAGTCATCTACTTGCTTGACTGAGGAGATTGAGAGGGAGTCTGTCTTAGCAAACGAAAATAATTCTGGATGCTGCTGACAAAGTAAGTTTCCATTCCACAAATCCTTCCAGAAGAGAGCTGAGTCCCCATTGCCTACTGAACATGTTGCCAGGCCCTTGTACTGCGGTAGCATCTTAAGAATGTCTCGCCACCAAAATGATCCTACCCGCACGTGGTCCGAAGGCTGTGAGTTTGAGTAATGAGACTCCCAGACAAGATTAACCCAGGGAAGGTTTTCATGATTAAAGAACTTGTGGAGGTTTTTAACGAGAAGCATCTGATTTTGAGCCCCAAGGTTTAGGACACCTAGGCCACCTTGCTTTTTTGGTTTACAAACCTCTTTCCAGGCCGCCAGTGATTTTCCTCGGCTATCAGAGGTAGAGCTTCTCCAAAGACTGTTCCTGCGATATTTGTCTATCTGCCTTAGAACTCCACTTGGAAGTTTCAGTAAGCACATGTAGAATGTTGGCAAGTATGAGAAGACTAAGTTCACCACTGTTAGTCTACCTCCAATGGATAAGTAGGATGCACAACTAGCTAGTCTTCTATCCACCCTCTGAATGAGCGGGAAGAAGTTCAGGATTTTTGGTTTAGCAGTCCCCAGGGGGAGTCCCAGGTAGGTGAATGGTAGTGAACCCTGATGACAGCCAAGTGTTCTAGAAAGAACTTCCATTTTTTTCGGTGAAACGTTGATTGGGATCATGAATGATTTGTCAAAGTTGACTTTGAGCCCAGTAGAGTCCGCAAAGGTGCTTAAAATTCCTTTAAGGAAAAAAAGTTGTTTCGCATAGGCCTGCATTATTATGAGCGTATCGTCAGTGTATTGAACTACCGAGAAGTCTGGGCAAGCCTGCAAGAGTACTAGGGGCGGTCAGCAATCCCTAGCACATTGCTCTGTTGAGTAATGTCCGAAGGAGGTCAGCAGCCAGAACAAACAGGAGTGGTGAAAGCGGGTTGCCTTGTCTAACACCTCTTCTGCAGTGTAGGAGCTTGTCGGGCACCCCATTGAGAAGTACTGAGGAGGTTCCCGTGTTAAAAAATATTGGAGATCCAGGCAATCCATTTAGGACCAAAACCTTTACGCTTCAGAATTGCTAGAATAGTCTTATGCTCGATTCTATCAAAGGCCTTTTCAAAGTCCAGTTTGAGAATGATCGCTTCCTTTTTCGAATTGTCACAGACATGAAGATATTCGAAGGCCCATGCAAGACAGTCTTGAATTGTACGTGATTTCAGGAATCCATATTTATTTGCATGGACAAGGCTCAAGATAACCTGTTGGAGCCTGTTGGCCAGAAGCTTTGTCAGGATCTTGAAAGAGGTGTTTAGCAAGGAAATCGGCCTGAAATCATTTATCCCGATAGGGTTGTCTTTCTTTGGGATCAGAGTAATGAATGCCGAGTTTATGGATTGAAGGTTAAGGTCATTCTGAAGAAGGCAAAGATAAAGCTCATAGAAATCACCTTGATAATGTTCGGCAATTCTTGAAGAACTGTCCATTGAAGCCATCTAGCCCCGAAGATTTGTCGAGAGGGAGGAGCTTGATGATCTCATCAATTTCTTGGGTCTGAGAAGGGTCCTCCATCCACCCGTGTTTTGGAGAGGTGAAATTAAATCCATGAGGTTGAAGTGCATAACAAAAGATGGATGTCCCTAACCTTTCTTTGTAAGCTTCCCAAAGAAGAGAAGCTTTGCCCTGATGGTTTTTTACTTCATTCCCATCTGCATCTTGAAGGATTGTGATGTAGTTTGCTCTGAATCGGATGGTTGCTCTGGCATGGAAGAACTTAGAGTTTTCATCTCCAAGCTTTGCCCAATTGATGGTGCCTCTTTGTTTCCAGTAGATTTGTTGCTATTTTAGAAGCTGATTCAGATAATCCTTTAAGATTTCCCTAGCATTCCATTCTTGTAGGGAAAGAGCTATGAATTCTTCCAAAGTGTCAAGGAACAGGATAACCTCATTGGAATTGGAGATGGTCGCTCGGAGACTGGATAACTGTTTAGACCAGAGTCTAAGGACACGTCGAAGAGCCTTGAACTTCCGATTAATCTGTCTACCAGGATCAATATAATGGACTGCTTGTTGCCACGTAGACTTCACCAGGTTTTCGAAATCCTTGTGCTCCATCCAGTGGTTTTCGAATCTGAAGATATTAGGTTTGTGAATGGAGGAGCTGATCTGAACAACGCAGGGCACATGGTCTGAGGTTGATTTGTCCAGGGGAATCACTAAGGTGTTCGGGAAGCAAAGCATCCAATTGTTCGATGAAAACACCCAGTCCAGTTTTTCTAGCAATGAGGCCTCTTGCATGTTGCTCCAAGTGAAGGATCTACCTTTCAAAGGCAGCTCTACTAAGCCTAGCGCGCTGATAACCTCATTGAAACGGAGCATGTCATTAACACTTCCACTCGGCCTATTTCTGTCTGAAGGAGCCCTGATTAAGTTAAAATCTCCCACAAATAGCCAATCCTGGTTTGGTTGTATTTCAATGGTAGTGAACCAGTCAAGAAATCTCCCTTTGTCTTCCGTCCTTGGTGGGACGTAGAGATTTGTGAGGGTCCAGGTGTGGCCAAAGTGCACTGAAGAGAATTCAACCGAGATAGAGAAATCGTTGATGAGCGTGGTGCATCCAACGAACATGGAGTCCGACCAAGCAATAAGGAGTCCTCCCGAGGCTCCTATCGAGGGAAGAGATTCAAAACTATTGAAACGTCTAGGACAAAAGTTGGCAATAAAAGATAGTTCCAAGCTTTGTTTCTTAGTTTCCTGACAGCACAAAATGCTGCATTTGCATTCCTCTATTTTGTTCTAGATTGTCCGCCACTTCTTGTTAGAGTTAAGACCTCTAACATTCCAAGACAGAATGTTCCATTGTCTATTCATGGATAACAATCAACATTTGATCTGGCCAGTATATTGTAGATACACTAGAGGGGAGAATAGAACCCCAAGCATGCAAAAAGAGAAACTGCAACTTAAATGAACAAGTGCTGCTACAGACAGACCAAGCCCAAAAGCTTATGTAGCCCACAATGCCCCAGCCCTTAAGTCTTCTTGTTCTTCCCATTCTTTGACTTGTTCTCTTCATTCTTCTTTTCCTTGAGTGCTTGCTATTGTAAAACAGAGAGCTAATATACCACAAGATAAGAAGGTTGGTTTTTCTACACAATGAGTATTTATTGAATAAAGTCCTCATGCACATATATGTCTGTGTTTTAGGTTTTATGAATGGCTTGAATGATAACATAATTACATTCAATTATGTAATTATATGGTTCTAGCAGTCGCCTTTATCATTTTTCAATGCTTGATATGGATCTATATTCCTCTCCCTTTCAAACTGCATGCATGATTAGTAGATATTCTGAGTTCTTTTCGTACTTTTCTTCCTCTAGAATCTCTCCATATATAAATAGTATTGATGACACATAAACTTAAGCGTTTTGCTTATATTTTAAGTGTTTGTTCTTTTTTGTTTATCTTATGTTAATCTAATATAGAACCTTCTATTCTCAACAGGTTGAAAGACGGATGGAGAAGCTAGAAGAATCTAATTATCTTAGACTAAGGTTAGATTGTCGATCAAGGGAACCATTGCGACTATTTCCTTAATGGTAACTTGCATGACCATTTTTTACCAATGGATTGACTTTTTGTTTATGCCAAGATGTTGTACTACCTTGGTTGTTGTACCAACTAGGTTGGGTTTCTTTTTAAGTCAACAGTGTTGTATTAGCCTAAAATGTTGTACTAACTAGGTCTTCTGTTCCTTCTTGTAGGCTGGTTATCTGTGGTATGAATATATCTATAAGCTAGACAAAATTACATACAACAAGTACCATCCCTGGCCAACAAACACTTAACAAATCAGATATTATGTCCAAATACTTTTCTGAGTTTCTGTTTTCTCTTACACTGAACAAATCAATAACTTCTTGAGGAGAAGTTTAGCTATTCCTAGCCAACAAAACCATTAGTTGATATATTTTTTTGGGTGGGGGATTCTGATATGGATAGTTCCATTAAATATTAGACAAAATGGCAGCTATCCCAGCTGAGCTTATATCCCTACTTAGTGTTACACATTATGTCGTTGGCCAACAATAGAGGTTTCTTGCTTTGCCAAATGGTATTGTTCAACGTTCACAAAAAATTAGAATTGTTGCTTTGCCAACACTAGAGGGTTTCTTACTCTGCAACCATTCACAGCAACTACGGTATCATTCTAAGACATGAAAAATAACATGTTTCTACCTCTAAACAGAAAAAAAAATGTATGAAAACTGTGGGAAATGAAGATTTCTTGACAAGACTATATATAAAAATTTGTTTTGAGCTTATGGGTTTCATTTGACTGTGATGTGCATGTAGGATTGTTGTCATTCTCCACACTTTCATTTATGGTGTTCTCTGCTTGCAATTGAAAGATATTTGTGTCTTTTTTCAGTGTTGATACTTTTTTACAGGTCTAGCAGGCCAAATAGGCAGCCAAAATGGCTTCTATCTTTCATACCAGATTATCCATTGCCTAACTTCATGCTTGCTACAGCAATCTATCTTTTTGTAAGTTTACAAACCTTAGGTGCATTTCATTCAACAAAATCATCAAAGATACTCATTTCATTATTTATGCGGCAACTATCATACAAAGCGTTTGGGCTCACAAACACTTGATTTTTTTATAATAGTTGTTTTATTTTACCGATTATAGTTACCACTTACTTTTTTCCCCGTTTGGGTTGGGTTTGGTAAATGTTTCTGTTAATTTTGAATAAAAACCTGAAACTTCATTAGAGATCTGTTAGTACGATAAAGTTATATGCTTCTATTATCTAGGAGCCCTTCTGTAGGGGATAATGAAAGAAATAATATGTATGTCGACCAATTTTCTATCTTGATGATGTCGTTTAGCTCTATAATTAGTTCTAAGTAATAAGAACATGTGTATATGTTCCTAGAAACACGATCTACCTTGAGCAAAGCCAAACCAATTCTAAGCTAGCACCTATGCTACAGCACATTTTTTGCAATTTGTATACTAGCTTATTTATCATTCTATTTGTCCTACAGGAACTCTCCGATATCAAAAGTGCACTCAGTAGTGAAATAGAACTGTTGAGATTAGTAAAGATATATTCTGATATTATGCACACAAAAAACTCGAATTCTCCATATTTTTGTTCTTTTTTATTTTTACAAACTGTTTCTCTCCTTTTGCCCTTCTAGGAGTTCCAAGAACTGGTCACCCTTAAGAAGAACAAGAAGGTGTGTCAATTAGCTTGAAGAATTTGGGGGTAGCTACCCTTCTACATTCATTATAGTCTTCTTCTTTTTTAATCTCTGTTGTGAACTTTTTGCGTTCAATTGTATTTTAATCTTTTCCTTTCGGCTACAAAATGCTACTGAAAGTAACATGAATAACAGAAGTGGGGAGGAGAATACAAGTCGGGGTGCGTCGGCTAACTTAGGGAACCTGAAACTAAATATCTTTCTAGCTGAATTTACCATTGGCTGCCTTATGGTAGAATATATACTTTTGGATATATAGGTAGTTGCAACTTGCAACCATAGTATAGTCAACTGACTTGTGTTTGGTAGATACACTTTGATCGAGTCTATCCACGCATTCTATGCATAGCAGAATTTGCAAGGATGTTTGTCATAGGTTTTACATGCGGAAAGATTAGTACTATAGTCTGTCTCCCTGACGTTGAGTTGTTCTATTGGTTTAGCTTACTGTTCAGATAGACAAAATGTGTTTTGCCAAGTCCTAGCTAATTGGCCAATATGTAGTTAATATGATATCTACATATGATGCAGTGAAAAATACCCAATATTTCTTTGGGGTATGCATATTATGTGTTCCCCTTTTATTTGTTTTTTTTTTACTTGGATTGAGATACATGCTCAATAATTGCACATATGGGTTAGATGTCTGCTGAAGAGATATCAACAGCTGAGTTAACATAAATAAAGGCATATTTCAGTATTTAATGGCTTCGGCTTCTCTTAACTTTGCCTTATATTTTCTTGAAGATTTATATAACTATCTTATATAAGATAATCTCAAACAATTAAAGTTCAAATTGATTTTGTTATTTGCTACTGTCATTGTTTATGTTGTTTCTACAGTGATCTCTCCAAAAAAATTATGCTGCAATTGTTACATGGGGACCATGCATGTTGTTCAGATAGTGCACAATCTGTGGATATTATGGGGATATGCTCACGATCTTAGGATGATGATACAATTGGCAATGACGTTGAAGGTTTGTTGATTCATGCGTTTTGGTAAGTTCAAATTGTTGTCGGTCTCAAGCGGTCGAGCCGGCCATCGTGTGGCGGCGGGCCAAGCCACATGGCGGCCGGTGGCTGTGTCTCAACTCAGCTCAGCTAAGGATCGTGGTCGACCGGCCTTTGGGTGGCGGTCGACCACCAACAAAGTTTTGGAGTTTGGTCGGGCCAAAAATAGAGGTGTAGGCAAGAGAGGAGTTTCTCTCAGACTTTGTCTCATTTTTTGGAGCTTCAAGAAAAGATCTATTCATTTGAAAATTCCAGAGAGGTTTCGGTTTTCAAATAGGAAATTTGGCTAAGTCCCAGATGGGCGGTCAAACCGCCAACAGTGGCCGATCGAGGCCAAAGTCGGGCCAGAGTGGTGGCGATCGACCGTTTTGACTTGTTCATCGGCCAACTCGGTGGCAATGATTGTTTGGATAGGTCATATTCATGGGTTTCAGTGCATATGTGTTTCATGATGCATGCTTTCACTAACGTGGGTCAACTTGTGAAGAACTTGTTCCCGGAAACAATTTCTTAGTCTATTGTTGTGCAGGTTGCTTGGAGGTCAACGACGATCAACGGCAAGGATGATCGGGACTAAGCTTGGAGAGCTGAGGTTCAGAACAATCGAGGATACCGGGTGAGGTCAATGGACTCAAGCATGGCGCAGAATGGACAGGGATGACCGAACGGGCAGTTCGGTGCGACTGGTTGGATCAAGCGGCGCAGGAGTCGGTGCAAGTGCCATGGAAGTTTCGGTGGAAGCCGGACGGGAGAGACTTGCCGACATGATGAGAGCCGTTGATCAACCTACACGTAGCGAAGCATAGAAGTGCTTCACGAAGATGGGACTCAGTCTTTGCAAAAAGATCGAGAAGGGGTATTTTGGTAATTTCACTTAAATACTGCCTTGGTGACTTTTGGCTAAACCGCGGCGCAAAATGACGCAAGGAGAAGTAGTTTAGGTCAAGTGAAGTTGAAGACGACGCTTTGAAATACGCGCGTATGTGAAACCCATTTGTGTGTGGGCTTAACGGGTGCCCAATAGAGAAACTCTTCTAGAAGGATTAGCCCCCACTATAAATAGAGGAAGGAGGTGGCTGCACCCCCTCAACCCTTTTGTCATTTCTAAACCCTAGTTTTGGTGTTAGGGGCTTAGAGAGAAAAGTAGAGGTTTAGGGTTCTAGAGAGTTTTGGATTGATTGTGTGCTCATGGATTGAGCTCTTGCCCTTCTGGATGGAGTGGCTGTAAACTCTCAACAATCTCAAATCAATCTATGCATGATTCCTCAAAGATGAGTCTCTTTGTGTTCTTACTCTCTATTTCGTGATTTTGAGGCTTTCTTTCATCCTTTGATTTTCTGTTGGTTTCTTGCCCCTATCTAGCTTGTTATGACATATGGGAATACATCTAGGATCATCTTCATCATCAATCACCCACGAGCAAGTGTTTAGATCAAGTTTTCGTTTTTGCTCAGTTTTGAAGCATCCTTCACTCAAATGGAAAAATATCGGAACTTTAACATGGATCTACACGATCCTTGATTGGAATAGGTTCCTGACATCCTTAGGAAGGTATGTCTCAAGTTTAGTCAAGTTTAGAGTCGTAGATCAAAAGATAGACCGATTTGTGTTTTGGTTTTGATGATTTCACTTTCATCATTGTCTTTGTCGATCAGAAAATTTGAGAGGTCGTAGCTAGGCCAAAAATTCGACCCGCCAATTTGAGAGGTCTGACCGTCCAACTATATTGGTTTCTAGTTTTTGGTGATTTTGGTCTTCTCTCTTCGGGGTTTTGTTTGGGTTCAATACAAGTCTTCCACTGTGCTTGTATATTGATCTTCATAGCTTCCATACCTATTGGAGTGAAATTAGTATTGAATCGAATTTAGAAGAAAAAATTATCATGCTCCTATTCACCCCTCCCCCCCCCTCTAGTCACCATTACGATCTGCACAATCACTTTCACATTCTTGGTTTATTAGGATTTGATTACGGTAAGCTAGTCTTATAATCAGTCTACTGGTACATTATTTCAGACATCATGTAATAAATTTGGCCTTTAAACCAGACCCGTCAAATGTCTCTGAAGAATACTTTGGTACCTGCCATATCATCATAGGAATTCATTTTAAATTCGTAGAAAAGATTATGCCAATTATTTTGATCAATATTGTAAAGATATAGAACAGAAGCCAGCCTCTTTAAACTGAATTGCATATTCTGGTACTGCCGCTACGGAGAGAGCCTTTTTTTTTTGTAAACCAAATAATTGTGTTGCAAAATTTGCATTGGTAAAATGTACGATTAGTAGGCTAGTAGTTTTCTGTTTTTGCTCCAACACATCAAATTATTGTACCCCGTTATTTTGGCTATGTACAAGTTAATGTTTTAAAATTTTGAATTAGTTGGCTTTTATAATTCCATTCGAGATAGGATTGCTCTTATAGTATCAAAATTCACATCGGACTCATATTTTTGTCTATCTGCTTGCTAGCTACATCGTCATACAAATTATCCCTTTGCAGTTAGCTTTTCGATAGCAGTTGTTTATGCACTAAACATACCTGCACGTACAATTTGCTTCCACGTTCCTCTGTAGATTCACCATGTGCCTCACGTTTGGTCTCCAGCGTATCCTTGGCGCGCACCGGGCTCTAGTTAGGAATTAATCAGGTTCACTGCGCTGTTCAGTGGGGACGAGAATAATAAGAGGACGGTAGCTAGCTAGTGCCCCATTGCTGGGTCCCAAGAGAGATCTCCATCCAACACAGAGTCTCTGGAAACAGTGGCGATGATCACCAAGAAAACTAGTATCTGCTGCTGGTGTACCATGGTTCATGAGAGAGGAAGTGCTCACTTTCTCACTCGTAAATCAATTGTCGGAGGGCTGCATCATGAAGCAGCCACATTGCTCTCAGGACACAAAAACTTTGTTTTTGTGTGTGCGCGCCAAAGTAAAGGAGAAAGTGACCAATTTACCTCACTGACTATCGCCAAATTCTTTCGGTTTTCTCTCGCGTTCGATCTACAGTCGCGGCCGTCTCTCTCAATGGTAGGGATGTATGTCATTTTAGATTCACCTTTTCAGCATAAATTCCTCTTTTCCCCCCAATGACTTGAACACTATGTTCAGGTTTAGATTTGGTTCTTTGAAAATCTGAAGTGTATGTGTATAGGTGAAGTTGATGTATGCACTTTTCTCACTTGATCTGGGTTGTCTATTTTCTAGCAAGCAACCAATGATCTAAGAGGAAGAACCTTTTCAAACTTTTCAATGTGTTCTCAAAAGGGTGCACTAAGGGCGCATGCCAAGCCTGCACCAGAGAAGAATAATGAATATGAGGGGAACTAAAGTTGCTCAGTTGAAAAGAAACAAAAGGGCACTATGAAAACTTGCTTTAGATCTTACCCATTTGACCTAAGCAACACTTTAAAGATTTCCATTCCAATTCACCCTTGTTTAATAAATGTACGTCTACTCATCTCACTCATCTTAACTTTCGGCAAGTGCAAATCTTTACATTCATCCATCCGTCAAAATCGCACAAATAGTAGAGATGTAAACATTGTCTCTTCCATCTTGTACTAGGTATAAAATCCATGTAAATAAAATAAATGGAGGGTCTCCTTTTAAAATGTTGCTTGCAAATCACACTATATCTTGTGGCTTTACAGAAAAGAAATGCCACAGTGGATTTGGAGGTGGGATAAAGGCACTACCAACTCAGAAAGGATGACATAGGAAAGGTTCTTCCCCAGATTACACCAAGATTGGTGATATGGATTCTCCAATTAAAAAGTCATTTAAAAAAAAAAGATACCACAATTCATAATTAGCTGGACAACAATTACTTTTCCTTGTTTTAGGTCAGAGAATAATTATTTTTCCGATTGAATGTTCAGTGTTCAACCCCTAAGTTGAGGTTGTAGGTTTCCTTTCTTCTTATTATGAAATGCAGGCTCCAGCAGAAATATTTAAATAAAATTGGAGTAGTATTCTTCAACAGTTTTGTTTCCTTTTAAGTGGGATCCTTACATGATTTTCAGAATTTTCATGAAAAGTTAAGTACCGATTCACATAGGTTCCGCAAACATAATGGCATTAAAAGAACGGGAAAGTGGACATATCTTAACTAATAAAAGAATAAGTCTACTCCCGCGCAGTGGGAGAATCACCCCACCCCTATGTACATAAAAAAAAACCAACGAAACTAAGGGTGGAAAAAAGCTCAAAACTCGCGGGCCAGCTCAGCTCGTTAAGGGCTCGACTCGAACTCGGTCCCTTAACGAGCCGAGCCGGCAATTTAGCTCGTTTTCTTAACGAGCCGAGTTCAAGCTAGCTCGCGAGTTGCTCGTTTAGCTCGTTAAAAAACCAGCACAATAGAGCAGTAGTACCAAGCCAGCCTAACCCAGCAACCCTTAGGCAATCCAGAGAGGCACAAGCCCCAAGCTATAATCTCTTGACTTTCTAAAAAATTTATTAGACGGATTTTCCTTTTTAGCGAGCCTAACGAGCTTATCGAGTCTAACGAGCCTAATGAGCTTCAAACTGTGATCTCTTGACTTTCTTAACGAGTCTAACGAGCCGAGTTCGAGCTTTTTAATGAGCCGAGCTGAGCCTGATATTTTGCTCGTTAGCTTAACGAGCTGAGCTCGTTTTCTTAACGAGCCCGAGCTGGCTCGTTATCCACCCCTAAACGAAACCCTCGCGCGCACTAGGACCACCGTGTCAGCCACGACAGGTCCCTAATGTTGTTGATCCTTGCATCTGCGCCATCACCACCCCGCTTTTCTTTCCCCTCGCTCCGCCTTGCACCCATGTTAGCGTTGCCGCCCTTGATTCGTACGCCTTCAACCTCGCTATCGCCGCCAGTAACCATCTCTCCCCCCTCTCGCATTCTGAGCCTCCTCACGCCACATTCCCGTCTCCTCTCTTGTCCTAGGCTCGCGCCGCTCCACCCCCCCCCCCCCCATCCCCATCTCCTCTCTCACCCTCCCATCTCGTGGAAAGTTTGTATTTCAGTAAACGCGTCAGGCACTTTGCTAGTATCAATAATTATTCATTTTTTGACATTTTTTTTCATTTAGCTGACATTTTTTTTCCCATAAACCAAAGAATATTAATCCCACAAACTATAGAATGGTTTGTTTTGGAATTTTGGAATAACATTTAGGCAGAAAATAGATATGTGAAAGGTAAAGATTAATGCACAACCTAAACAGGGTACAAATGTTGCATTCGGAAATCCAGAGGAAAAAACGGATCCCATAAACCAAAGAATATTAATCCCACAAACTATAGAATGGTTTGTTTTTGGAATTTTGGGAATAACAACATTGATCCTTCCTACAAAACTTAAGAGGGAAGGGGCTTAATTAACTATTTTATCCCAAAGAAAGAGGCTTAGCGTAAATGAAGAAGACAAAACAGGTAGCAAGCCAAGCTTCAACTATGGTCTGTTTAGCCGATCTTCAACTCCAACTCGAGGGCTTCTTGAAGCTTGAAGCTATGCTGTATAGGTTATAGCTTCTTGATCTTTGTTACAAAGCTAAGGTGTTTCCTTCGGTCTCAAAAGAGTGACGTTTTGAGATGTGTGCAATAAAACTCTGTAAACTTTGGCTATCGATATTTCTATGAATATTTAGATTATAGAACATATGTAAATGATATGCGTAGATTTGTCTCGAAAAGTATTTTTCATAATATTATAATCATATTTGGTTTTATAAATATATTACAGTAGAAATCAGTGGTCAGAATTTCGTTTTGAAGACCATGTCTATATCCAAAATGTCACTCTTTTGTGACTGTTTTGTACTAAAAGCTCCAATAAAGCTAACAAAAAAGGGATTCCCATGCTTATAAGAAGAAGCGTCGTGTAAGCTGGCTTATTTTAAAAAAGTTAAGCTTGGCCAAATTGACTTAAATTTTCTCGCACGCTACTCCCTTCAGTCAGAGATAAGTATCATTTTGGAGATTGACCCGTTCTCCAAAACATAACTTTTTTGACTACTAATTTCTATTATAATATATTTTGTAAAACATAATAAATCATAATATTATTAATGGGACTCCCGAAACATATCTACGGTACCATTTCCTTATCACCGATCTAAATATCTGTTAAGATATTGCTAGTTAAAACTAAAACAATTGGACTTGACGCGTTCTAGGTCAACACTTATTTTTAACTAGAGAGAGTAGGTAGCGCTAAGCAAGACAAACATATTACTCGGCAAATTATAGTGTCTTAGAGCACGCAGTCTGGTGTCCATGTAGAATCAGAGAGCAGATCAAAGAGAGAGGACGTACTGAAGGAAGAGAGCAAGATCCAAGATCCAAATCCTTGAAAAGTGAATCGTCTGCACTGGCCACTGGGTGGGGGTGGGGGTGGGGGCGCTATCAAGAGGATCGAATAGATCCCGCACAGCATCTCCCGTTCCCATCGTTGCCTATCAAACAGTGAACGGCTAGCGCTGCCTACTGATGTCGTGCAGCTGCACTCTCGTCGCATCGCCTGTGGGCCGTGGCCACCAACAATCTAAGCTCCTTTTCGTGTTTAATCGGCTTGGAATGGTGACCATGATCTTGTTATTCTATCCCAGATCTCCAAAATACCCGTGAAAGAAATTCGGTGTGGATGGTTTGCTGCCACGTTCTACCGCAAAATGTCTGGTGTTATTGGTAGGATTTGCCGATTTGGATGGAGGAAAAGAGAGGCAACAGCTAGCCGAATTAATAATTCAGATAGGTTCCGATGATCTTCATCATATCTCCGGAATTCCCAAATCCCCACAAAATCTTTTGCTTTCTGCATCGATCAGCGGATCCGCTGGACACATGGGCGCGCCCGGCGAGAACGAGAACGACCGGCGCTGGCGCTGGCGCCTGTGACACTGACACGTACGGGGGCGGTTGCCGCGTCCACGTCGCCGGAGATATGCTTCTGGGAGCGCGCACAGTGGCGAGGATACGGATGTGCGCGCTCTAGCCTACGTCTGCCTCTCGGCTCCCAGGTAACATCACGGATTCTCTGCCTCTTCTCCTCCTCCTCCATCTTCTTTCTTTTCAGATGTCGTGTGGTCCTTTCTCTGCGATCTCATCCCGCGCTGCTGCCTAAACCCCGATGGCGAGCAGCGAGAGAGATCCCGAGAGGAAATTCGTCGACTTTTCCTTCCATCGGTGATGCTTTCACGGCGCTCTTTTCCTGGATCCTGCGTTCTCCTTTGCAGACACAATGTGACGTTGAGGATTTTGGCGTCCTGAGGATTGAACGCTCTGTTTGGTTTGTCGGTTGGTGCTTAAGCACGATGAGGCTTGATCGCTTCTTCGTCCACGACGGCGGATGTGAGATTGACAAGTTGGCCGACGTGCGTAATTTTTTGTTATCAAATGTAACAATAAGAAGCCACAAACCAGCCTAACAGGTCTAAATGTAATTGTATACTGTGGCAACGAACCAAACACAGATCTGCACCAGACATGATCATAGCATAACAGGTTTAAATGTAATGTATACTATGGCAACGAACCAAACACAGATTCCCACGCTATGTACAGTGAAGTGACGAAGGGAGGGGAAGGAAGCCGAAGAAGCCTATGATCGGCATGATTCTGCTGTAGAATTGGAGGGACCATGCGATTTGATGAAGGTGCCTGCCCTGACACGTTGCTTTACACGACGATTGCATGCATCCCCTCTCTTCAATTTCACCGGATCAATCGATCGCGCTGTCCTGTACATAGTCCATATCTACGAAAGATCCTGCCAGCACTTCAACGCTGGGCCAGACAATCTACGAGAGCAGCAGCGTTCAGAGGCTTTCAACGCAAAAGGAGGCAAGCTGGTAGGTCATGCTCTCTTCTATGCAGTTGCAGTGCTCTCCTCACCTCCGAGTGCGAACACTTTTTTGTATGGGAAATTTGTTTCCATCTTTTTTTATGTCCACTAATTGACCTGCATAATTAAGTGGAGGAACATATTAACAAAAGAAGAAGAAAAAAACTTGTCAAGTTTTGTAAAGAAAATTTCTTCACTAGAATGCATGTGTATAGTTCAGAATCAGAGGTCAATACTTCCGTTCCAAAATCTTAATTGGTTGAGAATACCACAGCCTCCAAAGAAGAAATAATCTTATGCACTTGTTGAAAAATGCCAGGATCAGTTAGGTATTAGTAACATTTAGCTGATGAAAAAAGGATGCAATCGTGCAAAAGGTGCATGACAATTAACAATGTTACTACCACAGAACAATTTCTTTTTCAAACAAAAAAAGACAAGGATGAAGGTATTGCCTGCCTTGCTTGAATGGGAAGCAATGCTGCCTGCTTCCAACATGATCATATCACATGGCAGCAATCTTTGGCCTCTCTTGAGCATGATGCCCTAGTTCCGTCTGGTTCCATGACTTTCCAGTTTTCACCCTATGCAACAATGCCATTTGCTGCAGCAAACTCAGGACAGAAAAATAAAACAAACACAACTATAACCAATCCAAAAGCTTCTGCAAACACAAAATGATGATATAAAATTTTGCACAGGAGGATATGAGCTTGTGCGGAAGTGTTGTTCTTGGCACGCATGCCACACCAAAAAGATTTTTTTTTTGTCCCCGAAAGTTTCTTTGGGCAGTGAGAAATGTAGTATAAGCAAAGATCACATGCTGGAATCTGCAGGGGCAGCATCATTGCACTGTGACTATCACTGTTGGTTGCTGGATTGGCAGGTGACAGTGTCACTGTAGAAGCATCCCTAAGCATTTGTTTGCATGCTCAAGGGCAGCGGCATGTGGACTGCAACTGGAGACATCCTTGCTGTAAAGAAAGTTAGGCATCATTTGTTTTCATTCCATTCAAGGCTTGGTGCATGAACGTTGCATATTCTTTTGTTCAGACATCACACATCAACATGTTAATACATCTTGACAGATGGCAGTATGGCACTTGGGTCCTGATGGAAGGCTAGTTAGTACTCACAACAAAGCAATTATACAACAATGTGCTTTCAATGAGAATGCCAAGCCAAGAAGATACTTACAATGAGAATGAGAAATTGGTAAGCATAACCTAAACAACATTTTGATCTGATTTCACTATAAATATACCCTCAGCATTTCAATTCTCGAACATACTTTACAACTACTTTACAATGCATGCTTATTTTCCAAATTCCAGAGTTTGGAATGCTTACTCTACAGTTTGCAGAGCACTTCCTGTCAGACTCACAGTAGGCAACTGAGCCAAATACACTGCCAGATTATTATTGCATAAGAGCATGTGCTGCAAAATCCATACAATCGAAGTACAGAAGATGAGCTCTCTCCAACAAATATGTAAATACACTTTCGTACTTTACATACCGCAAACACTCCTATAATTTATATAGACGAGAAACAGCAAAAACCTTTCACAGTCAACCTCCCATTGAGGCTGAATGGAACTTGTGAGGATTGAGACTCGGAAACAGCCCGTGAATATGTTCTGGTACAAAATCATGCCTTGTGAGAATTCCAACAATGGGAGGCCTCTGCATTCAACAGGAAAGAAAAAGATCCATTGTCACCATTTTTCCAAATTAATTAAGGGAAATACAGAAATGAATTATGCATATCAGTTATTGTTGCAAGGACAATGGCACGGTTAATCTGGAATCAGATTAGGATGCTTTACAAGACACATTATATGTATTTTTTTAAAAAAAAGTATGTTCGGTGTAGCTGCTTGAGCCTCCATTTGATGGAAGAATAAATACCTCCATTAAGAATTTCACTGCCATCTACTTCAGAATCCAGATCATGTACACAGTACACAAATTAGTTACTCCAAGCAGAGAAATGAACTAACTACTAAGCAAGATTAAACATTTGAAGCACCGATTAGTGTGTTTGATTCATCGTGTTAATTCTACTGTATGACTAAGAGAGTGAGAGAATCCATCTATAGAAGAAAAAAAGTGAGAGAGCCCTTACGTCTGGAGTCTTTGGCACAACCAAAAGATGCCTCAAACCTAGTGCCCGGAATAGGATTGCAGCTTTTGCTAGTGACATTGTCTCAACCACTGTATAAGGTGAGGTGTTTGTAATCGGATGGAGATCCACATACATTTCCATCTCCTCATCAGAGAAATTCAGGTCCTCAATTTTCAAACCTTTCCCTGACCCTGGCTTGGCAAAGTCAAAGGCACCAAATCTTTGCAGAACAAAGCTACCGCTGGTTTTCACCCGCTCCTTCATGAACATCTTGCCTTTCAGCAAAACCAATAGGTGAGACCTAATCACAAGCCCGACCAATTCAGGCACTTCTGTTAGAGGTGGCTCATCAACCACAGGAAATCCATTGTGGCCCGTGATCCTTAACGCATGAACAATGTCCCCCACCTTCTCGACACCTGAAAAGGTTATTAGTGGGCCAGACACAACATCACCAGCAACCAAGTGCCTCATGTATGGTTCAGCATGAGCCTCCATGTATGGCAAGCCTTTCATTACCACTATCTGATCATAAACCCCTTTGTTAAAGTTATCTGCTATAGTCTTGGATATGAGAAGAACAAGCATGACCAAAGGGAGCATAAGCAGATCATTAGTGAGCTCTAGAAGGATCACACAGACTGACACAGTCATTCTCATTGTTCCACCGAGAAAAGATGCTGCACCAAGAAGAGCAAAAAGGCCAGGATCAAGGTCGGATATGGATCCAAGAAGTGTTCCCACTATGCGCCCATATGTCGCTCCAGCAAGAATAACAGGGATAAAGAGACCAGATGGCACGGCAATGCCGTAAGTGACAAGCCCAAGGCAGTAAACAGCAGTGAAGAAGATGAAAAGAGTGGACATGTGGAACTCAGTTGCTGTTCCATTGCTGAAGAGATTGCGGATGGCATCATCATTTGTGTTGAAGAGTAGTGATGCAAGATCATTGTAATGCCCTGGTGGGCATTGAAAGTTCTTAAAGTTGCCAGAGCGACCAATGGTGGGACATTGCTCCACAGCATCCACAGGGCATGGAGTGCACGCAGCAAGCCAAGGGAGGCCATAGGAGCACATTGATGTGATAACTGATATTGTTACAGTGAGAAGGATCTTGAATGGAGCACCTCTCCTGAAGACAGATAAAACAATGCAGATGAGACCAAATCTTAAAATAAGCATAGCGAACAAAAAAGTTAAGCAAACCCGTCGATTACAATTAGTACTAAGTACTCACTCATTGATGATACTGTAAATACGGAGAATCTTATCCAGGAGAAAGTTGAAGAGGCCTCCAAAGATGCCACCGATAATTCCAAGGACAATTATTGCAATTAGATCTGGAGTACTGTAGGTTGCAACAGTTGAACTGAGATCAAACATAATTAATCCACCTTGCCCAAAGAGACCACATTTTCCACTGCGACAGAACTCAGTCAGAGCCCTCAACACCACAGCAACAACAGCAGTTGTAAAGAATGTTCTCCACAAAAGAGAACTCCGCCACCTGTAAAATGAAGTTTAGAAAAACTAATTATCATTTATTATCAGTGGTAAAACTGAAATATTTGAAGTCAAATATGCAAGTTAACAATAGATAACTAAGGTACTATCAATTTCTGTTTGCATTTTTATCATTGGTCCAACCATTGTGAATCTGTAATCATATGCCCAATTGTTGAGTTTGAGTATGATACGAATTTCGTTTCCTACTCCAACTCATAGTTCTACTTCTATATGGCATCTTCTATATACCACTATAAATATATCACTGTAGTCCATACGAAATAGCAAGAGCTTCATTGTAAACATTGCTATGAATATTATATGTATATTGAAGAGGCCCAATGGGCAATATATATAGGGTGCATGCTATATACAGATAAGGCAATACAAAAGGCAGATAAGGAAATATAAAAGAGTCTCTATTCTAACATCCATCCTCAAATGCAAGGCGTATGCAATAGCGTTGCATTTGGAAATGGTTGACATTAAAATATGAAAAATCCGAAGTCCGAGTCTAATAATGTCATCGTAGCATGCAGCTTTTGGAAAATATGTCGAGTATCAAAAGATCTTCTCCCATCGGGGTCGTGTGATAACCCATAAAGCACAAGGTGCAGGGGCTGAGAAAATAGACCGTGACAATACGACGAAGAAGGTGATAAAACCGACATGAATAGAGAGGGCTATCAAATCAAGTCGAATAAGAATAGGTGGAAGCATGACAGCGCAGATCGAAGCCCAAGATGACAATGGCCAGGAAGAAGCGCCAAGGCATAGTTAAAGCTTCAGGCGCAAAGCTAAGAAAGTAGCGGCATCATAACGACTTCTACGATCTGCACACGGCTCAGAAAGAAGAGCGGGAGCGGCGGCTGCTGCCATGCATAAGGCAATTCCTATGCTTCTATGACTGACAATAAAATTTGTAGACTCGCGTAGCTTAGACGAACTCAAAGATTGAGTGGTACGGATTTGGATGGACGCAACGGAAGAAAAAAGACACAAAGAATAGCTAGCAGTAGCAGCAAGAATAGCTAGCAGTAGTAAAAGACTCGCACTATCCTGTAGTCCCCGATAGCAAGCACAGCCGAGCCATCCCAAATCCCAATAGCCATCCTCGAGATGTAGAGCACCAGCCGAGCCAAGCACACAAAGTATAGCAACCAAAGAATCCACTCGGAATCAACTCCACGTAGCCAATCTTGCAATCCCAATCAGCATCTCCTCTTCTCTCCTTCCAAAGCAGAAGCCAGCTCAAGACCATGAAGAAGACATCCCGGCAGGTCATCGAGAAGACCCTGAACTTCCACATCAACAAGAAGGTGCTCGAGGGGATCCGCGTCGACAAGGAGACCATCGAGATGCTCGCCGCCCTGGGCATGTCCGACCTCCCGGGCGTCGAGCGCTAGGCTGACGTTGTCTTGACCGGATCCGGGCGAGTAGCGCTGAATCCAACCGGGCAGCACCGGAGCAGAGGCGGTGCGGGCGACAAGAAGAGCGCCCGAGAGGACGACGGAGCGCCACAGCCAACGGACGACATCGCCGAGCACGTCGCGCGGGAGGACGGACCAGGAGACCACGACGAGCAAGGGCGCAGGCCGCAACTCCGGCTCCGATGGCTCGGATCCAAGGCCGGCAGCGGCGGATTCGGTGGGGGAGCTCGAGGATGGCTCGGATCCAAGAAGATCGGATCTGGAAGCGACGACGGCCGGAAGACGAAGCGGTGCTAGTGGTAGAAGGCGTCGGGTGGCCCGAAGATCGGATCTAGAGGCGATTTAATGGGAGACAGCGGTGCTAGTGGTAGAAGGCGCGGGTGGTCTCGAAAGCGGCAAGACGAGGAAGACCCGAAAAGCGATTTACGAAAGGCCACCCCTGAGAGCAAAGATCGGTCCTCCCGGGGGCAGCTGCAGCGGAGAACGAGCGGAGGCTAGGAGGCGGCGCAGGTAAGAAACGCTGACACTAACTTTGGCTCTGATACCATGTTATGAATATTATATGTATATTGAAGAGGCCCAATGGACAATATATATATGGTGTACAAGGGTGCATGCCATATACAGATAAGGCAATACAAAAGGCAGATAAGAAAATATAAAAGAGTACCTATTCTAACAAACATTTCCTCATATAGTGATATTGTCTTCGTGCGTCCGTGATTTTTCCCGAAAGGATTTTTCACGTAAAATTCGTATCTCTCGTTCCTATTATTCTGTGCATTGTTTGCAACAAGTGGTATCAGACCGCAGGGGGTCCCATTGTAAAAAATATATGACGGTTCAACGACTAGGGACTTGAGTCTCTACCGACGTTGTCGAATCCGAAGCGTATTCACGTCGTGAGGTAGCGAACTCGAGGAGCGACAGGACACCAAGAGCAGTGAAGCAGCCTTCGTTCTGCAGCAACAAAATCCAAGGAGCAGTAACACCAAATCCCGAGCCGAGCCGTGCATCCGCAGGAAACAAGGAGAAGCAGTTGATTATTCAATCCATCTCTCTCCGATTAAGCTATTTTTGCTAGGTGCACTAGCAAGCGTACCAGGACTTTCTGAATTGATTTGCTATGTCCACAGGAAGGCTACCAGGACTTTGCACTATCTTGCTACGTACACACGAAATTGCACCAGCAGATTCAAGATTTCTTCCGTGTGGCGACTCTAAAGAATGATCTTCCGTTGCTAGATCTAGACACGAGATTTTCTCCATGGCAAGTCAAGATACGAGCTGATCTTGCACAGCTCGATTTAGATGACGCTTTATTGAGGATCGACAAAATGCCCGCTACATGGTCTCTTGAGGAGAAGCAAAGAAAATATCGTAAGAACTTATCTCAGATTCATCTTTATCTATCAAATAATATTATGCAGGAGGTTTTGAAGGAAAAGACCGCCGCCACATTATGGTTGAAACTGAAGCAGATTTGCATGACCAAAGATCTTACCAATAATATGCATTTGAAGCAGAAGCTTTATTTGCACAAGATGACGGAAGACGGGTCATTATTGAACCACCTGAGAGCGTTCAAAGAAATAGTCTCGGATCTCGAGTCTATGGATGATGAAGATTTGAGTCTTATTCTTTTATGCTCGCTGCCTAGTTCATACTCTATGTTCAAATATACTATTATATATAGTCAAGGTACTCTTACTTAGTACTCTTGATACTAAAGGGTACAAGTATTCAAGTAGAGGTGCAGTTCTAAAAATCTCCAAAGGATCTCTTGTTGTGATGAAAGGTGATATGAAGCTAAGCCAAGTGGTTCTGTGTTGATGAGTGATAATTCACCATGCAAGAATACAAGCATTGGTTTTATCCAAATCAAGATATTTGATGGTACCATCAGAACTTTGTCGGATGTTCGACACATTCTGGGTTTAAAGAGATTTTATCTCACTGAGTACTCTTGATGCTAAAGGGTACAAATATTCAGGTAGAGGTGCAGTTCTGAAGATCTCCAAAGGATCTCTTGTTGTGATTAAAGGTGATATGAAAGCTGTCAACTTATATCATTTGCAAGGTACTACAATTTCAGGTAATGTTGATGTTGGCTCAAATAAATCATTTGATTTTAAATACCAGGTAATGTATATGTGCCTGGGGTATATTGGTGAAATTGACATGATAGAGTTATACAAGTTGAAGTTTTGTGAACATTGTGTCTTCAGCAAGCAAAAGAGGATGAAGTTCAGCCATGCTTATTAAGGCATCCCAAAGGCGTTGCTTAGGCGTTGCCTAAGTGGTAAGGCGCCGCCGAGGGGTCAAGGAGTCGCCCCACCTTGTTGCGCATGTGTATGGCGTCCGCCTCAGGTGAAAGGCATCACTAAGGCGTCGCTCAGGCGGAGAAAGGCGTCAGGAAGGCCTGAGGCGACGCCTTGGACTGCTGGCTAAAGCGCGAGGAGCTCGTGTTGGCCTAACCCGACCCGAGCCCGCGAGAGAAAAAGGGAAAGAGGAGAGGGCGAAGACCTAAGAACCGAAGACTATAGCATCCCAATATTCAGTGCTTTTTGAAAATTTGCAAAACAAAAATAACCATTTGGTTTTGTTGAATTGCTAAAGCTTAACTTTGAAATCTTTGAAACCGAAAGCAATTTAATATGAATTAATCGAACTTCAACTAATTCAAAATTTTGGTTTATTCTGAGTTTATTGGATTTCTCTGGTATTTAAAATCCTTCTTCTCTGTTGTTTCAATTTCCCCTCGGCCCATCTCTCTCTCCCCGCGCGCCAACCCGCACCACCCTCTCGGTTTCGACCACGCCGAGTAGTCGAATCCTTCTTTCGACCACGCCGAGTAATCGAATCCTTCTTTCGACCACCCTCGCCTCGGCGCGTGTTTCCGCCCTCTTTTTCCTCAGCGACGTGTGCATTAAATACCGTCGTCTCTGCCGCGACGTGCGCATTAAATATCGTTGTCTCCGCCGCACCGCCGCGAATTCCGCCGCTCCATCTTGTCGCCCGGTCCCCCTCCTTCCGCTATAAACGGAGCATCGGGGAGCCCTTTTACCATCCTTTTGTTTTCCCCTCAACTCTCTCTCTCTCTCTCTCTCTCTCTCTCTCCTCGTTCCGCCGTGCTTTAGGTTTCGCCACCGCTGTCCAGAGCTTGCGCCACCGCCTCTAGTCCTGTCGTCAAAACCTCTTCGTCGACGTTGTCTTCACCTCCGACTTCGCAAGACCGCGTTCTACCCGAGACTCCCCTTGTCTTCGCCGGGAGTTCACCATAGCCCCTGAAAGCCCACCTGAGGTCACTGCCGCCTTCACCCGCTGCCGTCGCCACTCCGCCGTTTGCCGTCCACCGACCTCCTTCGTCCTGTCGGTCTTGGTGAGCTCCCCGTGCCCTGTTCTCCCTCATCCTCCTTCCGACTAGTCGAACCTCTTTCGACCAGGTAGTCCAGACCTCCTTCCGACCAGTCGAACCTCTTTCGACCAGGTAGTTCAAACCTTCTTCTGACCATGTGATTTCAAACTTCCGAGAGCCTGTTCTCCTTCGTTCGAGCTTCGATTCGAGAGATTCTAAATTCTAAATTCATCTAAAATCAGGATCTAGCTTTCTATACTAAAATTATTTAGTTTGGAGTTCATTTGTATTCTCATTTGAATTTATTTGAATTTGCTTCGTTTTCACATGTAGATTTCGACGACTCCGGGGAAACTGATCTTTTCAAAGAAGTAGATCATCAAACTTTTGAGCGAGGCAAGTTACATCCTTTGATCATATTTGAGCCCAGTATTTAAAATTATTTAAATTCTATTTTATACTATTACTGCATGCTTATTTATATTCCAGTAATTTAAATTACTAGTTAATCCCGTTACCACTGTACAGCCTATGTTGAAATTGAAGTTGTCATTTCCTTGTCACCTTAGTGGAAAATCTGGTCGATACACTGGTATGACTAGAACATGTTGGAAAATTATACTTAA
This sequence comes from Phyllostachys edulis, assembly GCA_036346405.1. Taxonomy (NCBI): domain Eukaryota; kingdom Viridiplantae; phylum Streptophyta; class Magnoliopsida; order Poales; family Poaceae; genus Phyllostachys; species Phyllostachys edulis. Next base: position 64,071,174 of record CM070548.1, read on the forward strand.
TCAAAACTTAGACCAAAAATCTTGATTTGGGAAACTTTAGCCAAAAGTTCAACTATGATTTGAAAATGATTATATGGTATTGTCTTTACCATAGAAATTTATAAAATGATTTGGCTTGCTAAACAAAATGAAAATTGGTTTAGACTTGAGCGAAATGGATGTTTGGATGGGTGCATGTTTATGCACGGGATCGATTCATTTCTATGATCGAGGCTCAGGGTTTTATTGGAAGTCGTCCTAGTCAGTTGAGGACCGGTCTTCGTGCCGCATCTTGCTAAGCCCTATTGTACTACCACATGTCCTGTGTGGGCGGGACCTAGCTAACTAATTTGCAACATTTCACTGTGGTCGTGCCATCTGGTTGCGTGCGTGTCTTTTACGACCTACTCTTATGTATTCCCACCTGGCGCAAGACGGGGCTTAAATCCGACGGATGGTTCAATGCAAAGGAGGTGAAACCTTAGCGAGGTGGGACTACGGTGGGATAGTGCTTCGTAAAGACCTCGACACGTCATGCTTATTAGTGTCGCTTAGGCGATAAAGCGCGCGTCCGACGCCGTCAAAGCGCGCCCGCCTTTGCGTCGCCGCTTTGCGCCTTCTTGCCTTGTTGCTCTCCCCGCGTTCTCGTCGCCGTCGCGTCACCCTTGCCGCCTCCTCCCCATCGCCGTCACGCAGCCTCGGCGCCCCTCCCGACGCCGAGGAGGAGGCGGCATGGCAAAGGCGCGGAGGAGTGAGGAGGGAGAGCCGGCGAGAAAGAGGGAGGAGGAGTTTGAGGCGGGCGGAGGCGGCGTGGGTTCTACGCGCTCAAGCGTCTTCGAGCACACGCCATGGCCATTGGATGGTGGAAGCGTGAGAATCCTAATTCATCCCGTCGCGTTATATTTATGTTTGTTAAATGGGTCGACCCATCATCAGTGATGGATTAGGAATTAGCAAAGGCAGAAGGGCGGCAAGGGGACTAGCAAGAGTAGTGGTGGCAATTAGGAATTAATGTAATTAGCATTTAGCAATTACTCAATTAGGCAATTAAACTGATGCTTGTAAGGCGTCGCCTCGCCTTACGTCTTACCGCTTAAAAGGTGTGAGGGGGGTGGGTCGCCTCATCTCGCCTTACCGCCTTAATAACCATGTGACACGTGCTCTAGACTGCTTGTCTAAAGTAGTGAACAGTGGTATCGACGGATGCTAAACAAATTAAAGAAGTCATGTCATGTGGGTAAAGCTGTACAACCTCTGCAGAGTAAAACTATTCGAATAGCCATGTCCACGGTCATGGACATGCTCAGTAAAGCCACTCAAATTTAGAATTTTGTTTTGATCTCAAAAGACTTTATCAATTGTTTTTAGATAGTCTTATCCAACTGGGAAATTGAGTGGTTTGCCTTGTGATAGGAAGGTATCTTTCACCACTCGTTGATAAATGTTATCTCATTATAAAACTTGAGATTTAGAAAATAAATTATAGTTATAAATAAAATAAACTGCTTTGGAACTTAGTATGAATATTTAAATGAAAATGTCGCTTCATGCAAATTGAGTCATATAAGCCCTTCCTTGATAAATCCTTGCATGCATTATTCTGTTAATTGGGTGTAACTTGCGGAGTACATTTATTTGTACTCATCTTGCTTAATAAATTGTTGATCAGGAGAAGAGTGCTACGAGGAGATCGAGACCTTGGACGACTAGACTGCGCCCCTAGACGATTGCCTGCGGCGAATCGTGTGGTCTACTTTACTGCTTGGCTTCCGCTGTATTTCGGTTATTGGTTTTATACCCCTTTTTGTAACAAACTTAAATTCTTTTGAGTGAATGGCGTTTTATGGTTATACTATCCACTTTTATTTGACTGTATACACAAACTGTTCCTAGACTAGTGTATGAGACACAGCGAATCAGGGATCCTTCGCTCCTAGGTTCGACGAAGACTCACCCTGAACCCTAGGAGGCAGCGGCGGCGACGCCTCCATCTCGACGTCGCCCTTGCCAGCCCATCCCCGTTGCCCTCTCCTCCCTGTCTCAGTGTCACCCTCTCCAGCCCATCCCCATCACTGTCAGCCTTCTCCTCCCACGCCACTCTTGTTGCTTCTCCCTCTCAGACCGCTGCCGCTCTTCCTTCTTGCTCGCTTCTTCCTTCTTGTCTCAGCCTCTTTCTTCCTGAATAGGAGACTAGAGGAGGAAGATACTGAAGAGCACAAGCGTAACTCTCATGGAGAGAGAGAAGCAACACCTGGGTTGATTCGTGGTGAGGGAGAAGAGAAAGAGGGTCACATGCTCTAGGAGGGCTGAGAGGATGAGAGCAATAAATAGGAGAGAGAGAGACTAATATAGTAATTTTTTAACAAAAGGTGGAGTTGCACACCACACCAGCTTTTCCTTTTTGTTTGCTGATTCACACCATCTAGGATCTTATGTGGTTGGCCTTTTATGAACCAGGTTTTGTAGAGATGGGAGATGGGATGATCCTTCAACTTGACCACGGTAGATTGGTTCATAGAAGTACATGTGCTGCTAAAATGCTTATTTTATTCGCTGCCTTAGCGCCTTAGGACGTGGGTAAGGCGTCGCCTCGCCTCGCACCTTACCGCTTAAAAGGTGTGAGGGGGGTGGGTTGCTCGCCTCGCCTTACCGCCTTAATAACCATGAGTTCAACACAACAATTTTTTTCTACAAAAGGCATATATATTGGATTATGTTCACTCTGATTTGTGAGGAGAATCTTGCGTTCCGTCCGTTGAAGGTGTTGGCTACATGTTGACCATTATTGATGATTATTCAAGAGTTTAACCATATTTCGTGAAGCACAAATCAGATGTGTTCAAGGCAATCAAGGAGTGGAAGATTATAATTGAAAGCAAACTGGCAAGCGTGTCAAGAAGTTATGTACTGATAATGGCTTAGAGTTCTGCTATGGAGGATTTGAAGCTTTATGCGGATTGGAGGGCAAAGTGGGACATTACACTATCCCAGATACTCCTCAGCAAAATGGTGTGGCTAAACGCATGAACAGAACCATTATGGAGAAGTTGCATTGCATGTTATCTAACTCTGGCTTATCTAGGAGTTATCGGGCTGAAGCCGCGTCTACTGCTTGTTATTTGATCAATCGGTCACCCAACCTGGTAATTGATAAGACTATAATTGAAGTATGGTCTGGTTCTCCAGCAGATTATTCAAATTTGAGAATATTTAGTTGTCCCGCTTATACTCATGTTAACAATGCTAAATTGGAGCCTAGAGCCACTAAATGCATTTTTTTTTTGTTATAAACCTAGTGTGAAAAGATATAAATTGCAGAACCCTGAAATTAGAAAGGTAGTTATTTGCAGAAGTGTTACTTTTGATGAATATGTTATGTTGCAAGATAAACCATCTATTGGTGTTCCCATTGAGAAGCTGCATAAATCAAGCGTGTAGGTGGAGCATGTTATCGATTCAGGATCTACCCCAGAAGCCGGAAAGGAAAACATACAGGATGTTCATGTTGTCTTTCAACCACCACAACATTCCATTGCAGCCGACAGAACTAAAAGAAATATTCAAGCTCCTAAGAAATTTATTGTAGAAACTGATATTATTGTTTATGCTTTGAATGTGGCAGAAGAAATTGAAAGTATTGTAGAACCTTCCACTTATTCAAAGGTTATCTTTTCTGGTGATTCAGAGAGATGGATGGTTGTTATGCATGATGAGATACAATCTCTTGAGAAGAATGACACTTGGGAGCTGATCAAATTGCCAATTGATAAAAAAGCTATTCGCTGCAAATAGATCTTCAAGAAGAAGGAAAACATTTTACCAACCGAAGAAATTAGATACATGGTAATGCTCGTTGCTAAAGGATACAACCAAATTCCAGGTATTGATTTCACATGGTTTTTCCTTATTTGTGAAGCATAGTTCCATTCATACTTTACTTAGCATAGTGGTTATGCATGATTATGAGCTTGAATAATTGGACGTGAAAATTATGTTCTTACGTAGAGAATTGGAGGAAGACATTTATATCGCGCAACCGGAAGGTTGTCTTTTCGGAAAAGGAGGATTATGCTTGCAAGTTGAAAAAATCTCTTTATGCTTTGAAACAATCACCCAAACAGTGGTACAAGAGATTTAACTCATTTATGATCTCTTAGTATTTCAAAAGATCTGATTATGATAGTTGTGTTTGTTTGAAAACTGTTAATAGCTCGGCTATTTATTTGCTCCTATATGTTGATGATATGCTAATAGCGGCAAAAGGCAAGGTAGAAAATTCAAAGTTAAAGGCACAATTGAGCAGCGAATTTTGAGATGAAGGATCTCGGTACAGCAAAGAAGATTCTTGGTATTACTAGAGATAGACGGTTTGAAAAATTATACCTAAGTTAGAAAGGGTATTTGATAAAATTCATCATTGTTTCAACATGCATAAGGACAAACCGGTGAATACTCTGTTAGCTGCGTATTTCAAACTTTTTTCAGCGTCATGTCCACAGTCAGATGATGAAATTGAGTACATGTCTAGAGTTCCATATGCCAGTGCAGTTGGTTCACTTATGTATTCCGTGGTATGTTCTCACCTCGATTTAGTTCAATCATTGAGTGTTGCTAGTAGATACATGACTAATCCTGGTAAAGAGCATTGAAAAGCAATTCAATGGATTTTCATATAAATCTAATGCTTGTTTATAGTTTGAGAAGACTAAAGATGGAATCATTGGTTACGTGGACTCGGATTTTGCTGGAGATTTGGATAAGAAAATATCTCTTACTGGTTATGTGTTCACTGCTGGAGGATGTGTTGTTAGTTGGAAAGCAGTCTGCAAGCTACTATTGCTTTATCCACTACAGAAGCCGAGTATATGACTATTTTTAAAGCTTACAAAGAAGTCGTTTGGCTAAGAGGTTTGTTTACTGAGCTTTGTGGAAGTACATCTTGCACTACAATATTCTGCGACAGCCAAAGCGTTATTTGTTTTACGAATGATCAAATGTTTCATGAGAGAACAAAGCACATTAACATCAAATATCATTACATTTGAGGTGTCATTGCTCAAGGTAACATTAAAGTCAGCAAGATAAGTACTCATGATAATATAGCTAATATGATGACAAAGTCAGTTCCTACCGCTAAATTTGAGCTTTGCTCAGACTTAGTATTATTCAGTAGTCCTATGGATGTTCGGCGTACAAGGTGTTCATGCTAATCTGTTTTGAGAAGATCACGTTTTGTTTTGGCTATAGGAGGAATTCGTCTCAAGGTGGAGATTGTTGAGTTTGATTGTGATACGAATTTCGTTTCCTACTCCAACTCATAGTTCTGCTCCTACACAGAGTCTTTCATGTATCACTATAAATATATCCTTGTAGTTCATAGGGAAGAGCAAGACCTTTATTGTAAACAACCCCTCACATAGTGATATTGCCTTTGTGTGCACATGGTTTTTCCTAAAATGGTTTTCCACGCAAAATTTGTGTCTTCCGTTCCTATTTTTCTATGCATTATATGCACCAAATCAATTATTCTTTTCAAACACTAAAACCCACAGTTTATTGGATAATGAAATATTCATCCTGGTAACTCATGGCCACTGCACTTGTGATTTTACACAAACCCAAGCATGACAAACAAGTCAAACAGAGAAAATACTTGCCCCAAAAGAGCAAATGATAACTTCTCAGGAAAGAGGTGGTACCATGATGCTGCTTCCTCAAGAGCAAACAGGACACCACCAACAGGTGCACGGAAGGCAGCTGCCACTCCAGCCGCAGCCCCACATGTAATTAAATCTCGCCTATCCCTGTCGTTCTTAAAATATCTTAGCCAATTGCATGTAAGATGGTATTTGCGTGATCCTCCCTGACCAAGCAAGTTGGCAATACATGCCCCTGTATGTACCATAGGACCTTCCTTTCCAAGTACAAATCCAGCTGAAACTCCAAGTATTGAACCAAAAATCTGCAAAGTAGTAGAACATTTCAAGAATAAGAGATTCTACAGCGATCTAGAACCAACAGTTAGCACTGGTAGAATGTGTTGTCATATGTCAATGCAGAATGATATGCCAAGTGCAAACAAGCGCATTGTACATTTGTACTGCCATATGTTAAATATACAAACAACCATATCCACTATAAGATTTTCAAACAGAACAATCTTTTAAATAATTTTCACAAAGGGCACTCTTTGGAAAGTACTAGGTTTCTATTTGCATTAAAAAAACTTAGGAACAAACCAGTTATTGTGATGCTACTTTCTGGCCCTTCGGTAGAAGTTGGTAAAATGCCACTGCAAAAGTTTGCAGTTTGCACTATAGTAAAACGCCACCAGATGTCTCATTGGCATTTGAGCCTTACTTTGTCATTACCACAGCTGATAAATTTTCCTAACAAAGAAAAGGTATTACAACTGCCCTGCACAGCAAACTTACTTGGCAGTTGGCAGTAAGTGAAGCTTTAAATTTCTTCAGATTTAACTTTAACTTGTTTGCAAGAGAAGCCCTTATTATTACTGAAAAAGTTTTAGGTTGAATCATGGTATGATGTGAACCACAACATGCAGTTAACCTTAGTAATTCTATGATCATACCCCACAAGCTAATCCAAAAAAATGCAGATATTGTAAAGAATACTCGAGAAGTAAGAAAGTAGCATACTTGATTATGAATCTGTTTGTAAATTAGACCTCACCTTCACAATGAGTGTACTAGGAGCCAATATAGAATACGCGTCAACTCCATTAAGATATGCTTTAACCTCAGGAATACCAGACCCAGCAGCAGCAGGTGCAATGTAAGCACAGATTGCTGCTGCTGCAGCTGCCAATACTAGATTGCAACCTCCATACACCAAAAATGCAGTAAAATACCTGCACTGGAAGCAGAACACTATTGATCACTTCAAATTACTTCACAGGTGTAGGTCAAAAAAATATTTAGGATTAGCGAATTCCAATGCTCCTCGGTACTCAAAGATCAAGAGCATTTCTAGTACATTGACTCACACTTGTAACAGCTCGCAACAAAGAAACTTAATGAGAACTTTCATGATTTTAGTGACATTTCCAAGCGTTATCAGAAGACCAAGGTGTAACAGTGCAATAAGTACCTTGTCAAAAAAAAATAGTGTAATAAGTAGCACACTCTACATCTATGACAAGTTATAAAATATAGACCATCAGCAGGAGCTGAAGCAAGTTATGACAAAACAGCAAAAGCAACAAACTGAAGCTTCTCCCCTAAAAAAACATTACCTTTGTTTCAGCATAAGATCACTCGTGAGCAGCAATTTGAGTCCAGCAATGTTTTCAACTGCAAGGTTATTGAAGAAGCCAACAAGTCCAGTCAGCAGGCCAATAAGAAGCACCAAAGTCCACTTCAGCACAATGTACTGAAATATCTGCTTCTTCTTTCTCGATCGCCAATCTTGCTTGAAAAGGGCATTCTCCACAACTCTGAAACATGCAACATATTCAACGATGTAACAAATAGAATGGAGCGTCCAGTGTGAATGTGTGATATTCGCAGTGATCTACATCTACACATTTGCTCTCTCTCTGCAGTGCAATCGTCAGAAAACAACTCCCCCCGAGGTCATTACATGAACTACCACATGCGCTTTTTTTTGACAGAAAACTGTAGGGGAGGCCCCTACAGTGTAATTAAATTAAATAGGGGAATAATTACCACATGCGCATATTGGCAACTTTTCGAGTTCTTGGTCCCATACTCCACTGATTCTTCAGAAATCAACATCTAGATACATCCAAATGTAATCTTTTCTAGTAACTACATTGCTTACCCATGTTCTTCCCACATGCAATTGAAAATAGAGATGGGACATAGCTCAACAGCCCAGAATAGAGCCCAAAATAAAATATTTTCCATTTCCATTTTCATATCAGCTCCTTGCAATACACTTGAGATCAGCAAGGAAGATGCCAGAACTCTTTTGTACTACTCAAGAGTTAAGATCCTAAGTCCTAACAGTCTCTCATATTTGCTTCTCACAACAGTATCTGATAATGGTACACACTAATTTTATTAAAAAAAAGAATCGTGTCTAACATTATTCTGGACAATGAAACAATCATAATCACATGTTTTCCTCCTCCAAATAAGACCAGCGGCTGCTACTCTCTAGTGCTCAACTAAACTGACAAGCAAATGGCACTTCAAATTCTAACCCAACAAGATCAACAAAAAGAACAGCAAAGATTAAAAAAATTCACCCGAACGCACTCAAGCCAACCTCAAAACCCACCAAAAATAAGCACAATAGCCCCAACAAATAATGGGAAAAAATAAAAATGGATGATGGGGAAAATGCGTACTCGTAGTCGAGGCTCTCGATGGGGCAGACGTTGGCGCCGACGATGGCGATCTGGGAGGTGGTGTTCATGGTGCGCTTCCGCAGCAGCGACTCGTGCGCGCTCCCGCGGTCGCCGCCGCCGTCGTCGTAGCGGAGCAGCGCCTCCGACGAGCTGTTCTGCCGCCACGCCCATCCCGCACCGGCCATGCTCTCGATGTCGTAGTTGTGGCTCCCCTCCCTCTCCGGCCGGCGGTGCTGAGGCTCAGGCCGCGGCGAGCGGCCGTCCATTTTGCCTTCTTCTCGGTCTAAGCTTGCCTTGCTTTGCTCTGCTTGTCTGCAATGAAGTAGTAAAATCCAAAAAAAAAAGGAAATTAAGTAGGAAATAATTAAGATCGCATCAGTTATTTCAATGGGATTAAATTGTTGGGTCAAGACGTTTACACAAATCGAAAAAGGCTAACTAATTTGGATGCAGTTTAGAAAAGTTCAATTTTAGTATGGTTTTGTTTTGGGAAAATGAATTCATGCTTCTTTTTATAAGTAGGGAAATGAGAAAGCGAAAGCGAAGCATTAATGCTCATCTCGTAAGCTCCTTAAAAAAGGAAAAAAAAATGCAATGCTCAGCATTAGATCCGAAGACCGAACATCCAGAAATGGACGGGCAGATGTGGCCGAGGAAGAGAGGGCCCACCGAGGACCTGACAACGAAGTACCAGCATCTCATGGCAGCTGGGCCCACTCCACCGCCAGTGGGTGCCAAAGCCAGCCAGGTGGAATGTGCTTCGGGAAGCTCGAAATGGATATTTCTAGTGCAGCTGATGGCTTGCCAAACCGCTACGTGTACACAGGAGACATCTCCACCGAGTTAAGTTATCCCGCGCCACACACAATTTAGCAGCCATCCTGGCCGACCAAACGTCAACTTAGATTGATGCATCCGCAGTCAACCAATACATCATCGTCCCAAATTATTTTTTTTGGAATACATACTTTTTCTTAGTTCTTTATTTACCCATCAGTGTCTTGTTCTTAACTCTTCAATTTTTTTTTGCGAGGGAGCTCCTTGTGTAATTTTGATGAGTACAAATTGTACCACAGGTATATGAACTTGCAAGATAGATGCATTTAAATCAATGAACTTGTTAAACCGAGTAAGAGAGGTTGAAATGTGATTTTGTATGGTTGACATGGCTGCCATATGAGACTAGATGTTGATATGCCACTGATGTGGCAATTCTTCTCTTTTTCAGAGTTTCTCTCTCTTTTGCAATTAAGTTGGGCTATTAAATCATTTTATTTTGGTCTGAACAGAGAATCTAAATTTTCTTGGAAGTTGTGTTGTGCTAGTTTTCCTTTCATATAGTTCAGCCTATCTTCTATTTTTTGTGCGCTGCTATTTGAGAATAATTATTTCTAAAAGCCGTTAAACATTTGTATCCATTCTTGATGGTTGGTGCTAATCTTTGGAAGCATTTATGTTATCAACAACGGTATTTTCTTTTTCTATGAAAGAAATATTTTAGGTATATCTATCTAAATGTTGTCACAAAATTTGTATTATGCTAGAGGGTGAGAAAAAGGGAGAGGAAATGCCACCTCAATGGCACATCACATCTAGTCCCACATAGCAGCCACATCAACCATGCAAAAACCACCTTTGTACCTCTCTCTCGGTTTAACAAATTCATTGACCTACATGCATGGTTTCATAGTTCATTGACCTAGTTGCACCTAACCCGCAAATTCATGTACCTGTGATGCAATTTACTCTTTTGATATCTATGTGCAATAGAACTTCAAATTTTTCAATACTAACCAACTGTGTAGGGCCCTGATTATTAGAGCTGGAATCTTGTTCACCATAAGTTGCCACTTGCTAGAACAGATGAGATGGAGACTTGGATGGGCATGAATAATGCCAACGCCGCATCCACTCATTCGTGGATCTTAAAATTCCAAACCATGAGGAGCTCACAAGGTTGGCATGATGCTTGCTCTTCTACCCACATGTCAATTGTTCAACAACCATCTGATTGGGCTACCTTTGGATCAGATCATGTTTCCACATGCAGACATACTATATATTTTTGCTTGTTTGATTAGTGGTCATCAAATTGGAATTTTGAGAAATTCCAGAGTGGTTTGGAAAAAAAAAAACACGGAGGACAAGAATATAAAATGTCAATGACGCTAACATGTATGTTTGTATATACACTCTTTTTGTCTGAACTATCCCAAGTCATATATTGTGCCATACGTCTCATTATCTATATTGTAATCGTGGGTTCCCTAAGAAGTGGAAGGTACTTTTTCCGAACAATGCGATCGAGTGCTAAGAAGCCATGTTTCCACTACAGAAAATAGAAGCTAACCATTCAGAAATGTTGGATAGCAGCCAAAGAAGTGGAGTGGCCTTCATTTGCTAACAAGCTAACACTGCATTCTACCTGATCAAAATTTGAATGTAAGAAGGTGAGGTAGGATAGAAGATTAAGCCACTGAAATTCCAAGCCTTAGATTTATAATCAAACAGCTGTTACGGCCCAGATGATATATATGGAAGAACAAGAGCCACATTCTACTGACTATGACAATGCCAATGCCAACTGCCAAGCTTCTATGCTGTCCGTCGCTTGGAAAATAACACAGTACGTGCAAACTAGAAAATGCAGCCGTCTAATCCAGTACAAGACAATCTAAAGTTGATTGCGGGTTTTGCTGTTTCCTCCACGACTATCTTTGTGGACCTATTATTTCCTTTATTTTTACATATCTTCTACCTACAAGTCAAGCAGATATCATACATCAATGAGACGGATATAAATACATTGATGCAGAGGGACATAGATCGTCTTGGTAACGGTGGAGAAAATTCTCCGCTGCTATAACGTTATAATACAATAAAGTCGATCGCGTATCGACCATGTAAATAGCAACCATTGGTTAGTAATGATCCTTACCTTGTGTGTTTGTCAGCAACCAGGTTAGTCATGTTTTCAGTTCGTGCGTTTCACTTTCACATGAAATCGATTTACAGAGGGGCCAGGATGCCAAGCTTGGAAACCAGGACAGGAATTTGACCCAACAGGCCAATAATCACAAGACAGATCGACTCTGGATTTGTACTAGAGTGAGATCGATCAGCCGGTTATGGTAGGAGGGCTCGGTACGTGTAGGATTAGTCACCATACAGTTCCTCATTTGTTTTGTTATTCTTGGGTCAAGACGCAGGACAAGCAGTGGGGCCCACTGAAACACGGGCATTACCCAATGAGCTGCAGACACATCGGATCCAGCTTGGCCTTCCTGTTTCTCCCCTAATACCGAAACAATATTCTCTCTCTTTTTTTGAAGGATAACAATCATTTCATGATCCAGAGTTCCAGACCAAGATGAAGGAATCATCCTAAAATGGAGTGTTCACTGAAATTCATTCTATGTGGAGTTCTGAAAATCTATGCCCTAATTCCAAGACACTCGCGAAACACAAAGCTCGCATCAAAACAGAAGAAAATCATATGTCAGCTACAAATTGTAGCAAAACAAGCATTATAATGGTAAAACGAATCAAAGCTCTACGCTGAGACAAGAAAGAAGCATACCTTTCAAACATTTTCAACTTGCAAGTATGGATGCTTACCTAGAAAATTTGAGCCGATTGATGAGCTGATCAGGCCAAGAACTTCCTCGAGATCAAGAGCTAGCTAGATCATGAGCTTCTTCTCCCCTTGTGTTCCTCCTTGGGATCTCTCTCTCTCTCTCTCTCTCTCTCTCTCTCTCTCTGCCTGTGCCTGTGCCTGTGCTTATATATACCGGTCACTTTACATCAGAGAAAGATGGGTACTACAAATTGTGGATGGGAAGCTTCTGAAGAAAATACAAGAGGAGAGAGGATATAAAACAAGCCGAACAGGATAAGCGACGATTGAAATATGAGAGAAGACATCGTTTGTAGTAACTTCACTCCATTGCATTTGACTTGTCGTACTCATCGCCCATGAGTATTATATAGGTATATTTGTGTATCTACTACTGCACTGCATGTCTGCATACAGTCCATGTACCGTTGCGTGCTTTCTTGGATTGACGTGGCTTACACCGTTTGTGTTTCCGGTGTTTAATCCAGATTAACCAGACTTCTTTCTCTTGAGTTTTTATGGCTGATCGGTTGCGCAAGATCTATTGAGGATTGCCTGAATAAAGGTCATATTAGGATCTTTTTATTTGCGTGATCCGGCCATCTCGCCGTACAACTTTTGTAAAAGCTCACCAGTAGTAACAGTTCTAAAGAAGTAGAGTACTTTTTATTAGGTTTAGGGTTGGTCCGTCTATATATTTTGGCAGCGAAGAAATCGCATTTCCAGAGAGAGCGCCCGGGGGGCGGGGGTAACCAGCTTGTTTTTTTAATTGAATTCACATATTTCAGCAACGCACTAGGAGTAGCTATTTATGGTTCGCATCCATTGGATCTCACAATCTACCGGCTGTAAGGGATTCCAATTCTACCGATCGAACGGCACGTATGTATACAAAGATTTGAGGTAGACCAAATGGACGGCCTTGATGACGGCATGCAGCTTGCATTTCTTCTAGCCATGCATCATGCATTTCATTCTAGATTCCAATTAAGCAGTTTATTCCTTCTTCTTTCCTTCTTAAAAAAAAAGTTTTCGTGGTTGTCACCTACCAACCCTAATCCTCCTACGTCAATCATGTGGCCTCGGTAGATGCATCCATGAATTACTATATTTAAAGGCCGGTGGAAATGGCTGTCACGGGTGGTACACATCACCAGCAAATTGTGCGTCGTCCGATTGCATTCGATTGTCTTTAGGCCGTTCGATCGGATCAGGCACCCACAGGACAGGGGTCAAAGCTCTATCCCAACGAGCTCCACGCGTTCCCACCTGGCGCTCGCCTGTTCGTTCCCCTAGCTCCTTGTTGGCAGCAGCGCCATCTTCTCTTCTCTGCATCCGATCTTCAGTGCGCCTCTGCTCACCTTGATTAGCGTCGCCTCACCTCCGACCGCCTCTTCCCCCCTCACCACCCCCTCAATTTTCCCAGCCACCACCTCCGCCCCCTCCCCCCCCCCCTCGGTCTCCCTCCCCAGCCATCTCGGTGCCTCCCTCTTCCTCCCTCGCCGCCCCCTCGGTCTCCCTCCCCAGCCACCTCGACGCCTTCCTCTTCCTCCCTCGCTGCCCCCTCGGTATCCCTCCAACCGCCTCCGCTCCCTCCCTCTCCAAGGATGTGGAGCGTGGTCGGCGGTGGTGGTTTAGACCAGGTAGGAGAGGGAGAGACTGGGCTAGGGACCTCCGCGATCATCGCTATCTGTGACCTACCGCCCCTGGGCCTCCTCACCGCTCCTCCTAGGGTTGGACGGTGTCCTTGCTACACGCCCCTCCCAGCGCGCTCGCGGAACCTCCTCGCTCGACCTCTGCGCCTCCTCCCCTCGCCCTGCCCTTCTCCTCCATCCTGACCGCAGCCCCTCCTATGTCGTGTCTACCCTCTGTTGCCGCCTCCTCCTTCCAGATCCACCGGCGCCTTCTCCACATGGTGGCGGCCGGCTATAGTGGAGGTCGTGGTGCTCAGTGTCGGTCGAGCCGCAGCCTAGGGCTACTATGCATTGGAAGGGGCATGCCACCATGCATGATATAGGCGGTGTGGTGGCACAATCTGCAGTGCCACCGAGCCTGATAATTGAATCTTCACTTAGCTATTTTTATGGGTGTAAGTATTGTTGTGTCACCATGTAGTTCTTATGAATGGTGATACTTTCCAACATGGTGTCAACAACCACTCTTTGTATAATTGTTTCCTGAAAATTCTCATGTCAAGGCATGTTTGCTGATGGTTGTAATAACTAGCAAATTGTCTATGTACTACTTATGGGGAATAGGTAACATTCCAAATTACAAAGTAACACATGGCTAATCATGGTGTCTACAAGATAGCCGGTTCGAGTAATTTCAAGACTAATATAGGGAAATGGTCGGGAAAAGAAAGGAGTTCAGGTACCCCCTTAATTAATTTTACATTTAAACAATGCTGACCATAATGGGGAAAATACCCCCAATGTAAACTCATAGGGTATTGATCTCCAAGCAAGACAAGCACCAAAATCTCTAGAGGAAAACCCCAATATGTGGGTGCTTTTCCATCTTCGTTCCAGAATAAAGATGAGGATGACTTTGTTTTGCACATCTTTTTTTTTATACTAAGCAATGCCTCAGCACACCTTAAAGATTAAGGAAATGGGATTGATTAATGAAGAAAGAACTTGATATAGTGCATAAATTGGTCTTTGGGGGCAAAATTATTTAGGCACGCCATGTCCAACACAAAAGCAGCTTCCTGGCTTACAACCCAATGGCAATGGGTATACTTTTAGGATGTGTTGCTCATCTGATGACGGTGTCCCACGAGATACAGGGATGGATCGTTAGCTATCTAATTGAACGATGTCTTTGATGCCTTTGCACCCTTTTCTCAGTGCCATACCAACTCAGGTTGTCTTCGAAATGTGTCTATTGATTGCTCGCATCCCATCGTAGTTTTAATTTATTTTGTCTGTTATTTGCCTAAATGCCATGTTTGCCATTTTTTATAATGATTAGAGGTAACATGATTGCTAATCATTGCTCTATTTGCTTTAACTATTATGTTTCCCTTTTTTGTTGCTGAAGTAAATGTAGACCGTCACCACCATTTATTATGATTTTGCTTCATTACCTTTTCCTATTTTATCATCGTTACTGTTCTCTTCAGCGTTATCCATCACTACCATTTGTTATGCTTCTCCTCCGTTAACTCCTCCTATTTTAGCGTGCTAGATTTATTCTTCCACGTCATAATAGTTGGATGATGATCATCCTGAGAGCACACCACTCTCGACGACAAAACGAGTTGTTGTGCCTATCACTTCCTCCGGGTATTTGCCTTTCTATTCTAAAAACTTTGTTTCCCTCTATCAGTCGACAGGCCTTACTAGCATGGCTATCTTCGTCACTGAACTTATACCTACATGTTACTGCCCACAGTTAAATGACCAGACCTGTACCGAAAAGCGTCCGTAGACGCTTATTTACTGACCACACAACTACAAAAAAACACTCCATAGGTAAAACTAAAGCTTCTGCACATACATCTCAGTTCTTAATAGAAATTAATTAAAGATACCCTAACTACATATTTGCAAATAGATCTTCTTATTTCTGCCATTCATATTCAGCCCATGCATCTATGTTCAAACATAGCTATATATACTTACTTTTTGTTGCTCGGTATTCTTTCCAAAATTGGCTATGTTGCTATTGTCGTGACTGAAATTGACACAATGTTGAAGTTTAGATAGTCATGTAGCCTAATTTAGCTTGCATATGTGAAATAATAATAATATAGTTCCTTCACCATCTAATAGATGTCTATCTCATGCACTTAAACCCACTTCAGGTTCACTCATAAGAATATACTCGCTGTATATTATTTTATCCACATGAATTTACTACTATTTGTACTTCTCTCTGAGAATTCCTTTCACTTCTCTCAAGTGTTGTCCACCCAAAACTATACTCTAGTGGTTTAATACTTGCACTTCATTTTGTATACACAATGTATGCATAACTGTTATGCTACTTACTCCCGAAGATATGCTATTTTATTGTATATATGCTTCGCTATTTAGACACCTTATGACTTTTGACACCATATTTTTGTTGCTACAGCACTTGCTTTCTTACACTGCCGTTTTTCGAGCTCCCTCCTGTTTTCGTATCGTCGTTGCTTCTCAGTCACCTGCATTCCATGGTAGCTTCCTCATATGTTGTACGCTATAACAGTTCAACCTACAACAGAATTCCTCAAGAATTCAACACACCGATCAATCATCACTCAAAGACCGTCGGTAACCAACACTATTATTTTTCCCCTCGCTAACTTTTGTCAGCGTTACCTGGAAAATAGGCAACGATAGATTTATGTTCTATTACATTAGTAGTAAGCAAGGGGCCCCTTTGATTAATCAAAAAACATATCGATCTATAGTTCTTTACATACCCAAAACGATCCGTTCTCATTGACCTAAATTAAAAACTATTAGTTTGATAGAATTGATTCAAGAAATCATACTTCTTCTGATTTTAGATTTTGAATTGCTTCTTTTACGGAAAAAAGAAAAATACTATAAGTAAAATAAGATACCTTACTTTTAGTTTACTCATGTTTTTTTTCACTTCATTTTCCCTTCCTTTCGATACTCAAGACGTAGCAGACCCGCTTTTACGAAAATGATTTGTTTACAAAAATGACCTATTAGTGAGGATCACGACCGACAACGAACACAGAAAAATACAGCAAACTCCTGTTACCTATCGACAGTCACATCCGTGCCAATTGGCACGGGTTAACTTCTAGTCTAAGTAATCAAGCTTCGACACAGACATTTTTCCTTTCATTTTAACGGAGGCAACATACCAAATCCACGTTGTTAGCGGTTTCCCGAGAGATGGCCAAGAACTCCTCTAACAGAGTAATCACATCTTTATAACAGCCGAATAACTATCTGGTTGAAAAACCTTATGGATAACAATTAATTCTACAAGTGCATATCAGTCAGAGCAAGTACTTTTTGTTGCCAAGCCCAAAATATTGCGCGTGAATAATTGGCCAGATTTTCCTACTTATAATTTGTAGCCACAACTTATATATAATTATTCTTGTAAGGCTCAGTTTGGCTCTACGGTGCACACGGCAAACTCGTAGCTTTCTTATGATCATTCTGAAATGGAAGCCACCAGAACACTGGTGATCCAAGGGGGCTAGAATCATGCTCGCTGAACACCCACCCAATCAACGCCATGATTCCATCTCCCCGTCAGATTCCATCTCCAACTCACTCTTGCATTCTGCATCGCGAATAATTGGCCAGGTTTTCCTACTTATAATTTGTGGCCACAACTTATATATAATTATTCTTGCAAGGCTCCGTGTGGCTCTGCGGTGCTACATGGCAAGATTGTAGCATTCTTATGATCATTCTGAAATGGAAGCCATCAGAACACTGGTGATCCAAGGGGCCCAACCAATCCCCGCCATGATTCCATCTCCCCGTCAGATTCCATCTCCTACTCACTCTTTGCATTCTGCGTCGCAAGAGGGGTTCGTTGGCACGTGCTCCTCCGGCCAGGCTCCGGCTCCAAACCGTTGAACTGAGGGTACCAGAGGGGTTGTTGGCACGGGATCCTGTCACCAGCACGATCGCGTGAGTTCCGTGAGGCTGCCAATTTAGAATTTTTTATTAATTAATCTTTATTTTATTTTATTTTAAAGTTAACCTCTGCAAACTTTATTTTCAATTCTGAGCGTGACAGTATTGTTTGATCACATTACGACCAGTGACGTGACAAAAAATGCTATTTAAAGAACTTATTCTATATCGTGACAGCGTTGTTTTGTCACACCACAGATGGTGGCGTGACACCACTGAGAATTGGAAATAAAGTTCACCGAAGGTTAACTTTAAAATAAAATTTTAAAAAATGATTAATTAATAAAAAAATTCGCCAATTCTCCACAATTCTAGGTATATATTAGCAGGGTGTTAATTAATAAAAAAAAGTTCGCCAATTTACCCTGGTCTCCACAATTCTAGAATTGTATATGTTAGCAGGGCAGATCCACATAGGGCCAACTCAATTTTGGCCCGTAATGATATTAGACTAATTTTCACCTCTGGTGCTCCTATTAGTCCTAATTTGCTTGTATACATGGTATCTTCGCTCGGTTTTATCCTATGTCCGTCTAATGGCGGATTCAAAAGCCTCCGTGCCTGCACTTGCTCAAATTTTGTTGTCTCTGCTGCGGCGGCAAGCGCTGCCACCACGGCCGGTAGGAGCCAGAGAGCGAGCTTGCCTAGGCTTCGAGCGGCGGCCGACGGGAGCGCGGAGCCGGAGAGTGAGCTTGCCCAGACTTCGAAAAATCTCTGGTTCCGCCACTGTGTCCGTCCCTGTATGTTAGGGACGCACTTGTGTGTACATGTGTTGTGTATGCGTCCGCTGCAACTAGAAATGGTTTGAGATAAATGGAGGGGTTTGCGCAGAACAAAGACCAGACATGGAATGATCAGTCATGGACACCAGTATGTTCCACTCGCTGGCTATCTGTTGCCGTGACATGGAATCACACTATGTCCATATGATCTGGGACAGCTGTTCGTAGGCAACATTTCAGGTTGATGGGTTTGGATAGGTGCTCCTCCTTTGATTTTTTTTAAAATAATATTATTTTAAAAGATGATTGCAAAATTAAATTGTCGCTCAAAGATCTATAGCGTCAGTTGAACTGACAATAGGGACACTGTCCTCCACCCAATATTCAGTATTGTTTCTAGAAATTTTTAAATATAGAAAATAAGCTCAAAAAATTACAATGTTTTTGTAGAGCCTCCCAACACAGTTTAGTTGCTTGTGTGATTTTTCTATAATTTTATCAGTTCTGCATTTTTCTCTCAAATTCATTTAAGTATATTATTTGTCGGAATTTCTAAATGTATAAAATGAGCTCCAAAAATTATATTTTTTTTTGGTGAAGGCTCATTACATAGTGGAATGAATTGTGTAATTTTTTTAGAATTTTATATATTTTAAATTGTCTCTAACAAACACCTTGACATACTCTAGGTAAGAAACACTCATTTATACATAGGAGTATGTCATGGTTTTTTCGAGACAATTCCATAACATATAAAATTCGAAAAATCACGCAATCCATTACACTATGCAAGGAGTCTTCATATATATATATATATATATATATATATATATATATATATATATATATATATATATATATTTATATAATTTTGAAGCTCATTTTATACATTTAGAAATTCTACAAACAAGATAATTAAATGAATTTTGGAGAAAAATGCAATGTATAAAATTATGGAAGAATTACACAAGCACCTAAACTATGTCGGGAGACTCCACAAAAAAAAATTGTAATTTTTTGAGCTCATTTGCTATATTTAAAATTTTCTAAAAACAGTACTTACTGTATGATGAGGGGGGAACAATGTCCCTGTCACAAGTCGAACTGATGACAGGAGCCTGTCGCGAGTTCAACTGATGATAGAAACCTAATTTTAAAAAAAATTAGGCGACTCCCTAGTTTTGTAAAAATAAAATAAAATTAGTATTATTTTTTTAAAAAAATCCCCCTCCTTTAACTAACTGCATAGCCAGCTTTTAATAGATTTTGCTCTACCAGGTCTAAGCTAGTTTAAGCCTTATTTGAAACGCATGAATTTCACATAATACTGTTTAAATCCAACAAGAGTCTTATATCTTTCTTTTGTCAACCTTTTTTTTATAAGAGCTTATTCAACTTTCGACTCGGTAGGTTTTTAATAACGGAGGTTTTGCGTGTGAAGGAAAGATAGTTTCAATTATCCCGAATGGATTCCTCAAATCCATCTCATGCTACAGCATCAAAACATTCTCCAAATGAAAAAATTTATGATTAGATCAACTCAAGGGGGCCTGAAATTGAACCACCGGCTCAACGGAACAACGGCAAGATACCCCACTGGTGCAAGAAGCCTTCCCCGGTTGTCACCTCCAGCACCAGGAGAGCCAGCACGGCCAGCATAGCAGCCCGGCCATTCCAGGTCTCAGCGTTCTTCGTCCAGCCCCACTTCCATACAATCACCGGAGGGGGAAGCTCGTCGCGTTTCGAGTCGTACGCTGCTAGCAGCTCTTCCACGCTTCCAAGTGGTACGAGTGACTGCAAAGGCAATCCACCATACGTCACTGCAAATTCTACAGACAACGGTCCTATTTTGCTTCTTGACTAAACATTGCATTTCAGACTATGCTCATTTGGATGCTAATGCTAATTCCTAGTTATGTTCGTATTTCAATTATATTTGATTTCATTCAATGAATCAATGCTATGTCCAGCGAGAAAGATTGATCAACTTTATTTATTTTCCAACAAATCAGAGTATGGTACTCTAGAAATCAGAGATAGTACTGAATCTGGAAATGATTCACATAAGTTCCATCACATGCTATTAACAGTTTAATTAACTAAATATATTATTACTAAAACTAGGTAGATGCCGTAAGTCACTGTTATAAAGTCACCTCGGTTTTTATTCATATTATGTATTGTTCAAACAAGAATAGCAAAGTTCATTCAAAATGGGCAAGTGCCAAGTTATCAAATGCATGCTTTTGCAGGTCATTTAACTTTGTACTATTCGTAACAACCCGGCCCATCAAAGAGCCCGGAATGTCACCACTATGCTTTTCACTCTTTTGGTATCAGTTGTTTATATTGTAGATCGAAATTAGTGTGTTGATCATCTCTAGGTAGTAGTATAACTAGGAGAAGTGTTGCTGAAATTTATTAATAATGGTTTTAATTTAGAGTGACATTGAATTGAAGTAGCATTCTAGGCTCAAGGTTGGGCTGAGGTGTTACACTATTATTTTTTATTTTCTTCTGGTCCTAATTTGCTCTTTGGTATTAATGCTGCTAATGAAGCAAAGTCAGACCCAATTTGCACCGGTATATGATAACTGATATGTAAGCTCATTCAATGACTAAGATAGGCCAGGAAACTCATTTGACCTGCATTTAACTCTTGAGGTATCCTAACATCTTATCCAACACAACACATGCATATTAGAAGCTGCCACCATCAAATAAGGTATAAAACACGAATACACAAAGCACATGATAAGGTATTTTGCATGCCCTATGGACTATGGTAGTTCTTACCTGCCGAGCCTCAAGATTGGAAACTGCCATTGCACCCACATAAGGCAGGCTTTCAATAACAGCATCAGCAAGATCTGAAATGAATGTGGGTTCACAACCTAATGCAGGAACTCGTCCCCAGTGCTTGATGCCAGATTCTAAAGCCAACTCCTTGTACTCTACATCGATTTCTTCCAAAGTTTCAATATGTTCGCTGACAAAACTGAAGGGAGAAGACCAGAACAAAAGATGCGGATGATCCGACTAAAATTGACAGGAGAAAAAAACAGTCCAAAGAAATATGCCAAACAACATGAAGGTTATAAGCAGCATAATGCGTACAGAGTATAATTTTAATCACGACAGCAGAAGCCAAGTTAAGAGAAGTAATACCTAATGGGAACAGCTAGAAGGCTCTTTACCCCTCTCTGCCCAAGCTCAATAATTGTCTCATCAGTGTAGGGCTTCAGCCATTCCACTGGTCCTACTCGGCTCTGGAGATTCATGAAAATATGTTAGTTCAGAAGAATAGCAACCCGATAGTTCAAACTAAGATGAACCACCATGTCTTGCTGCTTCTGTAATTCGACCGATTACTTCAAGTATTTGAGGACTAAAGACTAGAGACAAGCAGCCAACACACTGATGTCATGCTAATAATACTTAGGCTCCCCATTGGCTGATGAATGCATAGACTACGACAACTGGAGTGGCTTATGTGAAATGCTTAGGCGTCAATCAGATAAAACGGTCCAATATACATGGTCGCGTGTGTTCCAGAGAGAGAGAGAGGCTAACCTGATAAGCAAGTGTACATGGATTTGTTATTCCTCTTTTTTCAAGTTCCTCCATGATAAGATCAACGCACTCTTCCATCTCTACTTTATATGGATCACCAGCTTCTTCTACATATGCCAGAGGAACTCCATGAGCACTGAAAAATATCATGGCCTGCAAGTTTGATACCTCATCAGATATGATATTTCATTCATCAAAACTTAGCAACTGAAAAGAGTAAGGTTTGTCTAGATTTTGGAAAACAAATGGCTGCAAGATGGGAACAGTAGGCAAGACACAATTACTTAAATCATTTTCTTTGCCTTATTATAGGTTGTACAGTTTTATATAGATATACTATTCTCTAGCCATGCCCAGCCAGCCCAGGTGGAACGCGCACGCACAATCCTCATAAAGTCGGCACAATAACTACAGTCGATGGGCCCGGAACGTCTGCTCCCGCGCGCAACGCGATTCGACAGTAAAAGCGTATGTGACAGTAATTTGTGTAACAATTTTACTGCCAGTTTTTTGGGCTACGATTACACGGCCGTATACGTCTAACAGTAAAACACAACGATTAACAAAGTAATTGTGTAATTTTTTTACTTCCGAATCACATATATTTGTATTATTTTTTCATTGAGCCACGTTTCCACTTTCTCCTCCCGATGCGTGAACGTATATTACACGCTGAACATATTTCATCCTTCTAATCATGTCACAACGGACTTGTAGTGTATATTGGGACAAGGACCCACGATCTCTGCCACGCGAGACGTCACGTCTGACAGAAACAAAATGTACCACATGCGAAGTATTTTTTGTGATAATAAGCCTACTGCCAATGGCCACCAAACCCATCATCTGATTTACTGCATCAGACATCTACTTTTACTTGTGCGTATACGAACGTTTACTTTATAGATATGCGCCATACTGTTTGAATTTTACCGATGGATGGGGTGGGCGAGGGTCACGGACAATCGCACTCAGGTCTAGCATTTTTTGCGACAATCGTGCCATACTAGTAATGCTCATGGAGCAGTCCAGTAAAGTAAGTAGGACAGTAAAAGCTTATCCACGAAGCGGTAAAATGGATAGTAGAAAGTAGTAAATGTGTATTTTTTCTAGCGTTCTCAACGATACTACATTTTTTTGCGTCGACAGTAAAATAGAGTGAATAATCCAATAAATGTATTTATCTATATCAGTAAAACTGAAGATAAAACTTCTTAAATATATTGGGGGGGGGGGGGGCAAATAGTGTGGCCAATCGCCTTTTTTACATTGCATGAGAAAAAGAAAAAAGGTAAAAGAAGAAGGCCCTTGGTCAAGGTAGGACCATATCGTAGTCTTCAAGCGTTCGTAAGCCTTCTCTTGGGCTTTGGTGGGATCAGCAAAGATATGGAGAAACTCCTCCACCTGCTTCTTTGTGTGGTCGAGTTGCGTTTGGAGGCATTGGTACCGAGGAAACAGATATTGGATATGCCAGAGGAGGTCGGTCGCCTCTTCCATGGTCTTGGTGAGGTCGACCCTCGCGCTTTGCCTATCGATGTAGTCATCGAGCCTCCTCACCGATGCTTCGACACACTCCACGTAGTTAGAGAATACGATCTCGATGACAAGGTTAGCCCATCAAAGACCATGACATTGGTCCGACGAAGTAGGAGATGCAGTGGGCTGGTGATCGTAGCTACGCTCTTCGGTAGACGTGAGGGCAGAACACAGAGGAGGTCGCGGACATAATCATCGTCCGCAGCCTGGCCCAGGTCCCGCCCAGAGAGGTGCTTGTATATCAGGGCGAGGTAGGCTAGAACTATCTGTGGTAGAGGAGTAGTTGGCTCTGGAGCCGAAGAAGAGTTCGAAGGCATTTTCTTCTATTTTTTGGTTGGGAGCGTGTGGGGATGGAGATTAATGGGAGCGGTGGTGTGTGGTTTGGAGTTTTTCAGTAGGGAAGATGGGGGCTTGTGTTAATTCAACTTTCGCAAGCAGATGTCCATCTTTATAAGTCGTCAAGGGAGACGAAGAGACACATCGGGAGCCGGAGCGGAAATAGTGCGTTTTAAAAGGAGCAATCGGTCGTATCGTTTTTCTATTTTCACGCAAATATATAAAAACAAAATAGCGCAGCCAATAATATAGTAAACGCTAAACCTCACAACATTAAAACTCTTTCACATATAGTAATTCCAAACAAAATAAACGTCAGTACTTTTATTCGCATCATATAGTTGTTTATGTGTCTACTGCATGTCGTGCCCCAACTTTCGTGGGAAACAAACTGTATGATGCGAATAAAATTACTGACGTTTGTTTTGTTTGGAATTATTGTATGTGTAAAAGAGTTTTACAGTGTTGAGGTTTAGCGTTTACTATACTATTGTCCGCACTATTTTGTTTTTATAAATTTGCATGTGAAAATAGAAAAACGATATGATATCAACCGATTGCTCCTTATAAAACGTACCACTACCGCTCCGGCTCCTGATACGTCTCTTCGTCTCCCCCGACGAGTTATAAAGATAGACATTCGCTTGCAAAAGTTGAATTCACACAAGCCCCCGTCTTCCCCTACTGAAAAACTCCAAACCACACACTCCACCGCCCCCATTGATCTCCATCTCCGCACGCTCGCAACCAAAAAACAAAAAGGAAATGCCTTCGAACTCTTCTTTGGCTCGAGAGCCAACTATTCCCCTACCACTTATAGTTCTAGCCCACCTCGCCCTGATATACGAGCACCTCCCTTCTTCGGCTCCAGAGCCAACTACTCCCCTACCACAGATAGTTCTAGCCTACCTCGTCCTGATATACGACACCTCTCTGGGCGGGACCTGAGCCACGCTACGGACGATGATTATGTCCGCCACCTCCGTGCTCCGCCCTCGTGTCTACCGGAGAGCGTAGCTACGATCATCAGCCTACTGCATCTCCTACTCCGTCGGGCCAATGTCATGATCTCCGACGTCCGATGGGCCAACCTCGTCATCGAGATCGTACTCTCGAACTACGTGGAGTGTGTCAAAGCATCGGTCCGGAGGCTCGATGACTACATCAGTAGGAAAAACGCGAGGGCCAGCCTCGTCGAGACCATGGAAAAGGCTAACGACGTTCTCTGGTCTATCGTCAACCTGTTTCCTCGATACCAACGGCTCCAAGAGCGACTCAACAGCGCGAACAAGCGGGTGGAGTTTCTCCATGTCTTCGCTGATCCCGCCCCCGCCAAAGCCCACGAGAAGGCTTACGAAAGCTTGAAGACTACGATAGGGTCCTACCTTGGCCACTAGGGCTTTCTTCTTTTACCTTTTTTCCCTTCTTTTCTTTTTCTCATGCAATGTAAAGAAAACGATCGGACACGCTATTTGCCCCCCCCCCACCCCCACAAATATATTTAATAAGTTCTATCTTCAGTTTTACTGATATAGAAAAAAATTACTGCATTATTCACTTTATTTTACTGCCAACGCAAAAAAGATTCAGTATCGTTCTACAATCCATTTTACCGCTTCGTGGATGAGCGAGCTTTTACTGTCATATTAACTTTACTGTTCTGCCCGTTGAGCATTATTGGTACGGCTCGATTGTCGCAAAAAAAGCTAGACCTAAGTGCAATTGTCCGTGGACCTCACCCACCCCACTCATCATATTTGTAAAAGTAAACATTCGTATGCGTACAAGTAAAAGTAGATGTCTGATGCAGTAAATCAAATAATGGGTTTGATGGTCGTTGGCAGTAGGCTTATTATCACAAAATTTACTTTGCATGTGGTACATTTTGTTACTGTCATATGTGACGTCTCACGTCTCGTGCAGGGGAGATAGTGGGTCCTTGCCCCGATATACACTAAAGGTCTGTTGTGAGTTGTGACATGATGAGAAGGCTGAAAATATGTTCGGCGTAATTACTATACGTTGCAAGTTACTTCCAGATGTGACATCACGCATCAGGAGGAGAAAGTGGGAACGTGGGCCGATAAAAAAATACAAATATGTGATTCGGAAGTAAAAAAACATTACACAATTACTTTGCTAGTCGTTGCGTTTTATTGTCAGATGTATGCAGTCGTGTAATCGTAGCCTGAAAAACTGGCAATAAAACTGTTACACAAATTATTGTCACATACGCTATCATTTACTGTCGAATTGCGTTGCGCGTAGGAGCGGATGTTCCGGGGCCATCGACTGTAGTTATTGGGCTGACTATATGAGGATTGTGCACGCGCTTTCCACCTGGATTGGCCGTACGCGGTGGGCTGGCTGGGCGTAGAATAGTTATTCTACGCTTGGCTAGAGAATGTAGCGTTGTTCAACGCTCGCGAGCTGAATAGCTATTCTGCGCGTGGGGCGCAGCTTGGGTCGCGCTACGCGCAGTGCGCCAGCTCACGTGCTTCCCACGTGTGATCAGCGGTAAAACACGTGCATGCATTGCGATCGACAGTAAAAGTCTCGGTATCGCCTAATCCGACAGTAAAACCCAATATCGAAGCGATTATCGGTGAAATCAAGTGTAAAAAGATCTCACGTCACCTAAAATCGGTAGTAAAAAACTGTTACACCCCGGAATCGACGGTAAAATCGAAGAATCACTGGTATTACTGTAAGTGCATGAATTGTTGCTGCCATGGATATGTATCTAATTACTGATCCTATTGACGTGTTTTACTTCACACCAAAATGAGTTTTACTGTAAGACAACAACTCGATCACCGTTCGTTCGGACTAAAAAAACTACCGCATGTCCTCCCGCAGCGGCAACAATAAAAAAAGGCGGGTAATCCCATGTAGCCCACTAAACGCGCTCCCCACGTAACCGATCATAAGATCTGCCCCACATCCCTCCTCTCCCACGTCCGCTCGGTCATTATCGCTTCCCCCGCCCCCCGACGACTCCCTTCCAACGAATCACATCGATAATGACTACTGCACGTCCCCCTCGCGGGCACGGAGGAACCCAGCTCGGTGTTGCTCGTTCTCCGTCGCCATTGTGGGTTAGATCTTCCTCCAGCATCGCATTCCCCAAAGATTTATTGCCATGCCCAGCAGAACGGCGTACGACCCAGATTTCTCTACGCACATGGCTACGCCGCCGGTAAACGATGTACCCCTGGTTGAAGCCCTCCTCTGGCACATGGTAGACGTGTATCCTCAATACCAACATCTCCAAGCTCAACTTGCCGCCGCGAAAGATCAGGTGGAGTCGTTCCTCCACATTCCCTGATCCCGTTCCCGCCGAAGTGCACAAGCAAGCTAACGAACGCTTGAGGACTGCGTTAGGGTCCTACAATGGACACTAGGGTCTTCCTTCTTTTGGTATTAGTTCATGCAATGTACATAAAAAACAAAAGCGATCGACCACGCCATTTGGCTGAATCTCCCATAATATATGTAAAAAATGACATCTTTTGGTGTTACTGTTTTGTATATATAATTTTACTGCATTGTTTTGCTTACTTTACTGTTCGAGCGTAAAAAAACAAAATCTTCACCGGTGGGGCATTGTGCCTCAAGGGGTAAAACACATTGCAACTTTACTGTCTTAACCGTTGTGTTTTACTGTCAAACATAAGAGCTCAAAAAAAGTTGCATGCCGCAAAAAGGGACAGTAAAATGATTCAGGAATTACTGTCACGTCTCATATTATTTACCGTCGAATCGAGTCACGCGAGTCGCGGACGTTTACGGCTGTCGATCAGTTAGTGGCCAGTAGTATAGGTATTAACGTGTCGCCACACCTAGCCTGGTCATGGTCTTGTATATATATATATATATATATATATATATATATATATATATATATATATATATATATATATATATATATATACTCCCAGTGTGTCTACTCCCATATCTGAATATACCACCTAAAAGAACTTGACATACTCCTTAATCACTTTGGGTATACTCATATACTAATTATAAAATACTCCTCGTTGTGAGATACAAAATAGAGAGTAACTACTCACGAGAGTAAAAAATGCTTCCTATATATATATATATATATATATATATATATATATATATATATATATATATATAGGACACATGTTTCAGATCTCTGTAAGTATATACTCCACTTTCAATATACCACTTAAACGATCATACTATTCTTCTTTATCACTTTCAAGTATATTTAAATATCAATTATAAGATCTTCCAATGCGACTTGATTGGAAATTTTCATTGGGGCCCTTTATTTTTGCTATATACCCTTTTTCATATATAAAAGAAGTATATAAGCATATTTTGGTATAAAAAGTGGATTTCAATGAAAATTTTCATGTTACTCACTTTGGAGTATCTTATAATCATTATTCTCAAATTAATAAAGAGGTATCATCATACGATTTATACGATTTAAGTGGTATATAAGGAACTCCATACCATTTTCATACACACACACACTGTATGGGCCTCCCCTACAGTTTCCGTAAAGAAAAGGGGAACAATCAAAGGCAATTCTTTGTCACTACAAGCCATCTCCACTTAAAAGTTATCATATTAATATAGGAGGCATTTGTGATGTGGTGTATTCCCTACCAAAGGAAGCATGGGCCTAGGGCAACAGCCCTAGCTCGGCCGCAACCTGAGAGTCCGGTAGGGACTCCTAGTTCCTTGCCCATTAAGTTAGGAAAGTATCTTAGGAGATCAATTAGTTAAGGAAAGAGATTATATCTCTAGTCGGTTTCTATCTTTAGTTGTAAAACCCTTATATAAGGGAAGGAGATTATGTATAAAGGGAAAGCAAAAGATTAGCAATTTCTTCTCCCTTCTCTCTCGGTTGGACCCTTTCGTAGCCATTGCGCTTCAGCGAATTGCATAACGGCACTGTTCAAGCGCAAGGCTTCGACCTCCCGTATTTCATAGTTATCAGTTGCGCTCCCTCAAGGAACTTTCAAAAGAATGGAACACCTCCGGGTGTCTAACAAAGTCAAATCTTCTACCCTTTTAGCAGTTCCAACCAATGCCTCTTTCAAGATTAGTTGCTATTTGCTAAGGATTATTATATCAATAACCAAGATGAGAACATTTACAGCCTCGGTGTATGTACTGTTTGAAATGTTTAGGCATTTGCAGTTTGGCACACGTGGAAACCTGTTTGTTCGAAGAAAAAACACTTTGCCTACTCTTCTTTACAAAAAAAAGAAACCAGTTTGATATTTTGTAATTACATCAAGGAAATGTCCTCCCAGTTCAACAGCCTTCTACTACTTTTTTCAGTCAAGAGAGCACAAGAAGTGCATGCACCATGGTTCTTACCTTCTGCGGTTCTGGAAATTTTAACAGCTCCTTCTCAATCAAAGTTGCCATGGCCTTGATATATCCTTCACGTTGATACCAGGAAGGTATAACTGTATGTTGCATATTCACCAGATATTCGTCCTCTCTAAAACAGCAATTGAATGTCATTAGAATTAATTGGCAAAGCAACAGCAATGGGCTATTTATCATTTCAAATTATTGTACTTACCTGAATATGCTCTCCAGTAAACGGAGACTTGAACCACTAGTTGATATGGAGAACTGGGGGTAAAGAGGTAGTACAACAAGTTTTGTGATCCCATCCCGTTTTATCTAGAATACAAAGAGAATAAATCAATGTCTTCTACAAATAAACATAAGTTGAACATTGTGGCACCAGAAGCTTAATTTAGTATATCTTGAATAGCATGATTTTGCATTTTAATTGTTAATTCATGAGTGTGATGCCATGACCCATGATTACGGTGTTTGCTAGTTTCTCATAAATTTTGAATTTTCTTTTGTATGTTAGAAGATTTAAAACTGCACTATAGATTCCTGTACTATTGCAAATCCAAAAAGAAAAAAGTATGTCCGCCATAGAAGATCTGGTTAGAGTGAACTCCTTGGTTTAGGGCACTCATGTTTCTGTTTCATGTCATTCAAAATATAGATAATCTGTTATTGGCAAACTTCTGTTACTGAAATAATCAAACACCAGAAAATTAACCATTAAGAGAAAATAACAGAAGCAAACAAACGTATTGGATATATGGCAAGCCCCTACTTGTTCTATAGCTTCCTCAGTGAAGGGATGCCAATACCGCATTCCAACGTACACTTTGGCAGGAATATCTTTTTCACATAATGCCTTCCTCAGTGCTTCAGCCTGCAAATATTCCAGAAAACTATCAAATCAAAGCTCATAGGATGCACATAGTTTCTGACATAATTTAAAGAATGTTAAGAAAAGTGAGAACACCGTTACTAATTCACTAAACTACTGAAGCAACCAACTAAAACAGTGCCTTATATTCACTCATGAAACCTATTGTTCACAAGAATAAAAGCTGACTGCCCAAAATCACGTTGTCTCATAGCCAGTCACTGGAATCCCACCTGTGGCCAAGGAGCAGAAGTGAAACAGGAAAAAAAAACATGTTTGCTACTCACAATATAAGAGCGCCCAAAGTTTCCTAGGCCTAGGCCATGAGATGTAACAATATAGCCCAATTATTCTGGTCATGTATTGATCAACTGATGCAGCATACTGCATAACCATGCATGTTGAGAATAATTATTATAATTGTCTATAATGTTCTCTAAGACCCAATACCAAACAACTACATGGGTTAATGAGTCATCTGACAAGAATACTGGCCATTTGAAGTTAAGCAAGAGAATATCATCTTCCCCTGACCCATTTATATCCTTTCCCTAATGCTAAGGAAACATGAATATCCACATTTCTAAGAGATTCAATGTGCAGTGGTCATGACAATTGGCAATTCAGACAATAAAAGATCACAATGTACCTGCGCGTCAGTAATTTGTCTAAGAGGAGAACCACCACCTATAGATGCATAACCTTCCTTGCTCTTTGGTGCTCTTACAACAGATATGAATTGTGCTAGTGGCTTCTGTAGAAAGCGAAACATCCTAGGAAGACGGATAATGTCCTGTCATCATGCATCGTGAGATGTCCAATGAGTAAGAGAAAACAAGTTCAATATGAATTTCTCGAATACACTACTAACTTGGCACATCTGAACATCAAAGCATTCAGTTATCTCTCTTTTTTAGCTACAACATGTATAACATGATGTTACAAACTTGGGCTAGCTCCAAGCTTTATTTGACCTTTACATCTAACGCCTTGGAATTCGAAGAAAATTGGAAGATTAAAAAATTACTTTGTTGCTATTTCCAGGAAAAAATATATAAATTTCTCACTATTAATTGTTTTGGCACCATAATTTGTTAAATCTGCAAAATAAAATAAAAATATAGCGAGTGAAAAATCTTAGAGAGCTGTGATTGCATTTCAGGATGGTAATTACCGGATCAGCAAAAAGATTAAACAAGAAAGGCTGCACATCATCAAGGGTCTCTGGGCCTCCAAGATTCAGCAACAGAACACCAATTTTTTCATTGCCGGCAAGAAGTTTTCTGAATTCAGACTGGGAAGAAAGAACTGCCTCTGATGCTGATGAATATCCTCTAAAGTGATGCCTCAAGTCAGGTGAAGGTTGAGAAGACCATCCCAATATGCATTTACAGGCTGAAGACTTATTATGGTAACATTGTCCAAGACAAAGTCTTGTACGGCTACCAACTGAGCAAGATTTAATTGCATATGTCCTTGATAGATTGACCCTGTTTGGCCAAAACAGGAACAGTAGCTATTTAAGTATAATACTAACTATGGCACTCCATAGTCATAAAAAGTAGAACACAAAAGATATATCAAGAAGAAACTGCCTATGCGGATCATCCATGAAGAATTGAAGATATACTTGCTTATGTCCAAACATCAGTTCTATCTATGTTTGTCATGGGTCGGCACTGTTCATGCAGTGGGGGTACTGTTCACGCGCCTGAACAGTACCCATGTACTGTAGCGCACGCGCGCTGTTCACACCGGCCCACGAGTGCATTGGTAGTTTTCCTTATTAGTTGGGTTTACTTTCTTACAGATCTATTCCATCTAATAGAGATAAATTTCCTTAGAAATAGAGATTGTTTCTTAGAGGTCAAGTCAAGTCGTTCCTACAAAAGAGATATCATATATCCATTATCAAGCAAGAAAGATGAATTAATCTAGTCTTCCATCCAAAGTTCTATCATCTAAGTCTATAGTCTAATCTCTCATCCCACCAAGCCGACGCCATCCGTCCTTCTTCCTGCTGGTGTTTACCCCGTAATGATCTAATGTTCGTTACATTTGGTATCAGAGCAGTCGATCCCTTTACACAACTTCTGCTATCATGGTTATGTTGACAGATCAAACCGTCAGACATGCCACCAAGTCGTTGGCTATGATAAAAGCTAACGCCAACAAGATGGCCATGAGTACCAACGACAACGACAAGAAGATGGCGGCCATCTTTCTCGACATGCATACCACTTTGGAGAAGATCGTGGCGACGATAGCGAAGCCTCCCACGGCGGCGGCGACGCCTTCTGCAGAGGTGGTGACGCCTTCCACGGAGGCGACGGAGCTACCTCCAGCAACTACGGCAGCTGCCGCACTTCCACGTCTTACCATGATCTTTGCCGGGCGTCTGTCGTGGCCACCGTGGCATTGTCGAGTTTCTTGCCATACTGCCGCGATGACCGTGAGTTTGCCGCAACCACGCGTGGAGGCAATGATCTTTAAGGACTCATATCGCCATCGCAATCTTTCGTCAACATGGGTCACCTAGGGCTTCAGCCATGGCCGCCACCATAGCTCGAGGATGAGCTGTTGCGAAAGGAGGGGTAGTTAATAAATGGGTTGAGCCTTTGTTCATGCAGATGAGTACTGTTCACGCACCCGAGAAGTACCGATGTCTTGTAGCAGCACGCGCCAAGTTCACGCGCCACCCATAAAGTGCATTGGTAGTTGGGAAATAGAGATAAGAATGGTTAGTTTCTTTATTAGTTGGGTCTACTTTCTTACAGATCCATTACATCTAATAGAGATAAGTTTCCTTACAAATTGAGATTGTTTCTTAGATGTCAAGTTAGGTTGCCCCTATAAAAGGGATATCATGTATCCATTATCAAGCAAAAAAGATGAATTAATCTAGTCTCCCTTCCAAGGTTCTATCATCCAAGTCTATAGTCTAATCTCTCATCCCACCAAACCGACGACCATCCCACCAAACCGACGCCGTCCGGCCTTCTTCCTGGCGGTGTTTACTCGTAGTGATCTAAGGTTCGTTACAATGTTGTAGGAGCTAACAAATGGCATCCAACAAATACAGGTATGTGCAGCCCTTATATTGTGCCAAACTTGACCCGAGCATGTTATACAAATATAAAATAACCAGCCCCAGCTCAGCCCTATTAAACATTACCATCAGTTTCAAAACTTGTCTACGAACTGGTTACTAGGGATCCACTAATACTTGAACATTTTTGTTTGTATAGCTTGGAATCAAGGCTACCAACAATTGTGTTCTAGGGATAAGCATTAAGATCACTGTTATTAAGTCGCGCAACTAGTCGACGATTAGTCGACAAGTCGGTACACAACCTCCGACTAGAGTCATCGACTCGACTAGAAGGGCTAGTCGCCCGACTTGCCGGCTAGTCGGCAACTAGTCGCGACTAATCGAGATTTGCTGGCCACCCGACTTCAATTTCAAATAAAGTCATTCATCAAGAAAGATTTGTTACGATCAAAACGAGTAAGTCATCAACTCATCATCGTGATTATGTTGTTCTTCTCTTTATTTCATGATTTACAATATGTATATGTTTTAATTGTTATACAACTTAGTATATTACATGCTCTGTTTAAATACTTTCTAGTATGTGGACTAGTCGGTCGACTAGTCGACAGGTCGCTCCTCTTGCGACTCGACTCGACTTTACGACTAAATAACCTTAATTTAGATACCAAATAAATGACCACTTAATTCAGTATGACATGGAACATGCCGCTCACAATACTACCCATGCGGACAAATGAATTACATAAGGGCGTAGCGCTCGGACGTACGATGAGGGGCTTCCCATCGTATGCACGCTCCGGCGCAACATTCCAATACAACATATGCAACAAACTATTTTAACATCTGCAACAAAAAAATCGGTTTCGGTCTCAAAAATATTGGAAAAGGTTCAAATCTCTTCACAAAAAACATTGTACTACATATATTGTTCCTATAGGAAGATGTACTCGACCAACTAATACAAAAGTTCGAAATAAAAATGAACCTGCGATGTTATAACTATTGCAACAATTTAGAAATACATATGCAACATTTTGAGGAAACACTTGCAACAAAATAAACCAGAGAGGACATGTTCCCAACAAACTAAAATGTCATATGCAACAATTGAGAATATGTGTGCAACGATTTGTAAAAATATCCGCAACACCAGCAAAAACAAATATTACATGCTACAAGATTTGGAAAAGATACACTACAACCTACAGAAACACTTCTTGCAACAATCAAGAAAAGGAGTCGCAACATTTCGAGGGAACATCCACAACACACCTATCTGAAGAAGGAGCCGCGCGGACAATAGTGTGGAGCGGAGTTTGTCGGTGGAATTTGCATACCTATGGAGGTTCCTGCGACCCCAGCGAGGAGCCCACGGTGGCGGAGCTCGATATGCTGTGGGAGCCCACGACTAGTGTCGACAAAGCTTGCGGAGATGATGGTTGACATCAACGGAGCTCACCGAGCGGCGGAGGTGGAGCTCACGGAGACCATGGCCAGACCATCGACAGAGCTCGCAGAAGCCCTAGCTGCCACGGTGACCTCCCTAGATCCATGGGAATGCCACCGGAGGGGAGAGAAGGTGTGGAGACAGGAGCTGACGATGGCTCAGTAATTGGGAAAGAAAGTGTGAGAGAGAGAGAGTGCGGGGACGAAGTGGCCTGTGCTGGGTAGTGAGAAAGGAAAAGGTGCTAAGGCGGTGGGCCATGTATGTGGGTGAAGCGTCCGAAGTTTGACCTCCATCCGGAGGTATGAGCTGTAGGATTATCCATTTCATAAATATATAATAGGTTGGAAATTCAAGGGCCAAAGTTCTTTGAACCACAATATTTAATTAGAGACAGAGATTTGAAGGTGAGGCATACCGCCCCAGTAGAAGTGCAGCCATTCGAGATCAAACTCAAGGCAAATAGGGACGTAAATGGTTTAACATTGTGCAGCTACGACAAGCGAGTGGAAGAAATGCGATTGCTAGATTATGAATTTTAAACAACTGAAAGGTGGCGGCATCCATGTATCCACACAAAACCATCAACCATCAAACTGGAAACTAGAGGCACCTCATCTATCCCCTCTCTACTCGCATCAAAATCTCTAGTGTGCCGAACAAGCTATACAGTACAACCATAGCAAGGGTAGGAGAAAAAACACCTGGAAGAATTACGCGGCGCAGGCCTCTTGGGGACATGGGAAGGCCCGGCCTCCACCCTCCCCATCTCCATCACGCCCCTCGTGCCCGCCTGGCTCGACGACCACATCGCCAGCTCCCCTGCGCAAAAACCCCCACAGATTAGCCACTAGTCCTCACATGGTAGAGATTTCTACGGCAGGAAACCCTACGCGCGCGCGGTCACCTCAGTCAAAGGGGAGGGGGCGGTGAGATGGAACGGCGGCGATGCGGATAGGAGAGCCGGGACGACTCGCCGTCGCCGGAGACGGTGGAGAGAGAGAGAGATGGAGAGAGAGCGGGCGCGCGTGTGTAGTACGGAGGCGTGTCGCTTCTGGCGGCACAGGCTGGACGCGACGAGGGCGGCAGGAGCGAGAAATAATCCGCAACGATTGGTGCGTGCGTTTTCCGGGAGTTTGTTTTTCCGCAAGCGCACCGGGAGGGTGCAGTGGTAACGTCACTGACAGATATGGGCCTACCCCTTATGGGGTCACGTGTCAGTGGGGTTTAGGAACTTTCGTGGGGAGGTGGGAGGTCGCGGGCGGGTGCGGGGGCGGGTTGTGGTAATTGTGTTTCCAAGATTCCACCCGGGATTATTACCCTTGCGAGAGAGACAGCGGGAGAGGGACGCAGAAAACTATCTTGGATTTATTCGCCCCAGTCCCTGTGATATCGATTAATTCGCCATTGGCGCCCTTGTACTTCTTCAGAGTTCAGAGATCTTTTTTATTTTGGTTGTTGAACAATTCAGTCATAGTGAGTACTAGAACGGCACCCGCGCCAAGCTCAATTCAGTCATAGTGAGTACTAGAACGGCACCCGCGCTGGCGCACGCAGCGTAACGCCCCGCGCGTGAGGAGCGGCGATTCCTTCGGCCGCGTACGCGCGTGGGGGTGTTGGGCTGAATGAGACGTGCAGGCCAGCCAGGAAACCGGCCGCGTGGCCGCGCGGTGAAGCGAACAAAGCGCATCGTTGGCGATCGTGCGGGCGCGGGCGTGGACTAGCGCGATCAGACGACGACCGTGGAGGGAGCGACGTGGCCGAGCGGGAGCTCGCGAAAACCACCGGCTGTTAAATAAGGTCTATGCATTTGAGCTCTACTTCTACGTCTCCTACAACTAGTAGCCCCGTGCGCCTTGGCGCGCCGAGGCAATGTTACAGTAGACATTGTTTTTTGGGCAATTGCTAACAAGCTGGAGTATTATATAGATCTGAAAAAGTAATGTAGATACGAAGACAACATCTTTATGTAACTACATAGCACAAAAGTTGCCAGATTTTCAAATGTGTGAAGATGATAGGACGGATGATGCAATGTCTAGTAGAGAACACTGATCTAGCATATTAGTGTGCAGTACAATAGTAGGACTCATCTATCTGTAGAGTTCAAAAGGTAACAAAACACAAAGCACTAGACCTTAGTAGGCATACTATAAAGAGTTAATATGACAATTGATTGGTGACAGTCTAGTTGAGATCACAAAGTACAGAAGTTTTTAAAGTACAACTGTACAGGGACATAAGCTCCACATAACAGAAAGAAATATATAAATCAGCCACTATCATATGTACTGATAGGTAGGGTTTGACATAGGCACGAGCTAAAAGCGAAGCTATGCGATAGCAGCAGATTCCATAGAAGTTACTTCAGTAAGAAGAGGGAATAGTTGAGTTAATGGGTGAACTACGTTAGGGAATAGTGAGGGTTCGTAAATCGCGTGTTAAATCTGAAATGTGCAGGAATGAGTGAATTTGGTACCACAAATAACGTACCTAGGTTTAGGTCATGCTCTTTTTTGTCTGAATGGCCTTTTTTTTGTAGGTGTAGAAGGAGCAGTGTCGGCCAGCAGCAAACAATTTGACTTGCAAGATGTTGTGTAATCTGTAAGTACGATTTATAGGTAGGCTAAATGCAGACATGCGAAAATTTCAGGACCAGCAGGTAAATGATGGTGGGCAACAACATAATCTAATAGCAATCTAGTTTTTTACCTGGAAGTTACTATTTAGTTCTCTAAAGTGTACGGCCACCGCTAAAGTTGTGTTGACAAAAGCATAGTATGAAACATAAGGTTAGGGGGGGAAAAACTATGGCAAAGTATTGCCTTCCACTAAACCAAGTAAGCCATTCACTAATCCAATGAAAACTTGATCTAAATCGGTAAGTAAGGCGACATGCTACAGCATCGACTAAGCATACTATTTGAAATCATTGGAAATCAACATCCACATAAATGCTTCCAGCCTGGTGTGTGTGTGTGTGTGTGTGTGTGTGTGTGTGTGTGTGTGTGTGTACAAACTGAAAAAATACAGAGAAAGGTTCTAAGCAATCAAGGAATCGACAGGTAATCATCAATTAGCTAGTCACAACTGTTGAGCCCCTCCTTTGCTTGCTTCCATGCCCAAATCCGATGTAATAAAACAAAAATGCTAAGCGCTTTCTCTGGCTGTCTAGTCGACCTAGTCGAGACTACTACAAACCCCCAAAACCAGACCGACCTACCACTCGCACAAGTATAAATAGTTGTTATTTTCTATTTGCTAACCAAAATAACTCAGAGGAACCCTGTGTCTAAAACATATGGTACAATTGGGTAAGAATGATCCATTTAAAAAATATGTCAGTTCGTCACATATGACAGCAGTTCATCACATATGTCCTCAGATTAACATTCAACAACCCAAAATACTTAAGCCAAAAGTTTGTCCTATTTTTTAGCAATAGATATGGCTAATAAGCATGTAGAAACCATGTTTAGCAAGTAGATTGTGTAGAAGAACCAATGTAATTTTAAGTTAAAAAGAGGCACCTGAAACTCAATTTCTTAACCTCTCTGGCAATGCACTGCACTAAGATTATCAAGCGGAAATCAGTCACACTAAAAATAAAATAAAGGGCGAGAAAAGAGCAAGAGAATGATAAGAGAGCGTACACAGTCATTGTAGTCCGGGATCGGTCCACAACTGATCCCTTGCCAAAGCCTAGCTTTTCTTTATTTGCAGCTTTTTGGAAGAAAGAGATCAGAGGAGCATATGATCATTATAGTGGAAAAATAATGTATCAAATCATTAAACGATTATAATTGATTAGCTATGAGCACTTGTGATGTATTAGTAAAAAAAGGTCTCAAGAAGAGCGCAAATTAGCTCATATATTTATTCAGTTGCTGTACTTTTGATTTTGGCAACCGTGCAACCTTTCACATTTCATTGACATCTTTCTCCATCCGCTTTTTTATCTCTATAAATCGGAAAGAAAAACCGCATTAATGATGGAAAACCGAAGCTAAGACAAAAAAAAATGACTATGATGTCTTATTTGAAGAAAAAAAAAGCCCAAATTCCATATGGTACCTTTCGTAGTTGCTGCTTTGGTGACAGCCTCTAACTCCTCATTTGAGTCCTACATAAAAAAAAAACACGAGACCTCTAGAGAGATGAAGCTAATATTGTTTAGTCTGAAACTTAATAAAAACAAATTTGGGGTAGATTTACCATTTTCAAACATCATCTTTAATACATATACTATGCTGGCATATGTCATGATAGATAAACAGATAGATAGCTGCTTAAGTACTGTTGAGGTTTGATAGCCTCAACTCTGAACATTCGAAGAGGGACAAGAAACATTCCAAACCTGAAGTGCCAAGAAGACACTAATTCCACAAAGTATTGGAGCGCACCATGAATGCCTAAACATCTCAGGAAATTTTCCTAAGAAAATAGCACATCTTAAAAAATTAATCCCAGGTCCAACAAATAATCACGAGCGGATCATGCATGCATAAACATCAAAAAAAATCCCACTACATAAAACATCCCAAGAAATTCATCCCAGGTCCAACGATCAATCATCACCTTTGCTAAAGAGACAAGGAGCGGAATAATCCGCGAGCAAGAAATATACCTTTTGAGAAGGTAGGATTGGATCAAAGGATCCATCAGGATAATAAACAAATCATATTGTTTCATATGGTATGAGGACCACATCATCCTGAAACTGCAACCCACATATGTAATCTCATCCGAGCCATATCAAATTGAAAATATCTAATATTGAATTGAAGGCTTGGGGACAATAAGATAATATAGTTTTTTTTTTATCGTTCCCTAGCAAAAAAAATTTGATTACAACTATAATTCTAAAACCATAAGACTATGAGATAAATGAGCATTCCAAACCTGCAGTGCCATGAAGATTCTAAGAACACAAGTAGCCAAGAAGGAGAAAGAAAAGAGAGAAAACAAAGGGGGAACGAAGAACACAACGAACCACAGTAAAAACAGTAGAAAGGTAAAATCAGATAACATCACACTGGGCTAAGAACATGAAAACAGGAAGGAGGAGATCCCGAGGAGACTGAAAAACGCGCAAATCTATGGGGAACCATCTCCTCCCCATAATCAAGAAACGAGCAAACACAAAAAGAAGGAAAGAGAGAGCAATGAACAAGAGAAGCGGTCATAAAGACAACATCACAGCGGCCGAAGAAGATCAAAACAACAAGAAGGAAACCCCAGGAAGACTAAAACACACGTAGATCTATGGGGAACCACCTCCTCCCCACAAACAAGAAACGAGTAGACGAAAAAAGAAGGGAAGAGAGAGCAATGGACAAGAGAAGAATTAATGAAGGGGAAGAGAACCGAACCAACAGAAGGAACCAAGGACCAATGGAGCAATCTCGAACGAAAAACACAGCAGGGCGAAGATAACAACAAAGGAGCAAGAGAGAAGGCAAGATGAGGAAGCAAGAAGGAAACAAAAAAATCCTACTGGGCAACTAAAAGAGACAAGTGGGCGAAAGCAGCATAAATGGACAGGAAAATAATGAATCGACGGGTGGAACGAACAACAAATGGTGTAAATCCAAACAAAGAAAAGAGACAACCAGCAAGAAAGATCAAGAACCGAGAAAGAACAAACGGGGGACGAAGAATGTAGCAAATCACAGGGAAAACAACTAAAACGGAAAAACCAGGCAACATCGTAACAGCCAAAGAAGATCGAGAGAAGAAAGATGAGACTCCGAGGAGACTAAAGCACGCTCAAATCCACAAAGAACCACCTCCACCCCAAAAACAAGAAACGAGTAAACAAAAAAGGAGCAAAGGGGTTGGGGAAGAAGAATCCAACTAACCACACGGAGAACAGCGGAAAATGGAGAAACCAGACAACATCACAACAGGTGAAGAACACCAAGACAGGAAGGATGTGACCTTGAGGAGACCAAAAGACACGTAGATCCAGTAAAAACTAGGGAAGCATGCGCAGGCCCACGAATAAACAGGGGAACACGCGCAGATCCATGAAGAACCAGGGAAACACATGCAAATCGATGAAGAACCAGGCAAACATGCGTAGATCCATGAAGAAATACCTCCTCCCCAGAAACAAGAAGCGAGGAAAGCAAAAATGGTAAAAAGAGAGGGAGCGCTCGCCAAACGAGGCGTCAACAAAGCGGAATAAAAACCGAAGCGACGGATGGAGGCAAGGATCAACGACACAACCCCGGGCGAAGAACGCAGCCGGGCGAAAAGAAGATGAAAAGATAGAGAGAGAGAAGAGAAGATGAGGAGAAGGAACCAGAAACGTGATAAGCACAACCTCGGACGAAGAACACAACCGGGCGAAGAGAAGACAAAAAGACAAAGATAGAAGAGAAGATGAGGAGAAGGAACCAGAGGGTGTGCAGCGAAGGAGAAAACAAGGGAGGCCTGCACAGGAAACGAGGCAGCATCCCACGTGGGCAGGCAACGTGAAAAACACGATAAACATTGAATGGCACAGCGAAGACACGGAGGTATGGAGACAATGATGGAGCCGATCGGACAGCGAGAAGAAACACGATGCAACCTCGAACGGACGCGAAAAAAAAGCTGACGTGGCCCAACTCTCCTCGCTCTAACCCTGCCGCCGATCGGACAACGAGAAGAATTGCGGTGTA
The DNA here is from genome assembly GCA_036346405.1 of Phyllostachys edulis. NCBI lineage: Eukaryota > Viridiplantae > Streptophyta > Magnoliopsida > Poales > Poaceae > Phyllostachys > Phyllostachys edulis. The sequence goes on from CM070548.1 coordinate 64,112,297, forward strand.
GCATCGAACGGACATGAAAAAAAGGCAACGTGGCCCAGCTCTTCTCGCCCTAAACTTGCCTCTATTTAACCAGTAGGATTCAATTTAGCCATGCACTGCAGGCACGCTTCTGCGAACTACACTTCGATTAATAACTCTCCGTTAAAGACGACCCAACATATCGGTGACATATTCGGTGCACATGTCCCATTTGGTGAACATGTGCACATAGCCCATCTGGGCCCTTAATCCGAAAACCCACAACAGAGATCGAGCCAACCACGCACTTCACAATACTTTGCAAAAAGAACCCCCGCGCGATCATCCTCTAGCCTTGGATGTGCCCACGTGCTAGGGTTTGCGCATTCCTGCGTCGCGTGCGCCTCCCTTGTGCGTTGCTACCCCCCTGGTGCCGTGGCCGTCCCCCTGCGCGCGCCTGTGCTCGCCCGTCCCCCTCCACCGCGTCCGTCCCCCTACGCTCACCAGTCCTCTTCCGCCGCGCTCACCCCCTGTGCGTGTCCCTGTGCCAGTGCCCTACACCGCACCCCCTGTGGCGCCCCACTCCCCCTACTCGATCCGGTTGAGGTAATTCCTACTGACAATGTTGTTTGAGTCTTGTTTGATGTGTGTTGATGGTTTATTCTCTTCATTTTTTATGGGCAGCCCTATGGATTCAATAGAAGATGTGAGCAGCTCCGTGCGGCCACTAGCTCTGCCAAGTCCTGAAATGGTCGATGCGCACTCTCTCATTGCGAGCTGTCTGTGTAAAACCCCATAGAAGGCTACCAGCATTCCATTCTGTGTGAGTGTGCACACACTGTAATTTGTTAATTTCAAGGATTAATGTCGTTCTCGGGCTAAATCATCCTTACCGCTGCAGGGTTCGTCATCCACACCGGTAGTTAATGAGGACTTGAAGCGTGTCACGGGGATGATTTTTGAAGATAAGGATGCAGGCCTCGAGTTTTACAAAGCATATGCGCATGTTGTCGGTTTCTCCGTTCGTATTGGACGGCGGACGACTACCAATGGTGTTTTGGTGGTACTATTGTGACAAACGTGGCTGGAAGGAAGAAAAAGGTAAGGACAAGTTGGAGGACAAAAAGAAGAGGACATGTGAGTCTAAATTAAGTAAGTGTGGGTGTGAGGCCATGTTTGGTATCAAACGGACTAAGGACAATAAGTTCAAATTAGAGGCATTTGTGGAAGTGCGTAGCCATAGTTTTGTCTCACCTAGTATGCAGCGCTTGATACGTTCTAATAGACAAGTAAATGAGAAGGCTAAGGCTACACTATTCGCATGCCATCAAGCTAGCATTGGGACATCTGAAGCATTTAGATATCTTCATGTCAGTGAGGGTGGATTTCAGAATGTAGGATGCACAAGGAGAGACTTAAAAATTATTATCGTACTTTAAGAGAGAGTATAAAGTCATCATATGCTCAAATGTTCGTTGATAATCTAGCTAGAAAGAATGAGAACAATGCTATATTTTATTTTGACTATGCTATTGACAGCAAGGGTAGGTTGGTGTATGTGTTTTGGGCGGATGCAACCTGCAGGGAGAATTATGTTCATTTTGGCGAGTTGCTCTCATTCGATACAATATATAATACAAACCAATACAACATGATATTTGCACCATTCATGGGAATGAATAACCGTGGGGGATATGTTCTATTTGGGGTTGCATTGTTGCTTGATCAGACGATTGAAACATTCAAATGGTTGTTTCGTACTTTCTTAAGATGTATGGGAGGTGTTTCACCTAGGCTTATAATAACCGATGAAGATGCGGCCATGAAGAAGGCAATTGAGCATGTCTTCCCAACTAGCACGCATAGGTTATGCATGTAGCACATATCGAACAAACTTCCAACAAAGATAAGGCCAGATTTTAGGGATAACCAAATCTTTTATAGTCATGTCAATTCATGTGTGTATCCCTCAAAAACTCTAGAAGAATTCAAGTCATAGTGGGCAGCTATTTTTTCTGAGTTCGGTTTGGAAGATAATGAGTGTTTGGTTGGTTGGTATAGTATTCATGCATCTTGGGTACCAATTAACTTTATGGACATACCCTTGGCAGAAATTCTTAGAACAACTTAAAGGTCTGAAAGTGCCAATTCCTTTTCAATCATTTTATTGGTTACAAACATGCTTTGGTTGAGTTTTGGATCCGCTTCGACACTGAAGTGGACGAACAAAGAGAAAAGAAGCTAAGAGAAGACCATGTCACCTTTCACATGAAGTATTAGTTGAAGACACCATGGGCAATAGAGCTGCATGGAAGTGAGGTGTTCACACATGAGGTTTTCGCTAAATTTCAGAATGAGGTTATTGCTGACAGGGACAACTGTGTTGTTGAGAGCACAACACAAGTATGCGACCTTAAAGTAACAGTGGTGAATAAGGATGGCAAGAAGGTAAGAAAAGTCATATGTGATACTAGCACCATGATTTCCCACTGCAGTTGCGTGTTGTTTGGCACACATGGAATTCCTTGCATCACATTATCCTCATATAACGAGGTGCATTGCTAAATGAGCTTCCAAATCATTATGTTTTGAAAAGGTGGAGTGCAAATTACAAGAGGGATGTTATATTTTATGAGAATAGCAATGTTCTTGAGGAAAAGCCCAAAGATACCATGGAGGAAGAAATTAAAAAGTTGGCTTCGGAGATGCGCAAGGACTTGGAAGATTTGATACATTGAGCTAGACCTTCACTTCCGTGCATGCAGAATGCGAGAGGGAAACTTAAAAAATTTATGCATGACATAAACTAGGAAATTCCTGCTTGACAGCAAAGTAGAGTGGAGGAGGTCGACGTATATCTTGGGTGTGGCATCCCTGGTCAGATAGATGTATTGCTGCCAACCGACAATCTCACTAGAGGGAAATGCAAGAGGAATCGGCCTAGGGAGAATAAGCAGAAGAAGTTAAAGGGAAAGGCAGCTCGCATGTGCAGGACGTGCCATGAGATCAGCACCCGTGACGGCCGCAACCGCCCTTTAAGGAAACAAACAAAATAATAATGTAATGAGGTTTTTTTTTTCACTTCACTGGTGGTTCCTCTGTTTAGATACCTGATATGCGCGTGTTATTTGCAGACTACTCTTGGTTGGCAGTCACTAAGAATGCAACAATGGAGGCTTGTTTTTTGCAGACCACTCTTTCTTGGTTGATGTGGGCACTAGACAATTACTCCTGTGTATCAATTTGTACTCAAGTATTGTTATTTGCAGACTATGTGGCATGTAATTTTGTTTTATGAATTATCTTCATGTATGCAAGAACCATGTAATTTTGCCATGTTTCAGTCTTTCAGTTAATCCTGAAAGTAGTACCACAAACTGGTTTAGTTAATTCCAGGGAACATGATAGAGGTGCATTTCCTTGTTCCTTTTTATGTCATGGCAAGAACCATGCAATTTTGTCATGCTTTAGTCTTTCAGCTAATCCTGAAAGTAGTACCACAAACTGGTTCAATTAATTCCAGGGAGCATGATAGAGGTGCATTTCCTTGTTCCTTTTTATGTCATGGCAAGAACCATGTAATTTTGTCATGTTTCAGTCTTTTAGTTAATCCATAAGGTAGTACCACAAACTGGTTCAGTTAATTCTAGGGAGCATGATTATGCCAGCACATTTATGCATTTGAGCACCATCATGAAGTTTGATCTCATGGAGGCTGCTGCTTCAGATATTCAGGCTTCCATGTGCTAGTTAGTTAAGTGTGAGGGTGCAATCAAGAAATATTCTGACTTTTCAGTTAGCTAGTTAGCTAAATGCTTCCAGGTGCTTCTGATGTAAGGTCATTTCTACATTTGTATTGTTGAATGTAATGCTTGAAAATATTCTGACATCAAACAGTTACAGTTACATGTATTTCTGACAACAAGACTGAAAACAAAGTTGATAGTATAATTCAAGGGCAAATCATACACTGGAAATAGAATTCAAAGGCAGAACTAGAATTGAAATCATACACATTACAGTTCACGGCTACATGGCACATTACAATTCGCAAACACATTCAATTGCCAATCTTCGCAATGAAAATTCCTAGAAATAAAATTAATAAAGCAATAAGAACTATTTTAAACTTCTCATATATAGCCGCCGATTTCAGGATTGACTTGTTAATCTGGTCCAATGACTTGTTCATTTTAGCTAAATGTGCCAACACATGGTCATCAATATGGTTTGCCATTGGATATGTTTGTTGTGCATTGCTAAACTTCACATGACATTCTTCTATTTTATCTTGTTCCATGAAATGCAACCCAGCAAGATGGATCTTGTATTGATCTTTCCATATGAAAGTGCCGCAACCTCTGGAATATTTCTGCACCAAAATGAAGCACCAATTTTGTCACTGCAGTTTTTGCACATTCTATCTTCTAAATGTTATATACATGAAGACTCTTAGCAAAAGTCTATGTAAAGAAGTATGGACCAAGGTCTCTATCTGGCCGTGTAGGCAAGCAATGTAGAGAGAGGTATTATTTTGGTCATGTACAGACTATTAGGAAAAGTCTGTGCACAAACACATGCTGCTCTATTCTTATTGTTTGTTGATATGAATTTTTTCTTCATGCAAGACAAATTAGGGAATCCTTTTCATAATGAAGTAATGCACTGCTTACTGAAAGAACTACAAAAAATAATTGGCTAACCATTCTGTTATAGCACATGATATGCAGCTAATTCTGAATTCAAACAATCTTAGGTGGCATAATCATCAATTTTCTGAATTCCGAATTTCAACCAGCAGGCAAAGAAATGTAACCACTATTTTTCGGAAATTTCCTTACACCATCGTTATTAGGGCATTTGTACTACTCTTTTAGTCGATTCTTCAAGCTCCCAGACACTGCCCAAATCATCTTCGCAACGTATTTTGGGCATGGCACACTAGGCCCCGACAGTGACGACTCAGACTGTGGTGCTTTATTCTTCTCCATGAACTGTCTGTCAACTATCAATATGCAATTCATAAGATGGTAAAATTAGGAAGGAAAATTGAAGTGTAAGTAAGGCATTAAATTCAAATACACGTACCTCAACCGGATCGATCAGGGCACAGGGGGAGGGGTGCAGCACATATTAGGGGCGTGATAGGGGAGGAGCTCAAAGGCTCGGCGCGGCGTAGGGGAGGCGAGGAGCAACGCACGATAGTGCGACGCAAGGGGGGTGCTCGGCGCAACCTGGGCGGCGCGGTCAAGCATGCAGAGGCGGCATGGATCACGAGGCACCGCAGTGCTCGGCATAGGGCGTGGTCTTGGGAAGGACTTGACCTGAGGGAGTAATGCTTGTGGGGAGGGACTCGGTGTAGGGTGGTGGCACGGTGCTAGGGACGGGCTCGGCTCATTGGGCGCAGTGTAGGGGTGGCTAGGGCCTCGAAACCATAGCCACGCACGAGTCGAGGAGGATGGAAGGCAAGAGGGCACGCAGGGGCTTCGGGTGGGAAATTTGTTGGGGGGTGGTTTTGCAAATGTGCCATTAAGTGGAAGTGGGTTTTGGGAGGCTCAATCTTGGCCGTGGGTTTCCAATTTAAGGGCCTAGATGGGCTATGTGCACATGTCCACCGAATGGGACATGTGCACCAGATATGTCGCCCAACATATCAGTGACTACATGTTAAACTTAGCGGGTACATAGCAGGAGCGGAGCTACGTGGGGTGCCAAGTGTGCATCGACACACCCAAAATTGTGAAAATTGGTAGGGAGTATGTATGTATTTGAGCCAAATCTCAGGCTCCGACCCCCATGGGAGGTCACGGAAGAGGAATTTTTTAATCATATTATTTTAATAAAAAAATACAAAAAATAGTCTATTTTTTTAAACAAAAATATACTACTGTCGCCATTCCAATTGGCGACAGTAGCCCTCTAGCCAATTGAAATAGTGCTGATAGTGTCATGTCACCAATTGAACTAGCAACGGACCCTTGTCGCTAGTTCAAACAGCGACAGGGGCCTGTCACCAGTTCAATTGGTGATAGGACCCTGCCAGAACTATTTTTTGGACTGTTTTTTATATTGTTTTTTTTCGATCGCTCCACTCCATCGTCCAGACCACCACACAGCACCAACCAACTAAATTACCACCACCAACAGCGCCGTTGGCGAAAGCAATGGTGGTGGTTTCAGAAACAAGATAAGTTACACATTGCAATTGTATGCACGTCATAATAAGAAATAGAATCAAACAGTAATAAGAAACAATATTAGCACAACATATTTAAGCACGTCGTCCACACATAGTTTTTTTGACAAACCACAATGATGTTACAAAATATTATAGCAGAACATCATCACATAGTTTGTCGATAAATCACAATAACATTAACAAACATTCATCACAACATATTTCGACAAGACAAACCATTCCAATGGCCGCTACCTCAACGTCCACTGTGTCGACCTCCACGGTGCCCGCCTTGAGTGTGTCGGTCAGATTGGGTCCCCACGATGTCGTCTGTACTGCCGACCTCTCCTTCATCCCGTGCATTTCTCATAGGGCATTTCTTGAAGGTATGCCAGACTCCCTACAAATTGAGCTCTTCTTTGTAGGACGCTCGACTTCTGCTTCATCCATGTCATTCCTGATATGATGTACCTACCGCTGGCTAACCTTTTCCTTCAGCCTAGCAATGTCTGCAGCCCAGATGAGTTGCTCTCAGGTAGGATGGTCAGTGAAATGGCCAACCACGCCATAACCATACATCTCTGCATTACCTCTTCCTTGGTAAAATATTCAGAAAGGTGCTGATCAGGATGATGCACCACCGTCGAACATGCACCATTACATGTGAGGATGAACTATGCAGAAGAATAGGTTTATTGCAAGTGCATATGTAACTAGTGCGGCGTAGTATGCACTCGTGGATGATCGTCTCGCGGTTCGTCTCGCAGTGTCCTTCCTTCCTGCACAGTATCTTGAAACGAAGCTCCCTTGTGCCCATCTTGAATGCCCGATGTATCTTACCCTTCTTGCTCTTCTCCTCCATGTACTTGGTGATCATGAAAGTGTAGAGCAACGCGTTGTTGCTTTCGTCGACAAAGTACTTTATGGTACCGCAGAGAATTGTCTCCACAATAGCAACCAAAGGGAGGCACCTGGCGCCGCACATGACCCAATTGTACACCTCGCCTAAGTTGGTTGTCATGACACCATATCGAGCACCATCCTTGCTATGTAGCAGCGACCACTTCTCTTTAGGCTCGTGCTCAATCCAGCCTGAGAAGTATTTCACCTGTGCCCCTGTTTTCCTCGTCACACTAGGACCGTTTGTGGGTAACTGTGGCAATTCCTTAGGGTCTTGGTCAGCGCTTGTAGCAGGCTTTTTGCTGCCTCCCTTCTATGTGTCCCGATCCGCTCATCCAGAATCTTCTAGAGTGCATCAAACTTTTTTGTTCTAGTTCTGGTTACACAACCACTTGAGCAGGTTCATCAAGTCCTTTGTTGTGGAATTGCTTGTAGAAATTTGCACCTAAGTGCCTCATGCACCGCCTGCTCTACAGATCCACCCACAGAAGTGGCTTGTTCTCCCATTGTTGTAGCTGGGTTATTGCACTCAACAGGCCTGCATGCCGATCATGTATGACGCATACGTTGGCACGGCCCTATACAATAGAAATCTTCACGTTCCTTAGAAACAACAACCAACTGTCTATATTCTCGCTTTCAACGAATGCGAAGGCCATGAGAAGAACCTAATTGTTCTCGGTAATCGCTATTGCAGTAAGTATCTGCCCTTTGTACTTCCTAGTAAAAAACGTGACATCCACACACAAGATTGGACAGCAATGCTGGAATGCATTGATGCATGGACCAAAGACAAAGAATGCTCGCTCTAGTACCCTCTTCTCGTCCCACTTCTAATGTGTGTCATTTTGAATGTTGATATGAGTGCCGGTATTTCTGTCCTGTATGACTTAGAGTTGGCCGGGCAGGTTGTTGTAGGAGTCCTCGAACGTACCGAACCTTGATTCTAATGCCTTCTGCTTTGCCCTCCACGCCTTAGCGTAGCTGGTTGTGTGTTGGAACCTTGCCTCTATTGCCCAAATGATGGATCATGACTCAAAATTTAGATTATCTATGATATCACCGTACATGATGTTTGCGATGAAGCCTAATAACAGGTTCTTGTGGGACTGCATTGATTCAACGACGATACATGTGTGAGGGACTATTATAGAGCATTTCTAGTAGGTCTCCCACTTAGGCTAAAATTTGTGCAGTCGCCAAGGGCATCCCCTCTATGTCGCACTTCATGTCATAGTATCTTGTGTTAGACTTCACTACTGTAAATGTACGCCGCACCGATAAGACCCAGAATTTGACAGCCTCTTGCATGGCCTCCTTGCATTTGTACATGGCTCCTTGCCTAACCTTGTTTTGGTCATATTCCCACAGTACACGGGAGCCTTCGTTAACGACGATGTTGTCAAATTGGTATGTGTTCCACACGGAAGGAACCGCCTGCTGTTTCACAGCATCCTCCTCATTGAATCCTTCATCTTCCGACAATGTCTGGCAGTTCTGGTCTTCAAGATCCATCATTTGAACTATGTCTTAGATCTCCTCACCTTCATCAGCAATCCCACTAGCTTGCCTACCCAAAGGAGCTCCTTCCACATGGTCTTCATCGGCAACATCAACAACTCCCCGACCTCCTACTATGCTGTGGCTGGAGTCCCCAACTTCTTCAACATCACCACCACCTTGTTCAACCGCTGATGCAGGAATGGGCTTAGCATATGCTTGCTGTAAGTCGAGAATACCGACTAGAGGGGGGTGAATAGTCTTTTCTAAAAAAAACTCTAAGGCTAAAACCGATTTCTAATGTGGAAACGGAGTCAACTCGGTTTTGCACAATTTAAGCCTAAAGATTCTAGTTTTCCTTAAGTGCACCAACACCCTAAGTCTAAATCAAGGTTTGCAATCCTAGTTTGACATGCAATCAATTTAATTTTAGGAATATAAATTGAATAAAGTAAATCACAAGAGAGCAAAGCACAATGACACAAGGATGTTTTACTGTGGTGTTCGGAGACTTGCTGGTCTCCCCTAATCCACGTTGAGGTAAGCCCAAATAAATTAGACCGGCTCCACGAATTAAGTCTACACCTCCGAGGTAAGCCCAAACGAATTGGATCGGCTCACAACTTGAATCAACACATCGATCCACTCGAGGTTGCTCTTCCTCCACTCTAGAGATAGCGAGCACCAAATCACTCACAACATGCTGAGGCTTCTCACAAGCTTCTTGAAAAGATCACCGGACCACGACGCCTCCACGCTGTCTAGGTGTCGACAAACACCAAGAATAATAAGCTAAACCTCTTGCTTGACTCTCGCCAAGTGCAACACATGCACAAATGGATGCTCAATCCAATTCTAGTTGCAACACATGCAACTAGAACCTCTCTGTAATATCCCAAAATTCATAATTTGGGAAGACATAATAGAATTGAATGGGAAAATAATTTTTGAGCATATTTTACATGAGAAACTAACCATACAAGATTTTTGAACTTTTGTATAAAGCAAATAATGAAATTCATACAAACATGCACTTGTAATAATTTTAGGGAAAATAGAATGAGAATAAGTGAGAGAATTATTTTGGGCATATTTGCCTAGGGAAATAATTATTACGCAACTTTTGTAGATCTTCATCAAGGGTAACAATGCAATTTCATGAAAACAAAAACTTTTAAGAATTTTCGAGAAAATCACAAACAATATGAAGTTATGAAAATTTTACATAAGCAACTACACTAGGTCAAGATCCCTCACAAAATTTTTCATAAATTTAGGACCTAGTTTGCTTAGTACAAAAATTTAGCAAAACCTTTATCCTTTAATTCCAGAGAACTTGCTTTAATTTCTCTCTGTCCTCTTGCTGACATGTGGGGCCCACACATCAGAGCCTTTCTTCCACCTCTCTCTCCCCTTACTAGCGCTTGCTTGCACAAGCTCTGCCAACCACCTCCATCACCATTGTTATTTCGACCTCCAACCACCTCCATCACCTCTGCTAGGCTCCGCCTACCTCACCCGCCCCATTGATGGCCCTTTTTCCTGCCCGGACGAAGAGACAGCCGCAAGAAATTGAGTAGGCCACTTTGATCTCGTCTTCATCTTTCTACTTGAAGCCTTCTCCTCTGTGTCAAAACACTCTCTATCCATTACCTTTACCATTCCTCCCTTTCTAGGTAAGTTTCATCCACAAACTCGCCCAGAACACCTTGTTGTCCCGAGCTCCAGCGCACACGCTCCTTCAAAGAAAAACTGTGTCCCGGTGAGCCAAATCCTGGATGTGGTCATCATCTTGGGCCATTTGGTGCACTCAATCATATCCTCACTTACCTACTCTTCGATCGCAGTATAGCGATGCGATTGTACCTTCTTCTTCGTCTCCGGCGCCGAGGTAGCCGCGGTGAGCTGCTGTTGACTTTGTGCCCAGTTTGAGCTTCGCCTTAGCTCACTGAACCTCCTCGCACCACCCATTTCAGCTATTGTCACTCACACAGAGCTACCACCATAAGCCTCCCTACCTCCTCCGCCGCCACCGACGACCACGCCTCTCCGGTAAGCTCTTGACCCCACCGAGGCAATTTCCCCATCTGTGAGTCCCCCTGAAGCTATGCATGTGCTTCATTTCAGTTAATTTCCACCAAGACGATCTGTCACTGTGAAGCTTGTCGCCGCCATCTCGGTTCATCGCCGTAAAGCCGTCTCGGCCCTTCTCTGACCTCACTAACAACTTCCTCGTGATAGTGGTAAGCTACCAGAGCATAAGCCCGCTTTAATTTGCATAGTGTGAGACGTTTGCACCGAATTTGTTGGTAAGGTCCATGGCGCTGCCACAGGAAGTCACCACTGGTATGCCTCAGACGACCCTAGCGTCCAGAGCCACACCCAAACCCTTTGCGACAACTCCCTTAGCCAATTTGAGCCCCAAGATCACCTGGTATGGACCACTACCACGAACGTCATATTTCCCCGAAGCTTCCTGCCGCCGTACTGCCGTTATCATCCACCTCTCCGGCCACCTTCACATCCCCAAGCTTCCTTTCCCCGCTAGCAACCCATTTTGGGGGTCGCGCATCTCCGTTGTAGCTTGGCCCGCTGGCGACTAGCACCACCAGAGAGCCCCACATGTAAGATTAATGAAAATCAAATGAAAATAGAAAACGTTGTTTTCCGTTCTGAGGAGAATATGCTTTCTCTGTTGAAAAGCGTAAACATCAGTAGAACGTAGAAGAGAATACACTTCCTCTACTAGAAGGCGTAAATTTCGGGAAATATGCTTTCTACATCACTTTTTCTATTTTCAGGATTTTTCAAACCGAACCAAATTGAAACCTTAATAACTTTTGCACACAAATTCCAAATGAAATGATTCTTTTTTTTTAAAATTAATCTAAAATCATGATCTACTTGAATAAATTAATCTAAAATCATGATATACCTGAATATGCAAAATTATTTGGATTTTTTGCTTTTGAAATTATTTTGCTATGTTTAATTTGCTTCCGGCTCTTTTGATTAGATGTAGATTGCTTGAACGAATTTTCCGACGATCCCTCACTATCATATTCAAAGAAACAAGAGCAAGGCAAGCAACCCCTTTGACCATTTTGATCTTAATTTTTTAATTATTGTACTTTCTTTTTGTAAAATCTATTATGCATGCGTGTATGTTGATGCAAAATTGCTATGTTTGGGATAACTATAGTTATTAATCCTAATCGAAGCATGAACCCCCTTAAAAATTTAATATCCTTACTGTTGTAGCCATTGTTTTATGGTTTAGACAATAAATGATGTCAACTTGGGAATTTTGGGTGCGAAGATCGCACAATTGCTCAGTCAAGCTATAGTCTTTACTAAAATTTGTAAAAATGATGACATGATAAATATGAGTTTGGGAGTTTTTTTGAAAAGGAAGTCCAAAGGGGTATACCTATGTTATTTTGTATAAAAATAAAAATAAAAAACTGAGTTTGTGTCGCGGGCGAGTTATAACATATTCTGAGAAGTGTGAGAGAGGAGTCTCATAAGTAGATAGGGGGAGATTCTCGCCCAGGTCAATTAAGGACTGAACGCCAGCAAGTCCTATCTAAGCCTAAGCGTACAACTATGTGTGCTAGTATGGGACGATCTTAGCTAATTAAGTCATCAAAAACTATCCTTGCATGTTGGTAGGCCGTCGTAGTGCGGGCATGACCGGTGTAGGCATGTTTGAAGGGGCTCCCTTCACTGAGGCATTGGGCACAAAGCTTGTCGACACAACTTGGAATGCCTCACTTGACGGGGGTGTACCCGAAAGAAGTCAGGGTGTTCATTTGCTGGGCTAGTACAAGGATAGGACTAGATGATGTAAAGACTTTGACACGTGCTCTAGACTGCTCACCGAAGATAGTGAGCGGTGGTATCGACAGATGCCAAATAAACTAGAGAATTCATGTGTTGTGGGTAAAGTTGCACCCCTCTGTAGAGTGTAAATATATTTAAATAGCCATGCTCATGGTCATGAGCGTGCTTAGTGCAGTCTTAATGGGTATAGTCTTGATTTTCATACAAAACAGTTTCGTTGGAAGACATGGGAAATATTTTGTTGGGTTATATTTGAGTTGAGTGTCATGTCTATGGCTTAAAAATGAAATGTTGCTCCCAGCCGAGGAGGGTTGCAAGTTGTTGTTGTTATTCATTCAATTACTTACTTGTTGTCCTTTGTCTATTTAACTGCTTTAAAATTTCCGTTGCAAAATACTACGTATTGATATTGCAAATAAAACTTGCTTAATGCAAAATAACTTGTTGCATAGAGCCTCATCTCTTGTTAGCCTTGCATTTATATAAATTTTGCGATACACTACAAGTCTTGCTGAGTACACATTGTACTCAATCTTACTTAAATTATTGTTCAGAGTATGAGGACGTGCCTACGCCAGACGATATTTTCTTCACACCCGGAACCGGTGGGTTCGGTGACAGGCCTTGTTAGGACTTGTCTCTAGTCAGTTGCCTGCGGGATTGGATGGGCATACCACTGGTCTCTTTTGGTTTATTTACCATACTTTCCGTTGCGCTCTGTTACTTTTGCTACTTTGATACATTACACTTTTATTTGGCCGGTCGACCATTGTGATGTAAATATTGTAATTTTGTTTTACTTTTGTACATATGGATGTATGGATGTGATATCAATGTTGGAGTTATGTGTACTAGCCACTGATCATAGGACTAGTACGGTACACACACGAGGGCTTCGTGTATTCGAAACCTGGGGTCTGACACTCTCCCTTTGCTCACAAAGTGCAACACATGCACAATTGAGAGAAGCAAACATTAGCTCAAGAGAGTGAAATGCAATGCCAAAAGTTGCCTCTCAACTGGCAATAGTGGGTATTTATAGCCCACACACAAAAACTAGCCGTTGGAGGAGAAAAATGGCTGAAAAACAGCGAAACTTGGTCTAACCGCCAACCAACGGCCAGTCAGACCAGCCTACAATGCAACAGCTATAAATCTAGTTGTTACAGATAATCCCCGATCAGTTCACCCTCATAGGGCCTGGCCTGACCATACCCCCGGTCAGTTCAGACTTCCGGGAGGAAGAAAACCAAAAAACATGCCCTCTGGAAAAGGTTGACCGGCCTTATAAGGGCAGTTAGATCGGACTTCCGGGGCAGTCAGTCTAGGCCTGAATTTCAGCGCAGGTGACACCAAGAATAACGGTCATAACTTTTAACTGTGATCTTATGCTCTATGGAAAGCTTATCAAGAGGGCAACACAACCCATCTGTTTGATTGATCTCAAACACATTTGATCACGTCAAGAAGCACAACTCAAAAGAGCCAACACATGGCCTAAGTCCAAGAAAAGAGCAACATACAATCTTAGACCATGCCAAGGAATGATGCATGAACTTTAATAATTTGTAAAACACATTTGCAAACTTTAGTATCATGCCACAAGGAGTAGGTGCATGGACTTCAACCATTTGCAAATAATAATCTCATGCTACAAAGTGTTAATGCACGAGCTTCAACTATTTGCAAAACACATTCGCAAATATTAGCATCATGCCATAAGGAGGTGGTGAATGGACTTCAACCATTTGCAAATTATAGTATCATGCTACAAAGAGTTAATGCACGAGCTTCAACTACTTACAAAACACATTCGCAAACAATAGCATCATGCCTAGAAGAGCTAGAGTAAGCGGGATTGATCTATCAACACATGATGAGACTCAAGCTACTAGACAAGACCCCTCTTAATAGTACGATAACCTATACTAACAATCTGGTCTTCCAACTAAACACCGAGACTAGTAAAGACTAGGAACACATCCTTAGCATATGCTAGTCATACCTTTACCTTGAGCGTCCATCTTGGAGTGATCACTTAATGACGAACATCTTTACTCCAAGTCCGGATTCTTGACTTGATAATCATCAACACATGATGATTTTTTTTACTTCAAGTTCTTGACCTGAATATCATCAGTACATGATGATCTTCTTCACTTTGGGGTCTTGTCTTGAATGTCATCAACACATGATGATTTTCTTTACTCCGGGATCTTGTCTTAATGCTCATCAACATATGATGATATCCTTTATCCCGAATCTTGACTTGATATTTATCAACACATGATGATTTTCTTTACTCCAAGTTCTTGACTTGAATATCATCAACATATGATGATCTTCTTCACTTCGGGATCTTGTCTTGAATATCATCAACACATTTTTTTTACTTCAGGATCTTGTCTTAATGCTCATCAACACATGATGACACCCAAAGTCTTCAACATCATGGGACTCAACCTATTTCACCAACTCATGAAAAATGTTAGTCCACATGACAATTGTCATTAATTACCAAAATACTCCATTAACTCATAATGGCGGGTCTAGATTCTTCACTTGGGCCAGAAGGACCAAATCCCACCGTTCCTCCCTCACCTTGCGTACATATGATTGTCATGATCTTGTTCCCTTGAGCTGCACTAACTCCCAATATGTGCTATGTGGTGCTCGGCTGACAAGACAACTCAATCTCAGATCATACACATCATGGTCCAAATCGAATGTGTCGAACAACCACCATACCACAATGCCCCTTGTACGTTGCTCTGGTCTTGTTAGGCTTATGATCGCTGATTGGAAATAACTAGGGATGCAATCAGAATGGATATAGACGGATATCGCTCGTCTCGTATCCTATTCCATATTTTTTTTCTCAGAATCGGAATCTAACATGAACAGTGACAGATACAGATACGAATGTGGATAGTCTCGGTCACAAATACGGAGCAAATACATGCCGAACCTGATACAGATTGTCTCGGTCATGAATATTTAGGCGGATATTACGCGAAAACAGAAACCATATATACCGCACGTATAAAGATCAATTAGCCATACTACATGTCCAAAATACAACTACATTAGCAATTTAACAAGCAAATTTAACTACATCACAATATCACGACGGCGAGTTAAAGAAGTAGTAGCAAGTCATAGTGATAGCAGTACAAAAAAATATCCAAAATGTAACTAGCCTACTACATAACAGGACAGATACAACATATACAAAGCCTACAGAACGATAGCAATAACTAGCTAGGGATACAGAGCGTTGTTGGTAACAAGTGCAGAGCATCTCAATTTTTAGTTTTCAAAATATTTTATTTAAAATAAGGTTTTATAAAATCTTCATGATTTTCTAGAATTTAACAAAGCTTAAATATAATTTTTAGAAATTAAAATGATTTAATATGAATAAATCAAACCCCATTAAATTCAAAAGTATTTTATTTAAGTTCCTTATGTTCAAAAGTATTTTATAAAATTTTAGGAATTTTTTCGAGTCCATTTGCTATTTTTCTTGGATTATTTGGATTTCTATTATTTTCTAAAAATAAAATAATAATTAAATATTGGAAAGCCTTGTGGGTCGATTTCTCTCTCTGACCCATTGGGCCTAGAGTTTACCGGATATTCGGTATAGTGTTTACGCATACTATCCGATAAATTATCTGGATAGCTCCGAATTCGACGGGTACCTCCTTCCTGAATCCGTTTCTGTATCCGGCAAAAACTATACGGCTCCGAATCCGAAATTAGAGAAAAATCCCGGATATCCGGTTTCACGCTCCAAATAAGATTCGAATTTATTCGGATGAAAGGTCGGGAACTATCCGCTCCGTTTGCACCCCTAGAAATAACGAAAATTGATCGGCTCGGGACCCTCCAGAATAGTTCCCTTACCTAAATTTTCAAATTGGTGCCGTCTGACATATTCGACGCACTGCACCATAAACAAGATTTGCACGATTAACGGCATATCTAAAACTAAAGTACCCATCGAAAAGGATTATCTATAGCATAGTACACTACGTAACATACATCTAAAACTACGTAATCCATTGAGTTAAAAAAATTACCTAAAAGGTGGACGACCAAACGGGCAGCGCTTTGCTAGCTCCTCTCCTCCTCTCTACTCCTCTATGATCCTCTCCCGTACCTCCTGTTTCCCCCTTTTTCTTTTGAATATGAGAGACCATGTGGAGGTCGTCCCGTGTGAGTGATGAGTAATTGACAAAGGTTTTAGGTCAGTCGAGTTTGGTTTGTGTGGTCGGACCTTGTCGTTCTGCCGATTCACGCGTTTTAAATGAAATCAATCGTATTTGTCGGGATAATCGAACGACCGGCGTGTTATGGGCGGTACGACCATGAGCGATTGTACCGATTGGTAAATGGCGGTTGAAGAATTCGGAGAAGTTGTCTTTTCGAGTTACGGTCTTCATTGAAAATCGAACGGCCGCAGTATTGGAGCGAT
Organism: Phyllostachys edulis; assembly: GCA_036346405.1. Lineage (NCBI taxonomy): Eukaryota > Viridiplantae > Streptophyta > Magnoliopsida > Poales > Poaceae > Phyllostachys > Phyllostachys edulis. The sequence continues at coordinate 64,129,156 of CM070548.1, forward strand.
CTGGCCGGAGTCGCGGTTGATCCGCCGGTAATATAAGCGGTTGTACCGATTGTATTGTGTGTTTCGCCATTTTGGTGATTTGAGTTTTGGGATAGGTCATATCCAAGTGTGTTCATGCATATGTGTTGCATATTGCATGTTTGAGCTAACGTTAGGTCAAGTTGTGAAGAACTTGTTCGGTTTCGTGTTTCTTATCCGTGTGGTCGCGGGACGTCGGCGGAGTCGTGGCGAGACACGATGGATCGGACTAAGCGCAGTGGCGCCGAGGTCGAACGGTCGATGTGTCGAAGACGAGCGTGGACTCGAGGTGGTTGCGGCGTCTTGAGACAAGGAGCGCTGAAGCTTCGGGAAGGTCTGAAGGGGCGAATCGGAATTGCAAGGCCGCACTGCGGGCGGGCTCCGTTGGACTTAGCGGGCGTGCAGGGAGAGACCCGTTAGCCAAGGCTATATAAAGGATTGGAGGGCTGCATGCCCTCTAGAGCACTTCAAAAGGAATTAGGGTTTTGCTAGAGTCAAAAGAGTCTTTAGTGGCTGTTTTTGCTTTAGGCTTTAGTGGTTGAGAGTGTTGGTGGAGGCAGTGGGTGCTCCCTGCTTGTTCCCTTTGTAGCTCTCCCATGTGAGTTCTTGGCTTAGGGAGAGGGAGAGGATGGATTGATGAACTTGTAATCATTCCTCTTGTTTTAATGTCCATGCGTATGGGGATGTATCTCTTTGTATTTCGCTCTTGATTCAATGAATGGAAATCTGAAGTTTTCTTCTATTCGTGCTCTCTGTTCTTCGTTCTCCCTTTTTTTGTGATTTTTGGGGCTTTCTTCAATTCGGGAGTTTTTGCTTGGTTCTTCCTCTTGATCTTGCTTGCTGGGACATGTGGGAACCTATCTAAGGTCATCTAGATCATCATCCACCCACGAGCAAGTCGTTAGATCAAGTTTTGTTTTTGCGGTTTTGAACCCACCTTCGTTCAATTGCAAAAGGATAGGAACCTTGGCATGGATCTCTGAAATCGTTGCTTGGAATAGGTTCCTAATATCTTCAGGAAGGTGTGGTTCAATTTTGGTCAAGTTTGGTCGCGTAGATCAAAAGTTACGTTGATTTTGTTTTGAAACCGGCGGATTTTGCTGTTCGGGACAATCGGATGAACAAGGCTTAACATCTGCGGTTGTCTTGGACTCATGGGTACAACCGGCCGTTTGTTCGGTTTATCTTGGATCTTGCAGTACAACCCGCCGCTTGTTCTATGGTTGTACCGATTGTCTGATTTGTTCGTAACTTCTGTTTTTGTTTCTTTGTTTGTGGGGGTGAGGTGGATTCAACATAAGACTTCCTCTGTGCTTAATCTTTGATCTTCATAGCTCTCATAGCCATTGGAGTGATTTACAAGTTGAATCCATTCTTTGCGAAAAAGTTTATGTGCTCCTATTCACCCCCCCCTCTAGTCGCCTTTCCGGTCCTTCAATTGGTATCAGAGCCGGTTAGCTCTTTTCAATAGATCTTAACCGGTCTCAAGAGCCGTGGCGATGGACAAGTACTCGACCAAGCCGCCTGTTTTCGATGGCATCGATTACCCCTTCGAAGAGCGAATGGAGACATACATCCGGCCGGGGTATGCCATCTGGCGAAAGGTCAAGGTTCGATTCATTTGTTCTGCCGATGAGAACATCAATCCGGGAACATGGTTGATGTTGAGGCGAATGCAAAGGCAAGGAACATCATCATCCGGGGTTTGAGTCGTAGTGAGTTTGACGCATATCTCACTGTCGTCCGCCTATGATATCTGGGTGACCCTCGGCGCATACCATGAGGCACCACCGGATCAAGGCGGTTCGACAGACCGATTCAAGCGAGAATACAACAAATTTGAGATGCTTCTTTGGTGAGTCCCTAGATGAGTGCCAGACGTTTTCACAAGATCTTGAGCAACCTTGAGCGGTCGGTCTCACATACCCGACTTCGGACAATGCTCGTCGGATGCTCACGGCACTCGTCTGCGTGTTTGGGAGATGAAAGTGACCACCATCAAAGACACGACAGACCTCTCGACCTGACTCTTGACGCTACTGTACTCGCGCCTCAAGACTCACGAGATTGCGTTGTCTCGTCGGTCGAAATCACGATCGATGGCCTTAGTCACCAATCCGTTTCTTCTTAGGGCTTTCTTGATTCTTCTTGCGGTTTCTCCTTGTCGCTCTCTCGTGACATAGCGATGATCGATTAGAGCGACTTCGGATGAGCGACTTGCCCTCCTTGCTCAAGATTCTCCCACGCTTACAAAGGAGGAGGGACGAGAAGAGAGGAGGACCCGTGATTTGCTTCGAGTGTGGTGGCCCCAACCACATTGAACAAGCCCCCAAAGGCGGAGAAGGGCAAGAACGACTACGGCGGTTCGGGCAAAACGACTACACCGACAAGAACTGCAACAAAAGCCTCCACCTCGGGCGCCCGGCAAGAAGAAGTTCATAACTTAAGCAAAGCCAAGCTCTTCCACAGCGTTCTCGCCTTGGACGACCTCGACCTCGGCGAGGTGGAGGGATGGAGCGACGATGACGGGACGGGTGACCAAGAGCCCAAGGATGGCGGCGATGACTTCTCGGCATGTGCTTCATGGCCCTCGAGGGCGAACTTCGTGACAATGGTACAGACTCCGACTCTGGACGAGGTAGATCCCACCTCTGAGCAGCTCAATCATGCTTTTCTTAAGCTAGGAGGTTTTCATGCTAAAGCTAAGGCTAGGTGTCTTTGAGTTAGAGAAGGAAATAGATAGATGTCACTAGAGATTATTGCTCTTACATCCGCCTTCTAGTGATGATTGTGATACATGCTCTGCTTTCTTTGGTTGATATGGAGAAGTTAAGGACCTCACATGATAGTATGTCCTCCGAACTTGATAGTGTTAAGGTGGAGAATGTTAGTCCGCTTCTTTGAGTTAGAGTTGAGTAGGATGGTACATTACCCTACTTATTCTTGATGAGACTACTTCTCCCACCTCATGTGAGGGTAAGGACATTCTTTGCTAGAGGATCTTATGCCATGCTCCTTGATCTCGCACTGAGTCTTGTGAAAATTGCAATAACTTGAAGATGAACTTAAAACAGGCGAGATCATAAAATTCTTTGAACTACAAGCTTCTTTACTTGAGCCAATTGTTTCATGCTTGAACTGTCCTAAGTTAATCTACTTGAACTTGAGGTCGTCTCCAAACAGCTTTCAAGATATGATTGATCATGAAAGGAAGTTGGCTCGGTTTGCTTCTAAGGACCCGTTAGCTCACCATGCATTAAGTGTAACAAACTAAAATCGACTTGATTGCTTTGGATGAGAAATGTGTGAAGCTAACTAAGGACCTTCTAGAGAAGCCACATTGTGCTTGCAATATGATTGTGGAGAAGGGGAGAAGCCTCGGGGTAAGGATAAGGCGCTTAGCAGCGTGAACCAACTAGCTAGCGATGGGGATCGTCCCTTGAGTCGGTGTGCTTGCACAAGCCATTCTTCCCTCTCGCTTTGGTTCTTCTTTTGCTCCCTTACCTTCTGCTTGTCTCTTCTTCCCCGCTCTTCTTGCACCTCTCTCTTTCGGGAGTGTCGGTGCCTTATGAACACTCTCGAGAGATTTGTAGGAGGCAAGAAGAAGCTCAATCTTATTCTAGACCAATCTAAGATCTGCAGATTTAATCGGGGTCTAGGATATGACTTCTCTGAGGACATGAGGAAGCATCCACTGCCGTGCTTAGACCCATAGCACTGTGTGTGATCGAGATCGAGCCAGGACCGAGAAAGTCCATTTCAAGTCGGCGGGCTATGTCCAGGATTTCGACAAGAAGGTAATTTCACATCTTCGCTTCTACCTCTCGTAAGGTGAAGTATCACCGCACCTTCGCCGAAGGATGGACACACATCGTCGATGCTTGGTAGCGCCAAGATCGCGTAGAGACCATGTTGAGTCTCTTAGGCGCATTCGAAGTCGACCCTGGACCTTGAGTGCACCTAAGACCAACACGAGGTCTAGGCTTGTTTCTTCGATGGGTTTGTGCGAGATCGAGGACTTGGTTTTCGAGTTTTACGGTTTTCGTTCTCATCTTTGCTTTCGATCGTGACTTCCGCGTCCCCGAGGGTAGATCTCGTTTTCCCCATCGAGATAGCTACCATGGCGTGTTCGACATGTTGCGGTGCTCGACTCGCTCGCCGTGGCGATCGGACCCGGCAACGACTTCGGTCTACTCTTAGATCTTACGCTTTGAGTTACATAGGCGTAGGGTAGATAGAGGTCGATCGTGCTTGACTACTTCATCCGCTTTCGGCGTGTTATTGATATTAGGTGCGAAATCATTGTTGATTTATCGATCTTGAGACTTTACTCTGTTTGACTCGGGTTAGCGGGTAGGGAAGGAGAAGGTTTGGCTTGTAGACTCGGTTGTTCTCGTCATATGATTGGAGACTCCGTTGGTTCTCCTCCTAGCCAGCGCTCCGGTGATGAGGCGATCACCTTCGGAGACGCTTCGTGCTGGCGCGTCATCGCCAAAGGTCTTGTCGCGTATTAATGCTTCTTTTATTCTTAAGGATGTTGCCTTGGTTAGTAAGGCTGCGGTACAATTTGCTTTCGGTTTCTCGGCTTCTGATGACGGTTTCGAGGTGAGCTTTAAGAAAAACAATTGCAAAATTCTTGACTCTTGGTAGTCCGGTTTATGGATTTCTCGTTATGGGAGGATCTTTCGTGCTGATTTTTCCGATTCTTCCGGTGATCCTCTCCGGTGTTTGGTTGCTACGAGTCCCGCGATCTCTTTTACGGCATAGGAGACTTGGTCATATTGGATTTGACCATTTGACCCGAGTTAGCGACCATGATCTCATTAAGTGGTCCGCGAAACTCAAGATGGTCAAAGATCTTGTTTGCACTCCATCTTGAGACGCGGCAAGATGGTTGCCGCTTCTCATCCTCCCACCACATTACTATGACCGATGCAAGACATTGCTCCACATGGACACAGTTGGACCAAATCGAGTCTTGATCGGCGGGAGGGAAGTGGTATGTTCTTGTTGTGGTCGATGACTTCTCGAGGTATTCTTGGGTGTTTTCTTAGCCTCGAAGGATGAGACATTCTCACATTTCGAGGTCTTTTAGTAGGCTTTCAGTTGAGCTCCGGGTGCCTTCGAGCGATCCGCGATGACAATGGCACGGAGTTCAAAATTCCTACTTTGAGAGTTTCTGCGGTGAGGCAGTGTAGAGCACCGCTCTCTTCTCCATACGTCCCTCAGCAAAATGGCGTTGTGGAGAGGAAGAACCGTACCTTGGTCGAGATGGCCAGGACGATGCTTGATGAGTACTCTACACCGAGGAAGTTTTGGGCTGAAGCCATTGCGACCGCGTGCCATGTTTCGAATCGAGTTTTTCTTCGGGCACTCCTACACCGTACTTCTTATGAGCTGAGATACGGGCGAAAGCCCAGCGTCTCTCATTTTCGTGTGTTTGGTTGCAAGTGCTTTATTTTGAAGTCTGGGAACCTAGATAAGTTCGAGTCACGTTCCTGTGACGGTATCTTTCTAGGCTACTCGACTTCTTCGCGGGCTTATAGGGTCTGGAACTGCGAGTCTAGCAAAATGGTAGAAACCTGTGAGGTGACCTTTGACGAGGCGGTCAGGGACTAGGCCAGATATCTCGAGTTCTTTAGAGCGATCCGAGACCATCTTTGTGGATGATGAGGGCGATGGAGATGACGGTTGTCTACGATCCCATCCTCATCCACTCCTTGAGGTGCCGTCTTCCACCGCACCTCGAGGTGATCGACCCTTGCCTTCGCTTCCTCTGGAGCTAGTGGCTCTGTTCCTACCTCGTCGGCTCATGAGGTAGAGGCCACTTCTTCATCTCTCCGGGACCTCCTAGACACATCCAGAAAGTCCATCCTTGAGCGAGATCATTGGAGATCTTTTTGAGCGTGTTACAGCTCAAAATCTGCTTATCTCAATTCTGTCTCCATTCGCCTTCATTGCCTCTTTTGAGCCCAAAGATGTTTCTCATGCTTTATCGATGAGTCATGGGTCAATGCCATGCATGAGGAGTTGGAAAACTTTGAGAGAAACAAGGTTTGGTCGCTTGTTGAGCCCCCACGAGGTCACAATGTCATTGGAACCAAGTGGGTGTTCAAGAACAAGCAGAGAGGATGGGGTTGTCATCCCAAACAAGGCTAGATTAGTCGCTCGGGGTTTTCCTGGTTGAGGTCTAGACTTGAGGAGACCTTTGCCCTCAGAGCTCGACTTGAAGCCATTAGAATCACGCTTGCCTTTGCGGCTTCTAAGGGTTTCAAGCTTTACCAGATGGGCGTGAAGAGTGCCTTCCTCAATGGCCTTATTGGGGAGAAGTCTCGTCCGACGACCTCGTGTTTCGAGAACCCCAAATACCCTAACCATGTCTTCAAGCTTTCCAAAGCAGTATGGACTTAAGCGGGCTCCCGAGCTTGGTATGAGAGGCTTAAGTCCTACTTGATAAGTCATGGTTTTGAGATGGGTAAAGTTGACAAGACCTTGTTCATCCGCCAAGATGGCATCGACCTTCTGCTCGTCGGATCTATGTCGATGACATTATCTTTGGCGGCTCTTCCCATACTCTGGTTTCCCGGTTCTCGGATGTCATGAGCACCGAGTTTGAGATGAGTATGATGGGTGAGTTGACCTTCTTCCTTGGCTTCCAAATCAAGCGAGACTCGGGAGGTACATTTCTTCATCAAGGAAAGTACACTCGTGACCTCTGAGGCAACCGACATGAGTGATGGTAAGCTTTGTGTCGACTCCCATGGCTTCTACCGCCTATCTTGACCCGATGAGGATGGCGAGCCGAGTTGATCAAAAGGAGTATCGCGGCATGATTGGCTCCCTCTTGTACCTCAACGCCTCGAGACCGGACATACATTTTTACGTGTGTTTGTGCGCTCGTTTTGAGCTTCTCCTCGCGTTTCTCACCGCCAAAGCGGTGAAGCGCATCTTCGTACCTTGAGCTACCATTGACTATGGTATCGGTACTCTTCCTCATCTGTCTTTCCTTGAGAGCCTTTTTCGGATCACGACTTATTTGGTCAGAGGATAGATAGGAAGAGCACTTCAGCTTTTGCCAATTTCTTGGCACTTCTCTTGTTTCTGGTCTTCAAGGAAGCGATGCAGTGTTACCTGACCGCAGAGGCCGAGTATGTTGTTGCAACGATTCTTTGTAGTCAAGTGCTCTGGATGGCCGACCTGCGGGACTTTGGGTTAGTTATCGGCAGTGTTCCACTTTTTGTGATAACACTTCATGATTAACATTGCCAAGAACCCAGTCAAAGATTCGGACCAAGCACATCGATATTCGTTTCCACTTTCTTAGAGACCATGTAGAGAAGGCGATATAGTGCTCCGGTTTGTGGAAGTGACCACCGGTTGGTGACATTTTCACCAAGCCATTGGATAGTTCGAGGTTTTCACTCTGGGAGAGCTTGGGGTGGTTTGTCCTTATGGACTGTAGTGAGGGAGCTTTGGGTTTCTTGCTTTACTATATTATTTATGCTCTTGCTCCTTCTTGTTGCATTGCATTTTGGGTGCATTTGGGATTAGTCCTCCTAGCATAGATTAGAGTGCTTCTTTTGTCTAGTTGTTTAGATTTCTGCTCTTATCTTGTGATTCTAGGATCTTGCTTATTAGTTGTCTCTTCTCACTAGGTTGAGCTTACTCACTTCTTATAGGTTCTAGCAAGGGTTGGGCCACCCTTGGGTAGGCAGGAACGTGTTTGCTCCTTAGTGTGTTAGCAAGGCGGTTGATAGTCCTAGAGTCATATGGGGTAGATGAGAGTCGATCTGAGCCATAGTATTCTCTATATCTTATCTATGCTTTAAGGATATGCATGCTTTTATGTTTTCTTTGCCGACTTCTCGATTTATTGTTTTGGTTCAAGGGAGTTCTTTTGGGAGCTTACGGAGCTTAATTTTGACTTAACTCAACTTGAACTAAAAGTTGCATCTATTGTTGAGGGGCTGGATCTTACGCATTTCTAGCATTCTCGCATTGTAATATAACTACATTGAGCCTTGATTATTATCCTGCTATGACATGTTTACAATGCTTTACACCTTGCCATGACTTGTGCTTATTTGCTAGATTTATCATGACTTCATATGTGTAGCCTAGCTTTTGCCATGATAAGATAATTAAAATTGCTCAACTTAAACTAAAACTTGTCATGTTAGCACTCGAGATTAGTCTTTCTTGAGCTATCCTTTTATGATTCATGCCATGTCAAATAGGCTGGGTAGAGTGATGAATCTATATTGAGCCTTAGATTGAGCTGTTTTAGTCTCTTGATGATACATGAGTTAGTACAACTTGTTAAAAGGCAAAAGATCTCTTTTGTCTTGAAAAACCGACTTCACCAATTCTTCCCTATGAGACGGCTTGTCATTGCACTTGACATGAACTTAGGGGGAGTTTTGGATGACCTAGACTACCTTCTTAAGCTTCTCGCTTGAAGTAGTCGCATAAGGCTTGAGGTCTAGCACATGATAAAACAAAAATCTGGTTGTCAACAACCTTGAATTTCAAAGATAATATATCATTTGTGCTCAAATTTGCTTAAAGCTATCAAAAGAATCAAGTACTTAACCAATGTTTCAATTTTGAGCTTATAGCACTCTTTTTGGTCTCAATTTAAGCTTCTTAGTTCCGCTTAGCTTATTGACATGGCTGCATCATCCTTGGATATCTCTAGCGAGACTTTGCTCATTGATGACTTGACTTGCTCACATAATGTACCTCATTTTCAGATTGTCATCTATGTGTTCTAGCTAGCTTATACATATCTTGTCATGATCTAGATAGCCTTTTTATTAAGTTATGGCTTGGTGTATTACATGTTGGTCATTATGGATAATTCTCATGGCTCAAAATGCTTAAATAAACAAACTTGACCATTTTCATCCTTTAACATGTCATATTCTCTCTATTGCATCTTGATGCGTTTATTGCCAAAAGGGGAGAATAGAGAGGAAAAGTCATTGGGAACAGCTTTAGAGCTTTGGAGATCAATTTGCTCTTTCAGCTTGTTGCTCTAGTGTTCATTCATCGACATGGTCATTAGTTTCACTCTTCTTCTTTGGACCATGTTGGATTCGTCAAACTCAAACTCAACTTTGCTCTTTTTGGAGTTTGTCAATATACTCATCAAGGGGAGATTGAGAGACCATGTGGAGGTCGTCCGTGTGAGTGATGAGTAATTGACAAAGGTTTTAGGTCGATCGAGTTTGGTTTGTGTGGTCGGACCTTGTTCTTGCTAGTTCCGCAGCGTTTTCGCTGAAGTCAATCGTATGTCGGATAATCGAACGATCGGCGTGTTATGGGCGATACGACCATGAGCGGTTGTACCGATTGGTAAATGGCGGTTGAAGAATTCGGAGAAGTTGTCTTTTCGAGTTCGGTCTTCATTGAAAATCGAACGACCGCAGTATTGGAGCCAGACGACCGGAGTCGGTTGATCCGCCGGTAATATAAGCGGTTATCTGGATTGTATTGTGTGTTTCGCCATTTTGGTGATTTGAGTTTTGGGATAGGTCATATCCAGTGTGTTCATGCATATGTGTTGCATATTGCATGTTTGAGCTAACGTTAGGTCAAGTTGTGAAGAACTTGTTCCTGTTTCGTGTTCTTATCCGTGTGGTCGCAGGACGTCGAGCGGAGTCGTGGCGAGACACGGTGGATCGGACTAAGCGCAGTGGCGCCGAGGTCGAACGGTCGATGTGTCGAAGACAGCGTGGACTCGAGGTGGTTGCGGCGTCGAGACAAGGAGCGCTGAAGCTTCGGAAAGGTCTGAAGGGCGAATCGGAAATTGCAAGGTTTTGCACAAGCGGGCGAGCTCCGTTGGACTTAGCGGGCGAACGGGAGGAGACCCGTTAGCCAAGGCTATATAAAGGATTGGAGGGGCTGCATGCCCTCTAGAGCACTTCAAAAGGAATTAGGGTTTTGCTAGAGTCAAAAGAGTCTTTAGTGGCTGTTTTTGCTTTAGGCTTTAGTGGTTGAGAGTGTTGGTGGAGGCGGTGGGTGCTCCTCGCTTGTTCCTTTGTAGCTCTCCCATGTGAGTTCTTGGCTTAGGGAGAGGGAGAGGATGGATTGATGAACTTGTAATCATTCCTCTTGTTTTAATGTCCATGCGTATGGGGATGTATCTCTTTGTATTTCGCTCTTGATTCAATGAATGGAAATCTGAAGTTTTCTTCTATTCGTGCTCTCTGTTCTTCGTTCTCCCTTTTTGTGATTTTTGGGGCTTTCTTCAATTCGGGAGTTTTTGCTTGGTTCTTCCTCTTGATCTTGCTTGCTGGGACATGTGGGAACCTATCTAAGGTCATCTAGATCATCATCCACCTCTGAGCAAGTCGTTAGATCAAGTTTTGTTTTTGCGGTTTTGAACCCACCTTCGTTCAATTGCTAAAGGATAGGAACCTTGGCATGGATCTCTGAAATCGTTGCTTGGAATAGGTTCCTAATATCTTCAGGAAGGTGTGGTTCAATTTTGGTCAAGTTTGGTCGCGTAGATCAAAAGTTACGTTGATTTTCGTTTTAAAACCCGAGCGGATTTTGCTGTTCGGGACAATCGGATGAACCGGACTTAACATCTGCGGTTATCTTGATCATGGTACAACCGCCGCTTGTACATGCGGTTGTCTGCGATCTTGGTACAACCGCCGCTTGTTCTATGGGTTGTACCGATTGTCTGATTTGTTCGAACTTCTGTTTTTGTTTGTTTGAGGTGGGGGTGAGGAGTGGATTCAACATAAGACTTCCTCTGTGCTTAATCTTTGATCTTCATAGCTCTCATAGCCATTGGAGTGATTTACAAGTTGAATCCATTCTTTGCGAAAAAGTTTATGTGCTCCTATTCACCCCCCCTCTAGTCGCCTTTCCGGTCCTTCAGAATAAAAGTGAGTTTTGCCCAAATTGTGGAGTCTTTTAAAGGGGAGATTGTGTCACCATTTGGAATGACGACTTGGACTTGTGGGGTCCCTGTCGCCATTTCGAATGGCGATTTGCCTAAATTTTAATATTAATTTTTTTACCCCGCGTAGGATCCCTATCGCCATTTCAAATGATGATTTTTCTAAATTTTAATATTAAAATTTCTTACCCGGCATGGGATCCCTGTCACCATTTTGAATGATGATTTCCCTAAATTTTAATATCACAAAATTTTACTTGGCACCTCGAATCCCACCACTACAAAAGCCCATCCCAATAACTAACCTCCAGCCCTCCCTCTTCTAATCTACTTACACTTGTCTCAGAACTCTACTCGAAGTCATGTCTCAGTCGTTTAGTTCAATGAGCCGAAGAGCGGTGGCACTAGCGAATGCAAAGCGCGTGAACTGCCCGAACTGTGGCATCCAGGCAAATGTTCTGTACTCCAACACCGAATAGAATAGGGGTCGTGTGTTCTACAAGTGTCTGTATTTCTCGGTGAGTTTGATTTCCGCGAATGCTGGTATTTGGATTTTGGGTTTGTTTGTCACTTCTTTATTCGGTGTGGTTTCCAGGTCGGCGGTTGCCAGTAGTTTCAGTGGGCGAACTCTATTAGTGCCATGGTGGAAAGAGCAGTTGAATGTCCTTCTGTAGTTCCATATGGTCCAATGGAGAACATGCCACCTGCAGACGAACACTTTTATAAGATTCTTGGCCACTTGAAGTGGCTCGAGAAACTTATATGTGTGTGTGTCCTACAAGTATTGTGTTTAATATGTATTAAGTAGTAGTGGTTGTCTGCATAAGGGATTCATGTATGAACGATGTTGTATGATTTTTACGAATTACAAGATATCTTTAACTCTTGGCAACTGGATCTGTATGAATGTAACATGACAATGGATTAACATATGAACTTCAATATGACACTTTTGCAGACCGAGATGACAACACACTGTGACACCAGCTTTCTAGACCAAAAAGACCACACTCGGCTGCACCACCTTTTCAAACCAAAAAGACCACACACTGTCACGCCACACACTGCCACCTTTGCAGATCGAGATAACAACACACTGCAATGCTACCTTTTCAAACTGAAAATACCACACTCAGCCCCGCCACCTTTTCAGATAGAAAAGACTACACCCTGTCACGCCACGCACTGTAGACGATCGAGTCGCCGATCTTACAAAATAAAAAAGAGAAAAATGGCACATATTTCTTGGGAGAGAATGGGACTGGTCTTTATTGATATAAACTGGCTATTACAGGGGGTGCATACGACCAAGCAGTGGACTAATCCTAGTTACACTGAATATGATGTTTGCTATACTATTGAATCAGACTTAGAGCACGAATCTGAGGCTGATTGCGCTGCTCTGATACCCTAATCTGATGCCAAATCCCCTATCCTCGTCCACGCTCCATCCTTATATAACTTCCGAAGAGGTGGCAGTTGCTCCCGGAGAAGACGTTCGTTGTGAAGCGTTGTGGCTGGTCAGAGCGAGATGATGGTTGATAAAGTATCAACCGCTTTGCAGTTGAGCACCTATGAGACATTCAACCGTAAGGTGGTTGTTTGTCAGTGTCTTAGGATTATATAATGTCGCGTGGTATGGAGTATACAGCACATGTTCTATTCATCACACGGTAAAGAATATACTTGGAATTAGATCCGAATAACAGTTCATAAATCCTACGAGCAGCTACCTGATTGGAGACTAGGTACAGGACTTTGTCCGACCAGGGTACCCATTATGTAACCTCTGGAATCCTTACGACCGGTGAGATTGTTAGCCTTAGGGGTTACAACTATGAAGACGTATGGTCCTTTATTATGTATTAAAGTAATACATAGAGATTTTAATCCTCGTCAGCTAGCCCTCGAAATTTAAATGAATAGGTCATGTGAACACCTTCTTCCGACGAAGTTGTATCGGGCAGACCCTTATTTAATATCATGACATACGAGGTGGGATTGAACACTGGGCTACAAGTCGGTCTACTTGCCCACATTTTTCTAGATTTTCAGGAGCTGGTCAACAAGGCGTTAGTTCTTGAAGACAATCGCAAACACAGGATGGCTCAGCAAGGGAGTCACCAGTCACAACAAAGAGTAAGAGTGGTGCCACAACAGGGTAATCGCTTTCCGCCGTAGAATTCTTTCCAAACTCCTGCACCAACGTCAGCACCTCGTCCAGTTGCTTAGAATTTTCACAACCTAGCACAACCCCAATCTTGGGAACAACTGGCAGAATGAGCCAAGGGTTTGTTATTGTTGCCGTCAGCCAGGTCACTTCGCCAACCAGTGTCCGCAAAAGGGAACAATCACTCCAGTCTGCTTCAACCTTGGAGCTACACCCGCCAAGACACCACAGAGCAATCAAGGAGTTTCTCAAGCTACCAGTCAACCAGGAGGATCACCTCAGTTTGTGGTTAGAGGTCGTGTCAACCACGTCACTCTGGAAGGAGCTCAGGAAGCACCGGACGTCGTATTGGGTAAGTTTCTGGTAAACTCAGTACCTGCATCAGTTTTGTTTGATTCTGAAGCTTCTCATTTGTTTGTTTCTGGAGTTTTTGCAACTAAGAATAAATTGGAAGTTATGCATCTTAAGCATACTCTGTTAGTCTAGTCGCTTGGAACAGAGCTAAGCTCTAAAGTGGGTTGTTTAGGAGCTAAGTTACTCATAGCTAGAGTTGAATTTCTAGCCAACCTTATTGTTCTAGACACACAAACATTAGATGTCATTCTTGGCATGGATTGGTTAACCAAGTACAAAGCTGTGTTAGATTTTGGCCGAAGAGCCGTTACAATCGAAGATACTAAAGGAAACAAGGTAGAATTTCTAGCTACTTCAGTGCGTGATAGACATCTGTTAGTCAATAGCATGAAGACAGTTGCTTTGGAAGATGTGCCTATTGTGAGAGAATATTCAGATGTGTTTCCGGAAGAATTACCAAGAATGCTACCAGACCGTGACATCGAGTTTATCATCGATCTTGTGCCAGGAACAGCACCAATTTCTAAGAGACCCTGTCGGATGCCAGCCGATGAGCTAGTGGAAATGAAGAAGCAAATAGAAGAACTTCTGGAGAAATGTTTTGTAAGGCCTAGTTTGTCGCCACGGGGAGCACCAGTTTTGTTCGTCAGAAAGAAGGATGGAAGTATGAGAATGTGCATCGACTATCGATCTTGGATGAAGTCACCATCAAGAATAAGTACCCTTTACCTCGAAGCGATGATTTGTTTGATCAAATGAAAGGAGCTGGAGTGTTCTCGAAGATCGATTTGTGATCAGGTTACCATCAGTTGAAGATTTGTCCTAAGGATATACCTAAGACCGCTTTTTCAACACGGTATGGCCATTATGAGTTCTTAGTCATGTCCTTTGGTCTGACTAATGCCCCTGCCTATTTCATGAACATGACAAATAAAGTATTCATGGAGTATTTGGATAATTTTTTAGTTGTGTTCATTGATGATATTTTGGTTTACTCCAAGTCAGAAGAAGAACATGCTGAACATTTGAGATTAATCATAGAGAAACTAAGAGAGCATCAGTTGTATGCTAAATTCAGTAAGTGTGATTTCTGGAAAAAGAAAGTGGATTTCCTTAGTTGTAACATCCCAAAGTGATGTTACCAAAATAAAATTTATAAAGTTATTATTTTGTTGGATTCTCTAAAATTTGAAAGAGTTTGATTACTTTATTTGAATTTTTGAAGTTTTAAAATTCAAAAATAAAATTTATCAAAGTTTTTAAAGTTTTATTTGAGTTAAAGTTTAAAAATAAAATTTTAATTAAATTCTAGAATTTTACGAAATTTTAAAAGCTTTTTCCTAAAAATTTTAAAGCCAAAATAATTTATTTGCAAAATCTATTACCTATTATATGTTGAAAATAATTTTATTAAATCCAAAATAAATAATGGAATTTCTGTGAATTTTCCATATTTTTTGGATTTATTTTGCTATTTTCTAAAGCCTAATTGAATTACTACAATTATTTTAATTGAGAAATGAATTTAAAATCCCTAATCGGCCTTGGGCCTAAACCGCCTGGCCCACCTTCTGTTCCGGCCACTCCGCTCGGCCCGATTCCTCCCCGACCATCCGATTTTAATCAGACGGCCAACGCGCCGACACGTCGCTCACTTGATGCTCGGCCACCCGATCTCAATCCGACGGCTCTGCGTCTTTCTTCTTCTCGTCCCCTTTCTTCTTCACGCCGTGATCTTCACGCCCGATTCTCCTCCCTCACCCCTCTCCGGCCCCTATAAAAGGGAGCACGAGGTGTGCCCTTCGTCCCTCACCCCATTCCCCTCACTCACCCATCCTCCCCCTCTCTATATTCGCCAGATTTGAAGAAGTTTGCCGCCGGCTGCCGAGAGACGCCGATGCCTCTAGCGCTGCCTCCCGTGGAGCAACGGCCACGTCCTCCCCACCTTCGGCTTCGCCACATCGCCGCCTACCCGGTGCTCACGCCGCCTTTGCCGGAGCGCCGCTAGATCTCGTCGCCGCCATCGAGCCCACACACGCCGCCGCTATTCACCTCGCCGCCGGCCATCGCAGTGTCCTCAGGTGACCAAATCGTACGCCCTCAACTCCCCGTTGCCTCCTCTGTCCAGTGGTGTCCTCACCGGCCGTCATTGTCAGACCCTTCGCCGGCGAAAGTCAGGCAAGCGCCATTGCCAGGTTCACGTGGCACCGCCACGTAGGTGTCTCCTGTGCGCCACCTAGGCGTCTTTGTGGACGTGGCGGCCATATGGCTCCCACGTGGCTGCTTGCGTGGCAAGCCACGCTGGCCCTTGCACTCGGTCCACCATGGACCCGGGCCCACTCGTCAGTGTAATAGAATTTCGGTCGAATTGGATTTCCCACCCGATGACATCATGCTGACGTAGTAATTTGGGTTTTTCTTTAGAAAAAGAATTCCAAATTCAGGAAAATCCAAATTCATCATTTCATGTAATTTTGAAACTTCCCAAGGTTCATTCTCCTTCATACGAACTCCGATTTTGTCGATTCAAATATCTATATTCATATAAATTCAAGATCTATCTATCTAAACCAAAATTTTTTAATTTGGATTTCATTTGAATTTTGTTTGAATTTGGCTTATTTTCATGTATAGATTTCGATGACTTCGAAGAGTCAGATTTCGACGCCGTTTGAGAGCAACTAATCAAGCAAGGCAAGTTACATCTTTGATCATATTTGATCTCATTATTTTAAATTATTACTGTATGCTTATTTCTATTCATTGTAATTTAAATTCCTATTTTAAATTATAGTTATGCCTAATCCTTTGTACTGCCAATCTTGACATTGAAATAAACCTACCTTGACACCTTAGATGAAAATCTAGTTTATACGATAGTATGAACTAGAACATTTTGAGAAAAATTATGCTTAGCCATGCTTAGACCAAAATTATTTGATTTGGGAATTTCAGCCAAAAATCAAATGTTGTTTAAAAATCTATGGCATTGGTTTGTCATGGAAGATTTTGTAAATGATTTTGGAAAAGCAAAAAGGAAAAGTTGGGTTGTACTTGGGCGAAATTGATATTTGGATGGTGCATGTTGATGCACATGATCGAGTCATTTCTATGATCGAGGCCTATGGGTTTTATGGAAAGTCGCCCAAGTTAGTTAAGGACTGGTCTTCGAGCCACATCTTGCTAAGCCACATCGTACCACGACATGTCTCGAATGGGAGGGACCTGGCTGACTAATTTGCAATGTTCCACCGTGGTCGTTCCCTTCAGATGCGGTGGGTAGTCATGTTATGGCCTACGTTAGTCCCACCTGGCGCAAGAGGGGGCCAGGAACTCTGCGTATTTCTATCTAAAGAGCGTGAAACCTTAGCGAGGGGGGACTGCGGTGGAATTGTGCATTGTAAAATCCTTGACACATGCTCTAGACTGCTTACCTAAGGTAGTGAGCGGTGGTATCAACGGATGCCAAACAAACTCGAAAATTCATGTCTTGTGGGTAAAGCTGTACAACCTCTGTAGAGTGTTAAGAACTATTTGAATAGCTGTGTCCACGGTCATGGACATGCTTGGCAAAGCCACTCAAAGTTAGACTTTGATTTGTTTTGAAAAGACTTTATCAAATGGTTTATGCAAATGGGAAATTGGGCGGGAAGCCATGTGATAGGAGGGTATCCTTCACCATTCATGTGTGAATGTTATCTGACTATAAAACTGAGAATTTATAAAATGAATTTTAAGTTATAGAATAACCGCTTTGGAACTTAGTACAAGTATTTAAAGAAAACATTGCTTTATGCAAAATTATCCAATAAGCCTTCCTTTGATATATCCTTGCATGCATTAACTCTGTTATTTGGGTGTAACTTGCGAGCACGGTAGTTATGCTCATCTTTGCTTTATACAAATAAATTTCAGAGGAGAAGAACTTTGCTACCGGTGTGGATCTCGACGACTAGGCCGCTACCCTAGTCGATTGCCTGTGGCAGATTAACTGGACTATTGTAACATCCCAAATGTATAAGCAGGTGTGTGTTTCAAATGTAAGAAAATGTGTAGAAATAAAAACTTTTTCTCACATCTTGAACTCCTCTAAAATTCTTATCAAAAGTGGTGGAGTTCAAAAACCTAAACCTCCTGTGGACTAAAGTCCAACCCTTATTCAACTTGTCTCAAAATCTTATGCCAAACCCTTGGAATATTTTCCTTGGTCCTTGAGATGATGTGGGACCCCTCTGAAAAATATCATAAGTCTAAAACTTGTTTGATAATTTTTGGAGGTAAAACAAACTCTTGAACAACCTTTATGAATTTCCTGAGAAAAATGCATTGCATAAAAACCTCTAGAAAATTTATGTAAGGTTAATCATGATGTCAGCAAGCTACAGTTAAAATTTCATAAAATTTGGAGTTGATTTGCTATCTCACATAGTTCTGCAATGTCTCAGCTGTTAATTTTGAAATTCAAAACCATACACTGTTCCTTGGGCTGAGCCACTTTCCTTTCTGGGTTGAACCCAACCCCATCAGACCTCCTTTCCACCTTGTGGAGGTCGTAACCGTTGGATCAAGATCCAACAGTCCCGACCTCCTCCGCGGTCAACACCGCAAGGACCTCCCCACCTCATCAAGGTCATAGCCGTTGGATCAAAGATCCATGGCCATGACCTCCCCTTGTTATCAAACCTCAAAGTCCTCCTCCCGCCTTGTTGAGGTCGTAGCCGTTGGATCAGATCCAATAGCCCACGACCTCCCCTCTGTATCAAGCGCGTTAGACCTCCCTTTGCACTCACTTGAGGTCGTGGCGCTGGATTCAATCCAAAGGCCACGACCTCCTCTACAAACCATCACAAAGGAGGTCCTCCACCCCATCGAGGTCTTGTGCCATTGGATCAAAGATCCATGGCCATGACCTCCCTTGCCGTTAAACCTCAGACCTCCCAGCTCATCTCGTAGCCCTTAGATCTAAATCTAAAGGCCATGACCTCCTTAGCGCTTTGCGCAGCGCCTAGGACCTCCCCTGTTGTTGTGTGCCCTTGGATGGAGATCCAGAGGCCATGACCTCCACATCCTGGGCTGTAACGTGCGCAACGTTAAGTCCTCCCAGGAGGTCCGCACCGTTGGATTTAGATCCAACGCCTTGGACCTCCTATCCCATTGTCCTTTGCGCCTCTGCGCGATGGAAATCGGAGGGCCATGACCTCCCCTTTCCAAATCGTGTGGCTGGGACCTCCTCCCAGTCACTTAAAACGTACCGTTTCAAACTCAAAAATCCGAGGGGCAGGACCTCCCCATCCTCTTAATCCAGCGGTGGAGAGCTTCGCCCTGTTCTTCTCCTAGCTTGGGCTCGCGTGCAAGAGCCATGGCAGTGGAGAAAGTCAGAGCAAGGTCTTGTCCAACGGCTCTGTGCAGGCGCATTAAATGCGTGTCAGCCCCTTTCCGCCCCCTAGCCCATGCCCTGCCTTAACCTACTCTGTCCCCTCCATCTTGTCCAAGCCTTAGACCTTCCGTGGACCTCCCTTGGGCTAAGCTCACCATGAGCTTAACCCGTGGTCCATGACCTCTTTAGCCCTAGCTATAAAACCTCCCCACTGTGGCTCTTAGCTTCTTTTACACGCCTTCGAGCTCTGCCTAGCCTCTGTGCTTGGCCGAGTTTCTCCCCCTTATCGCCATTGAAGACCTTGGAGCTCCTCGGTGGCACAAGAGTTCCAGTGGCTCCCTCTTCAACCTCTTGCCCATTTGTGCTCCCCAAATCTCCCTGGAAGCTTTAACCCTAACTTAAGCTGGGTTGACATTTTCAGGAGTGAGCCAAAGTGGAGCTGGAGCTTTGACTGTGGAGCACCTTTCTTCCCCAGTGCCGGTCCTTCCTCTTCCACGACCTCCTCAGCAACCTCTGGACCTCCAGGTAATTTCCCTGGTAATCCTTAGGTGGGGCACCATGCTTGTATGTCGCTGCGGAGCTCAAATTTTGCTGCTTGTCGTGTTGGCCGTAGAGGTCAACTTGTGCTCCTCTCTGGCTCGCCGGCGCTCAAGGCCGTCGCCGCCGTTGAGAGGAGGTCCTTGGTGTGCGCAACACTATTGCGCACACGTTGGTACCATTGGTGGTCGCCGGCGAGGTCTGCATCGCCGGCAATGACCCTAGCTTTGCGTTGAGGATCTTGTCGGAACGGGACATCCAGTGCGTGCCGTTAAGACAAAGATCCTCCCCCGCCATGCGCCAATCATTGCTTAACCTCGTTAATCATTGGATTCGCTTTAATCGCTTTTAATCCGCCTTTGTCGCGCATTTAAGACCTCGCGCCGACCTCCTTGTGTCCCGGCAAGATTTACTCCCTCGCGGGCGTCGCAGGCAAGACGCGAAAGAATGGCGCTGATCAGGCCGTCCAAGACCTCATCCGAGGAGATCTTGAACGCCCAGACCTCCCCTGCGCAATCTTGGCCGTCGAGACCTCCCCGGAGGTGCAGTGGCGTTAAGACCTCAAGATAGGACCTCCTCGAGGTCATCTCGACCATTAAAGACGTTGACCATCGAGTAGGGTCTTATCTTCGATTCTCTTCGATGAGTGTACCGAAAATGCTTTGGGTTGAGTGTTAGGACGACGTCGTTTCGTCTTTGTGTTGTGGTCTCGCTAGTCCGAGAGAGAGGCCACTTGGGAGTTGGAGTTTCAGTATGTCGGCGTTATCCGGATTTGTTCACTTCAGTGCGTGGTTACCGCTTGATAGTTCTCGCCAGTGGTTGTTCTTTCACGTAGTCTTTGTGTGAGGATTCGGGTTGAATCTGTTTAAGGGGTAGAATGTAATACCGAATATCAAATAGAGAGAATATTATTAGGAGAGAATTTATTCAATTTCAATTTCTCCTAACAAAAAAGTATCCAACAATGGTTATGTAATATCTGTTTAACATTAGAGAATTAATTGAAATGAGAAAGATATTTAACAGGAATTAAAAAGAAAAATCAGATTTTTAGAGGAGAAATAATCTTGGGCCTTCGGCCCATGTTGTTTGGCCCAAGTGGGAAGTTGGTTTAAGAAGGGGGCAACCAAACCCTAGGTACCTTTACTGTAGCACGGGTACTGCAGCGCCGCCACCACTGTAGCACGGCACTACTGTAGCACGCCCCTCCCCTCCGGTGCTTCTCCATTGTTGCCGGCCATAAGGAAGAGGAAGGAGAGGGAAGAAGAGAGGAGAGGAAGAAGAAGAAGGTGGGGGTGATCTTCACGAGGACTTCACGAAGGTTTCAGCGGCATCTCGCGTCGTTCTTGTGGGTAAATTCGTGATCCCAATTAGTTTTGATAGATAATTCGTATACGATTCGTATTCATTAGATGTTCTGAGATTTCTGTAGTAGATCGGTTGAATCTGTCTTCCTGTTGACACGCGGTTTTGGGTTAGATCTGAGCAGATTCAGGAATTATTGTCTCCTGGAGATAGATGGGAATTTTCGTTATCTTTCCAGAAAGTTATAATTCATAATTTTTAGATAAACGGTTAATTAGTTATGAATTTTGCAAGACAGAGTGCTAAATCAGTCTCAGGACTTGTGCAACGAACATAGATCTGTAAATTTGATATGGGAGACGGCCAAATTGGATCAGTTGGTCTCCTTGAGAGTTGTAGGTATTTTCATTATGATTCCAGAAAGGTAAATTTCATAATTTTTGGATTTATAGATAAAAAGTTATGAATTTTGGAAGCTCAGGCTGTAATCTGCCTCTCTGTTGTGGACAGAAGAGTTTTACTTGACTATTTACAACATTTGTTGCATAATAGAAATATTTGAGATAATTTTATTGAGATAGTTGGTTTCCTGTAGTTTCCAGAGAGTATTAGAACAATGTGTTTGGTTGAGCCAAACAAAAGTTATGAAATTCACAATTTAGTAGTACCGGAGATGGCAGATCGGTTTTCGGGATTAAACACAAAGACTTAGATGAACTAGTTTGATCTTTTGGTCACCTGAGAAGTTGTAGCTAGGCTTGTGTAGGTTCTAGGAAAATTGGATTCATGGATTTTGGAGTTTTTACTCAAAAGTTAAGAATTTTTCCTTAACAGCTGTTCGTTTGGATAGATTTGAGAATTTGAGAGAGTTTTGATTAATTGTTGGGATTGCGTTTAGGGCGCTTGTTCTCTTTCTGTTTCGCTGCATTGCTGTAAACTTTTGTGTGGTATACTTAGTTATTTACGGTTGCGGTGGTGGTGAACAACGGGCTAGAGCGCTCCATCGTTGCTTCCGTCTCATGGTTGAGGCAAGTACATTTGATTTGTCTTGCTTGCCTTTTTGTTCCACTTGGTTGATTAATAAGCATTGGGTAATTCCGGTATTACTTGTTTCCCTTCATGATTGATATACCATGTTTCTTCGATGATATGTTTCGTTCAATGTATCTTTTCGTTCGTTCAGTCTTGTTTCACCCACTGGAGTGGGTAGTGAAGTCCCATCATTCCAACATGGGCAAGTACCTCAATGTTCGTATAATTATGAAATGTTGAATGCATGTTGTTGATTTTGTATTTCTAAGAGCCACGTTAATATTTAATTGTTCGTGTTCAATCCATTTGTGCTACCTCCATGAATAGAGAGCATGTATTTTCAATGTTCATATGTCGTACCATGCATCCATAATACATGTTTCAATCCACGGGAGTGGATCAATAAATAAGACCCATCAATTCCAAAGATAGGCACGTAAGACCCACCATTCCAATGTGGGCGTTTGGGACACCCGTCATTTAAACGTTCTTCAGACGGGGCTTGGGTCCCCGCATTTTGTTAAATGCGGGCTTAGGTGAACACCGACGGGTGTGTCACCAGCAATACCGGTATATGCATGTGTGTAGTCCCTTCATTTCATCCACATCATTCATTCCATTCATTCAAGTGTTCGTTCTGTGCTTATTTCATACACTTTAATGATGTTCACATGATCATGGTTGTTATGTATTATTCATTTACTGTACTTGCTGAGTCTTGGACTCACTCTTGCTTTGTTTGTTGTTTTTTTAGGTGATCTTTGAGGTTGGCTCCATGGGGAGGGAATAGACACACACTACCTTTTCACTTCACCTTAATTAAGTCCAGGATTTCATTTTAGTTCAATTTAATCATTCATTATTGATGAACTATATTAATAAATATTGGCTGTGGCTGATAACTCTTCTCCATTAAGATTGGTTAAGAACTATGCGTGAACTTAGTTCATCCTTTGATATAGTTGCTTGAGATCAGATTATACTTCTGCGATGATTCTGATATTTGTTGATTTCACTATTGTCTTGATATTAATGATTGTTGGAACCTTCGGTATAGCTAACTATCTGAGGAGGTTCTGCTAAATTTAGAATTTTATCGCCTATTTTAGCTTTGTTAACATGTTAGTTTAGTAGCATTCCAGCCCTTGTAGGACTGGGGTGGGACTGAGCTAGGAGGTTAATCAGATGGTTTTGGTTTTCCATCATCTCGACGCCAATCCGGTCCTTCAACTGGTGGTGGTGGTGGTTCTTTGCAGGGATCCTCCCGTAATCCGCGTTTTCGTTGCTCGAGCCTCGGACATCGCCATTCTTGCATGCGGTGGTCACCATCTGCTAGAACTCCAAAGATTTAGGAGAGATAGATGATAGGAAGTTCTAAGGGTAAATTCTAATAGCCCAAGAACACAAAGAGCACACAGACAAGAGCAGATTTTCCAAAAGTTCCTTTATTAATTCATTTTATTCAAAGATTATGGCTACCACAAATAAGACAAGAGCTCATAATTCGCAACTAATGATCGAGCTAAAGGGAAGATAATCACTATGGGGTACTAGGGGTATAATCCGGCTCACTGGAGCTAGCCTCGCGGCCTTGTAGCTAGCTAGCTCATGATTACGGTCTTGACTTCTCCTCTGCCTCCTGTAGTGCATTACGGCGGTGAGCAAGTCATTCAAGGTGTTCCCATAGGCGTAGTCCAAAGCCTTAGCCAGATCCACAGTGCGTCGCCACGGGAGAATCTTCGTCTCTAGCGGAGTTGAAAGTAATCTTGTCGAGCCGAGTCGGAATGTGCTTCGGTAGTAATGAAACCGGTGCCTCAAGACGATGATCGTGGTGTAGCGAAGGTGGCGGATCGCCTCTCTTGCCGCATCCTCAATGCCATCATCAAAGGTATCGCTACGGATCGGGCGCCAAAGACGTGGAAGACGGTGTCCGTGTGAGATTGGAGTAGATGAGCACCTCTACTCTCCACACCGTTGTTCTTCCACAGTACTTGAATCCTTGGAAAGTTGGCCTCTTCCCAGAACCTGTGCTGCATCATTTCCCAAAGTATCTCGCCCAAGATCCAATAAAGGCTCAGGTGGGAAGTAGCATCCGGTCTTTCACCATCTAAAATTTTGAGAAGGGGATGAGTTAGTAAATATTTTAAAGAGAAAGGTTGAGAATGACTCTGGATAGACTCAAAATAGTTTTAGTTTTATGAAAATAAGTCCTTAAGACAATTCTAAGGCCACGACCTACAATCGACATGGCTCTGATACCACTCAACTGCGCCCGCACTGGCCGCCATTGACGCATGGGAGGAGCTTCATAAAACGGCCGTTTTCCACTCCCCCTCCCCTCGCGGACGCGCGCACGAGACCCGGCGCCCTCAACCGCCCTATCTCCCCACATCCCCCTCTCTCTTGACTCATCTATTGCTATAATTTCTCCTCTCCCCACTGTTTTAACTTGGTTCTTACCTCTTGTCTGCCTTGACAGATGCCTTACCTTCAGACCTTCGGAGATCGCAACGGAGGACTTGCCGCAGAGCTGTGGAAGCTGCTGCAGACACTTGGAGGCTTCGACTACCCAATGTACCGCGGCAACGAGTACATAGTCAATGGGCGAGATCGTGGTTTGGTCTGCCGCCTGACGGTCTACGCTAGGAGGAACACTAGAGGTAGCCAGCCTTTGGACATCTCAGTCAGGAGGATCACCTTCACGCAAGGAATCCAGGAGTCGTCATGCCTGGCCATACTCCGAGTCTGCCACATCTACGCGGAAGAACTGCAGAACACCGTCTTCCGCTACCATCCCAGAGCTGCTTCGGGGGAGCTATCTGTGCGCTTTCCATCTACAAACGGGGAAGGCAATGCCACAAAGGGTGCATCTTGCATGCCTATAGCCGCCGGAGGAGTCGCTAGAGATGGCCGCCACCGAGCTAAGGTGCGCCTATCAGGCCTGGGAAGAAGCCGAGGAAAGGATCGCCGTGTAACATCCCAAATGTATAATTAGGGTTTGTTCAAGTATAATTATATGTGTAGAAATTAAAACTTTTTCCCACATCTTGAAAACCCCTATTCTCTCATGTAATTCTTGTCCAAGAGTTGTGTAATCCAAAAACACAAAGCTCTGGTTGACCAAAAGTCAAACTCATTCTCCGTTTATCTTAAATCTTGTGCCAAACATTTGGAAATATTTTCCTTGGTCCTAAAACTAATGTGGGACCCCTCTGAAAAATATCACAAGTTGTAAAACTTGTTTGATAAATTTTGGAGGTAAAACAATCCTTTAAACAACCTTCACGAATTTCCTGAGAAAAATGCATTGCATAATAACCTCTGGAAATTTTATGTAGGGTTAATCTCATTGTCAGCAAGCTCCAGTTAAAATTTCATGAATTTTGGAGTTCATTTGCTATCTCAAATAATTCTGCTAAGTTTCAATTTGTTAAAAACTAAACTTAAAAGCCTACACTTGTTCCTTGGGCTAGCCTCTTTCCCAAAGTCGGTCCATTAACCTTTTCCCCCGCTCGTCAGACCTCCTCTCCACCTTGATCAGGTCGTAGCCGTTGGATTAACATCCAACAGCCACGACCTCCTCCGCGGTCAACACCGCAAAGATCTCCCCACCTCATGAGGTCATTGCCGTTGGATCAGTGATCCATGGTCATGACCTCCCCTGTGTGTTAAACCTCAAAGACCTCCTCGAGCTGTTAAACCATCGCAGCGAGGTCATCCCACCTTGTTGAGGTCGTAGCCGTTGGATCAAATCCAACAGCCACGACCTCCTCCTCAATATACTCAGTCAGGACCTCCCCACCTCATCAGGTCTTGGCCGCTGGATCAAAAATCCATGGCCCTGACCTCCCCGCGCGCTCAAACTACTCAGATCCCCCTTTTTGCACTCACTTGAGGTCGTAGCCCTTGGATCCAAGATCCATGGCCATGACCTCCCCTCACTGTTGAACTAAGCAAACCTCCCACTTTGTTGAGGTCGTAGCCGTTGGATCAGATCCAACAGCCCACGACCTCCCCTCAAAATATCCAGCGCTCACAACCTCCCCCATCTCATGTTGTGCACCGTTGGATTTAAAATCCACGGTCACGACCTCCTCCTTGTCTTGTGCGCATTAGACCTCCCACAAGACGTGAGGTCGTAGCCCTTAGATTTAAATCTAAAGGCCATGATCTCCTGAGTGCGTTCGCAAGCTCAGACCTCCCCTCTTTTGATCGTAACCGTTGGATCAAAAATCCAAAGGTCTGACCTCCCTTACCTCTGCATAGCGTCTCGGACCTCCTCGCCCTCTCATCACCATTAGATCTTAACTGATGGCCATAACCTCTTGTGCGCTTCGGCGTAGTGCTAAGACCTCCCTTTGGTTGTGCGCCCTTGGATTTAAATCCAAAGGCCATGACCTCCCTCTTGTTCTTAAGTTAGGTATGCGGTTAAGACCTCACAGAGGTCCGCATCGTTGATTGAAATCCAACGCCTTGGACCTCTGTCCCTTTTTCCACGTCTTGATTCAAGATTATGAAAATCGGAGGGTCACGACCTCCCGATCCAGATCAATGGCTGTGATCTCCTCCTTCTCCTTTTAAAACTTACCGCTTGATTTAGATCTGAGGGTCACGACCTCCCCTCATTTCTAATCGGACGGTGGTGCAACTCTGTTCTTCTCCTAGCTCTGGCGCGTGACGCCATGGCGATGGAGGAGGCGAGGATCTGTCTTGTCCCAGCGGCTCTTTGCTGCGCAGCATTTAATGCGGTCGAGCTTTTAGCCCCAAAGTCGCCAGTGCAGCTCGCCTCCTGTCACCTCTACGTCCTGTCCAAGCCGTGGACCTCCCTTGGGCTAAGCTCACCATGAGCTTAACCCGTGGTCCAGGACCTCTTTTTGCCCTAGCTATAAAACCTCCCCATTGTTTTCCTTGGCTTCTTTTCCACCATTCACCAATTACTCTCGATTCTGTGGAGCTCAAACCACCCCGACCTCCTTGGCCGCCATTGTTGCCCTTGGAGCTCCTCGGTGGCTCAGTGCTCCCGTGGCTTTTCCTCTCCGTCTCGTTGCTTCAATCTAAGCCACTACCCTCTGTGACCAAAAGCCCTAACTAAATTGGTTGGGACATTTTCAGAGAGGCCTAACTTGGAGCTTGGAGCTTGGAGCTTGGAGTTGGCCGTGGAGCAACCCTTCTTCCCCAACTCCGGTCATCCACGTCCCCAACCTCCTCAGCACCTCCGCGACCTCCAGGTAACCCTCCTGGTAGTCCGTGAATCTTGCACTGCATGTATGTTGTTGCGGAGCTTGGCACACGCTTGAATGTTCGCTGCGGAGCTCATTATCGCTGTTTGTGTTTTGGCCGTGTGTCTCTGCGCCGCCAATCTTCGGCTCGTCGCCGTTCAGGGCCACCCCCGCAGCCGGGAATGGTCCTGGCGTGTGCGCAACACTATTGCGCACACGTTGGTGTCCTTAGATGGCGCCGGTGAGGTCCTCATCGCCGGCGTCGAGCCTTGGTAGCCTCTCGGGATTTTGTCGGACGACCATGGTACCGTGCCTTTGTCGTTAAGACAAAGACCTCCCCCATTTTTGGCTAATCACCTCCAATCGTTGTAGCTTTTAATGTATCCTTAGTGCTGCGTGCGAGGTCTTGTGCCGTCCATCTTAGGTCTACGGCCAGGACCTCCTCGGGGCCATCGTAGCCATCTTGGACCTCCCTTTGTTAGATCTTGGCCGTTCAGGACCACCCCAAGTGGATCTGAACCGCCCAGGACCTCTTTGTTGTTGTCTTGACCGTTAAGGTCCTCCCTGGGACAATCTAGGCCATTAAGGTCCTCCTTGGAAAATCTGGACCGTCCAGGACCTCCCTCGAGAGGTCTTGACGATGTAGATCTTCCTTGGGGAGATCTTGATAGTTTAGATCTTCCTTTGGAAGATCTCGGCCGTCGAGACCTCCTCGTTTGATCTGGACCGTCCGGTCCTCCCTCTTGTGTTGTGGTTAGTTGGATGCGGTATCAACGGCCACGACCTCCCCTATTGCTGCGCGCGTGGCGGGAGGACATGGACCGTTGGATCCAAGATCAGCGGCCCGTGTTCTCTAGACTTCTTGAAGCGTCTTGGCGTTGCTTCTCTGGAGGTCTTGGGCGTTTGATTTAGATCAGCGGTTCACGTCCTCCCCTCTCTTTGGTTTTAGCAATTCCAAAGAACTCTTATTTATAAACCGAAAAGGTATGAACTTCAAAATATCATAACTAATTCATTCTAAATCCAAATGAGGTCATTCAAA
Organism: Phyllostachys edulis; assembly: GCA_036346405.1. NCBI lineage: Eukaryota > Viridiplantae > Streptophyta > Magnoliopsida > Poales > Poaceae > Phyllostachys > Phyllostachys edulis. The sequence goes on from CM070548.1 coordinate 64,157,125, forward strand.
TTGTGTTAGCTCTGTCTTGAACTTGACTTTAATCCAAAAATGATTGTAAGTTGAGTTCAGCTCCAGAGCACAGTTTTGCCATTAGATTTTAAAACTCACTTTAAATATACACTCAAAATAATGTCTAACTTGTAAAATACATAACTAATGCTCTGTAGATTATTTTTGAGTGAATCCAACTTTGTTGGTTTCCTCTATTAATGAACTTACTATGAAAATTAGTTTTGAGCTTGTTGCTATTATAAAAATGAGGACTTGTGCATTATAATTTTGTTCAAGTTCTTGTTTTTGAGAAATTGTAGAAAGTGCAACATAGCTCCAAATGGGATGAACTCAATTGTGTTATTCATCTCATGAGGTGCTGGCCTTACAGTAAAAATCTCAGCTTCACTTCTTTTCTAGAAAATGTTGCCTCATAATTAAATTAGTGAATAGTGCAGTTTGGTATTTTAGGGCTGAGCAGAATTGTTTTGCTCATATCTTTTGCATTGAGAATCCAAATCCATTGGTTCTTGTTGCTAAATTCCTTAAAAATCACCCTCTTGCTGCTGTAGAAAATTCAGAGTGTTTGGAGTTCGGTTGCTGTGCTGTCTTTGTCGTTTTCGTCGTTCTTATCGATTGTTTTCGTCTTTCCGATTAGGTGTCGACGAGTACTTTGAACCCGTGAGCGATCCTCAGCAACAAATTGGCCAGCAACAGTAAAGGCAAGCAGTTTGATCATTTCCCTCATTGTCCCATTACTTTAAAGTCTAATATTTCGTTTAACTTGTATGTATGCATGCTTTTGTGTCAAAGTATTTTATCGTTTAGAGGTAGCTATTCCTATTGCATAGTTGCCCCTAAATTGTTACCCCCTGCCACAAACCATAAGTTACTAATATCGCTGGTGAATTAGAGCCCGGTGATTTAAGTATGCTCTTTTATTGCTTTTACGGTGTCATGCTTAGCAATGCTTAGATAACGGTAGAAATGGGCGATTCTTGACATTATGTCGATAACCTTGATCACACAAAAACTATCATTCCATTATGTCCCCTTGTATGATTTGTAAACAAATAAAAATGAAAACTGTTTGGACTTGGGCATATTGGATGGATGGTGTGGTTTTTGGAATGTGGTAGTATGCCTGAGTCATTAAGGACCGAGTTACTTGCGCCACCGTTCTGAGCAATTTTGCGTGCTAACCACACGAGGGGGATATGGGACCCCTCTTGACTAAGTACTTTGGGCGGTGTTAATTGGGGTCGCTCGGTTGGTGTGTTTTAAAGATAAAATGTGTGTGTGATGTGGGAGGGAGCATTAGCTTCCTGAAGGTTGTGTGATGTCTCTTTCTCCCGTGGGTTGTGCGACTCGAGAATTAGCATTGTCCATTGGAAATGTCTCGTAGGACTTAGCCGTGCCAAAGACACCTAAGGTAGTGTGCTTAAAGGAAAGGCGGTCGGCGTGTGGGTACATTGGTACACCCTGCGCAGGTTAAAACTATTGAATAGCCTCGTCCTAGGTTATGGACACGCTCGGAAACGCCTGTGAGAACTAGACTACAACCTTTAATTAAAACTTGACATGGTTGGTATGAGCGGGAGTTCATGCTATTGTTGTGGTGACTTGGGTTAGTCACTTCTAGTTTGTTCTTGTTGTTGTTACTATGTTACTACCTCGTTGAATTTCAACAATTAAAATGCTTTGTCAAATTGCCTTCAATCTATTATGTTATTGCAAATGAAACTTGCTTTATGCTAAAATGAGTCCAAAGCCTCATCCACTTAAATAAAGCTTGCATGTAGCTATTTATAGTTCTGTTATCTCACACGTAAGTCTTGCGGAGTACTTTATGTACTCATCTCGCCTGTGGTTGTGGCATTTTGTGGCTTTTGTTGCGAGAGGAAGGAGGTGGGCCCCAAGGGCTTCACTCTTGCGAGTTGTGCTTCGGGTTTGACGACTAGCTTGGCGGTCCTGGTTAGTTGCCTTGTGGGTAAAGGCACACTAATTGGCTTTTGTTATGGCCATCTTATGGCACTTTTGCTTCATTGTTTATTTAGTTCTCAGTATTTGTTATTTGGCCTGGTTGGCCTCTCTTTTGTAATATCTATTCCATATTAATGTTAACTTCTGGTTTGTTGCTTATGTACTATGTGTTGTATGGAATTGATGCATTCTTTTGTTGTGAGGTATGTGTATTGCATTCTGGGAAGTATACATCTCTCGAGACCGGGTTTATTTGGTTGATAATACTAGGGTCAATTGGATGACTAAGTATTATGAGCTTAATAAACGTCGGGGTCTCACACGCCGTCCTAGAGCAAGCTCTCTACGGTCAGCAGGAGCTCGAAGATGATCAAGAGGAAGATCCGGAGGAACCAGAAGCACCAGAAGAGGATCCCGAGGAGATTCCAGAGGATCCAGTAGAGGTTGCACAGCTAGAGGGACCAGCAGAGCACTCAGCAATGGAGAGGAGCTAGGCAGCACTGCACCAAAGACGCTTGCCCGCTACACCGGTTCGAGACATCGAAACCGATTCGCGAGGATGCCAGCTCACTTCAGAGTCTACACTAGGTAGGAGCGCCGCCGTGGCTATAGAGGCTTTCTTGAGGAGTAGTTCATTTAAGTTCCAGTTTAGTCAGGCTTAGCCAGTTTCCCTTTTCAGAGTCGCCCTTTAGGTGGTAGCTTGTGTGCTTAGGTTCTCTTTATTTTCTGTGTGCAAGTATGAGCCGCAGGCCCTTAGGTATTTGTTGCTGACCATGCTAATAAGCTATTAATAAAGGTTATTTCATTTGAGTTCCTTGAGCTGTGTTTGTTGGGTTTAATCTATCCCCCTGTCTAGTTCTTAACTCATCTTGTGCTTGCTGCCTTATCTAACCTATGGAGCTTCACCAGATGGTTCGGACTCACACACCTTCTTGCAAGTGGATCCGGCACCCCAGCGTCCAAAGAGAATGATCAACTCCCCGCAGGGACAGAGCCACCCCAAGCACCACCTCTTGACTTGCAGAACTTTGGAGCCTTTATGGCAGCACAAACGCAGATGATGTATACAATGATGAACCAGATGCAGGCCATGAACAACAACAACAACAACAACAATCGTCAGGGAGGAGTCCCCGTCGCGCAGGATCATCAGGGACCATCCAAGTTGGCTGAATTCATGAGGACCCGTCCACCAACTTTCTCTGCCATGTCTCGCCAAGATGAAGGCGATGATTGGCCAGCGTAATTGAGAGGAAGCTGCTGATCACCCAATGCAGCGATCACGAGAAAGTTTTATATGCCACTCATCAGATGGAGGGCATGGCTGCTGAGTGGTGGGAGAACTTCTGCGCAGCGCATGAGGCACCGCATGAGAATATCACACAGGAAGAATTTTCATGACCTTTCGCCCGATATCATGTACTGAAGGCATTATGGATCTCAAGAAAGATGAGTTCCGTGCTCTTAAGCAAGGAGCTATGTCGATGTTGACTACGAATAATTTTTCTCGCTTAGCCCGCTATCTTTGCGAGAGGGCGTCGCTCTTGACAAGGCTCGTCGAGTCGTTTCTTGAAGGGATTGAACTCGGATCGCAGTCAATCGCTTGCCCACACCTTCCCGATTTCGAGTTGATTAACAAGGCGTTGGTTATGGAGGACAAACGCAAGGAACTGGAGGACCACCGCAAGCGTAGGATGATTCAGCAGGGAAGCCTCCAGCCACAACAGCAGAGGGCAAGGATAGTGCCACAGCAGTTTAATCGTTCCGACCACATAGTTCTTCGGGGCGCTTGCCGCCTTGACACCTTGTCCAGTTGTTCAGAATCCTCGCAACCCTACACCAGTCAACCCCACCCTAGGGAACAACAGCCGGCAGAGTGAAACAAGAGTGTGTTACAATTGCCGTCAACCAGGTCACTTCGCCAATCAGTGTCCTCAGAAGGGAACTATCACTCCAGTTCGCTTCAACCTTGGAGCAACACCTGCCAAGACCCTAGTGCAGAGCAACCAAGGAGTTTCTCAGGGAACCAGTCAACCAGGAGGAACGCCTCAGTCAGTTGTCAGAGGTCGTGTTAATCATGTCACTTTGGAAGGAGCCCAGGAAGCACCAGACGTCGTACTGGGTAAGTTCCTAGTAAATTCGATACTGCATCCGATTACATTTGATTACGAGCTTCGCATTCGTTTGTTTCTAGAATTTTTGCAACTAAGAATAAATTGGAAGTAATGCATCTTAAGCGTACTCTGTTAGTCCAGTCGCCTGGAGCAGAGCTAAGTTCTAATATGGGTTGTTTAGGGGCTAAGTTACTCATAGCTGGAGTTGAGTTTCTAGCTAACCTAATTATTCTAGACACCCAAACCATAGATGTCATCCTTAGCATGGATTGGTTAACCAAGCACAAAGCCGTGCTAGATTGTGGCCGAAGAGCCGTTACAATTGAGGATACCTAAGGAAAGAAAGTGGAGTTCCTACCTACCTCAGTACGTAATGGACATCTGCTAGTCAATAGCCTGAAGACCGTTCCTTTGGAAGACGTGCCCGTTGGCCGAGAGTATCCAAATGTGTTTCCAGAAGAATTACCAGGAATGCCACCGGATCGTGACATCGAGTTTGTCATCGATCTAGTACCAGGAACAACACCCATCTCGAAGAGACCTTATCGGATGCCAGCCGATGAGTTAGTAGAAATGAAGAAGCAAATAGAAGAACTTTTGGAGAAAGGTTTTGTGAGACCTAGCTCGTCGCCATGGGGAGCGCCAGTCTTGTTCGTCAGAAAGAAGGATGGAAGCATGAGAATGTGCATCGACTACCGATCTCTCAATGAAGTGACCATCAAGAATAAGTACCCATTGCCCCGGATAGATGATCTGTTTGATCAGATGAAGGGAGCCGGAGTGTTCTCGAAGATCGATCCGCGATCAGGTTACCATCAGTTGAAGATTTGTCCCAAGGATATACCCAAGACCGCTTTCTCAACACGGTACGGACATTATGAGTTTTTAGTCATGTCCTTCGACCTGGGTGGCAGTTTGACCGGTTTTGACTTGTTTCGCTCATCAGTGTGGCGCGATGTGTGTTCATTAGGTCAATTTCATGGATTTCATTGCATATGTGTTGCATATTACATGTTTTGGCTAAAGTGAGTCAAGTTGTGAAGAACTTGTTCCCGAAGACGATTTCTTGGTCTATTGCTATGTAGGTGGCTTGCAGGTCAACGACGGTCAACGGCGAGGATGATCGGGACTAAGCTAGGAGAGCTGAGGTCCAAAACGATCGAGGATGTCGGGTGAGGTCAGGAGACTCAAGCATGGCGTAGAATGGACAAAGATGAACGAACGGGCAGTTCGGTGCGACGGGTTGGATCAAGCGGCGCGGGGGTTGGTGCAAGTGCCTTGGTGGTTCCGGTGGGATCCAGACGGGAGAGACTTGCCGATATGATGAGAGTCGTTGATCAACCTACTGCGTGGCGGCGGTAGTGCTTCACCAAGATTGGACTTGGTCTTTGGAGAAAGATCAAGAAGGGGTATTTTGGTAATTTTACCAAATACCGCCTCTGTGACCTTGGGCTAAACCGCAGCGCAAGACGGTGCGTGGGGAAGCGGTTTAGGTCAAGAAGAAGATAAAGACGACGTTTCAAGATGCGTGCGTGTGTCCCATTTGTGTTGGACCTTAATTGGAGCCCACTAGGGTTAACTCTTCTAGAAGCTAAGCCTCACTATAAATAGGAGGGGGTGCTGTCAAACTGTCCCCAAGCACTTCATTTGCAAAACCCTAGTTTGTCTTAGGGATTAGAGAAGAAAGGAGAGGCTTAGGGTTTTAGAGAGTTGATTTGATTTGAGTGCTCATGGATTGAGTTCTTGTCCTCCTTGAGGGAGTGGCTGTAACCAGCAACAATCGCGAATCAATCTATGGATGATTATTCAAAGATGAGTCTTCTTGTGTTCTTCCTTCTTATTTGGTGATTTTGGGTGTTTCTTTGATCCAATAGGTTTCTAGTGGTTTCTTGCCCTCGTCTACCTTGCTGTGGCATGTGGAAATACATCTAGGATCATCTTGATCATCAATCTCCCACGAGCAAGTTTTGGATCAAGTTTTTCCGTTTGCTCGGTTTTGAACCCTCTTTCGGTAAAATGGAAAAAGGTCAAAACTTTGACATGGATCTAGTCGATCGCCACTAGGAATAGGTTCCAGATATCCTTGGGAAGGTGCGTTCCAAGTTTGGTTAAGTTTGGCTGTGTAGATCAAAAGTTTGATCGATTTTCATTTTGGATCCCGAGCTATTTTTCCTATTCATCGTCAGGTCCGGTCAGACCGCTCATTTGCCACCGGTCAGACCGCACCCCGGTCTGACCACTCAATGAATGCCGATCTGACCGCCCGAAGAAGCTTGAGCCCTTTTTGTTCTTTACTTTGGGGATTTAGGTTTGGATTCAACACAAGTCTTCTGATGTACTTGTATGTTGATCTTCATAGCTCTCATAGCTATTAAAGTAAACCTAGTGTTGAATCTGAACAAGGTGAAAAATTAGGCGAGCTCCTATTCACCCCCCTCTAGTCGCCTTTCCGGTCCTACACAACGATATGCCGTTGGATGATGTCGATTGTGGTTCTGATTCGGATAGGCTACATGATGACAATCTAGATCAGATGCTTCACGATGTAGAAGAGAACTATGATGAGAGGGAGTATGTTAAATTCCGGGGCATGATGGAGGACTCGAAGAAACCTTTGTTCCCGGGCTGCAAGCCAGAATACACAAGGTTGTCATCCGTGCTTGAACTGCTGAAATTGAAGGCAAGCAACGGTTGGTCTGACAAGAGTTTCACGGTGCGGACATGCTTCCAAAGGGAAACGAGTTGCCCAAAACCACCTACAAAGCCAAGAAGGTTCTTCGTCCATTGGGAACAGAAGTAGAAAGAATACATGCATGTCTGAAAGACTGTATCCTCTACCGTAACGAGTATGCAAACATACATGTATGTTCGGTGTGCAACACATCCCGATACAAGCGTAAGAATCAATCAGATGACGGCGAGGGAATTGAGGTGAAGAAAGGACCTCCTGCTAAGGTGGCGTGGTATCTTTCTGTAATTCCCTGTTTGAAGCGGTTTTTTGCGAACACAAAGGATGCAAAACTATTGCATTGGCACTTGGAGGAGTGTAAGAATGACAGCAAGCTAAGACACCATGCTGATTTCGCCCAGTGGAGAAACATTGATATGAGATTTGCAGACTTCGGTGCGGAACCAATGAATATAAGGTTTGGATTGAGTACAAATGGAATGAATCCTTTCGGTAACATGAGCAGCCGACATAGCACTTGGCCCGTGACTCTTTGTATCTACAATCTTCCTCCTTGATTGTGTATGAAGCGGAAGTATATTTTGCTGTCCATACTCATCACATAATCAAAATTGATTTTTGACTTAGGTGGAAAAGAAGGAAGGCCCGCAGAGCAAAGCTGCAGAAGTTGTAGACCCCAAAGTGATCATTCATGACCTGACAGTTGTTACTGAAATAACTGCTCTGCAGGTCGATGAAACCACACCTTCCGACCCGATGGTCAGGAATGCTATCCTCGACCAGCTGGTCGAGAATATCGTGTCCGACCTCATGTTGGAGGATGTGAGGGATACAACCAGCTCTGCCGGTTTCGAACCGGTGAAATTGGTTGCGAAGAAAAGAAAAGCGAGCGCTATGGAATTTAATTCGGTGCATTTCGAAGTCAAAACCAAAAAATCGACCTGGTACGTACAAATGAAATAGTCATATGAGTGCATAGCTTTAAAGTTTTTGATAATTGAATTTTTGAGCATCCTTTCTTCTTTTTGTACAAATCTGCTAGTGTCCCGGTCGTCTCCGACCAGAACATTCCTGAGGATCAAGCAATCGAGGAAGTCCTCGTCCAAAACACTTCTCAGGCTAAAATTCCTGAAGAAAAGGTGGTCGAAGAAGCCCCCGAGCAGGTGTCGGTGCCAGCACTTGTTCAGGATCCAGTGGTGATTCTAACTCTATCTGCGGAGGTAGACGTCCCTGAAGGCTCTCAACAGGTTCCGACCCCTGTTGGTAATTCCTCTCAATCTAACAAGTTCCCTTTTTGCCCTCGATTTATCGAGGATAAGGGGCTTGACGAGGTTTGGGGAAAGATATCGGACCGTCAAGCTGAGACGAGTCCTGATACAATTTTTGCCGAATATAATGACGTGGCAATTCGGGTAGGTATCTACGACCATTTTCATACTTTCTCCTCTGAAAGTTTATCAAAAAACTTAAAGAAGAATGCTATTTGTGTAGCATATGATCGAGAATTTTGCTGTGGTCGAAGGACTGACCCAGCGAATAAAGAATCTGGAGAAAAAACATTCTGAATTAAAAAGTAAGGACTTTCTTCTCAACTTGTCTTCTTCTTTGCTAGCTTGTTCTTCTTCTATTAATCAATTATTCTCCCTTATCATATTTGATAGATTTGGAGAAAATAAAAGAAGTCATGGCTAAAGAGGCCAGAATAACCAAGCTTGAAGAAGAATGTCAAGCTAAGGATCGGTCGATCGCATACGTGACGACCAGGCACAAGGAAGTCATTGGGAATTTTGAAAAGAAGATTGAAGGTAACCGGTCGTAAATTTGACTAGTATATCGTCTCTTCTAATCATGCTTACTCACCACTTGTTTACCCATGCAGAGAAAACTTAAGCGCTAAATAAATTTAAATAAGCTTTGGAGTTTGAGCAAGACAAGGAGGCAGCTCTTGTGCAAAAACTTGATGAAAAACTTTTTGCACTTAACAAAATGATCTTCAATATGGGATCAGGGTCGAGTTTGCCTACCTTAAGAAATCCAACTGAGAAAATGGACTACTTGGGCCAACTTCTATAAGATCTCAAGGTTGTTCTCAAAACTACTCGAGAAAATTATGTCTAGACGATGAAAGAAGCTGTGGCCAGCGGAGTTAGTTTTGCTTTGGCAAACTGAAGGCTTCCGACCTTTCCATCAATCTCCAAGCTATTGAAAAAGATTTCAACTACTTGTCTGAAGATACAAACAAGTTTCTCGAGGAAGTAAGGCCTCTCGGAGATAAGATTGCAGAGGAAATGGAGGTCGGATCTCCGTCAAACAGCAACTAGTCTGGAGATCTCCAGGAGTAGAAAATTAGTATTATAAGAATTATGAAATGTATGAAACTTACCTTTCTGCCATCAACAAGTCTTTTGTTTATCCTGTCGATTCATAAAGTTCTCATATATTCTCGAGCCCCCGACTGCTTTATAGTAGAAGGACTTTACCAAATAAGCAGTAAGCCCAGAAGGAGAACCAAAGTCTCAACCATTGTTTGAAGGCATATACTGATTATATGATAAAACTGATCGTAGTAATACTAGGAAACCAATTTGGTCGGAACCAGTGTATGATTTCGACTAGTTATATATCTGTTTGTCATAATCAAAATACCAAATAAAATAGTATATGGTCGGAAGAAAAAAGGCTTGCTGTGATGAGAAAAGAAAATATGCAAGAATGTATGCAATAAATGATAAGTGATCTTATTTATATGTAGTATCCAAAACTGGTCGGAAGAACTGCCTAGAACTGAAGACATGAAAAACACTTCGCGAAACGTGTTCATGCTCCAGTCCAACTGGCAGCGAGGATCGTAGGAAAAGAATCGTCTCTAGGAAGCTCCTTCCAGTGGGCAGGACCACATGCGAAAAAGGAGAGACTTCGACTAGGAGGCTTTCCGTGTCCCGACCAGTAGCCAAACAAGAGTAGAACAGAATCTTGAAATGAAGAAATATAGTCTCCATAATCTTAAGCTGTCGACAATCGAGTCGCTGATCTTACAAAATAAAAAAGTGGAATATGGCACATATTTCTTGGGAGAGAATAAGACTGCTCTTTATTGATATAAACTGGCTATTACAGGGGGTGCCTACGACCAGGCGGTGGACTAATCCTAGTTACACTGAATATGATGTTTGCTATACTATTGAATCAGACTTAGAGCATGAATCTGAGGCTGATTGCGCTGCTCTGATACCCTAATCTGATGCTAGATCCCCTATCCTCGTCTGTGCTCCATCCTTATATAACTTCCGAAGAGGTGGCAGTTGCTCCAGGAGAATATGTCCGTTATGAAGCGTTGCGGCTGGTCGGAACAAGGTGATGGTTGATAAAGTATCAACCGCTTTGCAGTTGAGCGTCTGTGAGACACTCAACCGTAAGGTGGTTATTTGTCAGTATCTTAGGATTATATAACGTCGTGTGGTATGGAGTATACAACACGTGTTCCATTCATCACACGGTAAAAAATACACTTGGAATTAGATCCGGATACCAGTTCATAAATCCCACGAGTAGCTACCTGGTCGGAGACTAGGTACATGACTTTGTCTGACCAAGGTACCCATTATGTAACCTCTGGAATCCTTATGACCAGTGAGGTCGTTAGCCTTAGGGGTTACGACTATGAAGACGTATGGTCCTTTATTATGTATTAAAGTAATACATAGAGATTTTAATCCTCGTCACGCACTGTCACCTTTGCAAACCGATATGATAACACACCATGACGTTACCTTTTCAGACCGAAAAGACCGCACACTATCATGCCACACACTACCACCTTCGCAGACCGAGATGACAACACACTGCGACGATACCTTTTCAGATCGAAATGACCACACTCTGACATGCCACCTTTTAAAAAAAACAACCTGTCACGCTACACACTGCCAACTTTGCAGACCAAAATGTCCACACTCTACCACGCCACCTTTTCAGACCGATGTTGACGAGGATTAAATTCCCAAACATTAATTAAAAGCCACATAGCTTATGTGGTCGTATACCTCATGGCTAACAACCCCTGTGGTCGTTAGAATCCTAAGGGTCGCCCAATAGGTAACCTGGTCAGAGGGGTCCTATACCCACTACCTGACTATATGGCTGCTTGTAGAAGCTTTTGAACCAGCACTTGGATCTGATTCCAAGTATACCTCTTCCGTGTGACGAATAGAACACATGTCTTATTTGTTCCAAACCACATGGCGTTTACAACCCTAAGTCATTGACAACAGCCACTGTATGGTTTTATCTTCCACTGACATCAACTGCTGGTCAGTTAGTTTTTCACCAACTGCCACTGTTTCTCCGACCGGACGCGACACTTCCAAAGGGCGCCTCTTCCAGGAGTAACTTCCACCACTTCGTCGGTTATTTGAAGGAGAATGCAAACGGCTGGAAGGGAGATCGAAGGAGACAAGACCTAGTGATCAGAAGGCTATCGAAGCAATAGCATAATAATCAATACACCAAGTGTAATTAGGGCTAGCCCACTCCCTTGTCCAGGGCACCCCTGTAAAGATCCAGTTCATAGCAATAAAGAGCAACCCCATTCTCTCCTCAGAACTCTTTGCTATTTTCCTCTATTTATTTCGTAAGATCGGTGACTTGATCGTCAACAGCTGGCGTTGTCCGTGGGGAACAAGGCGTTGAGTTATTGAAGATTTCTTCGCTCAACAATCCTCATTCTCCTACTCTTCCGTGCGATCATGGCAGGTACTTGGAATGAGGAGAACTGGTTTGAATTGGCGGACTACTCCAACCTCGACATGGACGCATGCATCCACGCCATGGAACATGACGCAATTTCGTCGTCATTCTCTTCCGCTGTCGGCTCACCACTCACTAAGACCGACGAGATTGACCGCATGGAGGAAGACTCACCGCCACCATCAGTGGCGCGCCCAAAGGAATTGGTAGTTTCTACCAGTTCAAAATATCCGAACGCCTCTACAAGCCCAATCTTTCCGACCGGCAAGAATGGCAACAAAAGCCCAATGCTGCAATCAGAGGGACAATGTACTCTTGATGTGGTTTGGGCAACCAGTATTCGCCAACGGCTCCTACGTATTTCGGGGGCCAACCGACACCTGGTTAGGGTGTCAATGAAGATACCACCGGTCATAGGCCAAGTGAGAATGATAAAACTCAGCATACGGTCGGCAATCCGCTAGATCAGGCTGAGTCCACCACAAAGCCCACTAGAGGCAATAATCTCGCACCACTCCCCAACGTGGAGGCTCCTTGCCGAAGCACTGGAAGGCTCTCTCTTAGTTACGATGGAAGCTCATCGGAAGATTACTATTGGAGGCACGAGGTTAACGCAATCGGAGATACCAATCAAGATGTCGTGCACAATCCTCCACAGTTTGACCCACAACCACCTATTGGTGGAAATAGTACAAGCGCTCAAGCACCCAATGGCAGAGGTAATTGAACTGATCAACATCAACCAGTTAATTTGTCTATTTCTACCCCACAACACATATGGGGTCAAACAGGGCAAACTGAAAGGTCGGGGGGGATTTGAGCCATCGAACACGTTCTACTAGCAGGAATCCTCCGAGACCTTCGATAGCAATTCAAAACCTACAACAAATTTGTGACATTCTGAATAACCCAGATCCTACTCTGGCAGAGACTCCGAGTTATGTTCAACTTGCAGACCATGCAACGTACAGAAATTTACAGGGAACAAAGGAACTCGCAAAGTCATACTATGACTTCGTCCCAGCGTTCCTCCATGGGACAACATGCTCGGATGGTAGACCGATCGATACCAAGACCTCCTCGAAGATTCTGAGCAGGGAGTCACGAGGGAAGATGACTCTTCCAAGTAGCCCCCCCCTCCCTCGTCGAGAGGAGTGACCACTTGCCTTGGATGATCTTCGACATCATCTAAACCAAGCAGGTGGTCAAAGGCATTACACCAACATCCATGACCGGATTGGGACACTGGATGCTCGGTATGCTAATATGAGGAATCTGTCCCCAACCGACTGCAATCCGGCTCCTTTTCAAAGAAGGCGCCACGACTCTATTACGGGTTGTCGAGCATTCTCGGCATGTCACCAAGCAGTTCGCTGGCCGGACAGGTTCTGACCAGCCAACATAGAAAAGTTCAATGGGACTTAAAACCCACTAGAATTTCTCCAGGTCTATACTACCGCCATCAAAGCTGATGGTGGTAACAACAATGTGATGGCAAACTACTTTCCCACAGTCCTTAAAGGATCTACGCGGTCTTGGTTGCTCAACCTACTGGTCGGGTCAATCTACACTTTAGAGCAACTCTGTGACTTATTAATCACTAACTTTCAAGTGACGTACGACCGCCCCAGAAAGAGGGTGATCTTCATAGGATGAGACAGGAACCTAATGAGACTCTTTGCCTGTATATAAAAAGGTTGAGCTAGGTCGGTAACTCTATTCCAGAGGTCGCAGACTCATCCGTATTCAGGCTTTTAAGGCATGACTAAGAAATCAAAGGTTTATGGAGGATATTGCAATGAATTCTCCATGAACGATCGTCGAGTTTTTCGACATGACTGGTAAATATGCAGCCGCTAGTGAAGCAGTCGAATGGAACAAAGCCATTGATTGAAAAGAAAAGATCCCCCAACCTGGCCTGGATAAACCAGAGAAGAAACACAAAAGTCTCTCAAGTGTAAGAAGAATTGCAAGCCCAATAATAAGGAAGTTCTTGCAATTCCCAAAAAATTTACCAAGGGCAAGAAATATTTTTTCGGTCAAAACAAGGCAAAATCCCCGAGCGATGAGTACAAGAAGAACAAGAAGTGGTGTACACTTCACCAAGCGGCAGGGCATGATCTACATACTTGTCGAGCCTGGCAAAAGAAACTTGAGGATTATTATTCAGGTAAAGGTTCCTTCCCTTCCGTATAAGAACTTGGAGAGCCAAGCTCCAAGAAGGATAAAGATGGTGATGAAAAAATAGAGTACCAGGAACCTCAGCACACCGTTGATATGATTTTTGGTGGATCCTCCTCGTATGAATCAAGACGTCATCTGAAGGCCGTGGAGCAAGAAGTGAACATCATCGAATCTCCGATCACCATCAAGCCATCCAGGTTGTTGGAGACAGTTATCTCCTTCAGCAAAGAAGACTACCCCATCCCTTCAACTCGACCAGGTAGGTTCCTTATCGTTGTTGAACCTACTATTAACAATTGCATAGTTAATCGAGTCTTGATAGATGGATGTAGTTCTTTAAATATTTTATTTACGGGAGCATTGGAAAAAATGCAAATTCCCATGTCAAAAGTAGAACCTGTGAAATATGCCTTCCATAGTATAGTTCCTGATTCTACCGCCAAACCGATAGGGCAACTTTCCTTACTAGTTACGTTCGGAAGATCTGATAACTTTCGAACAGAAAAGATTCCATTTGATGTAGTACATTTCGAAACTACATACAATGGAATCCTTGGTCATCCAGTATTGGCAAAATTCTTGATAGCTATGCATTACAGCTATCAGAGTTTAAAAATGCTAGGACCAAAAGGGGTCATTACAGTCTGAGGGGATAGAAAGATGGCGTACACATGTGATCAGAAATCCTTAGAACTGGTCGACGAACTTCCGACTAGGGATACTAATCCACCTTCCACGCAGGTCAAGCACTCGAGACCAAAGATGACCCCAAAACCTTTCGACCAGACCAAGGAGGTTTCGCTCGACAAAGGCACTTCTCTAGAAAGTGTTAAAACATTGTCTGGATCCGAAAATGCTAATGCATCTACCCAAAAGGTACTGATCGGGGCAGGACTTGATCCTAAATAGGAAGAGTCGCTCGTCTCCTTCCTCTGAGCAAATTTGGATGTATTCGCCTAACAGGCATCCGACATGTACGGAGTCCCCAGGGAGGTGATCGAGCACAGGAAAGCTCTCCGGCCTGACAAAAAACCGGTCAAACAGAGTCTAAGGCGCTTCGCACCAGATCGGAAGGAGGCAATCCAGTCGGAGATCGACAAGGTTCTTAAGGCTAGATTTATTTGTAAAGTCGACCACACAGAGTGGCTCGCCAATCCTATAGTGGTTAGAAAAAACAATGGGAAATGGTGGATGTGTATTAACTTCACAGATCTCAATAAAGCTTGTCTGAAGGATGATTTTCCCCTTCCGCGCATTGATCAACTTGTAGACTCTACTTCCGGGTGTGAGTTGCTAAGTTTTTTGGATACTTATTCAGGGTACCACCAGATCAATATGAATAAAGATGATAAGGAGAAAACTTCCTTCATCACACCATATGACACTTGCTGCTATGTAAAGATGTCATTTGGTCTAAAAAATGCTGGTGCTACTTTTTAGAGGCTAATGCAAAAAAAAAACTTTTAGTCCACAACTAGGTCGAAATTTAGAAGCCTACGTTGATGACTTGGTTACAAAAAGCATCAATGCTAGTGATCATATTTCTGACCTACATGAAAGTTTCAATAACTTAACGCATAACCTTAAGTTAAATCTGGAAAATTGTGTGTTCGGAGTTTCCTCTGGAAAGCTTCTTGGGTTCCTAGTTTCGGCTAGAGGGATTGAAGCAAACCTAGTAAATATATTTGCCATTGACCATATGTGCCCTCGGACCACAACGAAAGAGGTCCAAAACTAACCGGCTATATGGCAGTGTTGAGTCGTTTCATAGCACGGTTAGGGGAAAAAGGATTTGCCTTTCTTTAAGCTTCTTCGGAAACACGGAAGTTTCAAGTGGACTAAAGATGCAAATGATGCCTTTGAGGAGCTTAAAAAGTACCTTACGAGTACCCCGATCTTAGTGGATCCAAGATCGAGAGAAATATTGCTGATATACGTGGCTGCAACACCAAAAGTAGTCAGTGCTGTACTAATCGTTGAGCGTGAAAACATCCAATGACTAGTATATTATGTAAGTGAAGTCTTACATGGACCAAAGGAACGATACCCATAGGTACAAAAGTTGTTATATAGTCTCCTTATGGCTTCAAGGAAACTAAGGCATTACTTTCAGGCTCACAGAGTGGTCGTACCTATTGGATATCCCCTTGGTCAAGTTCTTGGAAACAGGGAATTATCCGGACGAATAGCAAAATGGGCGAACGAGCATGGGGCTTTCGACCACTATTTCATCTCATGAATAGCAATGAAGTCCCAAGCTTCAGCAGAATTCATTGCCGAATGGACGAACCCTGAACCCACCCAAGGGCCTGAGTACGAACACCACGAAGAGTGGACCATGTACTTTGACGGTTCCTTGATGCTCAAAGGCTCGGGGGCTGGAGTTGTCCTGATATCTCCTAGTAGAGAACAAATTAAATACGTCATTCAGTTAAACTTTCCTGCTACAAACAATGTGGCAGAATACGAAGGTTTACTGGTAGTACACCGAGCAGCCAGAGCGCTTAGGATTCGCAGATTACTAGTGAAAAGCGATTCTCAACTAGTAGTGAATCAAATCGGGAAGGAATACCAATGTTCCAATCCCAAGATGCCATCTTATTTGGCAGAAGTACGGAAACTCGAAAAACACTTTTTTGGTTTTCAGATCTAACATATTCCTAGAAAGAAAAACTTTCTAGCAGACCAGTTGGCACGGATGGCCTCAACAAGGTCACCTGTCCCACCCAGAGTTTTCCTCGACCAACTCGATTCACCCTCAGTGGTTGAGCATTTCGAGCACACAGATGCTCCACTGGAGGTCATACAGCTCGATCCTAATAGTGATTGGATGACATCAATCTATAATTATCTTCAGCATGGCATAATTCCTGAAGACGACGTAGAGGCCGATCGTACAGCTCGAAAAGCCAAATCATACATTCTGATCGAAAGTACCATTTACAAATGGGGATCTCATAGATGAGTGCTGTTATTTATATTTCGATTATCCATTCCTGGTTGAATACTATTGTTGTCTCGATCATCGAAGAAGGTCAATTGCTCTCCGACATCCTTTTAAAGGATATCTTTTACTTATTGGTTTTGACACAACTATTGAATGGCTTAAAGGTCCACATCGTGACCATCACAGAGATGGTTTTCACGAGCAACCACACACACTCTTTTTTCAAAGAAAGAAACAAGTAAAAGGAGCATCACACAGATAACTACATATAGTCATTTACATGCTTAGAGGTTAAAGACTTTCTTTCTTCATTTTAACATTCTATTCTTCTCTTGTTTTTGCTACTGGTCGAGACACGGAAAGCCTCCTAGTCGAAATCGCTCCTCTCTGCATGCGGTCCTGCCCACTGGAAGGAGTTTCCTAGCGACGGTCTTTTTCTTACGATCTTTGCTGCCAGTCGGAACTTGAGCATAAATACGTTTCGCGAAGTGTCAATCATGTCTCTGGTCCTTAGCAGTCTTTACGACCAGTTGCGATAATGAATACAAATAAGATCACTTATTGTTTTTTTCTGCATATGTTTTTGCATATTTTCTTATCATTAACATAAGTCTTATGATATCTTACAACCATACAATGTACAACATGATATTTTGATTATGGAAACAGATTTAAAGCTAGTCGAAATCATACACCGGTTCCGACCAAATTGGTTTCCTAGTGTCAATTAGATCAGTTTTTACAATATAATCAGCACATACTTTGTATTGTGGTCATGGAAAATTGCTCTTTTTCCTTAATTCTACTCTTCCTTAGTAAGCCTTTATACTAAACAAGCAGTCAGGGGCTAGGAAATATATGAGTACTCAAGATAAAAGATAAACATAAGCTTTACTGAAGACAAAAGGTAAGTTTTTTACATTTACAATTACATATTACAACCATGTAATTATCGGGACCACCAGATTGGTCGCTATGAAATGGAGATCCGACCTCCATCTCCCCTGCAACCTTATTTCCGAAGGATATTACTCCCTTGAAGATCTTGGCTACTTCATCCTCTGAGCAGTTGAAATCTGCTTCAATGGCTTGGAAGTTGATGGAGGGGTCGGAGGTTTTGAGCTTTGCCAAAGCAAAGCTAACTCCGTTAGCAACGACGTCCTTCATGGTCTGTCCGTGGTTCTTCCGAGTGGTTTCGAGCAGACATTGGAGATTTTCAAGTTATTGATAAAAGAAATTTGCCTTGTCAGTTGGATCTCTTGAAAAGGGTAGAAATACACCCAATCCTATATCATCGAACATTTTGTTGAGAACATTAATCTTCTCTTCAAGCCTCTGCCCAAGTTCCATCTCCTTGTCCTGCTCGAACTTAAGAGCTTTTTCTGCTCTTTCTAACTTTTGAGTTTGCTTTGCATGAGTAGACCAAAGTTAAATAAATTGAAGACAGATAGTAAACTGGTCGGATTTACGATCAGTTACATTGAGCTTTCTTCTCGGAAGCCTCGATGGCTTCTTTGTGCTTAAGAGAGACTTCATTGAAGTTGGTCGACCAGTCTTTGATCGATCGGTCTTTAGCTTCACACCTCTCTTCAAGCCTTGTTATCGTGGCCTCCTTAGCCACGACCTTCTCCTCAAATTTTTCGAATTTTGTCAAAAATGACAAAGGGAAAAATTGAGAAATAGCGAGGTACGGAATAGCAAAAAAGGGAAGAATAGGTCAAGAAGAAGTTCTTACTTTTTAGTTCAGAGTTTTTCTTCTCCAGAACAGTTATTCACTAGGTCAGACCTCCGACCACAGTGATATTCTCCACCATATGCAACGAAAATAGTAGACATCTTTAATGTTTTTCAATAAACTTTGAAGAAAAGACTATAAGAGTGGTCATGTGTGCTTACCTGGACTGCCATGTCCGCATATTCAGAGTAAATAGCATTAGGACCCATCTCCAATTGACAGTCCAAAATTCTCCTCCAGGCCTCATCGAGCTTCTCATTATCGAAGATCCTAGGGGAATTGGGGAAGTTGCAATGATGAGGAGACTTCTTCAACAACGAAGAAATCCTCCCTCCTTGAACGATCTTAGCAGGGGGTGGAACCTGCTAAGGCTCTTCTTCGACTCTAGTCTCCTTAGACGGAGTCGAAGTCGTCAAGGATTCCTAGGCAATGGAAACTAAAACTGGAGCCACCACTAGCTCAGGGGTTGACTCGACCACTCTTACAGCAGGAGTTTCCTCCTGAGGGGTGCTCCAATCGGAAGTGAACGGAACACCAGAAGATCTACAAAGCAGAAGAAAGGGAAGTCGGGATTTCAGAATACAAGAAAAACTAAAGGTATGGGTCTATAAATACTATTTATTTTTCATACCTGATCTTCTTGGTCTTGATCTTGAAACGCCCTAAAGTAAAGTCCAGAGCGCTTGCCTTCCTCTTACTTTTTTCAACCGACTTTACCAGTTCTGACCTGATAGGGCTGGTTAGACCCCTCACATCCTCCGACTAAAGGTCAGAAGAAATCTCCCTGGCCAAGAAGTCGGAGATGATCTTCCCGACCAATTGGTCGGAAATTGTGGTTTCGACGACCTCTGAAACAGTTGCCTCAGTAGCAACCGCCTAGTCGGTCATCACCACTTCAGAGTCCACGCCCACAGTAACTTCGGTTGGCGGATTTTCTTTTTCTCCCACCTAATTATACATCCAAGTTAGTTTGGTGATGGAATACTTCATCTAAGATGTAAATTCCTTTCTGATGCCTTTCTTACCTCTAAGGAGCCACCCTCTTGAATGGTTATTGGGGCAGAAGTGGTTGGAACATCGATTGGATTAGAGCTCCCATTGAGCTCGTTAATCTCCAACCCGACCGACTGCACGTAAAAACAAAGTTATGGCATGCAGATTGGAGAATACATAAACAATGAAGAAAATTTGTTATTTACCTTAAGTCTTTCTATTCTCTCTTCTGCGGAGAGAACAACCAAAATCTGGGGAACATCGGCCTTAACAACAGGCTCCCTAGCACAGATCATCTTGATCTGTTCCCTGATTTCTTCAGCGAAAAGAGATGTAAAAAGTTAAAAGCGACTATAAGGTTACAAAATAATCAACCAAAATAAACAAAACTGGTCGAAATTTTTTGGACTTACGATCTACATAATCGATGATCGGGTTGTCACGACCAACATACCAGAGTGTGGTATGTGTACGAAGCTTCAGATGACTTATTCGGCGTAGCGAGAATTCTCTAACTACATGCCAAGAAGTCAATCCCCTAATGCTAAGGAGTTGAATGGCTTCAATCCAACTCCCCACTCTTCCCTCCTTCTCCGTGGAGGAGCATCATCTTAGGTTTTCGACCGCCATCTTGCCGGGGAAGCAGAGGTTGTCTTTTTTGGTGACCGTCATGTAGAACCGACTTTTCTTCCACGACAACCACAAGGACTTGGAGTACATGCGGATGTACTTCTCAGCCTTTCTATCATGGAGGCGTAGAGCGCACTCCCCAGGTGATGCCGTTGATTTTCCCGACCATGACATTTTGTAGAAATACCTGAAGACTTCTGGATCTGGGGGAATCCCCAGGTACGCTTCACAGAGGAAGATAAAGATGTTGATGTTGGCAACCGAGTTAGGAGCAAGATTCACCAACTCCACTTTGTAATACTCTAGAACTTTGGAGAGGAACGAGCATACCGGTAATCTAAATCCGCACTCGATATATGCGAGAAGGACATGGATTTCTCCCTCTTCACCGCTAGGAAAATGCTCCCCGACCACTGATCTCCAATGAATCAAATCGCGGTCGGGAAGCATCCCGGTCTTTTCCAGCCTTTTGAGTTTCTTCATGCTCAAATCAGAGACTGGCCAGTTGGTGAGT
The DNA here is from genome assembly GCA_036346405.1 of Phyllostachys edulis. Lineage (NCBI taxonomy): Eukaryota > Viridiplantae > Streptophyta > Magnoliopsida > Poales > Poaceae > Phyllostachys > Phyllostachys edulis. The sequence continues at coordinate 64,177,642 of CM070548.1, forward strand.
TTGTCTGTCATGGCTGGATTTTGGTGAGAGGATGAAAGGAGGTCGGATGAGATTTTTGACAAGAGGATGAAAGGAAATTGGTGGAAATCTTTCACAAGAAGGTGAAAGGGATTTAAGAAAAATCTAAAAGCGTAAAAGCCCTAGAGCAATACGCTTCGGGGATTTTATAGTCGCAATTCCTTAACTGTAAAAAGGGAGTTGCCCAAAAGTCCAATGGACAGAAAACCTCTTCGGTTTCCTAGACAATTTCTCAACTTTAAATTGAATATGGACCACCTCATTAACTATGCCATTAAACGAGGGTTTTTCCCGATACGAGTTTCGTCAGAAGGGTTTCACATTGCAAATTCACTTCAAGTGCGGGGGCTAGTTGACGAGGATTAAATTCCTAAACATTAATTAAAAGTCACATAGCTTATGTGGCTGTAGACCTCGTGGCTAACAACCCCTATGGTCGTTAGAATCCTAAGGGTCGCCCAATGGGTAACCTGGCCGGAGGGTCCTGTACCCATTGCCTGACCAGTTGGCTATTCGTAGAAGCTTTTGAACTGGCACTTAGATCTGATTCTAAGTATACCTCTTTCGTGTGATGAATAGAGCACATGTCTTATTTGTTCCAAACCACACGATGTTTACAACCCTAAGTTATTGACAATAACCACTATATGGTTTTATCTCCCACTGACATCAACTGCTGGTCAGTTGGTTTTTCACCAAATGCCATTGTTTCTCTGACCGGACGCGACACTTCAAAAGGGCGCCTTTTCCAGGAGTAACTTCCACCACTTCGTTAGTTATTTAAAGGAGAATGCAAACCGCAGGAAGGGAGATCGAAGGAGACTAGACCTAGTGATCTAAAGGCTGTTGAAGCAATAGCATAGCGATCAATACACCAAGTGTAACTAGGGTTAGTCTACTACCTTGTCTAGGGCGCCCTTGCAAAGATTCAGTTCATAGCAATAAAGAGCAACCCCATTCTCTCCCAAGAACTCTTTGCCATTTTTCTTTATTTATTTCATAAGATCGGCGACTCGATCGTCGACAGATGTCTTGTCTCTTCTCCCTCCACCCCAAGCACTACACCATATCCGCTTATAAAAGGAGGAAGAAGAAAGCTGTAGGAGAATACTACACCACCACACTCAACACTTCATTCCAACTTGGTTCACACCACCGGAGGGAGATGTCGGACTCGTCGTCGAACTTCTATGCGAAGATGCTATGGAAGCGCAAGTGTGGCTTGCCGAGAGGGCTAAACCCTAGCAAGATTGTTCTATTAAGGATGCACCGGTACCACCAGAGTTCCCACACTCGCAATGTGTGTGCGAAGAACCGACGACGATCATTCAGTCCACACACTCGGTGACCACTACTTGGGCATACTGCACGTGCGGGAACATCCTCGCAAGCGAATTTTACACACACATAGATTTTGCATATCTTACGTTGCATTCCATATATCCCTAACTTTATCCGTGCAAAATGGCAGCCGGAGATGCGATGCAACTTCTTCTAATGGATCAACGGTTCGGGCATGTATAATAGAGCGTTCATCGAGTAGAAGTACATGTTCAACTATGCGAAGCGAGCCGAGACGTTCGAACGCTTGGAAACCTTACATACCTGACCCTATTGAAAAGACATAGGAGAAGCCCATGAAAATTGGGTAGTGGTGGAGGATCCCCGACAGAAGTCGAGGCACGACGGCCAGCCTTGGCGGACAAGGAAAACTCCTCTTAGTTAGGCCGCAATGTCCTAACGCTCCCCGTTGCCCGGGCACACTCCATATCGAAGAGGTAAGTTATGTTCAATTTGCATCATGATTATTGATTTGGCCGTACGTTGTGTTATCCTAACATCATTCAATCGTCCAGCCCGTCTCACAGAACATGGATGACTTTAAGATCGGGAAGTCTAGAGACAAGAGGAAGGGACCGATGGGCCACTAGGACTAATTAACTTCATTCCAATCAACCTTTTTTTCGGTTCCAAAAAGGCGTACATGCATTGTAGGTGTTTTCGGTTTTGTTGATTCATGCATGCTGTCATTTCTAATGCATGTAACCAAACCCAGCATGTCATGTAATCCACAATTAAATTGTGAAATATTTCAAATTTCGTACTCTTTGCCCAAAGGAATCGGTTATGTGAACAATATAATTCGGACCACAACGCGCATGACAACCTTAAACCCAAATATATATTTTTATTTCGCTTCGAAGGGGGCTGTTTGTGTTATTGTGTCGTTGAACTTGCATTCTCTCTACTTCATATTTTGTTATCTTCTCCAATTTTGGATTCCGAACTATGCGGATACTTAAAGATATTACCAAAAAATTTCCTGAAACCCACTAAATTTGTAAGCTGACTTCTATACATAAAAAAAAAAATTAAATACAGGGTCCTATCACGAATTGAACTGGCGACATGCCCCTTGTCGCTATTTCAAATGGCGACAGGACCGTATCAGCAATGTTCCAATTGGCGATAAGGCTACTGTTGCCAATTATAATGGCGACAGAGAAATTTTGTCATTTCAAATGGCGACAGTAGCCTAAATTTGAAAAAAAAATGACTATTTATTTCTGTATTTTTTTTATGAAATTAATATTATTTTTAAAAAAAATTCCACGTGAGAAGGCGAAGGTGTTGGGAGGAAGAGGAAGGGAGCGTGGGTTGTGCCTATGTGGACTAAGATGGGCCAGAAAATCTTGCATTTTATAAGCCCACAACTAGTTGATAGAGGCCTAAGGCCGACATGTACACATGACACTTTGCAGATGCCACACACACTAGTCGATTTGAGCGAGCAAGAGCGGGCGAGACCACCGGCCGGCGAAGGGTGTGCCATGTCTGGCGGCTGCAGTGCACGCCAGGGAGGTGCTCGTGCCATGATAGGTGCGCATCAAGGAGGCGTCCACTGCCATGGCAGTTGAAGTACCTGACCAAGGAGGGGGCCGCATGGCGAGGCCAATTCAGCGAGGTGCATGGCTAAAGATCTATTTATATTGCAAGGTAAGTTTGGGAAAAATTACATTGAACTTCTATTCATATAGGCGGCATATCCTGTGAACATACACTCATTTGTAGACATATGCACATAGGCAATCTCAACCGTTCTCAAGCAAATCGGTGGCCAAGATCCCCCCACCTCCCACTTATGTGTAATTTGTGAAAACCCCCCACGCGGCCCCTTCTTTCTCTTGTTTCGCCCCCCGCGCCGCGCTCACCTCCTCCAGAGTCCAACCCGAGCGCGCATTCCACCATGCCACCGCCGGCCCCCCTCTACACGCGCCCTTTCGCGTCATTCTTGACCCTCTCTATCTGGCTCCTTCTCGGCGCGCCCTAGGTCGGTGACTCGAGCCGCCCTAGCCATGCGCCGCCCACCTTTCGGCTCTCCACCATCCTAGGGTTCGGCGCCGTCCTCCTGCGTCGGCCCCCATACTCGTCTCGACGCCGGCCCCCCTCCAGGCGGCCCCTTCTCGGCGCCGCCCCCTGCTCGGCGACTCGGCGCTGCCCCCCTTCTCGGCGACTCTCCACCAGGTACGCCTCCCTTCCAGCCGTCGCCTCCCCTTCCAGTCGCCGCCTCCCTTCCAACCGCCGCCTTCCCCTCCAGCTGCTGTCTCCCCCTCTAGTGAGTTGCCTCCGTATGCTGTCTCCCCCTCCAGTGAGTCCCCTCCAGCCACCGCCTCCCTTCCAACTGCCGCCTCCCCATACAGAAGAAGTAAGTGCAACTACATCCCTTGAATTCCCCAAGTTTACACGAGTTTATGTTGTTGTTCGAATAGAGAGTCAAGGTTGTTGTTACCTGTGTAATCATGCACACAGCAAAGCGTAGCATCGGGAGTTGCGATGAATGATGAGTACAAGCGAAGTTCATCGAATCAAGTCCAAGAAAGCGCAACGTTTCATAACTTACAAGATGGATAACCGAGATAGTGCAAAGATAAGGAGCAAGATCTTTGTCTGTGGCGAAGTTCATCGAACTGAAGTCCAAGATGCTGGAACGAAAGATAAGTCAGTCTTGATGTGTTCAAAGATAAAGCACGCTAGGCATATGACCATGCCTTTCACGATTATCAGAATATGGACTTTCCTATTGTGGATTTTGTGTGTCACTATAAATTTGGTGGTGTGAGACTGCTTGATGAATTTGTGGGTTTGTTGCTGTGTAAAAAGATCTTCATGGCTCCCCTCTGGAAAACCATGAAGATTGGTTCTATCATGTAATTTGTTGTAATTTTGGTAGCACTACAGCAGCTACTCTTGATGCCAGATTATGTAATTTTGGTTTCAAGAAATTTTGTGTAATACCTCTTGTGCACTAGACTAGGTAAAATGTAGTGCTTTGTAATGTACTGAAATATTGTCTGAAATGCTATATGAAATGATGTCTGAAGGCTCTCTAAAATGCATAGGGTGTTGTTTGAGTGCTGTCCGAAATGCTATTCTGATATCATGCTATTCTGATATGAGTGCACATCAAATGTTTGGGGTGTTGTTTGAGTGCTGTCCAAAATGCTTTTGTAATCCTGATATTTACTGCACACCGCTACTAAAAAGACTAACCAATTGATATCAGAATAGCATGATTTTGTGATATCAGAATGTCTTTTTTATCATGTACCAATATTTGGATGTCCCGTAGAGTTGGTTCTTTTTAATCAATACATTAGTGGTTATTATTGTTTCAATCTGCATTATACGAATTAGAGGAAGAAAACTGAGGATCCAAATATCACTATCGAAATATCTAAGTGCAGGGGTTGGGGACAGATCCATCAAGTGATGCTGACCTTCAAATGTGTTAGATTCATGGCTTGTCGACATGATACTATTGTGATAGCAATGAGATCTTGTTAGCAATGTCAGGTTTTGTAGCAATGTCAAAGTTGAGACAACGAAATACAAATTCTGACAGAAGGAGGTTACAATGCTCAGACAACAAAATTCGCCCCAATTAGCGCCAACTTAACCATTCCAGTTCCATGATAAGTTGTTTCATAAAAAACGATACCACTTTACATCAACAAATCTATCATCCCTTTCCCCTACACAGTTACATCACAAACCACACTTCTGAGCATAAAAATGCAGCTGGGCATCTTTTTGCATTGAACTTGATACTATACTTAATTGAAATGAATGACACTAAACTGAATTAAATTGAGTTAATGCTGGCTTTCCAACCATCAAAAGGGAAAAGCTTTGTTATCTTCCCAAATGCTAGTCTCATATTGTTTCCAATGTGAAGCTCTGTTTTTTATATGTAAAAAATGCAATTTCCTTTCAAACTGCCCACTGATGATTTATGTTTCTTGTTACTTGGTCTATTTCTTGACAAATGGATTTCTCTTCTGCAGCCAGCAACCTGAAGCGAAGTGATCTCAGCGAAGCGACAAGTTTTGATTTAATACACCTTTGATCCATAATAACTCAATGCTTTGATGTAATATATGGACTCAGATTTCTGGAATCTGGAATGTTGGAATCATGGACATGAACTTAACTAGATACAACAACCATATACAAGAACCTGATTCTTTTTTTTTTTGAAAAGGGGGAAACCCTGCTTTTGATTGAAAGCATATAAACGGTTCTTACAAAAGAAGTTACACAGAGCAGAACTGGGGACTCCAGTTTGCTAATCATGCACAGCAAAACAACATCTAAACTTCCAACAAGACTTAGTCCAGCTGCTACACCAACAGACCAACAAAACTGGGAGCTCCAGTTGACAAAACAAGCACAGCTGAGCAACCGCTAAACTACCAGCAAGACTAAGTCCAGCTGCTACACCAACAGAACCAACATCAAACTCAGAAAAGGCTAAGTTTTATACTTAACAGTAGGGCTAACTATCCTATACCTGATTCGTTGCGAGCAGATCACCGATGCGGATGACGGGACGACGACACGCGGTGAGGAAAACGGCGAGGCGGTCTCGTGGTCGAGGTCGGCTGGGACAGTGGTGGTGGGGTCGAGGTAGCGAGATTCGGCGGGGTTGGGGTCCGGGGCATGGGGTCCAACGGCGACGGCCTCGAGGACGCCCGGATCCGGCGAGGGGCAGGGCCGAGGAGGGGATCGTAGCGGTGGCGACCTCAAGTACGCCCAGATCCAGCGAGTGGTAGGGTAGGGTCGTCAGAGAGGCGGAGCGTGGTCGTCGGGGCGAGTGGCGGGTAGGGGCGTCGGAGCGGCTGTGCGGTGGAGGGGCGGCAGAGCTTGGTGGAGGGGTGGTGGAGCGTCGGGGCGAGGGGTGGCGGAGATGGATGTAGTTTTCTGTCCATCGCACGGGGGCAAAACGCAAAAGAAAGGCAAGTGGGATGGGGGAGCCGCCCGCATGCATCTGGTCCGTTGATTGTGGATCGGATGATCCATATCCCTTATGTGCATATGTTCATAGATTAGTGCTTGTGCACATGATACGTCGCCATTCATATAGGGTCTAATATGAACTATTTATATTGCACTTATGCCTAATTTCAAACATATTTGTATTGAACTTATAGTATGAATCTATTGTACAAAACATTGGACTCATACTTGTAGCGTGCACATCAATGACAATTTTCTAGCTCCACCACTGATAGGTAGCATGTTATTTGGTGCTACTGCAGCTCGCTTGTGCGCCGTTTTTAAGTTCCATCGTGTAACTGAACTATATATGTTCCGTCGCCTGTGAATGGAATCCACATGTAGTGCAGACAAGCCTACTATGAAAAATAACCTATGTCGTGAGAATGAGATGTAATCTCGTGTGCTTATTTGCGGAGTCCTTGGCTTAATTGGTATGGTTTTTTATTTGTAATAGCAAAAGTAACTTTCACTCGTATGAAATTGCAAAAATGACATTGTGACAAGTTAGGAAAGCTACGTAACACACGCTCCCAGTCCGTGGAAGCCAAGTACCACGCTTTTGGTCTACGAAACCCACGTATCATGGAAGAAACCTACTACAGACTGGAACCACGACACGACTCAGATCGTTATTGCTTTTTCACTATTCAGGCATTGCTGCCACAGTGCCCGCTCGACATGATGTGGACTGAACCGCAACACAGTAAAAAAAAGAAGCACTGTTGCTATAGTGCCTTCGTCCGAACATGATGCAGACTGAAACTGCAATATGATTCCCTGTTGTGCTCTAATCTTTCTTCAGTGGTACCAGACCAAAGCAGTCCCGCGGTACCATTTTTACAATTGCATGCAAATGGGTCTACTTTTGCTGTTAGGAATTAAAAATTGCCAAATCAGCCGAAAACTTTGGGTTGTTCCCTTCGCCTGTTGACAGATCGGGTTGGTGCGTCACTCAGTAATTAACAATGAGAGTAAACAAAGAGTGGTCAGCTAGGACGTGCAGGCCGTCTTAGCTCAGCTGGTAGAGCGCATGGCTTTTAACCATGTGGTCGTGGGTTCGATTCCCACAGACGGCGACGATTCGGCGTCGCCAATTGTTGTGTGTATCTAGCTTTTTTTTCTTCTTTTGTGCGTTTGATTCTTTCATGAAACGATACTCCACCGGTCACGAAAAGAATATCGTTTTGGACATCGATATGATTTACAAAAATATAAATTTCACTATTAATTTATATTGTAATAGATTTATAGAACATAATAAAATTATACTAGTATGAAGGTTCTTTTCAAGATAAATCTATATATATAATTTTTGTGTATTCAATCTAAATATTAAAAAAGATATCGATAGCTCAAATTTACCTACACATACCATAAAACAATATTCTTTTATGGCTTGAGGGAGTAGTCTGCTAAACCGTGTGTTGTTTTCTCCCTAAAGAAATGGACAACTTGGCACATCTTTCTTGCTCTTCCAACAAACACCCCTTTAGTTTTTTTTTAGATAATTGCACTGTAGCTCCCTCAATTTGTGAGGTAGTACCACTATACTCTCTAAACTTGCGTTTTGCTTTCTAAGCCTCTTAAACTTGTTCATGTTTGCACCACAGGTCCTTTCATCCGTTAATTGACGGAATATGCTAACTTGTGTAGTAAATTGCATTGTAACTCACTAAACTTGTGATGTTGTATCACTTTACCTCCTAATCTTGCATTTTACTTTCTCGGTCCCTAAACTTGTCTCCGTTTGCACCGCATGTTCTTTCCTCCGTTTGCTAGAGCTGACGCATGTCATCGCAGAGGTGGCGTCTGTGGCTGTCCCTCCATTAAACCTCGATGACACACATGGACCGCGCCGGCTGCGTCAAACCCGCCGCCCCACCACGTGGTCATATGTGGAGGCGACGTCGTTGATGCGTGCACGATCTACTTCCTCTCCACCCACGCCGCCTCCCCACCGTCCCGACCCTCGTCTAGAAGTCCTTCCCCGCCTGCACCACCTCCGGCAAGGCGGGCGGCTTCCTCGCCCTTCTCCACGACCCTGGGGAGAAGATGGGCAGCAATGTCACGGGCGAAGATGCACAGCAGCGGCGCTGGGTGACGGTGAGGCAGAGACGGATGGTGGTAGCGGCAGTCCGGTGAGGGTGAAGGGAGCATGTGGTAGAACGCGGCGGCGCGAAGCTAGAGAGGTGGATAAAGAGGGACAAGGTTCACAAGTGGTGGTGAATTTGGACGATGAAGACTTACGGACGGTGTGGAGGAACACACTCACAATCTCCACGGTGACTGCGGTTCGGCTTCGATCGAACATGGAAGAACACATGTGAGGTCCGGGAACACAGTGTGACACGGTCAATCCTGGTAGAGACCCGTCGGAATGGCAGCAATGACGGAGCGCGGTAGGAGGAATGGTGAGGAAGAAGGCAGTTTTGGCCATATCATCGTCCATGTCGGCTACAAAGGACACCAAGTCAACACTACTACAAAACAGGCTATAGTAGATGCCCCATCACAAACGGTTTTTATGGAACCGTCTGTGTTGGGTCTGTCGGGATGAGGCATCGGCTCTGCCGGTTTATCACAGACGGTTTTGTTAATAACCGTCTGTGATAGGCATCTATCACGGACGGTTTGTGAATAGAACCGTCAGGATATATCACGACGGTTCTATTCACAAACCGTCTGTGATAATCTCCAGAATCACATTCACAAACCGTCTGTGATTAGTTGGATTATCACAGACGGTTTTCATTAGAAACCGTCTCTTAATTACCACAGACGGTTTGTAATTAGAACTATCTGTGATTAGTTGGATTATCACAGACGGTTCTTATTAGGAACCGTCTGTGATAATTACACAGACGGTTCTAATTAGAAACCATCTGTGAAGGTATAGTATCACAGACGGTTCTATCTAGAAACCGTCTGTGATACGCAGAATATCACAGACGGTTCTATCAACGAACCGTCTGTGATATTCTGCGTATCACAGATGGTTCATGGATAGAACCGTCAGTGATATTCTACGTATCACAGACGGTTTCTAGATAGAACCGTCTGTGATACTATGCCTTCACAGACGGTTTTAACCAAAAAACCGTTTGTGATAGTCCGTATCACAGACGGTTTTGAACCATCTGTGATAACCGTCGTTATCATAGGCGAACAAATCTGAGCGGTTGGAAACCGTCGTGATGACGATTCGAATCGCTGCGTGATGGCATGATTCGTAGTAGTGCAACCTATTCTATCAACTAACTGAGAATATGACCTTTAGTTCAAACGGAGACAAGTTTTTTTTTTTTTTTGGGGGGGGGGAAGAAAGTAAAATGCAAGTTTAGGGAGTAAAGCGACTAACGGACGAAAGGGCTTGCGGTGCAAACGAGGACAAATTTTTTTTTTGGGGGGTAGATAAAATGCAAGTTAAGGGAGTAAAATAGTACAACCTCACAAGGTTAGAGAGCTATAGTGCAGTTTTCTCTCTTCTTATTTTTGTTGATATTAAGACCACTTTAGTTTACATCGTTACAACTCACAATGTTCTGTAATTTTGCATACATTTTAAAATCTTGCATGCAGGTTGCAATAAAAGCATAAAACACACGGCTGCAAAACACGTGACACAGAAACCTGTTGAAATATGATCTCGACAGGCAGACTAGTTTGAACCTTCTGCAGCTGCAAACTGGGAATCGAACCCTCAGTGCAACTGCAAGAACCTAGCGGCACGCCCCTGCTGAAACCTCAATTACCAGAATGTCCATTCACGTTTTCATACCAAAGATCCACAGCATCTGCTTCAGCTTCATCAAGCAAGCGGCAAGCCGTTCTTGTCACCTCCACCACAAGTCTGAAAGGCACCACAAGCTCAATCTCAGGCAGTCAGGCTACGACCTACGAGTCGTACTCGTCGCGCGCAGGCGGCACGACGCTCATGTATCACGCGGGCACCAGCGCGCCGGCGTGCACGCTGAGCTCGACGATGGAGGGGGGCCTTGCCGTAGTACCTCTTGAACTCGTTGGCGAGCGGCTGGCCGTCAACGGCGGCGGGGTCCCGGACGTGCCAGACGTAGTTCGGCCGGACCAGGTCATCCACCGTGGCCTCCTGCCACGCGTGCTGGGCTGCTGGCCACCCCGCTGCTGCCTGCTGGTGCTTGGTGGCCTTGCACATCCTCACTTTGTGTCCCTTGGGCCCGACCTGCACCTCCGGGCAGTACTCGCAGGTGACCACGCCGTACTTGCTCATCAGCCTCGCCGCGCCCGACCGCATGTCCAACCAGGACGGCAGTGCCCTGGAGTTCAGCTCGCTCACCGTGATCTCCTCTTGTCGGTGCTCGCCGCCATCGCTAGTAGAAGTAGAACTCGTCGGCGTTTCTCGAGACGGCAATGATGAACAAGCGGAAGGTTCGGGTGACGTTTCTGCCTCCGAGTCGTCTTCTTCGTCCGGCTCAAAATCTGCAATCCTGCCCTCGATGGAGTATACCGGCCTGGTTCTTCGCTTGGTCGGGTAGCGCTCGACATCGACGCCCGCCTGGCTGTAGAGCTCTAGGATGCCCGTAAATACCCTCGTGTGAGTAGCAAACAAAAGTAGCTAAATTAGTGAGAAAATCAGAAAATTATGACTAATTACAAATATTAAAATGAAATAGAATATACCGTAAAACCGCTGGCTTTGACTAGTAGTAGGAGGCAAGTCCATTCTACGATATTTCATCTGTTGAAAACGATCTATGATTATTTTTTAGATAATGGAAGAGAAAAAACTCTCCCGGCCTCTGCATCAAGGATACACATAACCCATTTTATTACAAAGTTTAAAACACCAAAGTAACCAAAGCTAGAGAAAGGGGCTTAAAGCCTTACAAGCAAACGACGATATTGAAACTTAAACTCAATCATTACAAATCTTGTGATTATACTACCACCCATGAATGCTTAAAATTTGCTTCGCCACTACCTCCAGCTTTTCGCTTCTGGCTAACAGAGACTCCTTCTGAGCCGGTTTTTGTAGATTTGCCCAAGCTCTCAGCCAGTACACACACAAAAAGATGACCTGCAAGGGATTTGTGACAATCTTCTTGTCAAAAATAACTTCATTCCGATATAACCAAATAAACTAACATAAGGCACTAGCTCCCACTAGGAGTTGTGACTTTAGAATTTTGGGAATACCAGCTAACCAATTACCAAACATGTTTGCTATATACATAGGAGGAGATAAATTAAATGCACATTGAACAGCCCACCATGCAAGATAGGCAAAGTGACATTCAATAAAAAGATATTGAATTGTTTCATTATTAATACAAAAACAACACTTTTTGCTTCCCCTCCAATTCCTTTTGATCAGATTATCTTTAGTTAAAACTACCCCTCTTTTGAGATACCAAAGGAATATTTTCACTTTTAATGGAATTTTAATTGTCCAAAAAAAATTCCTAATTGGGACTTGAGACCTGCTAATTAGTGCTACATAGAAAGACTGTACTGAAAAAAGTCTAGACTTATTCCACTTAAAAACAAATTTTTGAGAGATCAAGTGTAAATTAGAAATTCTCAAAATTAAATCATTCCAGGCATGTAACTTAGTCCCAAAAATAGGTCTACGAAAAGAAATATTTAAAGGAGCCGTTCTCAAAATATTCCCCACCGTATCATCCTTTCTTCTTACCACATTATAAAGGATTGGATATTGACTTTTCAATGAAGAGTCTCCTAACCAAATATCCTTCCAAAACCTTGTTTGCATTCCATTTTTAATATGGAATGAACCAAAGCAAAAAAATTGGTCTTTTATTTTCATTGGACCTGACCAGAAATGGGAAGTTCCAGGCTTATTAACCATCCGTAAGAGACATTTCTCCCCTAAATATTTTCTGTTTAACATAGCTTGCCAAACTCCTTCTTCGTTAAGCAACTTAAATAACCATTTTTCGAGTAAACTTTTGTTTTTTTATGTCCAAGCTCTGAACGCCTAGACCGCCCTGCTCTTTAGGCAAACACACTAAACTCCATTTAGCAAGCCTATATTTCCGTTTATGATTATCACTCTGCCAGTAAAATCGAGAGCGATAAAAATCTAATCTTTTCATAACCTCCCTAGGAATCTCAAAAAAAGATAACATAAACATTGACAGACTACTAAGTACCGAGTTAATAAGTACTAATCGTCCACTAACAGACATATTTTTTCCTTTCCAACTGCTCAACTTCTTTTCAATTCTATCCTCAACCCCTTTCCAACCACAATTCCTTAGTTTTCTAAAGTGAATTGGAATACTTAAATACCTAAAAGGAAAGACACCTACTTCACAACCAAATAATTGAGTATACTGTGCTTCCACCTCTTTAGCTTTACCAAAACAAAAAATCTCGCTCTTATGGAAATTAATCTTTAAACCTGATAATTGTTCAAAGACACAAAGAATTAGCTTGAGATTTTTTGCTTCTTCTAAATCATTATTTAAGAAGAGGATAGTGTCATCAGCGTATCATCAACACTTTTGAATATTTCTTGCTCAGTGTAGCACACGATCAAGTCATTGAGCCATTTATCGGAGACTTTGTTGCGCAAGTCTGTCTTGATAATTTTCATTGTCAAAAAGATTTTTTTCAATTGACGCCATTGCCACAAGAAGAATCAATGTTAGCTCAGTTAGGTGATAGACCAATACGAATATTTTGTCTTTTGCAGTTTCAACCATCTTTTCGACGAGCCTTGCAAGGCCACGACATCCACATAATTCTACACTTCTCCTAACATCGAGAATGTAGTTTTGAAGTTAAGTTCTTAACAATGTATGGTCACTTATGGTGAAATCTGAAGGGATACGGATAGGCTACATTAGCTGGCAATTCAAAATTTCTACTGCGTAAACCAGAAAGCCAAGTAAATAGAAGATCATAGATCGTTACTACTAAACGCGCAGTGCAGCGGAAGAAGAGTTGGAGCAGCCTAATCTAACGTAGAGCACGTCAATACAGTGGTCATAGTCGATTGTCCAACGTCCCTCGATGGAGATCGTCTCCTCCAGCGACCAATCGCGTTCTTTGTGAAGTCGTGGATTGTCCTTAAGTGCAACAGCAACCGCAGTAGTGACTCTACGGTATCTACATGTCTAGGGATGGAACACCGTATGTCGGTGTGCTAGCACCAACTCACATGGCAGAGCTCACAAGAAGATAGCAACTAGGGTTTCAGTGCAGTAACTTTCATTATCTCTATCTCATGTGTCCCAACAGCCTCATGCATCTCCTTATATAGAGTCCATGACGAATCCTATCCGAACACTTTTGTTCTAACCCGTTAAGTGTGTGATCCGTTAGGTTCATGCGTAATTGGTCGTGACTCAGAAACCCTTTTCGACCATGAGTCGTTAGCGGTTCCTAGCAGGACATAACGATTCCCAAATACACACGAATTATATCAGACAAATCTTAATGTAATATGATCTATGAGTAAGTCCTTATCACTTACGACCAGCTCGTATTCCTATACGGCTCGTTCATATTTAGTCATGACCAGTTTGTAACTCCTTACGACTAGTTTACGACCAGTTAGTGATCATGTTCGACATGCTCATGTGTTCTCTCTTTGCATCATGATATTTGGTTGAACTCCAAGTGAGATATTATATCATCCATGGACTGTTCAATACTTTCTCGATCAAGTGACGGATAACATCATGTGGTCAAACTCTTCGACCACTAGTGGCATGGCCATGCACTTTCTTTATCCGACCACGTCGAGGGGCCCAGAGATATCTCTCCTGTTATGTTAGGAGGGACAAATCCCATATCCGACCAGTGACATCTCTCCGTATGTTTCATAGCATACCTGAAAAGCTATCTTTATAACTACCCAGTTACGGAGTAACGTTTGGCAACCCCAAAGTGTACTATTACATATGTAGAAAACTATGCTGATCTCAAGTCTAAAGATTATACATTATCATTGCTTGAGACCAACTGATGACACATGAAATCATAACAATCTCAATAGTGTCGCAAGGTGGGTCAATCCAATACCATGTTCTCTAACATGTGTTTATATTATTGATTCGATATCCCTATATCCATGACCGATGAAACATGGTCATAAATCAATACATGTGCTGGTCGATAAGTCACTAGCGTTCCGACCAGTGACATACGACCAGAGATACATTTAGAATGATATCATATAAGTTAAAGAGCTTCACCAACAAGTCACACACTTGTTAATCTTTATAACTGATGATTCATTCAAGAAATAGAATAAAATTTATTCTATAACTCATAAACATAGACATGATACAATCATCTCTATGATTGCATCTAGGGCATATCACCAACAAAATCATCAGTATAAATCTCAGCAAGTCGCATAAACTTGTCCACATCAAACTTGGAGAATGAGCTCCTTAGATCAAGATAAGACAAACATATCAATAGCTGACGAGGATTAAAACCTCTATGTATTAATTTAAAACATAAAAGACCATATGTCTTCATTGTCGTAACCCCTAAGGCTAACGACCTCACTGGTCGTAAGGATTCCAGAGGTTACACAATGGGTACCCTGGTCGGACTAGGCTTCGACTAGGTAGCTGCTCGGAAAAGCTATGAATAGGCACCCTTTACCGTATGATGAATGGAACACGTGCAAAATGTCAGGACCCAAAATGCATCTCGGGAACCCTCTGTGTTTTCGAACTAGTCCCGATCGATAGCTAGCTCACACAGAAATGATGATGAAATACCATCCATTTATTCGATTTAACTAAAAAGATCTCAAAGTAACAAATAATAATAATAACTGGACCTTATGGTCAGCGGTTATAACTTGCCATAAGGGGCTAAAGAAACAAATAAAAGCATTGCGGTGGAACAAAATTCTTCAAATGACCAATCAACATGCCCACGAACAATCAGTGGAGAACGCATCCTAATCAAGAAAACCTTCATAGTCCTCATACGGAAGAACTCTTGGCCACTTGATATTCTTCAAGCTGCTGATTTAAACAGAGGGCACAAGCCACGAGTACTTTTGAATGTACTCAGCAAACTGTAGGGAAATATATGCAAATAGTATTCATGCATGGCTTGACAAGGTTAGCTGTATGGTTCTTTTGCAGAAAGCAGCATTTACGATAAATACAATAAATAGATTGGAATGCGTAGTTGAAAACAATAATTAAACAATTAAACAATTTCTTTGAAACGACTAGTGAACTTCCCATTCACTTTCCAACCAAACCAAAGATAAGTGAATCCCAATTCACCAATCGACACAACCCCCAAGTGAATTATCCGTTCACCAAACGAACGTTATATTCATCAAGTGAACTTCCCATCCACACTCCGACTCATTTTAAATAAACTCTATCTCCCGTGTGAAATCCCTGAGCACGTCCATAACCGCGGACACGGCTATTCGAATAGTTTTATACTCTGCAGAGGTTGTACAACTTTCCCTACATGACACGACTTCTCTAGTTTGTTTGGCATCCGTCGATACCACTTTGCTCACTACCTTAGGTAAGCGGTCTAGAACGCGTGAAGGCCTTTACAAAGCTCCTTCTTAACCCGATTACGCGCTAAGGTTTCAACATTGAATGTCTTTATCCGACCAAATAGGGCCCTCTTGCGCCTCCGTGAGAATATGTTTTTCCCATAACTCACGCTTTCCACGACAGAACTGAAATCAAGACATTGCTAATTGGTTAGCCAGGTCCGTCCCATACCAGACATGTGGATGTACGGTTAAGGCCTAGTTCAATGGCGCACAAGGTTAAGTCCTTGACAAGTTACTCGGCGAGACTACCACAAACCCAATCCGTGTTCCATCCACCCCCACTATCCACCAACCACTGCTTGAGCGAAACCATTTTGTTTAACCAAGACCCATGACTCACCCGTCATGGTACCCACAATTTTAACAAGAGTGGCTCACCACCACGATTCCATATATCATTAAGTCAAGATTAATCATTATGACACATGTGATGATAAACCCATCGTATCTAAAATTTAACTAAGCATTAATACGCTACCCATGTTGGCAATATGAATATGTCCAACTAAAATTACCCATGCTAAGGTGACAAAGGATTCATGGCATTCAAATAATCAAAGGAGGCATAATAACAATAGGTAATAACTAATCCCAAAACAATTTATATAAAGATAGTATGCAATTGTATAAAACAATATACTTTTGAAATCATAGGTTCAATATGATCAAAGGACTACGGCTTGCCTTGGAATAAATCCTGAGATTGATCTTGATCTTGGTAGACTCCTCCTTGCTCCAAGCTTCCCGGAGTATCAACGTTTAATCGCAAACAAGCAAATAAACAAAATAAATAAATAACAGAGGCAAGATAAACTCCAAAAATTAAATAAAAATATCAAATAGCTAGATCTTGAATTTAGATGAATTTAGGAATTTGAATGGACTCAATCGGAGTTCGGATGCAAAAGATATGGGCTTTGGAAGATTCACATGAAATGATAGAAACAGAATTTCAGAATTAGAGAATTGTTTCTCTGAAGGAAAAACAATTAATTCAGTCATGCTGACATCATCAATGATTTTCAGCTGAAAGGTAAATAGGATAATGAAATTGACCAGTGGGGTCCACTGTCAATGGCTTGGTGCATGGTGGACTGGATCCATGGACCTTTTAGATCGGGTGAGTTTTTGATCTGCCACATGGGCTTTGACAAGGATGCCACATGGACTACCACGCAAGCAAAGAGGCTTAGGTGGCTGCTGAGTTGGAGATGGTGACTTGGCTCAGGATGAACAGGAAGAAGCAAACGGAAGCGGCCATGGGCGGCTACTGGAGTTTGTCGGCGACGGCAAAGGAGTGGCGCCCAAGGACAACCGAGAGGAGCACGATTGCGGCGCATCAGCAGGAACACAGGGGAAGGCTCGGAACGATGAAGAAGCTCACCAAATAGCGGATCAACAAGGTGACCGGCGCGTGCAGATTCGGGATGATGGCGTCAATGGCGATTCGATGATCCTCGACAGAAGATAGAGGAAGCACGACGAAGGTATCGATGATGCGGTCCCAACGGCGAAGACGGCACGGGCGGATATGCACCGACGGCGACGAAATCCGGTGATGAACAAGCTTCGGCGGCCTCGGTTCTTCAACAAAATCCGATGCAACGAGAAGGAGAACGAGGTTGGGAGTTTAGGGTTTTGGGGGAGGAAGGCCGGGCGAACAAATTGACGCAGTCGGCTCGCTTTAAATAGCATCGGAGGAGGGGATTGAAGAGGGCACGACAGCGCTCACGAGTTCAGCTCGGACACGGGAGCAAGACTCTAGGAGGAAGACGATGCTGCGCTGGCCAGTTGGTGGTCCCATTCGGCAGCGACAAGAAAGAAAGTAAAAGGCGGCAATGGGGGGCTTTAGGCGCACTCCAAAAAAAGCGGCACTTGGTCTGCTTTGCGTGTAAGCGGATGGTCGGGTGACCGTAATTTGGAAAAGCAATGACGACGGGCAGTCTTGGCGCAAGAAAAAAAACGCGAATGAATAGCCGACGGAAAGAAAGAAAGGAAGCGGCCGGAAAAAGAAATGGTGGGCGGCGGTGGCCGGTAGCGCGCAAGAAGAAAGGCGAGGCGGGTGGTGCGGATCACGGTTTCACGCAAGCGCTAGGGAGCAAGGGGAAAAAAAGAAAGGAGCTGCTCGGCTTGGGCATTCACGCGCACAAAGAGACTGGCCGGCTCAGGCCGCTGGCACTCCCGCGCGAAGGGAAGCTGGAGGCGGACCGGATCGGAGGAAAAGGCCGAGCGACTGGGCCGGCTAACTGAGGAAATGGGTAGCAGCGCAAAAGGCTTTGGGCCGGAAAGAAAAGAAATAGGAGTTGGGCTGAGAGAATAGGAAGTGGGTTTGAGCCCGAAACTGATCTGAGATTAATAATTAGTTTTTATTTTTTTTTGAAAATAGCAGAAAAACCAAACAGCAGATAGAAAATAGCAAATGCACTCGGACAAATTCTAGAAAAATCTAGAAAATACATCCAAGTACATAAAACCCAAATAAAATAATTTTTATAATAGTTTATGTTGATATTATTCACATTAAATTGTTTTTGAACTCTGAAAATTCCAATTAAGCTTTTAATTTTACGGGAAAATTCAAATGGTTATTTTTCTTCTAAAACTTTTAAAACAGACCAAATTTTTGGGATGTTACAAACCTACCCCCCTTAAAAGGAATCTCGTCCCGAGATTGGTGACAAAGAATAGGTTACGATCTGAGGTCTAACAAGAGACTTACCCAAAAGCAGCGTTACGAACTTGTTGGACTTCTTTTGCAGTGACATGATTCAGTCTTCCTCTTGTTGCAGTTGATGGAGTCCTGGTGGCTTGATTTGGAGTCTGAGGCACTCCTCTTCCTGCTCCTGGCAACGAAGTCCTAGCTGGTGTAGCTCCCAAATTGAAAGGAATTGGTGTCAGACCTTGCTTCTGCGGACACTTGTTAGCATAGTGACCTGTTTGATGGCAATTGAAACAAGTAACTCCCGCACCATGATTGGGGTTCCTCTGAGGTTGATTATTGTTGCTGTTGTTGACATTGGAAATTCCTATGTTCCCTGCATGCGATACTGGTGCTGGGGTTCTGAATCCGGCAGGCGGATTATTGGGACGAGAAGAGGCTGCTGAGCATTGGTCCTAGCTCTTTGAAGCTGATGCTGTTGAACTCCATGTTGTATCATCTTCCTTTTGCGAGATTCGTCTAACTCGCGACGAGAATCCTCTATGAGTACTGCTTTATCCACCATATGTTGAGAATCCACATAATCATTTCCAACAAATTGCACTTTCAAAATAGGGTTGAGTCCACACTTAAATCGCTTCTGACGTGCGCTATCTGTAGCAACATCTTCTGGAGTATAGCGAGAAAGTTGAGTGAACTTGTTGAGATATTCACCCACCGACATGTTTCCTTGCTGTAGTTCACGAAATTCATTCTTCTTCATTTCCACAATACCATCTGGAACATGTGCTTGACGAAAAGCTGTTGAAAATTCCTCCCAAGTAATGGCATGCGAATTCTCATGAGCTGCGGTGTAGTTCTCCCACCACTCCGCGGCAGTACCTTGCAACTGATGTGAAGCATAAAGAACTTTCTCACGATTATTGCATTGAGCAATGACGAGCTTTTTCTCAACTGAACGAAGCCAATCTTCTGCGTCCAAAGGTTCTGATGAATGAGAAAACGTAGGCGGATGAGTTCTCATGAACTCTGATAGCTTGGAGTGATGATGAGCTGGCGGCGGAACAGCTGCTGCTTGATTATTCTGATTACTCTAGCTATTTTGGTTCAACAGGTTGACTATTGCGTGGTGATGCGGCTTTCTTTGGGTCATCATAGCATTCATGTTCTGCATCATTGCACTCATGAATTGAGTTTGAGCTGCTAGAAGTTGTGCCATATTTGGTTCTGCGACTTGAATCTTGGTGTCGGCCACTAGCATTGGCATTAGCATTGGCATCCTCTGTTGAGTCTGCTCGAAGTATTGCGAGTGTCAACCATCTGCGGTGATTCTTCACAGGTTTTAGTAGGTAAGATAGAAAAGCAATGTAGATGAGAGGGAATAGCACAATAGATGAGATAGAACAGAGTGGAAAAGATAGAAACAACCTAATTAGGGGAAATAGATTATACCCAAAGGCAAACAAGACATAGCTGAAACGCTATGAAGAACAACTAAACTCTTCAAATTAAAGCCTTAGTGTGATTGCAACATAATGCTTGACAGCAAAACTGCAGCTCCCACTTACACACAACCCAAATAAAGACCTATAGCAACAACGATCTAAAGGCGCTACTAAAGACTCTAATAGGGCGGCTCCTATTCTGAACGGGACGACGAAAAACTCTTCTGAGGCAACTGGAACGAAGCGACGAAGATACTCCTGATGATTGCCGATGACTTGACTTCTTTCTCCCGGACTAGAGAAATTAATGAGGTGAGAAAGTCAATTTAAGATTATAAAACAACGTTCAGCATAGACAAGGAACAAGATTTCTAGAACAAGATGAGAGAAGAAATAGACTAAGATAAGAATAGAACAGACTGAGATGAGAAAGAATTAGAATAGACAAGAGAAGAGAAGAACAACAAGTTAAATCAAATTAAGTTGATTTGATTTAGAAAATAAATTTTGAAGCTTTTAGCTAAAACGACCATGCTAACAAAGGTTGCGTTCTACAGACGATATGGCTCTGATACCACCTCTGTCAGGACCCGAAAATGCATCTCAGGAACCCTCTGTGTTTTCCGAACTAGTCCCAGATCAGTAGCTAGCTCACACAGGAAACAGTGATGAAATACCATCCATTTATTCGATTTAACTAAAAAGATCTCAAAGTAACAAATAATAATAATAATTGGACCTTATGGTCAACGTTTACTTAACTTGCCACGCGGGGCTAAAGAAACAAATAAAACTCTTGCAGCGGAACAAAATTCTTCAAATGACCAATCAACATGCCCACAGGCAATCGAGTGGAGAACGCATCCTAATCTGCAAAACCTTCATAGTCCTCCTTCTGGAAGAACTCTTGGCCAGCTTGATATTCTTCAACTGCTGATTTAAACAGAGGGCACAAGCCATGAGTACTTTTGAATGTACTCAGCAAACCGTAGGGAAATGTATGCAAATAGTATTCATGCATGGCTTGACAAGGTTAGCTGTATGGTTCTTTTGCAGAAAGCAGTATTTACGATAAATACAATAAATAGATTGGAATGCGTAGTTGAAAACAATAATTAAACAATTAAACAATTTCTTTGAAACGACTAGTGAACTTCCCATTCACTTCCCAACCAAACCAAAGATAAGTGAATCCACTACTACAAAAAGGCTAATACTGGATGCCTCATCACAGACGGTTGACCAAAACCGTCGGTATTATATTCAATCACGAGCGGTTTTGGTTTAGAGGCCGCTCACTCTTCGGCTAGCGCTAAAAACCGTCGTGAAGAGGCAATATCACGAGCGGTTCACGTTAAAACCGTCAGGAAGTATCACGAGCGGTTACAACAAGCTATGCTCGTGATATTAATCAGTATCACCGACGGTTTTAAAACACAACCGTCTGTGAAGTATCACAGACGGTTCTGAACAAGAACCGTCTGTGATATTAATTAGTATCACAGACGGTTCTTAACAATAACCGTCTGTGATAATATCGCTCGGTAGCGAGTTTCTTCATCGCCGATGCATTTGTTAAATCGCCATCCGCTTCGGCTCCCCGATGCGTCTCTTCATCGCATCGATCCCCTTCGGCTCCCCGATGCGTCTCTTCATCTCACGCTCCGAATTTATTCCTTGTTTTATAAAAAGGATCATCCGCCATCCAAGATGATCATCCCCACATACTTATAAAAAAGCAAAATGGTGCCTCTTCCACATCGCAAGCAGCGATGGCCTTCTGGCCTCAGCTTGTATGAGCACCTCTCTCGGTGTGAGTTGAACCGTCTTCTTGGAAGAACACCGTTTGATCAGCATGTCTTCACTCCTCTGCCAAGAGAATTTGCGGAGCGGTGGCGGCCACCTTCGCCGTCTTGACATCCTCCTCCGCCGTGTCTTCCGGTGATCTCCCACTTCGGCGAGTTTACAGCGTCATCAACGTAGTCCTCCAAAACGGCGTTGCGTCTCGAGGAGGCTTGCCGTCACTTGGGCTAATGTAATCGGCGGCGGCATCGAGTCGACGGTAGAGACCCTCAAGCAAGGAAGAGAGCCTATGGGCTCAATTCTTCTTAGTTCAACGATCTGAGGTCTTGGGAGACACTTTCGAGCAATGCGTCAGCGGGTGGGCGCATTTCGAGCTTCGTTCACGATCGAGAACCGTCCGATGCCGACACCGCCGCTTATGAAGTATTGCGAGATGGAGATAGCGACCTACCTTCGCCACTAGAAAAACCTTGTTTAATTATAGGTTTACCTTTTTAATATAAACATGTAATTTCTTCATGTCATGTAAGTGTATATACTTGAGAAAAACCATTTCACGAGATAGTTCCATTATGGAACCGTCAAGTGATATGCGGGCGGTTCTATTATGGAACCGTCTGTGATAATTATCAGCAGCGGTTCCATAATAGAACCGTCTCGATAAATCTCTTTATAAGTAGGAGCTAGCCCGACTTGCCGCTAGGGTTTTGCGCTCTAACTCGTCACTCCCAGGTGACCTTACTCTCGTCCGTTCCCTCTCAAAGTCCTTCTTGGCCGCGCCATTCTTCCGTCGCCGAGCGGTTGTAGCATCTGGTGACCTTTGCAAAAGACACTCGTCACGATAAGAGTGTCTTTTGTAGCGTCACCGTTAATACCTAACTCTGATGACAGCATAAACTCTCGTCACTCCCCACTTCTCGGCCGCTAGGGTTTGGGCACCGCCCTAACTCTGTTCCCTCCCCACCTCGGCCTTGCCGCTCGACCTCGTCGTAAATGCCGCCCGACCCCTTTGCGCCCGCTAAGTCTCTGGCCGAACTTTGCTTTCCCCATCCTCCCTCTATTCTCCTCTAGATCTGTTAGCTTAATGTCTTTTGTTGAGTTTGATTTTTATGCATGAGCCTTAAGTTGTGTCCCGATGTTTGTGTGATTTATGCAAGGTAAAGAAATGGATGAGGGTTGTCTTTGGTGGTGGGTTCGCCGCAGGTGGTTCTTGTTGTACTAAGGTCCCTCTCTGTCTCTACCCTCCTTGCTCTGTAATGAAAATGGCTAGCTAGTGCTCTGCGATGGATCTTAGAGGCTCTCTTGGTGTGGTGGGTTTGGACACCCTTGGTCTTGTTCTCTTCTTGATGAACTGCTCAATGATGTTAATAGTCTTATCTGAAATTGAATTGATAATTAGTTCATATTAATAGTCCCTTGCTCTGTGATGTAATGATGTAAATAGTCTTATCTTTGAAATTGAATTGATAATTAGTTCATATTAATAGTCCTCTTGTTGTGTGATGTAATGATGTCAATAGTCTTATCTTTGAAATTGAATTGATAATTAGTTCATATTAATAGTCCCTTGCTCGTGATGTAATGATGTAAATAGTCTTATGCTGAAATTGAATTGATAATTAGTTCATATTAATAGTCCTCTTCTTTGTGTGATGTAATGATGTCAATAGTCTTATGCTAAAATTGAATTGATAATTAGTTCATATTAATAGTCCCTTGCTCTGTGATGTAATGGTGTCAATAGTCTTATGCTGAAATTGAATTGATAATTAGTTCATATTAATAGTCCCCTTGTTCATGCGGTCAAGTTCTCCTACCTCTTGCGTGCAGTCGTCCTACCATTCCATTCATAATCTCTTCTCTATAAAGTCTCCAGCGGTGGCTGCTTGGGCCATTAAACCGGCATCATATATATTATATATATATATATATATTAAATGATCCTCGGCCACTTTAGGAAATTAGTCACATGACATGAGAAGAATGAGGCGGTATCCACGGGCAACCTCATTGAGCCTGTAAGTTTAAAAAGTATGGATGCAAAGAAGCGGTCGGACATCCAATTACAGGATTGGGCGTCGCTATGTTGAAAAGTGGCGTTGATCTTGCCTTCTCCGTGGGAAGTGGCATCATGTATTAGCAACCAACAATTCTTGAGCATGTAATTGTCTTTAAAGCCAACAAGAACACCAAGCAACAAGTTGAGAATTCTTTTGAAATATGAGAATGGTTGCTTGGTGTTCTTGGCTAACGCCTCATCAATCAATCAAGGCCGATAGGATATCCTCCATGCTGCGTCAATGGCATCCCCATCATGATCAGATTACGAACAATATATATATATAATATATATATGATGCCGATTTAATGGTACAAGCGACCACCGCTTGGGCCTTTATAGAGAAAAGTCATCACCAGAGCGGTTCGGCCACAAACAAATGCATGATATGTGCTTATCACAGCGGTTTGTGGCTGAAATCGCTATGCGTGATATGTGCTATCACCGAGCGGTTTGTGGATGAAACCGTATGTGATATTATTTATGCAGCATGTTTGAACCACAAACCGTGCAGCGAAAGTATACATCACCAGAGCGGTTCAAAACCGTGCGTGATGACCTCATGTCATCATGACCCATAAACTCGGGCGGCTCATGAAAAAATGCGTGATGGCGTTACGAACCGTCGTGAAAGCCTTTTACGTAGTAGTGATCCCAATTCACCAATCGACACAACCCCCAAGTGAATTATCCGTTCACCAACAAACGAACGTTATATTCATCAAGTGAACTTCCCATCCACACTCTGACTCATTTTAAAAAACTCTATCTCCGTGTGAAATCCCGAAACACGTCCATAACCGCTGAAGCGGCTATTGAATAGTTTTACACTCTGCGAGAGGTTGTGCAGCTTTCCCCATGACCGCGACTTCTCTAGTTTGTTTGGCATCCGTCGATACCATTGCTCACTACCTTAGGTAAGCGGTCTAGAAACGCGTGACAAGGCCTTTACAAAGCTCCTTCTTAACCCGATTACGCGCTAAGGTTTCAACATCAATGTCTTTATCCGACCAAATAGGGCCCCCTCTTGCGCCTCCGTGAGAATATGTTTTTCCCATAACTCACGCTTTCCACGACAGAACTGAAATCAAGACATTGCTAATTAGTTAGCTAGGTCCGTCCCATACCAGACATGTGGATGTACGGTTAAGGCCTAGTTCAATGGCGCACAAGATTAAGTCCTTGACAAGTTACTCAAGCGAGACTACCACAAACCCAATCCGTGTTCCATCCACACCCCCCACTATCCACCAACCACTCGCCCGAGCGAAACCATTTTGTTTAACCAAGACCCATGACTCACCCCGTCATGGTACCCACAAATTTTAACAAGAGTGGCTCACCACCACGATTCCATATATCATTAAGTTAAGATTAATCATTATGACACATGTGATGATAAACCCATCGTATCTAAGCTGAACTAAGCATTAATACGCTACCCATGTTGGCAATATGAATATGTCCAACTAAAATTACCCATGCTAAGGTGACAAAGGATTCATGGCATTCAAATGATCAAAGGAGGCATAATGACAATAGGTAATAACTAATCCCAAAACAATTTTTATAAAGATAGCATGCAATTGTATAAAACAATATACTTTTGAAATCATAGGTTCAATATAATCAAAGGACTACGGCTTGCCTTGGAATAAATCCTGAGATTGATCTTGATCTTGGTAGACTCCTCCTTGCTCCAAGCTTCCCGGAGTATCAACGTTTAATCGCAAACAAGCAAATAAACAAAATAAATAAATAACAGAGGCAAGATAAACTCCAAAAATTAAATAAAAATCTGAAATAGCTAGATCTTGAATTTAGGAATTTGAATTGACTCAATCGGAGTTCGGATGCAAAACATATGGGCTTTGGAAGATTCACATGAAATGATAGAAACAGAATTTCAGAATTAGAGAATTGTTTCTTTGAAGGAAAAACAATTAATTGAGTCATCTTGACATCATCAATGATTTTTAATTGAAAGGTAAATAGGATAATGAAATTGACGATGGGGTCCTTGTCAATGGCTTGGTGCATGGTGGATTTGGATCCATGGACCTTTTAGATCGGGTGGGTTTTGATCGCCACATGGGCTTTGACAAGGATGCCACATGGACTACCACGCAAGCAAAGAGGCTTAGGTGGCTGCTGAGTTGGAGATGATGACTTGGCTCGGAGACGAGCGAGGAAGAAGCAAGCGGAGGCGGCCTTGGCGACTCTTGGGTTTGTCGGCGACGGCAAAGGAGTGGCGCCCAAGGACAACCGAGAGGAGCACGGTTACGGCGCATCAACACGAACACAGGGGAAGGCTCGGAACGATGAAGAAGCTCACCAAATAGCGGATCAACAAGGTGACCGGTGCGTGCAGATTCGGGATGATGGCGTCAATGGCGATTCGATGATCCTCGACAGAAGATAAAGGAAGCACGGCGAAGGTATCGATGATGCCGTCCCAATGGCGAAGACGGCACGGGCGGATATGCACCGACGGCGACGAAATCCGGTGATGAACAAGCTTCGGCGGCCTCGGTTCTTCAACAAAATCCGATGCAACGAGAAGGAGAACGAGGTTGGGAGTTTAGGGTTTTGGGGGAGGAAGGCCGGGCAAACAAATTGACGCGGTCGGCTCGCTTTAAGTAGCATCAGAAGCCAAAGCAGTAGCATTCAATATATTCGGTGTAATTAGAGATAGTCCCTAGTCAGGTCTTGTAATCCCAGTTCATATTAATAAAGAGCAGCCCCCATTCTCTTCCAGGATACTCCACGTCATTTTCCTTTTTTTACTTCGTAAGATCGCGACTCGATCGTCGACAGCTGGCGCTGTCCGTGGGGAAGAAGACGTAAGTTTCCTGAAGAAACTCTTCGCTCATACAAACCCTTGCCCAAATTCCTGCAATCGCTAATGCAAATATGCCCGGAGTTTGGAATGAGGAGAATTGGTTCGACTTGGCGGACTACGCCGACCTCGATGTGGAAGGATGCATTCGTGCCATGGAGAAAAATGGCAGATCATCCTCCTGTTCCTCCTCCACCGACTCGGACGTCGCCGACGATAGCGAGGTCGACCGGATGGACGAGGATGCGCCACCATTACCGGTGGCACAATCAGAGGAACCAGCAATTCCAATCAGCTTGGAATGTCAGGGGACCTCTTCAAGCCCGGTCTTTCCGACCGGCAAAATAGGTGAAGAAATTTCAGCACCACCACTCGAAAATCTCTATACCCTCGATGAAATCATGGCTAAAAGATATTCTCCTACGGCTTCTGGCAATTCCAGGAGTCAACCGACATCTGGTAACGGTGTTGATGAAGCCTCCACTGGTCGTAGGCCATGTGGGGATGATCACGCTTCGGCCTCACGATCTGCGATTCGCGGATCGGTGAGAGACCTCGAGAGGTGCTCATTTCGATTGCTCTCCATCGTGGAAACTTGGCGAAGCAGAAGCTCTCCATTAATTACGATGGAAGCTCATCGGAAGATCGGTCTTTGGAGGCACGATGTCAACGCCGATCGGAGATGAAAATCAAGATGCCCTACGGTCCTACATTCTCTACCACGCCATCACGTCTTTGTTAGAGATGATCAAGACCATCGAGCACCAACTTCCGGAGTCCACGGAGCTGATCGACGTCCATCAGTTAACTCGCCTAGCGTTGCCCCACTTAGAGTAACTGATAGGACAAATCAAATCCGAAGGTCGGGGGAAGGTTCAGGTCTGCGTACACCTACGACCAGTATGAACCCCCTGAGACCTTCAGTAACTATACAAAACTTGCGGCGTGTTCAAGATATGTTAAATAATTCTGATCCTACTTTAGCGAAACTCTAGGTTTTGTACACTTGTTGGTCAAGTATCGAAATTCTCCAACAGACCATGCGGCGCCGCGAGCGTCAAGCGCATCGAGCAAAGGGTTTCAGGGAGTCAAACTATGACTTCATCGCAGCATTCCTCCCTCAGCAGGGGACAACATGGTCATGCTCGGGAACAATCGATACCAAGGCCTCCTCGACGATTCCAACCAAGGAGTCACGAGGGGAGAAGGTTATTTCAAGAAGCCACTCCCCCATCACGTCGAGAAGAACCACCGCTTGGACCTGACGATCTTCGACATCGTCTGAATCAAGTAGGCGGTCGAAGGCATCATACCAATGTCTCTGACGGATCGGCACATCGGAGTTCAGCGTTCCAATTTTAGGAACCGGTCTCCGTGATTACCTCGGCACCCTCGAGAGAAGGCGCCATGAATCAATCCGCAGTTATCGAGCCTTCTCTGCGGGGCTCCAAGGCGTCTTGCCGCCTAACTTGGTTCGACCGATAACTTAGACAAGTTCAATAGAACTCAAAATCCATTGGAATTTCTCCAAATATATACCACCACCATCAGAGCTGCTGGAGGCGATGAGAATGTAATGGCCAACTATCTACCCACCGTGCTCAAAGGGTTTGCCCGGTCGTGGTTGTTGAATCAACCGGTCGTATCAATCTATACTTGGGAGCAACTCTGTGATCTTCTAATTGCAAATTTCCAGGGTACGTACGACCGCCCTGGAAAGGAGGATGATCTCCACCAAATCTGGCAGGGTTTTGATGAGACTTTACGTCAATACATCAAGAGGTTCAAACCAGTTCGCAATTCTATACCCGAGGTCGCGAGTCATCATTATTCGGGCTTTCAAAATAGGTCCGAAATCGGCGGTTCACGGAGGACATAGCAATGAACCCTCCAAGAACAACCGTTGAGCTTTTTGACATGGCCGACAAGTATGTCACCACTAGCGAAGCAATCGAGTGGTGCGAAGCCATTGATCGGAAAGACAAGATTCCTCAACCCGGCCTGGACAAACCAGAGAAAAAGAATAAGAAGTCTCTCAAGAAGAAAAAGAACCGTAGACCTGACGACAAGGAGGTCCTAGCCATTCTTGATAAATTCATGAAGGGTAAGAAGGACTACACCGGTCGGGGCAAGATGAAAGCTCCGACCGAGGGATTCCAGAAAAAGAAGAAGTGGTGTCCACTTCACCAGCAGGCAGGGCATGATCTGCGCACCTGTCGAGTCTGGTAAAAGAAACTGGAGGATTACTATGCAGGTGAAGGACCATTTCCCGCAATACAAGAACCCGAGAAACGAGCTCCAAAAAGGACAAGGATGGCGACGAAGAGATGGAGTACTAGGATCCCCAACACACAGTCAACATGATTTTTGGAGGATCTTCTTCATACGAATCCAAACTTCATCTGAAGGCCATGGAGCGGGAGGTCAACCACGTCAAATCTCCGACCATTATCAAGCAATCAAAGTGGTCGGACATGGCAATTTCCTTCAGCAAAGACGACTGCCCCATTCCTTCGACTCGACCAGGTAGGTTCCCTATTGTTGTTGAACCAACTATTAATAATTGTAGGGTTAATCGAGTCTTAGTAGATGGAGGTAGTTCTTTGAATATATTATTTTCGGGAGCTTTAGAAGAAATGCAGGTCCCCATGTTAAAGGTGAAACCAGTGAAATATGCTTTTCATGGCATAGTTCCTGGCTCCACCGCTAAACCGGCAAGGCAAGTTTCCCTACCGGTTACGTTCGGAAGGCCTAATAACTTTCGAACGAAAAAAAATTCGTTTGATGTGGTAAACTTTGAATCCGTATACAATGGAATTCTTGGTCGACCGGCATTAGCAAAGTTCTTGATAGCCACACATTACGGTTATCAAAGTTTGAAAATGCCGGGAACAAAGGGAGTCATCACTATTCGAGGAGATCAAAAATGGCTTACGTATGTGATCGAAAATCCTTTGAACTGGTCGATGAACTTCCGACCAGAGAGGCTAATCCATCTACCATGCAGGCCAAACACTCGAGACCGAAGGTGACACCCAAACCCTCCGACCAGTCAAAAGAGGTATCACTCGACAAAGGCGCTTCTCCGGACAGGGCCAAGTCACTACAGGCGAAAATCTTTGGCCCACCGCCGCAAGGTTACGGTGAGTAAGACTTGATCCTAAATAGGAAGAGTTGCTCGTCTCCTTCCTCCGAGCAAATCAGGACGTATTCGCCTGGCAGGAGTCTGATATGCCTGGAGTCTCCCGGGAGGTGATCGAGCACAGGCTAGCTCTCTAGCCTGATAAGAAACCGATCAAGCAGAAGCTACGACGTTTTGCACCTGATCGGAAGGAGGCAATCCAGTCAGAGATTGACAAGCTTCTCAAGGCTGGATTCATCCGTAAAGTCAACCACCCTCAGTGGCTCACCAACCCTGCAATGGTTAGGAAGAATAATGGGAAATGGCGAATGTGTATCGACTTTACAGATCTTAATAAAGTTTGTCCGAAGGATGATTTTCCCCTTCCACGCATTGATCGACTGGTAGATTCTACCTCTGGGTGCGAATTACTAAGTTTTCTAGATGCGTATTCAGGGTACCACAAGATTAGTATGTGTAAAGAGGATGAGGAGAAAACTTCCTTCATCACTCCATATGGCACTTACTGTTATGTTAAGATGCCATTTGGTCTCAAAAACGCTGGTGCAACTTTTCAAAGGTTGATGCAAAAAACCTTTAGTCCACAAATAGGTCGGAATCTAGAAGCTTACGTTGACGATCTGGTCGTAAAGACCACCAACGCTGGCAATCACATCTCTGACTTACAAGAAATTTTCAACAACTTGAGAAGGCATAACTTCAAGTTGAATCTGGAGAAGTGTGTGTTCGGAGTTTCTGCTGGAAAATTGCTCGGTTTCCTAGTCTCGGCTAGAGGTATTGAAGCAAACCCAGTAAAAATAGCAGCCATCGACCAGATGCGTCCTCCGACCACGAAGAAGGAAGTCCAAAAACTAACTGGCTGTATGGCAGCGCTAAGTCGTTTCATAGCAAGGTTAGGGGAAAAAAGGTTGCCTTTCTTTAAACTTCTTCGGAAATATGAGAGTTTCAAGTGGACTAGAGAGGCAAACGATGCCTTTGAAAAACTTAAAAAGTACCTTACAAGTGCCCTGGTCTTAGTCTCTCCAAGACCGGGAGAAACACTGCTAATGTACGTGGCAGCAACACCACAAGCAATGGCGGTGTCTTGGTGGAGAAAGGATAACATCCAACGACCAGTTTATTACGTAAGTGAAGTATTATATGGACCAAAGGAAAGATACCCACAGGTACAAAAGTTGCTCTATGGTCTCCTTATGTCTTCAAGGAAGCTAAGGCACTACTTTCAGGCCCACAAAGTGGTCGTACCGACTGGATATCCCCTTGGTCAAGTCCTTGAAAATAGGGAATCATCAGGACGAATAGCAAAATGAGCGGTTGAGCTAGGGGCGTTTGACCTCCATTTCATCTCACGAACAACAATAAAGTCCCAAGCAATAGCAGAATTCATTGCCGAATGGACAAACCCTGAACCCACCCAAGGGCCCGAGTACAAACACCACGAGGAGTGGACAATGTACTTTGATGGTTCCTTGATGTTAAAAGAATCGGGGGCTGGAGTGATCCTGATATCCCCTACTGGCGAACACATCAAGTACGCCGTCCATCTAAATTTTCCTACCACAAATAATGTGGCAGAATATGAAGGTTCTTGGCGGGACTTGACGGCTCGTTAAACCGGATTCGCAGATTACTAGTGAAAGGCGATTCTCAACTAGTAGCGAATCAAGTAGGGAAAGAGTATCAATGCTCGAGTACCAAGATGTCATCTTATCTGGCGGAAGTACGGAAACTCAAAAATCACTTCTTCGGTTTTCAGATCCAACATATTCCTAGAAAGGAAAACTTTCTGGCAGACTAGTTGGCATGGATGGCCTCCACGAGGTCAACCGTCCCGCTCGGAGTTTTTCTCGAGCAACTCGATTCACCCTCGGTAGTCGAGCCTTCCGAGAACATACATGATTCTTTACAGGTCGAACAAACCAATCAAAGGAACTTGGATGCTCCACAGGTCGTTGACGGTTGGCGCTGTCACGATCAAGGTAGAGATTGGATGACATCGATCTACAATTATCTTCAAAGACATGACATAATTCCGAAGATGATGTAGAGGCCGATCGATATACTAAAAGCCAAATCATACACTCTAATCGAACGTACCTTGTATAAACGAGGATCTCATGGAGTGTTGATGAGATGCATATCTCAAGCGGATGGCATTAAGTTGCTGACCGAAATCCATGAAGGAGTCTGTGGAGCACATCATTCCTACAAAACACTGGTCGGTAAAGCCTTCAGGCAAGGATACTACTGGCCAACTGCCCTTCATGATGCAAAAGGACTTGTGACGAAGCGCATAATGTCGGTTTCATAGCCGATAAGTACATCAGCCGGCACAAGCCTTACAAACAATTCCTCTTTCTTGGCCTTTTGCAACCTGGGGACTGGACATTCTGGGATCTTTCCCAAGAGCACCCGGGGGCTTCGAATTTCTTTTTGTCATGATTGACACGTTTACAAAATGGATCGAGGCCGAGCCGGTTGTTAAAACAACAACTGAGGCCGCTAAGAGATTCCTCATAAAAAATGTGATCACACAATTTGGTGTACCCAGTCGTATAATCACAGATAATGGCGCCCAGTTCTCTAGCAGTCAATTCCAAGAATTCTGCGATAAACTTGGTGTCAAAGTTCATTTTGCTTTTGTTGCTCATCCGCGGAGCAATGGAGCAGTTGAGCGAGCTAATGGTATCATAATGCAAGGGATCAAACGCCGAGTATTCGACCAGTTAATCAAACGGTCAGGAGCTTGGGCTCAAGAACTCCCGTCTGTATTATGGGCCATTCGAACCACGACTAGTCGGGCGACCGGTGAAACACCATCCTTTTTTTTTACGGGCTGAAGCCATGCTTCCTCCGTAACTCAAAATTGGCTCTGCTTTCGATCGTTTTAACGAAAACGATCGTAATGAACGAAGACTTCGGCGATATCAATTTCCTTGAAGAAGCGAAAACCAAGCCCTTATGCGATCGGCGGTCTACCAACAAGCCATGCGAAGGTACCGTAGTCGTAAGGTGCAACCTCGTAGCCTTGCTGTAGGTGATCTGGTTCTTAGAAAAATTCAGAACCAAGCAAATCGCAATAAACTTTCTCCCAAGTGGGAAGGTCCTTACGCTGTGGTCGAAGTAACCCGACCAGGTTCTGTACGACTAGCTATGTCTGATGGGCATGTTTTGTCAAATTCCTAGAACATTGATCAATTGCGTAAGTTCTATGTTTAATTGTTGTTTACATTCTTTCAATTCTTTCAATTTCAATAAATTCATATATTCATTAAGAAAAGTAACCTTGCTTATATATATATATATATATATACCTATAGGCTGGTCGTTCATGATTGTTAATTTAAACTGGTCGGAGAAGACAATTTTCTCTCCGATATCCTTTCCAAGGATCTCTGTTACTCTATGGCAACGACTTCTATGTCATACGCCATATTGGTCCTAGTCGTGAGCATTTTTCCATACGCGACAACACTCTTTTCTTAAGGAAATATATGAGTAATCAGAGCAACATACAAATAACTTTCCATACTGAATGATATGCCTAAGATTATGAAGGTTATATTTCATTATTTCAAGATTCTACTCTGCTCTTGTCTGGCTACTGGTCGGGACACGGAAAGCCTCCTAGTCAAAATCTCTCCTTTTTCGCACATGGTCCTGCCCACTAGAAGGAGCTTCCTAGCGACGGTTCTTTTCTTACGATCCTCGCTACCAGTCGGATAGAGAGCTTGAACACGTTTCATGAAATATGTTATATGATTTCAGATCTAAGCATTCCTTCTGACCAGACTTTAGGATTATAGATATAAATAAAGTTCGCTTATAATTTATTGCATTCATTTTTGCATTTCTTCTTATGTCAAATAACAAGGTCTTTTATCCGACCATGTATAACTTTTGATTGGTATTTCGATCATGACAAACAAAGATCTATAACTAGACGAAGTCATAAGTTGGTTGCGACCACAGTGATTTCCTAGTATTGCTACGATCAGTTTTGACTTCATATCGGCACATACCTTCAAAACAATGGTTTCGACTTTCATTCTCTTTCTTGGCTACCTGCTTGTATAGTAAAGTTCTTCTACTATAAAGCAGTCGGGGGCTAGGAAGTGTATGATAATTTTTTTTAAAAAAAGAGAGTCAAACAGGATAAACAAAGGCATTGTTAATGACATAAAAAGTAAGTTTTATACATATTCAATATTTTTATATTTTTTGCAGGAGCCTACTCTAGAAATATTTCCAGACTAATTACTGCTTGATGGAGATCCGACCTCCATCTCCTCTACAACTTTATCTCCGAGTGGCTTGAGTTCTTCCATGAACTTGGTCGCCTCCTCAGGTGGGCAGTTGAAGTCATTTTCAACAACTTGGAGATCAATGGAGGGTTCGGAAGCTTTCAGTTTTGCCAAAGCAAAGCTAACTCCAGTAGCAACGCCTGTTTTCATGGCTTGGGTATAGTTCTTCCGAGTAGTCTTGAGCAGAGTATTAAGATCCCCTAGAAGTTGACCCAAGTAGTTCATTTTCTCTACTGGATCTCTTAAAGTAGGCAGGCTTGATCCTGATCCCATATCAAAGATCATCTTGTTCAAAAATAGAGTCTTTTCATCTAGGCTTTGAACGAGAGCCGCCTCCTTGTCTTGCTCAAATTTCAGAGTCTTTTCTACTCTGTCCAAAACTTGTTTTTGCTCTGCAAGAGCAAAACAGGTGATAAGCACAAAAATAATTGGAGGAAGATAATAAGTCAAGTTTACGACCTGTTACCTTCAATTTTCTTGTTAAGTTCTTCCTTGCTGGTCGTTGCTTCGGATTTCGACCAGTCCTTAGCTTTGATTTCTTCTTCAAACAGAGCTGTCTTGGCTTTCTCAGCTAGGATCTCTTTTTTTATCTTCTCCAAATCTATCGAATACGATAAGGGAGAATAATTAGCAAAGGGCGAAGCATTGAAGAAAAGAAAAAGATTAAGGGGAAAGTCCTTACTTTCTAATTCGGAGTGTTTCTGCTCCAAGTCTTTAATCCGCTGGGTCAGTCCTCCGACCACAGCAAAATTCTCGACCATGTGCTGCTCAAATAACATTTTCCTCTTTAGAAAATTCTCTATAAAAGATTTTTTTTAGAGAGACTATGAAACTGGTCGTAGATACTTACCCGGATCGCCAAATCATTATATCCGCCAAATATTGAATCAGGATGCATTTTGATTTGATGATCCGATATTTTTCCCATGCCTCGTCAAGCTCCTTATCCTCGGCGAATCGGGGTGAAAAGGAACTTGTCGTTGAGAAGAATTACCAACAATGGTCGGAACCTGTTGAGGGCCTTTAGGGGCATCTACCCCCGCAGAAGGAGTTAGAACCACCAATGGTTCCAACTCAACCATTGGCCCTGACACCTGCTCGGGGGCTTTTCCGACCACTTTTTTCTCAGGAATTCTATCCTGAGAAATGGTCTGCTCATGGACCTCCACAAGTATCAGGTCCTCAGAAGGAGTCTGGTCGGAAACAACCGGAACACCAGAGGACCTATACAAAGCAAAGAAGGGAAGTTCAAAAAACATCAAATCATCAAAAAATTATTAGAGGTATGCGCTTATACGACCACTTTCATTTGAGCATACCTAGTTAATTTCTGAGATTTGACTTTAAAATGCGGAAGAGTGAAATATGTACCGTCACCCTTCCTTTTCTTTTCTTCTGATCTTGCCGGTTCCGAACCGGCAGAATTGGCAAAATTCGTTGCATCATCCAACAAGATATCGGAAGCGATGCTCTCGATCAGCTCGTCAAGAATTACGTCTTTGACCATCTGGTTGGGCGGAGTGGTTTCACCAACATCCGCACTCAGCTTGTTTCAAGAAATCGTCCGTTACAACGACGGCCTGGGGTTGGCGGCCTCTGTAGTCGCGCACCGATGGCCTTCAGCCTTCTCCACCTGAACCAATAAATGAATTTGGTTAGGTGATGAAATCTTTTATCTAAACTACATATATATTCCTCCAAAATGTTCTGTTACCTCAGGAGATTCATCTTCTTCCAATGCATCTGGGCACGAATCGGTCGGAACAACGATGGGATGTTTAGCCTCACCAGTTTGTGCGATTCGCAACCCAACCAACTACAGAAATAGAACATGATCAATAATCTGATCGGAGAATATGTATGCATGATAAAAGAAATTTTTGATTGTTTACCTTAAGCCTTGTTAGTCTCTATTCAGCAGGAACTATGGCCAAGATCTCAGGGAATCCAGCCTTTTCTCCAGGCTCCCCTGCACAGATCAGCCTGATCCGCTCTCTAATTTCCTCAAGGGAAAGAACTTTAAAAGGAAAGGAGAGAAAACAAAACATGAACAGGTTTTTGAGGTAGTACATTAATCAAATGAAAATACTGGTCGGAGTTTATCTCAAAGACTTACCACCTCCTGAGATAGCTTCATCACGACCAATGGACCAAATCAGGGAGTGAGTCCGAAGCTTCAGTGGACTAATCTGGCGCTTGGTGAAGTCCCTCACCACATGCCAAGAGGTCAAGCCCTTGACTTGCAGGTCGTAGATGGCATCCACCCATCGTCCGACCACTCCTGTCTTCTCCACGGTCTTCCTCCACTTGAGATTTTCATTCGCTCTCATCCCGGTGAAGTAGAGGCCATCGTCCCTTGTAACCGTCATATAGAACCAGTTCTTCTTCCATGACGACCACGAGGATTTCGAGTACATATGAATGTACTCATCGGCCTTCCCGTCGTGAAGGTGCAATGTACATTCTCCGGGAGTCTCCGTGGTTCTCCCCATTACCATTCGGTAGAAATACTTGAGCTTCAAACTTGGAGGCACTCCCAGGTATGCTTCACACAAATATGTGAAGATGCAAATATTGGCGATGGAATTTGGGGCCAAATTCACCAATTCCACCCTGTAGAACTCAAGAACACGGAGAAGGAATTTATGTACTGGCAACCTTAGCCCGCATTCGATGTAGGCGAGGAAAATAGGGATTTCCCCATCTTCACAGCTTGGAGAATGCTCTCCAAACGCCGGTCTCCATCTGATCAAATTCTTGTCCAGGAGCATCCCAACCTTCTCCATCGCCTCAAGCTTTTTCTTGCTCAATTCCGAAGGCAGCCACTTTCTGATTTGCTCTGACATGATGAAAATCCTCAAGGATGAGTAGTATTCGTAGGAGATTTTGTGGTCAGAAGAACAAGAAAAGAGGGATAAATATTTTTTCTCAAAAAGGAGATCGTAAAAGGATCCGAAGCATAAAACTCCAAAAGGTCTAGTAATGGGGATTTTATAGCCTCAAATCTTTAAATCACGATCGGAGGTTACCTACAAAAGTCTAAACGGCAAAAAGCTTCTTTTTCGCCCAACGGACAGAGGAACTCTTCAGTTCCCAAGGCTAGTCCACAACTTTAAAATGAACACAAACCTCCTCGAATGTCACGGCATTTAATGGGGGTCTTCCTGATACAAATTCATCGGAAGAAGGTGTTCACACGTTCATTTAAAGTTCAGGGGCTAGCTGACGAGGATTAAAACCTCTATGTATTAATTTAAAACATAAAAGATCATACGTCTTCATGGTCGTAACCCCTAAGGCTAACGACCTCACTGGTCGTAAGGATTCCAGAGGTTACACGATGGGTACCTTGGTCAGACTAGGCTTTGACCAGGTAGCTGCTCGAAAAAGCTATGAACAGGCACTCTTTACCGTATGATGAATGGAACACGTGCAAAACGTTCCATACCATGCGATGATATACAAGACACTGACAATAAACTACCTTACGGTTAAGCTTCTCACAAGTACTTAACCGCAAGGTAGTTAACATGTTGTTAACTACCTTAAACCTCCGACTAACAGTAACGCTTTCATCGTGGACGCCTTTCTCCGAGAGTAACGTGACCGCTTCTTCGGGAGTTATTTAATAGTGGAACGCAGAGACAAGGAGACAGACAACAAACGAACAACAGAAGACACACAAAGCAAGGCAACTCAGAAGCCAAAGTAGTAGCATTCAATATATTCGGTGTAATTAGAGATAGTCCCTAGTCAGGTCTTATAATCCCAGTTCATATTAATAAAGAACAGCCTCTATTCTCTTCCAGGATACTCCACGTCATTTTCCTCTTTTTATTTCGTAAGATCGGCGACTCGATCGTCGACAATAGCTATGTAGAAACTTCATTGAAGCGATGATTTATCTCTGACTTAGTGGCATCGATAACCGCAGAGAAGATGTCAACTCTATAAAAATGATCTTAAGTCACTGTATGGCCTCGACGTGCCATTCGACCCATAATTGGGGTGCTTTCATCCATATCCGGAAAAATGATGCCACTTGCTTCACAAAAGAGCAATGGCTCCCACCCAATATCCCTCATGTATGACAAGTTCTCTCTCACATCCATAATCAAATTCATGACATGAACAATGTCTAGATCCTTCTTTTGGAATTCATGTGATAACTCATTTCTAATGCCCAACAAGTCCAACATCAAATGCAAGATGAACACAAATTCAAAGCTTTTCATTTTTCTGATCAAACCATACACTTCACCAGAATTAGGTAGTTGACGACTATCATCACTTACAATTTCTAGCACCTCCTTGGTTACCTCCCACATTTCATACAAACGAAGCAATGTTTTGTAATGTGAGCTCCATCTAGTATCTCTAGGTCTAGCTAGGCTAGTTTCCTGATGCAACCCCATTCCAATGAGAATCAAGCTATTATCCACCTTCTGTAATAAGACTTCATGGTGTTTTCAATCAAAGCATCCATCCTTTTGCAAGACGAACTAACAATGTTCACTATTAAGGGAACATAATTAAAGAAATCAACAATAGCTTTGACACTACTTGAGACAGAGACAACTGCTAATTGTAACTGATGGACAAAGCAATGGACATAGAAAGCTGTTGATGGTGTGAAAACCAAACGTGAGTGAGAGGGCGGACGTCGGCCGTGCTACGGGTCTTCGTCCACGAGAGCGAGTGTGACACCGAGGTTTATACAGGTTCGGGGGTTTGGGAGGACCGCCCTACTCCTGTCGGTGGCCTGCGGGGGTTCGAGGGTTCCTCCCGGAGGCTCACCTGATGACTTCTCTTCATATAATGCTCAAGAGAGCTCCCCTTGAATGAGGGATACATGGGGGTATTTATAGGCTCCCAAGCCTGTACAAATGACTAAAATGCCCCTTAGGGTTGGCTACTCTAAGAATACAAGCGAGGGGTATTATAGTCTTTCATGAACATAACAGTATTTCTTGGATCTGTACATGCGTCTTCTGCCAGGCGGGCCCCAGATTCAGGTGAGACGAACTATTATTCCAACAGTAGCCCCCTGCCCCTTGGCGTTTCGATAGAGAAGCCAAAAGGGGCAGTCTTTGATTGTGCCCTTTATGCGAAGGTTGACACTTCAGAAAAGCAGGTCTTTGCAAACAGGCTGTGCCGGGCACCCTCCAATAGTATCTCTATGCGAGCAGCCTCTCTTATGCTTCATTTCTCACATGAACCAGCTCGGTGTGTCCGTTGCAAATCAGGAGAACTAATCCACACAACTCATACCACCAGGCACCCGTGGATCCCACCATTTGGATGGTCACCAACTCCCACATTGTGTGCCAACAAAGGGGGAGACAAGATACTGCATAAAGCAAAGCTCCTTTGGCTGGGAATCCAAGTTTCTGTTTGGCCTCGTGCAGTGGGAGACGAGACAAGAAAACGGGCATTGCACACAACAAACCCACGTCCTTTTACTAGCAAGGGTCTGTTCTAAAGGCTCGTACTGCCACACTCTTTACCAGTAAGGCCAGGCCAGCAAAAAAAATCTACTTGACGCGACGTGACCTCTGGGCTCGAGTGCCTACCGTGGAGGATTTCTGGCCAGTGCTTTAACTCCTTCCTTCCCATTTCTTCAATCTTTCTTTCACGACCGTGTTCCTCCCCGGCCCCGACTCTTGCTTTCTCTTTTTTCTTTTATCTTCTCTGGTTCCTCTCCTGGAGCTCCTGCTCTCCATCAAAACCCCATGGCTCTACCTCCATTGGTTGGTGGCCAAGACCACTTGTGTTCTTGTCCGCCGTCGCCTCTTAGCGCCAGGCCTCCTCCTCGGACCGCCCTCTCCCGCCGGTGCAGCGGCTTGAGCCTCGGCCCGCCGCCCGGCCACCACATTGTCACCTCCGGTGGTCGCGCGCAGGCCTCGGCTCGGGCCACCCGTGCCATGAACTCCGCCGAACGGCGAAGGCCACCGACGCCGCCGAGTGGGCCGACGCCCCGACGCCGCCCCGACGCCGAAGGGCGCAGTGACGCCGCCGACTAATGGAGCGCCCAAGCTGCTCCTTCGCCTTTTGTCGTCTGGTCAGCGGCCAGCAGACAAAGCCGGCCGAGCGACGCTCGCGTGGAGTCTACACTTCCGCGCCGAGCCCCACCGGCGGCGACCAAGAGCCTCCGCGCCTCCACATAGGTGTCCTCCTAGCGCCATTCTCATTGATTCTTGATTCTTGTTTCTTTTTTCAATCCTTTTCGCTTTGAGCTGGCGGAGGCTGCTCGGAGGAGCATGATGTCGGCGGATGGCATGCGGAGGAGCGGCGGTCTAGATGCGCGCCCCGATGTCACGGAGTGGTCATCCACAGCGGCGGCTTAGGCGGCCACGCCGATGTGGCGCGGAGCGGCCAGCATGACCGACGACGACTTTGGGCACCGGTGCTGCTTGGAGGTGCTTGGCCTCAGCGCGCACGGCCATCTTGTGTGTAAGGGCGCGACACCGCAAGGTCTGTGGAGGCGCGGTGGCTCGGAGCCAGCGGCATCAGGCGTCCTTATTCTTATTTCAGCATGCTCCCCTCATTCTTGTTTCGACGATGCACGCCACCCGTTTGACGAAATGCTGCCGCCTCTATTGATGCACTTTTTGTGTATAAACAGTGATCGCAAATGTGTTTTACCTATGTGTATGAGCAGTTTGTTTGTTTATGGGGAACAATAAGCCTCGGGAGCGAGGGCACGAGCACGTGAGGGCATGTGAGGAGGGTTTTGCGAAGGCCTCACGAAGCAAGGGTTTTGCGAAGTCCTCGTATGCGAGAGTTTTGCGAAGGCCTTGCGAAACGAGGGTTTCGCGAAGTCCTCGAATGCGAGGGTTTTGCGAAGGCCTCACGAAACGAGGGTTTCGCGAAGTCCTCGAATGCGAGGGTTTTGCGAAGGCCTCGCGAAACGAGGGTTTAACGAAGTCCTCGAATACGAGGGTTTTGCGAAGGCCTCGCGAAACGAGGGTTTCACAAAGTCCCCGGGTGCGAGGGTTTCGCGAAGGCCTCGGATGCGAGGGTTTCGCGAAGGCCTCGCGAAACGAGGGTTTCGTGAAGGTTTCGATCGCGAGGGCACGTGATGGTGCGCGAGACATGTGGGGTGCGTGATCATACACAGCACGCATGATGTCCTTCATGTCGAATCTGTTAGCAAGATGTTACGTTCCATATAATCTATTCGTCTACCAGTGCTCCTTTGCCAAGCACTTACCAATTTTTGCATTGTTGTCATCGTAGGTTCTTCTCGCTTCGTCGCCGCGGCTAAGGACTACAGTCTTTTCCACCGGGGAAACGGAGACAAGGATCGGGCTAAGGCAGTCGTGATGGATGCGCCATGCGATGATCTTGACGAGGACGTTGAGATCCTCGACGACGTCCTCGGCAAGGAGGCTCTTGTGGGGGTCGAGCCATCCTTACTCACCAAGACGGAGAAGGCGGCGCAGGGCCCCCGGAGCCGCCTCACACCGGACGGCGTCCGATGGTCGGGCTCGACGAGCGCCCTGTCCCGAAAGGGTACACAGCTTGCACTCAAAGCTTGGTTTGAGGTCGGCCCGGGCTTCCTATCCACCCCTTCATTCGACCTCGTGAGGCACTACTGTGTTGAGCTCTCGCACCTCTCGCCCAACCTCCTTGCTAGGGTGAGAGTGTTCATGTGGTCAGGAGACGGCGGTTGAGGGCAAGCGTCTGAAGCCTACCATTGCGCCTTCGACCACTTCTTCCGCCTCCAAATGGTCAAACGGGAGGTTTGGACCGCTAGGCACGCCGACCTCGATTGTCCGTAACTGTGGTGAGTATCCACCATGCCACCAAGTACACCGAATCGCCTTGAAGAAGTGGTTTTATTTAAAGGTAGAGGGCTTTCCATACATCTCGCAGCTAACCTAAGATAACCCAGATTTGTTCTCCCGAGATTCCTCCTCTCTCGACGCTGATTGGGAGCTTATTCGTGCCATATCTCGATGTCCGCCAAGGAGCGGCGTTCGATTTGATGGAGGAGATGACCTTTTTGGATGCTAGCCTCAAGTTGTCGAGAAGCGTGACTATTCTACATTCTCCAAGAAAAAGGTGGGCCCGGTTTGGCTAGTTTTTTCTTTACTTGTGGCTTGACTCTTGATTTGTGAATCAATCATCTTGTTTAACTTTGTGCAAGGCGCTGCTGAGGGCGCTTGAGGAGGCCGACTGGATTCTCGGGGAGATGACTGTGACTGAGTATGAGGCTCTTGAAGAGGTCGGCATCTTTGATGGTCGAGGGTGGAACAGCGTTGCTAATAGCTTGAAGTTGATGATGCCTCCCCGAGGCAAGCTTATCCCTGACCCGACGAAGCGGAAGAAGGCCAAGGTGTCAGATCCTGAGGGCACTGCCAGGGGCCCTCCTCAAAAGGGTCAGTTGACAACGAAGCTTTCTACTGTGGGCGCGAGGCCTCCTCTGACGGGTGGTGGCCATCCTCATGCTCCTAGTACCGCACGACCTCCCTCGGGGCATCCTATACATCCTCCCGCTTTGGGTCATGCTTCACAGAAGGAGAAGATTCAGATCCCAAGGCCTTTCAGACGTCAGTTTTGCAGAAGAGGAAGAGAGAGACCTCTAGTGGAGATCACTCTTGTGTTCATGCCATCGAGCCCGAAAAGGGGTTGCCGAGGAGCATCCTCGAGCCGTGGGACTTCTCGTGCCACATCCTCTTCTTCGCTCTAGCTCCCCATCTTCCACCGCTCCCGGCCTGCTTGGTCCCTTGGACGCAAGGTGGAGGAGCGGATGGAGGAGGGAGAGTTAGCTCGACTCTCACGGTGGTTCGGAGGCACCTGTTATCCAAAGATCGAGACGCCTTTGACTCTCTTCTGGCGCCAATGAAGGTCAGACGCATTTTAATTTTTGTTTACCTTTTTGTTCATTTGTTGCTCATTGCCCACTATTGTTTTCTGTTCGCCAGATATTGCAGAGGTAGGAGCACAAACTGGGGACGCAGGGGATGTGATGCCCAAGGCTCGGAGCCCAAGAGGAGAGAAGGCCCTTCCTAGCCTCGAGATTCAGGTGCACGAGGATCGTGATGAGGCCGCGAGCCACTCCTCCAGTGTATTGCCTTCCTACGCTGTCCCGCTTATTGATGATGATGATGCGGCAGCACAGATCCGTTGTCTCACCGAGGGGCGTGTCAACAAGTACATTGCTCGCTTTCATGATACGTGAGACGTTGGAGAGTTCTCCGAGCTTCTCAAGGACCAATGGCATCGCCAGAACCTCTACTTCCAGGTACCCTTGTGGTTATTGCCTTCCTCTACTCAATACCCGCTTTACAATCATCTTCTAACGCTTGGCATTTTGCATGCTCCTTGTAGGCCACTTCCATCTCTAACATCATTAGGGATGAAGCCCCGAATCATAGAGGAGATGTTTCAGAGGCAAGAGTG
This sequence comes from Phyllostachys edulis, assembly GCA_036346405.1. NCBI lineage: Eukaryota > Viridiplantae > Streptophyta > Magnoliopsida > Poales > Poaceae > Phyllostachys > Phyllostachys edulis. The sequence goes on from CM070548.1 coordinate 64,221,214, forward strand.
GCGCCGACGAGTGCCCCACCGCCGATGATGAAAAGTCGCATCCGCAGAGGAGAAGCTAAAGGTCGCAGAGGATAAATCATGGATTGTCAAGACAAGTCAAGGCTACCGAGGAGAAGTTGAAGGTTTTGAGGAGAAGGCTAAGGTCATTCGACATGTGAATGTGAGCTTGGAGGAGGACGTGACTAAGTCTCCGGCAATGGCCGAACTACTTCTTCAACTCCAGAAATCACCCTAGCCGCCAGAGATCCTGGAGAGCTTGGGAGCGAAGGTTGCCCCACCCCATCAGGTAACGAGGCCAGAGGCGGGGGTTCCTCCCTCGGAGCGAGTCCATCTGCTTCTCCCAGTCAGCAAAGCGACCGTAGTCAATCCTTCGCCACAGCAGTTTTGACGGCAGGGGCCCTTGCTATCTCCCATCACTGTGATGATTCAGGCAAGGAGGCGGTGCACGAGGGCCTACGCGGCTCCTTTACTCCAGAGGTGAGGAAGGCGCCTCAGGAGCGAGCTGGCCGAGACCCTTGGCGCAGAAGTTCGTGAAGAGCGTTGCTTCATCCTTGGCACCGAGAGCTCATGTGCCTGCCCCTGCAGATGGAGAGCGTGACGCTCCAGCTAGCATATGACTTCTGCCGACATGTTCTCGTTTTTATAGACTTTGTAGTGATATCATGCAAGGACGCTTAGCACTCTCTTTTTTGTAGATGAGTTAAGCCTGAGGGCTTATGCAGCCTCCCATGCAAGAGCATGGTTACATTTGCACTTATCTCTATTATGAAAATGACATGACGATGTTATACTCCATTCAGGGCATGTTTAAGAAGGTGATTGGCATCAAATATAAGCGGTGTGCGCGGAGGGGCCGAGCGCCTGGCCGATCGAACCCAAATTTTATGAAGATAGCCCACGAGGGTGGGCGGTTTAGTTTGGGAATGATCGTCATGAGACGCTCGATCCCCAGATAGGTTTCTTTCCGCCTCCAAATTTTAGCTGGGCGAGGTAACTAGGAGTTTTAAACACTTCCTAAAAAGTGTGGGTGCCTTCCTTGTAAGGCCTTTGGTACGCCAGATGTAATAAGGGAAGCGCTCTTGGGCCCACTGAGAGGGCATGCCTCTCAGAACCTGTAAATGTTGTTGGCTTGTATTATTGTTTTGCTCGTAGGCATATGTTCCCGAGGGATGTGAGCGTCTTAGGCACAGCAGGCCTTTGCTTGAGTTGGAGCAAGGCGAGAAGTGACCCGGGGGTCGTTCGGCACGTAGCCTGGAGGCTGAAGGGGGACTAGTCCTTAGCACATCCATAGACTCGAGCGCTAGGCCCAAGCCGTCACTTGCGTCCTGGGTCCAGCAGGACGCAAGCCGCCAAGCAGAGGCGGCGGACACCCAAGCTGCCTAGGACTTAGTTAGGGGAGACCACAGGGTCGTCGCGCCTACACACCACGGGGTGACACCTTTGTAAGGGAAGGGTCAAGCAGACTTATGAGATTATCGGTAAGGACAGCTCATAACAAAGAACGCAGTTAGGAGCAAGTCCTTACAATTGGTTGTAAGCGCTAGTTAGACAATCTCCTAAACGATGCAACCTCCGACAACATTGTGTTAGAGGATGGCCTTCCAACAAAGAACGTGTTAGAAGGCAAACTTTTCAATCGCCGACGAGCATGTATTTGGGAACATACACACAAAACAGACATGTCCCTTAACAAAGAACGTGTTAAGGAACTACCGAATCAGGGCCCGCCCTTAACAAAGCCAGCGTGTTAAGGAACTACCACGAATCAGAGCACGCCCTTAACAGCGTGTTAAGGAACTACCCTGAATCAGGCCCGCCTTAACAAAGCAGCTGTTAAGGGCCATCACGAAATTGTAGCATAATTGCATACATAGAGGATCGTCGGAACCTCATGTCTTCATTTCATTGAGCAACATGGTGTTTACACTTTGATAGGTGCCACTGAGGGCATACAAGAGGGTTTTAAGCGTAAAACTTGCGGAGCTTATCCGCTGCTCCATGCATGCTTCACCGATTGTCTTCCAGGTAGCAAGTCGGTAAGCACCGATCCTAGGATCGAGGAGACGCGGTAGGGCCCTTCCCACTTGGGGTGAAGTTTCTTGAGCCGCCGGGTCGGTGACCCTTTGAGGACAAGGTCGCCAAGAAGAAAAGCACGCCCTTCACCTCTTTGTTGTAGAACCCAAGCCTCCTCTTGTAAGCGGCATGCTTGAGGAGGGCTTGGTCGCGAATCTCCTCAACGAAGTCCACCTCAATCCTGTGGTTGTCCTCATTTTGGGTGAAGCTAACAGGTGATGGCCCTGAGAGCATTTCCACTCGGAGGGAGCGGTGGTGGATTTCAGCAGGGAGGACAGCTTCTGCCCCGTACACGAGCGAGAACGGAGTTCTCCCAGTGGCACGACTAGGAGTTGTGCGTAATCCCCATAGGACGCTGAGGAGCTCCTCCGCCCATGTTCCTCGCTTGAGGGCACTTGCCTCGAGACGACGTCGTATGCCTTGCAGAATTAGCCCATTAGCTCTTTCCACAGCCCCGTTGGTTTTTGGGTGAGCCACCGATGCGAAGCAAAGGGTGGTCCCAATGGAGTCGCAGAAATCCCTGAAGGAGGAGGCATCAAATTGGGTGCCGTTGTCCACTGTGAGTTCCTTGGGAACCCCGAAGCGACACACAACATTCTTCCAAAAGAACTTCTGTACGGAACGAGATGTGATGGAGGCCAAGGGTTCCGCCTCCACCCACTTGGTGAAGTAATCCACTGATACCACCACATGCTTAGCCCCTCTGCTGTGGGAATGGCTCCGAGGTGTCCATTCCCCATCAGCAAACGGCCAAGTGATTGGTATGGTGCAAAGAGGGCTAGCAGAGCATTGTGGTTGGTCGCCATCCTTGGCACCCCTTGCATGTCTTGAGGACGCCGAGGGCATCTTACACCATCGTGGGCCAATAGAAGCCTTGACGGAGGGCTTTGGTCATGCGGTTGCCCTTGGCGCAATGTGAGAGCCGCAGAGGCCCTCATGCACATCAAGGGAAGAGAAATGCCTTCTTCTCTTGTGACACACTTGAGAAGGGCGGATGCTCGCGCTTGTAAAGCTTTCCTTCAATGATCACGTAAGCCTTGGCTTTGGAGTGTAGCCTCTGTGCCATTATCGATCCTCGGGCTCTTCTTCTCCTCAGATGCACTTGATGATGGGAGTCATCCAGGAGGGAGGGAGGACCGAAGTCTCGTTGACCTCTGGGGGTAGTTCGGGATTAGCCACTTCTTCCACTGATGGCGTTTTTAACACTTCAAAGAAGACTTCTGGAGGAAGGGGTTCCTGAGAACCTGCGGCACGAGCCAGGCGGTCTGCTCGGTGATTATCTCCACGGGGGATCCGACGAGCTTCAAGTCCGGCAAAGTGGCATTCCATCTTCCTTACTTTGTCCAAGTATTTGGCCATTTTTTGATCGAGGCACTGATATGTTTTATCCATCTGATTGACAACCAATTGGGAATCCCCTAAGATGAGAAGGTGTCGGACGCCCATTGCCTTAGCAAGGCATAGACCCAAGAGTAATGCTTCATACTCGGCCACATTGTTTGTGGGGTTAAAAGATAAGTGGGCCGCGTACTCAAGTGCCTTCCCTTCCGGGCTTACTAAGACGACGCTTGCACCCCCTCCTGCTAGACGCTTGGACCCATCGAAGTATAACGTCCAATGCTTGCTAGGGGTGTTTAGGGTGCTTGCTGGTGCTTTATGGTCGACTGGGGATGCAGTCCATTCAGCCACGAAATCAGCAGGGATCTGAGATTTGATAGAAGTCCTCCCCACGAGCTTGAGAGAGAAAGGTGCTAGCTCCGTGGCCCATTTTGCTATCCTTCCTGTGGCCTCTTTGTTCCTCATCACCTCATTGAGGGGGTAGCTTGTTGGAACAGTGATAGAATATCCTAGAAAGTAGTGACGAAGCTTTCTTGAAGCCATAAGCAGAGCATAGCATATTTTCTCTATTTCTGTGTACCTTGTCTTTGCTCCTGCCAGGGCTTCGCTGACATAATATACCGGGTGTTGAATTCCTTCTTTTTCCTTGACTAGGACGGCGCTCACCGCGACAGGGGTTGCAGCGAGGTATAGGAGTAGCACATCTCCTGGTCTTGGACCTATGAGGAGTGGAGGGGCTGCCAAGTAGGCTTTTAGGTTTTCGAAGGCCTTCTGGGCTTCATCGGTCCATAGGAAGCCTTCAAGCCTACGGAGAATCTTGAAGAAGGGGAGGCCCTTTTCCGCCGAACGTGACAGAAGCGTCCGAAGGCCCACGCGCCCATGAGGCGCTTTGGACGCCTTTGGTGGAGCGGGTGGTTCCATGTCAAGGATTGCGCTGAATTTTTCAGATTGGCTTCGATCCCCATTGTGGAGACCAGAACCCTAGGAGCTTTCCTCCCTTTACCCCAAGGTGCATTTTTCGGGTTTAGTTTGACGCCGAACTTGCGAAGGTTGGTGAATGTCTCTTGGAGATCTTCAATATGCATGAAGCTTGAATGCTCTTCTGACGACAGCGTCATCGACATAAACTTCCACATTGCGACCTAGCTGGTCCTTGAGGATGAGACAGACGAGACGTTGGAAAGTGGCTCCAAAGATTCTTCAACCCAAAGGGCATGCGCCAAGCAGCGTAAAGCGCCACAGGGTGATGAAGCTTGTTTTTCCTCGTCTTCTTTCGCCATGTGGACCGATGATACCTTGAGTATGCATCTAAAAACTCATCAACTCACACCCGGCGGTGGAGTCAACGAGTTGGTCGATGCGCGGAAGTGGGTAATGGTCTTTCGGACATGCTTTGTTGAGGTCGGTAAAGTCGATGCACATGCGCCACTTGCCGCTAGACTTTTTTACCAAAACAGGATTAGCTAGCCATTCCGGATGCCAAACCTCCCGAATGAGGCCGGCCCTTGAGAGCTTGTCAATTTCATCTTTAATTGCCTGACACCGCTCGGAAGAGAGCTTCCGAAGCTTTTGCTTTACTGGAGGGCATCCAGGTCTCACCGCGAGGTGATGCTGGATCACCTCCCGAGGATCTTGGCCATGTCGGCGGTGTCCAAGCTTAACACGTCAAGATTTGGATTTCAAGAACTTCACGAGCTCTTTCTCCACTTCTCTTGGGAGATCGACCCCGACTCTAAGAGACCGCGGGTCGTCTTGCCCGAAGAGTCGCACTTTGTGCAGTTCCCCCTCAGAGCGAGGCTTCAGACAAAGATCTCCCGGGGGATCGTCCTTGGTGTTCCCTGGTGAGAGAAGCGAGCGCGCTCCTTCATTTGACTCCTTAGTCTCGAGGAAGTTGACGTCGCCGGAGTCAGTTGCCGCTTTGTGGTATAGACGGCGAGCTAAGTCTTGGTCGCCCCTCACGGAGATGACCCCGCGAGGGCCTGGTATCTTTAAGCACAGGTAGTTTTGATGGACCGCCGCGCAGAAGCGGTTGAGAGTTGCCCTTCCCATGATAGCATTGAATGGGGACTCGATGTCAACGACATCGAACTGGCGACTTCCGTCGGTGATTCTCCTGTGTTCCGAATGTCATGAGAAGCTCAATCCTCCCAAGGGGTTGAATGGATTTTCCTGGTACGAAACCAGTGAGAGGCCGATCGGATGGCAGCAGGATGCCATGATGATATCCCCCCCGTGACTCCCATAGTTCCTTGAGTGCACACAAATAGAGTATATCTGCAGAGCTTCCTCCGTCGACAAGGATGCGGGAGACCTCGCAATTGGATATTGTGGCGGTTAGTAAAAGGGCATCATCATGAGGGAACCTTAAGCCCTTTGCATCCTCAGCTGTGAAGCTAAGAGGAATGTTTGCCCACTTGGGAGGGATGCTTTGAGGAGCCACCCCTACGACATTGACCTCCCGGGCGTACTCCTTTCGTTGGCGCTTTGACGCATGCCCGGAGGCCGAGCCCCCTATTATGACGTTTACTTGTCTTTGCGGTGCTTGAAAAGGGAGTTCATGCTCGGCATCCTGCGATTTCTTTGCGGGGTAGATCACCAAGGGCCTGTATTGGGGGCTGTGGAATTGCTTGAAGAGGCATCGCTTCTGCAGCCGTGGGACGTGATGGCGACCCGTGGTGCGGCTCAGGGCCGCATTTGAGAAGCTTTGCTATTTCAGCGGCATACTGGCGGCACTCATTTGTATCATGCCCACGCATCTTGTGGTAGGCGCACCAGCGTCCGTCTCCTTGATTTGGGTCACCTTTTTTTTCATTGCGGCCTTCACCAGAGCGCCCCTTCTAGTGGGCTTTAGGTCCCGATTCCTTCTTGGGTCCTCTGGTGGAGTTGCCCCCACGCTCCTGCGGAGGTGCATCGGTCATGACGAGGACTTTGGAGTCACGTCTGCCACCGGATTGATCCCTCCGGTCCTTGCCCCTCTTTCTGGAGGAGCCTTTTGACCTCCTCCCTGGGGAGATGCTTTCATCTTGCAGGCGAAGTCCCTTCTTGGCCAGGTCATCTTCCTCCCCTCGGGCGTATTTTTCCACGACCTCGAAGAGCTCATGGGTCGTCCTCGGGGGATCTCTCCCAAGCGCGCGATTGAGTTCTCCCGGGAGCAGCCCTTCCTTGCAAGCATTTATGACCGTTGAGTTTGGGGCATCTGCGACTTGGCTTCTCACTTTGGAAAAGCGCTTAAGAAATTCTCTTGTGGATTCACCCTTTTGTTGCTTGACAGTAAAGAGCTGGTTGGGGAGCATAGGGCATTTATAGCTTCCTTGGAAATTTGCGCTGAACTCTTCCCTCAGCTGGTCCCAAGAATAGATGGAGCCTTTCTTTTGGTTGAAGAACCAGGAACGTGCCGTTCCGGAAAGGAACAGCGGGAGGCAGTTGCACATCTCTACTTCTCCACCTCCCCTACCGAATCGCCGTGGAGTATACTTCAAGAATTGTATGGGGTCGAGTCCCCATCGTAAGGCCCGAGGTTAGGTGGCGGAACTTGATCGGAAAGGAGTTTTGAGATGTCTCTTGTGAGAGGATTCGATCTTTGGGGCGCCTGTCCCTTCGTGCGCGTATGATGATGGTGATCGAAGTCTGCGACGACGGCGGGCGGGCTCTCTGAGCCGAAGAGCTAGATGCCACGGTGGCGTGATGGTGCGGCGCGATTGGAGAGTTGAGGCGCCAGCCGACTTGCAACTTGATCCGTGGGGAGATTAGTGATTCAAGATCCTCTTCTTCGTGGCGGTGGTGACCGCGCTCCCAGCGGATCCGACAGGTGGCACGGGACACGCCTAGTGCCCGCAGAGTACATGCTCTTGACCGCCTCGGCCCATGCCTCCTTGATGTGAATCCTTACGGCTTGATGAGTGCACTTGGGCCATGACGGGTGGAATGGTCCTTCACTCAAGGTGCCTTTGGAGGGGCACCGGGAGCAACTTTGGCCTCACGGGCTCCCTAGTCGCCCCGCCATGTAGCACCTTGAGGATGGAGCCCAGCACTTCATCGGGGAGCCGACTCACCATCTCCGGGTCTGGCGCATTTGCCCAAAGGAGGAGCTTGGAGGGAGGTCGCGGGCGCCTGCCCAGGGGTATGAACTCGAGCCCTCGGAGGTCGGGCGACCGGATGAATTGCAATGGAAAAGGCCGAGCTCCTCCCCATCCGTGAGTTTGGTGGGTGCATTGGCGATGGAGCCCCACTCATCACCGCTGCGTGGGCGAGTGGAGGAGGTTATAAGGATGCCCCGGCCCTCCTCCAGGAAAAATCCTTGGCCGGGTTAGTGGCCACTTGAATCAAGGCGATCTTTGGGAGCGGGGAGACGTGCTGAGGGCCGCTGGGAGTGTGATACGTGGCCATCATGTAGTCCACTACCTGCCTTGCGGTTGCCTCCACCATTGCTTTGCAATTAGCGTCCGAGCCCCTAGGAGCGGTGGATGGCCCCGAGCTTGAAAGACATTTGGGCCTCTTGCCTTGGGCCGACATAAGGCGTCCGTGGTGCAATGGAGGTGGGGATGCCTGGCAGCCCGGGAATGCGCAGGACGTTGTCTGTCCCAGGATGAATAGCTCCGATCTCCGAAGATAACCCATGCCTTGGGCTTCTTCGGGGAACGGACCGGTCATCCGCGGGCTCCCTATGCTCTGAAGTGAGAGGAGGCCTCGCGGACTTGGAGTACTTCTTGGTAGGAGCCATAGCCTTCTGTTGATCAGCTACGCTCCCCACGGTCGACGCCAATGTTGATGGTGTGAAAACCAAATGTGAGTGAGAGGGCGGACGTCGGCCGTGCTACGGGCCGTCGTCCACGAGAGCGAGTGTGACACCGAGGTTTATACAGGTTCGGGGGTCTGGGAGGACCGCCCTACTCCTTTCGGTGGCCTGCGGGGGTTCGAGGGTTCCTCCCGGAGGCTCACCTGATGACTTCTCTTCATATAATGCTCAAGAGAGCTCCCCTTGAATGAGGGATACATGGGGGTATTTATAGGCTCCCAAGCCTGTACAAATGACTAAAATGCCCCATAGGGTTGGCTACTCTAAGAATACAAGCGAGGGGTATTATAGTCTTTCATGAACATAACAGTATTTCTTGGATCTGTACGTGCGTCTTCTGCCAGGCGGGCCCCAGATTCAGGTGGGACGAACTATTATTCCAACAAAAGCATACGGATTTTCATCTCGAATCTGGCTATGCAAGCCGTCATTTACAAGTTTAAGAGATAAATCATATTTGAAGCTCCATCATTGTAGGATCAAGGATAACCGACTAGAGGGGGGGTGAATAGGAGGTTTTTAAACTTTTAAACTATTTAACAATTTAAGCCAATTAATAACTTAGTCTAAACAAGTTACACTTCTAGCTAAGCAATTCAACCACAATAAACAAGCTAGAAATATAAATGTGAAAATGTAAAGACTAGGAGTAACCACAATGAGACAATGATGTTTTTCCATGGTATCGAAGACTTGCCGGTCTTCACTAGTCCACGTTGAGGAAGCTTGACGACTCAAGCCGGCTCCACGAATTAAACCTTCCCTCGATCACTATGGTTGTTCTTCCTCCGCTCCGGAGATGGTGAACACCAAACCACTCACAAGTTTGCACCGGGCCTCTTCACAATCTTCTTGAAGAGATCACCGTGCTCCACCGACAAGGCCGTCTAGGAGTTCGGCAAAACTCCAAGAGTAACAAACCAAGACCTTCGCTTAACGGTGCTCAAGTGCAATAGGATCAATGTAGAATGATTTGATACACTTGAATGGACTCAACTACCTCACAATGAATGCACAAGAGAATTTAGGTGTTGAGTGAATGCACTTGGCTCTCAAGGCTCTAAGGATATTAAATGTTCACTTACTACCTGTCCAAGGGCAGTTGGGGGGGTATTTATAGCACCCACCAACAATTATGACCGTTGAGGACCAAATCCTCAACTTTCAGCGAGATTCGGTACAACCGCCATCTAGGGTGCGGTTGAACCGGTCTTATGTCAGAACTCCGTAACGGCTAGAATAGAGGCATTTAATACTCTGACATAGCCGTTGGATTTTCCCGTTCGGTACAACCGCCAACTAAATCCCGGTTCAACCGCATTGCCCGGTCAACCGCATTAATGCACGGTACAACCGATTGTAGGGTTTCTAAATTTGCTGAAACGACATGCTCTCTGGAAAATATGAACCGCCTTAGAAAAATCGGTACAACAGTAGCGCGGTTCAACCGTTTCACAAATGCGATTCAACCGATTATCAAAGAGAGCACTGGGTCGAAATTACAACTGTTCTGGTTTTCTTGAACCGCCACTTAAGAATCAGTTCAGCCGAAAATCGGTACAACCAATTCTCAACGCGGTTCAACCGGAAAACCAAGAGAGCTCCTGAGCCAAATTACACTGGTACTGTTTTTATTGAACCGCCAACTAGAAATCGAATTTACCGTAATGCAGTTGTACCGCTCCAAGAGCTGATCGTACCGCATTAGCACTCAGTTGGTAGAGTTAATCAAAATCCAGTAGTACTGCCAAGTATAGTGCGGTCATACCGCAATAATCGGTACAACCCCCCGTTGAACTTCGGTACGACCGATTTTCGACAAAAGAACTTAGAGCTTTCAAATTCAAATTCAAATGCATGCATGATCCTAAATTGATCCATATGGCACAAGAACATGCTATCAAGCTACTAGTCGTGATCCCTCTTAATAGTACAACATTTATCCTATAATCCGGTCTTCCAACCAAATCTCCTAAGACTGGTAAAACATAAAAGGATCCTAGACTACTTGTACCTTGTCTTCAAGCCATGTAGATCTTCATGTGGTCCTTTAGTGTGCATCTTTTACGTCATCAAATTCACCAATGGGACTTAACCTTGGGACTTAACCTTGTAAATACTCAATAAACACATTGATCTCATATTCACATATTATCATTAATTACCAAAACAATTTTTAGGGGCCTAGATGCTTTCAATCATATCGTTGCCCGCGAAGCCTCGAAAGAGATAAATCATGTCCTGCAAGCACACCAAACAATGCACTCTTCAATGCAGCATAAGTGCACTCTTTGACATGTACAAGCTTAAGAAACATTTCTATGACCTTCCTTTGGTTGTTAACAAATTTGCATGTCACATGATATACAAGTTAGGACACACAATGCATAAATGGTACGATTAAAAATATAAAACCAACTACTAACCTTACAATTACAACCATTTGCTCCTTTATTGATACATCTTGGGATTCATCGATAAGCACTAAAAAATTATTATCTCCAATCTCACCATAATCACTTGAGTGACCTCTTCTACACAAGCTTTTGCAAGGTCTTTCTGAATCCATGGAGAAGTCATGGTACAATGCCTAGGAGCTACATCAAATGTCTTCTTCACTTCTTATCTTTATACCACTTCACCAACTCCTTAAAATTTTCGAAAGTAGCAGATTCATCATGTCCATAGAAAGTTTCACCTTGCATTAGGAGAAATTTTGCACAATCTAGAGAAGTAGTTGGACGAATTTTATAAGCAATTTCGTCCACCTTACCATGAGCATCTAATTTACATGACACGCTTAATCTTTTATTATTGAAATTCTCAAATGCTTGCCTACAAAAGCTATGGGTACTACTAGGTCCACCAACATGCTCATTCAAACTTTTCAAAGCCTTCATCCAATTAACAAAACCAACTTTTGTGAATGCATCATTGCCAAAATAATGGGGATGTGACAGAGTCTTGAAAAGACAGCAATAGAAACAAAAAGCGACATCCTTTGACACGCTATATTCCAACCAATCAAATTTGTTGAACCATGATTCTTGATAGGATCTTCAACAATCCATTATTTTCTTTGGAAAAACATGGTCGATTGATCGAGTTGGACCTTTCAACAAATATGCCTTCCTCACTTAATCTCTAGTTTCATTGGTGACGAGGATATAATAATCCTCAATTAGATGTTTATCTGTAATTGCTCAAGTATACCCCTTATTGTTCATAAGAGAGAAGCTTAAGTGAGTGGTCGTAATCCTTCCTACGACCACCCAGTGGTCGTAAGCCTTTCTACGACCACCCCATAGTCGTAAGCCTTTCTACGACCACCTTGTGGTCATAGGGCTTTCTATGACCAGGTCTGTTATGACCACCCTATAATCGATAAAGCCTATAGACATATGGACCCAATTGATTAGAGACTCTTATACACCACGTTCAATATACAGAGCAGTTAGTATACACAATTATTCTCGGGAATAATTGCACGAATTATACCTCTGTCCTTGATGTAACTGTTAGGCAACGTGGGATGCAATTTCCTCTGATAATAACTACCATCAACATATGCATTTCATCCAGCGTAGAGGCGCCTCTTAGCATGGAGTAACTGCCACCCGTTCATGCTCTATATAAGGGTTATAGTCAGTGGACAGAGAGAGGGATACAATTGGGGTTAGTTGTAAGAGATCATTAAGTTTTAGTCTGAGTGATTTCTTCCCGATTGTAACAAGCATACAGAATACAAGAATACATGAGTAGGGTTGTTGTTCTCCCAGGAGAAGGCCTGGACCTGTATAAATCCCCGCGTCTTTTTCTATGTGGATCTATTTCATAGGAAGCCCCCCAAACAATCATTTATTCATAAGATTGATACTAAAACATCGACAATTGGCGTTGCCCGTGGGGATCTTCCAGTTCTTCCTTTTCGATAAGTTTTCTTCGTTTTTCTACTCTGATGCTTTCATGGCAGGAGAGTGGAACTGGTTCGATTTGGCAGACTACGCAGAACTCGACATGAATGCCTGCTACGAGTACGAGCAGAACATTATTTCGTCTGATGGCAATGCTGCCTCCAGGGATCTTTCACAAGACCCAGGAGACCATACCACAGACAAGGTTGATGAGGGATCTTTCTCCCCCACAATGTTACGCCTGGATGAGGAGCCAAATTCCTCAAGGGCCAAGGGTCCATCTCACCAGGGTCAGGATTGCACCAAGGTGGGTGCAGAACATGACAAGGGCTCCCCTTCTGAATGTTCAACCCCGCCTGAGGGCATCTGATCTAGCACAACAAATCTTGGAATCTATCATTCTGGGACTCAACAAACATTTGGTGACTGTCATCCTTCGGTTACCCCCACGAGAAGCGACATCAAGCTCACTTCTTATGCAGGTTCGACCACACCGTCGCAGGGTTCACCTTCGACTAGAGACAGTTATAACCCAGAATTCCCCTTCCTGGAGGGGATTGCTGCAAGTCATGAGACGCTTTCTCTCGACCACTCCTCGAGTCAGGAGGACTCAGGCATGAGTTTGGACGATACCATCCAGGAGGTCTTTGTCCTCCCCTCAAATCCTAATCTCTCTCTAAGAGTCAGGACTGGGGATGCTTCCCATCGCACACTCACTTCGAACTCTCGTGGTGATGGCGAGGACACCTCCGGCGATGAACAGGATCACCACCTTCATGAGCGTGGGCGGAATCCTAGAAATGATCGCACTCTAGTGAGGCATGCTCCAGTAGACTCAGATGTGGATGATCCTGAGACCATCTGGAGGAAAAGAATTGTAGCCCGGAGAACTTTACCTGGACGCATCCAATACCGGTCAGAGGAAGTTCAAGAACTTCAGTAGATAAATGACCTAATCGAAAACCCGACTCAAGATCTTGGAAAAGCACCAGGATACAATCTATTTGCTGGATAGATCGCACAAAGACTTCAGGATACGATGTCAGCTTGAGAAAACTCAGCGACACCATTCTGGAAGTCGTACCGGAACTACTCCGTCAAACGCCAGTTGTTCGAATGATGCTCCTTATAGAGAACGTCAAGACAACAGGTCTAGTCGCTCTCCTAACAATGACTCCAGTCGGAGGAGAGTCCATCGAGCAGCCGATGATCGACAAGTTCCCTGGGGAAGTGGTCGTTCACCACTTGTTCTCAAGGTAGTTAGGATCGCGATCCAAGTCTTAAAGTCTTACGACTCTACGAACCCACGACAGCCTGTCGATCCAAGTCTTACTGCCGATCCGATCCTACTCAAGGTCGGTAGGATCGCGATCCTACTCTTAGAGTCTTACGGTTCTCTGAACCCACGACGACTGTCGATCCAAATCTCACCGCCGATCCTACTTGTAGAGACTTAGGGCAATTTTTTTAGAGGCCGGGCTTTCTTGATATTTTGTTTTAGAGCAAAATTTGTTGATACTAATTTCGAGAATGAAACTATAAATAAACAAGGAGCATGCAAAATATTGTATCGATGTGGTAATGCTAGTACAAATATCTATATTATAGCATGAGCAATCTTGAGCTTGATAATGATAAGCTCTTTTTATTCCTGGAGTATGTCTAGCTACTTTTAAGGAACATGCAAGTGGTAAACCATATAACAATCATACAAACTTATAGTATAGATGTTAAATATGTGTATTTTTACAAATCCGTAGAATCGCCGATTCTACGATTCGATACTACGATTCGATCCTACCGGAGGCAAATCGATCCGACTCGGGATCTCGACTCTGACTACCTTGCTTGTTCTAAGGAATCTGCAACAGCAGATAGAATATGATGAGTATTACCGTCGTAGGGCTGAAACCCATGAAATGCCAGGTCCACCTGCCTATAGGTATCGCCGTGTACAATCACCTCGTGGCATCAACCCTTCTTTCTTGTAAAGAAGGTGTCATGACATTATTACCGGATGCTGGGCATTTTCACCGACCTTCGAGCAGTGCGCTGGCCACCGCGATTTCGACCAGCAAATATGGAGAAATTTGATGGGTCACAAAATCCCATTGAGTTTCTTCAAATCTACACCACTACCGTTCGAGCAGCAGGAGGAGGGGAGCATGACATGGCCAACTACCTTCCCAGTTCCCACTGTGCTTGAAGGATCTGCTCAATCGTGGTTGTTCAATCAGCCACAAGAGTTGATCTATTCATGGTAGCACCTTTGTGATTTGCTGCTACCTAACTTCGAGAGTACTTACAACTGCCCTGGAAAGGAGGAGGACCTGCACCAAATGCGACAGAACTCTCATGAAACCCTATGCCAGTTTATCAGGCGCTTCAATCAGGTTCGCAACTCGATTCCTGAGGTTTCTGACTCTTCTTTCATCACAGCATTTAAGCAAGGCGAAGAATTGGGTACCAAACTATGTTATGCCTCTATTGCCCATCAACAAAGCAATAGGGCAAACGAAAGGGTGAACAATCAAATTATGTAGAGAATTAAAACTTGAGTCTTCGACCAGCTTATAAAGCGCTCGAGGCTTGGGCAAAAGAATCACCTTCAGTATTATGGGATATTCACACGACTGCCAGTCGCGCTATAGGTGAAACACCTTTTTTCTTAGTTTTTGGGGCCGAAGCCATGTTTCCACCAGAACTAAAGATTAGGCCTATAAGAGTAAAAAATTACAACGACTTCGACCAAGAACAATTTCAAGCAGATGACATCAACCTACTCGAAAGCATTAATCTGTTAAGCAGTCTACCAACAAGCCCTATGCAAATACTACGACCGTAAGGTCCAACCTCACAGCCTTGTTGTAGGTCTTGGTATTGAAAAAGATTCAATTCTAGTCTAATCAGAACAAACTTTCTCTTAAGTGGAAAGGTCCTTACACAGTGGTCGAAGTGACGCGACTAGGTTTAGTACAACTAGCAATGGAAGATGGTAGGATCCTTTTCAACTCATGGAATATTGACCAACTATGCAAATTCTATGTGTACCCTCTTGCATTCTCAAGAAAGTTTATGCTTTCTCCAATCTTTATTATCTTACATTGAGCAATGCTTCTATGATTTTTCGACCATTTTAACACTTGGTTTTCTTTGCACTAGTCGAAGGAAGGTAACATCACCTAGTCGAAGTCTTTCCTCTCTACACGTGGTCCTGCCCACTAGAAGGAACTTTCTAGCATCAACTTGTCCCTAACTTTTGCTGCTAACACAAAGAAACTAAGTTCAACAAAATGTGGTCGAAATAATTTACATCAAGCTCTTTTCTACTTAGTTTACTTCTTCATTTCTTGCGAATAATTCTCCAAGTGAGGTAAGCTTTTTAATTTATTTGACTACTTTTGGTAAACTCGATTTGTTTAACCTGGTCGGAGAAGTCACGTCACCTAGTCGAAGTCTTTCCTCTCTACATGTGGTTCTGCCCACTAGAAGGAACCTCCTAGCATCGCGTTGTTTCTAACTCTTGCTACCAATACAACACAATTGAGTTCACTAAAGAAGGTCGAACGGATTTTTAAGCACATTCTTATAGTTTGTCCAACTAATGTGGATGCCCTCAATTTGATTAATCTGGTCGGAGAAAGCAACTCACCCAGTCGAAGTCTTTCCTTTCTGCAAGTGGTCCTGCCCACTAGAAGGAACTTCATAGTGTCGATCTGTTCCTACCTCTTGCTGCCAGTGCAGTACATGACAATCGAGATCGACAACAAATGTCGAACAACTTGTTTAAGCAAACCTTTTTTTCACTATTCACTTAGTTTATATAATTAAACTAAGAAAGTAGTCGGGGGCTTG
Organism: Phyllostachys edulis; assembly: GCA_036346405.1. Classification (NCBI taxonomy): domain Eukaryota; kingdom Viridiplantae; phylum Streptophyta; class Magnoliopsida; order Poales; family Poaceae; genus Phyllostachys; species Phyllostachys edulis. The sequence goes on from CM070548.1 coordinate 64,237,189, forward strand.
GATAAAGTTATAAATATGACTTTAATTCTTAGTCTTAAAGGTTTAATTTTCATTTCTATTCACTGTCTTATGAGTTACTAACTACCCAAAAAGACAATTTACAAGAAAATAAAGATTTGTATTCATAAATAGGAGATTGATTTTACAATTAGATGCCCTATTACAAACTACTCTGACGAAAGAGATCCTATTTGCATCTTCTCTGCGACTTTCTTGCCAATCGATTGCATTTCTTCAATCAATTGTGCTGCCACTGCTTCAAGGTAGTCGAAATCAGCTTCTTTTGGTTGAAGGTTGACATTACGGCCGTGGGCATTAAGTTTTGCCAAGGCATAACCTACTACACCTTTGATCGCCTCTCTTATCAAGTCAGCTTGGTTGGTCTTCAGAGTTGTTATCTCCTGGAGAGTCCCAGCTTGCTGTCCAATGGTACTTGTATGGTCGACCACAGTGTCTTCGAGAGGAGTAACCTCCCTAGCACCAAGTCCACCAAGCATATTGTTAAGGTGTTTTTCTTAGTCTCTAGTCCTTAGCAACCCACATGACCAGATTTGGATATGATATATAAACAAGATCATTTGTCATTTTTTGCATACATGTTTGCATATTTTCTTATCAATCAATACAAGTCTTATCCATCTTCCAATCACACAAGGTACTTCACAGTATTTCGATTATGGAAATGACCTAAAACTAGTCAAAATCACATGCTGGTTCCGACCACACTGATGTCCTAGTGATACTTATGTTATTTTTTATACCATAATCAGTATATGCTATGTACCGTGGTCATAGCTATTTGCTCATTTTCTTGGTCTACTGCTTCTTTAGTAAAGTTCTTCTACTAACACAAGCAGTCGGGGGCTAGGAAATATATGAGTATTTAGCGAATTTAGGAAGACAAAACAAAGACTTCATTGATGATAAAATGTAAGTTTTATTTATAATTGTCAAAATATTACATTCTTTTACTTCTCGGAGCTAGCAGATTGATCACTGCGTGGAGACCCGACCTCCATTTGCTCCACAACCTTATGTCCGAGGGGCGTCATTTCTTCAAACACTTTGGTTGCTTCTTCTTCGAGCAGTTGAAGTCTTCCTCAACAGCTTGTAGATTTATGGAGGGGTCGGAGACTTTTAGTTTTTCCACAGCAAAACTAACTCCATTCTTGACAACGTCAAACATGGTTTGCGGATGGTTCTCCCGAGTTGTCTTGAGGACACCCCTGAGGTCTTTGAGTTGTTGGTCAAGGTAGTTGATCTTCTCTATAGGATCTCCTAAATTGGGCAGTTGCGTTCTCGATCCCATATCGAAGAGCATCTTGTTAAGGGCTTTGACCTTATCTTCAAGACTTTACCCAAAGGTTGCCTCCTTGCCACGCTCGAACTCAAGAGCCTTTTCTGCTCGCCTCAATGTTTGAGTTTGCTCTGTATGAGTAAATCAAAAGATAAGTACATACAACTAGCAAAAGGAAGCACACTGGTCAAGTGTACGACCGATTTCCTTGGCTCTTCTTTTCAACCGTGTTAAGAACCTCCTTGCGCCTGGTCGTCAGACATTCAATCGACCGATCCTTATTCTGACATTCTTCTTTTAACTTGGTAATTATGGCTTCTTTATCCATAACTTCTTCTTTAAGCTTCTTTGAATCTATCAAACATGACAAAGTGGAGACTTAGTTAAAAGAAAAAGAGCTAAATAGTAAAGAGGGAGAAAAGAAGACACTAAAAGGGTGCTTACTTTCTAATTCGGAGTTTTTCTTCTTCAAGATCTTTATTCGGTGGGTCAGTCCTCCGACCACAACGAAATTCTCCACAAGATACAAAAAAAATAGCAAAAATTCTTTTGAGTATTTTCCAATGGAAAAAGGCTATCAAAAGTGGTCGTGGAAGATTACCTCAATTGCTATGTCATTATATTCGGCAAAAATAGAGTTGGCACTCGTCTTTGCTTGACGGTCCAAAATTCTTCCCCATGCTTCGTTAAGCTCTTCATTTTTGAAGATTCGAAAGCGATAAGGAAAGGAGACTCCGCGAGAAGAACTCTCAGCAGGGGGTCAGAACTTGCTAAGACTCCTCAAGGACCACCACCTCCACAGGTGTGGTCAGAGCCACCACCTCCGCAGGTGTGGTCGGAGCCACCACGGGTTCCTGAGCTAGTGCTACCACCTGCTCGGAGGCTGGCTCGACCTCTTCAGGAGCTTTTTCCTGAAGGGTGCTCTGGTCGTCATCAACTAGGATACCAGAGGATCTACAACGATAAGAAGAAAAGAAGTTTAAGACTCTAAAAAAACACACCAGAGGTAATTACTTACATAAGACTTTTCATGTATTTGTACCTGGTCATTTTCTTGGTCTTAATTTTGAAGGGCGCTGGAGCAAAATCCGTCGCACTCACCTTCCTCTTCTTTTCAACCGGTTTCACCGATCTCGAATCGGTAGGGTTGGTTAGACCCCTCGCCTCGACCAATTTAAGGTCGAAAGCAATATTCTCGACCAGCTGGTCGAGAATAAGATCCTTGACTATCGGGTCGAAGGGTGTGGTCTCATCGATCTCCAGAATAGTTGCCATGGTAGTAATTGTTAGATCATGAATGGTCATCCTGGAGCCAACGACCTCCGCAGCTTTGGTCTGCAGACCTTCTTTCTCTCCCGTCTGAAATACAATTCAAAGCTTTAATCAGGCGATGTTATTTTCCATCTAAATTATATGTCCTTCTTTTTGCGAATGCTCTTTCTTACCTCCAGAAGACCATCGTCTTGTGCGGTCTCTGAACAAGAATCGGTCGGAACAACAGTATAAAAAGAATCCTTGTCGGATTTGGTATACTTCAATCCGACCGCCTACATATTAGAGCAAAATTATATGCACATCAGGGGATATATAAGAGATGGAAAAAAAGGTGATTATTTACCTTGAGTCTTCTTAGTCTCTCCTCATCAGAGACAATAGCCAAAATCCCCAGGAAAGCAGCCTTGGTATCAGGCTCCCTAGTGCAGATTATCTTAATTCGCTCTCTGATTTCATCAGAAGAGAGGACTTCAACAAGACAGGGAGATTTCAAGGTTATAAAAATAATAATCAACTAAATAAAATATACTGGTCGGAGCTTTCTGAAGACTTACCATCTTTTGAGTCTTGGATCGCTTCATCACGACCAATGTACCAGAGCAATGAATGCTCTCGGAGTTTCAAGGGACTAATCTGGCGCAAGGAAAAGTCCCTAACCACGTGCCAGGAAGTTAATCCCTTGGCACTAAGGTCTTGAATGGCATCGACCACCTTTCCGACCCATCCTTCCTTCTTCTTGGTCGACCACCACTTTATATTTTCGTTCGCCCTCTTGTCGATGAAGTAGAGGCCGTCATCCTTCGTGACCGTCATATATAACCAATTTTTCTTCCATGATGACTACGGAGATTTTGAGTACATCTGGATGTACTCATCGGCCTTCCCATCATGGAGACGCAGCGAGCACTCCCCAAGTCCGGCTACCGACTTCCCCAACTTCGCCATCTGGTAGAAATACCCGAAGACCTTCAGATTTGGTCAGATTCCCAGGTACGCCTCGCATAGGTAGGCATAGATGCTGATATTGGCGATGGAGTTTGGAGCCAAGTTCACCAACTCAACTCCATAATACTCTAGGACCCTAGAAAGCAATTTGTGAGCCGACAACCTGAGTCTGCACTCGATGTAGGTGAGAAAAATAGGGATTTCCCCTACCTTACGGCTCGGAAAGTGTTCTCTAGCCGCTGACCTCCATTTAATCAAATTCCTATCTGGAAGCATCCCGATCTCCTCCAAAGCCCTGAGCTTCTTGTCGCTCAGATCAGAAACCGGCCACTTAGTAATTTGATCCAACATGGTTAAGTTTAGAACAGTGGTTGGAAAAGGATTTGGGGAAAAAAGAATGAAGGGGGTCGGAAGAGACTCTAAGCAAGAAGATGAAAAGGGTCGAAGGAAAAGCATAAGGCGTAAAAACCCAAAGCCCCATGCTAAGGGATTTTATAGCCATAATTCTTTATCCGCAATCAGAAGTTACCCAAGAGTCCAACGGACAGAAAAACTCTTCGAGTTCTAAGGTAGTTTCTCAACTTTAAAGTGAATACAGACCACCTCGAGTATCACGTCATTAAATGAGGGTATGCCTGGTACGATTTCATCGGGAAAAAGTGTTCACACGACCAATTCACTTAAAGTTCGGGGGCTAGCTGACAAGGATTAAAATCTCTATGTATACATATTAAAAGACCATATGTCCTCATGGTCATAACCCCTAAAGCTCACGACCTCTGTGGTTGTAAGGATTGCAGAGGTTCTTTCGAGGATACCCTAGTCGGACGAGGTCCTGTACCTAGTCCCCGACCAGATGACCGCTCGTAGGACCAATGAACTAGCATACGGATCTGACTCCAGGTATATTCCTTACCGTGTGATGAATGGAACACATGCCATATTTGGTCCATACCACACGACGTTACATGATCCAGACACTGACAACAACTAAGCCTACGGTTGTGTATCTCACGGACATACAACCGCCGAACGGTTGGTACTCTGTCAACCACTATCTTTCTCCGACTGGACGTATCACTTCCCAACAGGCACCACTTCCAGGAGTAACTACCGCCACTTCGTCAACTACTTAAAGAAGAACGCAAGCGGCAGAAGGTTGTACACTTTACCTACACAATATAACCAGTGTTGTAAGCACTAATCATAACAAAACTTTTCAGAAACTTCATCTCAAACATTGACACTCCCGATGTGTTTTACTAACGACACTAACGCCCAGACAGGAAATTGGTCCATCGCACATCGTTGGATAGGGAAATGACGAACCGTCCCGCGATGTGAATCACCACGGAGACAGAAACACACCTCCACTCTGGCACAGAGCCTAACCTACTACCTGAGTAGTCAATGTCAAGACTCCATAACTTACTAAGTTAGGTCCGTCCCATACCAGGCATGTGGTCGTACAGTTGTGGCTCAGTTCAATGGCGGACAAAGTTAAGTCCTTTAATTGACCGAGGCAAGACTTCCAATTTCTAACTAAACAAACATTCTTTTCAAATCCCAAGCACTAAGCTCCACAATGTCACAGAGTTTCAACCGCTTGCCTCAGTCCAAATCCTTTCACACCATGTTCGTTAAGTGCAACACATGCCATCAACGAGTGATAGCACACAGCGCACACAGTTTTATCACAAAGTTCTATAGTTACTTAGTCAAATTCATATTGGCAACTCACATGAACTCATGACTCGTTGCATGGCTAAGCAATCAACTCGTATCTAACCAACCCACGTTGGTGCTACGATAATACCAACTAAATAAATAACCAATCTAGGGTGACAAGGGATCATGACAGAACAATAGACAAGGTGGATACAAACAAATTGGATTAATAACTAAACTGAAAAGCATTTAAATAAATACTTAAAATAAATGCATTAATTTGAATCAAACTAATTTTGAAAACTGGGTTCAATATGATCAAAGGTACAACTTGCCTTGGAATAGATCCTGGTACTGGTCTTGGTCTTGGTGAACTCCTTCTTCTTCAAAATTCCCCGAAGAATCAATGTCTACTCACAAACAAAGCAAATAAACAAAATAAATAAATAACAGAGGTAAAAAAAATCCTAAAATTAAATAAAAATCTTAGTAAAATAGAACTCAAATTTAGATGAATTTAGATATTTGAATGGGCTCAATTGGAGTTTGGACAAAGAAGATATGGATTTTGGAAGTTCTAAATCTAAAGAAATATCAAAAAGGAATTTCTTGAATTTCCCGATTTTTTTCTACTGAAAAATCGGTTAATGACGTCAGCCCTGAGATTTCAGAATTAAAATAAATCCAGCAAAAATAGCACAGAGGCAGACATGTGGGCCTTCGGTCTATAGACCGGGTCCACAAACTCAGCTCATGGGTCTACGTGTTTACAAGTCTACGGAATAGTTCACTGACAAAGGGGCCCACTGTCAGCGACTAGGCTCATGGTGGAATAGATCTATTCGGGACCTTGGCTCTAGGGTTTGGATCTGTGACACGCACGCGCACACGTGGCCACGACTAGCCTGCCACGTGAGTGCAGGCACTGATGTGGCTGCTAAGTTGGAATGCCACACGAGATCGATGGTGACAAGGGCTTAGGTCCCAATGGCAATGGCGAACAGTGGAGCTTCGCCGGCGGTGAGTGGTACCAATGGGTAGAGAAGGCTATTGCGAACCCATTGATGCACTTACTGGTGGTCGAGGATGACTGAGATGGCCAGCGGCGAGCTTTGAGCGAAGGAGCACTTCGGGTTTTGTCAGAATTGAGTCTTGGGGGCGCTCCGACAGTGTGGGTGGTAGTTGGAGGTAGAGCTCGTGACGGCGGACCCAGCGATGTAGTCGACGTTGACGAGGTGACAAAGACAGTAGCAGAGTTTGGAGAAAACAACTACGATGGCCAAAACACTAAAACTCCTATTACAGCGGCGCTAGGGCTTTGGGGGCGCAATGGGTTGGGGTTTCGCGATGAGGGCATAGAGGCGATCCTCAGGGGTCCTTTTACAGGGTGAGGGTGTGGCCGATTCGGTAAGATCCCAAAAGAGTCTGAGATGAACGTGATATGATTTCGGAGTTTGAAAGAGATACGGGATAAGACTCGGTTGGATTTCGATGCAGAAGGATAAAGGAGATCGAACCACGCGATTTGCATCAGATTTTATCGTCGGAATCCCCATTGTCGGACGAAGATCCAAGGTGCGCAAATGGTGATGGCGCGACTCAGCGCGACGGAGACGAAGGCGAGAGGTGGAAGGAGGACTTGACGTGTGGGCCCCACACATCAGCGACGTCAAGTGGACGCGCACAATCGGACCAGAGCGAAAGGCCATGAGGGCCTACCAGTCAGCGAGAAAGGAGGCACGCGTTCGAACTGGAGCGAAAGGGAAAGCCAAGCGAGCTGGCCGAATGGATGAGAAAATGCGCCGAGGCAATGGGTTTCGGCCCATTGAGATTTCCCGATATTTAAATAGATTTTATATTTTATAAAATACAGAAAGTGCAAATAGCATTAGAAAATAGCAAATGGACCCTCAAAGTTCTGAAAATTATGAGGGAATATTTCGGGGAAAAATTTCTTGCAGAATAACCCCTCAAAATTGAAAAATTGTGCGAATATTTCTCATAATTGTAATTTAGCGGTTTAGGCCCTGAAAATTACAGAATTCGTCAAAAATTTATATTCCAGCAAAAAAAGGGCCTCGGGAATTCAATTTTGAATAGTTTTGAACTTTTGGAGCATGTTTTTATTATTTATATGCAATTTATATATTGTATTTACTGTTTTGATTATCTGTGATTGTTTATATTACTTTTAATCACTGAAAATAGCAGTACATCATGAAAAATACATAGAAAAATACGGGATCACGAACCGGGAGTTCGAAGAGCATTATGAGAATTTTGCAACCATTTTATGCAAATTACTAGCAGTAATCTTATGAACTTGACTGGCATCATGAACCGGGTGTTCAAAGAGCTGGCCCAGCATAGCCAGAATTTGTACCAGCCTTCAACTCTGTGGTAAGGTAATCATGAATAAGCAAAAGACTGAGAAGACTCTCTCCACCTTTCACTTGAATGTGGTGCAATCCGCATGCAACTATCGTCAAGACGGCTACAAGGAGTATGTCGAATGGATTGATATCATGCAAGTTGCGAATGCTCAAGATGATGCTCTAAGGAAGAACTATATCTCACAGCCGTCTAGTAGCAATGTTGGTCATGAAGCCAACACTAGCAGCTACAAGGTGAGAAAGCCTCTCATAAAAGAGAGGGGCAAGAAGGGTAAGGCCGTGGGTCGCACGTTATTGATGTTTTCTAGTCTAAGCAGAAGGGCAAAGGACAGCATGAGGCACACCTCACCATTGCAGGCACGGAGGATCCACAACCATTAGTTGCATTCATGGATGTGGATAGCCCAGTAGCAGCCCCCATCACCCCTCCTTTGTACATTACAGCGACCGTAGTCCTAGTTGCCCAAGAGGAGAAGATCGCCATGGAGCAGATTCTGGCAGAAGTTTCTACGTACTTCGTTGATTCGATCTAGTGCACGCATTACACTTAGGTCTTTTTACAGTCACTTGCAGTTTGTGATTGTGATGGAACTTTGAGTAATGGTTGTAAGCTCTAGCAGAGCAAAGCATTAAATTCTTATGATGTGTCCTGCAAAGCTTATTTTCCTGTATTTATAATAACAAGTTATGTTATGATATTTGAAGTATTAAAACGTGTGTGGCGCCTTATGGAGGAAGTGTGTTTAACAAATAGCAGCACAACGAATATAATCTTGAGAGAAACGAAATTCTTTCAGTCGATTAGCAAAAATGCTGGTAGTCTTATGACAATCGCGAGCAGCGATACTCGTATAATAGGCTCAGGAAGGGCCACAATTATACTCCCGATGGGTACAACTTTGGTCCTCAAAGAAGCCTTGTTGTACCCAGAATCGACTAGAACTCTCAAGGATATTCGAGCTAACGGTTTTCACGTAGAGGCTGAATAAGAGTAGGGTAGGGAATGCCTTCTCAATATGAAGCATGAAGAAAGTAGAAAAAGGTATTAGAACAATTTCCTTCATATGAAACTGAGCTATACTACACTAAGGCATCTGCAACCTATACTGCCCTGAAAATTGTATTTAGAAGCTCAGAACTTGTTTGTCTCTAGAATGATAGATTAAGCCACCCAGGTCTTAGGATGATGAGAAATATAATTAACAATTCAGAGGGACATAATATTGATGTAAAGATTTTCCCGAATTAGGAAGATTTTGTGTGCCTCGCATGTACTACCGGGAAATTAATTACTAGACCTTCTGCTCTGAAAGCGAAGGATGAAGTCCCTGCATTTCTGGACAGTATCTAAGGAGACTTTTGCGGTCCTATACATCCCCTGTCAGGGCCATTTAGGTATTTTATGGTGCTCATCGATGCTTCCCCGAAATGGTCGCACGTATGTTTATTGTTTATGAGAAACCTTGCTTTTGCAAAGCTAATCTTGCAGATAATTAAAATTGAAAAATAATTTCTCAGATCATCTTGTGAAGTCCATCAGAATGGACAACGCTGGAGAATTTACATCAAAGGCATTTGATGATTATTGCATGGAAATGGGAATTAAAGTTGAGCATTCCGTACCGCATGTCTACACTCAGAATGGACTAGCAGATTTTGCAGAATTGTAATTTATCAACTACATGTTGGGGACACGTAGTCCTGCACGCATCAACTATCATCAATTTTAGACTGTCAGCATATAACATCCATTCACCTATGCAACTAGTGCAAGAGTCAGTACCGAAAATTTCTCATCTTCGCAGATATGGTTGCAAGGTTTATGTACCTATACCACCACCGCAGCGAATTGCAATGGGCCCTCTTCGAAAGTCTGGGATACACATTGGTTATGAGACAATATTCATAATCAGGTATTTGAACCCTATGACTGGAGATTTGCATACTGCCCGATTCGCTGATAGTATATTAGATGAGGTTAGTTTCTCGTCATTAGGGGAGAGAAAATCAACCCCTTGATGAAAAAATGTTGGGAAATAATGTGGCAAGCAACAGGAATCCATGCATATGACCCGCACACTAGTGAAGCAAATAGAGCAGTCAGAAAACAACTGAAGTCCAGAAGATAATTGAAGTCCAGAAGATAATTGAAGTCTAGAAGATAATTGATTTGCAAGTATTAGCGAATCAACTATCTGACCACTTTAGTGATTTGATGTGGCACCCTGTGTCATTACCCCGGAGGGTAATCACATTTAAGCATATAGATTACTATTCGTCTACCCGGTAGGACACCGCTCCGACGAATAGTAAGTCTTACCATAGTCAACACTGCAGAACAATAAGATAGAAATTGTACTTTTTTTATTCCAGTTAGCCACACAAGGCTAGGGTTCTTACAATTAGTAAATTTACATCTGTAAAAATGGGACCATGTCCCTTCGTTTGCCTTCTTTGTTCCATCAATCTTCTGCTCGCCCCATTCGTTGAATAAGTTGCCTATCTCACCCTGGTCCTCGTAGTCAACGCTCTCGCCTCCTACGACCTCTTCGGTACCTGCAGGTCCTTCGTACCACTCAGGATAATTCCCGGCCGGACTAGAATCTAGAAAGGAGAATACTAATAAGGTTGAGTACAAAAGTACTCAGTAAGCATTAATAGCAAAATTTGCACAGTATGACTTATCTCTATTCGTTATCATATTTTCTATATCATATCTTTTTCTAAAAATAATAGCTCGTTAAAACATTAAGTGACATATTTTAATACTGAAAACACTACTTGTCACACGAAGAGAAGATAGACCCCTAGTGGTTCCTGTAGACTCTAATCCAGGAGACTGGCATGAATTCATAATTTTATTTAGCACTGCGCAGGCTTGTACCACTTTACCAATAGCTACTATGAACTCTCTTTGAACTGGGTCCACCACATTTCCTTTGATGTGACTTTGAGTTCAGAATACAGAACATTTTTCAGGTTACGTGATTAATTTCTCCACCCATTACTTTCCATTGGTGCTGACCCTGTCTCGATGCTGACCTTGCCATCCACCGAGTTCTAGCAATGTTGGTTGGGGCAGCTTCTATCCTGCACCCAACACTCCACCTTAGCGCTATAGCGCCTTGGATCCCCCACTTGTGGTCTCTCCTCACAGTTATGGGATCCTCCATCACCTTCACACATAATTACTTACCAAATGTGGAGAAGATAATTACGTAACAAGGTAGTATTTTCTGTCTGCCGAAACGGGAAAATGGTTGGCACTTAAATACGGCCTCTGACCAAATAAGAGTTTTGTTGGTCCTTATATATTAACCCTATGTAAAGGGGTCCCACATTTCCCCTTATCTCTATCCTGCCATTGGCCCCCTTTACCAGCCATATAATTCTTATCTATTTCCTTTCTCTTATCTCTTATCTCTTTCCTCTTTCTTATCTCTTTCATCTTTATCTCAATCATTCAATTTGATTTTTTTAGAAATAATTTTGATGCAATACATATATGATACAACAATATACAGTTTACATTTAAAATAACTATATTTATGTTCAAGATGATAGCTTGCCTTCGTAATTAGAGAAAAGATCAGCGTCGAAGAATTCCTGGTCAGCTACTCCTGTTGGTGCCGGTTCGTCCTCTGTAATTATGCGGTGACACGAATAATACATAAACAAACACTAAGTTAATTTTAGGTGATACTATCCATCCATAAGTTAGTGGATTCTATTTTGTTAGCATGTTTTAATTTAATAACATTGCTTGGACCCCCGTTAAGTTAGCACTCCCTTAACTACGATCGTTCTACGGCCTACCGGCTTTAGGATTGCTAGCACCAAACTTCGGGTTTTACCATACGACAATTAAAATTACTACACATACCTGCATGCAACTAAGTCTGTTCAATTTTACGCATGCAATTAACTGCCTAAATCTTTTTACGTCGGTGTTGTTTAACTTAATTAATCTATCACGAATAATTTATTTTCTAAATCAAACGACTATTTACTTAATCCAGTGGTTTCTAAAGGTGACTAATTGCATCAATTAACCTCAGATAAATATTACAGTTTTTTCCTGCATTTAATTTCTATCGATCTAGTTGATGACTAATTATTCGAATGCGGCTTAAAAAATTATCCGGTTCAACAATTACATAGCTTGTACTACTCTTTGGTCCAATAACTACAAAATACTAACAATTATTAATTTTATTGATAACTTTTGTTGTTACATATATATATAACACTTATTAAAATTCACTAGAAATTACTCATTTTCCCCAATTTTTCCTACATCTTTAATTTTCTAACCCTAATCCTACTCTACCTAATCCCTCTCACCCAATCCCTCTCTCCTTACCACCCAAACCAGCCGACACACGCACATCTTCCCCCTCATCTCTTTCTCCTCCCCCCAAATCCACTTCTTCCCCTCCAGTTCTCCCCATGGCGCCGCCCCTTGCTCGGCTCCATGGTGGCCGGAGCCTCCCGTTGCTGGCGCGCTGCCGCCTCCTGCCGTTTGGCTCCCTTGTGCGTCCGGCCTCGCACTGCCTCTAGCACTGCTAGCCGAGCCCGGCCGCCGGTCCAGCGCCACTCCTCCCGCCCACAGACTCCTCTGGCTCCTCCTCCCCAGCTCGCCCTGCTTCAGTTCCTTGCGCCGCCACCATCTTTCCCTCTTTGGCCCGGTGCGCCGCCCTCTTGGCCCGCTCGGCCTCCCCCATGGTGGTGTGGCCCGGTTCCCTTAGCACTTCCTTCTGGGCCTCGGTTCCGGCCTGTGCTCCTACGTGCGGCTCGCCCCGACTCCCTCACTTCTCCCAGTGCCTCCCATGGCCCCACGCCCTCGCTTGAGCCTTTGTCAGCTTGGCCTTCGGCCGTCGGCTCGGCCCAGCCATGAGGCCTCTGGCTCTGGCTCCCTCCACTCTTCTCCTACTGCTAAGCTGCTTCTATGGTTTGGTTGGTTCATACTTGATGTGTGCTAATTTTTATTTATGTCAGTGAATGGTGATGGTGGTGGGCTTGCTACTGGTGGTGGTGGAGTTGACAGGGTGATGATGCTGGCTGCTCTTGTGCCCTTAAGGTGTACTACTCCCTATCATCTATCCCTCTCTACCCCCTTTGCTTTGTGATGAAATGATGGGATGATGATATAGCTAGTGGATTCGGCTTATGCCCTATGATGAATACTGAGGGTTATTGATAGGGACGGGGTCCCGATCTTCCAACAGGTTCTGGATATGTTCGATTTGGTGGAGGCACGACACAAATCGATTCGGCTTCCGAACAACACGTTCCGAACCCCGCAATCGCAGCACCACGTCTCCTCAGGTTATCAACCGTGCGCTGCCCGGTTGACCTTGCCAAGAAGGCTAATCCTCGCTGCGAATCGAAGAACACAAGCAAGAACAAGGAAGAACACAACGGAATTGCGGATGTATTGTTTTAGCACTCGAAAGTTGGGGTCTCACAAACCGATGAACGGCGACACTGTTCAAGACAGAATTAATCTAAGCAAAACCCAACCCTAATGGTGGGGTGGCGGCTGGATATAAAGGATTGAGGCGTGCAAAACCCTGGGCGCGCCTCTAATGGGCTCCAACACGATACAAAGCCGAGCGGCCCAAAAGACGGTGGCGCAAAGACCACGACAGATTCTGAATGCCCAGTTGTTTCGACGATTTCCGTTGACTCAGAAGGAATTTTGACATGGGACCAGAGCCATTGGAAAGGTCGTCTTCTCAGATTTCCATACATATGTGGAACATCCAAAACGGAGCCGGATGCGATCTGGGCGTCCGTTTTAGTGCTTGACCTTGGTCCTCGACTCCGAATTGGATTCAAGTCGGCTTGAGTTGGGACTCCAACATGATTCGACCGCCCTCGCTGGACTTGTGCGCCTCGTAGCCCTTCTCCAAGTACTTCTAGGTCCTCTCCATGGTTCCTAATCATAATTAAATCATTAGGTAGCAATCGATTCTCAAATGAACAAAAAGAAGTAGTTAGGAACGAGCTCACCTGTAAATTCAATTGTCGGGCGCGAGCTCTAGTGATTGGTCCTTGAATGTCAAGTGGAGGATTGTTGTGTGTATCCGAAGAAGTGATGTCCTCATCAGTTATGGATGTGGATGTGGGATGGATGATGATAATGTTCGTGGTTCAAGTTGTGGTTATTGCTGGAGGCTCTTTGTGCATGTGTAGATCATGTTGAGCTATTTGGTTTGAGCAAAATATAGATGGCAGTGAGGAGGTGTTACCTTGATGTCCTGATCTATTATCTTAGTTGATGGGCTCTATGGTCGCCTCCTCCTAGTGTGGTGGTCTCCTGTGCTTGTGCTTGCTGGTGGAACTTGGGAATGGGAGGCTTGTTTTGCTTGCTTGTTCCTGTGGATGGCAGTGGAGCTCTTGGTTGTGGCTGTTCTTGGTTCTTGGTTGAGGCAGTGGGGGTAATATGCTTAGTCTTTGGCTTGCTCTTTGGTGGTGCTTTGCTTACCTTGTGCTGGGTGCTTACGGCTGAGGAAGGAAATGAGGGCTTGTGAATGGCTTTGGAGATAAAAGAATGGTTTTATGGGTGGGAGGCATTCGGCTGGCTTCCCGAGTGGCTGGTTAACGACCGCTACGCCCCTTTCCGTATCCCAATTCCCAATTGCTCTCCAGTGATACTATTTGGGCTAAGGATCTTTTGGTCCATTTGTTAATAAATCATTATGCGAGTGATTTTCTGTGGTTTAAGGGGAGTCAATATCGCATGGGTGTCGGATTATATTAAACACCGGGTAATGAAACCCACAGGATTGAAGATTGAGACGGGGCTGATTGACTTAGGTTGATCTGGGGACCACGATGATCCTTACGGTAATCTGATGGCAATCTACTCTATTCTAATTCTATTCTAATGCGTTTGATTCTCTACTTGTATGTTGGTCGATGGCGGCGATGGAACTATGGGTCGGGTTTCAGTTGGTCAAGGAAAAAGGTTCGACGGCTAGCGATAAATGGACAATAGAGAAGGCTTTGCGATATGCAAGAGGATTTTTAATTTACTCTTTTGTAACTTAAACAAAGTTGTAATTATATTGTGTATCTGTGGTAATGCATTCTTGTAATTAATTCTGAGATTATAATATTTTACTTTTGCTTATACTGAATTATTGTATGTTGATCAAATGCAATGGATTATTGTACTTTATTTGAGAATGCAAATGTGTTGCATTACCACTTTTAAATTCATATTATAATTTCTAGAATTGGATTCTTGTATTATTTTTATGGATAATGACAACTAGGAATTGACTTGAGTTATAAAGTTGATGAATTATTATTGTGGAAAAATTTTATATTGTAACTTCTGTTGTTGAAGTCTGTTAGCATTATCTTACATGAATTGGCGTGGTGGTGTGTTCAAAGTCAATTGCGATTATGATTTGGTCTTGTTTAGAAAATTTTAATTTACTGCTAATTACTGATTAGCATTGATTAATTTAGTTTAATGTTTTCAGTTCTCACATTTGAAGAGCGTGACCAAGTCGCATGTGCCTGCACGCAATGCACCGGAGATGGTCAAAATACCGATGAAGATATCCATAATCTCGTCCTAAGGCCTCAGAAAAGGACGAGAACTCTGGCCCCTCGAATCCCAAGTAACCGGGAACGTCTAGTGAAAACGGATAAGAAGGACTTGAGATAGCCGATCACTGAAGTTTCCCAGAACCAGAAGGGGAGCCAGTTGAGATCTGACACCAGTATAGAACCTTCCGTAAAAGGCATACCGGATTTGAACATTTCCACGAAAGGAGATACCAGCATGGATGTGTATGCACACATCGGAGCTGGAAAACTAAAGGGACTTACCCTCGTAAAGCAGCGGTGAGCAAGTAGAAGCATTAGAAGAATCGGCCCTTGAAGAAATAGCTATAAACTTTGTGACCACGAGAGAATCTATGAATAAGACAACAACCAATGTTGATATTTACTTTATAAAGAAAATTGCCACAATCATCGATGTAACATCCCAACTGTTTAAACAGGTGTGTGTTTCAAATATAAGAAAATGTGTAGAAATAAAAACTTTTTCTCACAGCTTGAAACTCTTGAACCCATCTAAAAATTCCTATCAAAAGGGTGGAGTTCAAAAACCTAAACCTCCTGTGGACTAAAGCCCAACCCTGAATTCAACTTGTCTCAAATCTTGTGCCAAACCCCTGTACATATTTTTTCGTGGTCATCAGGAAGCTTTGTGACACCTCTGAATTTTCTCATAATTTTTAGAAATTTTTGGAATATTTTTGGAGGCAAGTCAAACCAAGTCAAACCTTGGTCAAACCTTTGAAATAACCTTCTGGAATTTCTTGAGAAAAATGCAGTGCACAAAAACCTCTAGAAATTTTATGGGAGGTTAATCCTTTGGTTAGCAAGCTCTAGTTAAATTTTCATAAATTTTGGAGTTGTTTTGATACCTCATTTAAATCCTCAAAACCTCAGCTCAAAAATTCAAAACTCCAACTGGTTCACTGTTCCTCGGGCCCGGTCCACGTGGTTGGGTCAAGTCCACTAACAGTACCGGCGCACCATTTCAGTCACGAGGTGGCGCGCGCCTTGGGCCGTTAGATGCTCATCGTGCGGCCCACGTTCGCGCAGCTCAACGCCCCCTCGATCTCGCTTGCACCGCACGATCAAAATCCGACGGCGGGGCGTCGTCGTCTTCCTCAAGCGTTGTGCGCGTGCGCATGTGCCAGGGCGTGGGCAGGGCGAGCGCAGTGGGAGGTCACCTCGGTGACTACCTTTAAACGGCTCCCTCTGTGCGCATTTATTGCTCGTCGTGCGGCCGCCCCCGAAGTCGCCCTTGTCAGCCCTTTTACCTCGCTGCGCCCATGCGGCGTGGACCTCGGTCCACCATGAGCATCTTGCCCGCTCCTTTCTTTGCCCTCCTCGGCTACTTAAGCCGCAACCTCTTTCCTTGGCTTCCTTTACGCACTGTGAGCTCCATTTGCACCCACAGCTTGCTTGAGCTCCAATCGCTAAAACCATCTCGGCCGCCATTGCCGCACCTCAAGCTCTCGGTGAAGGTGGTACTCCTAAGGCTCTTCCACTCCAATTCTTGCTCCCTCTTCTCCCTCTTTACTCTCTGGAGCTTAACCCTCATTTAATTTGGGTTTATCATCTCAGGGGGAGGCTAATTTGGAAAATCCCCATTTTTCGGCCGCCAAGCTCTCTTTTCGTCTCCGGCGCCGGTGAGTCATTCTCCCTCCAATTCCTCTCTCTGGTAGCATCAGTGGGAGGTGTGGATTCCATTTCGATGACGCGGGCTCCTTCATTTGGCTCAGGGCAGCTTTGCCACGTTGCCGCCATTGACGTCGCCGCGGAGCTACTTCGCCGGAGCTGCACAGCCCATCTCTGCTCCACCGCGTCACTCAGGTAGGTCCCTAGTAGCTTCTAGTAGCTCGGGCACCGCTTGAATGGACTGCTGCGGAGCTATATCGCGCTGTCGTCGTTAGCCGTAAGTTCACCGCCGCACCTCGCCGTCGCGCCGCCACTCCGGTCCATCACCGAGGGTGTGAATGGTACTGGAGGGTGCGCAATGTTATTGCGCACCCGTAGCTGGTGTCCGTTCGCGCCGCCGTGCTTTGAATCGCCAGCGTTGAGCCAGAGAAGCTATCGGCTCTTTTGTCGGACGTAAACAGCAGCGGCGTTGTCGTCATTAAGCACAGTGATTACTTTCATTAATTGGCTAATCATTACTTAGCATTAACCCTGTCTTAAGCCGCCGCTTATGTGTCGCTTACATGTGGGCCCACGGCTTAAATAAAACCTCTTGTGCAGTAAACCACTCGGTGGTCCTCTGTCACTTACATGTGGGCCACCTTTCACTGTGCACTTAAATCACCCCGTGAGTCTCTGTCGCTGACAAGTGGGGCCGCGTGCCTTTGTCTTGGCGTCGTTTGCCAACCCTCGCGTGACTCCACGTCACTAACAGAGGGCCCCACATGTCAGCTACTCCTGTTCAAGTCAAGATCGGCACGCTCAACCACAGCCGTCCATTTTTGGATTAGTGGCTGAGATCCATCGGGCCGTTCGGACCGCTCCGAATGCCCCGATCCACGTCGACCGTCCAAACTCAGATCAGCGGCTAAGATTGAAGAGACGTTCGGACCACCCCGAACCCCGTTAAATCCCAGCCGTTGATCTCGATCTCAACGGTGCGTTCTTGTTTCGATCTCACAGCTTTGTTTTGGCGTGTGTGGGCCGTCCTTTCGATCTGCGGCCCAGTTGTACGCCTTTTCCTTTCGATAAGGTTTATTTAATTCGAGAGATTTATTTCTGGCCGGAAAATGCAATAAACTTTGAAAAGGTATAACTATTTCATATTAATTCATTTTCGGGTGATTCGAGTTTTGTTAAATCTGTTATGAACTAAACTTTAATCCAAAAATAGTTTCAAGCCGGGTTTAACTCCAGAAAAATTGTGTAAATAAGTTTACTCCTTTTCAGCTTTAATTAATGTATTAAAAATTCCAGTTAATTTCAAAAATGCATAACTAATTCATCAAAATTCATTTTCAGTTGAAATAAATTCTGATAATTATGTTTTAGACTAAACTTTAATATAAAAATGGTTTTAACCTTATTATAGCTTCAGAAAATTCCAGAAATAACTTTAAACATGTGTAGGCTTTAATTGCTATATTAAAAATTAAATAACTTGTAAAATGCATAACTTTATCTCTGTAGGTTATTTTTGAGTGAATCCAACTTTGTTGGCTTCCTCTGTTAAAGCACTAAACAATAGAATAGGATTTAGGCATGTCACTATTTTCAAAAGCTTTGTGGGTGCAATTTAGTTGTGCTCATTTTCATATTTTTGAAAAATTATAGAAAATGCATAATAGCTCCAAATGAGGTGAAATCAATTGTGTTATTCATCTCATGAGGTTCTTGTTTTACTGTAAAAATCTCAGTCGCACCACTTTTCCAGAAATTGTTGCCAAACAATTAAATTAGTAAATAGTAGTAGTTTTGATTTTTAGGGGTGAGCAAATTTGTTTTGCTCATATCTTTTGCATTGAGAATCCAAATCAATTGGTTCTTGTTGCTAAATTCCCTAAAAATTATCCTCTTGCTGCTGTAGAAATTTCAGAGCATTTGGAGTTTGTTTGCTGTGCTGTCTTTGTGGTTTTCGTCGTTCTTATCGTTTCTTTTCGCCTTTCGATTAGGTGCCGACGAGTGTGTTGATCCCGTGAGTGATCCTTTGCAGCATAGTGACCAGCCACAGCAAGGCAAGCAGTTTGATCATATCCCTTTAATGTCCCATTACTTTAAAGTTTAATACTTTGTTTCACTTATATGTATGCATTGCTACTTTATGTTAAATTATCGATTAGTTGAGCCTATAGATGCATATCCTGTAGGTAAATGTTCTTTCTCTACTACTAAGCCTAGGATTATCTTGCTGTGATATAGAGTTCGATGGATGGACTCTTATCACTTAGTAGTTTGCGTTGATAATGCTTAGATAACGGTAGAAATGGGCGGTTGTCGACATTATGTCGATGACCTTGATCACACTAAAATTATTATTCCATTATGTCCATCTTGTGCTTTGTTACCTTGTAAACAAATAAAACGAAAATGAAAACAAAACTGTTATTGACTTGGGCACAATGGATGTTGGTGTGATTGTTGGGTGTGAATGGAATGGTGCCTAGGTCCCCAAGGACCGAGTTACTTGTGTCACTAAGCCAAGCGCTTATGCGTGCTAACCACACGAGGGTATTGGGAACCCCTCTTGGCTAAGTACTTTGGGAGGTGTTAATTGGGGGTCGCAGGTGAGTAAAACTATTTTTATAAGGGAAAGAGCACCCTTGATTGCTTAAATTTGGGCTTGTCTCCTACCTTCCCAAGGTTGTCGCGACTCTTAATTAGCATCATTCATTGGAAATGCCTCGTAGGACTTAGCCATGCTGGCATACCAAAGGAAGTGTGCTAAATAGCTTGGCAAAAAGGCGGTCTGACGTGTGAGTAGATTGGTACACCCCTACAGGGTTTAAACTATTCGAATAGCCTCGTCCTAGGTTATGGACATGCTTGGTAAGGTCGTGCAAGAACTAGACTACAACATTTAATTAAAACTTGATGGGTTGGTGTGAATGGATGTTCATACTATTGTGGTGGCTATTGGGTTAGTCACTTCCAGGATTGTTGTTGTCATCTATCTAATGTTGTTATGTTACTTGTCTCGTTGTTACTTGCAAATCAAAAAAAAAATGAATTGCAAAACTGCTTTGGAATCTATTTAAATATTGCGAATGAAAACTTGTTTTATGCTAAAATAAGTCCAGAGCCTCATCCACTTAAATAAAGCTTGCATGTAGTTAAACTATAAGTTCTGTTATACTACACGTCAGTCTTGCGAGTACATTTTTGTACTCATTTGCTTTGCTTAATAACTTTGTTGCAGAGGAGGTAGGGCCCAAAGGGCTTTACTTTTGTGAGATGTGCTGCGGTTGGGAATCGAGCTAGGCGACTTAGTTGGTTGCCTTGTGGGCTAAAGGCAAACCTTGTGGCTCTCTTTTGTTTATTACCATCTTATGGCTTTTGCTTCCGCTGTGTTGTCTTTATTAGTTGTATTTGGCCGGTCGGCCTCTTTTGTAATAACTCTATATATTGTATGTCTTTTATTCTAGTCGTGCTTTGGTTCTATGTCTTGAATGGAATTGATGCATGATTTTGTAAAGGGTGTATATCTTGCGTTCAGGAAGTATACATATCTCGAAGACACGTGTTATTATGTTTGTGATGCTAGGGTCAATGGATGACTAAGTATTACAAGCCTAATAAACCGGGGTCCTCACAATCGATCTTAGTCCATAGCCTACATCGCTCGCTGAATGCAAGAAAAAGATCATATTGAGAAGATTGGAAGAAGGCAATAGAAACAGAACTATTGTCTCTGAATAAAAGAGAAGTGTTTGGGCCTGTAAACCGTACGCCTCCCTATGTGCACTCCGTAGGGTATAAGTGGGTATTTGTTCGAAAGAGAAATAAAAATAAGTAAGGCTCGTTGCACAAGATTTCACTCAACGTCCAGGAGTTGATTATGAAGAAACATATTCCACAGTCATGGGCAGAATTACCTTTACATATTTAATCTCAATTGCAGTAAACTTGAATTTAGAAATGAAATTGATGGATGTGATAAATGCATACCTTTATGGAAACCTGGATTCAGACATTTATATGAAGGTACCTGAAGGTATCCGTTGAAGAATCTAGACCTGCCATTATGAGTTAATGGAGTATTTTAGCGATTAATGACAAATCTATTTGTGAGACTAACACTTCTATTGTTATACCTATTGTTTAGTCTCAGTTGGATAAAAAGGTGAAAATCAAAGAGGTATGCATTCGACATCATATTCCTATCTCTTGTTGCATTCCTTGGATCCAAAATATAAGTTGAACTCCGCCAAAAGTCTAACCTGAATATGTGCATATGTTCTTATTACATATTTGTGTATGCACACATTAAGGGGAGTTCACTCTATGTTTTGTGGTTTCAATAGTATTGATCCATATTCCTTTATCCACATATATTAAGGATCTTTACTTTGAAACATATCATATGAGTATACAAAACTTATGTAGTTTATATATACTCATATAACTTAATATTCAATTATTTGCAATTGTGATGGTTGTCATAAATTACCAAAGTAGGAAAGATTGGAGTATCTTGTTCCACCATTATGAGTTAATGGTATGTTGTGGTAATTAATAACAATCATCTTGTGGAACTAACATTTTTCATGAGTTGGATGAACAGGTTATGTTTCATGCAGATGGAGACTTTGGATGACATCATGAGTTGATCATCATCGAGTCAAGAGCTTGAAGTAAAGGAGATCATCATGTGTTGATGATTATCAAAGTCAAGAACCCAGACTTGAAGTGAAGATATGCATCATCAAGCTTCAACAAGATGCTCAAGGCAGAGGTATGACTAGCTAGGGTTAAGGATGTGTTCCTAGTCTTTTACCGGTCTTGGTGTTTGATGGAAGACCGGATTGCTAGTATAGGTTGCCGTACTATTAAGAGGGGTCTTGATTAGTAGCTTGAGTTACTCATGCGTTGATAGCTTGTTATGCTTGCTCTAGCTCTCGTTAGCATGTTGCCAATATTTGTGAATGTGTTTTGCAAAAAGTCGAGGCTCATGCATAATCCTTATAGCATGTGACTGTAGTTTGCAAATTGTTTAAGTCCATGTACCTTATTCCTTATGGCATTGATTCTAAAAGTTGACAAATGTATTTTGCAACTTGTTGAGAATCTTGCCTTTAACCTTTGTTTGTATCGCGTATCAATTTGGCAAATGTGTTTTACAAATTGAGTTGAAGCAAATGCCATCTCTGCTTTTCTCAGAAAGGACGGTAGTACCGATGTTATGTTGGCGGTACTACCACATAGCGGTATGACCGTATTTGGTAAGCGGTACTACCTTTGAGCAGTAGTACCAGAGTTCCTTTGGCGGAACTACTGGTGAACGTTCGGACCGTCCGAACGTATCATTGATCGTGCGGTCATGTTGAGTGGTCCAAACGTTCAATCGCATCTGAGCTGTCCACGTGGACAGTCCGATCGAGTGAGCTGGTCCGGTCGCACTTGAGAAAGCGGTAGTACCGCATTTACTTTGCGGAACTACCGCAACCCGGTGTAACAGATTTGTTGAGCAGTACATTATTTCCAGTCAGTGCCCTTTTGGACCTCAAGTGGAAGCGGTCGTACCGCCCTTGTGGATCGGAATGACCAGAGAGCGGAACTACCGCGTATTACTTGGCAGTAGTACCGCGCCGCATTTCCAACAGCTATTTCAGTGGCTTTGTTATAGCCGTTGCTGTGTGTTAGTGGAGGTGTGGTAGTACCGGCCGTTCAACGGCGGTACTACCGCTCGTGCTGTTTTTTCTTAAAAACTTTCCTTCAACGACTAGTTTTTGTGTGTGGGCTATAAATACCCACCTTGGTCGGTTGTGGGGGGTGTGGCTGGTGCCATATACATTCCTCTGAGCAAAGAGCAAGCCCTCTTATCTCTTTTGTGCATGTGTTGCGCTTAGTGAGCTTAGAGAGCAAACCCTAAGTGTATGTGTTGCACACTACTACAGGAACCGACATCACAGACGGTTCGGAACCGTCATCACAGACGGTTTCCAAACCATCTATGTTTGTTGGTCTGTGATAACAGGATATTATCACGAGCGGTACAAAACCGTCGTGATCTGAAATATCACGAGCGGTTTTATTAAAAACCGTCAGCGAAGTTAAATATCACGAGCGGTTTCAATCGACAACCGCTCGTGATTCGAGAATATCACGAGCGGTTCTAAATAAAACCGCGTGATTCGAGAATATCACGAGCGGTTCTAAATAAAAACCATCTCGTGATAGGAGAATATCACGAGCGGTTCTAAATAAAACCGTCGTGATTTGTAACTATCACGCACGGCTTTTATATAGAACCGCTCGTGATATTCTCCTATCCTGAGCGGTTTGCGATCGAAACCGCTCGTGATACTTGCCTTCCTGAGCGGTTTTAACAAAAACCGTCTGTGATAGCTCATACCCTTACCCACAATTTCTTTGTTTTCTGGCTAGCCTCGGGAATTGCTAGCCATGCCCTCTGAAAACAAGCATTCACGAAGCAGATTCAAGCAATCACAAAACAAAGATTTCACAATAACAGATTCAAGCGACCATGACAACTCAAAGTGATCATTACTCAAAATAAATTACAAAAGATCGCATTTGTTCAAGTATTGTCGCTATAGTTACAACTAGATTACAATTGTTTTGCGTTGAGAGGTTTTAGTGGGGTGATGCTCGGGTTGGCGACGAGTGAAACTCTCCGTTGTCGTTAATGATTTACGAGTTGATAAAGGCGCAGAGCTTCCTCGAATGTCCTTGATCTCTTCATAGCGAGTGAATCACATTGTAAATCCAAGACTGTTGCTACCAATTAAGAGTAAAGTGGTAAGCTACATATATTTAAATTTATAATTAGGAAATAATTATTTGAGATTGACAAACCTCGGGATCCTTCTTCTTAGTCAGAAGGATTAGTCGCATATGATAGCAGACGTAGATTGCACATAACTCATCATCTTTTTCTTTGGCGGCAATTGCAAAAATAGAATTACATATATAGGTATAGTCGATTCGAGACGCGTTATTATGAAGTATGATATAGTATTATTGTGTTGTAGCACGTCTTGGAAAATCCATCATGTGTGTTAGTTAGGCGCTCTTTCCATCGTATATTCCTTTGTTGGCAACATAATTGATGAGCGACCTACATGATTCAAAAAGTTATCCTCGGCCATTTCAAGCGAATGAAGACTACAATAGAGTTATGTAAGGAGGAAATGAGCATACCTCTCAGTATTCCTCTTAGAGTCTTTGAAGTCGTGCTTGTTGCGGTTTAGGGAATCAAGGTATATCACATGGTTCCTCTTGGGTATAATAACTAAAAGGATCCAATGGTACCTACTCATGTATGTCGCTATAGTCATTAAACCTAAGTTAGTCTTTGTATAATGTACAAATGAAATTTGTATAGCAAGTAGTGACACTTACCCACGGTTGTAGGGCACCACTATGTACTTCATGTTCCTCTGTAGAAGCAATGACCTCGTTATGTATTTCTCGGCGAAGGGCGAGTCTTGTAGGATGGTTTGCAGCGATACCACGTGTGGGTCGAGAAACCCACCGGTTCTTTCCATTCCGGATATTTTGCGGCATGTATCTATACATAAGCAATGAGTTGTGATATTTATCGGTATTAGATGAATGTAGAACTTGATTATGCGCACTTACGATGTCCAACATCGTAGAAGCGAGGCGTCGAGGCCAGCGAGGTTGAATAGTTCAAATAAATCATTGAAGCCCGACGAAGTACCTCGTCCGTTGAAGAAATGCTTGTCCTCAGATCGGCGGTGATTCGATGTCGGACCCCTTCTTTTGGGTCTTGTCCAAGTACCGAGCATGCAAAGCGACAAGCATGTCGGCGTGCATTATCTTTCGGCCGGAACACAACGGTTTTCGATGATGTATTTCCGGTATCGCGGACTTCCGGTATCGCGGACTTCCGGACTTCTCGGACTTCCGGACTTGGGAGGCGCCTTAACGTTCGTTGATTTCGATTTGGCCTTAGCGATTGGCATCGTCTTTTTGTGAGACGACTTCGGAACCGACGTCGACGCGCTTTTGCTTGTTCCTTGGCGTCTTCTCCACGGGAATCGAAGAGGTGGCCTTTTGAGGCGAAACATGAGGTGGAGTCATCGAGGTCCGTTGGAGAGGAATGGTCGTGTCGGATCACGCAGACCTTTGGTTCGGCGATGTTCTTCTTGGGCCATTTGGATAAAAGAGAGGACGGCATCCCTAGTGTTGTGATCTCTTCGTTCGGGCAAATGTCGGCGGGATGGCTCGGAAATTGACATGTACCATATCCACGGACCTTGGCGTAACTGTGCACCACCGGGCACCGTCTTTGCTACCCTTCCTCGTATGGATACACCATCCCTGCAAGCAACCTCAATACAAAGGGACCCATCCATCCTCACTTGGAGCTTACAGGCGTCGGCTCCTACAAAGCGATCGCAATTAGCTAAGGCGTCGTTAGGGTCTATCTTTGGTGCATTCCATAGATGTACGTTACCTTGATGTCGTTTATCGGTGTCGGACGTCGTCATGTTCATAATTATCTTGTGACGCGGCGCCACTCCGGCGTCGAGGAGGACTGTCTTCAAATTAGCGGGCGACTTATGCATCACCGCTCATGAGTATATCCATTTGACTCCGCAATGCTGCCATCTCTACTTGAAATTGGTTAGTAATCATCTGTACCAACTGGTTGTCGTGCTCGGCCTTGGATCTCTTCCTAGTCCTATACGTGTAGTAGTCGTCCGCGAATCCATGAATCCAAGGTACGTTAACCCCAAGGCCTCGCGTGCGACCCGGGTGCTCCTTGTTTCCCAAGGCCGTAGATAGTATATCCTTCTCCCTGTCTGCACGGAAGGAGCCTTGGGAAGCTTGGGCAGTCAAGTCACGCTGCAAGAGGTCATCACGTTATTATAGACACTATGAAGTTATGGACTTATTAACAACTTAGTAGTTCAATATACTTACCACACGTTGGGACACTTCACAGTCTGCGGGTTTGTGAAGGAGATCTTTGCCGAAGACGAGACTTGTGCCCTCGCTTTTAACGGCTTAGGGAACGTGGATGCGTGACATCGAGAAACGGGTTCTCCTTCTCCGCCGCCCATTCCTCGTATTTACCCGCGTACCCGGCGGTCGAGTCTGTCTTGGTGAGTGTTTCGATGTCTGAGAGCTTTGTGCGCGCACTTTGCTCCTTAAATTCGGCCGATGTTTTCATAGCCACAAAGGTGTCCCATGCTTTCCGCGTCAGAATCTATCTTTGCTTGAAGGCGTCGACCGTGTGCATGCCGTGACAAGAATGCTCTTGAAGGTCCTCCACGATTTACCCATCGTGAGCATCGCCGTCCGTCGCCGCGCTGCCACATATGCTACGGAATAGTGAACTTCTCGAAAGTTACGCCCACATAGCGCTTTCGCTTCTTTAAATCAGTCCTTCCACCTTGGTGTGGTGATGAGGACCCGTTCCTTCAAGTATCCCGCAGATGGTCCGGAATCTGCTTGCACGATCTCTTGGGACTCGGAGGGACCCCAAAGTCACTTGACCTCCGTGATGACCAAATAGGCCCGTAGGCATTTTCGATTGTCCTCTGCCATCTCGCTTCCTTGTCATTATCGCGACGGTGGGCGGCCTCGTCGGCGCCTCTTCCATCTGCGGGGTCGGTGTTGGCGGCCTCGTCGGCGCCTCTTCCATCTGCGGGGTCGGTGTTGGCGGCCTCGTCGGCGCCCTCTTCCATCTGCTGGCGTCGGTGGCGGCGGCGAAACGATGCCTCTGCCATCTCGCTTACTTGCTCTCGGGAAGAAATACAGAGGTTGACTATAGAGATCAAGATGGCAAATGAAGAGTTGAATGAGCTCATCTGAGACTACTAACATTCCTAACACTCCTTAATCCACGAGCTTCTATTCTAACACTCCTAACACTCCTTAATCCACCGACTTCTCTTGTGATCTTTGTATAGATAGAAACTAGTGATACAAATCTTTTGCCCGAGCCTACTTCTCTAAGAAATCGATTGATGATATTATGTGCTCTCGGAAGGAGAGTAGCTAAAGAACAAGTCTTTGCCATCTCAATCCTATTGTATATACTCTTCATGAAATGAATAAGATAATCTAAATTCAAACTATGAGCTCTAAACAATACTTTGTAGCTGTCAAATGATCTCAACTGCTAATTAAAAACAGATTAAACTTCGATCAAGCGAGAGGTTGACTACAGAGATCAAGATGGCAAATGAAAAGTTGAATGAGCTCATACATACTACTAGAAGAATCACAAACTAGTCAATACAATCGATCAATTTGCAATAGAACTATGAGTCGAACCGAAAGTAACCAATTAACGATACAACATATTGACAAGTAGCAAGTAATACAATAGAGCTCAAGTATGAACTAATTATCACATTCAATCTCATTATAAGACGAGTTCATCACGAGCATGTCAACAAAGCCCAGCGATCAATTTGCAATATCTTGATACTAGACTCAAAAATCGAACTAATACGAGATCAAGGTATCAACTAGCATTTGCAAATATATATATATATATATATATATATATATATATATATATATATATATATATGCAAAGATCAAGCGAATCGCCACGGAGGAGCAATACTCACGAGAGAGGATGCGGGAAAAGAACTCACGGTGCATAGACACTATTCCAACATATTAATTGATGATATTATGTGCTCTCGGAAGGAGAGTAGCTAAAGAACAAGTCTTTGCCATCTCAATCCTATTGTCTATACTCTTCATGAAATGAATATGATAATATAAATTCAAACTATGAGCTCTAAACAATACTTTGTAGCGTCAAATGATCTCAGCATTAGCAAAAACAGATTAAACTTCGATCAAGCAGAGGTTGACTACGAGAGATCAAGATGGCAAATGAAAAGTTGAATGAGCTCATACATACTACTAGAAGAATCACAAACTAGTCAATACAAGCGATCAATTTGCAATAGAACTATGAAATTTGAACCGAAAGTAACCAATTAACGAGACAACATATTGACAAGTAGCAAGTAATACAATAGAGCTCAAGTATGAACTAACTATCACATTCAATCTCAAGTATAAGGCGGAGTTCATCACGAGCATGTCAACAAAGCCCAGATTAATTTGCAACTAGCACGCAAATATATATATATGCAAGATCAACCGAATCGCCACGGAGGAGCAATACTCACAGAGAGGATGCCGCAAGAACTGGGGAGGCGGTCAGGGAGGAGGCCGATCTTGGGAGGAGGAGATGGGGAGGAGGTCGACACGGGGAGGAGGGCAGCGGGGAGAAGGACGGTCTGAGGGAGGAGGCCGACACGGGAGGAGGACGGCGGCGTCGAGGTCGGGCGCCAATGTCGGGGGCAAGACCGAGGTCGGCGGCGGCGCGTCAGGCTTCTGACTGGGAGGTGAGCAGGCGCCGAGGTCGGGGCGGCGGCACCGAGGTTGAAGGCGCCGAGGTCGGGGGCGGCGGTGCCGAGGTCGTAGTCGGCGGTGAAGGCGAGCCCTAAACCCTAGAGGAGGCGAACGAGCGCGCGAGAGCGTAAGGGGCACGGGAGAGGAAGTGAGAAGTGAGAGGAAAACCCTAGCGTTTCCCGCCTTATAAAAAGTATATCACAGACGGTTCGAAATGAGAACCGCTCGTGATATAATATCACTGAGCGGTTCCATAATAGAACCGTCGTGATATGAATATCACGACGGTTCTATTATGGAACCGTCGTGATATTATCACTGAGCGGTTCTCATTTGAACCGCTCGTGATATATTTCCACGACGGTTGTATAATAAAACCGTGCGTGATAGCCCACAACACGAGGCCAATTTATGATATCTGACAAAACATCTTGAACACGGTGAGACATAAATATCACGAGAAAACATAGTGAACTTTCTTTGAGACAAGTATGATGACAATTATGACAAGTCCATATGAATTCTAACACGGTGACAAGTATGATGACAAGTTCATAACACATTTGACTTCAAAATTTTATATCTAATTCAACTCAACTCCAAATCAAGTGAAACCAATTTTGATACTCCACATTACAATGTCGTCCACACATTGACATTAATATCAAATATGACAAGTCCATAACAAGTTCATAACACATTTGACTTCAAAATTTCATATCTAATTCAACTCAACTCGAAATCAAGTATGATGACAATTTTGATACTCCACATTACAATGTCGTCCACATTGACATCAATATCAAATATGACAAGTCCATAACACATTAACACATGACAATTTCACGTTGACATCAAAATATATGAGAGATTACAAGTCCATAACACATGATGTTATGGAATAAATTAATTACATTGGAGTAAATTCTTAATTAAGATATAGGCCTTCATGATGATCGGCGCAAGCATATAGCTAGCTTCCTCACCGGGTTCTTCCTCGAGCCTAATGCCGTTTCGAAAGGAGGCAACTCGTCAAATTGATTGTATTCTTCCTCGTCCACTACATTCTCAACTCCGACAATCCTCCTTTTTCCATGAAGAACTACGTGGCGCTTCTTATTTGCGAATTAGGTTACATAGAAGACTTGAACAACTTGGTTGCCATGACGAATGGTTCGTCTTTATATCCGACACGTTAAGGTCCACGGTAGTGACACCGTGCTTATCGACCTTCACCTGTCTTGAGATGGACCCAACGCACCGAAATAGGGGATCTTGAAAAGCACGTGGTCGAGCTCCCATATCTCGTCTATTTGCCCATAGTAGGAGCTCCTCATCCCATCGTCTTGAATGCATCTATCACGGACACCGCTATTACGGGTCATGCTCTTCCTATCTGAGTGCCGTATAAAATGTGTACCCATTGATGTCGTATCCTTGCCATGTGACAATTGTAAATTGTGGCCCTCGTGCCAACCATAGCGGCGTATCATCACTTGATGACCTCCCGATGATTCGCACCTTTAACCATTCGTTGAGCAAGCGGTTGTGCTCTCTCGTGATCCAAACCTCCGACCGGTGCGGATTTTGTTGGCGCACCATGTCTTTGTGCTCGTCGATATCTGGGGACACTTGGGTCATGTGTTGCAAGACCATGAAATGGGCTTGGCGTATGTATCGGATCGGGAGTTATTGATTTCCTTCGATGGTCCCGATACCATCGATCTCCCCTCATGGTGAGATAGAGGCACACCTATCGGTTCCACGAGCCATGTAGTCGACGCAGAACTCAATGACCTCTTGGTTGCATAACCTTCGATGATCTTGCCCTCCGGTCGAGATCGATTCCGTCGTGGGACTTGAGAATTCCCATGTACCTCTCGAGCGGGTACATATGGCGTAGAACACAGGGCGCATATCTTTATCTCTCTCACAAGGTGAACAATGAGATGGACCATGATATCGAAAAATGGCGGAGGGAAATACATCTCAAGATGACATAGAGTGGTCACCACCTCGGCTGCGAGCATCTAGTCCTTGGGGATCAATGATCTTACGAGCAATTGAGTTGAAAAAATAACACGACCTCAAGATTGCCACTCGGACCTTGTTAGGCAAGATACTTCTAATTACAACAGGAAGCATTTGTGTCATCGACACATGACAATCATGAGACTTCATACCAATTAATTTCAAATCTTGCATAGAAACAAGGTTCTTAATGTTAGCGGAGTAACGGATGGGACTTTCACTCCATGCAAGCTCAGCACGATTCATTTCTCTCGGCCTTGGATAGAGTGTAGCAAAATTTGGGGAAAATACGTTAAATCTGTATCGGTCTCTACGGTGCTAACTCGATCCTTATGTTCATATCAACCAAGTCACGCCGTGCGTTAACACCATCCTTTGTTTTGCCACTAATGTTGACAAGAGACCAATCAAGCTATCACATACATTCTTCTCTCGTGCATGACATCGATGCGATGGCGAACTTCTAAGTGCTCCCAATAAGGCAAGTCCCAAAAATTGGCCGCTTCTTCGGATGTTCTTCTCACGGGTTCTTAATTTCGTCCCTTCCCAAGCACAACATCGATATCCTTAACCATATCATAGACCTCTTTCCCTCTAAAAGCCCTTGGAGCTGAATCGTTCTCCTTATTTCCGTCGAATTGTTTTTCATCTTGCGGTATGGGTGACTCTGGGAAGGAACCTATGGTGGCCTTATACACAGATTTCTTGCTTGAGTTGTTGACCATACACTCTCTGTAGCATCTAGCGGTCTTGAACGAGGCTTTGGCTCCTTTTGTCTTGGCTTGACAGGTTACCAAGGGCGGAAAATCATTGATGGTGCGAGAACAACATGGCGCGTAAAGTGAAGTTCTCTCGTTTATGCGCATCCCATACTGTACCCTTAGTTCCACAAAGTCACAAGATCTTCCGGCAATGGTGCTAGGTACACATCAATATCATTCCCGTGTTGCTTGGCCCTTGGATAAGTAGTGACATCAAAATGTACTTCCGCTTCATACACGACCAAGGAGGAAGGTTGTACATACATAGATTCACGGGCAGGTGCTATGTCGGTTTGCTCATGTTACGAAAGGATTCATTCCATCTGTACTCAACCCTAACCTTATGTTCCTCGGTTCAAGACCGAACTCTTGACTCGATCGAAGTTTCTCCTTTAGGCGAGAATCGGCAGGTGTCTTAGCTTTCCATCTCTCTTCGCGCTCCTCTGAGTGCCAGCGCAGACAATCTTGCGTCCTTTGCGTTCGCAAATAAGCGCTTCAAGCGTGGGATCACGGCGGATACCACAACATCTTAGCGAGAGGTCCTTGCTTCACCTTAGCGATATTCGGCGCTTGTATCGGGATGCTTTGCACAGGACATACATGCATGTCGCATAATCTTTACGGTAGAGGATACAATCATTCGGACATGCATGTATTCTTTCTACTTCCATTCCCAATGGACAAATAACCTTCTTTGCTTGATAGGTGGTCTTTGGGCAACACGTTTCCCTCGGAAGGATGTCCGCTAGGAGACCTAACAACGCCGTGAAACTCTTATCGGACCAACCATTGCTTGCCTTCAATTTCAGTAGTTCAAGCACGGTTGACAACCTTGTATATTCGGCTTGCAACTTGGGAACAAAGGTCTCACCGAGTCCTCCCTAAGCCCTCGAATTTACAAAACTCTCTCTCCTTTGTAGTTCTCTTACGCATCGCGTAGCATCGATCCAGTTGTCATCGTGTGACATATCCTCATCAAAAGCGATCTGATCCACATCCGTATCGTTGACTTCCTCGGCGGTGCCGTCATTACTAACTTCATGTGTAATAATCTGCTCTTCACCGTGGTGGTCCAACATGTATACCCTTTTGTGAAACCCTTGAATCAAGTGCGCTTCTATTTGCGCGCGTTGTTAAACATCTTCAAATTACATAATCAATGCATGGACGATTACATAAAATTTATCTCCTTCTTCAACATATCACCTTTCGTGGCTCTTCTAAAAGCAACCACGCCATTAATGTACTCTTGACTCACACGGTTCTGCTTGTACATCGGTTTGATCCATCTACACTCGCATGTAACAAATTAGTGTCAAAATTGATTAGCGATTAATTTATAGCAAATATAAAGGGTTATAGATCGTTACCCTCGGAGGTCACGAAGAAAATCGATTCCTCTCCTTTCCTTCTCCTCTCTAAGGTGGCGCAATGGGGAGGAGGTGGCGGGTGTTGGGCGCTAGGGCAAGGGTCCAACCTTCTCCTCTCTAAGTGGCGCAGCGGATAATTATTGATTATTTGCATGATTGTTGATTAGATCACGAGACAAAAGACAAGAGGAAGATCCTAATTAATAACTAGCAAGTTGGTCGCGCGCGATTCTTGCTGTATCCGCTTTCATATAATTGAAACAATAAACCCTTTGTGATGGCGTTTCTTCATGGATATAAATGGAGGAAATATAAAATACATCATTGCACATGTGACTTATCTTGGTGTGTCATAAATTCTTCTTTTTAATCTGTTCTGAAAACTACTCATGAAATTAGTTACGATTAAGACTTTCACTTCTTTGCGTACTTACTCGTTTTGTCTCATCGTTGCACAAAGGAATTACACAGATTAATTAAAGGCTACATGTTTTGCTTTTCATTTTCTACAAATAGGGTCCATCAAATTAAGAGCTAGATGTGCGTGCGTTTTGCCTTTTCCCATCAAGTAGTATTAATTGAAACCTAAACCCTATGCTTCCGATTAAGGAATACAACAAAGAAAACAAAACATTAGCGTCTATGTACAGAGTAGCAAAGTCGGGAAATTCACTAATCAATAGAGTGGAAAAAGGATAATCGGTATTACTTCATCTGTTTAATTAGGGAGAAATCGCAGTTGGAGGAGCTAGGGAGGAAGTGGCACGCACTTGGGGAGGAGAAGCTAGCTACCAGATCTAAGTGGAGCCCAGCAGAGAGGGCGGTTGATTATATTTATCCAACAGCAGCAGCGGAGGAGTGGTAGAGGCACGGTGGCGGTCTGGCGAGAGGGATGTGTCGCGCTCAATTTATCTGAAGTGGGCATATCACGAGCGGTTCTTAATAAAAATAAATGCGTGATAGATGACTATCACGAGCGGTTTGTAAATAGAACCGTATGTGATATTACCTGAGCGGTTCTATTCACAAACCGTGCATGATCACCAAATCACGAGCGGTTTGTAAATAGAACCGTGCGTGATATTACTGAGCGGTTATTAAATAGGGCAAATGCGTGATTGAAATGATTATCACAGAGCGGTTTGTGAATAGAACCGTGCGTGTAATATCACGAGCGGTTCTATTTACAAACCGTGCTCGTGATAGATGACTATCACGAGCGGTTCTAAAAATACCGTCTGTGATATTCTTCCCGCGCCACCCGCAGGTGCGGCAATGGCCAACACAGACGGTGTGAGACCCCGATTTATTAAGCTCATAATACTTAGTCATCCAATTGACCCTAGTATTATCAACCAAATAAACCAGTCTCGAGATGTATACTCCCGGAATGCGGTATACATACCTCACAACAAAAGAATGTATCAATTCCATACAACACATAGTACATAAGCAACAAACCAGAAGTTAATATTAATAAGGGATAGGTTATTACAAAAGAGGGGCCTTCTGGCCAAATAACAACAAGTACTACTAAGATAACAGCGGAAGCAAAAGTGCTATAAAGATGGCCCAAAATAAGAGCCAACCAGTGTGCCTTAGCCCACAAGGCAATGACCAGGACCGCCAAGCTAGTTGCTCTCCCAACCACCAAGACACTCACAAAAGTAAAGCCCTTTGGGCTCTACCTCCTCTGCAACAAAGTTGTTAAGCAAAGCAAATGAGTACAAAAATGTACTGCAAGACCGGCGTGTGAGATAACGAGAACTATAAATAGCTACATGCAAGCTTTATTTAAGTGGATGAGGCTTTGGACTCATTTTAGCATAAAGCAAGTTTCATTTGCAATAACATAATAGATTGAAGGCAATTTGGCAAAGCATTTTAATTGTTGAAATAACAACGAGATAATAGCATAGTAACAACAACAAGATCAACTTTGGAAGTCACTAACCCAATAGTCACCACAACAATAGCATGAACTCCCGTTCATGCCAACCATGTCAAGTTTTAATTAAAGGTTGTAGTCTAGTTCTCACGGGCGTATCCGGCGTGTCCATAACCTAGGGCGAGGCTATTGAATAGTTTTAACCTGCGGGGTGTACCAATGTACCCACACGTCGGGACCGCCTTTCCTTTAAGCACACTACCTTTGGTATGCTTGCACGCAGCTAAGTCCTCTGAGACATTTCCAATGGGCGATGCTAATTAAGAGCCGCATCCCACGGGATAAGAACACATTAGACAGCCTAGCGATGCCGCTAATGCTCCTTCACACACACACACACACATTTTATTTTAAACACCCACAAACCAGCTCATAATTAACACCTCCCAAAGTACTTAGTCAAGAGGTCCCATATCCCCCTCGTGTGGTTAGCACACAAAATTGCTTTCGAAGCAGTGGCGCAAGTAACTCGGTCCTAATGACTCGGGCATACTACCACATTCCAAAAACCGCACCATCCATCCAATATGCCCAAGTCTAAATCAGTCTTTTATTTTCAGTTTTTGATTTTACAAATTAATCAAAGCACAAGTGCTGGACATATAGGAGTAATAATCAGTTTTGAGTGATCAAGACCATCGACTAAACCGATGATCGCCCATTACTACCGATAACTAAGCATGGCTAAGCGTTAGAAAAGCATAACTACTAAGTGATAAGAGCTCATCCAACGAGCTCAAACCACAGCAAATAACCTAGGCTCATGGGTAGTAGAGGATAAACAATTCCTCAGATTATGCAACTATAGGATTGCTAGCGATATTTTAACACAAAGTAGCATGCATACATATAAGTGAACCAAAATATTAAGCTTTAAAGTAATGGGACAATGATGGAAATGATCAAACTGCTTGCCTTGCTATTGCTGGTCAAATTGTTGCTGAGGATCGCTCACGGGTTCAAAATACTCGTCGATACCTAATCGGAAAGACGAAAACAATCGATAAGAACGACGAAAACGACAAAGACAGCACAGCAAACGAACTCCAAACACTCTTAATTTTCTACAGCAGCAAGAGGGTGATTTTTAGGGAATTTAGCAACAAGAACCAATGGATTTGGATTCTCAATGCAAAAGATATGAGCAAAACAATTCTACTCAGCCCTAAAAATACCAAACTGCACTATTCACTAATCTAATTATGAGGCAACATTTTCTAGAAAAGTGGTGACACTGAAATTTTTACAGCAAAACCAGCACCTCATGAGATGAATAACACAATTGAGTTCATCTCATTTGGAGCTAGATTGCACTTTCTACCATTTTTCAAAAACAAGAACTTGAACAAAATTATAATGCACAAGAACTCTTTTCTACAACAGCAACAAGATCAAAGCTAATTTTCACAGTAAGTTCGCTAATATAGGAAGCCAACAAAGTTGGATTCACTCAAATCTAATCTACAGAGCATTTGTTATGTATTTTACAAGTTAAGCATCAATTTGAGTGTACATTTAAAGCTAGTTTTGAAATCTATTTGCAAAACCATGTTCTGGAGCTGAACTGAGCCCATAACTATTTTTAGATTAGAGCCCAGTCCAAACCAGAGCTACAGAAATTTGAATCACCCTATTTGGATTTAAATTGAATTAGTTATGCATTTTAAAGTTCATACCTTTTTCAGTTTATAAATAAGTGCTCCTTTGGAAAATTCTAAAACCAAAAGAGAGGGAGGACGTGAACCGTTGATCTAAATCAAACGGCCCAAGACCTCCAGAGGAAAGCAGCGCACGCGCTGTGCAGAATCCAGAGAACATGGGCCGTTGATCTTGGATCAACGGTCCATGTCCTCCTATACGCTTGCAGCAGAAGCAGAGGGGAGGTCGTGGCCGTTGATACGCATCAATGAACCACAACACATGAGGAGGACCGGGGCGGTCCAGATCAAACGAGGAGGTCTGAGCAGCCGAGATCTTCCAAAGGAAGATCTAAACTACCAAGATCTCCCCAAGGAAGATCTACATCGTCAAGACCTCACGGGGAGGTCTGGGCCGGTCGAGATGTTCAAGGGAGGTCATTGATGGTTCAGATCGTCGAGGAGGACCTTGACGGTCAGATTACCCCGGAGGTCATGAGCAGTGAGATGACCTCGGGGAGGTCCTAAGGGAGGTCCTAACGTCGCGAGACCTCAGGGAGATGCAGGCGGCCATGATCGCACAAGGGAGGTCTTGGGCGCTCGATACCACTTTTGTCGAACCCGGGCGAAGGATCCCGAATTCTCTGTGTTCATACACTAGTCCGGGATTTCTAGTGTACACAGTTAAACAAAAGTGATAATCAAAACATATCACGCATTTTATTAATAATTATTGAGTTTATTACAAAGCAGACCTCTGGCCAAATAAAGTAAAACACAGCGAAATAAAATAGTAGTAGTAGACCCAGCGATTCACCACGAGGCAATAAATGCGGGGGGCGTAACCCTAAGCATCGATGTCCTCACCGTCTTGATAGAAGTCTTCTCTGAATAAAGATTATTCACAAAGAGTAAGCACTACTACTTTGCTTGCAAGCTACACCGTAAAATGTGATTGAATGCATGCATAAAGTGAGCAAAGGATAATGGCGGGGTTTATTTGCATAAGACAAAGATTCTCGGTTTAAATACTCTTAGTAATTTTCCAAGGCCATTTTAGAATAAGATCAAAATCATATTTCAATTTCTCAAAGTCAAGTGTAGGATGAACCTCCATACACAAATGGTGAAGGACTTCCCCCTTACACCAAAGCTTCGCCCAATCCCATTTTCATAAACCGGTGATAAAGTCTTTTCAAACAAACCGAGACTAACCCGAGTGGCTTTTGTTAAGCATGTCCATGACCGTGGACACGGCTATTGAATAGATTAATACTCTGCGAGTTGGTGCAGCTTTACCCACAAGAGATAGTTTGCTTATTATGTGGCCAATACACGCTTAGTAGGCGTGCGACTAAGCGACTATCACGAGGCCTTTACCCTACATTATTTCAACATAATTATGCGCTAAGGTTTACGTGTCGAAGGCTTCGCGCAAGCGACTACCCCTCTTGCGCCATGTGGGTATCATCAATAAGTCTTCACGACTCCCACATCTTTCCAAGACATAAACATGGTGAGATAATATAGCTTATTTGGCCAAGTCTGTCCCATTCGGACTTGTGGTGGTCTGAGTTTGGCTTAACATCCATGACATGAGACGGTCCTTACATGGTAGGCGACTTCCAAAACAAACCACAGGTCTCAACCATTATTTGTATTGAGCCGTGCATGAACTTGCACCCACCATCAATTCACCCAAGTCTAAACCAATTTCACTTATTTTTCTTTTGGTAAAACGTTTTCCAAACATCTATGGTAAAAACAATACCATAGATTCATTTTCAAAACATCTTTGTATTTTGGCAAAATTCCCCAAATCATCTTTTGGTCTAAGCAATGACTAAGCATAATTATCTTAATTATTTTACTAAGGTGACAAGGCATGGCATTCCAAACATCAATATTGGCTATCTGAAGGAATTGGCATAACTAAGAATGAAAGCAAATTTAAAATAACTTGAATAAAAATATGCATGCAATAATAACTTTAAAGACAGAATTAATTAACTTTGAAATACTGGGATCAAAATGGTCAAAAGTATAACTTGCCTTCGTTGAAGTCTTGAGATTCTAAACCCTCTGAAAGATCTACCTCTCCTAATCGTCAAACTCTATCTGGCGAGAGTCGACAAATTCAAATGAAATTCAAATAAATCCAAAAGACAAATCAAATTAACTCCAAATGAAATAATTTTATTTTATTTAGCTAGATAATAATTTTCTAAGATTTTAGCAATTTGAATCACTCAATTTGAAGTTGTGGTTCAAAAGATATGAATTTTACAAGTTTTAGTCTAAATTTGATATTAAAAGAATTTCTAAATTTAAATACAGATTCAAAATAACTTCAAATTAAATAATTTTGGTTTAGTTGGCTAGATAATGATTTTATATGAATTTAGAAATTTGAAACACCCAATTTGGAGATTGGATGCAAAAGTTATGAATTTTAGAAGTTTAAACCTAAATCTGAAATTTAAATGAAATTCGGTTTATTTTCTAAAGGAAAATCCATTTATTGCATAAGTCAAGGTCGACCACAGTGTTTCGAGGATTTAAAAGAATTTAAATTAATTTCGACATGTGGGCCCCATGTGTCATAGACATAACTTCGTGGACTAAGTCCACGGGACCTATGAACCTAGGGGTTGTGCCTACGTGGTGGGGGTGAGGTGATGTGGCGCCACGCGGTAGCCACGGCCCGATGTTGATGTGGCGATGTGGTGGCAATGGCGTGGCGAACCACGTCGGCCGACAAGGTCTTGGCCGTGGCGAGCTCGCCGGCGTTCTCGTCATGGCGAGTCGTGTGGGTGATACTGTGAAGAGAGGATGAGATGGGGGTCTGATCGCTACCTTAGGGCGGCGAATGGACGTTTTGGTCGTCGGCGGCGAGGTTGGCGGCGGCGTTGTGAGGGTCGTCGACAAGGAAGAAGCTCGGGGTCTTGGGACGATGGATGGCGCCGAGCGAGCTTAGCGATCTTTGCGGCGGTCTCGTAGGTGTGGGCGGTGGGGCTGGCGGGGGCGGTGGTGCGGAATCGGAGAAAAGTGGCTTCGATCGCTGGTGAAAACTCCAAAATTGGGGTGCTAGGAGGGAGGAGGAGGGCAATGGATGGTGGCGTGGTGTGGGGAGAAAGCGCACGGGGCTCCTTTATATAGGGCGGGGAGGCGAGCTACGTGTAGATCACGAAGGTCGCCGCCGGGTCGTGGCGGAATCAACGGAATCGTGGACGAAGAAGGAAAGGAATGGGCGGGTTGGGTGCGATTCGACGCGGCGATTTTAATGCGCGCGATGATTCGGGGATTAGATCGTGATTTGCCGAGAATGGAAAGGATTTGAAAACCAGCAATGGCGGTCACGTAGCGGAGATGGAAACTTCTTGCGAGGAGAAGGAAAGAGGTAGGGGCGACCTTTGTTCTCGTGGGCCCTTTGTCGGCGAAAGAAAGAGAAGGAAAGAAGAAGCGTCGCGAGTCGTCCGATCTTGATCCAACGATCGCGGTGAGGGTAGTAAGCGAAGCGGACCCGTCGTGCGTCTTGAGGATTTGGGCGGCCAAATTCGGCCAGAACAATCGTTTAGGGTTTTCTTTGATTTTCTAATTGATTTAATTGAGATAATTCCAATGAGGCTTTAGAAAATAGCGAATAAATTCCAAAAATTCTAGAAAATTTCACGAAATTCCTAGAATGATTTTGGACTTAAATAAAATAATTTCAACTTAAACTTGTTAATAGTTTTTGTATTTAACTTTGTTTTAGCTTTAAGGTTAATAATAAGAGGTTTAGAAAATTTGGAAAATCCACCAAAATAAATAAGTTTTAAATTTTCTCGAATTTGAATTTTGGGTGTTACATCACAGGTGGAGGTGCAGGCGGCCCGAGCCAGCGACCACGTGCTTGCGCGCCTTGCGCACGCGTTTCGGACAAGAGATTAATCTTGCGCGGGACAGCGAGGAGGTCATGGCGAGATCTTAAATCATAACACGAGAGGATTAAATCACGGTTAAGACCGCCAATGATTTCAACGATTTGAGCACTGGATTAGTGCATTAACTTCGGCAAATCTTTGTCCTAAAACGACAACGGCTGCTGCCGTTTTGTCGACAAAGACCGAGCTCAAAGATGTGGTCATCGCCCGGCGATCTGAGACCTCGCCGACGACACCTAATGGTACCGTTGGGTCCGCAATAACCATGCGCGCAATGGACCTCCTCTCGGCAATGGCGGCGGCCTTGAGCGTCGGCGGTGGAGAGGACAACGAAAACAAGCACGCCAAAATCCGAAATGCAAAATGAAGCTCAGCGCGACATTCAAGCGTGTGCTCAAACAAAAGCTCATGATAGCATACATCGGGGTGCCAACAACTAAGGGACTAACGGGAGGAGTACAGGAGGTCCCGAGTCTTTGAGAGGTCGAGAAGGAAGGGCCGGTCTTAGGGAGGAAAGGTGCTCCACGGCCAAAGCTTGACTCAAGCTCCACTTTGTCCCCTCTGCAAATGCCCAACAAATCAAGTTAGGACTTGGTCCCGGAGGGTAGGGCACAAATGGAAGCAAGGAGAAAAGGAGGAAAACTCCGGGACCCTTGTCCACCGAGGAGCTTCAAGCTCCAGCAATGGCGACCAAGGAGAGCTTTGGTGGTTTAGAGCTCACAAGCATAGGGGTGCAAGCAAGGGGATAATGGTGTGCAAAGGAAGCCAAAGAAACAATGGGGGAGGTTTTATACTTAGGGCACAGGAGGTCATAGACCACGGGTTAAGCTCATGGTGAGCTTGGCCCATGGGTCGGTCTAGGGCTTGGACAAGATGTAAAGTTGACATGGTGACAGGCTAGGCGGTGGAGGCGGAAAGGCGACACGCATTTAATGCGGTCGACAAAGAGTTGATTAAAGGTACATAGATGCGGCGTGTATTAACTCCTTTGCTTTCGAAGCACGCATGCGTGACCAAGGAAGGAGAAGAACAGGGGAGGTCATTTTGACCGTTGGATAAGACCACGGGGAGGTCCTAGCCATCGGATCCTATTTTTGAACCGTTACGCTTAAAGGACTGGGAGGAGGTCCCAGCCACACGATCTAGGATGGGAGGTCATGGCCTCACGATTTCCTTAATCTTGAATCTTGCGTGGGAAAAATAGGATTAGGAGGTCCAAGGCGTTGGATCTCAATCCAGCAGTCTTGGACCTCTGTGAGGTCTTAACCGCTACGAACTTAAGAACATGAGGGAGGTCATGGCCTTTGGATTTAAATCTAAGGGCCACGATCTCACGTCTTGTGAGGAGGTCGGATGCGCACGAGGAAAGGAGGAGGTCGTGGCCGTAGATTTTAATCTAACGGTGCACAACACAAGATGGGGGAGGTTGGGGCGCTTGACTTGCGGTGGAGGTCATGGCCTTTGGATCGAGAATCAATGGCTACGACCTCAACAAATAGTTCAACAAGGAGGTCGATAGTTAGGTTGAGAGGAGGAGGTCGCGACCATGGATTTTTGATCAATGGTGTGACCTCATGTAGGTGGGACGCCTAAGTGATTTAACGGCTCGGGAGGTCGAGGCGGTTGGATCTTAATCCAAGGGCTATGACCTGAACAGGGTGGGGAGGTCTTTGCGGTGTTGGCCGCGGAGGAGGTCGTGGCGGTTGGATGTAAATCCAGCGGTAAACCTGATCAAGGTGGAGAGGAGGTCTGCCGAGGTGCAGACATGGTTGGGCTGGACCCGACTTTGCACTGGCTAGCCAAGGAGCAGTGTAGGCTTTTAAATTTAGTTTTTAATAGCTGAAACTTAGCAGAATTATTTGAGATAGCAAATGAACTCCAAAATTCATGAAATTTTAACTGGAGCTTGCTGACTATGAGATTAACCTTGCATAAAATTTCCAGAGATTATTATGCAGTGCATTTTTCTCAGGAAATTCATGAAGGTTGTTCAAGGATTTGTTTTGCCTCCAAAATTTATCAACAAGTGTTATAACTCATGATATTTTTCAGAGGGGTCCCACATCAGATTTGGGACCAAGGAAAATATTTTCCAAATGTTTGGCACAAGATTTAAGATAATTGGAAAAGGAGTTTGACTTTTGGTCAACAAGAGCTTTGTGTTTTGGATTACACAACTCTTGGACTAGAATCACTGAGGAGAGATTAGGGGTTTTCAAGATGTGAGAAAAGTTTTAATTTCTACACATATAATTATATTTGAACAAACCCTGTTTATCTGATTGGGATATTCTGAGCGGTTCCAAAGGCAAATGCGTGATAAAGCGTCTACTATAGCCTGTTTTGTAGTAGTGGCATTAGGTAGTGGATTGTGCATCCATTGAGCTTAGACACTTGATTCGTTCAAGTGAGAGTCTTCGACTTGTTTCTCTTGGTGTTTGCCGACACCTAGACAATGTGGAGGCGTCGTGGTCCAGTGATCTTCTCAAGAAGCTTGTGAGAAGGTCCGGCGTTTGTGAGTGGCTTGGTGCTCGTGCATCTCCAGAGTGGAGGAAGAGCAACCCCTAATGGATCGAGGTGTTGGTTCGTGTTGAAGCCGCTCCAAGTGGTTGGACTTACCTCGAAGGTGTTTGGCTTAATTCGTGGAGTCGGTACAATTAGTTTGGGCTTACCTCAACGTCGATTAGGGGAGACTGGCAAGTCTACGAACACCACGGTAAAACATCACCGTGTCATTGTGGTTTGCCATCTTGTGTTTTACTTTGTGCAATTTACATTCCTAGAATTAAATTGCTTACTTGTATTTGTATGATTGCTATCTTTTATATAGTCTCTTGGTGTTGGTGCGCTTAGTAAAGACTAGTTGATTTAGCCTTTAATTGTGCAAAACCGAATTGATTTACAATTCCACATAAAACTCGATTTTAGCCAAAGAAGTTTTTAAAACCGCCTATTCACCCCCCCCCCTCTAGTCGGCCTCCTCGATCTTACAAGTGGTATCAGAGTTTGGTCTCTCATTTATTAGGCTTCACCGCCTGGAGAGTAAATGATGACTAGTGAGGGTTTCTCCTTTGGTAGAGCACCACACTTTGATGGTTCAAATTATGCTCATTGGAAAATTAGAATGTCCATCTTTTATTAAGGCCATGAGCCCAAACCTATGGAGAATTATTGATGTGGGTTTTTCTACTCCAATTGATCCACAAAACCCCACTCAAAGGGAAGAGCAAAACTTGCAACTCGACGCTCAAGCTTTAAATGCTCTATATAACGCTTTGAGTGTAGAGGAGTTCAATAGAGTGGGCAATCTTGAAAATGCTCATGATATTTGGACAACTCTCAAGGAAATTCATGAGGGAACCTTTACAGTCAAAGAAGCTAAATTGCATAGGTTAAAGCTCAAGTATGAGTCCTTTACCATGTTGCCTCATGAGAGCATCAACGAGATGTATTCTAGAATAGAGAACATAGTAAATGAGCTCAAAGGCCTATCTTATTATTTAACCAATCTTGATATTGTGCGCAAGATGTAACATCCCAATTTTTCTAAGCCTTAAAAATCCTTTGAATAGTTGGTAGAGAGAAAATTCACCATTTGGATTTATTTGAATTTAATTTAAAAGCTTAACATTGGACTTTGAGTAACAAAACCATTTAATATGACTAAAGCCAACATGAACAACAGTCAAAACTATTTTATTTGGATTCTATGTGCTTGGATATATTTTCTAGAATTTTCTAGAATTTTTCCAAGTTCATTTGCTAATTTCTATTGCTTATTGGAATTCTCAGTATTTTCTAAAATGGAAAAGCTATTTAAAATCTCCAAAACAGTCTTTGGGCCTAAACCCACTCTTTCTCACATCCGGCCCGACCTTCAGCAGGCGGCCATGTATGCTTCAGCTCGGACAGCGAGACCCCCTCGTCGACCTCTCTCTCTCCTCCCGTGTTTTCTTCTTGGTCAATGGCGGTAGTTGGATCGCAAATGGGCGTCCGATCTTGATGGCGATTGAGCGGTCCGAATGTCTCATTGTTTGTGTCTTTGTCGATCTGAGTTAGACGGCCAGATCCTCGCCCGCATTCGCGCGCCTCACCCGTGCCTTTCCTCACTCGCGCTCGCTTGAGCCCCAGCCGCTGACAAGCGGGCCCCACCCCGTTACTGTTCTTCGTCTCCGATTTCGTCGCGGAGGTTGTTGCGCCGCCGTGCGGCCGTTTTTGGGCGTCTGCGCTCTGGACTCTCCCACGCCGCCATATTTAAAGGGGAGGCCAGCCCTCGACACCCTCACCCCAACCCTAGCCGCCTCCTCGCCTGCGCCGCACCCCAGCCGCCACTAGAGCTCGAAGATTCAATCTCGCCGTCGCAACTCTGACGAGTAATTTCGACGAGCCCGGTTGCCGAACCTCGACGCCACACTGCCGACATCATGCGGCGAGGAACCGAGGACACCTTCGTTTTCGGAGCACCGCCCTAGCATTGTCGCCGTCGAGCAAGCTTCGCCGCCGCTTCTTCTTCCGCGCCGCCGCATACAGTTGTCCTCAAGCACCCGTGAGCACCTCGTTGTAATCCCTTCGCACCTCTACCTCCGGTACCACCCGCCGTAAAGACGCCGCCGTTCGCCGTGCAGTTGGTTCCGTCTTGCGCCGCCGCTCGCCGCCGTCACGTCGGCGTCCACCTCGGCGTCCTAGCCTCCGTGGCGCGCGTGGCAGCCACGTGGGCTCAGCGTCGGCACCACGCGTCGCAAGTCGCCACGCCACCCGTTCGAGATCCAGAGGCTCGGTGGACTTGGTCAGCGTGGTAGTGTCACCGACATGTGGGTCCCACATGTCGATTTTCTTTTATTTATCTTTTTCGGAAATTCCTTCACGGCCTTGACATTGCAATATTCCAATTTTCTTTTAAGAAATAATTCGGGAAATTCGGGTAATTTTGATTTTAGGGTTTCTCTTTAGATTCAAACTTCCAAAGCCCATAACTTTTGCATCCTAACTCCAAATCAGTCCATTCAAATTTCTAAATTCCTATAAAATCAAGATCTATTTAATGGAGATTTTTATTTATTTTTTTGGAGTTGTTTTGCCTC
Organism: Phyllostachys edulis; assembly: GCA_036346405.1. Lineage (NCBI taxonomy): Eukaryota > Viridiplantae > Streptophyta > Magnoliopsida > Poales > Poaceae > Phyllostachys > Phyllostachys edulis. The sequence continues at coordinate 64,282,152 of CM070548.1, forward strand.
TGTTATTTATTTATTTTGTTTGTTTGCTTCGTTTGCGAGTAGACTTCGACGCTTCGGGAAGATTTGAAGAAGAAGGGACACATCAAGACCAAGACCAATTCCTAGATCTATTCCAAGGCAAGTCATGCTTTGACCATGTTGGAATCCTAGTTTTCTAAATATTATTTTAATTCAAAGTATTGCATTTTATTTCAAGTAATTATTTAAATGCTTTTGGGATTAGCTATTAAATCCAATCTGTTATGCCTTCCTTGTGTAACTTGCTATGCCTTGATCCTTTGTCACCCTAGTTGATATTTAGTTGGTAAATATTATAGTACCAACGTGGGTTGGTTAGTGCGATTAGATTGCTTAGCCATGCCACGAATCACCTATTCATGTAAAGTGCAATTATAAACTTGACTAAGTGACTATGGAATTTGTAATAATCTGTGTGCACTATGTGTCTCTGTGGCATGTGTTGCACTTAAATCAACTGGGTGGGAAAAAGGTTTATACTGAGGCAAGTGGAAGGAACTGTGTGACATGGTGGCTATGTGATATGGGAATATTAATCTGTGTGACAAATTTATCTGTGTGCCTTAGTTAGAACAATGTAAGTCTTGCCTCGGTCACTTAAGGACTAAACTTTGTGCGCCATTGAACTGAGCCCTCCTGTACGACCACATGCCTGTTATGGGACGGGCCTAGCATAGTAAGATACGAATTCTTAGCATTGTTTGCTCAGGTGGTAGGTTAGGCTATGTGAATAGGGTGGAGGTGTGTGCTACCACGTAGTCACATCGCGGGACGGTTCGCCGCTTCCCTGTCCAACGGTGTGTGTTGTACCATACACTGTGTATGGTTTGGTATGACGTAGGCACATCGGGAGCATCTATGTTAAGATGAAGTTTCTGAAATGCTTTGTTACGATTAGTGCTTGCAACACTAGTTGTATCTTGTGGGTAAAGTGTACAAACTCTGCAGAGTGTAAACAATCTATTCGAATAGCCATGTCCGCGGTCATGGACAATGCTCGGGGATTTCACACGAGGGGTAGATCTTCATAAAACTGTGTGGGAAGGGAGCTGTGTGATCTAAATCATATAGCTATCTGAATAATATGTTAGGCTGTGTGTGTCTTTGTGAAATCAACTGTTAAAATTATTATTATTGTTTATTTGTTTTTACCTGCTTTCAATTTTTTATTGTATTCAATTGTAAATGTTGCATTTCTGCAAAATAACCACAAAATGCCATTCCCTTGTAATAAGCTTGCATGTATATTTGCATTTCTGTGGTGTGACTTGCGAGTACGGTGTGTACTCACGCTTGCTTTAAAATAAATCAAGCAGAAGAGGAGGAGTCTTCGCCAGCATTTGAGGAGGAGTTATTCGAAGGTGCCTAATCGTGAGGTCTTGATCCCAGTCGGTTGCCTGTGGTGAATCGATGGGACACCGCTGCCGTTTTTGTTTCCGCTGCTTTGTTTCTCCGTTAGCCCTGTGTGGCTTAATAATTGTAAACTCGACCATAAGGTCAAACCATTATCTATTAATCAAACTATTCGTTTATGTTATTATTCGCTTGTGTGGATCGATACTCATCTTTGTTGACACTGTGTGCACTAGCGTGATCCTGGACTAGTGCATAAAACACAAAGGGTCCAGAATTGTAATTTTGGGTCCCGACACAAGATGCTTAGGGCTCTACCGGAGAAATATAAAACCTTGGTGACATTATTCCTCAATTCATCCGAATTGCCAAGGATGACACATACCGCTCTTTTGAGAAATCTCATCACAAATGAATTGTACAAAAAGGACACAGATGAGCTCAAGGAGATAGCATCAACTTCAAGCAAAATAATTTATGCTTTCAAAGAGAAATATGATTCAAGTGAAGATGAGGAAGATGATGACACCGAAGAAGAATTGGTCACTCTCATGAAAAAAAATAGATGATCTCATGAAGATACGTGACTCACATAAACATTCAAGCACATCTTCAAATATAAAGCACCACAAGACTCTAAGGTGCTACAATTGTAAAAAAATTGGACACAGTGCCTCAAGGTGTCCTCATGATGGGGGAGATGAAGAAGAGCCCAAATCATCATCAAGAAAGAAGAATGATGACAAAAGAAGACACTTTGTCGGGCTAGCCATAAAGGATGATCCATCAAACCTCTCAAATGCAAATGAGGCTCTATCACTATTTGACATGTCTACATGCTTCATGATAAAAGGTAATAATGAGGTAAATGATGATGATGAGCCTTCATATGATGATTTGATGGACATGCTAGAGGACTTGAATGAATACCTTAGCAAGGAGAAGTCAAAATTCAAAGTTTTGAAGAAAGAATTTCTTTTTCTCAAGGATTCTTATGAGGGGCTAAAAGAAGCTCATGATACTCTCATTCTCAAGTATCTCATCGAGTCTAAAGTGGACATAGGCATAACATGTGATTTATTAGATGATATGCCATGTGTAGATGCTAACCCTTACATTTCATCTAAGGTTAGCATATCTACTTCTTGTAATGATTTGCTAAATATACCTTCTAGCTCTAGTGAAAATGATTCTACTTCCTCTTTGCTTGTTGAGACTAACATTGTAGAGAAAAACAAAGAGCTCAAGGCCCAAGTCAAGAAATGGACTAATGACTTAGAAAGAAGCTTCGAAGGGAATGCCACTCTTGATGAGATATTGAGCAAGCAAAGATGCTTGCAAGATAAGAGTGTAATTGGCTTCACTCCAAAGAAGAAAGAGAATAGCAAGACAAGATACAATGCAAGACGCACGAAAAATATGTTATGTGCCTTGGATGCAATGAGAAGGGCCACAAAGCCTTAGTGCGCCCAAACAAGATGGACGACAAGACAAAGTCATAAAAAATGAGGCAAGTCAGCAATAAGCAAGATAAGAAGACAAGAAAGGGAAGCAAAAGCCCAACTTATTACAATTTCTTAGAAAATGGACATATTGGTAAACAATGTCCCAAAGGTATCACTCCTAAGCCTCTTATATATAATGATCATTATTTGTTTAGGAAGGATAAAAATGGCAATGTATTTGCTAGAATTGTTAGTTCACCTAAGACTATTGTTAGGGCTATTTGGGTACCCAAATCTATTGTGACTAACATTCATGGACCCAACCGAGTTTGGGTACCACAAAGTACTTAAATGATAAATAGGTACTTAGAGAGGCATTGGAGGTTTGGCTCACACATGAAGAGGTGGATTCCACCATATGCAAAATTAGAGCTGTCGGTGTTTTAGAACCGAACTTACGTAAAGATTGTTTGATTCGGGGGGTCTCCTAGAATGGAATCACGCAGAGAGATTGACACGGGGATTTTTATACAGGTTCAGGCCTTCTCCGGAGAGAATAAGAACCCTACTCCCTGTGTGTATGGTATTGAGTATATTCTCGAACAATCGGGGAAAACTAAGACTATTACAGATAGTGCTTGTATTCCCGATGGCCCGATTGCCCGCCTTCCTTTCTCGATTGTCGCCTTTTATAGTACGTGAAGGAGCGGTTACTCCAGTGAAGCGGCGCCTCATCACATCCCGTAACGGACGACGTTGGTAATAATCACCGTGTATTAACCCTCCACGCCGCTCAACACTATATACCGTAGATAATGGAGTATTACGTGCCATTACTTCAGAGAGTAACAACAGATGATGACTGTTTGAATCCCTTAATCAATAAGGCCCGCTTGTCTCAGAGGTTTAATTGATCATAAGGTGGTCGAGAGTGACCTAGTCGTAAGAACCTACGACTATGAGATAGTCGTAGCAAGACTTACGATCGTGGGATAGTCGTAGCATAACTTACGACTATGGGGGTGGTCATAGAAGAACTTACGACCACCCATTAGGCTCTTCCTCATAACATTAAGGGGTATACTCGTGGTCCACATGACGCCATATTTACCTATAATAAGAATTATAGATAAAAGATAAAATGAGGATTATTATATCCTCGCCATCTAGCCCCCCACTTCAAGTGAAAGCAACTTACTTGGTAAAGGAGTTATAGATGGTCTTACGACCACGAGAGGATCGAGAAAGATAGTCGAAGGAAAAACTCTTCGATATTATTGTATGTTACTTTGACCGTAAATATGCTTGGTCAAGAAGATTACCTCGACTATCAAGTAGTCGTAAAAGCATTCCTACGATCACGAGGTGGTCGAGTATAGTGATCGGAAGAAATAACTTTCCGATTATCATTTCCTTTAGTTGAAAAAATCTAACCAAGGAAGTAATTTCCTTGAGGTGTAAAAGCAAACCTGATTTTCTCGAACGGACACACTGGGAATCTCAAACGACGCCTTGCTTTGTCTGTTGAAGCGGTTCCGAGACGGTGGCGACCCTTGGAATGTCATGCCTCAGAGCTCAAGGTACACTGTTATAAATACCTATCGGGGGGTAAAACCTAAGATCTTACTTTCCCCAAATCATTCTCTTTGCTCATCAAGTTCTTGTCTTCTCCGCCACCAACTCAATCGAAAATCTCCTCTTTAGAGAAAATGGTCGGAGAGTCTCCGAATGGGCCGAGTCGGAGATGGATATGGCGAAGATGGAAGCCCTTGTCAAAGCCGGAAGATTCCCGAGAGCATTCTTGTAGAGTGGTTCGGCGCAAGCAAGCAGATGGCCGTCGGGGAGGATGAACAAATCCCGCCTTCCAAAGTACAGAATGTGGTCTTCGATTACTGCTCACCCCTTCTCACACTCATACTCGAGCATTTTGGAGTGGAATTGGTGAACCTTGGTCCTAATTCCATCACCATCTTGAGCGATTTGTATATCTGTGTGAGGCGTGCACAGGAATTCCAAATGATCTTGAGCTTTTTCAAGATTTCTACTAATGGCTCGACAACAGGATAGCCGAAGTTGCGGTTTGAAGCTCCATGACGGGAAGTCGAAGGAGTATATTCAGATGTTCACTCGGTCCTTATAGCCGTTGTGGAGGAAGAGGTGGTTTTACTGGAAAGTCACCTCGAAGCGATCTTTCCTTCAAGGAAGGTCACGAAGAAAAAACTTCTGGATTCGACTCCCAGATATCGGTTGAATTGCCCCTATATTCAAGCCATCAAGGATTTGAAAGCGAGGGGTTGATGGATGGCATGTGGTGAAGGATTTCATCACACGTCGAATTAGTCCTTTGAAGAAACGAGTGCCTCCTATGTGGAGGTACTCGGGGCCAAAAGACCCGACCAGGGACTACGAGGGAGGTAAGTAGTTTTTCGACTTAGCTCTCAGTTTGGTCTTCTTCAAAATTGTCTAATTTAATATCTTTATCTGTTTTTATACAGATCTTTCACAGACAGATATTGACGTTCGAGTCAAACTTGTTTGTGAGAAGCCCCCACCACCTAGTGTGGCGGTTCCTCAAATTCTTGCGGTTTTATCCGCAGAAGAAAAGGTTGAGCGCCTAAAGGTAATCAAAAGTTGATTTCATCCTTAGGACTTCATAGTCATAGAAAGAACTTACGACTAGGTAGTGATCGAGAAAATCTTACGATCGTGGATATGTCGAGAAAAGCTCGACTAGGTAATCGGTCGAGAAAAAACTTACGACTAGCAATTGATTCTTCTTTCTTTTTACGTAAAGTAGGCATGGAAAATCGCCAGACGACTGACGAAGAAGTCGAACTGGTAACCATTAGCCTTGAGGGCAACAAAGAACAAGGGCTCATCTCCTCCGACGAAAAGGCGCCGACTTACAAGAGTCGCCGACAAGGAGGATCAAGCTCAAGTTCCTTTATTTCGACGAGGTCCTCAGCAAAATCTGCAGCACACACACTCGCAACAATAGCCGAGGTCGAAACAGCTGAAATTAAGGAGGATGAAGAACCTCTTGTGCGCAAGGCCCGTAAGGGCAAGGGCACGTTTTCAGCGGAAGCCGAGACTGAAGCGGCTGCAGCTGAGGAGACCGAGGAGGTCGAAGAACCTCCTAGGCATAAAGTCCACAAGGCCAAGGTACCTTTTTATTATGACAAGAAAGCTTTCACAGTTTCTGCCACTTCTAGATTTGTCAAGCAACTAAAAAAGGAGAACTGGAAGGAGTTTATGTCTTTTGTGAAGGACAACGTTGATCCAGCCGAGCCTATCGTTGAGGGTAGCGCTGCTCTTGGAGTGATCGAGACTGATCTCGGCCCTCCGTAAAGTCAGGAGACCAGAGAGATGGTCCCTGTTCAAGACTCACGACCAGACGTGGTCGTGACTGAACCTATTCCCCAACTTGAACTACGACCAGACGTGGTCATAGAAAAGAAGTCAAAGAATTCTTCCATCGGGAAGATGGCTCCAAAGTTTCTGATTAAGTCCAGGACGCAGAGGTATGTGAAACAAGCTAAAGTGTAAGAACAGCATTTACCTTTTGCTTTCCACAATTTGACTTGCTATCCTTTTGTTTGTTTTAGCTCGACTCCTTCAGCCCCCGTAGTGGTTTCTATCGAGAAGCCCATTGCAGCCTCTCCAGCGATTGGAGAGATGATAGCAGAGATGGTCGAAGGATCATCCACATCTCGGGTTGTGGAAGAAGTCGTGGCCCTGGCGGTTGTCACGATCACCGAAAGTTAGTAAGCTATATTGCCACCGAGGCGACCATAGTTACCGAGGTGGCGTCTACAAACACTGAGGTAGCTGCAATGACCACTGAGGTTGCAGCTACTACTACTGAGGTAGCGGCTACAACCATCGAGGTAGCGGCTACAACAACCGAGATAGCCACCATGACCACTAATGTGGTCGCGGGACCAGCAGAGGCAGTCGTAGAAGCTTCTGCCCAAGGTGGTGATGTGCCAGACCACCGTGCGGGGAAGGAAATCGTTGCAGACCTCCTTCCTGGTACCCAAAGAGAATTTACAATTTCAGAATCGGAAGATGAGGAATACTTCAACTTCTGTTCTGATTTCTTTGGCCCTGCTTCCATAGTGGGGTCTTCTGCCTTTAGATCTCACCACCGAGTCCCCCACCCCAAAGACATTCCCAATAGAGGGAACACTTTTGATAATGAGCGCCTTGAGAAGGTTTGGTGGGACCAAGTTGAGAGAGTGGACGAGCTGAAGCACCCAGAGCTGGTTTACTCGATATTTGCTCGATCAACCATGAGTGTAAGTATTTGATGATACTTATGCATACAGGTATAATCTTCTCTTGTTTCTCACTGTCTTTTCTTTTGCAGAAAGCCATAGAACAAATCGCCGTTGTCGGTGAGTATCATCGACAACTTCTAGAGCTGCGACAGGAAAAAGAGGAACTCTGCAAACAGGCAGAGAGGTGGTAAGTTACTATTTTTCATAGTCGTTTTCGACTTGACTACTTATATAGTGCTTACGTGGTTTGTCGTAGAAAAACTCACGACTATATGCTAGTCGTAAAAGACTTACGACGGATGTTTAGTCGAGAAGAACTTACGACTAGATCCATAGTCGTAGAAGAACTTACAACTAGATCAATGGTTGTAGGAAAGCTTACAACCGATTTAATAATGTTCATGTCCACTTTTAACCTTTACGTTTAAACAAATGATGAAAAGACTCGGCCGACTAAACCGATTATCAAAAGAGGAGTCGAGAGTTACAGGAGAAAGTAGAATTTCTCCCGAGGAAACTTAAAGAAGCTAACTCTGCGGTAGAAAGGGTGCGTAAAAGGATCGATAAACGATGAAGTCTTGAACTTAAGATCGCTTATGTTTTCGATCTTTGCTCGATCACATTTCTTTTAGGAAAAGAAGATGATATGAGAAAGCTCCAGAATGAAGTCCAAAATAAAACTTTGGTCATTCACGAGATTTCTCGTATCTTCAGAGAGAAAGATGAAGAAATTACGATACTAAAATCCCGAAGATCAGGTAAGCAATTCTTTACCTGTAATCTTTTACGAGCTCTTTCCATATTCTCACTCTCATTTCTTTTCTAGAAATGGAACTCGAATCGAAGGCTCAAACCGAGCTCGTGGACAAAACCATGATTTACAATGAGACTGTCCGCATTGCCAAAGAAAATGCGGAGGAGATTAGATCATGGGAGAAGAAGCATGCTGAGACTGTTACCTCCCATGATGAAGAAATCAAGAAATTGGATTCTCGACTTGTAGGTAAGGAAATCTTTTACCTGTAATTATTTTTGTTTTCTTTTCCTCTAGAAGTTTATTTTTGCTTGACCGGTCTTATTCTTTTCAGAGCAAGCGGTCGAAAACAAACAACTTCGCGAGGCTTCACTTCGCACTCCAACAGAGATGGAGACAATGAAGATTAATCTTCAAAGCAAGGTCACGCCTGAACAACGTACTTAGTGAGCTACATACCGAGGAAAAGCTCCTCAAGATGATACGATGGTCGCCACGTAAGTACAATAGGGAACAAGTCGAGGCTTTACAAGAACTGGTGACCACTCAAGACCAACCAAAGCAATCGATAAAGGAGACGGTCGAAGTTGCGATAAGTTATGCATTGGCAAAACTTAAAGCTCATGACCCCACCTTAATGTTCAACCAATCGGAGTCGACTTCGATCGCCTCAAGCGAAGCAAGTCGTCGATTGAAGAAATGCAATCGCTATTTAAGGTTTTGAGGAAATGCAATCGGCTCTCCTCTTGAGTAGTTTATAACAAACCGAAAAACAATCTTTTGTTGATGTATTATATAATCCATCTTGTTTCTGCAAATCATCTTGTCGAGTAGTTAGTAACTCAAAAGATAATTAACGAAATGAAAGACTAAGAATTGAAGTCAAATTAATAACTTTATCCTAGCCCCGACTATTTGTTTAGTTTGTTTAGACTAACTAAATAAATAGTGTTAAAAGGGTTTCAAAAAAGAGAGGTTTGTTTAACTTGTTGTTTTTTATCACAACCGCCATGCAATCGGGTCTAAAAAGTGGAAACGAATCGACACTAGGAAGTTCCTTCTAGTGGGCGGGACCACGTGTAGAGGAAAGTCTTCGACTAGGTGATGTTACCATCTCTCGACTAGATTATTTAAGTCGAGAACAACAACTTGAGTTAAACAAACATCCAGAGGACTTCAAAAATTCATTCGCCCTTCTTTGGAGGACTCGATAAGTCCGTCTCGATAGCAAGAGTAGGAAATCGAACGATGCTAGGAAGTTCCTTCTAGTGGGCGGGACCACGCGCGAGAGAGAGAGACTTCGACTAGATGTGTTTCTTCTTCCGACTTAGTTGAGATTTAATCGAATACACCAAAGGTAGTGAATAAATCTAAAAAGTGCACTCGCTTAGAATATTTTTCAAAAAAAATGGAAGAAATAATCTAAGGTGAAAGGAGTAGGCTTTCAAAAATTATTTCGACTAAATAGAACCCGAGCTCTTTGTGTTGGCGGCAAAAGTGAGTAACGAGTCATTACTAGGAAGCTCCTTCTAGTGGGCAGGACCACATGCAGAGAGTAGAGGCTTCGACTAGGTGATGTTACCTGCCTTTCGACCAGTGTAAAGGAAACTGGGTGTTTGGAATATAGTCGAAAGATTATGAAAGAACTACTCAAAAGTAAGACAATAGAGGTAGAGAGAACTCCGAGTCTTTATTGTGCGAATGATGGGTTACACATAAAACTTATGTGAATCGGGTCGATGTTCCAAGAATTCGAGAGAACTCGCCATCTTCCATTGCCAATCGCATCGACCTCGACGAGTAACTTCCGACTCATCGTAAGGACCTTCCCACTTGGGAGAAAGTTTATTTCGATTAGACTTGGATTGGCAGAGTCTCAATACCAAGTCACCTACAATGAGGTCATGAGGTTGGACCTTACGATCGTAGTATCTTCGCAGGGCTTGTTGATAGATTGCCGAACGAATTAGGGCCTGGTTTCTCCTTTCTTCAAGTAGATTAATATCATCTCGCTCGAAGTTGTTCTTGGTTGGAGTCTGTGAAAGTTTAGACTGTGTTGACCGTATCTTTAGTTCCGAGGAAGCATGGCTTCACTTCAATACTAGAAAGAATGGTGTTTCACCAGAGTCCGACGGTAGTCGCATTTAACAGCCCATAATACTGAGGGTAGCTCTTGTACCCAAGCCCCGAGCGCTTGATGAGTCGGTCAAGACTCGAGTCTTAATTCTCTCATTATTTGGCCGCTTGCACGCTCGATTGCCCCATTACTTTGGGGATGGGCTACAAAAGCATAACATAACTTGGTACCCAACTCGTCATAATATTCCTCAAATTTTGCGCCGAAAATTGCTTACCATTATCTCAGTAATTATTCGACTCGGTACTCCAAACCGAGTAATTACGCATCTCATCATAAACCGCTTTTGCCGCTTGTTGTTATCCCAACACAGTTCGATTCAATCCATTTTGTGAACGTATCAATAGCCACAAAAGGAACTCAAACCTCCCCGGAGCTTTGGGGAACGGTCCTAGGATATCGAGACCCTGTGTCGCAAAAAGGCCAAGATAGAGGTATTGTTTGTAATGCCCGAGCCGGTTGGTGTATCCGCCGCTATGAAACCGCATCGACACACCTTTTAACCAACTCTTTAGCATCGTAAAGGGTCATGGCGAGAGAAACCTTGTCGAAAGGCCTTACCGACCAGCGTCAGTAGGAAGCATGATTTCCACAGATGCCATCATGTATGTCGTGAAGACGTGTTAATCCTCGCTCGGAATGCATCGCATGAGCACCCCTTGAATACCTCGCTTATAGAGGACTCCTTCCACCAAAGTATACATTTTGGCTTTTCGATAAGCGATGCGCCTCGAGATCGTCTTGGCATGTAACCCTTCGAAGATATGCATAGATGGGTGTCATCCATGTATCCTCGTATTCTAGAGAGGCCGCCTCAATAGGAGGTGTTTCGGTTAAATCGACCGAGACGGCTCGGAGTTGTTCCAAGAAGACTCCTTTTGGTACTTCAGACGAGAAGAAGCTATTCGAGCAAGCCGGTTCATGAGGAAATTATCCTGTCGAGGGATGAATTGTGCCTCAAACCTAAAAAGTGCTTTTCTAGCCTACGCACTTCCAATAAGTACCGAGACATTGTCGGATTAGAGCACTGGTACTCTTTTCCGACTTGATTCACGACTAGTTGAGAGTCTCCTCTCACAAGTAGTCGGCGAATCGAGAGCGCTTCATTGTCAGATACCGACTAGCAAACCTTCGTATTCTGCCACGTTGTTAGTGGCCTGAAAGTTTAATTGTATGGCATACTTTAAGGTCTCTCCGGTAGGAGATACCAGGACCACCTCAGCCCCCGAGCCACTTAAAGTAAGTGACCCGTCAAAGTACATCGTCCACTGGTCGTGGGAATCATACTAGGGATCCCGAATGGTTCAGATTTGTCCATTCGGCGACAAAGTCTACCAAGATCTGATTTAACGGCCGTTCGGGACACGAATGGATGTCGAACTCCCCAAGTTCGACCGACCATTTTGCCATCGTCCCATTGCTTCCCTATTGTGGAGGATCGCTCCTAAGGAAACTCGGACCAAGACAAACTAGTTTGTGCGCCCAAAATAATGCCGCAGCTTCTCGAAGACATGAGGAGGGCATATAGAAGCTTTTGGACCTGAGGGTAACGCCCCTTAGCCCGTGTGTAAAACTTCACTTACGTAGTAAACTAGTCGTTGTACATTTTCACGTTCTACGACGAAGATCGCGCTTCTTCGCTGTGGCGTGGCGACTAGGTAAACTAAGAGTGTTTCTTCCGCCTCGAGAGACCGAATAGGAGCACTCGTAAGGTACCTCTTGACATCCTCAAAGGCAGCGTTTGCCTCTTTCGACCACTCAAAACCTTCGTGTTTCCTTAGAAGTTTAAAGAAAGGTAGTTCCTTTTCTCTCAGTCGTGTGATGAAACGACTTAAAGCCGCTATGCACCCAGTGAGTTTCTGGACTTCTTTCCGTGTAGTTAGAGGGCGCATTTGTAAAATGGTTTTTATCTTTTCGGGATTTGCTTCGATTCCTCGTATAGATACTAGGAATCCAAGCAATTTCAAGAAAGATTCCAAATACACACTTCTCGTGATTAAGTTTTAGCGATGTTTTCTAAGATTGTCGAATGTTTCTTGCGTGTCAAGAATATGATTAAGTCTCTTGATGCTTTTAACAACTAGATCATCAACATAGGCCTCTAGATTTCGCCTAATTGAGATGAAAAAGTTGCTTGCATCAAGCGTTGAAAAGAAGCGCCGCATTTTTTAGACCAAATGGCATTTTGACATAGCAAAATATACCAAATGGTGTAATAAATGCGGTCTTTTCTTCATCGCCTAGACACATATTGATCCGGTGGTATCCGCAATATGCATCTAAAAACTTAACATTTCACAACCTGCAGAGAGTCAACCAACCGATCGACACGAGGTAAAGGAAAATCGCCTTTTGGACAAGCTTTATTAAGATCAAGAAAGTTCACGACATACGCCATTTGCCGCTTGACTTTCTAACCATTACAGATTAGCCAACCACTGGGTGGTTGACCTCTTATAAAGCCCGCTTTGAGTAGCTTATCCAATTACGATTTAATAGCATCTCGCCGATCAGGCAAATCTCCGTAATTTTTGTTTTATGGGTACTTTGTCGTGCCGTAGCTAGCTTTGCGGCTCGATCACCTCCACGGGACTCGGGCATGTCGGATGCTTGCCACGCAAAGACATCTGCATTAGCTCGGAGGAAGGCGATGAGGGCGCCTTCCTATTTGAGGTCGGAAGTATCCCGATGCTAACATCTTGAGGGCTCCCTGCGTCGGAGGAACCTCTTTGACTTTGTCGTTCGGCTTTGGTGCAGCTTTTGGGCTTCGACTTGCTAGTCGGGTCGACTTTCTTCTCGAGTTGGTATTTGTCCAACCATCTCGAGGATCGACGGCCGCAGTATGCGCCAATTTCTTGTCACAATGGATTGTGATTACTCCTTTGGGACCTGGCATCTTAATACATTGATATCCATAATGAGTAGCCATTAGGAATTTTGCCAAAGTTGGTCGTCCGAGTATGGCGTTATATGCCGTATCGAAATCGACCATATCAAAGGAGATTTTCTCTGTCCTGAAATTACTTGGTGAACCAAATGTTAAAGGAAGAGAAACTTAGCCAATTGGTTTAGCCGAAGATCCCGGTACGATTCCATGGTAAGAGTATCGTACCGGTCTTACCTTGGTCCTGGGTACTTGCATGTCATCCAGGGCACTCGTAAACAAAATGTTTAACGAGCTGCCACCATCAACCAAAACTCGATTGACCCGACAATTGTTGATGGTGGGTTCGACCACGATTGGATATCGACTGTCGAGTCGAAGGAATCGGCAATCACCCTTCTCGAAAGAGATGGTGACTTCCACCACTTGATAATTTATTGACAAGAGGAGGATCTATGGAGTTTACCTCACGTTCGGCAGACTTTGAGCTGTCGCTTTGATTCATATGCCGATGATCCCCGTATATGTGTTCGACGGTGTGTTGCGGATCCAGGAACAAGATCTCCTCCTCGTCATCGATGACTTATGACCACTGCTTGCCCTACCCGCCGAGAGTGGGAAGTGGTCCTTCTTGGTGTAGTAGTCTTCAAGCTTTCGTTGAAGACCCAGTAGTTATGAAGGTCATGTCCTTCCTTTTTATGGAAAGGACACCACCTAGGCTTATCATTTTTCCGATCGGGCGCTTACCTTTGCCTCTGCCGAGTGCGGCTTGATGTGCGTGGCTCTTTATCATTCACACTAATACCTCCTTGGAACCGCCGGCTTGGGGTTTTGACCCTTCGCCTTGTTCTTGGACTTTTTGCTTTTTATCTTTCTTCTTACTAATGTCGCTTTGGCTCTCGAGAGGTATTGTCTTCGATCTATCGTGTTATTCCACTCGACCGCCTCGTATAGCGATTGCATATCGATCACCATCTCAAAGAGTTCAATGACGTAGTAGGAGGATTCAAAGCAATGTCTTCGTTATCCTTCTCTCAAGGACTCCTTGCTTGAAAGCCCCGATAATGATGAATCGAAACTTCCAAATTGAGTTACTGAACCCGACTAAAACGCTTGATGAATTGGCGCAAGGTCTCGTTGTCGCTTACGTCTCATCCGGTGCAAGTCATCCTCCTTTCGGGGCGATTGTAAGTGCCTTGGAAATTTGCCAAGAGAAGGTCGCAGAGGTGTTGCTAAGAGTAAATCGACTCGAGTGGTTAGTTCAATAACCACGATCGGCGAATCCTTCGAGTACGCTTGGAAGGTAATTTGCCATCACATGCTCTCCTCCTCCTGCTGCTCGGACAGCTGTGGTATAGATCTGAAGGAATTCGATGGGATTTTGGGAACCATCAAACTTCTCTATGTTCACTGGTCGAAATCGAGGTGGCGTGAATTTCGGAGATCAGGCGAGAATGCCCGACATCCAGTAATGACTTCTTGACGCCTCCTTTGCAGGAAAGAAGGGTTTATATCATCAGGTGGTCGTACTCGACGATGCCCGGTAACAGGTTGACCCGACCTATGATAGGTCTCGGTCCTTCGAGGGGAATACTCCTCGTAGTTCATCTGTTGCTGCAGATTCCCATGTCGGAGTGGTGAGCGATCACCTCTCCGAAGAACTTGTTGATCATCAGTCATTTGGAAGACATTTCTCCGAGTAGGAGATCGACGCGACTTACTGTTGCGTCGATTCCTTCGCGGTGATATGTTCGATCGACTAGTAGCTGAAGAAGTCGTATGGCTATGACTTCCTGAATGATGTCGGCGAGGTGCTTCCAGTCTTGCCATCGTATTCCGAAGCCTTTGTGCAATCTCTTCAACGAAGAGGTCGAGTTCGCTTCGGGCTAGCTCTTGAGTTGGATTCTCGAGCAAGTCATTGATGTACCGGAGTTCTCGAGCTTCCTCGATTGATATTGAATGCGCCTGCAAATTCTTCGGCTTCAATTTTCTTCCGTCGGCAACCTTCAAGAGCTTCCATGTCGGACTCTTGAGACTTCCTCAATGAAGTGCGAGAATGTCGAGGATTTCCTTCGCGTTCATGAAGGTGTTGGTCGTGTCCGCCAGTGGTGGTGTCCTGGCCATTGCCACGAGGGGGCGTAGTGTGTGATTTTCTGGGAGAATCTCCATCTCGGTCTCTAGGAGAGTGACCTTGATCCGAGGGAAGGACGAAGACCTCCTGCTGATGATTCTCACTTGCGCCGAGGCCTCCCGCTTGAGGAGTCGCGAGAGACACCATCTGGCGACTTGGAGTAATCCCTCCATGTAGGGAAGTCCGGTTATAACTGTCTCCGTCGGCAGTATGACTGCATGGAGAGATGGTCGAATTTGCGTGAAAGGCATGCTTGATCCATTGCCTCGATATCATCCGGAGAGAGATGATTACCAGATGCTGGTGAAGTCCCTGAATTGTGGCTTCCAGAGCTTGCCTCACTAAGTCGGACCGTCTCAGGGGGACTCGGACACTTCGAGGAAAAAATCTCGTTGTGTTGTGAGTCCACCTGGGTGTGGTCCTGGTCAAATTGACCCTTGTCCTTTGAGAGGGTAGATTCCTCTCTGACGCATGTTGTGGGGATAAGGATCCTCCTCAACTCCATCACGCAGATTGTCTCCTGGATCTCGTGGGAAGATCACCGGAGGCGGCGATACCATCGGATGAGTCATGACTTGGCTCATAATCGAAACCCGCATCCATGTCGACGTCAGATAATCTGCTAAGTCGAACCAGTTCTCCTCGCTCCATTCTCCGCCATGAGTGCATGAGATTTGGAAAACAGAGAGAATGTTGACAAGAGATTACCGAAGTTCCCACGATTGCCGCCTAACCGCTTGTTTTAGAACCGAACTTACGTAAAGATTGTTTGATTCGGGGGGTCTCCTAGAATGGAATCACGCAGAGAGATTGACACGGGGATTTTTATACAGGTTCAGGCCAATGTCATTTCGGTAACAAGTACTCACATTGAAGTATATAGCCCTTATGCCTTGTGTAGGTTGTATTTCATGAAAATCTTAAAAAGGGTATTCTTGCTCTTGTTCTTAATGTTGATTATTAAAATCTTGAGAAAGATGTTAGTGACATATTAAGGGGGAGTGCTAAATCATTATCATGTATATCATATCCTTAAGTGTGCCCAAATAAATTAAGTGCTAGTATTGTTTTTCAAAATTGAGCCTTTTAGCCAAAAGTCAAAAATTTCATAACTATTAGTAACTCTTTGAAAAACTAGTTGCAAAATGTATACAAATACTTTCCAAATGTTTCTCAAGGGTTTTGGCTCAAGAAAAATCTATTTCAAGTGAAAATGAGTTTCTAGCCAAAATTCTAGGTAATAATATCTTACTTTTGATATAAACTAGATTTTTTTGTGTAAAATCTATTCTAAAAGAAATTTGAAAAACATCCCAAAAGGAAAATCCTAGAATTGGCTATTCTAAATCTTTTTGGTATTCAAATGATTTCCAAAAGGCCAACCTATCAAAAGTTATTGGATTTCGAAACTCGTCCAAAATCCTATTTTGACCTAAGTGGTCACTTTCTAGCACTTATGTGAGTTTTGTCATATGAGCCAAAATTATTCACATGAAAATGTCCATAATGGTATTAATGACTCATACATAAAATTGGATGCTCTAAGTTTCATCATTTGCTCAATTTGGCTCTTTTGAAGAAGTTTCATCATTTGCTCAATTTGCGAAAACAAAAGACTAATTCATAAAAACTATATTCATTGAAGTTTCTATCTTCTATCTCATGCATAATGATCCTAGAAATATTTATTTGATTGTAAAACTAGGGATCATTTGCATATTTCTCTATTCCAATATCTATCCCTGAAGTTTCAGAAAAATCGAAACTACCGGCCTTTGAACGGCGGTACTTCCGCATCTCGGTACTACCGCCATTTAACTGTGGTACTACCGATTTATTTGACAAGACGGCCATTTCATTCCATTCAAATTTAAACATACTCTGGCTGCTTCATTTAGTCAAGTTGATCCTTGTTATATTCGCTAGCTATCCTCAAGTACTTTCTTGACTCCACGTGCCATTTTGATCGCATTGTGATGTTTTTATCATAAAAATGGTATTCTCTCTAAAAGTTGTAGCTTCTCTTGATCATCTTGACCTCAGCATGAAATTCATCTTTTCAAATGATATCATCTTATCCCTTCAAATGCTATCTAATTTCATTTCTTGCTAATCATGTATCTCTTGACCAAGCTCATGTACTCTCCATATACGAGTGGATTCTCTTTCCATCTTCTCTTTGAATGCTTTCTTTGAAGATCTTAGCGAGAGAAGTTCAAACACTTTGTAATTTCAAGTCTTGCCAGCACGCGGTATCCACAAGTGATGTTTAAATACTATCTTTCAAGTGCGATCAATATATAGACATTTTTGGTGCTTAATGTCAAAGGAGGAGAATTTGGTTGCAAACAAAGGTCAAATGAGAGAGTTTGAAGTCATCATGAGTTTTGGATGGATCTATTTTAAAGAGATGACAAAGAGGGAGATATTGATTGGATGGAGAAAGCCTTTGTGTGTCAAAGGAGTATAACCTTTGTGTAAGGGAAAGTTTTTCTTAGCGCAAATGAAAAATGTTTTGGGTAATCTATTATATGGGAAACCTAATTTGTAAAGACTCCTTTTGGCCTCGCTTTATTTTGGATTTTTGGTGCTTAATGCCAAAGGAGGAGAATGCTTGGGAGAATATTTGGATGTTTTCACCTTATTCCATGCATGTATATATAGTTTAGTAGCTTCAATTGTTATCTTATGTTGATTCATCTCTAAATGTTGCTATTGATAAAGGATTTATCATCGATCACCAACAAGGGGGAGATTGAAGAATCTAGACCTGTCATTATGAGTTAATGGAGTCTTTTAGTGATTAATGACAAATCTATTTGTGAGACTAACACTTCTGTTGTTATACCTATTGTTTAGTCTCAGTTGGATAAGATGTGAAAATCAAAGAGGTATGCATTCGACATCATATTCCTATATCTTGTTGCATTCCTCGGATCCAAAATATAGATTGAACTCCACCAAAAGTCTAACTTAAATATGTGCATATGTTCTTATTACACATTTGTGTATGCACACGATTAGAGGGAATTCACTCTATGTTTTGTGGTTTCAATAGTATTAATCCATATTCCTTTATCCACATATATTAAGGATCTTTACTTTGAAACATATCATATGAGTATACAAAATTTGTGTAGTTTATATATACTCATATAACTTTAATATTCAATTATTTGCAATTGTGATGGTTGTCATAATTTACCAAAACAGGAAAGATTGGAGTATCTTATCCCACCATTATGAGTTAATGGTATGTTGTGGTAATTAATAACAATCATCTTGTGAAACTAACATTTTCCATGAGTTGGTTGAACAGGTTATGTTCCGTGGAGATAGAGACTTTGGATGACATCATGAGTTGATCGTCATCGAGTCAAGAGCTTGAAGTAAAGGAGATCATCATGTGTTGATGATTATCAAAGTCAAGAACCCATACTTGAAGTGAAGATGTGTGTCATCGAGCTTCAAGAGGATGCTCAAGGCAAAGGTATAACTAGCTAGGGCTAACGATGTGTTCCTAGTCTTTTACCGATCTTGGTGTTTGATGGAAGACCAGATTGCTAGTATAGGTTGTCGTACTATTAAGAGGGGTCTTGATTAGTAGCTTGAGTTACTCATGTGTTGATAGATCCTTGTGCTTACTCTAGCTCTCGTTAGCATGTTGTTAATATTTGTGAATGTGTTTTACAAATAGTTGAGGCTCATGCATAATCCTTATAGTATGTAACTGTAGTTTGCAAATATGTTTTGCAAATGGTTTAAGTTCATGTACCTTATTCCTTGTGGCATTGGTTCTAAAAGTTGACAAATGTATTTTACAACATATTGAGAATCTTGCCTTTAATATTTCTTTGCATCGCACATCAATTTAGCAAATGTGTTTTGCAAATTGAGTTGAACCGAATGCCATCTCTGCTTTTCTTAGAAAGGACGGTAGTACCGACGTTATGTTGGTGGTACTACTACATAGCGGTATGGCTGCATTTGGTAAGCGGTACTACCTTTGAGCAGTAGTACCGGATTTCCTTTGGCGGAACTACCGGTGAACGTTCGGACCGTCCGAACATATCATCGATCGTGTGGTCATGTCGAGTGGTCCGAACGTTCAATCGCATCTGAGTCGTCCACGTGTTCGATCGAGTGAGCTGGTCCGGTCGCACTTGAGAAAGTGGTAGTACCAGGGTTTTGTGGCGGAACTACCTCATCATGGTAGTACCGCATTTACTTGGTGGAACTACCGCAACCTGGTGTAACCAATTTGGTGAGCGGTACGTTATTTCCAGTGAGTGCCCTTTTGGACCTCAAGTGGAAGCGGTCGTAACACCCTTGTGGATCGGAATGACCAGAGAGCGAAACTACCACGTATTACTTGGCGGTAGTACTGCGCCGCATTTCCAACGGCTATTTCAGTGGCTTTGTTATAGCCGTTACTGTGTGTCAATGGAGGTGCGGTAGTACCGGCCGTTCAATGGCGGTATTACCGCTCGTGCTGTTTTTTCTCAGAAACTTTCCTTCAACGGCTAATTTTTGTGTGTGGGCTATAAATACCCACTTTGGCTGGTTGTGGGAGGTGTGGCTGGTGCCATATACATTTCTTTGAGCAAAGGGTAAGCCATCTCATCTCTTTTGTGCACGTGTTGCACTTAGTGAGCTTAGAGAGCAAACCCTAAGTGCATGTGTTGCATTAGGTAGTGGATTGTGTATCCATTGAGCTTAGACACTTGATTCATTCAAGTGAGAGTCTTCGACTTGTTTTTCTTGGTGTTTGCCGACACCTAGACGGCGTGGAGGCGTCGTGGTCCGGTTATCTTCTCAAGAAACTTATGAGAAGGCTTAGCGTTTGTGAGTGGCTTGGTGCTCGCCATCTCCGAAGTGGAGGAAGAACAACCCCGAGTGGATCGATGTGTTGGTTTGTGTTGGAGCCAGTCTAAGTGGTTGGACTTACTTCGGAGGTGTTTGGCTTAATTCGTGGAGCTGGTCCAATTAGTTTGGGCTTACCTCAACGTAGATTAGGGGAGACTGGCAAGTCTCCGAACACCACGGTAAAACATCATTGTGTCATTGTGATTTGCTATCTTGTGTTTTACTTTGTGCAATTTACATTTCTAAAATTAAATTGCTTACTTGTATGTATATGATTGCTATCTTTTATATAGTTTCTTGTTGTTGGTGCACTTAGTAAAGACTAGTTGATTTAGACTTTAATTGTGCAAAACCGAATTGATTTATAATTCTGCATAAAACTCGATTTTAGCCAAAGAAGTTTTTAAAACCGCTTATTCGCCCCCTCTAGTCGGCCTCCTCGATCTTACATCCCTGTCCCGAACCAAGACAGAGCAAATAGAAATCTGTACAGTGTACAATTCAGAAAGTTACTGTATGGATTTAAGCAATCAGACATGATTTGGTATAATCGCTTAAGTGACTTTCTATGCAAAAAAAAAGGCTACACGAACAATTAAGATTGTCCCGGTGTATTTATACGACGATCCTAGGATGGATTTTGTATGATATCAATGTATGTAGGTGATCTGAATATCATCGGGACCCTGGAAAATATTAAGAAAGCAAGCTCTTACCTGGAGTCGGAGTTCGAAATGAAAGATTTAGGTAAAACCGAATACTGCCTAGGCTTGTAGCTTGAGCATGCCACTGAAGGAATTTTAGTGCATCAGTCAACCTACACTCAAAAGGTGTTAGAAAGGTTCAGCTTTGAAAATGCATACCCTTCGAAAGTGCCGATGGTTGAGAGATCTTTGTAACAAGACAAGGATCCCTACAGACCCAGAGAAGAGGGAGAGGAAGTCTTGGAACCAGAATTCCCGTACTTGAGTGCAATAGGAACACTCATGTATTAAGCAGACTGTACTAGACCGGACATTGCATTTGCCGTGAACCTATTAGCAATGTATAGTGCAGAACCTACCAAAAGACATTTGCAGGGAATAAATGGCATCTTCTGATACCTCCAAGGAAGTAAAGATCTTGGTCTGTACTACAGAAAGAACCAAGACCTAACTATGACTGCTATGCAGATACCGGGTATCTGTCAGACTCGCATACAACTAAGTCGCAAACAGACTATGTATTCCTATATGGTGGAACTGCAATTTCATAGAAATCGTCTAAGCAGAGTCTTGTATCAACTTCGACGAACCACTCGGAAATCATAGCACTGTACGAGGCCTCGCGAGAATGTTCTTGGCTTCGACGGATGATTCACCACATCCAACAGTCGTGTGGATTGAATACCGCGTAAACTCCCCACTATTATTTATGAAGATAATGCAGCTTGTGTTGCACAAGTGCAGATGGGTTATGTGAAGGTCCTCTCACAAAGCATATCAATCTCAAGTTCTTCTATGCTCATGAATTGCAAAAAATGGACGGAATTAAAGTGCTGCATACTAAGTTATGTGAAAATTTTATAGATTTATTCACTAAGTCATTTCCCACTATCTAACTTTGAAAGGTGCATACGTGGAATTAGAATGATGAGACTTAGAGAAGTGCAGAATTCAAGAGGAGAATCTTCACGAACTCATTATTGAAACTTGATCACAAAGATCGAGTACCCAAAGAATAAATCATGAAGATTAAATACAGTTGAGTGGATTGTATTTTTTTCTCTTGACGAATTTTCCTTAAGTTTCTCAGCTAAGGTTTTTAATGAGATAATTCGTGCAGTACAGCAGAATGTGATTCATGTACTCTTTCTAAAAAAATTTTCCACTAAATTTTTATGGAGTTTTGATGAGACATGAATATACTGGATGAGTGCCCAAAGGAGAGTGTTAAGAAGCCGAGTCCAGGGCAGGCAGGCCTGGCATGGTGGACCCCTCATCCACCCTGTAGACTATATAAAGAGGGATCCCTAATCATTGTACGTGCTTTTGAGAAGAGAAATAAAGGGAAGAAAGAAGTTCTACTATTATGTTTTTTGTATTCTTATATTCGATTTTATATTTATCTACGAGATAATCGTTCGGACTAATCTCACGACAGTAGTTCCTCAACACCATTAATGCCAAGAATTGCTCTCTTTCCAGCTCCCCTCGCTCGCTCGCACGCACTGTCTTGTCTGAAAGTAAGCAGGAGGACTCGAGGAATACGCGAGTTAGAGAACAAGTCAGAGGCAGCATACGTCTTCTCCCTTAAAGAGAGCGTCAAAATTAAGCGGCTTTCCAGAGAAGACAATCGAATCAAACCAGTATGACAAGATTGGGCTACGCTAAGCTCGCTGGCAGTAAGCAAAGGACAGCTCTCCGCTACGACCGCGTCTCCTCCCTCCCCCCCCCTCCGCCTCGTCTCTCTCTACCCACCCACCCCGACCCAACGACCCAACCAAACCACCGAGCCAGCCAGCCAGAGAGAGAGAGAGAGAGAGAGAGAGAGAGAGAGAGGAGTCAGGAGACCTCGATCGGCGTCGCCAGCCAGGGAGATCCCCCACCTCAACCCCGATCTCCCCCCTCCCGCCCTCCTCCCCCGTCGTCGTCGCCGCCGCCGCCTCCCCCGCACCGAGGTCAGTCTCTCCCTCCCTCTCATCATCTCGCCGGCGCGCTGGCGCCTCCCCTCCCCTTGACTCGCCATGGCCAGCCTCACCTTCTAGGGTTCCTCCGCCTCTGCGTCGGATGCTCACCTCCCCTTCCCCTACCTGGCTTGCGCTCCGGCTCCTCCTCTAGGCGCTCGCGTCCTGCTCCCTGCGACCTCGCCCCGGATCCCCTCTCGCTCTCGCGCGCGCCAACCCGCCATTTCTAGATGCCTGCCTGCCTTTCTGCCTGGGTGTTCCCCATCTCTCTCTCTCTCTCTCTCTCTCTCTCAGCTTGCTTAAGCCACACTCGAACGCTCAACCCCTCTCCTTCCTTCCTGCACTAAAGTTGCCATCGCTCAAATGACATCTAATTACATATTTATTAAAGCATCCCCTTTTTCATTCGTGGATGGGTGGATTAGCTTGCCATTCCTGCGTTATAATAGGCTCTTCTTTCTGTCTGTCCCTACCTTGTGCCTACTGCTTGCTACCGCGCGCGCTGTTGCCATCGCCACCATGCTACTCTCCTTACGATTGTGTTGGATAATTTAGGTTGCCATTCGCCCATTCCTATGCTAATAGACTGTTGTTGCTGTGTGTTTTTTTTTATTACTTACCAAAATGGACGGTGGTTACTACAAATCTAGACCCCAGCTGTGCTTGCTTCGAGAGAGTAGGATTTGTCCGTCTGCATGTGCTACGGGCATCTCATGTGACGTACGTTCCTCGGGAATTTTGTCCTCGGGCATTTGTGTTTGCACTAGCTGGTCTAGCTCAGAGATACCATTCTTAATTGAACCAAGCAGCTGACTCATCTTCCTGCGCAATTTAGCACCAAGTCCTGACTCCCATTGTATCTTTTATTGCATTATGGCGTGAGCGCGATAATAGACCATGAACTGTTCAACGCCTTGTTTGTTTGGATGTTAGTAGCATCAGTAGACGACAGTAACATACGCTGGATGGGAATTATTTGTGCTTAAGCAGGACCATACTAAAGGGGATGGCAACTGTCCTAAAGCGGAAAACCGAGAGAACCCC
The DNA here is from genome assembly GCA_036346405.1 of Phyllostachys edulis. Lineage (NCBI taxonomy): Eukaryota > Viridiplantae > Streptophyta > Magnoliopsida > Poales > Poaceae > Phyllostachys > Phyllostachys edulis. Next base: position 64,305,729 of record CM070548.1, read on the forward strand.
ATTGTGTATTTAATGCTCTGATGCCGCTCAAAATATTCAAAGCATTCTGGAACACAGTGGCTGCAACATGCAACTATTTGTAGCTGAAATATCCACTCGGACAAATAACGCCGATCTTGCTCCACAATTGCACTTGATCAGTTAATCTACATAAAGCCGTCATTATTATACCCTAAACACATTTAATCCAGTCTCTAGTATACACATCAAGATACACTGATATGTAGATAGTAGATTAAAAGGAGATCAAAATGCAACTGAATAAGGTCAATACACAGCTTATGTTTCTTGTTTTTATCTTAGCTAATCAGATACATTGGGATCAGCACTGATAAGTACCCCCTCCAGTTCACAAAAACAAGTCGTTTTGGACATCAACATGGTCCCCAAAATGCAACTTTGGCTACTAATTACTATTATAATATATTTATAAACCCCAATAAAATCATAATATTATGTAAGTGCTTTTCGAAACGAATCTACACATATGATTTTCATATATCTAATCTAAATATTTAAAAAGGTATTGATGACCAAAGTTTCTAAAATTTGACTGCACGTAATCTAAAACGACTTGTTTTTGTGAACCGGAGGGTGTATATACAATAATATTATGTGTATATGTGAGAACTGAGAAGTTCATATATGAATGAATTTGAATATTCAAGAGTTATGAATTCATGTAGTCTTATTCTCACACATGGATTGTTACACAGGGTTGATGGAAAATTTCTCCCCAAGGAATCTGCTCAATAGTATCTCGCGCCTTGGTGTTGTAACTTCTGATGGATCTACCACAAGGCCCAAGCCTATTCAGAAGTATTGCCAAAATGTATTTGATATCTCGAGTATTGTGAACCCTCTCATAGAAGATCTATGCAAGTCTCCTGAAGAGCAACTCAATGAGGTGTTAAGGGAGCTTGACACTGCTATCAATGAAGCTTCAGGGCTTATTGGGAACTGGCACCAGACCACCAGCAAAATATATTTTGTACGTACAAATGAGCTAAATTTATTACATTCACATTTCACTTATTCACTATTTTTTCATATATTATGCTTCTGAAAGTTATGGAAGTAAAATCAATCAGTCTCTCCGCCTTTTCATGCTTTGTTTTTAACAGTGTCTCACCCTTGCCGATTCTTAAAAGGTAGCTGGTGCTTTTGTTGTGGAAAATTTGGCCTTAACATGCATTTGCCTGTGTCTAATGTTTTGTATTGTTTCACAGTGTCACCAGGTTCCATTAATTAATATTGTAGTCCAAAATATGGTAGATGTTATCATCTTGAACTCAGGGGCCGTGAGATATTAAAATTGTTGGAGCTGTAGGGAATAGCGTGTGCACTTGTGTTAATTAAAGCGTTGCAAGGTTCTTGTGGTTCACCTTTTAGACTGACCTTAACTATGATGGGTCATTTCTTGTGTTGAATAAAATCCCCATTCTTGTGTAAAATGACCTTTGAAGTGAACAGGAGCGTAGATCTTGCTCCTTGGTAGACATCCAAACAGATATAATTAGTAAGTAGTTATGCTATACTGAAAAGTTTCCCAGCAGTATTTGACATTTTCACCTGTTCATGTGATGATTCTCTAGTTAGCAATATTGTTTAAGCGAGATAGTGTATAAATCCAAAATAAAAAAGGAAAACGGGGGAATTATGCTAAAGCGATATGATGCTTGTTTATGGGGAACTTGCACAAGTTGTATTTTCTGTGATGTGTTCTGACGCTTTTGGGGTTATCCTATTCGTTTCATTGTTGGTCAATTTCTTGTGGTTGGCTCATTATACTTGTTCGTTTTGTTACTGGATATTTCTTTAATCTCGAAGTCAATGCAAATAAAAAAGAGCCTTTTTACCCTTCATGCCGATTTAAGTGAATTCTGAAGATGGTTACTGGGTCATGCAATTGTTTTATTCAAACATCACATCACTCTCTTTGTCCATCAGAATGTATAGCTCTTTAGCTAATACCGCTTGATGAAATGCCATAAAAGTTATATATCTAATGCCACCCATCAAACCTTGCTGTTCTGGTTCTGTAATGTTTTAATTACCTTGAACAGGTTTGGCAAATTGAATCAGTAATCTCAGATATTCAGGGATGTTCCCTTCAGTTGTGCCAGCTTGTCAATTCTCTATTACCTTGTCTGACTGGCCGTGCCTGCACTTGTATTGAGGTAATGGAAAATTCACTTGAACCTTTATTTACTAGTTAGTTTTAAATTTTTTGCCATTTGCGACCTTAATTTCCCTAAAGCATCCAGCTCATGTGTTACTCATCTCAGATTTTTTTTTTAATATATATAGAAACTCCAGGACATAAATTATGAGCACATGTTTGATTTGGTGAAGGAGGTTGCAATGGAGCTAACTGAGACGGACGCAGCAAGTCCTGAGAATCTGTTGAAAGTGTCTAGTCCATTGAGTCTGTCAACTAACCTGGAATTGTACATGGAAGCTGTTTCCCTTGATAGTCTCAGAGCAAGGGCAATACGAGGTGAGAACCGTGAAGAGCTGGCTCTAGTTGAGCAGATGATTCCACTAGTCAACTACATGCATGAGCGCCTTCTCAGGGAAACACAATTGCTTAACATCAACGGGGTGCCCATTCCTGCTGATTTTTGCTGTCCGCTTTCCCTGGAGCTGATGTCAGATCCTGTTATTGTAGCATCTGGTCAGACCTATGAACGGGTTTATATCAAGTTGTGGCTTGATGAGGGTTTTACTATCTGCCCGAAGACACGCCAAAGACTTGGTCACTCCAATTTAATTCCTAATTATACTGTGAAAGCTTTGATAGCTAACTGGTGTGAGTCACATGACATTAGGCTACCTGATCCTATGAAGTCCTTGAAGTTGAACTTTCCTTCAGCTGCCTCCTCCCTTCAGGATTTGAGCGCTGCAGGCAGCAGCCCTCTACATCCTAGTGTTGCGGCTAGGGCTAATATTCCTGGGTCCCCAGAAGCTGACCTGTATATGAAAAGCTTGAATAGAGCATCTCCTCCCCACATTGTGGTCCATCAGAACTCTCATGCGCATGTGAACCGTTCTGGTCATGAGGCCTCCAGTAATCAATCTGCAGAAAATGCAAATGGTTCTGCACCAGATGTATCAGGGTTATCTCTTGCAAGTTCTGAAGCAAGAGAGTCTAGTTTGAAAGAAAGGCATGGTTCTATTGGCCAAACTTCAGAACAATCAACAGAGGAAGCATTTCAAGCATCTAATTTGGACAGGGATTCACAGGACCATGTCGGCAGTTCTTCGGTGAATGGTAGTCTTCCTAATAGCGGTCAACTTGATGGGGAATGTGACAACGGGGTGACACGAGTTCTAAGTGATAGGACAAATTACAGTAGTGATGCATCTGGAGAGGTTACAGATGGTGGGCCTTCAGCCTCTTCTGCTCCTGAAAGGGAATATTTAATCCCATCAAGATTGGGTGAGATCCGCACTATACGGCCATTTTTTCGGCGGCAAACATCTGATAGGGGTTTCCCCAGAATAATATCTTCCTCATCTATGGATGCACGGAGTGACCTTTCTGCCATAGAGAATCAGGTTCGCAAGCTAATTGATGATTTGAGAAGTGATTCTATAGATGTTCAGAGATCAGCAACATCAGAGATTCGCCTTCTAGCCAAGCACAACATGGAGAACAGGATTGTCATTGCAAACTGTGGGGCTATAAACTTGCTGGTTGGTCTTCTTCATTCGCCAGATGCCAAAACCCAAGAAAATGCTGTGACAGCCCTTCTGAATCTGTCAATCAATGATAACAATAAGATTGCCATTGCAAATGCTGATGCTGTTGATCCTCTCATCCACGTCCTTGAGACAGGGAACCCTGAGGCTAAAGAGAATTCAGCAGCTACTTTATTCAGTCTCTCAGTTATTGAAGAGAACAAAGTGAGGATTGGACGATCTGGTGCCATCAAGCCTCTCGTAGACTTGCTAGGAAATGGGACCCCACGAGGAAAGAAAGATGCAGCAACCGCATTGTTCAATTTGTCCATACTCCATGAGAACAAGACTCGCATTGTGCAAGCTGATGCTGTGAATCATCTGGTTGAGCTTATGGAGCCTGCTGCTGGAATGGTCGACAAAGCTGTAGCTGTCTTGGCAAATCTTGCTACGATACCAGAAGGGAGGACTGCGATCGGGCAGGCACGCTGTATTCCAGCTCTTGTTGAAGTTGTTGAACTGGGTTCAGCGAGAGGGAAGGAAAATGCTGCCGCGGCATTGCTTCAGCTCTGTACAAACAGCAACAGATTTTGTAGCATAGTTCTTCAAGAGGGTGCTGTGCCCCCGTTAGTCGCACTGTCACAGTCAGGCACACCGCGGGCAAGAGAAAAGGTTCGTCACCTGCAATTGTATCGCATACAAGTAAAAAAATGCAGCTAAGCACTTCTTAATCGCGCTTTTTGATTTTGCTGTGTACTCGCAGGCGCAAGCTCTTCTCAGCTACTTCCGCAGTCAAAGACATGGGAATTCAGCAAGGAGATGACCTTACAAGAATTTTTTGCAGTGTACATTAAGCATCTCCTTTGATTTCTCAGATGGCGGCTTGGCTCCTCTTATTGTTATTGGTTGGCCTTATGTACTGTTTATAGTCAGATTGAGATTGTGCTCATCTCATGCAAGTGTTGTGGGCGGTCGGTGGGTGTTTCTCGTTCAGATGGAGTATTTTTCGTTTTTTTTGAAGATTTTTTTTGTATAGATTGTCCATTTGTAGCAGCTTACCTATTCACCAAGATTTTGTTTTGTATATGCTATTAGCTCTGACAGTATGATTGTTTGATGCTTGTAAAAGTTAATATTGTCCTTGTATACCAAATAATCCCGAGAGTAGATTGTACCGTGGGTCACTAGCTTGTTTGGGTGGTTCATTTAGGTCATTGATCTCCTAATTTGCACCTCTGGGTCACTGAATCGGACCGCGATGCCAGCTCGGAAACGATCATGATGTGGCCAGCGTGGCCTTCCACCGTAGCGTGGGACTGTGGGAGTGGATTTTTGCACCAAGGCCCTAGGTTCGTCTCTATTCTCATCTCAACACCTCCATCCCTCATTCCATCTCGTCCTCACGAAACGATCGCCCGCCAGCGTGGCCTTCCAAAGTAGCGTGGGATTGTGGGAGTGGATTTTTGCACCGAGGCCCTAGGTTAGTCTCTATTCTCATCTCAACACCTCCATCCCCAATTCCATCTCGTCCTCACGAAACGATGGCGGCCGAGGCGACCAGCAAGTGGGCGATGACTGTGCTCCCTAGCACCACAGCCACTGCACTCCCCTGCGCTGGTCCCACCCACCACAGCATCGCCTTGCCGTGCTCCCCAGCACCACCGCCACTGCATGCCCTTGTGACGTCCTACCGTCCACAATCTCGAGGGCACCTACATGCGCGAAGAATTTGGCCTCTTGATTTCTCGTTCCCACATGGGCTGTTCGATCTCTACCCTTTATGTGTTTGATAAAAATGCTTGGCTCAGTTATGTGTGGTTGTTGTGCGGCGGTCGGGGCTAGCGTGGAAGCATTCCATCGACGCGAGCGCCGGTGCGATCGAAGCTAACTACCATTCTACCGTGGCCTGGTCGGCATCATCCTCTTCAACCACTCGGGCTTGAATGTATCCATCTGCATGCACATGGTGACACGGGAGATTGTCCACGTCACGAATAGTTCCGAGCTGGCATGGGGAGTTGTGTTAATGATCTACTTAACCCGCTTCAGTGGCCAAGATGTGCAAATTAGAAGATCGGTGATCTAAATGAACCACTTAAACAAGTTTAGTGACCCACGGTGCAATCTACTATAATCCTTATCTTTCACTCTCTCTTTCACAGTGTTTGTCCCGTTTCAAAATGTTTGTCTATTGAGGAAATAAAAAATATAGTTATTGTATTGTTTTTACTCTTTATTCCTACTTAAGCACTTTCTTGATCTCTCAACATAGTGGGGCACAGACAAATATTGTGAAACCAAGGGTGTAGTGTGCTTTATTCTCTGTTCAGAAATTATGTATCGGTCCGGACTCTCGATTGAATTATGGCCTAACGGCTATTTTGCAGCAACAAAATGGGCGTCTCAAGCCCAAGCTTCAACTTACATTAAGAAGAACCAAATAGCATCCACAAGAAAGCTTGAGTGCAGTCGTAACTCTAGCACGATCTTCAAAGTGTCATTCATTCCTCTAATACACCTTTTGATGAAAATTTAGCAAGATTAAGTACACAAACGTACTCAGCAAGCCACAAGAGAAATCTATTTAACTACATGCGAGGAGTTCAATTGGTTGTTGAAAGTTTACTATATCAGGTATATGTGGACGCAACATTTGAGTTAAAACAGTTTGTCTTTAAAACAGAAAAACCATACACTACTACAGGAAGCCTCATCACGCACGGTTCGAATCGTCATCACGCATTTTCCCAACCGCCTATATTTGTTGGTGCGTGATAACAGATATCACGACGGTTCAAAACCGCTCGCGATATGCACTATCACGCACGGTTTTTGTTGAAACCGCTCATGAAGGCTATTATCACGCATTTTTCATTAAAAACCGCTCGTGATCCGAGAATATCACCGACGGTTTAATTTACAAACCGTCGCGATGATATTTTCACGAGCGGTTCTTGTTCGTAACCGCTCAGTGATGAGTTTTCACTGAGCGGTTCTTGTTTAGAACCATATGTGATAGCCTTTTTCGTGGCAAAAAACCGAAAACTACAAAACTCTTCGAGGCGTTTAGAGACCCTAAACGACCTTTTTGGGGTTTTCACTTTTTCGAGACCTCGCAAAGAGAATCTGACCTTGACTTATGGATTTTCGGATTGAGCTTTTCGTTAGCTTTCCAACGAGCTAAAGAACGTCCGCAATCGGAGTTCAGATGCAAGTTATGATGATTTTACCGAATCGTGCGCGATCTACCATCTATATTTTTGCCCAAACCAAATAACTCAACATGAACTACACACATCACAAAGAGCATCACCCACATCACAAGAGCATCAACTCAAGAATCCACATCACAAAGCAAAGGGGGGAGTAGAGAGAGGAGGTCGTGGGGGCGGAGCGACGGTGGAGGAGGCCAAGGCGGCGAGGTCGTGGGAGGCCAAGTGACGACGAGGTCGGGCGAGTTGGAGGAGGCCGCCGGCGACAAGCTCGCGTGAGGCCGGGCGCAAGGTGTGAGGAGGAGAAACGGCAGAGGAGGAGATGGAGGTATGAGTGTGAGGAGGAGAGACCGCAGAGGAGGAGATGGAGGTTATATAAAGCGAGTTTGGCAATTTCGCCCATTATGTTCAAATTTTCGCTTCGCCCAACAATCGAGACGGTTCTTGTTAAGAACCGCTGCAGTGATAGCACCTATCATGAGCGGTTTTTAATAGAACTGTCGTGATCATTCACAAACGGTTCTATTAAAGAATCGCTCGTGACACAGGCCTCCAGAGCGGTAGTCGGCGGAGGCGGCAGTCTTGGCGAGAGGATAGTAGGATATCACAAACGGTTCTTAATTAGAACCGCTCGCGATAATTCATTATCACTGCATTTGGTTCTTATTCGTAACTGCTCGGTATTATCACTGATGGTTCTTATAGAGAACCGCTGCGTGATTGGCGGATTATCATAGACGGTTTGTGAATAGAACCTTCAGGATAATTCACGAACGATTCTATTAATGAACCGCTCAGTGATAATGATTATCACAGACGGTTCTAAATAAGAACTGTCAGGATAAATCGGCAACGCCACCGCAGATTCGATTAGACCCAACACAGACGGCTCCAAAGGAACCGTCTGTGATGGGGCGTCTACTATAGCCTATTTTGTAGTAGTGATACTAATATAACAACAAGGGTTTTCTCAACAATTGTAGTTATCATCTCAGCATCTCTACTTATGCCTCATATATTGAAATCACCCATGAACACAACTTCATTAACCAGAAGCACGGCGTATCTGAATACCATTGATTATACTCTGCAGAGTTGCCCAACTTTACCCACAAGATACCTCAAACTCATACTGTTATGCAATATACACACAACACGATAGCGTGTGACTGAGTTGACATAACAAAGCATTCCCACTGCTCAACCTTTCTAGCCTCTACCCGGTAGGTCCTTGGACAATACGGCCATCGGGAAATCATCGACCAATGGTGAAGTACGCGGTCTTACGCTGACTGTTCCTACCATTGTGTAGTTCAGTAAGTGTCCTAACCGGACCATTCTTGACTCACCCCCAAACCACGGCTACTCTGTACACAAGAGCAGGTGTCACCCTGTAGATATTCAATTAGAAGAGTAGTGTAATAAGCCAAGTTGGATATACCAAACTCATGGTTGAACGATTTCTATGTCTATTATTTGGCACAAGGTTCTAGTCGTTACCTGTCTTACTATGAGACGATGGACCAACATCCAACTCATGGTTGTCCACCACCTCTTGATCTCACCTTCGACTCACTTTTATCAAGTCTATTAGGTTGTCCAACCTCTTGGTCTTAACCCTCAATTCTTCACCAAAACCATTGGCGGCTAGCCAATATTGTTTTTCAGTATTTGAGGAAACATTGTGTGATAATGCCGAACATTTATTAATATTTTATGTATCTTAAACTTGTCAAGATGAATATGGCCTACAAATGAATAGGTGGGTGTGTATGTGGGGTGATAGGATATATAATCATTATGGCATTCAAAAGTATTATTTTCAATATTAAAGTAATTGACATAAATACTGTAATGAAAGTAATAATAAAAGTACATAAAATATTGGCACAAAATGATCAAATGAATGCGACTTGCCTCCATATCCACAGTCCTTGACTGGATTTACCTCTCATGTGCCTTGATCAACTCCTTTGTAGCTTGATCAATAAATTCTGGCTCTAACGTGGAAGAAAATCCAATAAATAAGTCTAGGCTCAACAGGAGGCGAGCTGGGAATAACATGAAAAAAAATAAATTTATACATACATACATACACATATATGTTGTCCCAATTCGGTTTTCAACCGAAGGGAGCCCAACTCCCTCTTTTCTTTTCTTTTTCGCTGGCTTTCTTTGTTTCCTTCCCCCTCTCTGGTCGATGAAAGTTGTCGTGGTAAAAAGACTAGACAGTAAAGTGAGGGGGACCCTTGGCTTCTAAGCGAGGGGCCGAAGGGTCCCAAGAGTGGGATTCCAGCTGGAAATGTACTTGTATTAATTGTCAGGAATGTTTTTCTCCCTCCCCCCAAAAAGATAGGGGGAGGTGGCTATTTATAGCCTCCCCCGCTGGGTACATGAAGTTACATACATACCCCTATGAAAGTACAACTACCCTAAGGGTAGCAGGGGCTTTTTCTAGCCTGAGGGTAGACCCCGGCGCATGGTAGACTCTCCTGGACCTGGTCTACCCGGACAGTGAGCTCGGTCCACCTTTGTTGCACTTTGCTGATGGTTGCGACGCCCCTTCGCGGGGCCTGCGGGGCCCCCCTCGGGGGACATCCTTGGAGCCGACCTTGGGGGCCCTCAGGATCCCTTCGGAGGCTTCGGGAATACCTTCGGGGCTTTCGGGGCCCCTTGGAAGGTCGCCTTTGGTGCTGCCTTCGGAGCCTCCGGAAGCGTCTTCGGGGACTTCAGGGCCCCTTCGGGAGGGCGGCTCCGGGGTCGCCTTCGGAGCCCCCTGAAGCACTGTCGGGTCCCTCAGGGACCCTTTGTCGCGCCGCCTGTGCCGTGGGGCCGGTGGACCGCCCCTACGACAAGCCGCTCGCGGTCGAGGTCCTGTTTCACCATAGCCGAAACCGCGCCGTTCTCCTGGAGGGTCCAGGCACACCGTCCCCTCGGGCTTGGCGAAGCGTATCTTTGGAAGAGTCAGCGAAGGTGGGCTGCTGGTGGTGTTCACTGGCTCCTGGGTTCCCGTGCGCCATGGGGTGGTGCGCGGCCTGGGTTGTTGTGGGCCATAAATGGCGCCGCTGTGTCTCTTGGGGTTCAACGCGTCGACCTTTGGGCTTTGTGCCGGTTTAATGAATGGCAGGCGTGCTGTAGGGCGCGTGCACGTGGCGCGCGCGGATTGGCGCGCGGTGCCTCGTTTCCAACCCACGGGTTTCTCCCGCCTATAAATATGCGCCCCGCTCCTCCCTTTTGGTGTTCATTTCCAGTTTTCCAACCCATCCTGTTTTGCGCTTTGTTCCTGCTGGGGAGGCGATGTACACGAGCGAGTTGGGGAGGTCCACCGTGAGCGATCTTGTCCTCGACACTCTTGTCGTCGAGGGCAAGTTAGAGAGCCTTGAAAAGGTCCACGCTCCGGGGAAGGAGACCACCCCGGCGCCTCGCGCGGATGAGGCAGTGGTCTTCGTCGCCTTCTTTGACGCTGGCCTCCATTTGCCATGCGTCGCGCTGGTTAAGGACGCGCTCTGGCTGTACAGGGTGGAGTTGGCGCAACTAATGACGAACTCCATCGTGAAGTTGGGGGGGTCTTCGAATGGATGCTTCAGGCGGCCGGAGCCAGTGGCGAAGGGCGTCTATTTGCCCATCTTCACGACGGGCGCTGCCAGCCGAAGAAGAAGAAGAACACCGGCGAGACGCTAAACTTTGGCAACGTAAACTTCGGTAGAGGACCCGTGCGGATGTACCTTCCTACCGGCGTGGCAGAATCATTGGGATATCGACCGACTCGACGGTGATTCTACCACAAGTCGCCGCCGAGGATGGTCTGCAATCTCGGGGTGAGCCAATACGACTCATCGCCAAATTTCGAGATTGATCTCGGCTTGAGGAGGAGGCCCTCCTTCAGCTTCTATTGGATGTAACGAAGCGCTTCTCCACCCGAGACTTGGTGGAGGAGTTCTGTGCCTTCGGGATCTGGCCTCTGGCCCAGGATTGGAGCATGGAGATCGGAGGTTCGAAGACCGGGCGCCCGATCCTCACTGTGAAGGGATGCGAGGGTGCGGATCTCGGCGCCTTTTCTTTTCTCCGTTTCGGTATCCGTTGCTCGTTTTTGGCATGGCTTCTCATGGTTGTATTGGTGATGGTTTCGCAGTCTTACCCATTGCCGAAGCCACTCACGCGGCGAAGGTGCTTCTGGGCCCTTACACAGGCAAGGAGCATTCAAAGCGCGTCACAGTGGTGCGAGAGAGTCGGCTTAACCGGGCGTATGCTCCGTCGGTTCGCCTTTTCGAGCATCCGGACCCGGACGCTGGAAAAAGGAAACGCGCTCGTGCCGCAGAGGTCGGTGGGCCGGAGCTGATTACAGCGGTGTCGCTGCGCGCTTCTGCTCCTCGTGACGCAAACAGCCCCGCGGAAGTAGCGGAGGACACGAATCGGCCTGCTAAGAAGTTGGCAGGGGCCGTGGAACAGGTGGAATCTTCCGCCTCGAGCGGCTCCTCATCAAGCGAGCACACCGACTCGATTGACGAGGACGTGTTGGGGGACTCCACGGGGTGCCCCGTGACGGAGGTGGGCAAGGCGACGAGCGCGATCGGGCTAACGGGCGTTGTTATTGCCGAGTCTTTGAGTGAAGACACTCCGTCGCTTGTTTATGGCACGGACATCAAGGTTGTGTTGGCCACCCCGCCTACTCCGGGGAGTGCTGATGTCGCCGCCGATGACCCTCCTGCTCCACGGTCGCCCCAAGGTAGTGAATGTTACTCCGTGTGTGTGTTTGATACTTGCTCGGCCATGCAGAGGCGGGTGACGCCACGAGGAGGGCGGATGACGGGGAGTCCGGACGTGATGGGGATGGCGCGACTGAGAATGTCTTTGGTGCCTGGTTCTCAGGGTCGAGGGTTGCGCGCCCGACGCCACATACGGCCAGGGGCCTGTGGACGTGCTCCCCATGTGTAACAAGGACTTCATGGTCAGTCCCGGCACTACCGAAGTGTGCGAGGTGGTTGGAAACTTCGTGCATTCGCCCCATCTCAAGCAGTTCTTCAAGAAAATGGACGTAAAGGACATGCTCCAAAGCGTGGAGGTGAATGCCATGAAGGTTCGTAAGTACCCCTCAGTGCCCTCCTTCATTCTATTCGCCCATTGCTAAGGTGTCTTTGATGCGTAGACGATGATGCTTTCGCGGGCGTTGGACGACGATGTCTCCCGATGCTTCGGCAAGATTCAGAGCGAGCTGGAGAAGGAGCACGCCAAGAACGAGACCCTCAGCGGTGAGCGCGATTCCCCCGCGGTGAGGGTAAAGACGCTGGAGGAGCAAGTGTCGGGCCTTCAGGATGAGCTGGAGGCTTCGCGGAAAGCGTGAGCGCTTGCCGAGGAGGAGGTTGAGACAGAGCGCGAGCTATCAAACAGCATGGGGCTCGCTGCTTTTGAGGCTCTGGAGACTCACGAGGATGCCATGACGCAGCTCGACGTGGTGCCCCCCTCCAAGGATTCACCAACCCGCGGAGATGGGCATCACCCTGAAATGCCTTAAAAACATTGGGAGGGTGTGCGTGCCGGCGGCGCGTTCATATGGAGACCATTGCGCGATGGTGGCCTGGTGCACGACCTTAGCCTCGCTTGACAAGGTGGGGTACGCACATATTGACGCTCTTGCCACTCGCGCGGTCGCCGTAGCTACCGCCAAAGAGTCGACGAGCGTGGAGCGCTGAACACAGGGGCAGCAGGTCTCCGCCGAGGACTCTTGGTAGCGCGCTGCCACGAGATCTTGACCGCGTCGTTTTAGGCGGTCTGAGCACGGTAGGCCAAAGGGAAGGCGCCTGCGACGGTCTTGGACGAAGTCTTAGAAGGGGGCAAGCGGGGGTCCACTCACGAAGGCAAGGTGTGACCCTCCGCTCGCCAGAAGCAGCTCAAACTTCTAGTGTAGTCTAGGGCTTCACTCTGTACTTTTCTTACTCTACTAGGGGCTCCGAGGAGGAAAACCCTTTTTTGTGTAATGTCCTCCTGGTTGAATGAAATGCTTTTGATTTGCCCGGGCTCTCCGCCTAGCCTCGATCGTTATTTGAAGCTGTGCTTCGTGGTCTATACAAGGAGAACGGTGCTTATTCAAATGTGCCACGGAGAGGGGTCCTCGTCCGCCCATGGGCCGTATAATCAAGACTACTGTTGCGACGCGGGTGTTGAAGGGGGAGCGCGAGGTTCTGTTGAAGTGGCATCTGAGGATTTATTACCGTAGTGTCCTCTGCCATGGCGCGAAATGGCGGTGGTGGAAGGAGACTAACCCGACTGGTTCTATGAAAACGTTCTTCCGTATCCGCGCGCGGGAGGCCGCGAAGGCACGGGAAGAGATGCGGGCCTTCTGGGAGCGCCGGGGGGTTGCCAGCACGTCCGGGGGACCGTTGCCGCCCTCCACATCCTTGGAAGCCTCGACGAGCTCGTCCGACACGCCCGAGGATGTGGTCGCGTGAAGGGAATATGAGGAGTTGCTAGCTGCCGGAGCGTTCGACGAGGAACTGCTAGAGTGAGCAACGCGCAAGGAGTGGGACTTTGCTCCGCGAGTGCATGGTGGCTGACGCAGTGCGCCGTGATCGACCTGTAATTTGTATGTACATTATTATTGTTGTTATTATTTTTGTATTTGTCGCTCGCGTTGAGGCGTTGTGAGATGTGTATGTTATGCTGAGTTTAATAAAAAATGGTGTGATTGTGTTGTGAACGACCTGTTTTAGTCGTGCCACTAGATAGGGCTCCGTGGGGGCCTAAGCGAGGGGGAGGCGAAGCCTCGCGCCGTCCCTCGTACCTTTTTAGATAGGGCTCCGGGAGCCTAATTTTCTTGAGGGGAAGCCTCGCGTCGCCCTTTACTTTTTTTTTTTTGATAGGGCTCTGGGAGCCCTGGTTTTTGAGAGGGGAGGCGAAGCCTCGCGCGCCCCCATACCTTTTAGATAAGGCTCAGGAGCCCTAATTTTTCTTGAGGGAGGCGAGCCTCGCCCGTCCCCCATACCTTTTTAGATGGGGCTCTGGGAGCCCTAGTTTTTTCTGGGGGGGCGAAGCCTTCGTAAATCCCTCTTACTTTTTTAGATAGGGCTCAGGGAGCCCTGGTTTTCTGAGGGGGGGCGGCCTGCACCGCCCCCATACCTTTACATAGGGCTCAGGAGCCCTAATTTTTGAGGGGAGGCGAAGCCTCGGTGCAATCCCCTTACTTTTTAGATGGGGCTCCGAGGAGCCCTGGTTTTTATGAGGGGAGATGAAGCCTCGCACTCCCCTATACCTTTTAGATGGGGCTCGGGAGCCCTAATTTTTATTGAGGAGGAGGAGAAGCCTCGCCTGCCGTCCCCCTTACTTTTTTAGATAGGGCTCCGGGGAGCCCTAGTTTTTGCGAGGGGGAGGCGAAGCCTCGCGCCGTCCCCCATACCTTTTAGATAGGGCTCCGGGGAGCCCTAATTTTTGCGAGGAGGAGGCGAAGCCTCGCGCCGTCCCCCTTACTTTTTTAGATAGGGCTCCGGGGAGCCCTAATTTTTGCGAGGGGGAGGCGAAGCCTCGCGTCGTCCCCCTTTACTTTTTTAGATAGGGCTCGGGGAGCCCTAATTTTTCTGGAGGGGCGAAGCCTGCCCGTGATCCTCTTACTTTTTTTAGATAGGGCTTTGGGGAGCCCTAATTTTTCTTGAGGGGAGGCGGCTGTGAAGATCGACGCCCCCTGGCGCTTTCGCTCTTGGGGCGCTTGCATAGTTAGTTAATTGGCGTCGTCTTTGCCGAAGTTGTGTTGTAGCTATGGAACTTCTTTGGTGCGTCTGGGCGAAAGGCCATCTGTGATTTGTTTATACACTCGTGCTGCGGAGGGCATCGGTGTGCCTGAGGGCAAGGCCATGCTGTGATAACTTTGTTTATACACTCGTGCTTGCGGAGGGCATCAGTGTTTTTGTTGTGTTCGCAGGGTGTTGCATGCTTTGTTCATTATGGGGGGACAAAATACCCAAAAGTACACATGTTTGTACATGCCCGCCACATCTGCCAGGCCGGGGAGAGAAGTCATGTTCAAGCGTGCTGATTTTCCTACTAAGTACAAAAATCCTAAGGGTAGAACCTATGGAGGCTCTTGGGGTTCCATGTGTGGCCGAGCTGCTGCCCTGCTGGGGTGGCGATGTAATGCATCCCGGCCCTCATGCTCCAGGTGATGATGTAGGGCCCCTCCCACTTGTACTCAAGCTTGCCCACCGTGGAAGGGTTGGCGACTCGCTTGAGGACCATGTCGCCAGGTGCCAGGGGGCGGGCTCTCACTTTCTTATTGTATGCTCTCGCGACTCGGTCCACGTACTTTGTCATTGTTGAGATGGCTTCCGCAGGGTTTTCCTCGACTGTGTCGAGGAAATTTCAGTACCGGAGGGGTCGACCTCTGGGTTGCTCGAAGGATCTTCTTTGTGAGCTCGGGTGTCATCGCTTCGTCCCCGAATAGGAGTTTGAACAGAGAGAAGCCTGTGGCGTGAGTTGGTGTAGTGCGGAGTGCCCATAGGGCTTTCTGAAGTTCTTCGGGCCAGAGCCCCCTAGGCAATCCGACTAGGCGTTTGGTGAGGCCTACTAGCAAGTTGCCGTTGGCCCTTTCGACCGCCCCATTAGACTCAGGATGGCCCACCGACGCGAAGCATATGTTGACGCCTAGGTCCTGACAGAATGTTTTGAAGGCGGCTGAGTCGAACTGGGTACCATTGTCGGTGACGATGTCTCGTGGCACCCCATACCTGCAAATGATGTTCCTCCATGCGAACTGCTGGGCCGCTACGGCTGTGATCTTGGCGACGGGCTCGGCCTCCACCCATCTGGAGAAGTACTCAACGACGACGAAGGTGAAGCAGAGGCCGCCTCTGGCTACTGGAAAAGGGCCGATGATGTCGAGCCCCCATCGTGCAAAAGGCCAGACAGGGGGCAGCGGCTGCAGTGGGACTGCCGGTGCCTTTGGGTTGTGGCTGGCCCATTGGCAGCCCTAACAATGCTGGACGAGGTCCTGTGCGTCCTGTAGCGCGGTTGGCCAGTACAGGCCTTGGCGGAAAGCCCTTGCTACGATGCTTCGGGGGGCCTGATGTGCTCCATAGTTGCCCTCGTGGCTTTCCTTGAGCAGGTCCTGGCTCTCTTGGTGAGATATACATTGGAGGAAGGGGGTGCACACGCCTCCTTTGTATAGTTCACCGTTGACGATGCGGTAATTCCGAGAGCGATGTCCAAGCCTCTTTGCCTCAGTTGGGTCTTCAGGTTCTCTACCTACGAGGTAATCGTGATCGCTTGATCTGCCATGATGAAGCGGTATGGGGCGGGCAGCCCCTTGTCTTTTTGTCATATCGTCGCCAATTTCGGGCTCATCCCCTTGTGCTCCCAACGGAGCCCCTTGTTCCTTCGGCGGGACCGAGGGGGTATGAAGTACCTCGTAGAAAACTTCTAGTTGTGGTTGGCCACTGGAGCTTGCTGCTTTTGGGAGCTTATCTGCAGCCTCGTTGTCGCTCCTTGGGATGGCTTGCACGGTGATGCCGAGGAAGATCTTTGCGCGTCTGCATCATCCCGCTAAGTCTGCGTGCCATCTCGCAGATCTCTGATTCTGAAAGCTTTTGTCAAAGTGCCCCGCCATGAGGTGAGAGTCACTTTTGACTATGATGTGCTTGGTGCCCAAATTCTTTGCTTTGCGGAGGACCAGCAGCAAGGCCTTGTACTCTGAAGCATTGTTGGTCGTGGGAAAATCTAGGCGCGCCTCATACGACATGCTCCGGCCATCCGAAGCAATCAGAATGGCAGTCGTGCCCACCCCCGTTGCGCACCAGGATCCGTCAGTGTGGACGGTCCACGGCGCTTCGGCAGGGGCTGGAAGTTGACCCTCGACATGCGGAGTCCACTCGGCGACGAAGTTGGCCAGGGACTGTGACTTGACGGCGGTGCGCGCTGCGAAGGTGATGTCGAAGGGTGCGAGCTCTGCCGCCCACTTGCCGATGCGACCTGACGTGTCCTTGTTGCGAAGCATGAGCGCCAGGGGGTAAGATGTTGGTAATGTGATGGCGTGCGCCATGAAATAATGCCAGAGCTTGCGCAAAGCCATGAGCAGAGCGTAGGCCAGCTTTTCCAGTTCCGTGTATCAGTTCTTGGTCCCCTGGAGGGCCTCCGAGACGTAGTATATGGGGCGCTGGCTGCCATCCTCCTGGACAAGGACTACACTGACTGCCGCTGTGGAGGCGGCGAGGTACAGGAGGAGCTTGGCTCCGGGCTTCGGGCTGGTCAAGCTTGGGAGCTGGCTCAGGTACTTCTTGAGATCCTAGAATGCTTCCTGGCAGGCCTTGGTCCAGTGGAATGGCTCTGCGCCCCGGAGGGTCTTGAAGAAGGGTAGGGCTCGTTCAGCTGGCCGGGACAAAAATTGGCTGAGGGCAGCGAGGCGGCCCATCAGCCTTTGCACCTCTCGCGTGCTGCGGGGCGGCTCCATTTCTTGGATGGCGCGGATTTTCTCAGGGTTGGCCTCAATGCCCCTCTCTGAGACGAGGAATCCCAGTAGCTTGCCCGCCTTGACCCTGAAGGCGCACTTGTCAAGGTTTAGCTTGATTCCTTCCCTCCGGAGGTTGGTGAAGGTCTCCTGGAGGTCTTCCGCGTGCGAGGTAGAGATTCTGCTCTTGACCACTACATCGTCGACGTAGGCTTCGACATTGCGTCCCAGCTGCTCCGCCAGCACCTTGGCGATGAGACGAGTAAATGTTGCTGCGGCGTTTTTGAGGCCGAAGGGCATGCGACGGAAGCAGTATGTCCTGACGGGGGTGATGAAAGCGGTCTTCACCTCATCCTCCTTGGCCATGAATTTCTGATGATAACCGGAGTAGACATCAAGGAAACTCATCAACTCACACCCGGAAGTGGCGTCTACCAACTGGTCGATGCGAGGCAGGGGGAAATCGTCTTTGGGAGACGCCTTGTTGAGGTTAGTGAAGTCGACACACATGCACCATTTGCTCGTGCTTTTCTAGACCAGGACAAGGTTGGCTAGCCACTCCGAGTGCTTCACTTCTCGAATGACCCCTGCCTTTAGTAGCTTGGCTATCTCTGCCTTTGCTGCTTCTAGGTGCTCCGGCATCATGCGGCGCAACTTCTGCTTCTTGGGGGTTGCATCACTTCAGAGGACGAGGCGACGTTTGATCGTCTCGCGGGCCACGCCCGGTATGTCCTCCGAACTTCATGCGACGATGTCTGAATTATTGCGGAGCACCTCCAGGATGGCGCTGCGCTCTTCTGTTGGGAGATTCGCCCCTAGGGCGATTGTCTTCTCCAGGGACGCGTCCCTCAAAGGAACCCTTCGCAGCTGCCCCTTCGGCCTGGCCCTCGGGGCCCACTTGCCGGTGGGTTCTTCTGGCGGGGCGCCTGGGCTGGCCTCCACTGTGTGGACATGGTGGGTGCTAAGATCGGCCCTAAGCTCGGTCTACCGGGCCAGGTCCTGGTCGCCCCACACGGTAATGACGCCCTCCAGTGCGGGGATCTTCATGCATATGTAGTTGTGATGGGCGACTGTGCCGAAGGCGTTTAATGTGGCTCGGCCTAAGATGGTGTTGTACTGGTATGGCATGTGAACCACGTCGAAGGTGACGGTTTCTGTGCAGGACGCAGGACTATCGCTAAATGTGACAGCTAGGTCGATCTGACCCAATGTCATCACCGGTCTTCCCCCGAAGCCTCCGAGGGGTATGCCTAGGGGTGACAAGCGGTCTCTTGGGATCATCATTTTGTCGAAGGCATCCACGAACAGAAGGTTCGCGGAGCTTCCCCCGTCCACGATGATGCGCCTGACCTTGAAATCCGCTATGGTGGTAGAGATGACGAGGGGGTCCTGGTGAGGGAAGTGGATGCCCCTGGCATCCTCGGGGCCAAAGGTGATGGGCACCTCGGCGTATCGGCGTGGTCTGCATGCAGGCCACGCCACAATGTGGTGGATTTGGCGTGCACAGGCGCGCCACTGTCTTTTAGACGTCAAGCCGAGCGAAGATCCTCCCGTGATCATATTTATGATCCGCTGGTGTGGCTCGCCGTGGCCCCCCTCGATGCGCGGCCTGGGCGATGGGGCGGGCAGTTGGTTGCCAGCGCCCCTGATGTCTTCGCATTCGGCCGGCTAGCGATTCATGTAGTCGTGCATGGCCACGATAGTGCGGCAGTCTGTGGTTGTGTGCGAGCATTTGCCGTGGAGGTCGCAGTATGACGTTGTGCTTTCGATGCCGTTGAGGGTGTTTGGATGGCGCCCGCCGCGACGCCCACGGCCTCTGCCCTTGCCGCGGCCTCCTCGGCCGCCACGCTTCGCTCCTCCGGGGTCCTGGCTTGCATCTACATGATAGACGCCGCGGCCTTTCTGGCAGAAATTCCCGCGTGATTTTGGGTTGTTTGCCGCGGCGGGAGTTGCTATGGCGGGTGGTGTCGTGGCGGAGGGTGTGGCCTGCTCTGGCTCACTCGATGGTTTTGCGGGTGTGGTGGTGACTGCCCTTTCCACCCTTCGGTTGCTGTCCTCCTCCGCTCGGGTGTATTCCTCTATTTTGTCGAAGAGCTCCGCGACGGTGGAGACGGGCTTGCGGGCTAGCTTTTCCGATAATGGGCCCTTTTGCAGTCCGCAGGTCGCTGCGTTGATGATTGTTGTCTCATTGATGCCCTTGACCTGGCACTTGACCTCCGCGAATTTCTTAAAGAAATTACGGAGGGACTCGCCTGGGGCCTGCTTGATTGCAAACAAGTGCCCCGTGTCCTTCGGCTCGATGTAGTTCCCCTGAAAATTGTTGCGCATCAGTCCCGTAGGCCGCTCCCATGCGAAGCGGACCGGGGAGGATGGTGAAGAACCACGTGAGGGCAACCCCTTTGAGGGCGAGCGAGATACTCTTCGGCTTCGTCGTGTTGTCCCCACCCGCGACCTCTATTGCTGTTTCATAGACCTGGAGGAATTCCGCGGGGTCAGTGTAGCCTTCGAAGGGTGTCACATCTGGCATTTTGAAATCTTTTGGCCAACGCGCTGCTTTGAGCCCAGCGCTCAATGGTGAGTTGGGGTCCCCTCGGAGCAGCGGGGTCGGTTGCGCGTCGACCACCACCGTCGAGGGGTCCGATGGAGGCGCTGGGGCGGTGAGGCTTCCCCCGGCGGACTGCCGCAGGCTGAGCATCTCCCGGCGGAGGTCGGCCAGCTCTTGCTGTAGGGTCTCATAGGCCTCCCGGGTCACCCCCGCAACTCCCGGGGGTGGGCCCGAGGGTTGGTTGTCGGGGAGGGATGCTTCGGTAGGCGGAGCGTCCCCCCGGCAATGTCACCATGGGTGGAGTTGTTTGCTTCTTCTTCCGTGGTCCGTGCGGCTGGCCGCCATGAAGTCTTGAAATCTTACTCGCTTGGCCTCGGGGTGTTTGGTGTCACATTATTCTCGCTTCGACCATCTTGAAACTTGGTGCGGTCTTTTTAGGGGCCATCCGATGCTTCGTGCTTGTGACCTTCCCGCCGAACCCCACGGACAGCGCCAACTGTCGTGGTAAAAAGACCAGATAGTAAAGTGGGGGGGACCCTTGGCTTTTAAGCAAAGTAAAGGGTCCCAAGAGGGATTCCAGCTGGAAATGTACTTGTATTAATTGTCGAATGTTTTTTCCTCCCCCAAAATGATAGGGGGAGGACGCTATTTATGGCCTCTCCCATTGGGTACATGTAACAGCCCAAAGTTCTGTTACCAAATTAAAATTAATAAAATTATTATTTTATTGGATTTTCTGAAATTTGAAAGAGTTTCATTGCTTTATTTGAATTTCTAAAGTTTTAAAAGTCAAAAGTAAAGTTTATTAAAGCTTTTGAAGTTTTATTTGAGTTAAAGTTGAAAAATAAAAATTAAATTGATTTCTGAATTTTTGGAATTTTAAAAGCTTTTTCCTAAATATTTTAAAACCAAAATAATTTATTTGCAAAATTAAAAGCCAACTTTAAGTTGGAAATAATTTTATTAAGTCCAAAATAATTCTAGGATTTTTATGAATTTTTTTAGAAATTTTTGGACTATATTTGCTATGTTCTAAAATATTTGATTTATTGCTTAATCTTCATTTGGAAAATAATGAAATAATAAAAATAATAAATCTGTTCAGACCAGGCCCAACAGCCGTAAATTGTGGACAGTAAATCGGAAAGATAAAAAAAAATTATTTTATTTTCTCCCGCGCGGGCGAGTTCCCCATCGGTAGCCCATCTTTCTACTGCTCCCGTGACCAGCTCAATTAACCTTGCATGTGCTGCCACCTTCCTTTCCTTCTTTCAATCAACCATAACCCATTATTTATTCCTTTATTCCCTCTCTTCTCTCTCCTATCTTCTTCTTCCTCCCGACATTCCTTTTCTGTTTGTTGTTTCTTCTCAAAACCAGGATGCATGGCCGAAGCCGCCATGGTAGTGCCGCTGGCGCTGGCCACCTTGCCACCTCCGGCCACCGGATCTGCTTCACCACCGCCATCTCCGCCATCACACGCCTCGCCTTTCTTCCTCCTTGCTTCTTTCCTCAAGACGGCCGACGCGACGAGGTCATTATTGTTGATCGCCAGAAGCCAGCCGCCATCCCAACCACCTCGCTCCTCACAAGACGTCTTGCGTCAAGCCCACGACCCGGCGCCCCTAACCGCCTCATTCCCCACGATCTCCCCTCTTCGCCGCCTCTGTCGCAGTGCCGCAATCGCCGCCACCACGCCCAGCGACGATCTCCACGCCCGGCCTCCCCATGGCCTATAAAAGGGAGCAAGGTGAGCCCCTTCTCATTGGCATCAAAACCCCTCAAAGATCTCTCCTCTCTCCCACTCAATCGACGGAATCGAAGTTTTTCTCGCGCCACCGAAGCTTCCTTCGTTCATCTTCTCCGTGCCAATCAAGCCTCCCCGTGACCCGACACACCAACGGCCGCCACATCGCCGCTTACAGTACTCGCCGCCCTCACCGGAGCGCCGCTAGATTTCGTCGCCGCCGTTGAGCCCGAACTTGCCGCCGTCGTCGTCCTCGCTGCCGCCGTTTCCATCGCGACCTAGCGCCGCTGTGGTGAGCACCTTAGCCCTCGCGCCTCCTCTACCAGAGAGCGCCTCATGATCACGCTGCGTGCCACCCCGGGCCGAGCCGTGGGTCGAGCGCCGCCACCTTGTGCCTCCGTGGCATCTTTGGCGTGGCAACCACCTCGGCGCCACGTGGGAGCCACGTCGGTCACAAGGATTTTGTCACCAAGATGGGTGGCACCGCCACGTGGCCTTGCCACTGTACCGTGGGCCCCATGCGTCAGCGACTCCATTTCTTTTTTCGAAATAAAATAAATCCAATAATTCGGGGAAATCCAATTTCATCATTTCATGTGATTTTGAAACTTCCCGGGGTTCGTTCTCGTTCATAAGAACTCCGATTTTGTCGATTCAAATTTCTAAATTCATATAAATTCAAGATCTAGCTAACTAAACTAAAATTATTTAATTTGGAGTTCATTTGAATTGTTGTTTGAATCTTATTTGAATTTGGCTTATTTTCGCGTATAGAATTCGACGACTTCGGAGAGTCAAATTTCGACGCCATTTGAGAACAATCCATTGAGCAAGGCAAGTTACATTCTTGACCATACTTGCACCTATTATTTAAAATTATTTAATTCTATTTTAAATTATTATTGCATGCTTATTTATATTCAGTAATTTAAATGCATGTTTTAAATTCATAGATATTCCTAAATACTTTGTATGGCCAAATTTGATAATTGAATCAAATACATTGTCACCCTAGATAAAACCTAGTTGATATGATAGTATGAACTAGGATCATTTGAAAATGTTGCAAAGACATGCTCAGACCAAAAATGTTGATTTGGGGAATTTCAGCCAAAAGTCAAATATTGTTTAAATTGTATCCATGGCATTGGTGTGTTATGGAAGTTTATAAATGACTTTGCAAAATAAAATAAAATGATGGTTTGTACTTGGGCGAAATAGTTGTCTAGATGGTGCATGTTTATGCACGGGCTCAATCTGGTTAGGGTCGAGGCCCAGGGTTTTGTGGAAAGTCGCCCAAGTCATTTAAGGACTGGCCTCTGAGCGTTCCTTTGCTATGCCTATAATGGGTTATGCCTCACAGTGCAACCACATGTCCTCAGAATGGGGCGTAGGATCTGGCTAATTAATTTGCAGAGTTCCATCGCGGTTTATCCTGTTTGAACGTGGGTGGTCTTTCATGGCCTGTCCTTCATGACTACTTTATTCCCACCAGGCATAAGAGGGGGCACCCATTAACCCGGCGGATTTCTATCCAAAGGGGGGATTTGCGAAACCTTAATGAGGGTGGACTGCGGTGGAATGATGCATTGTAAAGGCCTTGTCATGAACTCTAGACTTCTTACCTTCAGCAGTGAGAGGTGGCATTAACGGATACCGAACAAACTATAGGAATCATGTCATGTGGGTAAAGTGTACAACCTCTGTAGAGTGTAAAACTATTCGAATAGCCGTGTCCACGGTCAAGGACATGCTAGCAAAGCCTCTCAAAGTTGACTTTGGTTTTGATTTCAAAATGATTTGACACAAATGGTTTTGGATTTCTATCCAAATGGGAAGTGGGCATGAAGCCATATGATAGGAGGGTATCCTTCACCAATCATGTGTGAATGTTATCTGACTATAAAATTGAGAATTTATAAAATGAATTTTAGTTATGTAATAACTGCTTTGGAACTTAGTACAAGTATTTAAAGAAAATACTGCTTTATGCAAATTCAACCATATTAAGCCTTCCTTTGAGATATCCATGTATGCATGTCATTCTGTTATTTGACGGGTGTAACTTGCGAGCACGGTAGTTGTGCTCATACTTGCTTTATGCAAACAAATTTCAGAGGAGAAGAACATGGTTATCGGTGTGGATCTCGACGACTAGGCCGCTTCCCCAGTCGATTGCCTGTGGCAGATTAACTGGACTCTACTACAACTTCTTCGTCTTCCGCTGTGTTATTGATTGTTGGCTTGTAAGCCTCTTTTGTAATAAACTCTGTTGATTATTAATAATATCGTGCGATTTATGGATGTTACCATATCTGTTTAACTGTGTGAACTAGCTACTGATCATGGGACTAGTTCAGAAATGCACAGAGAATTTGGGGTGTTAATCCCGGGTCCGACAGTACATGAAGTTACATACATATCCCTATGAAAGTACAACTACCCTAGGGGTAGCAGGGGCTTTCACTAGCCTAAGGGTAGACCCCGGCGCATGGTAAACTCTCCTGGACCTGGTCTACCTAGACAGTGAGCTTGGTCCACATTTGTTGCACTTTGCTGATGGTTGCGAGGCCCCTTTGGGGGCCTTCCTTCGGGGGGGCCCGCGGGGCCCCCTCGGGGGACATCCTTGGAGCCGGCCTTGGGGGCTCCCAGGAACCCTTCGGAGGCTTCGAGAATACCTTCGGGGCCCCTCCGAATGTTGCCTTTGGTGCTGCCTTCGGAGCCTCTGGAAGCGTCTTCGGGGACTTCGGGGCCCCTTCGGGAGGGCGGCTCCGGGGTCGCCTTCGGAGCCCCGTAAAGCACTGCCGAGTCCCTCGGGGACCCTTTGTCGCGTCGCCTGTGCCGTGGGGCCGGTGGGCCGCTGAAAGCATCTAGGCCCCTAAAAATTGTTTTGGTAATTAATGATAATATGTGAATATGGGATTAACGTGTTTATTGAGTATTTATAAGGTTGAATCCCATTGGTGAACGTATTGATGCAAAATGGCATGCAAATGGACTACACGAAGATCTTTTGGCTCAAAGACAAGGTACAAATAGTCTAGGTTCCTTTTTCTATTTTACCGGTCTTAGGAGTTTTGGATGGAAGACCGGATTATAGGATAAACGCCGTACTATTAAGAGGGATCATGGCTAGTAGCTTGATAGCATGTTATTATGCCATATGGATCAATTTAGGATCATGCATGCATTTGAATTTAATCTTGAAATTAAATTGAAAAGTATTAAGTGCTTCTGTCCAAAATCGGTAGTCCGCAGTTATACTTGCGGTCGTACCGCTTGGTGCGGTATGACCGGACTTTACTTGGCGGTAGTACCGCATTTTGAAGGAACAACCAACTAGTGCTCAAGCGAACGACCGCCTTGAACGGTCGTACCGCATGACGGTCATTCCGAATTTTAGTTGGCGGTTCAAGAAAACCAGAACCGATGCAATTTGCCTCAAAATCTCTCATGGAAATCGGTCGTTCCGCCCGTGACAATCGGTCGTACCAATGTGCGGTCCTTTCGAAATTTGTGAGGCGGTTCAATAAAAACAGAACAAGTGTAAATCTACTCAAAAACTCATTTTGGAAATCGAACGTTCCGCGCTTGGGAACGGTCGTACCGGCCAGTGGTCATTCCGTTTTTTATATGGCGGTACAAAATTTCCAGAACGCTTGTAATCTTCAGCAAATCGCGAAACCCTACAAACGGTCGTACCGCTCATAGAAACGGTACGACCAGGGCAAATCGGACGTACCGCTTGTTTGCCTGCGGTCGTTCCGACTGGGTGTCCAACGGCTAGTATTTCTTTTTTTAGTATCTGTTCTAGCCGTTGATCGTGCTTTCGACCGAAGTCTTGATCGTCTCGCTTCGGATGCTCTTGATCGCTCTGCTTTTGTCCGAGAAGTTGGGGTTTCGCTCCAACGGTCATAATTGTTGGTGGGGGCTATAAATACCCCCCAATCGCTCAAGTCAAGGTCGCTAGTGTCCATTTGACATCTATAGAGCCTTGAGAGCCTTGCATTCACTCAACACTCAAAAACACTCTTGTGCATTCATTGTGAGCTTGTTGAGATACATTCAAGTGCATTCATATTCCTAGTTGATCCATTTGCACTTGAAGTGTTGTCAAGTGAAGACTTTGGTCTATTACTCTTGGAGTGTTGCCGCACTCCTAGACGGTTGGTGGTGGAGCACGGTGATCTCTTCAAAGAAGATTGTGAAGAGGCCCGGTGCAAGCTTGTGAGTGGTTCGGTGTTCACCATCTCCGGAGCGGAGGAAGAACAACCATAGTGAATCGAGGGAAGGCTTAATTCGTGGAGCTGGCTTGAGACGTCAAGCTTCCTCAACGTGGACTAGTGAAGACCGGCAAGTCTTCGATACCACGGGAAAAACATCGTCATGTCTTTGTGGTTATCTCTAGTCTTTTCTTTCCGTATTTATATTTCTAGCTTGTTTATTGTGATTAATTTGCTTAGCTAGAAGTATAACTTGTTTAGACTAAGTTATTAATTGGCTAAATTGTTAAATCGTTAAAAAGTTTAAAAACCTCCTATTCACCCCCCTCTAGTCGATTATCCTTGATCCTACAAGTGGTATCAGAGTTTGGTCTCTCATTGATTTAGACTTAACTGTCTAAGAGAGAAAAGGATGGCTAGTGAGGGAATTGCTATAGGACTAGTAGGATGCCCGTGCGTTGCAACGGAACCCTAAAACTTACAGAAATACAGTTTTCCTTTAACACATAAAACAAATCAAGCAATTAAAAGATGATCTTACATACAGGCATCACATTAGTGCAACACGAGAGAACAACAACTCTGTGCGACAATTCTAGAAATGAACGGTAGAAACAATATTTTCCCATAATTTACTTCAATGCATAAATAACTGACATACTATCATGTAAATTAAGTACAAACTAATAGATAAAGTACACATCATGCATTAAACAAAAACAAAAATGAAAATGTAAAAATGAAGTTCATGCAGCAGCCTTCTGGAAGACGCATCCTCATCTCTAACTTGTCACGTAAAGAGAATGAAAGCACATTCTACAAAATGATGAACAAAAGTTAAACATCATAAATCTATTATATATTATAAATCCCATGGCCAATTTAGGACGATATAGCCCTGCAAACAACATCAAAACCAAACCTTGGAAGCATTTAAAAAATAATGATGGTTTCCCCAGTAATTGAGTGCACACGCAATTGAACACATACAAACATTACACACCTAACATAACATCGAGGAAATTCAGAATGACTGCAAAGAGCAACAATACAGTCTGGACACTTTGTCTTAAAACAGGAATACAAACCAATAAATGATAAATCAGGTTGTCCATATGATTTTAAAAAATGGAACCAATTTAACATTTCAACTTGAATGTGTTTCAATTCTTCCTAAATGCCCCCATACAAATGTGGGACAAACTTTTCAAAAGAATTATGCAAAAGTGAAAACAAATATGACACAAAGAAGAATACAATTAGCTCTACATGAATACAAAAGGTGATCCTGTTGCATGCTCGGTGTCAGTGCTATCTGGCACAAGTGTCGGACCCCAACAAGTTTCACATACACAACACAAGAAGCCAGTCAAATCAGACTCACAGACTGGCATAGTTTTTCTATTTCATAGAATAGAGAAAAATAAGCAAATATTATGCCAAAACTATATGGAAATCGTATGTGAGTTTACTTGTCTACCTTTGATTTTGGGCATATGCAGTAGCATATTCATTTAGACAATCAAGTGCCAGAAAAGGGAAGCAGGAATGAATAAACAACACGATGTGTCATCATGGACACAAGTATCTAGGTATACTGCTTAGTGCATATTAAAAAAAACATGTGTTTGCAATAGTTGATAAGTAGCTCACCATACAGTTTTTATATTTCTTGTAGGGTTTGAACAAGCTGAAGACCAACAGACTCGCCCATTTGATGGTTGGTTTTTGAAGCAATGCCACACCAAAGAAGAGTTGATGAAGAAGCCTACATAACAACATGAAGAATGAAATATATTTTTTTTAGCAATTTTGTTTAGAAATGAATGGCTAATAAGAACCAACATTAGTCAGGTCACTTTAATCATATCTATCTTTTCCAAATAAAGTCATTCAAAAAAATGTCTTACATTAATATTAATTACATGCTTCTTGCAGATCCTACAAACCTCGCCATTCTTCTAACCTACAGGGAAAAGACATACACATAGTTAGCATTAGGATTCATGTAGAGAATAATTAAACATCAAGTGATAGGAAGGAATACCTTCTATTGCTCCTGAATCCTGATAGAACAATAATCTATCAAAAGAAACGACCAGAAAATGGAAGTCCAATGTTGTGCAACCTGCAATTAAGCTATAACTATAATCCATCAAGTTCAAGACATCACCTCTTCAGGAACTCATTCGCCTCAAAATTAACTTGGGAGCTTAGTCTCATAGACTTACAAGAAAACTTTAGAAAGAGAGGGAGAATTGAACAAGATATTCAACAAACTATCCTACAACATCCCTCAATGATCAGTTGATCACCTTCTAGTTCAATTAGGGGTAAACAACTTATGTGGAGTTTATTGCTTGCATCCAGCACTTGATCTGCAAAACCAAAGAAGGAATATGGTATATTATTTCCTTGTTCAAAAGAAAATGCAGAAGGCAGATGTGTCCACTATAAAATACAGATTGATACTACAAACTTTTGAAGAATGACTCTTTCATCAGCAAAATTGGAGTGCATATCAAAAGCATCTAGCATTTTTCACCACGATATCATGTATAACATATTGTAGACGTTAATCCTGATGAAAATTTTTCCTGGAATCAAAACCAGAACAAATATACCAGTTATCACTTTGAGCAATTTATTGCCTTTTGAGCGAAAAGTTATCACTTTGAGCAATTTATTGTTAACCATCAGCCACAGGAATATATGCGTTTTGAGAGCAATTAACTTCAGACTTCTGGAATAATGGCACCCAAAAACTCATCCTTATTTCGTTGCAAAAATTTAGCAATTCTCGGAACCTGATACAACACATGCATAGGCCTGTCCTGTAATTTACAACAAACATATGAGTAGACCAAAACCTCCATGGCAAACCGAACCATTGATGTTGCCATGGATAGAACCAATATCAGGCTCTACTACTTCTATGGATAGAACCATTTTTCATTATTTGCCATGTATAGAACTGACCAGGTATTACCATAATTTGGAACTGATCTAAGATGTGTTATATACATAGTATGAATTAGAAAACCTGACCTTGTTGCTGGGTAACAAGAGCTCCTCACAGTGCTAGTTCCTCCAAGAGATACTCTGCCCACCATTGTAGACTTACCTACAGTCCCCACTTCAAATTAATTTCTAGAACAAAACTTGATCTGCACTCTCAAAGTAGCATTAAACCTATTACCACCCTTCACATTATTTTCCATTTCCATATGTCTAGCAACAAATTGCTTGCAATGTTGACCAGCAAAAAGCCTGAAAGCCAAGAAAAGGAATATGTTATGTCGTCGAAACACATTATGTACACAAGCAAATAACCTTAAATCTATCATGTAACAATGTGACATCTCTAATCGCTCAAGTAATGACTAAGGGTCGCAATAAGATATCTCTGGACATTTCTCAAGGAAGCCAAAGGCTCGCTTATTATATACTATACATGATCTCAAATGATGAAAGCCTCGAACTTGGCTACGGTTGCAATGGTCTTATTCCACTTATAGACTAATCAAGAGCTAGGGCTCAAATTGCCATGTTAACCATAATGGTTCTCACAGAACATTTTGACTCAGATTATAGCATCCTCGTGCTCCATTCATTCAAATAGCTCTATAGCACATAACACCGTGATACTATGCCATCATTAGAAAATAATCATTGGTTTTTAATATATATTCTATCGTAATTAAAATATTGGGTCTCATTTCATCTCGGCACATAAAAGCCACTTCTTAGAAAGTTAAGTCCTCCATCTTGGTGTTTGCAAATAAAGGAAAAACTTAAAGCTACAAGTCTACAACTAACTCTCACAGAAAGGGATGTTCAATATCTTTAAAAAGAAATGCACCGACCGCCTTCACATAAATAAGGGCATTTAGAATAAAATGGACTCAACATGGCTAACAAATGCTATAGTGCAGAGACTTTTAAGTCAAATTTCAACGAGAACAACGGAGTTGTGCAAACAGAAAGCTGTGAATGTTTGAAACACTATGAAGGGAAGAAACTGCACAAAAATAAACACAATACTTATGAACTTTACATCTGCTATGTTAAACTATTAGCGATGTTTGTGTCTTATAAAAATTCCTTGATTTCAATATTGTATTACTACATATACAAACATTACGATAGCACACTCGGCGGATTACTCCATCCAAATTAAGTCGAATTAGTACACTCGCCCATGCATTTGGAAAACTTCTGCAGAGTTTTGAAGCACGGTAACTCAACCGGAAATATGAGCTCTAAAGAAAGATTGAAAGAATAAACTAAACATCAATTTGATAGTACTCCCAACATTACCTAATATGCTTTCAATGACGTTAATTATGAATCTTGAGATTCGAATCAACTGATAATGTTTGATTCTCTCTCGCATTTTGATTCTTGCATCTCCACCTCAACAAGAATCACATCTTTTGGCTTCCGTTTTTGTCTCCATTCTTCTTACCTTTTCTTTTTGTATGGCACATAACTCATACCTATAAAAACAGAACATGTGTTTCACATGTTGATGTTTGTAAAAAATCCATGCTAGGAGAGAAGAAGAATATCCTATAGCAAATTGGAGCCAAGTATATCGACCATTGTACATCAAACAACAATCTATCTCGGTTCTCAAGTCTAAATGGCTTGTTAACGAGAATAGCTGATAGAAAATATTGCGCAAGGTTGCACAGAAACTAACTAAAAATTTTGGTCTACCACCATACATGATTGCCTATTATGTTAGCCTGAATTCTGAAACTTCTGCATTTTTGTTTAGCAACATGGCTGCATGTCAAGAGAACCCTACAAGACAACTTAATGATTACATCTTTGAGATCAATCATGGAGGGTTATTTTTTCTTCAGGTTATCTATGCATTTTTTATATATAAAAAAACATTCAAACGCAATCATGCAAATCCCTTTTTGCTCAATGTATAAAGCTACAAAAACTCATATTTGACATAATACAGTTTCTTCAGATGCATATCCCTTTTGCTAAATAAACATGTACAAGGACCGGAAAATTATTCTATCCACAACGGAGATAATTATGTTAGGATTTGGAATTACTTGGATGGATATCAAGGAACCGCATGGGCTACATGTGCTAATTATTTTTTACAAAACCAAAGTGAGATGCTATTCGTTAGTCTGCTTTTCCATATTAAATCATGTGGCTAATTTTACAAATGGATCAATAGTGGGTCGATACGGAGGAAGCTAATTGAGCTCATGATGGAACAATGCACATATGTGAAAACTTCTAACAATAAGAGCTTACGGTGAGGTGTAGCTCTTGGCGGCAGAAGTATATCCTCTAGAACTGCTTATCCTTCATGTGGTGTGGGCATAGATCGCATCAATCTTGGCGAGTTCCTACACGCACTTGTGATTCTCGTAACCATCTCTTAGGGATAGGAAGCATAAGTGGGCGATAACAAGTCGAGATCCGCGGAAACCCACCTTGGCCTTGGAGAGCACGAGCACGGCATGCCGCCTCCCCCACCGGTGAGGTCGCCCGTGGCCGCCTCCACGGAGCCTCCTGCGTACGAACATCACAATATAAATATGCGGCCGAGGCATGAGGGATCATCACAGTGGCTGCACTCGTCGGCGTCGGATCCGGCTGTCCCTTAGCTCGCCGATCTTGGATCCGATCTTCCCGAGCTTGCAAGATGGATATGGCTTTCCCGAGTTGAGGAAGGAGAGGTCGAGAAGGGGGGCTGCGGGTGAGGAGAAGGCAAGTGACAAAAAGCTCAAATCATCACAAATGAACACCAACCAAGACAAATCTAGACGGCAGTGGCCTGATGTGGTGCGCCGGATCTGGGAAGTGTCGGCTCACTGGAGGAAGACGAGCAGGAGGCGACGGCCGCGGAGGGCGGGAGGCCGTCGCGGCGCTTCTTCAGCAGACTCTCCTCGCAGCGGCTCTTGCGGATCTCCTCGTGTCGGATCTGGGCGTCATCTGGCCGGGAGACGACCAGTTGGCGGTGGATCTAGTCGGGATTGAGATGGGAACACCACGACGGGGTAAAGCAGGGGCCTGGGAGGAGAGGGACGGCGGGGACCGCCAACGTTGGTGGCGGAGGCGGCGAGATGGAGGAGGGGAGAGGCGGCGAGGTGGAGAGAGACGGGGGGCCGGTAAGGGGAGAGAGACGGGGAGCCAGCGGCGGTTAGCACGAAGAGGTGTGGGGGGGCGAAGAAGTGGGCGCCGGGGGATCCGTGGATGCGCGTGCGCTTGCGGTAGTTTGACGGCGTGTGAGGCGGTTTGGCGTGGAGGGTGGGGTTTTTGGGGGGGGGGACGATCGCTGCGCGGGGGAGGTGAATGATTAGCCACTGCGCGGGGTAAACTCAGAATTATAGTAGTTAAGAAAGGCTCCTTTATTTGATGGTTCAAATTATGCTCATTGAAAAATTAGAATGTCAATTTATTTAAAGGCCACGAGTCCAAGCGTATGGAAAATCGTAAATGAGGGTTACGTTATGCCTCTTAATCCACTAGCTCCCACGGATCAAGAGACGCGTAATGCTCATTTAGATGCCCAAGCTATGAATGCTCTCTTTGGCGCTTTGAACGCGGATGAGTTCAATAGAGTGAGCAATTTGGAAACCGCTCATGATATTTGGACCACTCTCTCGGAAATTCATGAGGGTACATCCACGGTCAAAGAAGCCAAATTGCATAGGCTTCGGATCAAATATGAGACATTCATGATGTTGCCTCATGAAAACATCAATGAGATGTATTCACGACTCAACAACATTGTGAATGAGCTCAAAGGCCTTGGGAATAACCATCTTGATGTTGATATTGTGCGCAAGATGCTTAGGGCTCTCCCGGACAAATATGAGACATTGGTGACTCTATTTCTCAACTCGTCCAAGTTGCCAAGGATGACACCAACGAGGCTCTTGGGCAATCTCATCACAAATGAGTTGTTCAAGAAGGAAAAGGACGAGCTCTTGGAGACATCCTCCTCAAAGAAGAAGATCACCGCTTTCAAGGCCAAAGCGGAATCAAGTGATGATGAAGATGATGAAGAAGATTCTGATAAGGAGTATGCACTCCTTGTGAGAAGGATGAAGAGGGTCATGAAGAGACGCCCCAATAGAGCTATAACTTTGACAAGTACAAGAAGGGGCAAT
Source organism: Phyllostachys edulis (assembly GCA_036346405.1). Taxonomy (NCBI): domain Eukaryota; kingdom Viridiplantae; phylum Streptophyta; class Magnoliopsida; order Poales; family Poaceae; genus Phyllostachys; species Phyllostachys edulis. The sequence continues at coordinate 64,338,720 of CM070548.1, forward strand.
CCTCAAGTGACAAGAAGCGTTATAGCAATATTCGGTGCTATAATTGTGAAGAGAATGGGCACATTGCTTCTCATTGCCCCGAAAAGAAGGATGATAAGGGCAAGTCATTCAAGAAGAAGGAATACAATGGCAAGAAGAAGCTTCACAAAGACGGCAAGCATGAAGCCCACATTGGAGAGTAGGATTCAAATGATGAGTCAAGCGACTCTGATTCCGATGAGGAAGAGTCCCCCAAGAAGAAGGGACTAGTCGGCATCGCCATCAAGGAAGCTTCATCGCTATTCTCCACTCCTACTTGCCTCATGGCAAAAGGAGATAAGGTAAAATCCATTATTGGTGATGAACCAACTTATGATGAATTAATGGATATGCTTGATGATTTAAATGAATATCTTGGAAAAGAAAAATCAAAATATAAGGTCTTAAATAAAGAATACAATACTCTAAAAGATTCTTATATGGAGCTTAAGGAAGCTCACAACTTGCTTATCCAAGAGTATTCACATAAGTCTTGTTCTAGTGTAGGAATTACATGCAATATTATTGATAAAATGCTTAGTGTAGAAATTTCTAAGACTAGTGCATCTACTTTATGTGATGACCTACTTGCTATCCCATGTTGCTCTAGTGTTGATGCTTATCATAATATTGTTGAGAAAAATGATTCAAAACTTGTTCATGAAAACAATGAGCTAAAAGAACAAGTGATCAAGCTAAGCAAGAGCTTGGAAAGATGTTTCAAGGGCAAGGCCACTCTTGACAAACTTTTGAGTGAGCAAAGGTGCTCATTCAATAAGGAAGGTCTTGGGTATGTGCCTAAGAAAGGTAAGAAGCCGGCAAACATGCCCACAAGATTTGTGAGACGAAATGGTAAGTATTGTCATAAATACCGGGAAATAGGACATGCGCAACAAGATTGTCCTAAGGGTAAGACTCCATCCATTGGAATATATGATTCTTGCTATATGCTTAAAAAGACTAAGGATGGTAAAATAATTGCTCGTTTTGTTGGCACTTCAATTTTAGGCGCTAAAAAGAATGCTATTTGGGTGCCTAAATCCTTGGTTACTAACCTCCAAGGACCCAAACAAATTTGGGTACCTAAAAGGACTTGATCTTTGTTTTGTAGGTGAAATATAAAACCGGTGGAAAACATTGGGTGCTTGATAGTGGATGCACACAACACATGACCGGTGATAGAAAAATATTCACCACATTCGAGAATGGTCAAGGAATGGAAAAGATCACTTTTGGAGACAATAGCAAAGGAAAGGTATTAGGATTGGGTAAAATTGCTATCTCAAATGACATTTCCATTTCTAATGTTTCTTTAGTAGAATCATTAAACTTTAACTTGCTATCCGTTGCTCAAATATGTGATCTTGGACTAATTTGTTCATTCTCTAGTGAAGGTGTAACTATTTCTAATGCAAAAGATAGCTCTTTAGCTTTCAAAGGCTTTAGATTTGGAAATATTTACTTAGTTGATTTTAGTTCAAGTGAATCTTGTTTAAAAACTTGTTTAATGGCAAAAATCTCATTGGGTTGGCTTTGGCATAGAAGGCTAGCTCATGTTGGAATGATTCAACTCAAAAAGCTTTTCAAACATGATTTAGTTGCTGGCTTGAAAGATGTGAAGTTTGAGAAAAATAGACTTTGTAGTGCTTGTCAAGCCGGTAAACAAGTCGCAAATTCTCATCCTTCCAAGAGTATCATGTCAACTTCTAGACCATTGGAACTCTTACATATGGACTTGTTTGGGCCAACAACCTATAAGGGTATCGGTGGTAATAGCTATTGTTTAGTCATTGTGGATGATTACTCTAGATATACATGGGTATTCTACCTAGATGACAAAAGTGAAACCTCCGGGATTTTCAAAATATTTGCAAAAAGTGCCAAAAATGAATTTGATTTTAAAATAAAGAAAATCCGTAGTGATAATGGCTCCGAGTTCAAGAATACTAAAGTTGAAGACTTTTGTGATGAACTTGAAATAAAGCATGAACTTTCCACAACCTACACTCCGGAGCAAAATGAAGTAGTAGAAAGGAAAAATCGTACATTAATTGAAATGGCTAGGACAATGCTTGATGAATATAATACTTCCGATATCTTTTGGACGGAAGCTATTAATACCGCTTGTCATGACATAAATCGTCTTTTGAAAAAGACTTCCTATGAGCTTCTTATAGGAAGAAAACCGAACATCTCTTATTTCCGAGTTTTTTGTTGCAAGTGTTATATTTTAAAGAAGGGTGTTCGTCTTTCAAAATTTGATAGTCGTTGTGATGTTGGTTTCTTGCTTGGTTATTCTTCAAATAGCAAGGCTTATCGTGTCTTTAACAAAAACTCCGGTTTGGTTGAAGAAAGACACGATGTGCAATTTGATGAAACTAACGGCTCTCAAGAAGAGCATGAGAACTTGGATGATGTAGGTAACGAAGTCTTAAGAAAAGCAATGGAACATATGCAAATAGGCGACGTCAAGCCCGAAGACGATCTAACATCTTCCACTCAAGTTGAACCACCCACTTCTTCCACAAATCAAGTTCAACTTAGTGAAGAGAACAATAAAGAAGATGATCAACCATCCAACCAACCACCAAGAATCCACAATGCAATTGCAAAGGATCATCCAATAGATCAAATATTGGGTGACGTAAGTAAGGGAGTCCAAACTCGCTCTCGTGTTACTTCTTTTGTGAACATTACTCGTTTGTCTCTTCCATTGAGCCAAAGCATGTAGAAGAAGCACTTGACGACCCAGATTGGGTGAATGCGATGCATGAAGAACTCAACAATTTCACCCGGAATGAAGTTTGGACATTGGTGGATCGACCCAAAGAACACAATGTTATTGGTACAAAATGGGTCTTTAGGAACAAGCAAGATGAGAATGGTTTGGTTGTTCGGAATAAAGCAAGGTTGGTTGCTCAAGGGTATTCACAAGTCAAAGGTTTGGATTTTGGTGAAACCTTTGCTCCCGTAGCTAGGCTTGAATCAATTCGGATATTACTTGCTTTTGCATCATGTTTTGATATTAAATTATTTCAAATGGATGTTAAAAGTGCATTCTTAAATGGTAAAATATCCGAACTTGTCTTTATTGAACAACCTCCCGGTTTTAAAGATCTAAAGAATCCAAATTATGTCTATAAACTCTCCAAGGCGCTCTATGGTCTTAAACAAGCTCCTAGAGCATGGTATGAACGCCTTAGAGATTTTCTAGTCTCAAAATGATTCAAAATTGGGAAGATTGATTCAACTTTGTTCACTAAAGTCATAAGTGATGAATTCTTTGTATGTCAAATTTATGTTGATGATATTATTTTTGGGTCTACTAATCAAGATTTTTGCGAAGAATTTGGTGATATGATGTCTAGGGAATTTGAAATGTCAATGATTGAAAAATTAAGCTATTTCCTTGGAATTCAAATCAAGAAATTCAAAGATGGGACTTTCATACGTCAAACCAAGTATGTGAAGGATTTACTTAAAATATTTGGCATGGAAGATGCAAAACCCATCAAGACTCCCATGGCTACAAATGGTCATATTGATCTAAATGAGGGAGGTAAACCGGTAGATTTAAAGCTTTATAGATCTATGATTGGTAGCTTGCTTTATCTTACCGCATCTAGGCTCGATATCATGTTTAGTGTTTGCATGTGTGCACATTTTCAAGCAACTCCAAAAGAGTGCCATTTAATGGCCGTTAAAAGAATACTAAGATATTTAAAGCATTCCTCTAGCATTGGCCTTTGGTATCCTAAAGGTGCTAAATTTGATTTAATTGGATATTCGGATTCCGATTATCCGGTTGCAAAGTGGATAGAAAAAGCACCTCGGGTAGTTGTCAATTCTTAGGAAGATCTTTACTATCATTGTCATCCAAGAAATAAAACTCCGTAGCATTATCCATCGCCGGTTTAATATGTTTCAGCGGAAGTTGTTGTGCTCAATTGCTATGGATGAGGCAAACATTGATGGATTATGGAATTAAAATTGATAAAATGCCTCTTTTGTGTGACAATGATAGTGCCGTGAAAATTGCTAATAACCCTGTTCAACACTCAAGAACCAAGCATATAGATATCCGCCACTATTTCTTGAGAGATCATGTAAGCAAGGGAGATATTGAAATTAGCCACATAAGAACCGAGGACCAATTAGCGGATATTTTCACCAAGCCATTAGATGAAGGCCGTTTTTGCAAATTGAGGAATGAGTTAAATATCATAGACTATTCACATGTTGTTTGAACTCTTGCCTCATGTTTTGTGCTCTATTTGATGTTATTTGAGTATTTTATGAAAATATTTTTCAAATCTTTATTAAAAATAGCTATGATCATAAAAATTATGTTCCTATATAGACAATAGTCTATTCTATGCATAATGATCCTTAATGATATTTATTTGAGTGCAAAACTATGGATCATTTGCAAAATAATCTAAGATTCCTAGAAAATCCAGAAAGCTCCAGGATAATCGGAACAACCGGCGTTATCTGCGGCATGCGACACATTGTCTTGATCTGGCCGGCGTTATAACAACGGTATGACCGGGGTACGGAACGACCGACGGCATTTGGTCGGTACGATCGCGACGGTTTGTGAAGGGAAATTAACTCCCAGCAGTTACCTTTCCTTTACCTTAACTGTTTGAAGCGGTTCATCCGCCCCCCGTCCGTTACCTTCCTTCGTTCTCTCTCTCTCTCTCTCTCACTCAATCCCGTGCGCCTCAACTCATCTCCAAATCCTCTCAAAATCTCAAAATCCTTGATTCCTTCATGTTGCCAGCCTCTCCAGGGATTATCTCCTCCAAATCCGAAGGTAAAACCTCAATTGATTCAAGTTTTATCACCTTTGGAACCCTAGGTTGTCCCCTTTTAGGGTTTATTGAAAATGTGACTGATTTTCTGTAGTTCTAATTGGGCAAAAGTAGTTATTTGGTGTCTAATGATGATTGCGCATCAGATCCATGGATTCAATCCATGAAAAATCACCAAATATGCAAGATTTGACAGCCCTAGAACTCGGTCGGAAAAATCGAAACGATCGTTCTTGAGCGCAGCGACGATCGATAGAAGCGGTCGCATCGCCAATGAACGACAAGACGTTCGATTGTCCCGACGAAAATGAAACTTCAATTCTTTTTCACTAAATTCAATTCCAATTATCTCTTTGAATATCTTATAACCTATCCTATCTTTCTAAAGATGCCTAGGATGAGGGTTGCGACAAGGAAATCTCATGGACCACCTAGAGGACAGTCGTCACCTCAATCCTCTGTCGCTCCAACACAACCACCTCAACGTCGACGTCCGGCAGCTCCAGTGTAGCAATCTCGCTCCGTTCGCCAAAAGGTCGTGCATGGCAAAGGGAAAGGGTCAAGACCAAAGATCTCGAGATGTATAAGCAAGGAATATTATTCGATGATGAGACTCGATCGAACCATCTTCTCGAAGGTACTTTTGATAATATGGGAGATCCTCCAGCGTCTCCAATTGATTTACGCCTCACAACAGATGATTATGCCATCAAAAGGCATGTGAATCAATATCTCTTAAAATTAGACAACAGACATCCCGGTTTTCACTTTGCCTTCCAAGAGCAAGTATATGAGCAACAGATGGTCCTAACAGAAAATTCGCAGATCATAAATGGATCAAGTGGACTCATTTAAATACCTTGGACAATTACAAGTGGTATTTATCGGCTCTTTCTTCAAGTAGGTCTTCATGACCTTGTTGCCTTCAAATGTAACTATGACGACAAGCTTATCGAGACGGTTCTATGCCACGAGTGCATGTCTCTCTGACTTGAAATCTATCGATGGATATCGACTACTAGGTATGTGGAGAGCACTAAGGAAGAGTTTGAGGAAGTTTTGAGGGTTCAGTCCGGAACTTGGGATAAAGTTTTTGAGAGGCCTGCTTTATTGTGTCCTGCTTGGTCTGACTACTATGATCCTACTGTCAAAAACAAGTTAGGCACAATTACTGGACTGAGACCAATTCCTAGTATGATCAACAGGATTATTAACCATACCTTCTACCCCAAAAGTGGTAACTTTGATGCAATCCGTGGTCACGCATGGAATATTATTGACAATATTATGAGGGGGATCAAATTTGATGTTGTGGATGTGATACTTCAGGGTATAGTTTCCTCTAAGAATGACAGAATTAAAAGGATTTATTATGCTCCATACATCATGGCATGGATAACAAAGAAAATTGAGTATCATGGTGGATTGGGATCTGTTCACAAGTCCTATAGGCCACGAGACGGTCTTCCTCCACGTCGTGATGGTACTGAGGATGATGCCGGTGAGGCTCCTGCTATTGCTACTGCTGCTGATGCTCCTGCTGATAGCACTCTTGCACAGATTCTTCAGAATCAGCAACTCATTCTTAGCTCTTTGCAAGAAATCAAGGCTGAACAAGCTGAATTTCAGAGTGAGACTCAAGGCAGATTACGTGAGATGGAGCGAACTCAGAATGATTTCTTCGATGAGTCTCATAACAGGATGTCTGCCCTGATGGAGAGCTTTCATGACTTGGCAGAGAGTTTGAGGACCCCTCTGCGATACACTCGTCGCCCTCCTCCTCCTTCTAGGACATCCTCTGTGCCACTTGTACCTCCTCCAGCTCCAGTTGTAGTGCTAGCACCTCGGGATCTGATTTACCTTGACTCCTATTGCTTCTCGGACCACCACCGAGGTAGTGACTCGAGATCCAAATTTCGGCTATAGAGTCAGCATCTTCGGATCCGGCACCTATTGCTTCAGTTCCTCAGGATCCGTCTTCAACTCCTCCTCCAGAGCAGGCCACCGCTTCTCAAGACTCCGCTCCTCCAGCCCCAGATTTTCAGGATCATGCTCCAGTTCCCGCTCCTGCTCCAGCACAGGACCCGGCTTCACAGGACGTCATCCCTCCTCCTCAGGATCCCATCGTCTGAGTTGTTTTTGGTACCTTGATGCCAAAGGGGGAGAGAAGTGAGAAGACATAGAAGTGAGAAGACATAGCTTCAGGGGGAGCAAGCGCAAGCTTTTGCTATTATATATACATGGACTTATATGTGTTAGGTTATATGTTGGACTTATTATGTAATATTGAACTTATATGTGCTTGTAATAGTTTAATTCTATGTCTTTTATCATGTTGAACTTGTTGGATGCTGTCATGTTCATGTTATTATCTTAAATGCAATCTCAATTATCGTCATATTGCATTTCCTCAAGTTCAAATATGCTAAAGAAACTCCACCCAAATTTCTCAAAATTTCTACATGTGCTTACAAAATGTTCCATCCTTATATGCACATGTCTAGGGGGAGCTTTCTTTAAATTAGACTTAACAAGAAAATAATTCTCATACATTCATTTGTGCTTATTGCCAGAATTGTTTTATTGTTAAGCCATCAATAGAATATACAATTATGGTATATTCAAACCAATCTTTCTCACATATTATTTGTGTTGTCATCAATTACCAAAAAAGGGGGAGATTGAAAGCATCTAGGCCCCTAAAAATTATTTTGGTAATTAATGATAATATGTGAATATGGGATTAACGTGTTTATTGAGTATTTACAAGGTTGAATCCCATTGGTGAACGTATTGATGCAAAATGGCATGCAAATGGACTACACGAAGATCTTTTGGCTCAAAGACAAGATACAAATAGTCTAGGTTCCTTTTTCTATTTTACCGGTCTTAGGAGTTTTGGATGGAAGACCGGATTATAGGATAAACGCCATACTATTAAGAGGGATCATGGCTAGTAGCTTGATAGCATGTTCTTGTGCCATATGGATCAATTTAGGATCATGCATGCATTTGAATTTAATCTTGAAATTGAATTGAAAAGTATTAAGTTCTTCAGTCCAAAATCGGTAATCTGTGATTATACTTAAGGTCGTATCATGGTCTTGATATGACCGACTTCACTTGGCGGTAGTGCCGCATTTTGAAGGGAACAACCAACTAAGTGCTCAAGCGGAATGACCGGCTCCTTGAACGGTCGTACCGTATGGCGGTCATTTCGAATTTTAGTTGGCGGTTCAAGAAAACCAGAAGCGATGCAATTTGCCTCAAAATCTCTCATGGAAATTGGTCGTTCCACCCGTGACAATCGGTCGTACCAATGTGCGGTTGTTCCGAAATTTGTGAGGCGGTTCAATAAAAACAGAACAAGTGTAAATCTGCTCAAAAACTCATTTTGGAAATCGGACGTTCCGCGCTTGGGAATGGTCGTACCGGCCTGCGGTCATTCCGTTTTTTATATGGCGGTACAAAATTTCTAGAACGCTTGTAATCTTCAGCAAATCGCGAAACCCTACAAACGGTCGTACCGCTCGTAGAAATGGTACGACCGGGGCAAATCGGATGTACCGCTTGTTTGCCTGCGGTCGTTCCGACTGGGTGTCCAACGGCTAGTATTTCTTTTTTTAGTATCTGTTCTAGCCGTTGACTGTGTTCAATCAGAAGTGCGGTCGTACCGCCCGGATGCCTATGGTCGTTCCGTTTTTGTTTGAGAAGTTGGGGTTTCGTCTCCAACGGTCATAATTGTTGGTGGGGGCTATAAATACCCCCCAACTGCTCAAGTCAAGGCTGCTAGTGCCCATTTGACATCTATAGAGCCTTGAGAGTCTTTGCATTCACTCAACACTCAAAAACACTCTTGTGCATTCATTGTGAGCTTGTTGAGATACATTCAAGTGCATTCATACTCCTAGTTGATCTATTTGCACTTGAAGTGTTGTCAAGTGAAGACTTTGGTCTATTACTCTTGGAGTGTTCTTTGCACTCCTAGGCGGTTAGGTGGTGGAGCACGGTGATCTCTTCAAAGAAGATTGTGAAGAGGCCCGTGCAAGCTTGTGAGTGGTTCGGTGTTCACCATCTCCGGAGCGGAGGAAGAACAGCCATAGTGAATCGAGGGAAGGCTTAATTCGTGGAGCCAGCTTGAGACGTCAAGCTTCCTCAACGTGGACTAGTGAAGACCGGCAAGTCTTCGATACCACGGGAAAAACATCGTCGTGTCTTTGTGGTTATCTCTAGTCTTTTCTTTCCGCATTTATATTTCTAGCTTGTTTATTGTGATTAATTTGCTTAGCTAGAAGTATAATTTGTTTAGACTAACTTATTAATTGGCTAAATTGTTAAATCGTTAAAAAGTTTAAAAACCTCCTATTCACCCCCTTCTAGTCGGTTATCCTTGATCCTACAGCCGCCCCTACGACAACAGTGGTGAGGGAAGGTGCGGGGGAGCAATTATGAAGCACGGGAGTTCCATTTTTGGGCTTAGGTACGACTAGAAGTGGCTCGGGGTGGGCTCATGGCGGCGTTGGCGCACGGTTGAAGCAGAGCAACGACGCCGGCAGTCTCCGGCCAAATTGGCTGGTCGGGGAGCACTAGTGGACCGAGAGGGTCACGGTAGCGGCGAGGCTAGGGGAGCTTTGTGGCGGCGTGGCGACGTGAGCCATGGGCGGCGCGGTGGAGGGGCTTGGCACCAGCGAGCTAGAGGCGGCGGGGTTGGACATGGAGGTGGGGGACGAGTTCACGGTGGTGAGGCGAAACTCACGGTGGGGTCAATTTGATGATTGTGTGGGCGGTGACGGAGAATTGAAGAAGGGGCTTCTTTGGTGTTTCTCGGACGCGGTGGCGATTGGCGGTGGTGACTGGTGTTGGGGAAGAAGAAGGGATGTCGTGGGGGTTGAGGATGAATGTGTGCGGCTGCGTGCAATCTGCGTCGGGGTTGGGGCAAAGCAGGAGGTGGGGTGGCGAGGTGAGGTGGCAAGGCTTTGGCACGGGTGAGGACGAAGACGAAGGATCAAGACGGTGTGACGCGGCGTACGGTGGCATTGCGCGAAGAGAAAGAAAAACAGGGAGAAGATGGCTCGGCAAAAAGGCACCTTCGGGCTAGAGAAAATGGAAAGTCAAAAGAGGAAAGCGGATTTTCAAGAGGAATTTCTGTATTTGGCAAAAAATCCAAATTGAACCAAACTGAAGCAAGTTTTTTTTTAAAAAAAATTAGGGATCTTTTCACTTCTAGACAACTGACATCATACAATTATACATACCTTAAGCCTATAATTGCAAAACTCTTCTTCTTTTGCAAAATATAAGGCAGGATTCGAACCTGCGCGGGCAAAGCCCACATGATTTCTAGTCATGCCCGATAACCACTCCGGCACGACCACCTTGATGCCCACTTTTTTTATTTTTTATATCTAACTTCTTTTTGCTGACGCGTCATTGCGTCGATAGACACCCTACTTCCTATAGCCTCCAACTCACAGAGTCCAGATTGACCCGCAGCAGCTGCAGGCCTGCAGCGCAAAGGAGATAGTAGCTTCCTCCGCTCAGGCGATGGCGCTGGATAGCAATGGTACATACGATTTCGCTACCCAAGCAATTGTCACACGCGTTGCTATTGCTTCCCTGATTTCCTTTCCTCATATTCTAGCTTTGATTCACCGACCGATTTCTTCCGCTGATTAATTCTCCCTGTCCTTTTTGTTCTCTCCTTTCCTTCAGATGCTGCTTTGTCGTCGACAGCCGCGGCCGAGGAGAAGCAGGACGGGGCTTCGGTGGCGGCCACGGTCAGGGTGAAGGTGCTCTTCTTCGCCCGGGCGCGGGACCTGACGGGCGTCGCGGAGTCCTCGCTGGAGGTGCCGGCGGGGAGCACCGCGGGGGAGTGCCTCGGCTGGGTGCTGGGCCAGTTCCCCAAGCTGGGGGAGATCCGCCGCTCCATGGTGCTCGCGCTCAACGAAGAATACGCGCCCGAGTCCGCCGCCGTCGGCGACGGCGACGAGCTCGCCATCATCCCGCCCATCAGCGGCGGCTGAATTCCCCTCTTGTGAAAATGAACAAAACAAAGAAAGAAAGGTCATTTCTTTCTTTCTTTCTTCTTGTCTTTGTTTCCTGATCCACGTGCAAGTTAAATAAAGAAATAAAAAAGTAATCTCTGTTGTTCACAAAGACACTTTCTTGGCATATTTGTTCTTCAATCATGCTGGTGAATAACATTATCTTGATCTGAAAGGATGGGCAAGAAGAATGCTCATTTGGTTCGTATCGATCGGCCCAAAGTCCACCAAATGATTGATCAATGGCTGGTGGGACTAAAATAGAAAAGGATCCTAATTTTGGAATTAATTCTGTTCAGTACTCTTCATAGTCAATGGTACTGCGTTCTCACGAGCCCATGGCGAACGGTGGAGGGTAGAGCTCCCCTTCCTCCTACCAAAATGGTAAAATAAAAAATCGATCCATATGCTGCCATGCTTCTAACTTCATGTCCCTATTTCGTCTTGGTGATAGATCAGTTCCTACTTCCTAGTATTTTTATCTTCTAAACAGAACTTGCACAGGATATGCTCGTCCAAGGAGGGAGTTTGCTTTACCCAATTCCCCTTTTTGATAGTGTTGGAATGACAGTATTAAGTGTTATGAATATTCTGTATGTATTGCAATAGCCCAATGGGCAATATATAGAGTACAAGGGATACAAGACTAAACCCTAGAACAATAGGAAAACACCATAAATACTTACTAGTACAGACAGGGTCATCACAGACGGTTCGAAACCGTTATCACAGACGGTTTTTGAACCGTCTGAATTTGTATGTCCGTGATAACAGGCGGTTATCACAGACGGTTTTTGAACCATTTGTGATAAGGCATAATACAGATAGTTTTTTGTTGAAACCGTCTGTGAAGGGCTAGTATCACAGACGGTTTCTACCAAAAACCGTCTGTGAAGGGCTAGTATCACAGACAGTTTTCACCCTTAACACCCCCCTCAAATGCAAGGCGTATGCAATAGCATTGCATTTGGAAATGGTTGACACTAAAAAAGGAAAAATACAATATCCGAGTCTTGATAATGTTGTCGTAACATACAGCTCTTGGAAAATATGTTGAATATCAAAATATCTCCTCCCATCCGGGGTCATGCAACAGCCTATAAAGCACAAGGTGCAGGGGCTTAGAAAGTATAGAGGCAAGCGGGAGCAAAGTCGACCGCAGCAACACGACGAAGAAGGTGATGAAACAAACAAAAAAGAGAAGTTGTCAAATCAAGCCGAAGAGGAATAGATAGAAGTATGACGGCGCAGATCGAAGCTCAAGACAGCGGCGGCATAGTGCACAAGAAGAGCAACGGAGGCGCAGTACAGAAGAAGTGCGGCGGTCTTAGAAGCTCGGGGCGGCGGCTAAGAGAGAGCGGAGGCATCATAACGGCTTATATGATCTGTAGCGGCTCGGAGAGAAGAGCGACGACTGCTGCCATGCAAAAGGAATTCCTATGTTTCTATGACTGACAATAAATTTGTGGGCTCGCATGGCTTAGACGAACTCAAAGATAGAGTGTTACGGACTTGGATAGATGCAAACACCACCTTTTTTTCTTGGCTTAGTGTTCCGGCTTTGGGCTGTACCGTCGGCACATTTAAGAAAAGAAGGAAGGCTGTAAACAAAGGATTAGGGATTCCCTCCCCCTATTCTCCACTATCTGGTGGCACACGCTGAAAAACACAGAGCAGTGGCAAGGCTGCAACAGACGATTCGTGCCAGCGACCCACTGCAAGACCCATGCCTCCTCTACTGGCGTGGGCGGGTGGCGCGTCATGAACGAGCAGTCTTGGCGGTGTAGCGTGAAGGAGGTGGCGGCGCATCGATGGTGATGCGGTTTTGAGTCTTTGGATTTGTCTTCCTCTAGGCGACATCCCGGCGATGAAGATGAGGTGGTCGATCATGGGGAGCTCCTCGACGGAGGCACTTGCGCAGTAATGAAAGACACTGGCGTCGTGTTGCTCTTTCGAGACAAGGCTTACCTCTAATCAGATCGATCTGAAGATAGTCGGCAGCGATGACGAGTGGGTCTACCTCGACGGGGACGGCAAGGTTAGAATCCCAAAGCAAAAGACGAAGACGAAGCCAATCAAATCGATCTGAAGATGGCCGACAGCGACGACGAGTGGGTCTACCTCGACAGGGATGGCAAGGCCGCCACTGTCTCTAATGGCGACACGGAGAAAGGCCTACGACTAATGTGGAGATGTTGCTACTGCTTCTACAAAGAAAGCCTACGACTAATGCGGCCGCCCCCGGGAGCGGAGATTGCTCCTCCCGGGGGCAGCGGGAAGTGAAAGAGGATGAAAGCTTGCTTAGAGGCTAGGGTTTGAACCTTAGCTCTAATACCATATTGAGTTGTATGTACCAACCAGTTTACCCAAAAGTTTAAGTTGATAAGAAAAGACGAACAATTCATTTATACTTCAACACCCCCCACACATGTAGGCCCCTTGAGACCTAAGACGTAGAATAGAAGCGTGTTGCAATTATTATTTTTAATTGTACCAACTGGGTCTTGATCTCAAGACCTCTTGACTCTGATACGATGTTATGAATTATGTGTATATATTTCAATAGCCCAAATGCCCAATGGACAATATATAGAGTACAAGAGACATAAGACTAAACTCTAGAACAATAGAGAAATATCATAAATACCCTTAACATTAAGAATAAAAATAGAGTAAAGTCCATTACCGGTCCTTAAACTTTTTATGCTGTGTCATCCCGGTCCATAGACTTTCAAAGTGTGTCATCCCGGTCCCTAAACACTGCTTTGGGTCTCAAATTAGTCTTTAAACTTTTTATCTTTGTGTCATCGGTCCATAGACTTTCAAAATGTGCCATTCTCGTGCCTAAGCAAGAGGGCTATGTTTGAGACCCAAACAGTGTTTAGGGACCGGATGACACACTTTGAAAGTCTATGGACCGGGATGACACAGCATAAAAAGTTTAAGGATCGGTAATGGACTTTACTCATAAAAATATCCAGTAGCATTTTCTATTGACTGCGAAAGGGACAACTTTGACAATTCTTCTCTCAACCACCATCGTGAAATTTCCTCTTATGTCTTCCTCCTCCACTTCCTCTCCACTCAAACCTAATCTCTTTGTCCTTCCGGCCATCAGGCCATGCCATGGTCAGCACCGGTTGTGGTGTGACCAACTCAGTCCTCTGCTGACCAATGAATACAAGTTGCTCAAGGGAGTGAAGCAAGACATTTTGTTCCTGAAAGCTGAGCTTGAAAGCAGTAACGCTTTCCTCAAGAAAATGTCAGAAGTGGAGAATGAGCCCGATGAGCAGGTGAAGTGCTGGATGAAGGAGGTGCGGCAACTATCCTATGATAAGAGGGGATAAATCCTATTTCATTGTTCTTTGTTGTCAGTGGTGCTGCTCTCTTTGAGCCAAAGGTGAGCAGTGCAGGGTAGAGCTCCTTTCCTCCTTCCAAAATGATCACATAAAAATCGCTCCATATGCTGTGTGGTTTGAACTGTGCGTCCTGTCGCTGTTCGGCTGTCCCTATTTTGTCTTGTTGGTAGATCAGTTCCTTGTAATTTTATCTTCTATTGTTATGGAGCAAGACGGGAGGCGCTCTAGAAGGCGCGCGGACAGTAACGCGTGCCGTAGCGCCAAGCGAACAGTACCCATTGGTACTGTAGCGCAATTACTTCTTATACATGCTAATTGGTTTCCTAGGATAAAGAATAGTTGATTAGACGTCAAGTCGGATTGTCCCTATAAAAGGGATAATATATATCCATTTCTTAGTCTCTCTTCTTCCTCTTCAACTAAGTCTCGGAGCCTTGACGGTGGCATGACCAACTGTTCACGGACGAGTGCCCTACCCTCGGTCTTCGAATCCGTACCCCAACAGTTACCAACGGTTACCGCAACATCTATATCGAACTTTCACATGCTACGTGTGGAAATGACTGTATTAAGACAAAATATCCGGCAGCATTTATGTTGACTGTGAGGGGTTGACTTTTACAATTTTTATCTGACCCACCATTCTGAACTTTCCTCTGATGTCTTCCTCCTCCACTTCCTCTCTACTCATACCTAATCCTTTTGTACTTCCGTGTATGCTTCATGGCTGAGCATGCCATGGTTAGCACCGCTTTTGGTGCGATGAACTCAGTCCTCAGCAAGCTTGCTAGCTTGCTGACCAACGAATACAAGTTGCTCAAGGGAGTGAAGCAAGAGATTATGTTCCTGAAAGTTGAGCTTGAAAGCATGCAGGCTTTCCTCAAGAAGATGTCAGAAGTTGAGGACGAGCTCGACGAGCAGGTGAAGTGCTGGATGAAGGAGGTGCGGGAACTGTCCTATGACATAGATGATTGCATCGATGAGTTTGCGGGCCGCCTCAAACATGAGCCCAGCTGTGAGCTGAATGGCATCTCAAGCTTCATCAGTCGAATCACCAAGCTGATCGCATCAATCAAGGATCACTACCAAATTTCCAAGGAGATCCGAAGCATAAGGGTCCGTGTTGGGGAGGCTAGTAGGCGGCATAAGAGATACAAGGTTGATGATACTGTCTGCAAGCCTGGCAAGGTGACCGTTGACCCTCGTTTGCCTGCTCTCTACAAAGATGCATCTGAGCTTGTAGGCATTGATGGACCAAAGAATGAGCTCATAAGGTGGTTAACAGAGGGCGAGAGTGGCTCAGTACAGCAACTGAAGGTGATGTCCATTGTTGGATCTGGAGGATTGGGCAAGACAACCCTTGCTAACCAGGTATATCACAATCTTGAGGGAATATTTGAGTGCCGGGCTTTTGTGTCTGTTTCTCACAAGCCTGATATGAAGAAGATTCTAAGGGACATACTTTCTGGAGTTGGGTACAATGGTCTGGAAGTTGCATGGGATGAGAGTAAACTCATTCATGAACTCCGAAAATACCTAAGGTTTGCAAGGTAAACATATCAGTACTAATTTTATTCAAAACACAATTTTACTTTGGATGAAGTTTGTTTCCTTGAATTTATATAGTTCAAAATAGAATACATAAAAATTGGAATTGGGACATGGGGTCATGTGCCTTAATAAACACCAAATGAAACCAGGAGATAAAATCGGATTGGGAGAGAAAGTAGGCGTATAAGGGGTAGCTTGATCCTGACATCCTGAATTTACATCTTATCATCTTATGTGTGCCTGTAAAAATATTGAGTGAGGACTAGATACTGTACTTTCTCTTTGGAGGCTCAAAATATTGATATTAACTGGAACAATAATTAGAAATTTTGTTATTTACATCCTGGCTATCTTAGTTGCCTTGAAAAACTTAATCCGACCCTCTCAAGAAGTTTTGAGTGTAATGGTGTTCTTGTTAGTGCTACATCTGTCTTGGTTATGTGCCATATAGAGATTGTTCTCTTTCAACATTTCTTACCATTATTCTCTTGCCTCTGTCATGACCATACTAACCTCCTTTTTCACAATATCTGCATGGCAGGTACTTTGTCGTTATTGATGATATATGGAGTGCATCTGTGTGGGAAATTCTCAGGTGTGCTTTACCTGATAATAATTGTGGCAGTAGAATAATAGCAACCACGCGTATTACTAACCTAGACAAATCAAGTTACGTACCTGGTCATTGTGACATCTATCATCTTAAACCTCTTGATAGTGTCACTTCTAGAAGGTTGTTTTTTAAAAGGATTTTTGGTTCTGAGGGTAGTTTGCCAAGTCAACTAACGGGAGTCACTGAGAAGATTTTGAAAAAATGCGGTGGCATGCCATTAGCTATAATCAGCATAGCTTCTTTGTTGGCTACTAAAGCACAAACGAAGGAACAGTGGGAGAATGTAAAGAACTCTATGGACTCTGGACTAGACCATCATGCTGGTTTTGAAAGAATGAACTGGATATTATCGCTTAGTTACTGCCATCTTCCACAACACCTAAAAACTTGCATGCTGTACTTATGCATGTTTCCAGAGGATTATATTATTTCGAGGGATATGTTGGTGCAGCAATGGATAGCTGAAGGATTTATTTGCACTGGCAATGGACAAAGTTTAGTGGAAGTAGGGTATAATTACTTTAACGAGCTCATCAACAGAAGTATGATCCAGGCAGTAGATGTTGAGTACAATGGTGAAGCAATGTCTTGTCAAGTCCATGATATGATTCGTAGTCTCATAATATCGAAGTCAAATCAAGAAAATTTTGTTACCATACTTTCCACATCAGAGATTGCATCCTTTGCATCAAGTAAGATTCGTCGGCTGTCTCTCCAGTACATTGATAAAGAATGTGGCATGGTTCCAACAATGACAACTCTATCGCATGTCCGTTCATTTAGTATTTTTGGACATTGTAATCAAATGCCTTCTCTCATGGAGTTCAAAGTTTTGCGCGTGTTGGAAATGGAAGATTGCTGGCAATTGGAGAACCATCATCTTAAGTATATAGGGAGGCTATCTCAACTAAAGTATTTGGGACTTAGAGGAACACATATCAGTGAGCTCCCGGAACAGATTGGGGAACTAAAATATTTGGAGACGTTAGACCTGAGGTTAAGCCATTTAAAAGAATTACCAGCAGTTATTGTTCAACTTCGACGATTGGCACACCTATTTTTTGATTCTAAAATTAAATTGCCAGATGGAATTGGAGAGATGCAAGCTTTACAGGAACTTTCATCTTTTGACGTTTGTCGGAGTTCCATAACCTCAATACAAGAGCTTGGTAGGCTAGCCAATCTAAGGGTGCTAGAGATGGCTTGGAGATCCTTTGGTATGATTGGTAATGTCAGAAGCTACAACAACAATCTTGTCTCATCCCTTGGTAGGCTCGGAACATGCAGCCTTAGGTCCCTGTTCATTCAAGGTTACAACAGTTCTCTCCAAGATTTCTCATTGGATTTATGGTGTCCTCCTCCACGTCTCCAAAAATTTGTCACCATCAAGTGTATCACTACTGTTCCAAAGTGGCTGGGCTCACTTGTCAACCTTAGTTATGTGGACGTCAGTGTTCTTCGAACAATGCAAGGGGATATTGATATCCTTGGTGAGATACCCAATCTGCTCTTTCTCAGGATAGGCTCAGAAGTAGCCCCCTACAAAAGGCTCATCATTCATAATCAAGCTTTCCAATCCCTAAATGAGTTTAGATTTATTTGCTTGCTCACAGAGGGGCTGGAATTTCAGGCTGGAGCTATGCCAAGGCTCCGAAGGCTTTGTTTTCAGTTTGTAGCATGGGAAGTAAGTTGTACGCCGGGTGGTTTTGATTTTGGTCTCAAACACCTATCCTCCCTCAAGGAAGCTGAGATCAAGATTGACTGTTTTGCTGCTTCAACTGGGGAAGGTAATGCTGCAGAGGCCGCCATCAGAAATGCAGCAAGGATGCTACCCAACAATCCCTCACTGGACATCAAGAGATTCAGTGCCGATGATAATAGTGCGGAGGAGGATTTTGGTTTTATTGTAGAGGCGACAACAAACGGGAGGTGGATGCAGCAAAGGATGGCACGCCAAGCAGAGCCATGATCCTTGCCAAATCAAGTGGCATATATTTGAGAGGAAAGGTAAGCTTTCTAGATTCTCTGTGATATGAAGTAATTAGAAAGTTGCACTTCTTGATTTCATAACTATATCTGTCATTAATCAAATGCTTCTTTGTTAGGATTTAGGGCCTACAAATTTTGTAATGGTTAGATTAAACTAGCCACACTTGTAAGCAGTACTAGTGTTACCATTGTCAGCATTCTCATTTATACACCGACACTGTTAATCCTCACGGATGATTAAGATTCAGAACAAAACAAACTTATATATGAACCTATTTATGAGATGCTTGTTGCATGCTTTGCTTCCGTCTAGTACGAGAACAAATGAGTCATAGCTGCTGAAATCCCCTGTTGCTCTGTCAATTGGAAGACTTACGGAGTAGGAATAACTGAATAAGCAAAAGATAGTTTTGTTGGTACAAGATAGAACAGTAGATAATTTTTTATTTAATCTTTTTTATTAATATTTTAAATTTAACCTCTTGCTAACCTTATTTCCAATTCTGACCCTTTTGGTCACGCCATAAACTATGGTGCGGCAAAATCGTTCTGTCCCGCCACTGACCTCGGCCTTGCACAATCTGCCATGCAAGCCCTTGCCCGCGTGCCGTGCCAGCGTAGATGGCTGGTGTGGCATCTGTCACGCCATATCTCATGGCGTGACGAGTTAGCTTGTCACGTCAACATGCGTGGCGTGACAGTCGTGACTTAGGAGAGTCGGCGCAGCCAGTTCTTCATATCTCCCCATCTTCTCCATCCACTCCCGTGCGCCTCTCTACTCCCGTTCCCAATCTCTTCCGTCCTCTCGCCGCCGGACATCCTTCCCTCGGTGGTAGTCCTCCATCGCCGCTCCACCCCACATGGCGGTCTTCATCCCTAGTCGAAGGTAAAAACCGTGCATGTGATGAAATGGTGCCGCCTTTTTGTGGAATGTTTGCTTGTACTCATGGGGCAGAAGTGAACGCTAGAATTATTGTCTCTTGGATATTCATGAATTGCAATGTGAGATTATGAATAAAGTTAACTAGATGGCATGTTGGCGTAGTTGTTTGTTCCATTTAGAAATGTGTTTCTTTTGTAGATTATGGCTACAGTGTGAGAATGTTCCATTTAGAAATGTGATTCATGAATTGCAATGTGATAATGTTGTGTAATTTGTTGCAAAGATATAATAAGTGGGAATTGCAATCATCCGTTTGTTGACAACATGCATGTCTTGTTTGTGTCCTTTAACGTGCAATTTGGTGAGAGGCTTGTTGAGGGTGGGGTGCAGTGAACCGTAGCAATAGGAATATGCGCACTGATGGACCTTGCAGTAAGAATGATTGTTGAATTCTAGGACTTTATGCTTTTTTTTTGTTTGGTTGTCAAATGTAATTTTGTTGGGACTTGTTATCATTATCTTCCTAATTTGTATATTGCATAGTATTTAGTTAACTATTGTAGTGTCACTTGCAATTTGTTATCATTCAAATTTGAAAAAAATTGGCTACAACACACAGCAGTTTTGTGTTGTGTGCTTCAGGACACTAGGTTTTTGGCGTCTTTGATGAAACATGCTACTAAATCGTGGGTATTTGCCACAGGACACTGATGCTATTATAGTAATATTATATTGACTATCAAGGAGAGAGTGTGTGAAATGCCTATTTTGCCCCTCTATACTTGTCCCCTTTTCCATTTTTTTGTCCTCCTTCCATTCTTATAAGCGTATATCAGCATTACTATAATTTATAATAAAGTCTGAGAAATCAACATTATTCAGCCATCTATTGAATATGGTATCAGTGGCTCTTGGGTTTGAAGAATTTGTTCCTTAGTAGGATATTATGAGAAATGAAAAGATCTTGTTTTCATCGTTGTTTTAAACATATAATTTATTTTGGCCTGACTTTATTGGGAAGAAACCCATGTAGTAGTACAAGATAGTACCCTCTGTACTTGTACTTGCGTGTAAACCCAAGATCTTTACTATAGTACTTGTGGTAGTTTGTACGTATGGTATGCAGTACTAACCTTGCAATGTTTTCTTTGCATTGTTGGATGTAGATGTATAAAGTTGTTCGTGTTTGTACTGGTGGGCCGGTTAGCCAAACGGGTAATGCTACAGACTTTGGTGGCATGGAAGTGACCGTTCTTGTGTTTCGAGAATCACCAGGCTTGCAAACTCTTCTGACGAGGATTAAGTCGACCTTTGGATGGGATGAGCCGGGGGTCGATGTTGGAATGCAAGAGCGATACGACGCTGTGTTGGGTTCTAAGGTGTACGCCTTGTTGATACCAATTTCGTCCGACGATAATTGGGACACGTACAAGGAGGTTGTGCTCGCATCTCAGGTCCGGTCGCTGGAGGTTGTTGTGGAGAGGATAATCATCGTTAAGGATTTGCGAAACAATTTGGATGTGGTGAATGGCAATAGCTCTCGTTCTTTCGCAAGCCCCCCCCCCCAATGGAGGAGCAACATTCCCAAGAGTTCGTTGGCGTCGGTCTTATCAACGATGCCCCCCCTCCCCGTTGGTGGATCTGTCCTATGTGCCTGCTTCTTCCTCGCACCATGTTAGTGACCCCGTGACTAATTTCAATGGTGCTTTAATGACCAACGAGCTTGAGGTGGAGGTGCTTCGAGATGGAACAACCGATGACCTTGAGTCTGACGAAGGCTAGAGCTTGATCGAAAACAAAGCTCCTACTCCGCTTTTCTCCTCTGAGGAAGGCCGGGTTCTTCGCAGTGTAATGGGTGAGGTCCCGTCGGTGTATGCGTTCAATGATGTCAGAATGGCTAATAACGCGGTATGTGCAAATGGGCTGAAGAGCAGGAATGACTTTGTTGATCCGGAGAATGACCTAATACGTAAGAACATGTTGTTTCCAAGCATGAAATATATGGAGGTTTGATTGTAAGAATACTCAGTGCGGCATCATCGTCCGTTTGTAGTGCAACACTCTGATGCGAACAAGAGGTATACCGTGAGGTGCGAGAGGTGGTGCGAATGGAAGGTATGGGGGCGCAAAACTAGGGACAAGTAATGGAAAATAACGAATGTGAAGCAGCCTCACTCTTGTGGGACTGCACGAGTGTCCGGGGAGTACCTTCAGGCAATAGCTAATTTCACTGCAAGACACATTACCAGGGTTGTGGTTGTCGATCCTAATGTGATCGTCGCCACCCTCATTGAGGTTATATTTGGGTTCATTAAGTACCGCGTGAAGTACGAGAAAGTATGAAGGGCAAAGCAGAGAGCAATGCAATTACTGTGGGGTGATTGGAAGGAGGCTTACGGGTTGGTTTATCGAATCCTAACCGCTATGTAGGCCAAGAATTCGGGTATGGAGTTTTATCTTTGGCACAGGAACCGAACGGAACCCGACGGAGGTGTTATGAAACATGTTCTAGGGCGGGTGTACTGGTCCTTTGGGCAATGCAAAGAGGCCTTCAAGCATTGCAGACTTATCTTATCAGTTGATGTCACATTCCTAATAGGGAAGTACCATGGTGTCTTGATGCTCGCTGTGGGTATTGATGCGGAGGACCAACTGATTCCATTAGCATTCGCACTGACAGAGGGTGAGAACAACGCAAGCTGGCAATAGTTCATGGATATAGTTCGTCTACGTCTCGTTGGGCTAGGACGACAGGTTTGCATCGTTTCGGACAGGCACCGCGGCATTTTGAACGCCGTGAAGAGCAGACTTGACGGACACCTAGATGTGCTGTATCGGTGGTGCATGCGTCACTTAGCGGCAGATTTCTTTAAGCAATGCAGTAGGGAAGATCTCATAAGAAATTTCAAACTGTTGTGCGAATGTTTGGAGAAGAGGGACTTCAATGTTAAGCTGACAGAGCTAAGGGGATTGACCAACGATCGAGGGAATAAGTGGTTGGACGAGGTCTTGGAGCAGAAGACGAAGTGGGCCCAGGCATACAATGATGGTGGCGGTTGGTATGGTATGATGACAACGAACATCTCAGAGGTGTTCAACAACGTTATTAAGGGCATCCGTACTATGCCAGTATCAGCTATCTTGGAGTACTCATTTAGGAAGATCAACTCATACTCTGTGGATCGGTGGACCCGTGCAAGGGATGCATACAATGCGGGCGAGTGTTGGGGTGCGGCTGCTGCCAAACACCTTGCTATGGCGGAGGAAGAGTCATGCAATCAGGAGGTAGAGGAATACGACCCCACTTTGCATATCTATGCTGTCAGAGCAGCCGGTGGTGGAACATCGATAGGGAGCGAGCGTTATGGTGGCCGAAACCATAGAGTTAACCTGAATGCGGGAGATTGTATTTGCATGGTCCTGATTTTGCTACATGTCCCATGCTCTCACATCATCACCGCCTGTCGCGTGCACGACATAAGTCACCTTTCTAACACCTTCATTGCGGAGGAATTCTCAAAGCTACCCAAGATGAGGACTTGGGAGAAGATATTCGAGCCTTACCTTGATCTCTCGCACTGGCCACCGTACGTGGGGAGGAATACATTCCTGACAAAGAAATGATGAACAAGCGACGCGATCAAAAAAAGAGGAAGAGGCTTCGCAATGATATAGACCTCTCACAGCAAGGCGTTAAGGACATGTACAGTCTTAGGGACTTCGACGACACCACCATAACCAACATGTGCTCGGAGTCTCACGAGCATGGACACACCAGGACAAAGCACATGAGTAGGGATTGCCAGCCACGTAGGGTAAGGCGGCGAACCAATGTTGTTGTTGTGTGAAAATGATTGTTGTTTTTTTTATAGAGTTCACTCCTTTGAATTTTCTAGATTGTTTTGTACCTCATGTATATTTAAAAAAATCTTTTCCTATAATGCAGGATGTCGCAGCATCCGCAGTACGCGTTGCTCCTCTCGGAGTACGATGACGACCACCGTGCCCACCGCATAGCCGACGAGGGTGTGGTGAGATTTGCTAATATTTTATTCGATCATGCTTCTAACTTATTGACCATTTGTTTGTTTCACTTATTTATTTGCTTATCTCTCTTACAGGTACTTTAGCCACTTCGCTCTCGGACCCACACCCTTTACCAGCCTTAATAGTTACTCTTACAGCCCAGCTAATATAACTAGGTTGGTGGTCAAGAAATAAGCTTGCCTTCATATTCATAGTAAGGATCGACGTCAACGAATCCTGGATCAGATACTCCTGCCGGAGTCGGTTCGTCTTCTGCAAATATCCGGCATACAAGAATAATAAAATAAATATTTATTTTCTTTTGGGGCTACTTCCTTTTTCAACAGGTTTTAGTTTAATTAAATTCTTTTTCAGATCCGTGTAGGTTAGCGTTTCCTAGCAGCTATTTTCCTACGACCGGTTAGCTCTTAGAACCTATGGTCGCAGAACTCACGCACGCTCGCCCTTAGTTTGGGCTAGCTCTAAACAGAAAGGTTAAACTTCTTTTATCCGGGACCCTTGGATTTCCCTGAATTCAAACGATCCTAATTTAACTATACATGCTCGCACGCAGAGCACAAAGATGCTATACCCACACTAACCAGACACTATACACACCCTAACACAAAACGCTACACGTACACCGCACTAACGCTAAACCTACACAACACACTCACACAGAACACACCCAACACAAAACACAAAACACACACACGCACACACTGCTCACACAACACACCCACACACAACACGCCCTCACACCCCCTTCCTCTCTCGGCTCCTCACCTCCTCTCCTCTTCCTCCCTGCTCTCTCCCTCCCCTATTCGGATTTGGCGCCGCTGAGCTCCCTTAGTTCCCCTCCGCCGGCTCCTCCTCCGGATCCAAGCCACTGTCCCGGTTGCTTCCTTGGGTGGGGGTCGGTTGGTGAGAATTTTGGGTGGGCTTTTGGTGGTGGTGGTGGTTTGGTTCTTCGGTACATGGTGGGTTTCGGTGGTGGTGAGGTTTGGTGGGTTTTGGTAGTGATGGCATGGTGGCTTCGATTGGCTTTGTGGCCTCGGTGATGATTCTGGGGAATTTTGGGTGATATTATGTTGGTGGCATGATGTTGGCATGGGACAACATGGTTCCTTGGGCTTGATTATGGTGGGTTTTTGTTTTCATGGGCATGGTGGTGCTAGTGGTCTTGTTTCCTGGGTATGATGGCGATGTTGGTAGCTTGCTTTACCTACTATTTTTTCTGAGGGACCGGTGTCCTGTGACACCGGTTGGGCCCATTTAGTTCCGCCACTGTTCTTGAGCTTCAGCCTTGCTTCAAACCCTAACTTGATACTTTCCCTTCCTTTTTGTTATGCTGTGTACATTTTTAGTCTTGTTTCTTACTTCATCTAGTTCTATTTTACCATACAAGCTAGCTTTGGTAGCTAGCTAGGGTGCTGTGACGAGACTCGGGGCAGGGTTTGCGCCGGGAGCTTATCCCCGCTCCGAGGGCGCGCGGTTGCCTTTGCGGCTTGCCACTTGCGTTGTTATTGTGCCGACAGAGGTTTGGTATGCCTTTCTCCTTGGCTACTTTGCCTTGTTGGTTGTGGTTGTGTGCAGTGCTGTGTGATGATGTTGAGATGGATGATAGCAGGGGATGGCCTAACATGTGGGCTTATCGGGAGGTTGGTTGGTGGGGAAAAGGTGGGTTGGTTTGCGGTGTCCTTGATGAATGCTCGCTGTCCACTAGATTCTAGTTGGTCGTGGGCGCTCACTGGTTGCCGCGGTCCCCCTTGCCTTCCTCTACCTCCTTGTCTTCGGCATCTCTTCCCTGACCTTCCTTTCTTGGTGGGCTGTGATGAGGGATAGAGTCGGTTCGGCTTGCTCCTTGCTCTGGGAGGCAGTGGTATTGCTGGTTCTTCTTCTTGGTTGAGAATGGTTGCTGGTTCTTCTTGGTTTAGAATGGTTCAATGTGAATACAGGGTGGTCAAATGGCTGAAATGGTGGGTTTTTATTTGGGGCTTCAGTTGTTGCTCCCTCTCTCTCTCCTCTACTGCTTATTGACTAAAATACCCTCATCCTATCTTCTACTTTCTCAGTGAGAGCTGTTTAGCTGTGCAAAATGCATGGATCGATGGTCCATAAAGCATTATTCGTCAGATTTTCTATAGTTGAGGTAAGGTGGAAAAGTGGCCGTCGGATTTTATTTTATAACTGCCGGGTTATGAAACCCACCGAAGTAAGAGGATGCCAACTGGCCCCGGACAGTCTGGGAATCTCGATGAGCTTCACGTGATTTGATAACAGTCCTTCTTTAATTCTAACTTTAATTCATAGCTTTTGGTTTGCTACTGATCTTTTGGTTTTTGCGGACAATGGAAATGTGGTCAGGGTTTTGGATTGGCCGAGGAAGAGCCCGACTAGTTGGTGATACATGGACAAGGATGCAGATGCTCGAGGCTACCAAGCATGCAAAGTTGTCTGTTGTAATTTACTTACTGTTGTAATCTTTTTATTTTTTCTTACTTATAATGGATCATTGTAATTAGCTCTAAGTTGTAATCTTTCTTTTGAATTCTTTGTAATTAATTTGAGACTGTATCAATGTTGTATTATTACGCTAAAATTCGTATTGTAATTTCTGGAGATGGATTCTTGTATTACTTTTCTGGTAATGAAATATTGTAATTGACTTTGAGATTGTAACGATGTTATACTTTTTGAGTTATAAAATCTATTGTAAACTTTTGATAATATGATGTTGTATGTTATTGAGTTGTCACGCACTCTATTTGTCTGTAATTACTGTTGAGATGAATTTAATTTACTGCTTATTACTGTTTCGATGAGTTTAATCGTTAGGGTTCTCACAGACTACGAGAAGAGGGAGGAGGAGTGCCGCAACGAAGAGCACATCGAGCGTATCCGGCGAGAGATGCAAGGTCATCTCGAGGTGTGCAAGTGCAGGGAGCGCGAGGCTCACGAGAGGCAATACGAGACAAAGATGGAAATGGCGGCCAAGGCCAAGGCGGCCGGCAATGAGTACAATGCCGAGCTCACAAAGAAGGGCAAATAGCCTCAGTCCACACAACAGGTCAGGCCATTCCGTAGTGTCCCCCCGTCCTACCCGCCATGTTAATCCTATCTCCTAAAGGTATGTATACTTACATGGTCCGAATGCTTGTGTCGCAGTGTACCATAGTAGTAGCGAGGATAACTAAAGCAATTAGCCAAACCATCATGCCATGTGACCACATGTAACGTGCTTCTGTCTGCGGACTCTAATGTATTTCTGGTTCCATGCCTCGCACTTTACCTTCGGTTGAAAGATTTTATCAGCACGAGTACATTTGTAATCTCCAAGCCTTGTACAAAAATTGGACTTCGTGACGTTGTGAAAATGAATGATCCAAGAGTA
The DNA here is from genome assembly GCA_036346405.1 of Phyllostachys edulis. Lineage (NCBI taxonomy): Eukaryota > Viridiplantae > Streptophyta > Magnoliopsida > Poales > Poaceae > Phyllostachys > Phyllostachys edulis. The sequence goes on from CM070548.1 coordinate 64,365,414, forward strand.
ACGATGTGAAGTTCTGAGCTTGAAAAATCCTGAGGGATTTTCGTTCTACCCTTGATGGAGCTTCCATACTTCCAGCAGAACTTTTGGTCCCAGTTGTCTTTATCATCTAAGTAGCTTATTGTGTTGACATAAATGTGATTAGATGTGTCAACTTCATTACTGTCTCATTGTGTACAGGGTCATGCATTGTTAGCTCTATAAGTTTAACTAAAGACAGAGTTGGTGGCCAGGAATTGCTGTCTTTCTTCTTTTTTCTTTTAAGGATGAAGTTTCTTTGGTTTCAAAGTAGAGTTCATCGTCCAAGAACACATTCAAATAATGTTCTGCTCTGTCACGCCAACTCTCATGGTGTGACAAGTCTGCCTTGTTACGCCAGGAGTGCGGGTGCGACAGCTGCCACATAAGCCCTCCAAGCTGGCATGACACGCCCGCGAGGGCTTGCGTGGCAGCTTGGGCTATGCCGCGATAGGTGGCTTGACAACACGTTTTGATCATACCACATGTAATGTCGTGGCTAAAGAGGTCAGAATTGGAAATAAAGTTAGTGAGAGGTTAAATTTAAAATATTAATAAAAAAGATTAAATAATAAAAAGTCTCAGCAGTAGAACAGTAGAAGAGAGAATTCTCTCCAGTCCACCGGTGACTCGGTAGTCGGTTCTGCCGCGTCTAAATTAGCAACTTTCATTTTGAAACTGTTTTATGAACTTGACCAAATGTATGTGCTTATTTGGTTGATGATGATTTATTTACGAGGAACATAGTTGGTGCAGGTACTCCGCGGCTTGGTGTAAAAGTTTATGGCTTCACCTCATAAGCACAGCCAGACCAGCATTTAGGGATTATGGCATTAGAGAATTTTTATGGTACCTTCTGCTACTAGGTCTATTCCTGCCTGCTGGAACTCGTGGAAGCAGAAGAACTATTCACATCCGTTTTGGTGGACGTGGCCACGGAACACAATCGAACTCACTGGTCTTCTTCACGTCGCGCTGTTCTTGAACCATATGGATGAACGATATTATAACCATGCCTGACGAAATTGTAATCCATGTTTACTGCTAGACTACTACACCTTCAGAGGAACACTGTCATGCTGGCTTACTATTCTAGTGCTCTTGTCTTCAGACACAAGCATACTGCATAACTGCATGTACTCCTCAGATGACTCATGACTGTAGAGCAATGTACAATAGCTGATGTAGTTTACTTGGAGGCGACAAGTACAATGCAGAATTGATGGCTGCAAAGGGCATCGTAATGCTTTGTTCGTAAATCGTCCCATCTTAAGGCCCTGTTTGGCTTGGAAAGCGGGGATTATACTGTTTCCTGCAAAATTATCACAAAATTCCCGTGTCCTAAATAAGCACAAAGTATTTCATGCACAGCTGAAATCCAACGTGGCTGGCCGACACTCAGCATGATACCATACGAGTACATCAGAAAGCATGGATGAAATATCATGCAGAATACCTATTTTGCATCGAAGGTGAAGAGTGGCTGACAGCTGACATCACCATCAAATGTACGGCAGTAAGAAGACACATCATAAGAACAATGATAATTGAGAACACATGAAACTTGCGCAGTTTAGCGTAAATAAACATGTCTGGAGCAACGACACATTCAGGACTCCACTGACCAAGGAACTTAACCTAACAAGGCGAAGAGGAAAAACAAGAGGACAAAACGTGGTAACACAGTAGACTAAAAGTACATCTATTGCATCAGGCATCAACAATGGCGTCCTCAATGTGTCATCTAAAAGAAAAGTATCGAGGCAAAGCCGATTCAAATGCTCTTACTAATGTTTATCATGAAGACCGGTTGCTTACTGATGCAACACGGGGTCTTCTTATGGGAGCTTGAAGCAGGGTAGCTCATCTCTCTTGAACCATTGACCATGGAAGTACAGCACCAGATGAAGTTCTTAGCGCAGGTACACGTCTCGCTATCAAGAAGGCTTCGTTGAGACGAGCTGCACGATCTGCAAACTGGGAGGCCTTCTGTATTGTTCACAACCGAAAGCATGGTTAGACACTTCAAAAAAATAGCATGGTCAGTGCCATGCACATAAAATAGTGCACGTAAACAGTACCCACACACTGTAGCATTAATATTAGAAAAAGTTTACTTTTTAGGCTTTTCCTAAAAATAATATCTATTTCCCTAAATAATCAATTAGTTTCTAGGATAGGGATTAGTTAATTGGTACCTTATCTATTAGTTATGAAGGTTATCATTTAGATTGATATTTTCCATAATTGTTAGGAGAACACTCTATATAAGGAGACCTATTGTAATCGTTTTGATTAACCAATATGAAAGAATTAATCTAGTCTCCCCCTAAGGTTCTTCTCCCCAGCACATGGTCTCCCCTTTCTCCTAAAGCCCTTTTCCTTTAGTCGTGCCGTCTCGGCCCTCCTCCGTACGGTAGTTACCCCGATGAACTAAGGTTCATTGCATTTGGTATCAGAGCCACTCATCATGACTTCTACTGCTGAGTTGTTGGCCTTGATGAAGGCTGACAATGAGAAGATAATGACCACCACCACGAAGATGATGGCCGCTGTCGAGAAGATGAAGGCCATCTTGGAGAAGATGATGATAGCGAGGGGCAAGAAGGGCTACGCGAAGTTGCACCGGTAGCGCCGCCTTCGATTGCACGAATGGTGACTCCATCGTGGAAAGAGAATGTTGCTATCACTTCGCGGTAGCCTCCTCCACACCGCCGGCCAACGGCCACGCCGTTGGTGGTGTGGAACACGGCGGGTGCCATGTGGGTAGGGATGGCAATCGAGCACGACAGGCAAGGTTATCACGACGTCGACTAGGTGTCGCCTAGTTGACGACTTGGCGTCCAGTCGCCCAGAGGGAGATGCCGAGGTCCATCACCCAGCGCACATAGGAAGGATGCGAAAGAACAGATCGGGTGGTTCGAGAGGGAAAACAGCAGCTGCGCCCTCTGCAGCTCACTTCTGCCACGCCTCGCCGCCCTCTTGGTCTCCTTCCACTCCCCGCCACGCCTCGTGTCACTCTAATTTGTTGCTTCTTCTTCCTCTACGCTTCATCTCCTCCTTTCTTCCTCGGTTCTTCCTCAGTTCCCCCTTTGCTCTCTGTGCTACATCTCCCTTCTTCTTCGGTTCTTCCCCCTGCTTTGAGCTGCTCTGCTTTGCTGCCACCGCCACTGCTTTGCCTCTTCTCTAAGGCTGCCACCCCTCTTGGTCGCCTTCCACTCCCCACCTTTCTTCTCTCGAAAGCCGATCTTTGCTCGATTCTGCGCCTCCTTTCTTCTCCGAGCTCGATTTGCGCCCTCGCCTTCTTTGAGTTCTTTGCCGCCGCTTTTGTCGCTTCTGCTTTGCTTCTTAATCCTCTTCTCTTCTCCTTTGCTCTGACCTCTGCCTTTGCTCTTTTTTACATTGCCCCCTCCTTTCTTACCTTGTTGATCCGAGTAACCAAGGCTTGCTGCAATTGATACAAAAGCAGGTTTCTACAATTTCCTATGATATTCATGGGCAATTTTTCATGAGGTATATTTATTTAATTTTCAGCCATATGAGGTATTGTTTGTTATTTTTATTAACACCATCTAACTGTCGCCATGGTGGGCGCCTAGGCGTCCTGTCGCCCCGGGCTCGCTGCGACTTGCCAGAGCGCCGTTACAACCTTGGCGACGGGCACGGGTAGTGCTCGCCCATACCCATGCCCGCGACCCTGATTTCCCCCCTATGGGTATGCCCGTGAAGGACGACGTGCGAAGAACCTCGTCCATGCCCGTGTACCTGCCAGACAGGGTTGTCTATCTCATCTGTGTTTCAGATCCAGATCTAGCAGATCTGATTTGGTATGGGAAGAAGAGAGTAAGGAGTAGTGACCTTGGAGGCAGTCGTAGTTCTCGGCCTCCTTGAGGACGACGTCGAGGACGAAGTCGATGAGCTCGACGCCCTCGGTGAAGTGTCCCTTGGCCGAGTTGTTGTTGGCGCCGGGATTGGCCGAAGACGAAGTTGTCGAGGCGGATGATGTGGTCGAGGGTCAAGCGCACCGAGTCCATGTTGCTGAGCTCAAGGTCGATGAGGACAACATGGGAGAGGGCGGCCGGAGCGCGGAGGAGGCGGCGTGGGGGAAGCGGCGGCGACGACGGGCGCATAGCGGTCTGGCGGACAAGTGCCGATGATGGGATTGGGAATTTAGGGTTGGTGGCGACTGGGCTGAATCGCGATGGTGTGATGGCTGGCCGAAATGCCGAATGATATTAGCCTTAGGGTTTCGTCGGGCCCACATGTCAGCGTGGGTTGACAGGTAAACGGGCGAGACGGTCAGACGGGCACGGGTGGAGCTCGCCCGTGCCCGTTTACCCGATGGACAGACGATTGTCCCCATTTCCATGCCCGTGGGCAAAGAAAGCACCACATGTCTGGCTCCACTAGAGCATTTGCCGTGGGTAATCGAGCACAATTATCATCCCTACATGTGGGGGATCGCGACGTCGTCGCATCTTTCCCACCGCCGTTGCATCCTGTGGTGGATAGGGCTCCTTTGCTGCCCCACGTTGGTCTTCTGCAACGCGGGCAACGTCCTCAGCACCAATCAACATCACGAAGGATGCTTCTTTCACTCCATGGTCTACCTTAAGGGCTGCGTCCTGTTGCAGTTGTGCTACATCTTAGGACCGCAACCGTGGCCACCACCACGGTTCGAGGACAAGCTGTCTGTCGAGGAGGGAAGTTGTCATGTGCAGAAAATACTGCACGTGAACCACACCCGCGCACTGTAGCATTAGTATTAGGAAGAGTTTACCTTTCTTAAAAAGAATATCTATTTTCCTAAATAATTAATTAGTTTCCTAGGACGAGGATTAGTTAATTGGTACCTTATCTATTAGTTAGGAAGGTTATCATTTAGATTGATTTTTTCCATAATTGTTAGGAGAGACCTCTATATAAGGAGACCTACTGTAATCGTTTTGATTAAGCAATATGAAAGAATTAATCTAGTCTCCTCTCAAGGTTTTTCTCCCCAGCCCATAGTCTCCCCTGTCTTCTGTACGGTAGTTACCTCGATGGACTAAGGTTCATTACAGTCAGGAGCCGAAGCTTCTAGTACAAAAGTAATGATGTTAACATAAAAATTGGCCATTAATTGATTGACCACGAGAGTTCACTGAAACCCCCATTGACATGCGGTCTTTTGCAGAACATGGCTGAACAAGCACCGCTAAACCACAAGCCATTTTACTATTTTAGTGTCATTGCTTTACAATAACTATGCCTGTGTACTGTTCACATCTCAAAAGAGCATTGCATCATTTTGGCAGGAGGCAAAAGGCGCGCTATGATGCTATTGATCTCCCACATCTCTCTTCACAATAACTGGGACTGTGCATGAATATGTTTTGTGGGTGGGTGGGTAGGTAGGTAATGGACTAATGGGTAGATACTCTTAATCTCCTTGTGCAACCTAAGCTGATGTATAAGCAAACCATGACTTGCATTCTGAATATGAGGGAAAATATACTATGGCATTCAAATGAAAGTACGACAAAGAGGTCTAATCTTTATATTTTGTAGTCCTGGCTTGGCATAAAATCCCTATGACTAAACATAGTCCCAATTCAATCTCATTTAATTGGACAATGCAGTACCGGCTTTAGCTTGTCATGGTCAAATGTTAGGTAGTTCACAGCTGATCTGCCCTTTAGTACATCTCGTACACAAGAAACACAGCCATACTGTGCTTCTGGTAGTAATCATGATCATAATCTGCATTATCTAACATGGTGCTGATCATGAGAAAATCTGGAAAAGATTCTGTGCATTTGATGCCAGTGTGGAAAACGTTCACTAACAAATCCACTTGAATCAAATAAAGGTTGCCACTGGCCCACTGGTAGCAGGAGAGGAACCAAATGTAATAATTAGGTAAGGCTTTGTCCAGATGTCTCCATTTACCAATAATTCAAAGGAAATGATGATATTGCAAAGTTCCAGACACATGATCTTAGCAGAGAGTTATAAACTCATAAGATGATGACTCTCAAAAGCATGTACTACATTGTTCCCAAACCGAAGGAGAAAAATAACCCTATAAGTGCAAAAGAGCATATTCTATCATTGATGCAGATGAATTGAAACTGTTCATTGTGGTGTTTAACAACAAATCTTTACTTATGTTTAAACTCTGGTCACCTTACCCAACCAGGAAGCAAGTAGTTACAAACAGATAAAGGGTTATTAAATGATTAACAGCGTCAACATAATATATCTATGGTGATCAAGTGATAAAGCACGTCAACATAATCTATCTAGACTCTGAACATCTCCAAAATGAATGCATGAGATAAAAATGGATCACAAAACGAGTTACATTTGGCAAAAATAATAATAATAAGAGGACAGACATAATCCCTCCTGATTTTCAATTATCGTGATCTTTGTTATTTGATGGAACACATGAAACTGTACTTATGTATGAATTCTACATTCATTATTCAAAGCATTTCAAGTTAATGACATGAGATTGTTTCAGGCAGGAATTCAAGTTACAAATTATTCCCTTATTTAATTCAAACAATTCAGTGTATCAAAGTGAGCATTCCATCAGATAAACAACCAAGTAGCAACTCTATGCTCATTATTCTGGATTTGACCACACAAGTAGAATCAAGTTCAATAATCTAGTGCAAACATTAATCAATAGGACACTAGCAATTAGCAAAGAGCTCACCTTATCATCAAAGGCGATCTTAATCTGGGGAAGGCCCCGGGTCTTGTGCCTCATCCTGTACATCCTCCTCCCCAACACAACTAGCCCCAGCAGCGCTGCGGCGATGGAAATAGACCAAACCGGCTTCACCTTCCAAGCACAGTACTGCAGCAGCCTGAACGGCAGCCTCCACCACACAACTACTTGCCTCTCTCCCTCACCGGTGCTTGGGGCTTGAGCCAGAGGCAGAGAACCATCCTTCACCTCACCATCCGATTCGCCGCGATCAGAGGTGGCGCTAGCGTTCTCCCCTTGCTCCTGATCTTCTTGTGCACTCTTCATTCCATCACCTGCTACAACAGCTTCAAGAATTGAGTTTCCTCTAGTGGCATTAACTCCTCCATCTCCCAATTGCGCCTCTGAATTCTCTAAAACCTCACTTTGGGATCCATCTGCAACCACAGTTGGATCAACATCCAAACTTTCTACCACCCCATGATGCAACAATGGTTGCAGAATTGAGTCCAAATTGCCGCAACCGCGTGCGGCATTCTTCTCCTGCTCTAGCATCTCCGAGTGTATCGCCCCAACGTGCCTCTCCTCAGCGCTCCAGGTCGCACCACCTGCCACAAAGTCATCAAGAACCGAGCTTTCTGCAGTCTCATCAACCACACCTACTTGCGACTGCACGCTCGAATCCTCCACAGCGGGATCCAATCTTTCTTCCGAAATCCAATCCAATCTATCCTCTAATTGTAATCTTGCCTCCTTCCCTTCGTCTTCAGAGGCGGCCCGCGACCACGAGCCCTCGCCGGAGAAGCCGGAGTCGGAGAGGACCAGGGCGAAGTGGTCGTGGAGGACGTCGCCGCCTTCTCCGGAGACGAGGACGACGTCGTCGTCGCCTCCGGGGGCGGAGAGCACCTCCCAGTCGCCGGTCTCCGAAGCGGCGTCCTCCATGCCCGTGGTGACTCTGCTCTGCCTCTAGGGGACGGGTAGGGTTGCCGACTTGCGACTCGGGAGGGGGGAGAGGCTAAGCACTAGCAGGAGGAGACGGGCGGGTGGGTCCGTCCGGGCGATGCGTGGGCCCCGCTTGGGCAGTGGGGTGGGGGAAGGTTGCAGACAGTGCTGGCTAAATGGTCGTGCGGTCGTACCTGCCGAACCAGCCCGTGGCACAGCACTATAGATTTGATCCAGACATAACACGGTCCACACTGTTTATAGATCGTATTGGTCCGGCATAACGACTCGTATTGTGCTTGGACCGCTACCCTAGCACGGCCAAGGCGACACTCAAGACGCAAGACAAACAAAGTTAGGCCATACCGTGCAAAACCCGACCACGACAGTTCAAACTGCCCGAGTGGCTCGAGGAGAGGCCAAAGAAGAGCATAAGCCAAGACCCAAGGCCGAGGAAGAAGGGCGCGGAGGAGCCACCAAATTAAAGGTTCGGGAACAGGAGGAGGAGGAGACAAAGAACGACCGGTGATGCGGGAGAGAGCCAGAGCAGAGAGGTAAGGAGGCGGCTCGGTGGTGAGGAGGCGGCTTGGCGATGAGGAGGCCGCGCGGAGGTAAGGAGGCGGGTCGTGAGGCAAGCTAGCGAGGAGGCGGCTCGGCAATACGGTCTTGCGGACAAGGAGGCGGCTCGGTGGTCGAGGTGAGGCGGTATAAGGAGGAGAGGCGACAAGACAAAGAGGCAAGTCGTCGCACACGCCTGCACGAGGTTGGGAGAAGAAGAAGGGGCGGGGTAGGTCGGGCGGGGCACGTGGGCCAAAACATGCTCGTGGGCCGTGCCTGGTATGGCACGGCCCGACTGAAATCAAGCCGTTGGTGGCATTTTGACCCTTTTTTGGACTGTTTTTGACTGTTTGAGTCATAAACAAATAGCAAAAAAATTCAAAAAATCCTGAAAGTTTTTCTATAAATAGCCATCATACCCCCCTCATTCAGCACCCCTTCATTCTTCATTATCCCTTTGAAATTATGTTGTGAAAATTCAAATTTGTGTTGAGCTAATTTGGCAAAATTCAAAAAAATTGTGCCAAAATTTGGAAAATTCAATTTTTGACAGCAAGTCAGCGAAAGAAGTACAAATACAATACTATTTTTTGCGTACTTTTATTGTTAGTTCTTGTTATGCTAAGATGAAAATAGTAATAGTGTTACTTTCGATTTTGCAGTTTTCGTTATGGACAGTCCTTACGACAGCTTTGCTCTTGGTGATTATGGACTTTCACCGGAGAAAATTGTGTCCATGGAGGCTGCTGCGGCTGCCTCAAACCAACCGGAGGTTTCACCGGAAGAGCAAAGCGGAGTTTCGTCATCAGCTTTCGCGACAACCAGAGCGAAGAGGTCGAGACCGTCTACATCGGGAGTGTGGGAGAATTTCGATAGGACAACCAAACAAGACGCAACGGGAAATGAGGTACCATATGCTATTTATAAAATTTGTCACAATGAATTGTCTGCAAAGTCTACATGTGGAACGAGACACTTGCTTAGACATGCTACAAAATGTAAGGCCAAGCGAGGATTGGTGATGAGGCAGATGCAGCTGCAATACAATCCCGACGGTACAGTACATAGCTGGGACTATGATCCTCAGGTAGCCCGCCAATCTTTCTGTCGTTTAATTGCTTCTGAGAATTTATCGTTAGGCTTTGGCGAGTCTGTTTCTTTTCAAAATTATATTAGGACTGCACATAATCCTAGATTTTCTTTCGTTTCTAGACAGGCAACAACTAGGAATCTAGTAAAATACTATAATGGACAACGTAATTGTGGATATCATAGGGATATACTCATGATCTTAGGATGATGTTACAATTGGCAATGTCGTTAAAGGTTTGTCGAAACACGCGTTTTCGTCAAAGTGTGGAATGCTGTCAGGTCAAGTACGGTTAGGCCGGCGTTCAAGGCACGGTCAAACCGGCCATTAAATGGCGGTCTAACCGATTTCTTGCTGATCATTGGCCAAAAGTGGCGATGAGTGTTAGGTTAGGTCAAGTTCATGGGTTTCATGGCATATGTGTTGCATGATGCATGTTTTGACTAACGTGGGTCAAGTTGTGAAGAACTTGTTCCCGGAATCAATTTCTTTGTCTATTGTTGTGCAGGTTGCTTGGAGGTCAATGACGGTCAACGGCGAGGATGATCGGGACTAAACTTGGAGAGCCGAGGTCCAAAACGATCGGGGATGCCAGGTGAAGTCAATGGAGTCAAGCATGGCGCAAGAGAGACAAAGGTGACCGAACGAGCAGTTCGGTGCGACGGGTTGGATCAAGCGGCGCGGGGGTCGGTGCAAGTGCCATGGTGATTTCGGTGGGAGCCAGATGGGAGAGACTTGCTGACATGATGAGAGCCGCTGGATCAACCTACACGTGGCGAAGCATGGAAGTGCTTCACGCAGTTTGGACTCGGTCTTCGAAAAAGATCGAGAAGGGGTATTTTGGTAATTTTACCAAATACTGCCTTGGTGACCTTTTGTAACCCGTAGCACAAGACGGTGCGTGGAGAAGCGGATTAGGTCAAGAGGAGATGAAAACGACGCTTTAAAATGCGAGCGTGTATGACCCGTTTGTGTGTGCGCCTTAACGAGAGCCCATTAGGGTTCAATCTTCTAAAAGCTTTAAGCCTCCACTATAAATAGAGGAGGGAGGTGGCTGCACCCCCTTCAACCCTTTCATTATTGAAAACCTATAAAGACCTAACCTGGGGCACTCGAGAGGTCCTTCAAGACCTCTAGGAAAGTCCACCAGGACCTCCTAGGAAGTCCCGCAGGATCTCTCGAGAGAACCTCCAGGACCACCCAGGAGGTCCGGCAGGACCACCTGGAGGTCTAGAGCCTCGACCCGAGGAGGTCTTAGGACCCGGGACGTCCCCAAGTGCTACGACCCAACTCGAGGGAGGTCGGAAGACCAAACCCGAGGAGGTCGTAAGACTTGGAAAAGCCCCAAGCCCTCTGTGTTTCCGAACTAGTCCCAAGGATCAGTGGCTAGCTCACACAGCAAACAATAGTGGTAGTATACATCGACACAAACTTTATTTACAACAAAAGGGTTGATTACAAGGTTCGGCCTACAGGCCAGCGAGAACAAAATATACAGCGAAAGCAAAAGAACAAGTCCACCCGTTTCACCACAGGCAAATGGCTGGAGGGCGCTGCCTAGTTGATCTGGTCCTCTTCTTCATCAAAGAAGTCCTCTCCTGCTCAATTATCAAATCAAGCAAGAATGAGCACAACAACCGTGCTCACAAGTTACACCCGTCAAATAACAGAATGACATGCATAATGGATATCTCAAAGGAAGGCTTAATATGGTTGATTTGCGTAAAGCCAAGTTTATTTCAAATACATGTACTAAGTTCCAAGGCAGTTAACAATATCTAAAAGTCATTTTGTAAATCTCAGTTTTCAGTTGGATAACATTCATCATCAAGATGGTGAAGGATACCCTCCTGTCACAAGGCTCCCTGCTAAAACCCATGGGATAGAAATCGTGAAACCAGTTTATCAAGTCCTTTTTGAAAACAAAACCAACATCTAACTGTGAGAGGCTTTGTCAGCACGTTCATGACCGCGGACACGGCTATTCGAATAGTTTTACACTCTGCAGAGGTTGTACACTTTACCCACATGACATGATTTCTCTAGTTTGTTTGACAACCGGCAATGCCACCACTCACTACCGAAGGTAAGTGGTCTAGAGCTCATGACAAGGCCTTTACGATGCATCGTTCCATCGCAGTCCACCCTCATTAAGGTTTCGCAACCCCCCCCCATTGGATAGAAACCCGCCGGGTTAATGGGTGTCCCCTCTTATGCCAGGTGGGAACAATAGTCATGAAAGACTTTGTCAAAAGAAATGGCCATGAAAGACTGCCCACGTACAAACAGGATCAACCACGATGGAACTTTACAAATTAGTTGGCTAGGTCCTTCTCCCCATACTGAGGACATGTGGTTGCGCGGTGAGGCATAGCTCATTATAGGCATAGCAAAGTTGTCGCTTGCAGATCGGTCCTTAACTGACTTGGGCGACTCCCTCAACCCTGGGGCATCAGATCACACGATCCCCGTGCATAGACATGCACCAGCCAAACATCTAGATTCGCCCAAGTCCAAATCCATTTTCCTTTTCTTTTCTTTTCAAACACATTTTCAACTCTCCATGATAACCCAATGTCATAGCTAAGCATTTAAATCAACAGTTGGTCTTATATAGTAAAATTTCCCAAGTCAAAAGCTTTTGGGTCTAAGCATGTCTGAGCATAATGTTTTCAATTGATCCTGGTTCACACTATCGCATCAACCAAGTTTTATCTAGGGTGACAACAGAGTGGAGTCAACATCAACAGGGGTCATACAAAGGATTTAGGCATAGCTATGAACTTAAAAGCAGGTGTTGAAATAGTTGCGAAAAAGTAGGCATGCAGTAACATTTGAAACAAACATACGTAATTTAAAGTAATGGGTGCAACATGGTCAAGGGTGTAACTTGCCTTGCTCAAAGGCTTGAGTGTCTTTCTCTCCCTCAAAGGACTCGGGCTCTTCCGTGCCTTCACAATCTACACGGGTGAAAATAGAGCAACTCAAATAAGATCAAAAGAAACTCCAATGAAACTTCAAAGTAAAACTAACAGAGTGGCTAGGTGATCAGGAGGAGGTCCAAGGAGCTTGCTGGAGGAGGTCCGGAGCTAAGAAGAGAGGTCCAGAGAGCTTTGGGGGAGGTCCAAGAACTCCTCGAGAAGAACCAACAGCTTGGAAGGAGGCCTAAGAGCTGGTCGGATGAGCAAGAGAACTGGAAATGAGGAAAAAGGTAAAGATGCTTGGTGCCCAAGCTTAAATAGCCGAGGCAGCTGGGAGTTCCAAGGCACACGCGAGTACAAGGTAGGTGAGCAACAGACGGGGATGCTCAGACGTCTTGCAGAGAGCCGACCGAGATACTGGCCGGGTCTAGCGGGGAGGGGGCAAAATGGTGAGGCAGCATTTAATGTGATTCAACACATTTAATGCATGAAGACTCCAGCGAGTGCATCTCTAGGGGACTCCAGCGAGATCAGCGCCGCGATTAAGGGGGAAAAGGAGGTGAGCGAGGCTGACCGGTGGGGGCCGGTCAACACTCGGAGTAGGTGGTCAAACCAAGGGGAGGTCGTGACCATGAGAAGGCCACAACAAAAAGGCGGTTTGACCACAAGAGGTTGCAACAGGAGGGAGGAGATCGCGAGCCAAGAGGTGGTCGCGACTAAACGACAAAAGGAGGAGGTCGCGACTCCAAGGGGAGGTCGCGGCTGAAGGACGAGATAGAAGAGGTTCTTGACCTCAAGGGAGGACGCTACAAGGGTGGTCTTAACGAAAAAGACCCACCGAGGGTGGTCTTTGCAAAAAGACCACGCGAAGGAAAAAGGGAGATCCACCGAAGGGGATAGTTCAAGGGGGAGGTCTTGACGATTAAGATGAGATCAAAGGAAGTCCCAACGGTCAAGATGAACTCAAAGGAGGTTCCAACGGTTCAGACGAGGTAAAAGGAGATCTGGACGGCTAGGATAACCCCGAGGGTGGTCCTGACGGCCAAGATGAGAACAAAGGGAGGTCTCGATGATCAGGATGAACCCGACGGTGGTCCTGATGGTCAAGATGGAAACAAAGGGAGGTCTCGACGGTCAAGACCAACACAGGAGAAGTCTCAACGGTCAGATGGAGACAAAGGAGATCTCGACAGTCAAGACCAACACAGGAGAGGTTTCAATGGTCAGATCTAACGAAGGGGAGGTCTTGACGGTTAAGATCTCCAAAGGGGAGGTCTTAACGGTCAGATCTAACAAAAGGGAGGTCTAAACGGTTAATATGTAACATCCCAAATCTGGGTGTGTGTTTCAAATGTAAGAAAATGAGTAGAAATTAAAACTTTTCTTGCATCTTATAGTTTTTGAACTTTTCTGTAATTCTTGTAAAGGAATTATGGAATTCAAAAACCTAAACCTCTAATTGACTAAAGTCATGAACCCTCTTTTCAACCCTTGTCAAGAATCTTGTGTTCTATCCCCAAAAATATTTTTCCTTTGTTCTAGGGCTACTGTGTGACCCCTCTGAAAAATTTCATAATTTTTAGAAATTATTTGATACTTTTTGGAGGCAAGTCAAATATGTTTGACCTTTGGTCAAACCCTAGAACAAACCTTGAGGAATTTCTTGAGAAAAATGCTGTGCATAAAAATCTTTGGAAATTTTATGTAAGGTTAATCCTGGAGTGAGGAACCTCTAGTCAAAATTTTAGAATTTTTGGAGTTAGTTTTCTACCTCTAAAAATTCTTCCAAACTCAACTTTCAAATTTAAACCCTAACCTGGTTTCACTGTTCCTCGGGCGCGAACCAGTCTCGGACTCGAGCCACTGGTCTTGGTCGAACCACCTAGCTGTACCGGTGTGCCTGTTTCGGCCCGTTGAGGTGGCGCGCGCGTTGGACCGTCGGATCTCCATCGGGCGGCCCTTGTTTGCGCAGAGCTGTGCGAAGCCGCGATCGTCCGCATGCGTTTGAGCCGTCAGATCCTAATCCAACGCGGGGCCTGTCATCCCCTTCCTCTCACTCGTGCGAGCGCCGTGCCAGAGCTAGCGCGCCATGGCGTGGGTGAGCATGCCCTGTCTCTTCCCCTCGTCCTTCAACGACTCTTTGCTGCAAGCATTAAATGCACATCATGCTTTCACCCCCGGAAGTCTCCTTCCTCTGCTCTTCACCTGCTCCCATCGCGCTTGGCATGTCCATGGCAGGCTTGACCGTGGAGGGGGGTTGCCGTTGCCCTCCTTGCTCCTCCGACTATTTAAGCCCCTCAAGCTCTTCCTTGGCTTCCTTTAAACACCCTTCAGCTCTAGCTTGCGCCCTCTTTGCTTGTTGAGCTCAAACCACCCGAGGATCCCTTGGCCGCCATTGTTGAACCTTGAGCTCCTCGGTGACATTAGGGTTCTTGTGGTTCTTCGCTCAATCTTTTTTGCTCAGCTTTGGGCCTCTCCTCTCGGTGGTCAAAACCCCTAACTTGATTTTAGGTTGCTTCTACAGGAGCGGCTTAATTTTGAAGTTTGGATCTTGCGGCCGTGAGCACCCCTTTCTTCCTCAATGCCGGTAAGCACCTTGGCTCTTCAATTCCTCGCTCGTGGACCTTCTGTGAGCCCTTTTGAAGCTAATGTGATGACCCGGTCTCGCTCATTTCGCTCAGGCCGCCATCTCCACGTCGTCGTCCTCAGCGCTGGTGCGGTTCAACGTCGCCGGAGCTGCTCCGACCTTCTCTGGTCCTCTCCTGAGCTTAGGTAGCTTTGCATTAGTCCCTAAAGGCTCGGGCACTCGCTTCTTTGAACCGCCGCGAGCATTTCTTTGTTGTCGTCGTGGCCGTGTGTGTCACCGCTGTTCCTCGCCGGCTCGCTGCCGTTCTAGGCCGGCTCAGCCGCAGTGTGTGGTCCTAGGAGGTGCGCAAGGCTATTCTTGACCTCGCATCGCTCTTGGTTTGCGCCGCGGGCTCGAAGTCGCCGGCGGCGATGAGCCCAAAGATCAAGGCTGGGTTTTGTCGGACGGCATCGACACTGTGCATTGTCATTAGGACATAGATTCTACCATTAACTCTGCTAATGATTGCTTAGCGTTTAATGGCTGTCCTAAGCGAGCACGTAAGTCATCGGCGTGTGGACTGCGCTTTAAACATCTTGCTGTAGCGTCTGCGGGATTTGTTGTCTTGCCGTCCATTTCGTGATCTGCGGTTCAGATCGCATGGATGTTTTGAACCTCCGATTCGTGGCTGTCAATCTGAGCCGTACATTTCGGAATCAACGGCTGCGATTCGCCCGGGCGTTCGCGCGCGCGAGTTCAAACGCGTCAATGTCCGATGCGTGTGAGCCGTTGGATTTGATCTCAACGGTCCACATTCGTTTGATTCCGCGCGCGCGTCATTGCGTCGGCCGTTCATTTGAGCCGTCGGATCCAAGATCAACGGCCCAGGCTTTTCCGCTTGGAATTCATTTTAGGAAATTCCCGAGAGAATTAATTGTGAGCTAAAAAAGGTATTAAACTTCAAAATTGTGTAACTAATTCGTTTTAGCTCCGTTTTAGTTGATTCAAATTTTGTTAGCTCTGGTTTGAACTAAGATTTAATATAAAAATGGTTGGAAGCTTGGTTCAGCTCCAGAAAATGGTTTGGTAAATTGGTTTAGAAATAGGCTTTAATTGTTGCTCTAAAAATTGCATTTAACTTGAAAATTGCATAAGTAATTCTCTGGAGATCCTTTTTGAGTGAAACCAATTTTGTTGGGTTCCTCTATTAGTGTGCTTAATTTTAGAATAGGTTTTAGGCACGCCACTATTGTTAAAATCCTTGTGGGTGCATTTTGTTTGTGCTCTTTTGCATGTCTTTGAAAAATCCTATAAAATGCATCCTAACTCCAAATGAGGTGAATCCAATTGTGTTGTTCATCTCATGAGGTGCTGTATTTACCATAAAAATCCCAAGTGCAACACCTCTTTGGAAAATTGTGCTAAAGAATTAAATTCGGATAAACAAGACGATTGTAATTTTTCAAAGATTTTCCAAATTCTAATTTGTTTTGGCCATAACTTTTGCATTGAGAATCCAAATCAATTGATTCTTATTGATAAATTCATTAAAAATCATGCTCTACCTGTTGTGTAAATTTCATGGATTTTGGTTGACTTTGGTTTTTAAGTCTTTTCGGTGTTCTTCGTTCTTATCGGTTCTTTTCGTTCTTTTCGTTAGGTGCCGACAAGTCCGTTGATAACAGAAGTGATCCTCTACAGCATATTGAGCAACTTCAGCAAGGCATGCAGTTTGATCATAATATCCCCATTACTTTCAAAGTCTAATACTTTGTTTACAAATTCTATATACATGCATGCTTTGTGTCAAAGTAATTTTCCCGATTAGAGGTAGTTATTCCTATTGCATGGTTGCCCTTAAATTGTTTATCCCCTGCCACAAAACATAAGTTATTAACCTCGCCGGTGAATTAGAGCCCGGTGGTTGAATTATGCTCTTTTATTGTCTTTACGGTGTTACGCTTAGAAATGCTTAGCTACCGGTAGAATTGGGCGGTTATCGACTTAGTTGATAACTTTGATCACACAAAATTATTATTACCATTATGCTCAGCACTTTGTGCTTTGTTACTTTGTAAAGTCAAAAACTGAAACCGAAAAGGAAATGTTTGAGACTTGGGCATAATGGTTGATGGTGTGATCTTATGGTGTGACTGGAATGGTGCCCGAGTCAACAAGGACCGAGTTACTTGTGTCACTAAGCTGCGATTATTGCGTGCTAACCACACGAGGGGATATGGGACCTCTCTTGACTTAATACTTTGGCGTGTGTTAGCTCCGAGTCGCAGGAGGTTGTGTGTGTGTGTTGCGTTGAAAAAAAACTTGTGGTTATGTGTTGGGTGGCGGAGTGGAATCTGTTTAGGTTCTCCACAATCAAGGGCATTGTAGTTGTCCTGAGCTTTACCCTATCGTGGTAGTTGACTTACGGCTTTACAATGACTCTGCCTCAACGTATGGGTTTCTATCCATACGGGTGACTCAGTAGTTAATACACAATATTGGAAATATCTCGAGGACTTAGCCTTGCTTAAGCATACCTTCTAAGTGTGCTTGATCTAGTGGCAACAAAGGTCGCCTCGACGTGTGGGTACATTGGTACACCCCTGCAGGATTTAAACTATTCGAATAGCCTCGTCCTAGGTTATGGACATGCTTGGTAAGGTCGTGCAAGAACTAGACTATAACATTTAATTAAAACTTGATGTGGGTGGTATGAATGGGGAATTCATGCTATTGTTGTGGAGGCTATTGGGTTAGCCACTTCGAGATGTCTCTTTTATTATTGTTACTTGTTGTCTATTGCTTTTTGTCAAATAAAAACAGATTGTAAAACTGCTTTAAATCTATTACATTATTGCAAATGAAAACTTGCTTTATGCTAAAAATGAGTCTAGAGCCTCCTCCACTTAAATAAGCTTGCATGTAGCATATGTATAGGCCTGTTACACTACACGTAAGTCTTGCGAGTACATTTTTGTACTCATTTGCTTTGCTTAATTAATTGTTGCAGAGGAGAAAGCTGATCCCCAAGGGATCCACTTTTGTGAGCTGTGTGGTGGGTTTGACGACTAGGTTGGCGGCCCGGTTGGTTGCCTTGTGGGTTAAAGGCACACTAATTGGCTCTTGTTTATCGCCATCTTATGGCTTTTGCTTCCGCTGTTTATTTATCTCTTAGTTGTTATTTGGCCGGTCGGCCCCTTTTGTAATAACTCTATTATGTATGTCTTTGGGTTTGCTTAGTTGTGCTTCGGTTCTATGTGTGGAATGGAATTGATGCATAATTTTGTAAATGGGTATGTGTACTGCAAGTTCTTGGGAAGTACATGTATCTCGAGGCACGGGAAATTTTGTTTGCGATGCTAGGACTAAGTGGATGGTTAAGCATTACAAGCCGAATTTTTCGGGTCCTCACATAAAATCTCCAAAGAGGAGGACTTAACGGTCAGATCTAACAAAGGGGAGGTCTGAACGGTTAAGATCTCCAAAGGGGAGGTCTTAACGGTCAGGTCTAACAAAGGGGAGGTCTTAACGGTTAAGATCTCCAAAGGGGAGGTCTTAACGGTCAGGTCTAACAAAGGGGAGGTCTTAACGGTTAAGATCTCCAAAGGGGAGGTCTTAACGGTCAAATCTAACAAACGGGAGGTAAGCGATAGCGAGATAAGAAGCGGAAGATGCGAGAGCCATTGAATTTCAATCGAATGGACCACAATGATTGGGCTGTTCGGACCATCCAGAGCTAACGCTAGATCTCAGCCATTGAACTGGATCGGGCGGTCCAAAACGGTTGGGTCGTTCGGACCGGTCGAACACCCCTGCAGATCAGACCGTCCAGCAAAGATCTAAGGGCTCAGAGAGGGTGGGACGTTCGGACCATCCGAACATCTCAACAATATCAAACCGTTCGACGCAAATCGAACGGTACACAAGCGATAGAGGTCCAGATCAAGCGGAAGGCTCGAACGGACGCGAGGGAGGTCCAAATGAACGTATGGGGGGGTCCTAGAGGACAGGGGAGGTCCTGAAGGACACAGGGAGGTCCTGAAGGGCACGAGGAGGTCCAAATAAGCAAGGAGGAGGTCCTAAAGGACATGGGGAGGTCCAAATAAGTAAGGAGTTCCAACAGAACAAAGAGTGAGTTCAAATGAACTCGGATGAGGTTTTAGACCTGTGAAGGGAGGTCTGGACTAGATAAGATCCAACCACTTGGGAGGTCTGGACCAGAGAAGGACAAAACCATTGTAGAAAAGAGGAGATCACCAAAACTCTACAAACTCAGCAAACCCACCAAGAGTTTTAGTTGAAGTTCAAGTTAGTCAATTGAAATCCATTTTCTAAAATTTCAAGTTATGCTTTGAATTCTCATCAAAACAAAATGGTTCTTTTTATTTTGAAAATCCAAAAAGGCTCTGAAAAATCAGGGTGTTACAAAACCCTAGTTTTGTTTTTGTGTTTAGGGAGAAGATAGTTGGAGGTTAGGGTTCCAGGGAGTTTGATTTGATTTTGTGCTCATGTATTGAGTCTTTGTCCTCCATTGATGGAGTGGCTGCAAACCAATACCATATCAAATCAATCCAAAGAAAGTTGTATCAAAGATGAGTCTATTTGCTTTCTTTCTCTCTATTTGATGATTTTGAGTCATTCTTTGATCCGCAAGTTTTTGCTTGGTTTTTTGTCTTGATCTAACTTGCTGTGATATGTGGGAATCCATCTAGGATCATCTTGATCATCAATCACCCACGAGCAAGTCTCTAGATCATATTTCGTTTTTGACTCGTTTTGGATCCACCTTTGTTGAAACTGAAAAAGATAGGAACTTTGGTATGGATCTGTGCGATCCTTGATTGGAATAGGTTCCTAATATCTTTTAGAAGGTGTGTCTCAAGTTTCGTAGAGTTTGGCGCATAGATCAAAAGTTAGACCGATTTGGGTTTGATTTTTCAGTCGCTTCCAATTACTCGTCAGTCCATCAACTGATTTATAACGCCGGTCAAACCGCCCAATGGTCGACCATAATTTTGCCGCCACCGATCACTTGCATTGGTCCGATCACAAGAATACACGCTCGGCCGACCGCCCACTAGGGTTTGAGCTCTATACTGGTCTTTTGCTTTGGGGGTTTTGGTTTGGATTCAATACAAGTTTTCCACTGTACTTGTAGATTGATCTTCTTAGCTTCCATAAGTACTGAAGTGAAATTGGTGTTGAATCCATTCAAAGTGAAAAAGTGAGCGTGCTCCTATTCACCCCCCTCTAGTCGCCTTTTCGGTCGAACAAGTGGTATCAGAGCCCAGTTAGTTCAATCTTGATCTTAACCGGTCACTGAACTTGGCGATGGATAAGTACTCGACCAAGCCGCATGTCTTCGATGGGCTCGACTATGCCTATTGGAAGAATCACATACGAGTCTTCCTTCAGAGCGAAGGACAAGCTGTATGGGAGGTTGTTCGAGCACCACTCATTTTGCCTGAGGTTGCTTTGCCGGGTTCAGCAGCCCTTTTGGCAAACAACCATAAGGCTAAGAACCTCCTATATGCTGGGCTTAGTAGACAGGAGTACGATAGAATTTGCAACCTTGAGACCGCACATGAGATCTAGAACACCCTCAAAACTTACCATGAGGGATCGTTCCAGATCAAGCAAGTGCGCCAGACGGTCTACAAGCGAGAGTATAACAAATTCGAGATGCGTCCTGGCGAGAGCATCGATGACGTTTTTACTCGCTTCAACAAGGTGATCAATCAGATGAGAGCTGTTGACATTGAGTACTCTCAATTTAAGAATGCCACCCACCACTTGGCTGCAATCAACACCAAGGAGTGGGAGATGAATGCTACTGCCATTGAGGAGAATTTCGATCTCTCTACTCTTACTTTGGAGCTGCTTTATAGCAAGCTCAAGACTCATGAGATCAAGAGAGGCAGTCTTCCTAAGAAGGATAACATGGCTTTGGTAGCTAATCCTTTGAAAAGAATTTCTGATGGTTCTTCTGAGTCTTCTAGATTTTCTCTTGCGTGTATATCTATAATTCAAGGAGAAGAGTTTGAGAGTCTTCCTGAGGCTGATTTAGCTCTTTTAGCCAAGAAAGTCACACGGGCATATAACAATGTTAGAAACAAGAAGAGAGGTGGCCCTGTGACGTGCTATGAGTATGGAGAGCTATATCACATCTGGGCAAACTGCCCCAAGATGAAAGGTAAGGGCAACCGCAAGGATGAGAAGCCTGCCCGAAAGAAGTCTCAAGGGGGCGAGCCCAAGTATGATGCTGCCTAGCTCATGAAGGCTGCTCACCGGGTCCTTGACGCTTTTGGAGAGCAATCCATGAGCGATGTGGACTCCAGGAGCGAGGAGGACAAGGAGGAGGAGGAGCTTCCTCAAGACAAGAAAGGGAAGGCCAATGACTTCACCGGCATGTGCTTCATGGCCGACTCCGTCGACGCCGATGACAACGATGAGGTACCTCTCTCCTATGATGTTCTTTCTGCTAGATGTGACAACATGTTTGAGCAACTCATGAGTCAGGATAAGGCATTAGAGTTTATCATGACTAGGAACAAGGATTTAGAGTCACAAGTAGACAATTTGACGTTAGAACTTGCTAATGCTAAGACTCTTGAATCTGATGAATGTTCATCTTGCCATGCTTTACATTCTGAATTTGCTAAACTGTAATCTGCTCATGATATTACTTTGCATCAACTTGAAAATGCTAGGACTGAGCTAATTGATATTAAATCTGCTCCTTGTGAAAAATGCTTAGAGTCTAGCAAGTTGGATGCCTCTGGTAATGTCAAATCTAACTTTTGCTCTTTCTGCTTAGAACGTGAACATGAAGTTAAAGATATTCTAGAAGCAGTTAGAGCTAAATATGCCAAGCTTAAGGACACAATTGAGTCTACACCTTGTGCCTCATGTGCAGCCTATAAGCTTGAAGTTGCTTTTTTTTAAGGAGAAACATGCTAGAGCCATTAAGGCCAAGACTTGTGATTCATGTGTTAACTTTGGAAAAGAAAATGCTTACCTTAAGGACACACTAGAAAAATTCTCTAAAGGTAAGAAACAGTTAAACATGATTCTGGACACGTCTAAATCTCCTTATAAGAAGCAAGGGTTAGGATACAAATCTGCCCAGGACAAATCCAAGCCTAATGTCATTCAGGTCTTGGAAAATGGCTTAGTTGAATTCACAACCTAACCTGCAAAAACAATTTTCAAATTTACAGATTTTGTCCAACCTTCTTTTGAGCCAAAAGGTGCTTCTCCCAGTGGTACAAAATACCATTGCACCTATTGCAAGAAGAGTGGACATTTGGTTAAGTTCTGTTGGCGTAGGTTGAAAAATGCTAAGAAAAATCTTGCTAGAATTTCATCTCATCAACCTAGAGCTCTTATGAGACATGGTCATTTAGAAAGGAAGAAACCTGGACTAGGATTTGTTTCACATGCTCATCATCATAATGTTCCTAGACAAGATGCTTCTCATGTTTGTGTAACCATTGCTCATAACAAAACTTCAAATAAAATCAAGGATAGCACTTCTGCTTTGCATACTACTCGCGGACATGTGTCTCAGTACTGGGTTCCCAAGTCGCTTTTAACTAACCCTAGTATTGAGACACATCGATCTTTTGTGCCTTGATTTTCAGGATCGCCGCGGAAGGAGGAAGAACACGTGGCTCGTCGACTCCGGCTGTTCACGCCATATGACCGGAGACTCAAGATGGTTCACTTCCTTCACGCAGTCGACGGGTGATGACTTCATCACCTTTGGAGATGATACACAAGGGCGAATTGAAGGAACAGGATCAATCAAGGTGAATGACAGATTCATCTTGAAGGACGTCGCCCTTGTCGACAAGCTAAGGTACAACTTGCTTTCTATTTCGCAGCTTTTTGATGATGGCTACGAAACTCGTTTTAAGAAAAATGTCTGTCGTGTGCTTGATTCTGCCAGTGAGCTTGTTTTTGGGATTTCTAGAGTTGGTAGAATCTTTGGAGCTGATTTTTCTAAATCTCTTGCTGGATCTCTCAAATGTTTAATTGCATCTTCTTCTGATATCTGGCTTTGGCACCGACGTTTGGGGCACATTGGTTTTGATCATCTGACGCGAGTTAGCGGCCTTGATCTCATGAGAGGTTTGCCTAAACTCAAAGTCGTCAAGGATGTTGTATGTGAGCCCTGTAGGCATGGCAAGCAAGTTACCGCCTCACACCCTTCATTGACTATGGTCATGACTGACGGACCAGGACAGTTGCTTCATATAGATACTGTAGGTCCTGCTAGGGTTCGGTCAGTCAGTGGAAAATGGTATATTCTTGTCATAGTCGATGATTTTTCGAGATACTCTTGGATGTTCTTTCTTGCTTCGAAGGATGAGGTTTTTTATCATTATCATGATCTTGTTCTTCGTTTGGCTTCTGAACTTCCTGGTGCCTTGAGAGCGATCCGTAGTGACAATGGCACGGAGTTCAAGAATGCTTCTTTTGCGTCTTTTTGTGCTGAGTGCGGCATTGAGCATCAGTTCTATTCTCCACACGTCCCTCAACAAAATAGCATTGTGGAAAGGAAGAACAGAACCTTAGTCAAGATGGCTAGGACGATACTAGATGAGTATAGCACACCGAGGAGGTTTTGGGCCGAAGCTATTGCTACAGCTTGTTATATTTCAAACTGTGTCTTCTTGAGACCGTCTTTAGGCAAGACTTCTTATGGGCTTCATTTTGGTAGAAAACCCTCTGTCTCTCACTTTCGAGTCTTTGGATCAAAGTGTTTTATTCTCAAGATAGAGAACCTAGATAAATTTGAATCAAGGACTTGTGATGGTTTATGTCTGGGTTGTCCTGCTCATTCGAGGGGTTTTCGGGTCTTTAATGTTGAAACTAACATTGTCAAGGAGACATGCAATGTCACTTTTGATGAGACTAGCCCTGGAGCTAGATCCGATGTTTCGGTGACTTACAGGTGACAGAGAGTATTTTTGTTGAAGAAGATGATGATGAATTCAATATTGCTCCTTCACCTGCTGATGATGTTCCTGTCCAAGCTCTAGAACCTGCGACGATTGCTTCACCTCCAATTGAGGTTCCTGCTGCATCTTCTTCATCAGCAGTACCTACGGAGGTTGAGGAGATGCTATCTCCCCCAGGCGCTCCACTACACATTCAGAAGCAACATCCTCCAGATCAGATGATTGATAATCTTCATGAGCGAGTCACTCGCTCCAAGTATCATGGTCCGAGTTTTTTCTCTCACTCTGCATTTATAGCTTCTTTTGAACCCCACGATATATCACATGCTTTATCTGATTCTAGCTAGGTCAATGCCATACATGAGGAGTTAGAGAATTTTGAAAGAAATAAAGTCTGAAACCTTGTAGAACCTCCTAGTGGTCATAATGTAATAGGAACCCGTTGGGTTTTAAAAAATAAATAAAATGAGGATGGTTCTGTGGTTAGAAACAAGGCTAGGTTGGTAGCTTAGGGCTTTAGCCAGGTTGAGGGGTTAGATTTTGATGAGACCTTTGCTCCTGTTGCTAGACTAGAAGCCATTCGCTTTCTGCTTGCGTTTGCTGCATCTAAAGGTTTTAGGTTGCATCAAATGGATGTTAAGAGTGCCTTTCTAAATGGTTTTATAGAGGAGGAAGTGTATATTAGGAAACCCCCTGGCTTTGAGAATCCCAAGTACCCTGATCGTGTTTTCAAGCTATCCAAAGCCTTGTATGGTCTTAAGCAAGCCCCTAGAGCCTGGTATGATAAACTTAAGACCTTCTTGCTTAAGAATGATTTTGAAATGGGAAAAGTTGATAAGACTCTTTTCATTCTTAGACATGTCAATGACTTTCTGCTTGTTCAAATTTACGTTGATGATATTATCTTTGGTGGTTCCTCTCATTCTCTTGTTTTCAATTTTTCTGAGACCATGTCCAGGGAATTTGAGATGAGTATGATGGGCGAGCTCAACTACTTTCTAGGGCTTCAAATCTAGCAATGTAAGGAAGGGATCTTCATCCATCAGACGAAATACACCAAGGATCTGCTCAAGCGCTTTGAGATGGGTGACTGCAAGCCGATCGCCACTCCCATGGCGAGCTCGACTGCTTTGGATCCAGATGAGGAAGGAGAAGCCGTGGATCAACGTGAGTACCGCAGCATGATCGACTCTCTTCTGTACCTAACGGCCTCAAGACCGGACATCCACTTCGCGGTCTGCCTTTGTGCGAGGTTTCAGGCGTCTCCGAGGACTTCACATCGCCAAGCCGTTAAGCGCATCTTCAGGTATTTACACTCTACCCTCGAGTATGTCATTTGGTATTCTTGCTCCTCTTCGTTGTCCATTCGGGGGTTTTCTGATACTAATTTTGCGGGCTGTCGACTAGATAGGAAGAGTACCTCTGGCACTTGTCATTTCTTAGGCACTTCTCTTGTCTCTTGGTCGTCTAGGAAGCAGTCCTCTGTTGCACAATCCTTCTTTGAAAAGTTGAATATGTAGTCAGCCGGTAGTTGTCAGAGTCGATTTTGTGGATGGTGTCCACTCTTAATGACTTTGGTTTAAATTTTGCTAGTGTTCCTATTTTCTGTGATAACACTTTTGCTATTAACATTGCTAAAAACCCAGTGCAACATTTTAGGACCAAGCACATAGACATTCGCTATCACTTTCTCAGAGACCATGTTGAGAAGGGTGATATTGTGCTGCATTTTGTGGAGTCCGAGGCTCAGTTAGCTGATATCCTCACTAAGCCTTTAGACCCAACAAGTTTGCCACCTTGAGAAGCGATTTAGGGGTAATTTATCCCTATGGGTTGGTTTGAGAGGGAGTTGGATCTTTTCTGATCTTTCCTTGTTCATCTAATCTTTTCTTGATCTTCTTTTGAACTTTTTGATCCTTTTTGATCTTTTAGGTTTTTTGAGTTTTTCTCGCATCTCATTGTATCATATTGCATTCATATGAAAAACACAAAAAGATGCATTGTAATTTAAGCTTTATTGCTTGCCTTTTAAAAATTGATGAAGCTTTGCTTATTACCCTTTGGAGCTTTAGTATTTCAATTCTTGCTCAATGCCATGTCTAGTTCTTTGACTTGCTAGAATTATCATGCTTTCACACGTGTAGCTAAGTCTTTGTTGAATGAGCTAGAACTTTAAAAACTACTTGAACTAAAACTGCAATCTGTGGATGTTTTAGCTAGTTGCGCAATTAGTGCTCCTTTTGCGACATTGACCCTGTCAAAATTGCTTTGTTAGCTCTTGAATCTAAAATTGATCATTACTTGAGCTTCTTGTTCTTCTGAGAATCTAAAATTACTCTTGTGCAAAATGAAAAATAAAAAATCAATTTCAAGATTGTCTTGTGCGTAAATTGTGTCAAACTGCTCTCACGAGACTGCATGTCAAAGACATGAACTTGGAGATAGTTTGATGATCCAGACGATCTCGTGGGGACTACTTGTCAAAACTGACATGAACCTCAAGATTTGTCGCCCTGGTAGAAGTTTAGGAAGATTTTGTGGATGGCTCCTAGTCTAGGATCTTCTTCACTAAAATATACCTTTAATCAACTTCTGGTCGAAACTTAGGAAGAGTTTGTGGATGGCTCCTAGTCCAGGATTTTCTTCCCTAAGTTAGATCATTAGTCAACTTCAATATTCATTGCAAATGAAAAACTGTTGAAAAATGGGCGTTTGAGAAAATTGAGCAAAATGATTCAATTTAGAACCTGTTTGTCTCTTAATGTGGTCATTATTAGCTTTTTGATCTCACATTGATATTTTGACATGGCCATTATCATTTTAGGGTCCCTGTTGATGAACTTGTTAAATTTGAAGCTTTGCTTAAATTGTTACAATTCATTGCTTTACATTGAGCCTTCTAACTTAGCTTTGGTATATATGTCTTAACATGATCTTGCTAGCGCCTTCAGGCTTGATATGTCTTGTGCAACTTTAGAAATGCTAGCTTGTTCTTTTGGGTAATCTCCAAAGCTTCTTGTACTCAGAAATTGAAAAATACAAAAATGAAGCCAGTCCATTGTATTTCATGCATGCTCCTTCTTATGCTTTTTCCTCATTCTGTATTTGTCATCTCTGGACGAGAAAAATGCGTGCTTCCTTGATGACTCCATTGTCAAAGGGGGGAGAAGATATATCAAAGTTGTATAAAGGGGAGAAGATATAAAAATGTTAAAAAGGGGGAGCCTCTTGGAGAAAAATAGAAATTTTTGAGATTTTCTGAAATTTGAGGATCATAGTGAGGGGGAATCTCTTATTTTCATTCTTATGGTCTCATTGCTACTTCTTGACTTGAATTGCAATTCTTGATCCTCATGATGATCAAAGGTCATATCGAACAATTGTTCTTTCATATGGACCTTAAGTGAGATTTTGACTCTTTCTGGAAAATGAAGCTTTCTCGCTTTCTTTTGTCCTATCTCACTTGCCTATGCTATTCTAAAACCAACTTAGTCATTCCCTTTGCTTTCTCTTGCATTTGGACCAAGTTGTGCCTTTGTACGAAAACATCAAGTTTTTACTTTTCAAACCTCAAAATTTGCATTTGTTGGAAATTTCCAATGTGTTCATCAAGGGGGAGATTGTGGATATCATGGGGATATGCTCATGATCTTAGGATGATATTACAATTGGCAATGTCGTTAAAGGTTTGTCGAAACACGCGTTTTCGTCAAAGTGTGGAATGCTGTCAGGTCAAGTGCGCTCAGACCAGCGTTCAAGGCGCGGTCAGACCGGCTGGCGGTCAGACCGACGTTCAAGGCATGGTCAAACCGGCCTGTGGTTAGACCGGCCATTGAATGGCGGTCTGACCGATTTATTACTGATCATCGGCCAAAAGTAGTGATGAGTGTTGGGTTAGGTCAAGTTCGTGGGTTTCATGGCATATGTGTTGCATGATGCATGTTTTGACTAACGTGGGTCAAGTTGTGAAGAACTTTTTCCCGGAATCGATTTCTTTGTCTATTGTTGTGCAGGTTGCTTGGAGGTCAATAACAGTCAATGGCGAGAATGATCGGGACTAAGCTTGGAGAGTTGAGGTCCAGAACAATCGGTGATGCCGGGTGAAGTCAATTGTCGGGACTCAAAATATGCAATTCTGGACCCTCTGTGTATACTGCACTAGTCCAGGATCACGCTAGTGCACACAGTGGCAACATCAGTGAAATATCATTTCCATATGCAAAGATAACTAATAAATAGGCAAATAACAATAAACATCAGAGTAAAGACCTTATGGTCAAGCTTACAATTAATGCTTCAGAGGGGCAAATAGCTCAATGAAGCTGCAGCAGAACGAAACAGAATAACTTCAGTGAAGCCCATCCATATGCCCACAGGCAATCGGCTGGGGCGCGCGACCTAGTTCTCCACGATCCTTGGAGTAGACCTTGTTGACCGGCGATCCCTTCACTTCTGCTTGTTTTAATAAAGCAAGCATGAGTACACACCATACTCGCAAGTCATACCACAGAATGCAAATTATAGATGCAGGCTTATTCCAAAGGAATGGCTTCTGTGGTTCTTTTGCAGAAATGCAACATTTGCAATTTGAATACGAATAATAGATTGAAAGCATAATTCAAAACAAATAACTGTAATAATTTTAGTAGTTGTTTTGACAAAAACACATATCCTAAACAAGTTATTCACATAGCTGCATAAGTTACCTCACACAGCTATCCCATCCCAAGTTTTATGAAAATCTACCCCTCGTGTGAAATCCCCGAGCATGTCCATGACCGCGGATGCGGCTATTCAAATAGATTGTTTAACATTCTGCAGAGGTTGTACACTTTACCCACAAGATACGATTAAGTCATCATGTCTGCCATGACTCGCCATACAGAAGTATGCGATTGAGCAATCATAACAAAACCTTTCAGAAACTTCATCTCAACATTGACACTCCCGGTATGCTTAGTCGCCACAGACGCACACCGTTGATGTGAAACGGCGAACCGCCCGTGATGCGACTACTTGGTAGTACACACCTCCACCCAATCCGACACAGCTAACCTACAACCTGAGTAATCAATGTCAAGACTCCATAACTTACTAAGTTAGGCCTGTCCCATACCAGGCATGTGGTTGTACCAAAGGCTCAGTTCAATGGCGCACAAAGTTAAGTCCTTAATTGACCGGGACAAGACTTCCAAATTCTAACCTATCATTCCCGCCAACACAGATCCACCATAAAAGCACACGGACCACTTGCCCCCGTCCAAAACCTTTTCCCACCCTGTTGGTTAAGTGCAACATATGCCATCAACGACTAATAGCACATAGTACACATAGTTTTTATCACATAGTTCCATAGTCACTTAGCCAAGTTTATATTTGCAACTTACATGAGATGATGGCTCGTAGCATGGCTAAGCAATCTAATCGCATCTAACCATCCCACGTTGGTAATACAATAGCACCAACTAAATAAACCAAACTAGGGTGACAAAAGATTATGGCATACAATTAGATAAGGAGGTCATAACAAACTGGATATTAACTAATCCCAAAAACATTAAAATAAATAATTAAAGTAAATGCAATAATTTGAATCAAAATAATTTTAGAAAACTGGGTTCAATATGATCAAAGGTATAACTTGCCTTGCTATAGCAATGAGGATCTTATTTTATCTTTAATCCTCTACTTTCTTGATCTTCAGCTCCTTCTTGATCAGGACTTCTCGAAGTAACAACGTCTACTCGCAAACAAGAAAATAAACCAAATAAATAATAACAGAGAGCAAACAAACTCCAAAAATTAAATAATAATCTCAGATAAATAGATCTTGAATTTGGATGAATTTAGGAATTTGAATGGACTTAATTGGAGTTCGGATGCAAAAGATGTGAGCTTTGGAAGATCACATGAAATGATGAAATTGAGAGAGAAAAGAATATTCGGAGAATATTCCTTTGGATTGAAATAGATAAAAAGAATTGGAGACTTACAAGTGGGGACCACTGGTAAGTGAAACAAAGATGAAAACAATGGATGACATGTGGGGTCAAGATGTTGGAGAGAGAAAGGATTAAAGAGAGAGAGGATGACAAGGGGTCCCACATGGCATTGAGATAGGTTCACCATGGACCGGTTCCATGGCCTTTTGGTCCGGGTGTACAACTTGGTTTGCCACACGGCTGACAACTGGAGTGCCACATGGACCAAATCACGAGATGGATGGTGACTTGGTTCTTTGAAGTGGCAAGAAGAGAAATACTGAGAGACATGGTTGCAGTACGTAATCACGTCGGCTTGGGCTCGACGGCGTGCCGGAGCTGCGGGTCGCGGTGGAAACGGCAAAGGGGGGGGGGGCGCCCAACAACAACGGATGGGAGCACCGAGTTGGCGAGGACACAGGGATCACCAATAGCTGCTCCGGATGGTCGGAGATCGACGGACGGCGAAGGATTTCGACGAGGAAGCTTGCGGCGACGCAGAGCTTCTAGGGCGAAATTCGGTGAAGAGGAGAACGGATCGGGACGCGACAACACAAGGAGCACGATGCGATGCTCCGGGTGACCGGAGGTCAACGAGAACGGCATCAAAGCAGCGATGACCGGAGAAGTGGCAGATGGCCGACGAAGGCAATTCAGCGATGGATAAGCAAAGAGAGAGGTGGGGATTGGATGAATAGATCAAAAGGCACGGGATGACGCGTTCAGAAGGGCGAAGGAGCTCACCGATGAACCGATCGGCGCAGACAGGCGGCGGCCGGATTTGAGGCGAACTGGCGACGGCGACGTAGGGGTTCTCTGGAGAAGATGGTGGCGTCACGGTGTGGAACATCGCGCTGCGGTTCCAAAGGAGAAGACGGCACAAACGGGGAGGCACTGACGACGGTGAAATCCGATGGCGATCAAGCTTCGGCGGCGCTCGTTTTGGGATGAAATCCAACGCCACGAGATCAGGATTGAGAACAAGGTTTTAGGGTTTGAGGGAAGGAGAACAAGGCAAAGAGATTGACACGGTTGGGTGTGCTTATATAGCATCAGATGGTAGGAGAAGGATTAGGAGATAGAACTGATGGCCTTGGCGTGCTGTCCCTGGACTCAAGAGTCCCGGTCGGTTGGAGAAGATGCACAAAAGAAGGGGCCACCGGTCGGTGAGGCAAGGAAAAAGGAAAAGGCAAAGCAATTGTTTGAGCCGGTTTGGCCGTCGCGTGCACAGGAAGCAAGGAAGCGGCGGCCTGCTTGACTTGGCGCGGCTGTAGGCTCACGCACACGCAAAAAAAAAAAAGAATGGCGGCTCGGTGCTAGGCTGACCCATGTGCAAGGAAACTAAGAATAATCAGTGGTCAAGACGCACAAGAAAGAAAGAAAGGAGCGAGCTGGTGCACAAGGAAAAGAAATGGCGGGCCGCACGAGCTATGTTTCGGATGGAATAGGGATGGGCCAAGGAATGGATTTGAGCCCAAAGCTATTAATCTGAGATTTAATTAGTTTTCCTTTTTAGAAAATAGCAGAAACTCCAAGTAACAAATAGAAAATAGCAAATGCACTCGGAAAACTTCTAGAAAAATCTAGAAAATATATCCAAGCACATAAAATCCAAATAAAATAGTTTTGATAATAGTTGACGTTGAGATTAATCATATTAAATCATTTTTGATTTATGAAAGTTCCAATTAAGCTTTCTTAATTCAAATAAAATCAACTGGTGAATTTTCTCCGTACTAACTAATCAAAAGATTTTTGAAAAGCCAAATTTTGGGACGTTACATCAATGGAGTCAAGCATGGCGCAAGAGGGACAAAGGTGGCCGAACGGGTAGTTCGGTGCGACGGGTTGGATCAAGCGGCGCGGGGGTCGGTGCAAGTGCCATGGTGGTTTCGGTGGGAGCCGGATGGGAGAGACTTGCCGACATGATGAGAGACGCTGGATCAACCTACACGTGGCGAAACATGGAAGTGCTTCACGCAGTTTGGACTCGGTCTTCGAAAAAGATCGAGAAGGGGTATTTTGGTAATTTTACCAAATACCACCTTAGTGACCTTTTGCTAACCCGTGGCGCAAGACGGTACGTGGAGAAGCGGATTAGGTCAAGAGGAGATGAAGACGACGCTTTAAAATACGTATGTGTGACCTGCTTTGTGTGTGGGCCTTAACGGAGCCCATTAGGTTCAATCTTCTAGAAGCTCTAAGCCTCCACTATAAATAGAGGAGGGAGATGGCTGCACCCCCTTTAACCCTTTCATTATTGAAAACCCTAGTTTTGCTTTTGTACTTAGAGAGAAGATAGTTGGAGGTTAGGGTTCTAGAGAGTTGTATTTGATTTCGTGCTCATGTATTGAGTTTTTGTCCTCCATTGATGGAGTGGATGTAAACCAATACCATATCAAATCAATCCAAAGAAAGTTGTCTCAAAGATGAGTCTATTTGTTTTCTTTCTCTCTATTTGGTGATTTTGAGTCATTCTTTGATCGGCGAGTTTTTGCTTGGTTTCTTTCCTTGATCTAACTTACTGTGACATGTGGGAACTCATCTAGGATCATCTTGATCATCAATCACCTACGAGCAAGTCTCTATATCATATTTCGTTTTTTTTTGGAAAATGGCAAGAGCATTGCCATCTTTTCATTAAAGAAGGAGAGGGAACACAGAACACAAAGCAAGTCTAACCAAGAGATGGAGGAAGAGAGGTAGAAAAAGAAAGAGAAAAAAACCAAAAACAAAGGACAAGGAAACTTAAGAAACGCTTCTCACAAAAGATTAGAAAGCTCCGCAGGAAGGTAGGCAGCTAAGTGTTTTGCCCCACTAAGGATCCAGGCCCTGGCCTCTTCCTTGATGATCACAAATTGCTCAAGACGCTATTTCACCGATCTTTGAAAAATTCTTTTATTCCTTTCTTTCCACACTTGCCACATGGTGAGGATGACGAGGGAGTTTTGGCCCTTGTTATGCATTGCCCTTCCTCTTTGAGGTAAGGCCATCCACCAGTCTAGGATCGATCCATGAGTGTCCCATTGTGACGATGCCATAGTGTCATGTTGAGCCCACGTAGCGATGACATTCCATACCCTTTTGGTATAGGCACAATTGATAAGAAGATGAAGTGCTGTTTCCGGATTGTTGGTACAAAGTGGGCACCAAAAATCATTTAGCATGCGTCTTTTTTCAAGGATGTCTGCCGTTGGCAACCGTTCTTGAATCGCCAACCATGCAAAAATTTTGCATTTTTGCCGTGCCCAGGAGTCCCAGATGAGGCCAACGAAAGGTTTGTGGATTGATCCCAGAAACTGTGCCCTGTATGCCGATTGGGCAGTGTATGTTCCTGTCGAAGTCCATTTCCAGATGATATCATCTGGAATTTCGGGAGTAAGTGACACCTGGGCGACTTTGACGTAGAGCTGTACGAAGTCCACAAGGTGCTGCTCTGAGATATTTCTTCTGAGGTCAGCAATCCAAGTACTCCCGAAAGTGCTTGTCGCCTGCTCGTTTCTTTACGTCGCGATCGCAAAGAGACTTGGGGCCGAGTCTTTTAGTGGTAATCGCCCCAACCAAGCGTCTTTCCAGAAACTTGCCTTGTCGCCGCTTCCTAGCATTATTTTCGTTGATATTTGAAATAATTCTCGATCTTTCTCCGTGACTGGCAGTTTCATGCCACTCCATTGCTTATCAACATCCTTCCATTGATACCAAAGCCAACGAAGACAGAGGGCTCTACTAAAGGTGGCTAGGTGGAGGATCCCAAGCCCACCCAAATTCTTGGGGCGACAAACAGTAATCCAGTTGACCCAACATTTCCCCCCCAATCCCGCGGTGAGGTCACTTCCCCCCCCCAGAACCAAGCCCGACGACGCTTGTCAATTTGCTTCCTTGTCCATGACGGAAGGTCAGCCAATGTCATGTGGTAAATAGGTATGGAAGTGAGAACTGCCTTGAGCGTTGTCACCCTCCCCGCTCTGGACAACAACTTCTTTTTGTAGCCCCCAAGTCTGGCATCGATCTTGTCCATAAGCGGCTGTAGCTGCACCTTTCTTAGTTTGCGCAGGGAAAGCGGAAGTCCAAGATAAGTGCATGGCAAGCATCTCCTACTGGCCGGGAAGTCATGTAGGATGGCCTCCAGATCAAGGTCTTGGCATTGAATCGGCATAACCGCACTCTTAGCAAGGTTTATTTTTAAACCAGTGACCTCCCCAAATAAACCCAGGAGCCCTTGTAAGTTATCCAAGTCTTGTTTGATGGGTGGCATAAAAATCATCGCCTCATCTGCGTATAGCGACAGTCTCGCCCTGATCGTTCTCCCATTGAGCGGAGACAACCAACCTTCAGAAGTGGCCTTGCTTAGCAGAAAATGTAAGGCATCAATTGCCAAGATAAATAGATATGGCGATAGAGAGTCTCCTTGTCGCACCCCACAACGATGCCAGATTTTTGGCCCTGCAACCCCATTTAAAATTATTGCGGAGCTGGCTGTGGCAAGCAGGGTTGAAATCCACTCCCTCCATCTTGGCCCGAAGCCGCAGTGCTGGAGAGTGTCAAGAAGGTAAGGCCAGGATACTGAGTCGAAAGACTTTGAGATGTCCAATTTGATCATGAGGACCGGAGTTTTGGTGTGATGAAAGGTACGGACCAGATTCTGTACGTAGAGGAAATTATCTTGAATGCAACGCGTCTTGATGAAAGCACTTTGACTTCTAGAGATTAAGCTGTTCATGTGCTTGGACAACCTTAAGGAAAGAACCTTGGAGATTAACTTTGCCATGCTATGAATTAGGCTGATTGGTCTAAACTCTGTTATGTTGACTGGCTGCTCTTTCTTAGGCAGCAATACGATGTTGGCCGTGGATCATATTTCGTTTTTGACTCGTTTTGGAGCCACCTTTGTTCAAACTGAAAAAGATAGGAACTTTGGCATGGATCTGTGCAATCCTTGATTGGAATAGGTTCCTAATATCTTTTAGAAGGTGTGTCTCAAGTTTCGTGGAGTTTGGTCGCATAGATCAAAAGTTAGATCGATTTGACTTTGATTTTTCAGTCGCTTCCTTGCTTTAAGGTCAGTCCCATCAAACCGATCTTATAACGCCGGTCGGATCGCCCGTGGGTCGATCGCGATTTTGCCACGGTCGACCGCGCTCACGGCCCGACCATAATACACGCTGGTCTGACCGCCCTCTAGGGTTTGAGCTCCATGCTGGTCTTTTGCTTTGGGGGTTTTGGTTTGGATTCAATACAAGTCTTCCGCTGTACTTGTAGATTGATCTTCATAGCTTCCATAGCTACTGAAGTGAAATTGGTGTTGAATCTATTCAAAGTGAAAAAGTGAGCGTGCTCCTATTCACCCCCACTTTAATCGCCTTTTCGGTCCAATAGTAATAAAATAAAGGAACTATTTACTACGTGCATATTTTCGGTGGCCCTGACTTCAGACATATGGAGTGGTCGGGTTAGGGAGGATTACTTTAGTGTAGTTGCGCATTATGTTAATGACGATTGGGTAATGGAGAAAAGGATTATAGGTTTGAAATTAATTGATGTAGCACACACATGTGAGAATATTGCGAACTGTATTATCCAAGTCGTGGAAGACTTTGGTCTTACAGACCAAATATTCTCAATTACTTTAGACAATGCCGCTTCAAACTCTAGGACCATGGACATTCTTACTCCAGTCTTGAGTACATATGTCGATTCCTTCTTGCTACATCAACGATGCGCTTGTCATATTATCAACCTTATAGAGTTATAGTCAAATATGGTTTGAAGAGGTTGAGCATGTATATTAAAACTTTTCGCGATGCGATTTCTTTCTTGAATAATTCGAACGTAAGAATAGCACAATATAAGAATTTCTACAGGGCGATGGGTGTACGTCTAAGAAAGTTCGGTTTGGATATAGAGGTAAGGTGGAACTCTACTTGCCTCATGCTTAAGAATCTTTTACCATACAAGAGCACTTTTTCTGTTTTTATTCAAACTCACTATCAGAGTGCTGATGGTAGTATACTATTGACTGAGCAATATTGGTTCATTGCTGAGAAGATACAAGGATTTTTAGAATTTTTTTTATGAGGTTACTGTTGCTTTGTCTGCTGTGTACTATCCAACATCTCCTATGATTGTGCATACTATTTTACAGATTGCTACTCAATTGAAAATGCATGAAAATGACTTAGTTTTACGCGATGCTATTATTTCCATGAAATCTAAATACCTTAAATATTGGAGAGAAATCCCTTACCTATATGCATTTGCATTTCTTTTAGATCCTAGGGGTAAAATTGATGCATTTGGTAGTGTAGTTGAACTTCTTAGTGATGCTACATGGCTAGACTATACTGACTATTTCACAGAAGTTCGTTTTCAGTTATACGAGGTTTACCAAAGGCATAAAAATAAGTTTCGAGGAATCCGCTCACAACGACCTCCAGTAGCCCCCGCCTCAAGTAGAAAGACAAATATGTGGAGCAAGATCTTCGGTGCCTCTTCCTCTAGGTCCAGATCTTCTTCTTCTACACCACAGCTTGCTCATCCAAGACCCATAAGGAGCGGGGGACTATCCACCTATCTGGACAGTGATACAATAGATTTCAACTCAGAAGGCTTCGAAATCTTGCAATGGTGGCAAGCACATAAGTTAACATATCCCGTGCTATCCATACTTGCACGTGATGTGTTAACTGTTTCTGTCTCGACGGTTTTCTCCGAGTCTGCTTTTAGTCTTTCTAGAAGAATATTAGAGGAGAGAAGAACAAGTCTCACAAGTGAGATGGTGGAGATACTTCTATCTGTGAAGGACTGAGAACAAGTTAATTCACGAATATAACACGCTGTGGAAAATCTAGAGTTGTCGGAGGTGTTCGAAAATATGTACTTAGACAATGACATCGACACATAGAATAAGGATGTATCATGTATGTAGAATTGTAGAGCTATACAATGTACTCTTTTTCCTTTGCCAAGGTTTTCTCATTTTGAGTTTTTACTTGACGAAGGTTTTAACGAGGCAGTCAGTTGGACATTAATAAAACTCTTTATTACATTTTCAATATGATTGTTTCAATTTTTTCAATTTTTATGTCTACTTTTGAATTCTACATATTTTTCTAATTTTTTTTGGATTTTTTGGTTCAGTCGGGCCAAAAAGGTTCGTGCTGGTTCAATACGGCATGAGACTTGTCTGGATCGTCTCTCCGACACGTAGACCGATACAGCATAACCTGTTTAATAGCCGAACCGAAATGGGTTGTGATTAGATAGATCGTGTCCGGTCGTATGTGCTGTGCCGTGCAGGCTACCATCTGGTCAGGTCTTGTTGTAGGCGGAAGAAAAAGGCCCGACTAGGCTCACGCGATTCGTACGGATGGCCTCGCTGTGGGGTGGGCAGGGAAAGGACACAGGGACCCACTTGTCATCGAGGTTGGAGTAACAAACACTCTCCCGCAAAGGCCTCCTGAGCATGGAGTTTCCACTAGGAAAATCTAAACGGTAGACGCTAAAGCCCATAGGGCATAGGGCATAGGGCATAGGGCATAGGGTAGCCACCTTAATCTTGAGCCAGTTTGGAGCACTGGAATCCTTCTACTCATCGCGTATCGACATATTGATAAAACAAGAACGAACATTGAGGTAAATCCCATCGAGAACCCATCCAGAATGCGGGGGTTTTCTTTCCAAATCCTGGAAATCGAACTATTTCATTAATAAATCCCGACGAAAATCCCGTGAAATTCATACTTTGGAGGGGGACCCTTCCAATAACGCCAAGCTGATTCTCCACGGGGCGGCTACAAAGTCGCACACACGAGAGCACAAAAACGAGAGTATTTCTGACGTCTCGCTTTCACTAGACAAGATCAAACCAAATACAGCGCTGGCTCTCTTTACTCTGAATATAGTTTTGTAGAAGCCAGCTGTAATAGAACCACATGATGGAACAAGGTTCACATGGAACCAGCAGCTATGCCGGTAAGTAACCGCAAGGTCTTGCTATACTGAGCTCTAGAAAAGCCCTTGATCATTACCATCTTACCGGTAAGTAACCGCAAGGTCTCTGAACTTTGTGCTTCAAATACCTCTCTACTCGCGTTGATCCCAAGCTTGCGTGTGCTGGCTAAGCCTAGCCAAGCAGAACGGCCGTGTTGAATGAAACTGATCCAGGAAATTATCTCATCTGTACCAGGCCAATTGTGTATACCAAAGGGGCTGAGCAACGGTGCCTAGCCGCGTCACCGCCATCGTGGCGTCTCTTGTCTGCAAAATTGGCCACGAAAGAACCGTTGTTCCATGAGAATTGAGGAGCACAAGTTAGCGATTTTGGCAATGGCGGTTGAAAGTTCGAGGAGTTCTGTGAAGTGATCAATCATACATAAATTACATGGCTAAACATGAACCTGGAAGTGTAAAATGGGCATACCTTGGCTTGCTCTTACTCAGCGGTAGACCACATGTCAGATTGTTCCTCACGCTAGATGACAGACCACCAGCATGTGATGAGATTACCTGCACAAGATGTATGCAGCCAACTTTAGTGTCTGTTCAGATAAATAAAGTGATAAAATCCATGCAAAATCACCAGAAGATATAATAACTGATGCATTTTAATATATGCACGGTGAATTCAAATACTGCTATATGACTTCTACAACTGCAATCATCTAAAGAAAAAGAAAGAAAGCCGATCCTTGGACTACAACTGTCATGTGGGGAAAGACCTACAGCCGGCGGCCACAGGATGCGGCAGCAACAGAGGTGGCGTCTCATTCACATTGCAGCTCATTCACATTAGGAAAGAGATAAGTTCCTTTATTAAGAGATATAATTGTAATTCGTTTAATTTGCTCGGGCCTTAAGCCACTAATAGATATAGTAAGTTTAAGATATAGAGTTTAGATTAGATACCATATGTTAGGGGCCTCTCCATCTTTATAAGGAGCCAGTTAGGTTATTGCCAGGGGCGGAGTTAGAACGAAAATGATCAGGGTTCACTACTTCACTATACATATAACAACATACATAATTTTCAAGCAACAATGTACTAAATAGTAATTTATATTGCAAACATTGACAAAATACACCATCCAGCCAGAGGTTAGGCTGAACCAGAGTGCACAACTTTTGAGCTCCATGTGCATGTGCACGTATAGTATATATGGACTAATCTCAGATTTTTTTTACCCGGTGTCCTGTGACACCGGGTCACATAATGTGGTTCCGCCCGTGGTTATTGCTAGAATCAATCAAAAGTTATCTCTAATCCTCTCTGTCAACTTCTCTCTACTGACCCTTGCTCCTGTGCCCTACCCCTTGTGCATTGTTGTCCCGTGTGCCCTAGCACCTATCGTCCTATCCTCATCATAGCGCCTTGCCGAAAACTAGGCCCAAAGCCTCCCACGACTCATGACTACCAGATACGATGACTAGGTCGTGACAACTTAGTATCAGAGTCATCCGTTGCGCAAGAAGCCATGGCCAAAAGCAGCACTAACATCAAGATCGTGGCTATGCAATTGGTGGCAATCGTGAAGAAGCTGGAGATGTTGGATGAGGTCAAGGTCAAGCTCAATGATCTCGATATCCAACAGAAGGCGGTCCATATGGCGATTGGCCGGTTGGAAACCGACAAAGGCGCGGCATCATGTGAATGGCCGGGCGATGGCATCTTGCCAAAACCCACCAAACCATAGTGGTCGACAGGTGAGATGACGACAAGCGGCAGACATGGCAGTGGTGACGGCAGGGGAGCTCCACACATCATAGGCTCGAATTCCCAATCTTGGTTCTCCTCAGCCGTGCAGGTTCTTTGTCTGAGGAACAAAAAGTGCAGCTCATCACCGTAGGCTTGCAAGGAATGCTTCGGATCGACGTCGAGTTACAAGCACCAATGGAGGTTGCTATGAGCTTAGCACAGGCCTACGAACTCTGTGTGAAGTTGGCTGTGCAGCCGGCCTCAAGGGGATCTCGGCCATGGTGTGACCACATGGCCAGCTCCACGGTGACTCCGGCTATAGGCGCAGCGTAGCAACCTGCTTTGTCACCTCCGGCGTGTACTGCTCTAACGTTCATCGGCTCGCATCCATCACGTCTTACACGTTGTGTCTTGATTCCAGATGAGATGCGCGCCCACAAGGAAGCCGGGTTATGCTACAATTGTGACGAAAAATTTTCGCCACAACATAGATGCAAACGACTATTGTATCTTTGGGCACCATCGACCGACGCTGAGGATGATGCGGTACAAGACATAGAGATCACCAATCCGAAGATCTCATTGTATGCATTGGCCGGTGTACGTCCACGTACGAGCGACACGATGCAATTGACGGTGAAAGTGGGCGATACCAAGCTCACCACCCTCCTGGACAGCGGCTCAACCCACAATTTCATCGCCGAGGAAGCGACGACCATGGTGGGTGTCGCACTACAATCATGTATAAGCATGAGTGTGCTAGCAGCCAACGGTGATCACCTCACGAGTAGCGGTCGATGCCCGATGCTACCTCTTTGCATTGGCAATGAGTACTTCGACATCGACTACCACACAATTCCTTTGGATGGATTCGACATCTTGCTTGGTGTCAAGTGGCTGCTCACATTGGGGCCAATTCTTTGGGACTTCAAGCATCTCCAGATGACATTCACGCGTGATGGCCGGCAAATGACTAGCATGGCTTAGCAGCACAGCGTCTGACGGCATGCTCACTTGCGTGTACCGGTCAGGAGGTGATGATTGAGCTTCTCAATGAATTCGACACTATTTTTGTCAAACCATGCGGCCTTCTACCTGCCTGAGACCACGACCACCACATTCAACTCCTTATCACTATGCACAGTATCAAAAAGACGAGCTTGAATGTCAATGCGATGACATGCTCGGTCAGGGCATTATTCGCCGTAGCATTTCTGCTTTTTCAACTCCAGTTC
Source organism: Phyllostachys edulis (assembly GCA_036346405.1). Taxonomy (NCBI): domain Eukaryota; kingdom Viridiplantae; phylum Streptophyta; class Magnoliopsida; order Poales; family Poaceae; genus Phyllostachys; species Phyllostachys edulis. Next base: position 64,406,079 of record CM070548.1, read on the forward strand.
TTTTGGTCAAGAAGCACGATTATCGGGCATTGAACGCGAAGACGGTTAAAGATAAATTCCCGATTCCCGTCGTGGAAGAGTTACTTGATTTGCTTCAGGGTTCCAAGTTTTTTACAAAACTAGACCAAAGGACCTTCGGTTAGGTTATCATCAAGTGAGGATGCATCCATTAGATGTGGAGAAGATGTCGTTTCGTACACATCAGGGTTTGTTTGAATTTCTAGTAATACCTTTCGGTCAGACCAACGCGCCTGCGACATTCCAAGCTCTAATGAATATAGTACTTCAACCGTTCCTCTGTCGTTTTGTACTGGTATTTTTTGATGACAACTTGATTTATAGTTCATCATGGACCGATCATCTACACCAAGTATTCACACTCCTTCAGTAGCATCGTTTTTTCCTCAAGCGGAGCAAGTGTTTTTTTGGGGTCACATCAGTGGCGTACTTGGGCTATGGATACACAAAAAGTTCAAGCGGTGTTGGACTGGCCAATTCCCAAAACCATGCGGGCTTTTTCCTCAAGCGGAGCAAGTGTTTTTTTGGGGTCACATCAGTGGTGTACATGGGCCATGTCATATGGATACACAAAAAGTTCAGGCGGTGTTGGACTAGCCAATTCCCAAAACCGTGCGGGCTTTGCGTGGATTTTTGGGACTGTTGGGCTATTACCGGTGCTTCATCCGTGACTATGGTGTGCTGGCCGCACCACTTACTCGCCTTCTTTAGCGGGAATCATTTAGGTGGTTCGCTGAAGCCGAACATGCTTTTCGCACGCTCTAACTATTGGTGATATGCCCTAGAGGCAATCATAGAGATGATTGTATCACGCCTATATTTATGAGTTATAGAATAAATGTTATTATGTTCCTTGGATGAATTATCATTTATAAAGATTAACAAGTATGTGACTTATTGGTGAAGCTCTTTAAGTAATATGATGCCATTCTAAATGTATCCCTGATCGGATGTCACTGATCGGGACACTAGTGACTTATAGACTATTACATGTATTGATTGATGACCATGTTTCACCGGTCATCGATATGAGATATCGAATCAATAATATGAATAGATGTTAGAGAACATGGTGTTGGATTGACCCACCTTGAGACACTATTGAGATTGTTATGATTTTGTGTGTGTCATCAGTTGGTCTCAAGCAATGATGATGTATATTCTGAGACCCGAGATCAGTATGGTTACCTACATGTGTAATAGTACACTTAGGATCGCCAAACGCTACTCCATACAGGTATAGTTATAAAGGTAGCTTTCGGGTATGTTATGAAACATGCGGAGGGATATGACCGGTCGGATATGGGATTTGCCCCTCCTAACATGACAAAAGAGATATCTCTGGGCCCCTCGATATGGTCGGATAAAGAAAGTGCATAGCCATACCATTAGTGGTCGAAAAGTCGACCATGTGAAGTTATTCATCACTAGATCCAAAAAGTATTGAACAGTCCATGAATGACACATATCTTACCTGGAATTCAACCAGATATCGTAAGGCAAAAGGAGAATACGCAAAACTCAAATCAGCCGCTTCGGAGAGAGACAAAATCCGAGCCATAACCAAGTAACCTCACCGTCAACGACGCCATAGCCCTCAACTCACCTCAAAGACTGAAAGGAAATCTAACATCTGCTTTTTGGTCTTCTAGGCAATCGAGAGGATCCAAGGAAAACACAATAGGCAGAAAGAGATCCACGATCAGAGTGATCACTAGCCCAAGTAGCATCAGAGTACACCTTGAGCTGCAAGGAGCTGGAGCGAGGAAAGAAAAGGCGACGAGAAATGGTGCCACGAAGATATCGAAGGACACACAGAAGGTGATTGTAGTGAAGCCGAGTGGGGCCAAACAAATTGGCTCGAGAATGTGAATAGGGTGAGAGATGTCGGTCGAGTGATCCCAAGATAAACAAGACTACCAACAAGGTGATTCAGAGCAGAGGGATCCTCAAGAGGCTCTCCATCTCGTGAGTCGAAGGTGAACTCCAAGCTCCATAGGAGTATCCACCGTGTTGTCGATCAAATGAGACAAGCGAGCAAGAAGGTCTGAATGTACTTCTCCGGGAGAGGTAGTAGCCCTCAGCGAGAAGTGACCTCAATCCCAAGAAAGTAGCGGCTGGACCCATGTCGACATCAAGAACTTATCACTGAGACGCTTCTTCACAAAGTCGATGTACTGAGGATCATCACCTGTGATGATCATATCATCAACATACAGAAGAAGAAGAGTCCGACCACGAGGAGAGGTGTGAACAAACAGAGCAGGGTCATGATCACTTACGGTGAAACCGGCCGCAGTGACAACACAGGAGAAGCGCTCAAACCAGGCTCGAGGAGCTTGCTTGAGCCCGTAAAGAGAGCGACGAAGACGACACACCAGGCCATCAGGAACAGAATACCCAGGAGGCGGCTGCATGTAGACCTCTTCATGCAGCTCGCCATTGAGGAAGGCATTCTTGACGTTCAGCTGAGAAATGGACCATCAAGCGAATGTAGCAACCGCCGGAAGGGTCCGAATGGTCATGTGAGCAACAAAGAAAGTCTCGTCGTAGTCACGACCATGCTCCTCTTGAAAATCACGTACAAAAGATGAGCCTTGTAGCGCCAAGAGAACCATCGAGCGAAGTCTTAATCTTGTAGACCCACTTGCACGTGATCGGAGTAACACGAGGTAGGGAACAAGATCCCAAGTCCGGTGCGCTCCAGGCGGCAATCTCCTCGACCATCGCTCTTGCCACTCCGGATGAGCAACAACTGACGGAAGTCGAGGCTCAACAAGAGCAATGGCACATGAAGTCAGAACGCCGGGAGGCTCGATAGTCCGACGATCACAAAGATCATACCTAGGAGGCGAGGCTGGAGCGGGACCGAGCAAGGAGGAGGTAGGGAAAGAAGTAGAAGGCTCATCAGGAGGAGTAGTAAGCCGTGGACGGCGAAAGTAGTGCAGCGGAAAAGAAGATCTCTCAACAGGAGAGCTGGTAGTAACCTCCGGAGGAAGTGAGGAAACCGGTGGAGACGGGAGAGATTGTGGCGAAGGAGAGTGTGGTGGAGGAGACGGTGAGGATTGAGATGAGGGTGATAAGACTCGAACTGGAGGAGGCGAAGAATCAGGAAAGGTCAAAAAGGAAAGCAACTCAGCAGAAGTAGAGCTGGTGGTAGAGGAACAAGGATAGTAAGGACGAGACTCATCAAAAGTGACGTCTCGAGAGATCCTCATTCGTCGAGCAACAGGATCATAGCAACGATAACCCTTATGCTCGTCGAGTCAGAGCTAAGAAAGACACACTCAACCGACCGAAAGGCGGCTTTGCGCTCTCGAGGTGGAAGAAGCACGAGGCATACAACCAAAACAACGAAGGTGACTATACCGAAGGCGAACCGGTGAGACGCCAAAAGGGTGCATCCCTTGAGAGCGTAAGAGGGTCACCGATTGATAAGAAAGGCGGCGATGAGAGACGACTTGACCCAAAAATGAGGCGGGACATGAGCAGAAGCATGAGAGCACAAGCCGCCTCAAGGAGATGACGATGCTTGCGCTCAGCGACACCATTCTGAGCATGAGCACCTGGACAAGAATACTGAGGTAGAGTGCCCTGCTCAACAAGAAAACGACGATGTGAAGTGGAGATATATTCACCAGCAGAATCTGCACGGAAAATACGAATGGTCGACTCAAACTGAGTGCGAACCATGGTGGTAAATTGCTGGTAAATGGAAAGAAACTGACTGCGAGAAGACATAAGATAGAGCCAAGTGTATCTCGAATAATCATCAATAAAGATCACATAATAGGTATGACCCCCTTTCGAAGTGAAGGGAGCTGGTCCCCAAACATCAGAGTGAATCAAATCAAAAGGACGCTGAGACTCAGAATCACTAGAGGGATAGGGGAGTTGCAGCTGCTTGCCAAGCTTGCAACCCATACAACGTAAAGTGGTGTCACCAGAAACAGAACCTAGAACACCACTCCCTACTAGTGACGAAAGACGAGAACTACCAATGTGACCTAACCAATAGTGCCACTGGACAAAAGTGGTGGTGGAAGAAGCAGCTGAAGCCGAGGCAGTGGTACTGGCTGATTGGCTGGTGGAGGCAGCAGAAGGAAGATGCAGCCAATCGAGCTCCCAAAGACGCTGAGAATCATGGCGCCTAGGACCAGTCCCAACCAGAGTCCCCGTATGACGATCCTGAACACAACAAGAGTCAGAATCAAGAATGATACGACAGTCATGATCAGTGATCTGACCAGCTGACATAAGCTGCATAGTAAGACTAGGAACATGAGATACAGTAGGAACACAAAAAGATGAAGTAGAAAGAGTGCCTCGTCCTGCAACAGGAAGAGATGTCCCATCCGCAGTCTGAACTGTGAGAGGAAGATCAGGTGGTCTCACAGAAGAAAGATGAGTGGAGTCCTGTCATGTGGAAAGAGGCACCTAATCCGTAATCCAAGGAGATGATATACCAAGAAGGAGGTGGTGGCGCAGACCGTAAGACCTAGCGGCAGAACTTGGTGCAGGAGCGTAAGCGAAGGCGTCGGGCGCGTGAGCATCTCTGGTCGCGCTCGCTTCCAAGGAACTCTGGCGTGAACCGGATGGGAGGAGCCACCTCCCTCTCGGCGCGACCACTCCGTGAGCCTTCGCTTCGGCGACAAGATCGACAAGTGTGCCGTAATCAGTCCACAAGAGTCACAGTGAAGGCCGGTGGTAGTAGCAGCAGCAGCCCACGAAGGCGTGATAGGCGAGGCACCCCAGATCGGGCGTGTGAAGATGGTCTGCCGAGAAGCCTGTCGTCTTGAAGACGAGCCTCCTTAGCCCGAATAGCAGCGAGAGCCTCCAATATGGAGGGAAGGGGCTGTCTCATCAACAACTCAGAGCGAGCCACCTCATACTCCGGATGAAGATGGGTGAGGAACTCGCGAGGCGATTTAGTTCTCAAGTGAGCTCGCTAACGTACACAAGCAGTGCAGGGACCGCAGACGTCCGGCCCGTGGAGTCAAGCCGACACCAAACCGCAGCCCAATTGCCGATAGAAGGCGCCCACAAGGGTGTCTGTTGTTCAAGAGACTACTCTCTCGAGAGCGGAAGGTACAAGGCCTCGCTCGGCTCAGAGCGGGCACGAAGACGATCCCACATCTCCTTGGTCAGACAACCCAAGCACATCGGATGCATGCTCGCTCAATGTCGCCACCACGATGGCAGAGGCCTTAGCATCCCCATCATTCCACACCTCATAGGCGTGAGCCGCGTCTGGTACTCCTCGAGTCGTCCTCAAAGGCGGAACCGCAGACTCACGAACATCCTCGATAGCATCAGCAGGAAAATGAGCTCTTGGTTGGCGGGGACAGATCAGGGTGGGCAAGGTCGCCACGCGAGGTAGACCCATAGGCGCTGGCCCCGTAGGTGAATCCGCATGTGCTGGATGAACTCGCGGTAGTTGACGCCATTGAAGGTGACCGGCGGCTTTGGAACCGAGACGGTACCCGCGCTCGAGGTTTCGGAGGGTGCCATCTTGTGTGATGGTCGCTGCACGCCGGAGTGGCACGAGAGGTCATCCGGCCCACAAAGACGCAGGTAGCAACGCCAGTCGAAATACGATAGCCCCGTCGCTCGCTGCAGTCACGCGGGTGCTCTGCAGATGAAGGACCACTTAGGGGTGCTCAATGGCAAGACCACAAGCCGCTCTCTCTGCGTGGTAGCTCGTCTTGGCAAATGGCAAATGGCGTGAAGAGAGCTCCGGTGGCAATGCAAAGACGAGGAAGGAGCTCGGGCGAGGGGGCTCCAGGCAAGCGCGCAAGAGACGAGGAAGGAGTGCCGATCCGCCGAGGAAGCTTCTGGCGACGGGATCCATGGCGAGGGAGCAGAGGAGGTCCGGCGGCACTGAGCTCCAGAGGGCCGAGGCTCTGGGCGACGCCGATCCGTGGCGCGAGGAAGCAGAGGAGGTCCCATGGCGGCTGGAGCTCGGAGGAGGCCCGGCGCGACGGAGGTCCGGAGGAGACCATGGCCGGCCTGGCACAGTGAGGTCCAGAAGAGGTCTGTGTGCTGGCCAAGCATGTGGAGAGGCCCAGGCGCAGCGAGTGGGGATGGCCCGCCTCGGCTCGCCTCACGGAGAGAAGAAGAGGCGGCGGTGGAAGGCGGCGGTGGATCTGGAGTTGGGGGTGGAGAGAAACCCTAAATCTAATCTGATACCATGTTGGAAGTAGAAAAGTTGTATTGCAAGGGGCCAATGGGCCTAAATATACAAGTACACCAATATGCAAGAAACACCCTAGACTAGGGAAGAAAAGCACAACACATATATATATCTCTAACACCACGCACATTGGTGCTAGCACACCAGCGTACGGCGGTCCACCCCTGGACATGTGGATACTGTAGAGGCACTGCTACGGTTGCTGCTGCGCTGATCGAAGACGATCCACGACCTACGCAAGGAACGTGATAGATTGCTGGTGGAGACGATCGGTGCCAAGGACGTTGGACGATCGACTACGACCACTACATCGACGCACTCGACTTTGGATCAGGCTGCTCCAACTCTTCTTCCGCTGCACTGCACGTCTAGTTGTAACGATCTATGATCTCTTGATTGCACAGCTTCCTGATTTACGTGGTAGAATTTTTGAATTGCCAGCTAGTGTAGCTTACTTGTATCCCTTTAGTGGTATCAAAGCCATCTTGTGTAGTATTTGATCTAGATCGGTCGCATATACTTGATATGTGGTAAATTGGATCTATTACTGTTCTGATATGGTAACCTAGATCGGTCCATATGGATGAAGCGGTTTAGGCACTAGTTGATGAGATCAATTGGTTTCGACAATAGTAGATGGGTTTGCAAGAGATATGAGCTGATAGCACCATATGATTAAATTGCGATTGTTCACGGTTGAATTGGATTATATGCATAACACCATTTGCAGGGATTGATGTGAATAGTATGGCCTATTGTATATGTGATGCATGTATGATTTTTCATGACCTACGTGTCATGTTGTGTTATAGCCATCGAGCTACGTATTATTGTATAACAGTCTGCGTATCGACATGCAATGCTTGATATTATCATATGTAATTCATTACTAGCTTTTAGGAGTAATTGCTTAGTAGATGAATATGATGATTTCAAGCATGATGGCTCGGTGGATAGGAAGCGTGGTGATGGAGATTGCCATATTAAGGGTCATACTATTTCACAGTTTAATATTAACTGTGAATGTTTATTTTGTTCTTGTTACGCTATTGATCATTTTTTTATCATTAGATGTTTTGACATGATAGAGTAGTTTCCCTCATGAAAAATTAAGTAAACTTGATGTCTTTCCAATTGTTGCGCCTATCAGGATTTTAATTGTTAATTGGTAGGTCTACCAAAATAGGATGTCATTAACTATTTTAATAAGATAGGATGGGTGTCGGACACTCATGTCATATGGTTTAACTTGACAAGACTATCAAAATGGTTTTGGGCTTTGGGGCATAGTGTTGGACGCCGGGGCATAGTGATGCTACCCAACAAATAAGAGTCATATGGGATATGATTAGCAAGGGGTTGCTTACCTAAATCACTAGGTTTCTAGCAGTGATGCCAAAGCTCACTAGGACTTAATGAAATATGGATCTTGAACCCACTATATGAAATTAGAGGAAAACTTGGTTTAGAACATATAGTGGGAGTATCTTTTGTTAAATTGTTTAATAGAAGATCTTATATAAACATAGTGCTGATTTTTTGCATATACATATTTTCTGTTATAGATCATGGCATCTAGTACTTTCTCCATACCTACCTTTAACTTGTGATCTTCTTGAGAAAAAAAGCTGAATGTAATAAACTTCATTGACTGGTTTCGTACTTTGAGAATTGTTCTCAAACAAGAAAAGAAAAAAAAACAGTTCTAGAGGGTCCTTATCCCAATGAACTGAATGCAGAAGCTACTCATACAGAAAAGAATGCTTATGAGAATCATTGCAATGACGCAGTCGATGTACACTGCCTTATGCTTGCTACCATGAACTATGAGCTTCAGAAGCAATATGAGATCACATATGCTTACAATATGTTGTAGGTATGAAAGGAATGTTTCAGGACCAAGCAAGGGCAGAGAGGTACAATACGTCCAAGGCATTATTTTCTTGTAGGCTATCAGAAGGTAGCCCGGTCAGTCCTCATGTAATCAAAGATGATTGGTCACACTAAGAGCTTGGAAAAACTTAGTTTTCCCTTAGCCAAGAGTTGGCTACTGATGTGATTCTCCAATCGCTTCCTGCGAGCTTTGAGCCCGTCATATTAAATTTTCATATAAATGGCATGGAGAATCACATGGCATGCTTAAGGGTGCCAAGGAGAGCATCAAGAAAAGTTCCGATCATGTGATGATGGTTCAAAAGACTCAAGATGAGATCAAGAGTCTCGAGGCTAAGCTTAAGAAGCTCAAGTTAAGTCTTAAGCCTAATACAGAATGCTACCATTATCATGAGACTGAGTATTGGAAGAGGAATTGTAATAAGTACTTGGCAGAGATGAAAAAGAACAAAGGAAGTAAAACTTCCAGTTCATGTATAAATGTTATAGAAATTAATCTTGCCACTTCTACATGTTCTTGGGTATTTGATACCAGATCGGTTGCTAATATTTGCAATTCGATGCAGGGATTGATAAGGAGTAGAAGTTTGGCAAGAGGTGAGGTTGATCTTCACGTGGGCAATGGAGCAAGAGTTGCTGTATTAGTTATTGGCTCTTTACCATTAGTTTTACCTTCATGATTAGTTATGGAATTAAATAATTGTTATTATGTTCCTGCCTTAAGCAAAAGCATTATTTTTGCTTCATGTTTAGGAGCAGAAGGTTATAAATTTAGAATAAAGAACAATTGGTGTTCAATTTATTTTGATGATACGCTTTATGGTCATGCTCCATTGGTGAATGAATTATATGTTTTCAATCTTGACGATGTGTCTTTCTATAACATTAATGCTAAAAGACTTCGACCTAATGATTTGAATCTCACTTTTATTTAGCATTGTCGTCTAGGTCATATAAATGAGAAGCGCATGATGAAACTCCATAAAGATGGTCTTCTAAACTCATTTGATTTTGAATTATTTAAAACATGTGAATCTTGTTTACTTAGCAAAATGACAAAGACACCTTTCACATGTATAGGTGAGAGGGCAAGTGACTTGTTGGCCCTTGTACATACGGATGTATGCGGACCAATGAGCACTTTGGCTAGAGGTGGTTTTCAGTACTTCATAACTTTTACTGCCGACTTTAGTAGATCTGGTTACATCTACTTAATGAGACATCAGTCTGGATCCTTTGAAAAGTTCAAGAAATTTCAGAATGAGGTACATAATCAACTTGACAAGATAATTAAATATATACGATCAGATCGTGGAGGTGAATATTTGATCCATGAGTTTGGTGATCATCTAAAGCAATGTGAAATTGTTTCATAACTTACTCCGCCGAGAACGCCTCAATGGAATGGGGTGTCTGAACGACGGAACTAGACATTGTTAGACATGGTTCAGTCAATGATGAGCCAATTTGATCTTACATTGTATTTCTGGGATACGCTATAGAAACAACGACTTTCACTTTAAATTGGGTTCCATAAAAAAGGTAGAGAAGAGACACCATATGAGATATGGACCGGGAAGTATCCTGGATTTGTCTTTCCTCAAGATATAGGGTTGTGAGGTATATGTAAAACGTTTGACGTCTGATAAACTCGCACCCAAGTCAGATAAATGCTTCTTTATGGGGGTATCCTAAGGAAACTAAAGAATATTACTTTTATAAGCAAGATGATGACAAAGTGTTTGTTACCCAAAATGACGTCTTCTTGGAGAAAGGGTTTCTTTCCAAAGGAGTTAGTGGGAGCAAGACGCAACTCGAAGAAATTTGGCATCAATCCCACGTAGATCAAATAGGTCACGTCAATTGCCTATAAGATATGGGCATGATGTTTTATTATTGAATAATGATAAGCCTAAGACTTATGAGGAAGCAATGATAGGCCCAGACTCTGAGTCATGGCTTGAAGCCATAAGATCCGAGATAAAATCCATGTATGACAAACAAGGTTGGAACTTGGTTGATCCACCTGACAGTGTTAAAACCATTGAGTGCAATTGGTTTTTTAAGAAAAAAAGATAGATATGGATGTAAATGTTCATATTCATAAGGCACGATTAGTGGCAAATGTTTTAAACAAACTCAAGGTGTTGATTATGATGAAACCTTCTCACCCATCGCTATGCTCAAGTCTATCCGGATCATTCTAGCTATCCCTGCATATTTCGATTATGAGATATGACAGATGGATGTTAAAATGGCTTTTCTGAATGGAAACCTAAGTGAGGATGTGTACATGACACAACCTGAGGGTTTTGTTGATCTAAAGAAAGCTACGAAGATATGCAAGCTTAAAAAATCCATCCATGGATTAAAGCAAGCATCTCGGAGTTGGAATATTCGTTTTGATGAAGTGGTCAAAGGATTTGACTTCATTAAGAATGAAGAACCTTGTGTTTACAAGAAGGTTAATGGGAGCAAGCTTGTTTTACTGACCTTATATGTGGATGACATATTACTGGTCGGCAATGATATTTCTATGCTTGAATCTGTTAAAATTTCATAAGAAATAGCTTCTCTATGAAGGATTTAGGAGATGCAGCATATATTTTGGGAATAAGGATCTATAGGAATAGATCTAAAAGGCTAATTGGATCAAGCCAAGATATGTAAATTGATAAGGTGTTGAAGTGGTTCAACATGCAGGATTTCAAAAAGGGTTTCTTGCCCATGTCACATGGAAGTATTTCTTAGCAAGAGTCAGTGTCCTTTGACACACGATGAGTGAGACAAAATGAGTAGAATTCTATATGCTTCAACTATTGGATCTACCATGTATGTCATGCTTTTTACACGACCAGATGTGTCGTATGCTATAAGTGTTACGAGCAGATATCATTCAGATCCAGGTGAAGGTCCCTGGATAGCAGTCAAGAATATCTAAAGTACTTAAGAAAGACCAAGGATGCATTCCTTATTTATGGTGGTGAGAAAAAGTTGGTCCTAAATGGTTACACCCATGCTAGCTTCCAAACTGACAAGGATGATTTCATATCGTAGTCTGGGTTTGTGTTTTGTCTTAATAGAGGAGCAATGAGCTGGAATTATTCCAAGCAAGGAACAGTCGCTGATTCTACAACAAAGGCTAAGTACATTGCGGCTTCCAAAGCTGCAAAAGAAGCCATGTGGATAAGCAAGTTCATTTATGAACTAGGTGTGGTTTCCAGTGCATCTAGTCCAATGGATCTTTATTGAGATAATAGTGGAGCCATTGCACAATAAGGAGCCTAGATAGTATCAAAAGTCCAAACACATACTTCGACAATATCACATTATTCGTGAGATTGTTGAAAAAGATGATGTGAAGATATGCAAAGTGCACACAAATTTGAATATTGCTGATCCGTTGACAAAGCCTCTCCCGCAACCTAAGCATGAGGTGCACACAAGAGCTATGGGTATTAGATACTTGTATTATTGACTCTAGTGCTAGTAGGAGACTGTTGGTGATATGCCCTAGAGGTAGTCGTAGAGATGATTGTATCACGCCTATATTTATGAGTTATAGAATAAATGTTATTATGTTACTTGGATGAATTATCATTTATAAATATTAACAAGTATGTGACTTGTTGGTAAAGCTCTTTAAGTAATATGATGTCAATCTAAATGTATCCCTGATCAGATGTCACTGGTCGGGACATTAGTGACTTATCGACCAGCACATGTATTAATTGATGACCATGTTTCACTGATCATCGATATGGGGATATCGAATCAATAATGTGAACACATGTTAGAGAACATGGTGTTGGATTGACCCACCTTGAGAAACTACTGAGATTATTATGATTTTGTGTGTCATTAGTTGATCTCAAGTAATGATGATGTATAATCCTTAGACCTGAGATCAACATGGTTTCCTACGTGCATAATAGTACACTCTGGGGGTCGCCAAACGCTACTCCGTAACTGGGTAGTTATAAAGGTAGCTTTCGGGTATGTTATGAAACATGCAGAGGGATGTGACTGGTTGGATATGAGATTTGCCCCTTCTAACATAACAGGAGAGATATCTCTGGACTCTTCGATGTGGTCGGATAAAGAAAGTGCATGGCCGTGCCACTAGTGGTCGAAAAGTCGACCACATGAAGTTATCCATCACTAGATCATGAAAGTATTGAACAGTGCATGGATGACACATATATCACTTGGAGTTCAACCAGATATCGTAAGACAAAAGGAGAATACGCAAACAGGTTGTTCAGTCCGACCAGATATGAACTGGTCGTATGGAGATACGGACTGGTCGTACATGATCACTAATTGGTCGGCGAACTGGTCATAAGGTGTTACGAACTGGTTGTGACTAAATACGAGATATAAGCTGGACGCAAGTGATAAGGACCTGATCGCAGATCTTATTGCATAAGGTTCGTCCAATATAATATTTATGTGTATTCGAGAATCATTATGTCCTGCTAGGAACCGCTAACGACTTGTGGTCAGAAAAGAGTTTCCAAGTCACAACCGATTACGCATGAACCTACCGGGTCACACACTTAACGAGTTGGAACAAACGAGTTTGGATAGGATCCGTTATGAGCTCTTTATAAGGGGATGCATGGGGCTGTTGTGATGTATCAGAGATGTGCCACTAAAACCCTAGCCGCCATCTCCTCGAAGGCCCTATCGCGCGCATTGGTGCTAGCACATCAGCGTACGACGTTCCACCCCTAGACATGTAGATACCGTAGAGGCGCTACTGCGGCTGCTGCTGCACTGATCGAGGACGATCCACGACCTACGCAAGGAATGTGATAGGTTGCTCGAGGAGACAATCAGTGCCGAGGACGTTGGACGATCGACTACGACTATTACATCGACGCGCTCGACGTTGGATCAGACTGCTCTAACTCTTCTTCTGTTGTACTACACGTCTAGTGGTAACGATCTATGATCTCTTGTTTGCATAGCTTCTTGGTTTACGTGGTAGAATTTTTGAATTGCTAGCTAGTGTAGCATACCTGTATCTCTTTATCAACAAGCAATTACATCGGCACCTGTTCTACAACTTCCAAATTTTGTTCACGATTTTGTGGTTGAATGTGACGCGTCTGGCTCGAGGTTTGGTGCTGTCCTCCATCAAGGTGCTGGCCCATTGGCTTTTTTCAGCAAGACGATTGCTCCAAGGCATGCTAAACTCGCGGCGTACGAATGGGAACTCATTGGACTGGTACATGATGTGCATCATTGGAGGCCATACTTATGGGGGCGTTCTTTCCTGGTGCGTATAGATCATTATAGCCTGAAATTCTTGCTAGATTAGTGTCTATCCACCATTCCGCAATATGCTTGGGTGAGTAAGCTCCTCGGTTTTGATTTTCAGGTGAATACAAGCAGGGACGACAAAATATCGTCGCCGAAGCACTATCTCGACGAGATGCAGAAGTTGGCGCCCTGTTCACCCTTTCAGTGCCGACTTTTTCCTTATTCGAAGACCCCCGGCAAGATGTGGTTACAAACCCGGCTTTGGTGGCGCTGAAAGAACAATTGGGTGTCGGGACTTTAGAAGGTCCGTGGAGTTGGCATGATGGGCTTCTACTCTATGAGGGCGGGGTCTATGTACCTCCATCTTCTTCACACCTACTGGCCATATTGCATGCGACACATACCACTGGTCATGAAGGGGTTCAAAAGACTCCATCGATTGAGAGCTGATTTTCATATTCCAGGTATGCGCACGGTGATCAAGGAATTTGTGCGTGCTTGTGAAGTGTGCCAACGAAACAAAACATAACTTCATCAAGCCGGTCTCTTGCAACCATTGGAAGTACTGTGTCAAGTTTGGGCTGACATATCCATGGATTTTGTGGAAGGACTGCCCAAGGTGCACGACAAATTAGTAATTCTTTCCGTTGTCGACCGTTTTTTCCAAGTATGCTCATTTTATTCCTTTGGGACATCCATACACCGCGGGGTTAGTGGCTCGCGCCTTCTTTGATGAGATAGTTCGCCTACACAGTGTACCAACATCCATTGTCAGTGATCGAGATCCTATTTTCACAAGCACTTTCTGGCAAGAATCATGCTTATTAAGGCATCGCCGGTATGATAAGGCGTCGTCCCGCCTTGCCGCGCATGCCTACGGTGTCACGCCACGGCCTCGCGGAGGTGGAGGCGGGCTCGATGTGGCCGGCGGCGACGTGGATCCGGCGTCGGGAGGTGGAGGCGTGGCTCGATGTGGCTGGCGGCGACGTGGATCCGGTGTCGGGAGGTGGAGGCGAGCTCGATATGGCCGGCGGCGACGTGGATTTGGCGTTAGGAGGTGGTGGGCTCGATGTGGCCGACGACGACGTGGATCCGACGTCGAGAGGTGGAGGTGAGCGATGGGGAGATGGCCAGATGAGAGGAGAGGCGGTGGAGGCGGGGTCGATGTGGCCGGTGGCGACGTGGATCTGGCGTCGGGAGGTAGAGGCGGGCGATGGGGAGAGGAGCTCTGCGGGAGATGGCCAGATGAGAGGAGAGGTGGCGATTGAGAGAAGGAGATGAGCGATGTCCTCTGTGGGAGATGGCCGGATGGGGAGATAAGCTCTGCGGTGACTCGGTGTTGAGCTTGGGCGAGCTGGGCTTAAATGATTGGTTGGGCCTGGCCGCGTGGAACTTTCTTCTCCTCTCCTTTTCTTTTTTCTTTTTATTTCTTGTGTGCAACGCGTTCCCACGCCGTATGTGGCGTCGTCTCAGTGTCCAAGCGGTGCCATGGTGCCATACCTCACCTTAGTGCCTTAATAAGCTTGGCAAGAATTGTTTCACATGGCTAGTGTGAACCTTCATGAGTTCGGCTTTTCATCCTCAATTGGATGGCCAAACGGAGGCCATCAATAAAGTAATCGCCATGTATCTACGTTGTTCACAAGAGACCGGCCTC
This sequence comes from Phyllostachys edulis, assembly GCA_036346405.1. Classification (NCBI taxonomy): domain Eukaryota; kingdom Viridiplantae; phylum Streptophyta; class Magnoliopsida; order Poales; family Poaceae; genus Phyllostachys; species Phyllostachys edulis. The sequence goes on from CM070548.1 coordinate 64,421,108, forward strand.
GTCAGTGGCTGCAATGGCTACCGTGGGCAGAGTTTTGTTACAATACTTCCTTCCACACCTCGCTTAAAGCCACACCGTTCAAAGTAGTCTATGGGAGGGAGCCGCCATCTTTGCGATCTTTCGACCATGGCAGCAGCAAGGTCGCAACAGTGAATTAGTTGCTTTCCTCTTGCGACGGACTTCTCGCGGACTCCAAGCACAGCAGCTTTACAAGAAATACTACGATGCTAAACACTAGGAATTGAAGTTCAATGTAGGAGATTGGGTGTTGCTCCGGCTTTTGTATTGCCATGCGGCATCCTTGGTGGTTTGCCTCAACAATAAGTTGGCACCTCGATTTTTTGGGCCATATAAAGTGTTGAGTCACATTGGCACCATCGCATATCGCCTAGAGCTACCTCCGCACTCTCGTCTTCATGATGTCTTCCACGTAAGTCAACTCAAGCTTTTCCGCGGCGATCCACCTTTGTCACCATCCATACTGCCCGAGATTCAACATGGTCGCATTTGTCCTCGTCTGTCTTTAGTGGCTCGTGCGTGTCTTGGCCGTGACAAAAGGGAGGTCTTGGTGCAATGAGAAGGTCTTTTGGCAACTGAAGCATCTTGGGAGCCGGTTGATGAATTTCGCAATCGTTATCCGTCATTTAAGCTCGAGGATGAGCTATTTGAAAAGGAAGGGAGAGATGTTATGTGGGGAAAGACCTACAGCCGGTGGCCAAAGGTTGCTGCAGCAGCAGAGGTGGCGGCTCATTCACATTAGGAAAGATATAAGTTTCTTTATTAAGAGATAGAGTTATAATTCGTTTAATTTGCTTGGGCCTTAAGCCACTAATAGATATAGTAAGTTTAAGAGATATAGTTTGGATTAGATACCATATCTTAGGGCCAGGCCTCTCCATATTTATAAGTAGACGCCCAGGCTATTGCTAGAATCAATCAAGAAGTAATCTCTAATCCTCTCTCTCAACTTGTCCTCTCTACCGACCCCTGCTCCTGCGCCCTACCCCCTTGCACATTGCTGTCCCGTGTGCCCTAGCACTTATCCTCGTCACGGCGCCTCGCCGGAAACCAGGCCCAAAGCCTCCCACGATTCACGACTACCCGATACGATCTCTAGGTCATGAGAACAACTGTGATAGTGAATGTGAAAGTTAGCATGAGGAATTGTACTATAATAAGATATCCAACCTTTCTGTATCGTTCATTGCAGTTTACAGTGTGTTTTGGCGCAACATTCCTTCCTCCAACAGGATTACTTCCATATGTTGACTTCTGCACAATTTCAGTCTACAATCAAAGCCACGTTAGAAAGTAGTAGCAACTAGCAAAAACAGTAGAAACTGGCTACATTACTAATGCTAAAAGTGACGAACTTTCATGTCACTAGGATTTGGAAGCGATGGATTAATCTTATGTACCGTCCCTGGGTACTGTTTTTACCTTGACCATGCTATTCCCATTTGAAATATTTGGTGCCTTTGCAGTTTTGTAAGGACGAAGGTTGTCGGAGCTACTTCTGCACAAAAGAACAGAACAGTCTATTAGGACCAGATAGTTCCGCCAAATCATTCAGCAGTTCAGAAACAGGTAGAGATGTAGACCTTGCACTTGGGGGCGCAGATATGCGCATATATCCTCTACTTCGGTTATTTTCATCTGATGCCGCTGGTGTGCTCAGCTGCTTCCTGACCATCAGCTCAAACAAGTACAAGAGTTTCAATAACATTATTCTAAGAATTTCACTGTATATGTTGGAAAAAAAAGACCTTTTATTCTGCAATCCATTGCATACGCTGGTAAGACCTGCTGCTCTTTTTGATGTGACCTGCCAAATGTAATTAAGCTTATTACAAATGTTTGAATTGACTTTCAATAACATTCTTCTAAGACTTTCATTGTATATGTTGAACTTATAAGGATATTGGCCTTCTAGCACTTAGCAAAAGGTTAGACTATAGTCCATTGATGGCAGCAAGTGAACAAAGTTGTATTTGTAAATAACCACGCATGGGCCGTACTCAGGTTGTACAAACAATTCAAGATCCTACATCTGATCAAAACATTTCTAAAATATTCATGTGTTCAAAGGCTAAATTAACATTTGATTCAGCACAAAAAAAACCCTACCTGAGCAGTACGGAAGGTCTTTGCATTAATTTGAGATGAACTGGGCATTATTGACCTTTTAGCAGCCAACTTCCCAGTAGTACTACTGTTGCTAGAAGCAACATGAGAAACATGTGATCCTTTGTTGAAGAAAATTGCACCAGAAAGAGTAGCTCCACATTGTACTTCTTTATAAGATTTATGAGAAACTTGTGCAGCTGATTTAGAAGAAGTTGCAACTCTATCAGCATTTTGATATGAAGATCTACATGAGGTCATAGCTCTATCAGCATGCTGATAAGAAGCCGATTTAGAAGGGGCTGCAGCTCTACCAGCATTCATCATATCAGATAAAGCACGCAATTTCATCTCAGCTCTCTTGTGGAATGGATCCTTCGAGTCTTGGGAGTTCCTGTTTTCTGAATTTCTTCTTAAATCTACCCTTGGGATGTGGATAAGAGTAGTTGATGTGTCCTGAAGTAATGCAAACATGGACATATCAGATAAATGAAATCCAAAACTTAAGTTTTAGATAACATTCAAATCAATCAAGGCAGAGGAATAGGCTAGGGAAAAAAAAACCGGCCGGTTACCACCGGTTACGGTAACCGGTTTTACCGATGGGGACCGGGAATGGAAAAACCGGCCGGTTTTTTCTGGTTTAGCAAATTCAAATTTTAATTTTTGAATTTCGACTGGTTTTTAAGCAAATTCAAGCGAACTTCGTCCGGATTTTTTTCGAAATCTGTAACCGCCACATCGCTTCCGCCGCATGACCGGATTTCCACCGAAATGGGTTTTAGATCCTTGGGAATAACCGAATAAGTCTATGGTATGAAAGTTTTCTTTAGTATTATTCTGGAAAGTGATCTAGCTCGTTCAAACATGCAAGTCATATAGAATAAATTATAATCTACAAGTTACACCCTTCCAAACTGCATTTAGTTTGGAACCACATGCAAAGCCACAAATCTGCACTAGTCATGCATGCGAAGTAAATAGATGAACCCCGACATATCCATGGATGCTTCTTTATGCTTATTACTTTACCAGTATATCTAATGCAAAGTAAATCAATGTCCAAGTCTATACTTTTTGTGCTCTTGTGCTGAATTTTGTAGAATAGAATATCGGTTATCTAGATTTGACATGCCTCTATAATGGGAACCAAAAAAAAGTTTTATTCTATTATATCTAGTCAGTAATTCTCCCTCAATGGAAAGATAGCTCCTTCACAACATAAGTACGAATGCCAATCCATTATTCCATTACCTTGGATCCCTTTGTTGATCTAGTAATGACCGCAACGTTCTTTCTTGGCTCCTGTTTCTCAAGACCAACTTTCAGACCTTCTGAGTGTATACTTGTTATTGGCAAGACAATCCTCGACACAGCAACATTACTTTCACCATTATCAGTTGACACCACATGCTTTGGTGCAAGAACCTTCCTCTCCAGAGTTTCACGGTTGAGCCCATGTTTACTACTTGTGTCTGTGGCACATGGGAACTCCCCATCAACATATTTCTTTTGATCAGTGCTAGATCCTTCCTCCTGTTGAATATTTTGCAACCCTGTTATCTGAGAAAACAAAGGATTAAATGTCAAGTACCCTAGCCCGTGAGGGTCTTGGCATTTCTTCTCATCTGATGAGCTCACTCCAGTAGAAGGTTCAAAACTAGAGCTTGGTGCGCTAGCCACTGGATCTTCAGAAATAACTGCAGGTAATTTATCTTCCTGGCTGGTATGGTCCAGAGTGTTGTCATCACTCCTTTCTTCCAGTGTGGCTTCAGTCTGGTGCATCGCTTCCTGAGCCTTCAGACGTCTGGCCGTCTTGTAATATTCTTCAAAAAACGCCTTCTTTTGTGCAACTAAACCAGGCAGCGTTAGTTTGCTTAGCTCCTCTTGACGTCTGTTATGTGCAAATACTGACCTTTTTTCCCATGACAAGGATTCTGCAGCAAACCTACCAAATGATACTGAACCATGATCAAGTACCATTTGTTGAACTGATGCATCCTGAACACCAGACAGAGAGCAAAATTAGGAACTCAGGAAATCCAATTTATTAAAACAACATGCAACAATGATACACTAAATATTACAAATATTTGCCAACATCTAGTCATCTCAAAGCAACAAACTACAGAAATAACATCCGAGCTGCATGCATCACATCGTACTCACATCTCAAATATTTGCCAACCACATTACGATATTCAGGAACAATTTGACCTTGGGAGCAAGGATACAAATCTCGGAATCGGAGAAAAACTCGTCCGGCGGCCGGTAACGGTAATCGGAAAAAAAACTGGTCAAAATTCGAAAATGAAAAATTGAATTGAGGATGTTTTAAACCCGGTAACCGGAAAAACCGCTACCAAAACCATTTTTTTTGGGGGACTTGCTCATACAAAAAATGTTGGGACTTGCTCATACAATAATTTAAGTATATTTAGCTCATACAATAGGTAATCTAGCACAAAAAAAGCATACACTAACCTAGGAAGTGTATTATGCAGTCATAAATTTAAATTTAGATTTGAAAAAATTCGGACGGTTTTTTCCCTCCTGGTTCCCACCGGTTTTCCCGGTAACCGCCGGTTTTTTTCCTTGCTTGGGAGCACCAGATGTAGAATAAAATTAGGAATTCAGGAAATCAAATTTATTTGAACAACACACAACAATAAAAAAAAATACAAACCATTATGTAGCCTTGTCAAAACAAGAAGAAGCTACAGAAACAAGATCCAGGCAGCATCATCTATGTCAGATCATGTTCACATCTCAAATATTCGCCAACCACATTACAATATGCAGGAATTATTTAACGTGAGGAATGATTAAATGAGTGATTAAAGAAAGCTGAACATACTGTCTCTGTGCAGTGGTCGTTGTGAGGCAAATCTGAGTATGACCATCCACTGAATCGCTGCCCAACTTCAGCAGCCATTGTGCTTCTGTTCTTATAATCACCTGGCCAGCCTCAGCAGAATAGAATCCACAGACATAATCCTCAATGCTGCCTCTCCAATCTATCTGCAGCGTTAAATATACCAACGGATAAGCACATTGCCAACATTTGTGCCTCTGGGGAAAATATGTGATTCCCACACCATAGGTTCAGGATGAAGAAACGGCCAGCCAATCCTTCTAAGCAAAAGTTCTAAAAAAAAAAAAATCCTTGGAACCAAACAGAAAAAAAAAACCCATAGGAACAACACTTGGAAAAATTTAGAGGAAACAAAGAACACGTATCTATGAGAAACAAACAAACAAACCGCACAATCTTGTTTGGCTATACGGCGTAGGATTCAGCACCTAAACTTGAAAATTTGGCTTCTCAGCCCAAATCGCTTGGAACTCACACTTGAGCCCCATAATTTTTTTTTGGGTAGAATGCTTTGTAACGAGATAAGTGATTAGAAACAAAAATAACCAAGAAATGGTGGTTTCTTGGAAGGAAACTGGAAACATCAACTCTAACACGAACGAGTCTAAATCCACACTAGCGAAACGCATCCAGCAACTGCGAAAGAACGCAACGACGAAACAGACAGAGATACGGTGAATGAATCCTTGGAAGCAAACAGCGCCCGTACCTCGAAGACGACTCGCCGAACCATCAAATCGCGGCGGCGCCCACGCAAGCATCAGCAAGAAACCAAGAAACACCCAACGCGGAGGAAAAGCAAAGTAGCTAGCCAAGACCAGCCAAACACGAATCCCCGAATCTAATCTAACCACGGCACCGCACCCGCACCAAAAAAACTCACAAGAACCGGAGAGCGTACTACAAGGGACGACGAATCAAGAAACCCACCGGCTAAAAAAAAACAGCCAGCCTCCCACGACGATAAAGAGCCGAAAAATTAGACGTTGGGACCTCACCTACTCGCGCAGTCGCGCTCTTCGCGAAGAAACGGAGCAAATCTAGTACTGGTAGGAATTAGTAATCGGCGTTCTTTAGTGCGGCGGCGTTGGTGAATCGGGAGGGAGCGCTGCTGCCAACGGCCGGGAGGAGAAGTAAATGTGAAAGAGATAGAAAAATGGAATCAGAACAAACGGTGGGTGGAAACGTTCGAATTAAAGGTGGCTGCTTGAGCTTGACGCCGGTCTGCGTGGGCAGAATTCTTTGGGCTTCTGGTTCCAGAATTTTTTTTAAAAAAACTTATTGGGTTTCTCCTCCTCGAGGCCCGTGTTGGTTTTGTGTGTGGCCGGTTTGGTTTTGTCTTGGCTTTGAAGCCTGTCGCTTCTGTTCGGAGCTTGGAGTTTGGATCTAGGGCCTGTTTGGTTTGGTGTACATGCGAGCCGAAGTTTGCCAAGCAAAATTTTAGTTGCTTGTTCAGATTTGGTCCCTGTTTAGTTTGATGCCAAATATTGACAAGATTCCGTTCACATTGTCTCTATAGTTTATTTTTGTTGCCAAACTTTGCCAAAATCCGGACGACCAATTTGGTCTCCCCGATTTTGATAATGCGGCCGGATCCCGGGATCGCATGACCTATCGCCGCGCTAGTCCCATGGTCTATAGCTAGCACATACAATCAATATCATTGCATCACATCTATACACGGAATTGAATAAAACAATACTTAGATGTTATTAAGCAGTCTTACAAACGGGGCCATAAGGGTCGGATACATTAAACAAAGTCTGCAGCGGAAGATAAAATATAGTTTCCACGTGGTTTGTTATAGCCCAACAGGCAACCAATTGGGGTTTGTGCCCTAGTATTCGAACTCTTGGTCATCTCCAAATCCAGCGACATAGAAGTAACCTGTTACCAGATCTTCTTCAACTGGTAAATTTTTAACAAGCAAAGTAAGTACTTTCGTACTCCATAAGACTTTTGCAAATGCTATTAACTACATGCATGTCCATTCAATGGAAGGTTATATAGTCTAGTTGCATAAAGCAAAGTTCCAGTTTAAATATGGTAATAGTAATTTCCAACCAACTGTTGTAAAAAGCATGAATCTAAACAAAAGTAAGTACATAACAAGTAATGATATCAATAATACTTTGAAAGGGTACTATCCAAAGTACCTACGCTAGTATGGTAGCACAAGTCCGTTAGTGCACCATATATGATGTATCCCAATGAGTTTGAAATAATTTTTCTTAAACTTGTTTCTAAAACCAAAATCTAACAAAGTGTGGCCTTTCTTTGCAATGCCTATGATCAGGGGCACGTCTATTCGATATTTGATATATCACTCTACAGATGGTGTACAATTTTACCCACATGGTGTACAAAGCTTATTCTGTCCGTCCGACACACATCATGATAGCGTGCGACTAAGATGTTTATAACAAGTCTTTTACAATACCTCGCCCTAACATCAACTCGTTCAATGATCCCTCAAAGCATGGATGCCCTTTACTATCACAATGAGGTGTAAATCATTGTGTTGGACAACTTTGCATCCAGGTTGCAAGTGTGCCCTCAGACATGGACGCATGTTACCATCGTCCGCACACCAAAATAAACCTATACCTATAGCTTGTGGGTTAATTTAATACTAGAACTTAGTAAATTATTGAGCCATATCCTCCCCACGAGATCATGTGGTTGTACAATATGTGTTTGGATCAATGACACTTGAGTTCGGTCCTTAAGCGACCCGTACGAGACTAACACTGACCCCGAATCCACACTAACTTGCCACTCGCCCAAGTCAAAATCATTTTTTTTACATTTTTCCAACATAGATTTTCCATAATTTTTTCTAAGTCCAAAATGTTTCACAAACAATTTTCCAAATGTCTCGTCCCTATTCTAGTATTTTCCACAAATTTTCTACTAAGCATTTATTGTCTAAATTAGACTAACTCCCACTAGTTAATTCTAGTAAATGGGTAAGTGATCCTTGGGTGACAATGGCAGGGATTTTCAATGACAAGGAGGTTTCATTTCAATATTTGGCAATATTTGAGCCCTATGCGAGAATATAACAATTTTATTTAAATTAAGCATGCAAAAAATAATTTATAATGAACACAGCATAGCATTTGAAAATTGGGATCAATATGATCAAAGGGAGTGCTTGTATTGCTCATCGAATGCTTGGCATTGTTCTGGCTCAGCATTGAAGGTACCCGGTGTATCGTTTTCTATACAGGAGAAAGCCAAATAACATAAATAAATCCAAAATAAATTCAAAAAAATATAAAAATTCAAAATTTTAGTACTGGAAGAAATATACGATTTTATAAAAAATTTAGAAACAAGAACGACATCAATCGGAGTTCGTATGAGGGAGAACATATCATCAGAAGTTTTGTCATGAGAGAAAATCAAAGAAAAAAGAGAGAGAAACTACTGTGCTAGGGTTTTAATTTGATTTTGTATTTCCTTTTCTAAAGGAAAATATTGGGGGAAAGGTTGTATGGGGGACAGGTGGGGTCTACTGGTTAGATTTTTATTATATTAATTTGGGCTACCAAGTGGGGCCATGATGTTAGTGACAGAGACTTTAAAACCGGTTTAAATTAGAATTTTAATTAACTTAATGAGTTGGGCCCACATGTCAATGACTAATTATATCTAACTATTGTCATTAGCGTAAATTAAACAGTACTCTTATGGGCCCGCTGGTTAGTGAGAACGAACAGAGGGGGCAGGGGAGGTGGCATTTGGCTTAGCGAGCATGCCGATGGTGAGGGAGGGGCGGAGGAGCATGAGCTACTAGCAAAATGGGATGTTGGTGTCATGGGGAGTCGAACGGTGGCGACGCTGGTGCTCGAGGCTCACCGAAGCATTGCTGGGGGCGAGGAACAGAGGCAGCAGTGTTGAGCTACCGTGATGGGCATGGTTCTGGAGTGAAAGAAACTGGGAGTGGGGCTAACACGTAGCTTTAGGAGGTTGTTGCGACACAAGAGTGGTAGGCACGGTTCTGGAGTGAAAGAAACTGGGCGTGGGGCAAGCACTTAGCTTTAGGAGGTTGTTGTGACACAAGAGTGGCAGGCTCGGGGACCAAGGGTCGTTGGAGTGGTGTTGGCGATGAAGAAAAGCGGTGGCGATGCTGACAATGCGAACCACGGTGGGGTGCAATATTAAGTAGCACAAAATGATCCTGGGACTACTGGGAGCTCACTAATGAGGTTAATGACGGCCAAGTGATGAGCGGCAGCCGCGGCGGCGACACAACTCCTTGATGGTGGGATGCTAAAACTAAGCAGCGCATAAGAATATGGGGGCCATGGGAATGGATAAAATACAGTCGGAGTGGACGTAGGATCACCGGAGTGGTGGCAATAGAGAGGGCGATGATGGTGGCTAGAAGTGAGCAAGACAGGATGTGCACGGTGACGCGCTGTAGGGAAAGTCCTCGAGGATGGTGACACAAAATGATGCAGTTGGCAAAAATGGAACTCATCGAAAGTGTTGGGAACATGAGCAACTTGCGGGGGAGCTCGGTAGAGTGTGTCCGCTAGAGCCGAGAACGTTTATCATGTTCCATCCAAACCACGACACTAAAGAGGGAACTACTATGGAGGAAATTGTGAGGCGAAGTTGGGTGAGGAGAAGTGCGAGTTCGGTGCACACTATTTATAGTCAGAGCGGAGGGGCTCGGCTTCTGTGCAAAGAGGGTGCAGGAAAGGTTCCAACACTCAAGCAGCCGAGGGGGCAATACCACTTTGAAAAGGAGGCAATTCGAGAGGGGGTAAGGAGGTGGGAATGAGGCAAGAGCTCAGGGGAGGAAAAGGTGGCCGGGCTGGTGTGGTGGTGAAAAAGATAGGCATAGAGAGACTGGCGTGCGTGTGTGTGTGCTGCGGCAAGGAAAAGAAGGTCATGACGAGGTGGGGTGCGCGAGAGGAAGAGGTGGGCACACATTCACTTCAGGAAAAAGAGGACAAAGGCGCATCAATGGCGATCATGGCGCAACTGGGAAAAGAGAGGAGACATGGAGGAAAGAGGAGGGGGAGGGAAGCATGCTCGTTGAAATGGAAAAGAAGGGCTTGTCACGTTGGGGAAAAGACGAGAGGGAGCTCGCTATAGCGAATTTTAATATTGATTTTTGATTTTAGGAAATTGCATAAATAGATTTTGAGCTATTAAAAATAGCAAATGAACTCCAAAAATCCTGAGAAAATTCACAAAGGTAATTTAAATATTAAAAATCCTAATAAAATATTTTAAGACTTTGAAATTGTTTTAATAAACCAACAAAAATCTTTTTAGGCTCGTAAAAGTAGGTAAAACATTTTACAGTTATAGAAAAATCCTAAAACAAATTAGATAATACTAAAATAAATGTTTTTAGCTAGATAATAAAATTTGAGGTTGTTACATATGCCAAATTTTTTGCTTGGCTTGTCTATGCTATTTTGGTAATTTGTTTTGTTTTCTTTATTGGGCTGGACTAGGGAAGTTTGCGCTAGTGATAACAATTTACCAGGCCAAATTTGGCCCATAATGGAATGTGATTTGGGTCATGTTGCTTTTGGTTCTAGCTCTGACTTCAGCACTAAAAAATAAGATGGCAAAGCTGATTATTGAATGATTTAGCCTACATTGTATGCTAACAAACATAGAGCTTTTGGCTAGAATAGCAATGTTTATGCGCACAATAGCAATTGTAGCTCCCTCTCGACATCATAGCCAAAAATGGCACCACAAAGCTACCGGTGGGCGACACCTGGCCGAGTCCGAAGCCCCTCCTCTGCATGCCCGGGGCACTGCCCTCCCATGTCCATGCGCTCGGGGCACAGAGCTATGTTATGCTGTGATTTCATGTGAAAAAAAATTGTGGAATGAAAATTTTGGTACATGTGATGATACATTTTTGGAATGAAATTCCGTGATTTCATGCAAAAAAAATTATTTGAATGATTTTATGTGATAATAGAGCGCATGATTCCATGTGATAATACATTTTTTTGTAGATGTGATAATACATTTTTGGTACATATTATAATACATAGAAAGTAAGACAAAAAAAGAAAGCGCGTGATTTAATGGGCCCGATTTCATGCGCCCTATTTGGCCATTTTGTTTGCCATGGACACAGTGAATGTATAAAAAATACAATAAGAATAAGAATGTTGTAATGTTATGCAAAATATGTATACAAATCTAGTACAACATAAGTGCACAACATCCTTGATACGTACGTACATAATGTATATAATGTAATTACACACGGGCTACAATATAGCTCACTCGTTTGAGCCACTCTCTGCTCACTGTGTCTGCGTCTACGTGAACATCCTGGTCTTGTGTTGAGCTTGTCCTGTTGGGTACATGAACCAGTCCGGAGAGTGCATCTCTGTTCGGAGAACATAGGGAAACCGCTAAGTGAGCAGAGGTGCTTCAGCAAGCTGACTCTGGCTATGCTGAGTCTATCCAACATCAAGGTCATCCAGCTGAGTTTGGCCAAGAAGAGTTGTTCAGTAACAAATAGTAAAAGTATCATCCTTGAAGCGAGCATAGGTTGTGAGTGTTTAAAGTGTCGTCACGCTGCGAAGCTCCATGTTGATCGAATGAGTGCTAAAGCTTGTCCTGGTGCGTAACATGCTCTGGACACTCTGGCAGAGGATGAATGAGTCTGGTACATGCCCGTGGTACATACCACTCGATGTAGTCAAGGTAAGTCCAAACATTGTACGACCACTGCTCCTGTAGAACCTCAATGTGCATCGTCTCCGCCCAAGCCGTAGTCCATTGTTGCTGTACTGCCTAACAGTTCTCAGAATGTCGGCCCAGCCTCGATCGCCTGCATTCGAGAAGGATTTATGTGAGAAGAACAGATGTAGGTGGCAACTATAAACATTACTTAGATGGAGTCGCACTCACAAGTGGACAACTTGCTCAAGCATCCTCCCGTCGGAAGGGGGCACAACCTAGTAAAGATCGAACTGATGCATTGAACGTTGTGGCGCGTAAGGCTCCACCATATGGAAAAAAGGTAATAGGTCGTCACCCATAACCCGACATCCTATGTGCACTACACGGACAGTTCGTGTGGCACAACCGTATTCACGAATTGTGGGCTCCATGGAGACCATATGATGTTGTCATCGTGCAACGTCTCGAACTCGTTGTGGAACATGGGGTAGCACCTCGACAGTTTGTCTCTGGCCCAACGTAACTTGCCAACAGTCCATCGGGTGCCCATAGTGTGCCCGTCTATCTAGTCATGGAACTCGGTGTACAGGTGCACTGCAATTCCGAAGGTGGGCCACCCAACATGGAAGTGCTTCCAAGTCCACAACTACAACAGTACGTAGCAGATGGCAAGGACCAGTTTCCCACCGGAGTCGCGTTGTGAAGCATCACACATCCCCCTATACGTGGCGCAAAAGGACAGCTAATCCGAAACTGTAATGGGGCATCTCCTCAGACTCAGCGTCAACTAAAGACTCGGCAATATGGATGAAGCTAGGGTATACCCAATCGCCTTGTGTGGTGGGAAACAAGGCCCAACCAAAAAGAAATGAAAGGTACGCGACAAGGTGTGTCCTAACAACCTCGTGGTGTGTCCTAACAACCTCGTCCAGTGCATTTGTCGGGCATCGATTGAAATGCCTAAGCCATGTCTGAGGGACACCACGAGCCTTGTCTAGGACAGCTAGACCGAACCAATACGCCAAGCGGGCCTTCCAATCCGCTGGTGGACGGGTGGAACTAGTGCACCTCCCATGATTGGTAGACCACTCAAGAAGGACACATCCTAGAGAGTGATCGTTATCTCTCTCCACCAAAAGTGGAAGGTGTGCGTCTCGGGTCTCCATCTATCAATAAGTGCAGACATGAGACTCCCGTCCAGTGTGAAGTAGCGACCAACGTGGAGCATCCTCGCAAAGTTCAATGAACCTGTGTCTACAAGGAGTGGGACGTAGTGAGGGTCAAGATCCCAATAATGCCTCTCTAACCTAAGCACAAGGGACGGAGGGCCATCCCTGTCCTCGGTGATCCATAACTTGCTATGGTGATGTTAATCGTAAAATGGTTCGAGTAGCTTCGGTAGAGGAGGCTCAACCGTGGTCCCTCCCACCATGGCTTGCAAGAGATTAAATGCCGAGTCAGTTCGGAACAAATAGAATGCCAAAATATATAGAAACGAAGCATTAAAATGGAATTAAGTACAAAAAGACACAAATTTTACAACACTACCCGTTAACATAAAATGACGGAAAATTAATTACGACTAATTAATTACAACTAAATAATGACGACTAATTAACTACTACTAACTAACTACGACTAATGAATTTGAACTAATTAATTATGACTCAATTAAATACGACTAATTAATCATGACTTTAATTACGACTCAATTAAATACGACTAATTAATTACGGAAAAATGACATGTTCTAAATGATCTTGCCTTGATGGAGATATTTTTCTACTAACGCAACTGCTACACACTGCTCTAAACACTCTCCAATTGGCAATGCAAAACAAAAAACTTCTAACGAAACATCGACCTCCCTTCACTCCCTCCTCTGTGTCTCTCTGCTCTCGGGCTTGCGTATGTGTGTTTTATAGCTGAGGGCGATGACTTGGGCTTTTATAGCCATGGGATGGATGTGGCGCTGGCATGGGGGAGTTCGATTCCAGCACGCTGCGAAAAAGTGGGAGCACAATGGGACGATGGGGATAGTTTGCTATTATGTGCGCCAATAGTGCTATTTTAGCCAAAAAGTCACAAACAGAGAGCTAGAGCCAAGACAAACATTGCTAAGATCAAGATAGGCGATAAATTTTGAGTAACTTAATCGTTTGTTGCATGATTGGATGGTAAGTGTTGATTCTTTTCTACGAGATGATTCTAAATGACATGGTTAAGATTAGGGGCGTCGGAAGCAGAAAATTTCCAAGGGGGCTAAATAGTAATAGGTGAATCATTGAGAGAGCCAAATAAAAAATCTTCACTACATCACATTGTAAATTCTTGTGTAACGCTGGGCTACACCAACCATAGTGGGATCCATGACCCTTGCTAGCCTCCCCTCCCTTTGCCACTGGTCAAGATTTGTTTTGTGCGACGATTGGCAAACGTTGCTGCACATGTGTGTGCTCAACAGGCTGCAGTGACAGGGGTAGAGCTCGGATTTAATGATGAGGAGGGCCAAATAAGGTATATCATGTAATTTCATTTGATAAGGGGTTAAATAGCACTAATGACAACAGTATTCCTTAAAATATACAGAGTTATAGTGCAAATTTGTTGAAGCATGCCATACCCCTCTCCCTCCGCCCTGTGTAGAGAGCTTTTGCTTTTGTACGTGGGTTAACAAGTTCCTGTTTTTCTTAGTCATCTGTGTAAACACCTACCACGTTCTTCAACATGTTATCAGCACAAATCGCTCTACACGGCCGAATCGGTATGTCGTCGAGATTTCATCTTTCAATCTCTAATCTCACTATGAATTAATATGGTAGATTAATTTTGCTTAAACCCGATTAGATTTGTTAATCGCTAATTAGGGATCTAGATCTGTTTAATTGATATATGTGATTAATTACTGCTAATTGTCGTAATTAGATTGAATGAGTACTATTCATCATTACTATTCACACAAAAGTTTTCCCTATTTGTCGATCGGCCCGATACCGGCCATTACAGACGCCGATTAGACGCTGGCGCCCACCGTGCTACCATTTCTGCCCGTGCGCGTTGGCCCGAGGCTGCACCATTGCCACTGTGCGCCGACGGCCTAACGCTGCCATGAAATGTCATGCGCTTGTCACCATGTTGCACACTCGTGCTACCGCTGCCCGTGCGTGGCCACGTTGTTGCCTCCATGGGCCACCGGCCTGACGCTGTAGCACCTTGTCGGGCACTTGCTTCTGTGCCGCGCGCCTAAAAGCACAACAATAATGGACTAACTTGCGCTTTCAGGATTTCAAGACCGTGGTAGCATATAACTCTGCCATGCACAAACTTATCTCCAAATTGAGGTTCTGTAACCAGACAATTACAAAAGCCGATATGATACAGAAGACCTTGTGCACCTTCCACCCCAATATGCAGGTATTGCAGCAACAATACCGCAATGCGAAGTACTTGAAGTACTATGAGCTGATGTACACTCTGCTGGAAGCAGAGAAACATGCAAAACTTTTGATGGAAAACCATCGACACGCCCCATCGATGATGGTACGTGCTCAAGCACACGCTAATGCTCGTGAGCTAAATGAAGTCAGGATCGTGGAAAAGGTCCAAAATAGAATGGGGGTAAATGGAAGAAGTTTGGGATGCAGAGAGGCTAGGGTAAACCCCTTGGTAGAGGATCAGGCAATGGGAGGCCCTAGAAGCAAGAATCAGGCAACAAGACTGCTCATCCTCCCTAGACGTGTTTCAGATGAGGTTGCACCAGCCATTGGTCGCACACTTACCGCACCCCCGTAGTATTTGGTGAATCTCTACATGCAATCCATGGTTAAAGTCAAGAAGACTCAGGGGAATAAAGTTGAGGTGCACTTCGTCGCTCAGCCCGCTCTGACTGGACCATCTCCTAGCCAAGATGTCGGGAAGACTAATTACATGATTCTTGACGATGCGGCTCAGGGAGAAGGCACCCCCATGGATCACGACGATCTTCTTGCGTTGGAGCTCCTGGACCTCCATAAGGACAACTAGGATCCATATGGAGACCTGAAGTAGTCTCCTTAGATGGGTTTTTTTTTGCATATCAGTTTAGTTTCAATTCCCGATGAACATTGGTTTATTCATGCTCATGTTGAGCATTTATATTTCATTATTTGCTTAGGCTGAACTCTTGTCATTGTTATCTTTCCAGATTAATTCAATTCATTATCTTATTGGTCTATGCTTGTTCTATTATTTCATTTTGAACTATGTTTCCATTTGAATAATTGTTTGATAATACATCATGTTTTAAATATAGAACAACTCGGTACGATCCAATGAGGGAAGAGGAAATCTATCTTGTAGACAGTTGCACCACTAATTCAATTTTTAGGGACTAAATATTTCCAGATATTAACTAAGAAAACTAGGAATATCATGACCATCGCCGGAAGTGATGCTTTCATAGTCAGCACCGGAAGGGCCATCATAGTTCTCCCTATGGGTACATGTATAACAGTCGAGAACGCTCTTCTGTATCCCGAATCTAAACATACCCTCATTAGTTTTAAAGATATTCATCTGAACGGATTTTATGTAGAAACTGATAATAAGAATGATACATAATACCTAATCATGACTAAGTCGAATGGATGCTAGAAGCAAGTGGTTGAAAAACTCCATTTTTTCTCATCAGGATTGTACCGCACTTATAAAAAACCTGAAGTTTATGTTGTGATGAAAACAATTGTTAAGCACCCATAAATTTTTAAGATCTGGCATGATCGTCTAGGTCATCCTGGTTTGGGTATGATGCGAAATGTTATTAACAATTCTGTTGGCCATAACATAAAAACTATAGACTTTCCTAGACCTAAAGATTTCGTGTGCCCTGCTTGTGCCAAAGAAAAATTAATTACTAGACCCTCTTATTAGAAATTAAGAGTTGAATCACCTAGTTTCCTAGAGAGAATTCAAGGTGATATTTGTGGACCTATCGAACCCCTGTCGGGCCCCTTTAGATGTTTTATGGTTTTGTTAGATGCCTCTACTAGATGGTCCCATGTTTGCTTGCTGTCTACACGGAACCATGCTTTTGCAAAGTTAATTGCCCAAATAATCAAATTAAGAGCTAATTTTCCAGATGAACAGATTAAGTCCATTCAAATGGAGAATGCTAGCAAGTTTACCTCAAAGGCATTTAATGATTATTGTATGGCTCTGGGCATTAAAGTAGAGCATTCAGTACCACATGTCCATACTCAAAATGGCATCGCAGAGTCATTAATTAAAAGAATAAACTTATTGCTAGGCCAATCTTACAGAATTGTAAGCTGCCCACTAGCTGTTGGGGCCATGTAGTGTTGCATGCTACTGCATTAATCCAACTCAGACCAACTGCATATTATTCAATTTCCCCCTTGCAATTAGTGCGTGAAAAAGAACCAAGTATTTCCCATCTGCAAAAATTTGGTTGTGTTGTATACATACCGATTTCACTACCGCAGCGTACAACCATGGGTCCTCACCGGAAGTTGGGGACCTATATAGGTTTTGAATGTCTGTCAATTATTAAATACCTAGAGCCAATGACAGGAGATCTACACACGGCTCGGTACACTGATCGTATTTTTGACGAGGACAATTTCCCGTCATTAGGGGGAGGAAAGTACCGCTCTAAAGAATGCCAAGAAATTGATTGGAATTCCATTGAAATTTAGTCCCTAGACACACGCACCAAAGGCTCAGAGAACTGGAAGTTCGGAGAATAATAGATTTGCAACAAATAGCTAATAATTTGCCAGATGCTTTCACTAATCTTAAAGGAGTGACAAAATCACAAATACTTGTGGTAAACGCACCGGAGAGAGTGGAAGTACCCCAGAAGGATACTGAATCCACCCATGCCCCTCATGCAAAGAAGAAGGGGGGGGGACCTTTGGGCACACGAGACTTAATTCCGCGAAGACGTCTGCAGAAAAAAACCGAACAAGACAAATCACTCCATAAGACAGTAGAAGAACCTCAACTTGATGTTGAGAAAATCCCTGAAGTGATCCATCCTGAGAATGGTAACCCCAGTGAAAATTTGCATGCACAATCTGACGCTGGGAGACCGGAACACCCATACTCCACCATTGTGGGAAATCATGAGGAGCTGGAAGAAATAAATGAAGAAATTTCCACAAATTATGTGGACTCAGGAGAGTCATATAAAAGAAGGACTACAGTTGTTGACATATTTTTTGCCTCTAAAATTGCTGAAACTCTTGAATTGGATCCAGAACCTAAGTCCATGACAGAGTGCCAGAAGCGCTTAGATTAGGTCAAATGGAAACAAGCAATTGAGGCAGAATTGCACTCACTAAATAAAAGGAAAGTACTTGGTCCTGTTGCTCGAACACCTCCTAAAGTGTTCCCTGTAGGATCTAAATGGGTTTTCATTCGGAAGATAAATGAGAACAACCAGGTGGTAAGATATAAAGCGAGGCTTGTAGTACAAGGGTTCACGCAGAGACCCAACATCGATTAAGATGAAACCTACTCACTTGTGATGAGTGGAACCACGATCCGATACTTAATATCAATGGCAACTTACATGAATTTAACATTGCGATTGATGGATGTAGTGACCACATATTTATATGGGTCATTGGATACGAATATCTATATGAGAGTTCCTGAAGGAGTCAAAATTCCAGATCCTAATAAAACTAATTGCAACATGTATAGCATCAAACTGCATAGGTCGCTGTACGGATTGAAACAGTCGGGAAGAATGTGGCACAACCGACTAAGTGCCTTTCTCTTGAAGAAGTGTTACTCAAATAATGATGATTGTCCCTGTGTATTTATAAAGAAGTCCCAGAATGGATTTTGTATCATCCCAGTTTACGTCGATGATATGAATATCATCGGAATCGCAGAGGACAGAAAGGAAGCAAGTTCTTACCTTGTGACAAAGTTTGAGATGAAAGACTTGGGTAGAACCAAGTATTGCTTAGGCCTGCAGCTAGAGCACTTCCCTGAGGGAATCCTAGTACACCAGTCTGCCCATACCAAGAAGGTATTGAAGAAATTCAACATGGATAAATCTCATCCTTTAAAGACCCCCCATGGTAGTAAGATCCCTAGATGTGCATAAAGACCCATTTAGACCGAGGATGGAAAACGAGGAAGTTTTAGGACCATAAGTTCCATACTTAAGCGCTATAGCAGCACTGATGTACCTTGTGAATTGCACCAGGCCTGATATTGCATTCGTAGTTAACTTATTGGCTACACACAGTGCAGCTCGAACCAGAAGGCATTGGGCTAGCGTTAAGACTCTTCTCATATACCTCTAAGGTACACAAGATCTTGGCTTATTTTTCTAGAAGAACCAAGACTTGACCATGGTGGAATATACGGATGCTGGCTATTTGTTCGATCCCCACAGTGCCAAATCTCAGACTGGGTTTGTATTTCTATGTGGTGGTACAACCATCTCTTGGCGGTCATTTAAACAAACTTTGGTAGCTACTTCTACCAACCATTAAAAAATTATTGCACTATACACAACTACAAAACAGGCTATACTGGATGCCTCATCACAGATGGTTCCTTTGGAACCGTGTATATTGTACTTATCACAGACGGTTTCTTTAGAATCGTCTGTGATACGTAACTATCACAGACGGTTTGTAAATAGAACCGCCTGTGATAATTCACAGATGGTTCTTAATAAGAACCGTCTGTGATAATCGTAGACATCACAGACCATTATTTTTAACAACCGTCTGTGAATTATCACAGACGGTTCTATTTACAAACCATCTGAGATAGTGGAACGTCACAGACGGTTCTTAATAAGAACCGTCTGTGATATGCAGGCATTATATAATTCACGGCCATCCCGATAGACCCCCCTAGCGCCTCCACCCCCTTCCCGTTTGAGCCGCCACCCCAGCTGCCTCCTCCCCCATTGTGCCACCTTAGAGAGGAGAATGAAGGGAAGGAAGGAGGCAGGGAGGAGAAGGAAAGGAGGAAGCTGAAGAGAGGAGGAAGGGAGGAGAAGGAGAGGAGGAAGAAAGGGATCTGGTGGGATATTTGGGAGTTTGGTCGTGAGCTCCGAGGGTAACGATCTGTAACCCTTTATATTTGCTCTAGGTTAATCGCTAATCAATTTTAGTATGTATGGTCAATAGGAATAGTACTTGCGGTTTATTAATCTAATTTAACACTAATTTGTTACGTGCATAGCGTAGATGGACCAAAACCGGATGTACGGTGTGAACCATGTGAGTGAAGAGTAGATTAATGGCGTGTTTGGTTTTAGAAGAGCCGCCGAGCAAGATGTGTTGAAGAAGGGGATAAAATTTATGTACTGTCCATGCATTGATTGTGGTAATTTGACGATGTTTAAGAATCCAGCGCAGATCGAAGCGCACTTGATTTGATGGGGTTTCAAAAAGGGGTATACATGTTGGACCAGTCACGGTGAAGAGCAAATTATACAGGAAGTTAATAATAATGACATCGTTGAGGAAGTCAACGATATGCCGGATGTGGACTGTGCTTTTGATGAGGATAGGTCGTACGATGATAATCTAGATCAGATGCTACGCGATGCAGAAGGGAACTACAGTGAGAGAGAGTTTGGTAAATTCGAGGGCTTAATGGAGGACTCAGGGAAACCTTTGTTCCTTGGCTGCAAGTTGGAATACACAAGGTTGTGATCCGTGCTTGAACCGTTGAAATTGAAGGCAAGAAATGGTTGGTCTGATAAGAGTTTCACGATGTTGTTAGGTTTCCTAGCGGACATCCTTTCGGAGGGAAACGTGTTGCCCAGCACCACCTACCAAGCTAAGAAGGTTCTTTGTCCATGGGAATGGAAGTATGAAGAATACATGCATGTCCGAACGATTGTATCCTCTATCGTAAAGAGTATGCAGACATGCATGTATGTCCCGTGTGCAAAGCATCCTGATACAAGCGTAAGAATACTGCTAAGGTGAAGCAAGACCTCCTACTTAGATGTTGTGGTATTTACCTGTAATCCCACATTTTAACATTTATTTGCGAACCGAAAGGAGGCAAGATTGCTGCGTTGGCACTCAGAGCAGCGTAAGAAAGATGGAAAGCTAAAACACCCTACTGATTCTGCCTAGTGGAGAAACTTCGATCGAAGCTTCAAAGAGTTCGGTACGAAACCGAGGAACATAATGTTAGGGTTGAGTATAGATGGTGTAGGACTGGAAAGGCGACTAGAGGGGGGGGGGCGTGAATAGGAGCTCAAACAATTTTTTTCAACCCCTCAAAGTGCAGCAACAATAAATCAGAACCTCTGCTGCAAAGTACCGAAATCGGTACTACCGCCATTATTATCGCGGTACTACCGTATGGCGGTACTACTGCTATTCATGATGCGGTATGTCCGATTATCCTGACGAGCTTGCCGACAGCAGAGAAAAGAAACCCAAACGGTTGATCAACTTGAGTTTTAACCAACCAAAACCAATCAAACTTGAAACATATCATCTAGAGAATAACAGGAACCTATTCCAAACATCTATTCAACAGATCCACGTCAAAGACTTGACCTTTTTTAGATTTGGTACAGATCGGTTCAAGAACAGGTCAAGAACGCAAATCTGATCCTAGACTTGCTTGTGGTCTATTGATGATCAAGATGACCTTAGATGGTCTCCCATAAGTCACAGCAAGCATAAGCAATAGAGAGAATTGAGGGAAAACTAGTGGATCATCAAAATCACAAAAACTCCCAAAACAGAAGGCGAAGAGCAAAAGAGACTCACTTTCACAAACATGATTGGATTGATCTGAACATATGGTTGGTGTTTACAGCCTCTCCATCTTGGAGGACACAACTCAATACATGAGCATCAGATCAAACAATCCCTAAACCCTAGCTCTCCAAAAACCCTAAGAACCACTCTCATGTTTCTCTACGTTCAATCATCTATCAAGCACACAGCACACAAGTGCTTATATAGTGGAGGCTAAGCATCTAGGAATATCCCATTAGGGCACCCATTAAACCCTAACACACAATGGGTTAACACACGCACGCATCTCAAAGCGCCGTCTTCGTCTTCAATTGACCTAAACCGTTTCTCCAAGCGCCAACCCGCGCCGCGGTTTAGCCAACAAGTCACAAAGGCGGTATTTGGTGAAATAACCAAAATACCCCTTCTTGATTCGTCTCCATGAACCAAGTCCAATCCTGTCGAAGAAATCGCGTGCTTCGCAACGTGTAGGTTGATCAATGGCTCTCATAATGTCGGCAAGTCTCTCCCGTCCGAATCTCATCGGAACCTCCATGGCACTTGCACCGACCCCCGCGCTGCTTGATCCAACCAGCTGTATCGAACTGCCCGTTCGATCAACCTCGTCCATTTTGCACCATGCTTGAGTCACCTGACCTCACTCGGCATCCATGATCGTTTTGGACCTCAGCTCTCCAAGCTTAGTCCCGATCCTCCTTGCTGTTGACTGTCGTTGACTTGCAAGCCACCTGCGCAGCAATAGACCAAGAAATCGTCTCCGGGAACAAGTTCTTCACAACTTGACCCACGTTAGCTCAAAACATGCAATATGCAACATATATGCAATGGCAAACAAGAATATGACATATCCCAAACTCAAACTTACAAGAGAATCAGCTTTTAGTCCACATGCGGTACTACTGCCAAATAAATCTCGGTACTACCGCTTCACGGTAGTACCGCTTTCAGCATTGCGGTCGCACCGCTTTCGAAGGATTCCCAAAAACTCCTAAAAACAAGCTCTCTGGAATTTCCATACCGCAAAAACCACGGTCATACCGAAGTGCGGTATTACCGTAAACAAGTTAAGGCCATACCGCCCACAAGGAAATCCAAGACCATTTTGCACTCGTTCTGGTTTTTCCATACCGCTTGACACCCAACGGTCGTACCGTTACGCGGTAGTACCGCGGCTTCCAAGTCGGTACTACCGATACCAGAAAATTGCCACACTCTCACAAAAACCTCCGGTAGCACCGCTCTACTTAAACCGGTCATTCCGCAATGCGGTATTATCGCTGTTAACACACCGGTACTACCGATAATCCTGACACTTTGCTAAAACTTTCTGAAAAACAGGAATTCCAACAAACCTTCAACCAAATTGCCAATTGTTACATCACCTAGGATCATGAGCATATCCTCATGGTGTTCACAATCTCCCCCTTGATGAACGCATTGGCAATAACCCAAAAATGAATGTTTTAAGGTTTGAAAGTAAAAGAAAACAAGTTTTCGTGCAAAGGCACAATTTGGTCCTTCAGCAAGTAAAAGCAAGGAAAATGACCAAATTGGGTTTAGAATAGTTTCAGCAAGTGAGATAAGGTAGAAGAAGCAAAGAGAGCTTCAAATTCCAGAAAATCTCACTTAAGGTCCATAAGAAAGAACAAGTGTTCTATTTGACCTTCTAGAAAAAGCACAGAGAGCATCCAAAACAGCATGTTTGTTCAGTTTTCTCCCCCTTTGACAATGGATTCATCAAGATGCAAGGAAGAGAGAGCTTAGAAAGAATGACTGCATGTTTTGTGTTTAGTTTTAGTTTTAGTTTTTGTTATTTTGAGCAAAAGGAGCCATGGAGATTATTTTAGAAGACTGTACAAGTAGTATACCAAGCCATATTATGTGAATGAACTATTTTCTATCATGGCAAAACATGTACAGCAAAACTAAGACCAAAATAGCAATAATCTGAGATTAAATGAATTGGTAGCGTGACATGGTGCTCATGATCATAATTTAACTAAAGGTATCCAAAAATGAGTCAGGCCATGTCTATAAGCAAAATGGAGCCTAGAAACTAAAAATGAGTCGATTTTGAGCATTTGAGTTCAATTTTGAATCAATTTGTTCAAGCATTTAGAATTAGCACTTTGAGCACTTTGCTGAAAATGATTGGTTTTATCTTAGTAAAGCAAGTCCTGGACTAGGAGCCATCCACAACTGCCTTCTAAGCTTCAACCAATTGCCAATTTGTTTTCTTAGCATTGTGCTAGATCTCAAGCCTCACTACGACCATCCCAAGCAACAAAAGCTTAAGAGAGTGGTCTAGGTCATCCAAAACTCCCCCTGAGTTCATGTCTAGTGCAATGACAAGCTGTCTCATGAGGAAGAATTGGTGAGATCAGTTTTTTCGCACAGAAAAGCTCATTTTTGATTTGCCTGACTGAAGAATTAGCATAGCTCATTTCAGATCTCATATCAGATTCATAACTCAACTAAGCCTATATGACATGGCATGAATCATGAGAGGATCACTAAAGCAAAACTAGTCACAAGATCCAACATGTCATGTTTTGATTCAGTTTTCTCACAGATAATAGAGCTAGCATGGCAAAGGCTAAGCTAAACATGAAAAGCCATGAAAGAAGTCTAACAGACTAGCACAAGATATGGCAAGGTATAAAGCATGAAAACAAGTCATACAAGGATAATAATCAAAGCTCCAAAGATTTATATTACAATGCAAGTTGCTGATTTAAAAATGCATTATGATACAAATGAATGCAAAAAGAGCAAACTCCCCCTCAAAACAGGCCAAGAGGACTAACAACCCCCAACTCTCCCCGCAAAAAGGCAAAACGAGAAGAATCAAGAGCTTTAGTGAAATGTCAGCAACCTGTTGCCCAGACTCGACAAAATGAAGCACAACGTCACCTTTCTCAACATGGTCTCTAAGGAAATGATATCTAACGTCAATATGCTTGGTCCATGAGTGTTGCATTGGGTTTTTGGCAATGTTAATGGCAGAAGTGTTGTCACAGAAAAGAGGAACACTACCCAAAGGCAACCCATAGTCCTGTAGAGTAGATAAGATCTAGAGAACCTGAGAGCAACTACTGGCTACAGCTACATACTCGGCCTCGGTAGTGGACTGTGCAACATATGACTGTTTCCTAGATGACCAAGAGATAAGAGATGTGCCTAAGAAATGACAAGTGCCAGAAGTACTCTTCCTATCCACGCTACACCCCGCAAAATCAGCATAAGAAAAAGCCCGAATAGAGAGAGTAGAAGTAGAAGAATACCAAAGTCCAAAGTCAAGAGTGTCCTGGAGGTACCTGAATATGCGACGCACTGCTTGACGATGAGAGGCTCGAGGAAGCTCGAATTGAGCGCATGCAGACACAACGAATTGTATGTCCGCCTCGATCTTGTGAGGTAGAGTAGGAGCCGATCATGTCATGCAGTATTCTTCCGTCCACAGCTCTCCATCCTCATCGTGGTCCAAAGACGATGGTCATGGCAATGGGAGTAGACATTGGCCTCATCGCTTCCATGTCGGCGTTTACGAAGAAGGTCCTTTGTATACTTACTTTGATGAATGAAGGTGCCTTCTTTCAGTTGCTTGACTTGAAGACCAAGGAAGAAGGTCAACTCGCCCATCATGCTCATCTCGAACTCCCTGCTCATATAATCTGAAAATCTGGACACCAAAGCATGAGAAGAACCACCGAATATAATGTCATCCACATAAATCTGAACCAACAAAAAGTCATTGCCATGCTTGAGAGTGAACAAGGTTTTATCTACCATTCCCATTTTGAAATCATTTTTCAGCAGAAAACTCTTAAGCCTATCATACCAGGCTCTAGGGGCTTGCTTTAGTCCATACAAGGCTTTGGAGAGTTTAAAAACATGGTTTGGGAACTTGGGATTTTCAAAACCAGGAGGTTGCTTGACAAGACCTCTTCTTCTATGAAACCATTCAGGAAAGCACTTTTGACATCCATTTGAAATAGTTTGAAGCCCTTGGATGCTGCAAATGCTAGTAAAATGTGAATGGCTTCTAATCTAGCTACAGGAGCAAAAGTCTCCTCAAAGTCTAAGCCTTCTACCTGGGAAAAACCTTGAGCTACAAGCCTAGCCTTATTGCGAACTACCAACCCATCCTCACTTTGCTTATTTTTGAAAACCCATTTTGTTCCAATTATATTATGATTAGGTGGAGGTTCAATTAAGGTCCAAACTTTGTTTCTTTCAAAAATTTCAAGTTCTTCATGCATGGCATTGACCCAAGAGGAATCAGATAAAGCATGGGTGACATCTCGGGGTTCAAAAGAAGCGACAAAAGCAGAATGTGCATGAGAATCAGGAGAACTAAACCTAGAGCGAGTGACACGCTCATGGAGATCCCTAATGATCTGCTCAGGTGGATGCTGTCGCTGAATGCGAAGAGGGGCTCTTGGTGCAGAAGTGGCCTCTACCTCACTTGCTGTGGAGGTAGGAACAGAGCCACTATGATCGTCGGTGAAGGTAGGAAGAGGCTACTCATCTGAAGCTGGTGTAGTAGAAGCAGGCTCTCCAACCATGTCAGAAGGGACTTGAGGATGGATTGGGTCCTCATCCTCAGAGTCATCATCGACGAAGATGCTCTCAGAAACCTGTGTACCTGCATCATCGGGTCTAGTACCAGGACTAGCCTCGTCAAAAGTGACTTCACAAGTCTTAATAATTTTGTTAGTGTCAAAATTAAATACACGATAGCCACGAGAATGAGCAGGATATCCAAGAAATATGCCATCAGAACATCTAGATTCGAATTTATCAAGGTTGCCATGTTTAAGAATGAAGCACTTGCAACCAAAAATCTTGAAATGAGAAACTTTGGGCTTATGACCAAATCTTAGCTCAAAAGAAGTCTTGCCAATCACAGATCTCAAGAATACCCTATTAGAGATATAACAAGCAGTAGAGATCGCCTCAGCCCAAAACCTCTTAGGTGTGGAATGCTCATCTAGCATGGTCCTGATCATCTCTAAGGGTCCTATTCTTCCTCTCTACAACACCATTCTGCTGGGGAACCCTAGGAGAAGAGAACCGGTGCTCAATTCCCCTATCAATGCAGAAGGTGGCAAAGGAAGAATTCTTGAATTCTGTCCCATTGTCACTCCTAATGGCTCTCAAAGCTCCAGGAAGGTCAACAACAAGTCTAAGGACCAATTCTCTAAAATAGCCAAAAGCCTCGTCCTTAGAAACCAGAAAATAAACCCATGAATACCTGGAGTAATCATCCACAATCACAAGCACATACCATTTCCCACCGGCAGGCTGAACTCTAGAAGGACCAACAGTATCTAAGTGCAAGAGCTGACCAGGTCCATTTGTCATCACTAAGGTAAGAGGTGGATGAGAAGTAGAAACCATCTTACCATGTCTACAGGGTGTGCACACGAGGTCTCTAACACCCTTTAGCCTAGGCAAACCTCTAATCAAATCCTTGCTACTGACTCTAGTCAAGTGATCGAAGCCTATGTGTTCAAGCCTACGATGCCACAACACTAGATCATGGGAGTCAGAAGCTACAAGACACCTAGGGCTAGAAGCAGAAGAGAGACTGAAATAAGCACAAAAGATCCTCTCAAACTTAGAGATATTAAAGACAAGCTCACCTGAGGAATCTAGAACTCTACACTCACCACTTTTAAACCTCACCTCTAGACCCTCATCAAGAAGCTGGGAGACAGATAAAAGATTATACCTCAGCTTACTTACCAAAGCGACGTCCTTGAGCATGAACTTGTTGTTGACGCCAAGACTTTGTGCCTTTGGTCATCACGGTCCTAGTAGAAGCATCCCCAAATATGATCAATTCATTGCTGGATGCACGTGTGAGGGAGGAGAACCATCTAGAATCTCCAGTTATGTGTCGAGAACACCTGGAGTCAACAAGCCATATGTCCTCCTTCCTCGCATTTGACGAACCTACAAAACATGAACAGAAACATCTCGTGCCTCAAGATCAAGTTAGTGATAAAAGACTTGGGAATCCAGTACTGAGTCACACGATGCTTGGGCAAAGCAGTAGAAGCAGCAGTAAAATGGTTAGGAACAAAATCATAAGAATGCACATGAGAACCACCTAGACCTCTCCGAATCGACCTACCAAAAGATTGGTACTCCCCCTGTCTAGATGCTACCCGTGGTCTCTCCTCACGATATCCTAACCCAAAGCGCTGTCTAGAGCCACCAAAGGAGTCAAAGAAGTCATCTACAAACCTGGCCCTATGTCTAGCAGGAAAGACAGGCTGCCTGGCTCTAGAGACTACAGAAGGTGAAGGAACTCCTCTAACGGTTCTCAAAGCACTCATCCTCTTCTTCCTCTCAATCTTGGCTCTACGGAAGTAGAACTCAACGATATGGCCATCCTTCTTGCAGAAGGTGCAATGGTACTTGACCTTTTGAGGAGTCTGACCTGATGAAGCAGAAGCACCTGTCTTGCTAGAAGGAGGTTGGGCAAAACCCGCAGATCTAAAGACAGTCTTAGATGGCTCAGGGGGTTCTACCTCAAACAAGCCATTTTCAACAACTCTCGCAATCTTAGGTGGATGGTTCTTGGAATGCTCTAGGGAATTAAAACCTAGGCCACTATTGTTCACACTCACCTTAGATTTGTCGAGAATCATGTTTAGGTTCTTCTTCCCACTAGTAAATCTCTCAAGAGTCCTGTTAAGGTAGTCAATTTCTTTGGCTAGCTCCTTACATGAGGTACACTTATTTGACTTGATGTCCCTATCATACTTATCCTTATAGTGAGCTACCTCAGCTTTCAAAGCCTCACAAGACACACAATAGTCATCCCTAATCCTATCCAACTGCTCTTTGAACTTAACTCTAAACGCTTCTTGTATCTTATCTACATTATGCCCAACTTCAGCACACAAAACACAAGAAGCAGAATCAACAATTTTCTTGGAAGCAGTTATGGACATGGATTGTTCAATTTTAGCTTTCTCCTCTAGTGTCTTGTTTAGAGCTTCATTTTCAATTGTGAGCTTAAGACAATTTTCACATGATGCAGATTTAGAGTGAAGAACCATTTCAGTCATTTCTTTCATTTTAGTCTTATTAATCTCACAATACGAGCAAGTGTGACTAGCATCAAATTTCATCAATTCTTTTGTAGCGCTATCCAATTTTAATTCAAGCAAAGCACAATTTGAGCAAGGTAATGGAATAGCATCTACAGTAGTCACATCTAAAGCAATAGCATTCATGCAAGTAGGACTAGACTTGAGATATTTTAGTTCATCAAAAGTATCTTTCAGTTGATTAGCAATAGAGGAATGAGCAGATTTCAAATTTGCTAGTTCATTAAGCAAGCTAGAGCAAGAATCACAATCATCAGCAGGATTAATGGATTTGAGCCTAACAACTTCTAGGTTCAAGTCATCAATCATGTTATCCTGTTTCTTAATTGTTTTTGCTTGCTTATTCAGTTTTTGTTCAGCATGAACCAAAGCACGTTTCATATCAGCAAGTGAGGGACGTACCTCATCGGGATCGCTGAAAAGGTCGTCATCGTTGGAGGAGTCGATGTCATGGATATCCCTCGCCATGAAGCACACGCCGGTGAAGTCCTAGTCCTTCTTCTTGTCATGGGAGTCATCCTCATCGTCCTCTGTCCCTGAGTCCACATCACTCATGTCAACATTCTCAAGAGCGGCAAGGACCTGGCTGACGAACTTGCGATAGTTCGACTTCTTGGCTTTTGTATTCCGAGCTTGAGGACGCTTCTTGAAGTTCTTCTCCTCCTTGCCCTTCAGCTTGGGGCATCTGGAACGAATGTGGTTTGGCTCACCACACTCAAAGCAAGTGATTGGGCCTCCTCTCCTTCTATTCCTCACCTTGTTGTACACTCTGGAGAATTTTGTGGATAGGAGAGCTAGATCATCATCTGGTAGCTTCTCTAGTTGCTCATCACTCAAAGAATGCAAATCAGACAATGAAAAACCAGATGAGCCAAAATCCAATGAATAAGAAGAACTACCCTCAGATGGGTCGACCACCAAAGCCATCGACTCTGTCTTGGGGAGACGCGAGATAAAGTCAATTTCATGCGTCTTCAACCTCGAGTAGAGTTTATCCATGGTAAACTCACTCATGACAGTGTTGTCATTGATGGATGTGATCTTCATCCCCCAGACCTTTACATCAAGTGCACCCAAAAGCTGGCGTGCGTTCTCAGACTCAGTGAAGACAAGATCTACTGCACGTAGGTCATGAAGAATCTCCCCCCACAGCTCATCTAAAGACTCACCGGGCCTTTGCTTGATCTTGGAGTATTCTTTCTTGAGCTAGTTCTGTCTCACTTCCTTGATCGCAGTAGAACCCTCGTGGTAGTCACACAGGATCCTCCAGATCTTGTGAGCAGACCTCAAATGAGCCACGCATTCAAACTCAAATCGACTAAGACCTTGGATCAAGAAGTTGTGAGCTTTGCTATTAGCCTCAACATCTGGAGTGATCACATCGTCATTGGCCGGCACGACATATGAATTTTTGACTTTAAGCCAAATAGCGTGCCCTTGAGCCTCGATGTAGGCATACATGCGTGCCTTCCAGTAAGAAAAATCAACTCCATCAAAAACAGGTGGTTTGGTTGAATACTTGTCAGTTGCCATGGCTCCAAAGACCAGTTAAGATCTATGAGAAGAGCTAACCGGGCTCTGATACCAATTGTAGGACCGGAAAGGCGACTAGAGGGGGGGGGTGAATAGGAGCTCAAACAATTTTTTTCAACCCCTCAAAGTGCAGCAACAATAAATCAGAACCTATGCTGCAAAATACCGAAATCGGTACTACCGCCATTATTATCGCGGTACTACCGCTATTCATGATGCGGTATGTCTGATTATCCTGACGAGCTTGCCGACAGCAGAGAAAAGAAACCCAAACGGTTGATCAACTTGAGTTTTAACCAACCAAAACCAATCAAACTTGAAACATATCATCTAGAGAATAACAGGAACCTATTCCAAACATCTATTCAACAGATCCACGTCAAAGACTTGACCTTTTTTAGATTTGGTACAGATCGGTTCAAGAATGTGTCAAGAACGCAAATCGATCCTAGACTTGCTTGTGGTCTATTGATGATCAAGATGACCTTAGATGGTCTCCCATAAGTCACAAAGAAGCATAAGCAACAGAGAGAATCGAGGAAAACTAGTGGATCATCAAAATCACAAAACTCCCAAAATGTATATTAAGAGCAAAGAGACTCACTTTCACAAACATGATTGGATTGATCTCAACATATGGTTGGTGTTTACACCTCTCCATCTTGAAGGACACAACTCAATACATGAGCATCGATCAAACAATCCCTAAACCCTAGCTCTCCAAAAACCCTAAGAACCACTCTCATGTTTCTCACGCTCAATCATCTATCAAGCACACAAGACACAAGTGCTTATATAGTGGAGGCTAAGCATCTAGGAATATCCCATTAGGGCACCCATTAAACCCTAACACACAATGGGTTAACACACGACGCATCTCAAAGCGCCGCTTTCATCTTCAATTGACCTAAACTGTTTCTCCAGCGCCAACTCAGCCAGCGGTTTAGCCAACAAGTCACAAAGGCGATTTGGTGAAATAACCAAAATACCCCTTCTTGATTCGCTCCATGAACCAAGTCCAACTCGTCGAAGAAATCGCGGCTTCGCCCACGTGTAGGTTGATCAATGGCTCTCATAATGTCGGCAAGTCTCTCCGTCCCAAATCTCATCGAACCTCCATGGCACTTGCATCGACCCGCTACCGCTTGATCCAACCAACAGATCGAATCGCCTGCTCGATCAACCTCGCCCATTCTCGCACCATGCTTGAGTCTCCGACCTCACCAGCATCCATGATCGCTCTGTACCTCGGCTCTCCAAGTTTAGTCCCGATCCTCCTCATTTGTTGATCGTCGTTGACTTGCAAGCCACCAAGACAATAGACCAAGAAATCGTCTCCGGAACAAGTTCTTCACAACTTGACCCACGTTAGCTCAAAACATGCAATATGCAACATATATGCAATGGCAAACAAGAATATGACATATCCCAAACTCAAACTTACAAGAGAATCGACTTTTAGTCCACATGCAGACTATCGCTAATAAATCTCGGACTACCGCTTCACGGTAGTACTGCTTTCAGATTAAGGTCGACCGCTTTTGAAGGATTCCCAAAACTCCTAAAACAAGCTCGAATTTCCATACCGCAAAAACCACGGTCGACCGGCGCGGTATTATCGCCAAACAAGTTGCGGTCATACCGCTCCACAAGGAAATCCAAGACCATTTTGCACTCGTTCTGGTTTTTCCATACCGCTTGACACCCAACGGTCGTACCGTTACGCGGTAGTACCGCGGCTTCCAAGCCGGTACTATCGATACCAGAAAATTGCCACACTCTCACAAAAACCTCCGGTAGCACCGCTCTACTTAAACCGGTCATTCCGTAATGCGGTATTATCGCTGTTAACACACCGGTTTCTGAAAAACAGGAATTCCAACAAACCTTCAACCAAATTGCCAATTGTTACATCACCTAGGATCATGAGCATATCCTCGTGGTGTTCATAGATGGAATGAATCCTTTCGATAACATGAGCAGCCGACATAGCACCTGGCCCGTGAATCTATGTGTGTACATCGTTCCTCCTTGGCTATGTATGAAGTGAAAGTACATTTTGATGTCACTACTTATCCAAGGGCTGAAGCAACCTGGGAACGATATTGATGTGTACTTAGCACCATTGTTGGAAGATCTTGTGACACTATGAAATGAAGGGGTACAAGTATGGGATGCGTACAAACGAGAGAACTTCACTTTACGTGCTATGTTATTCTGCACCATCAATGATTTTTCTGCCCTTAGTAACCTGTCAGGGTTCAGTACAAAAGGAGCCAAAGCCTGTCCGCACTGCTTAGATGGTACTAGGAGTGTATGGCTGAACAACTTGCGTAAAACTATGTATATGCATCACCGTAGGTTCCTTCCCAGGATTCACCCATACCGCAAGATGAAGAAACAATTTGATGGAAATATGGAGGATGGTTCAGCTCCAAGGGCTTTTAGAGGGAAAGAGGTCTATGATATGGTTAAGGATATCGATGTTGTGCTTGGGAAGGGATGTTGTTGTAGCAAGAAAGACTAAACAGTAGAAAGAGGGGACCCTTGGTATCCACGAGGGTGTCCGAAGGGTCCTCGAAGAGGGGACTGGTCCTCGAAGAGGGGACTGGTTGCCAGGAAGTACATATGTATTGATTACTTGGAAAATTCAATCTTTCCTATTACACGGGGGGAGGTGGCTATTTATAGCCTTTCTATTGGGTACATGAGATTACCAACCTACCCTGTACAGGGCCCTATACTGGTAGGGGCTGCAGGGGCTTTTCCTACCCCTAGATGTAGCCTTTGGCTCATGGTGGACCCTCCTGGTCCTGGTCCATCTAGCTGGTACACCCGGCTTAGCGGTACAATGGTCCTTCGGGGTTCAGGACCCCCCTGCCCGAACGGCCTTGGTCAATGTAACATCCCAAATAATGGTTTGTGTTTCAAATGTATAAATATGAGGAGAATTTTAAACTTTTGATGCCTCATATTGTCATTTGAATTTTCTAGAAATTTTGTGGGGACCCCTGGGTTATTTCCGTAAGACCGAGGCCTTCCCGGTCTTATAGAAATAACTCTGGGCCTCTGGTAAAATGGATTCCAATTTAACTCCATCTAAGTGAGAGGTCTTGCCCGAACTAGAGCTCCGACGATCATGCGTACTGCTCCTTTGTAAGCACTATATGATAATTTGTCCTCTAAACAGTTCATGACTACACTTAAGAAGTTAAAAGGGAATTCATTGACAACGAGTATGAGATTATGTTGGCTCCCAAGATTAGCGACCAACACGCTCATACTCTCATTCAATGTTGATTACATCCATACAAACATTCGTACAAAGACATAAAGAAAGACATACATAATAATAGTTCAAGTCTACATCGATTACAAAAGGGCCGACCGGCCAAATTCAATTAAACACTTAGAGTGGTAGCAGAAACAATATAAATAAACCAAAATTCCAGTAAGGTATGCCCATAACCCATGACAACCGACTGGGAGTCAAATAATAGCACTACTCATCAGTGTTGCCTGAATCGACACTAACGAGCTCATCGGGCTCGAAGTCTTCTTCACCTGAATTGTTGCAGCCAGGTTAAGTACAAAATGTACTCACAAGTCTTACACAAAGATAAAATTAGTTATGCATAATGGACATTCAAAGGATAGCATTAGTGGCTTTAGTTTTGTGAAAGACGCAACAATTTTCAACCTACACATACTAGTTTTTCAAATGCTATTTCAAAATCAGATTTGAAGTAGAAGTAAATCATGTGATAAAGTAATACATTGGTAAACAAATGAATCAAATAAAAACAAAAGTGGCAGCCCACTTTGATACACTATCATGCATGAACACTCGTTCAGGCCGAATACCAAGTTGTACCCACCAATTTTAATTCAAAGTCTAACAATAGTGACTCTCGAATTCAAGCGATCGTCCATAACCGTGGACACGGCTGTTCGAATAGATTTATCTCTGCAGAGGTGTACTACTTTACCCACATGACTCGACTAGCTTGTAAGCCTCCAGATAATGACACACTTCCTTAGGTATGCCGGCTGGGGAGAATCGAGATACAGCCATTTTTAGCTAGAAAATCCTATTGAGATAAGTCCCCCTTGCAAAATGTTCCCTTACTTAGTACAAGTGATGGATAGCACTTGCTAAGGGGCTCACAAGTTGTATTGGATATAACGATGTAATGTAAGTAACCGAAAAATGGTGCTCTCATGCACACTATAGAAAATTACATCGGCTCCTATGGACAAATGATCAACACAGGTGTCCTCACACCACCCGGGACTTAACACAATAAAACCTTCTCCTTACCTAACCGTACGGTACCCATATCCCGCGTGTGATAGCACGAGTTTTACTTGAATCAATGATGTCACCAAAGTTCGGTCCTTGTTGGTCTGGACAAGTCAACCACATACTCGATCTTGTGCACGAAGGCACCCTCACAAGCAACCACTTGTCTAGGCCCCCAAAATCTCTTAAAATGACAAATGTTAACTTAAGTAACAGATACAAAGATCTGGAATAAAAAGAAGATAAGAAAGTTTGTGTCTCCCTTAATTGTCAGGTTATTCCAGACAAATCAACTACCGTATCTAGACTTGCATGGCTAAGCAAACCTGTACTATATATTTCACACAACCTAACTTAAGCATGTAGGTACTGGAATAATTCAAGGATAACCTCATGAATAGGATATAACTAACTACACATCACAAAAATAGCGACATAACAAAATTAGCATACAAGCAATTATCATTGCACTTAACTACTAAAAATCCGGGATCAATATGATGCAAAAGAAAGTTCAAATGATGCTTGCCTTGCTGGTAGATTAATTTCTCGCTTTCGGTAGCATACGAGTCAATGTCAATAGCTTGGAATCTAAAGAATAAAGATATTGATAAACACCGAGAAATACCACAAAAATGAAATTGCTAAAAAATGCATGAAATTTCTACAGTAGCCAGATGATGATTTTATATGAATTTATGTGAAAGCATTATTCTATTTGGAGTTAGTATGTGAAAGTTATGAAGGTTTGAATCTCAGTTTTCAGAAAAATCCAATTTAATTGCAATCGGTTACTGCTCATCGAATTTAATTATTTGGTCAAAATTTGCAGAGCAGTGGTGAGGATAAGGATTATATGGATGGATATAGAATAATAAAATAAGACCAAAATAACTTGGTTCAACTCATTTGGAGTTTTTATGATTTAGTTAAGAATTTTCAAAGTTATCACCCTTTTCTATTGTAAAAATAATAGAGTTATGGATCATTTTCTAAAACTATATTATCTACTATAGATACTTGTTTGAAACCTATTTTAAAATAAATTTCACTTAAAATGAAAATTATCAAAATTGGTTTAACTGTTTTTGGAGTTAAAATGAATTAGTTATACATTTTTGAAGTTAAATACATTTTCAGTGTACAAATTATTGATTTCTGAATTATATAAAGCATTTTATTCTTTTCTTACCAGGCGGTTACCTAGCCGCAGTCACTGACAAGCGGGTTCCACTACACAGTGTCATTATTTATTTTAATTTCCAATTTAATATGCGCTGACAGGTGGGGTTCGCACGTTAGTGATACGGTCCACAGCACAGTGCATGGACCACGAGTCTACAGCTAGTTCATATGGTCTACAGCTATGCACTTAAGCTCGTGGGACCCACATGTCACACACTCACTTAAACCATTAATTGATTTCATTTTCTGTTCATGGGGCCCACATGTAATACACTCATTAGATCTTTAAGACATCCTTAACTTCAGTAAGCAATCATTAGCCATTAAATGATCGGATCAACGCCCTAATGGCGCTGCTACAGTATTTTCGGTAATCCGACAATACCGAGTTGCGTTCACCGGCGATTCCAGCCACGGTGGCGCAAACCAAGGGCATGGACATGTACGCAATAGTATTGCACACCCATTGGTGGTGCGCCGACGGCAACATAAAGGTTTGCAGACCGGCCATGGCCGAGAAAGGCTATCAAGAACTCTACGAACATGCATGCATAGATAAAGCTTCGCATTATCCTCTTAAGCGTGTGCTCGAGCATCTAGGGACTACAAGAAAGCTACCTGAAGCTGGAAGGGTGCTCGGAGAAGCTCGACATCGGCAATGGCCACGACAGTAGTGCGGTTCAACGAGCAGGGAAGATCCTGAGAAGAACTAGGACAACTGAATGCTGGGGAAAGCACAAAGGGGCTACAGAGATGCTAGGGAAATGAGGAATCGGACAATACCTTACAAATCGAAGTGGGAGATGAACGGTTGTTCTTCGGCTGAAACAGGGTAAAGCTCCAAATCTGCGAGTTCTTGTCGTGCATTGCCCAAATAAGCTTAGGGGTTTTCAATGCCCTACTGAATGACAGGAGATGACACGGAGGATTGAGGACCATACCTCTTGGAGATGAAGATGGCTTGGGTGTGGCTTTGAGCGCCAAGACTAGAGTCAGCCGGGGCACTAAATGGTCCGAAAAGCTACAAGCAAGGACAGGCCAAGATTAGCTAAAATGGATACGGCATGGTATGAAGAAGGGAGAGGACGCACAGGATTGAAGCTTACCCTACAATGGAGCTAGAACGAGCTTCCCTCTCCTCGGTCAACAGGAGGAGAAGTGAGGGAGAAAGAGGTGTTCGGAGGGGTTTTAAACCGAGTGAGTGACTGCAATGGAGGTAGCGTTAGCTAAGGAAGCGCTGGGTTGGCCGAATCGGGCGGTGGATTGACGCTGTCGACGGAGTGTCACAGAAGCCCACAGCTACGTGGCGAGCATGCTCTGCGCGAGCCCTCGTGAGGAGGAAGAAGGGTCTGACCAGCGGGGCCCGCTAGTCAGCGGCACAAAACGGTGTGAGCCCGAGTCCGGTGCGGCATGGTGCGTTTAGTTGGTTTGGTCGAATCAAGTGGCTTGGGTCAGTTTTGTGTGGATCACACGATCTTGATCGGACGGTCGATCGCGGTTGGTTCCATTCAGACCGACCCAGTGCTGATCGGGCCACTCGTTAGAGCCACACGATTAAGATCGGATGGTCCTGAGTGGCTCTAGTCAAACAATAGTTGACAGATTTTTAAAACTTCTTCTCTACTTTGACTAGGGTCCTAAAAATATAAATAAAATTCCTAAAAATCTGAAATAAATCAGAGAGGTTACTGGGAAGGTCTAGTGCTCATAAAAATTCTTAAACCTTACCGTTCATGAATTAATTTGTACAGTTTAAATTCAAACGTAAAGTAGGTCATTGAAATGTTCTTGAATTTTCTGAGGGTTGAAACTAGTCCCATAAATTTGGGAAAATTTTTATTTATTCTTTATAATTATTATAGTATTTGAATAAATTATTTCCAAATGATGATCAAAAGCTTTAGTTTCTGTTTTCATATGGGATTTCAAATCTGAAGTGTAGGTTTACATTTGTTTGAGATTTTCCAAGTGCAATACTTTATGCAAATGCTTCAAAACATGATGCATGATGATGAAGTGCATACTATTTATTATTAATTAATTTGGGGATGCTACAAATTCTTTCAAAGGATTTCTTATTTTCAAAGACATAATGCTTCAATCTACTCGAAGCATAACTCTTTGAAAACTTCTAAAGCAAATCTTGTGA
This sequence comes from Phyllostachys edulis, assembly GCA_036346405.1. Taxonomy (NCBI): domain Eukaryota; kingdom Viridiplantae; phylum Streptophyta; class Magnoliopsida; order Poales; family Poaceae; genus Phyllostachys; species Phyllostachys edulis. Next base: position 64,458,846 of record CM070548.1, read on the forward strand.
TCATCCTCTATAATTATTTTTCCTAGGTTCTAGATCATCCTAGTTACTCCTCTAAAAAATTTCATATTTTTTAGAAATTATTTACTATTTTTAAGAGGCCAGTCAAACCAGTTAGACTCTTGGTCAAAACCCTAGGACATGACCTTGTGATTTTTCTAGAAAGAAATTTATTGCATTAAAAACTCTAGCAAATTTCTAAAATGTTGTTCCTGGAGCCCTAAACTTCCCATAAAAATTTTAGAAATTTTGAAGATTAGAAACCCTATCTAAAAATTTGTTTCTTTTCTCAGCCTACTTATCAAAAACTAAAATTCGCTGTTCCTCTGGTCCGACTTGAAATAGTCTCCGACCGAACCACCCGAGTCATTTTGATTGGACCCAACCCAATTCAATCTCCAACCGAGCCCAACCTCAAACCGATCGGACTCGAGTCCGACCCCGACCGCGTACAACTGCCGACTCGGTTCAGCCCAACCTTTTCACCGCGTCACTCTGCTCGTTCGCCGGCAATTGGGGCCCGGCCGTAGAGCTTCTTCTCCACGTGGCTCGCGCCCGTGCACTCCTCCTCATCGCATCGTGGTAGCTTCGTCGAGTGTGCTATGCAAACTGCCCCGCCCCCAGTTTTGCTCGCTTTCGTGCGCATCGGCCGACCTCGACCATGCCCTGGCACGGGCATTAACTCCCCGGTCACCACCGTGTCACTCATGCCGACCAAATCAACACCCAAATGCGCCGTCGCCCATGCTGAGCATTTCTTCTCATGAACCTCCGCCTTGGCCTATAAATAGGACTTGGTGGCTTCTTTCTCCTCCCTTTATCTCCTAGTCCCACTCCTTTCTTCCACTGTCTTCTCCCCCTCATCATTTGAGTTTGAAACTAAAGAAACACTCGAGCCGCCATTGCCGGCCGAGGCACCCTTCATCGCCACCAGAGCTTCAGTGGTTCATTTGCAAATCTATTCGCGTTACTTTGCGTCCTTGATCGCCATCATCTTTTCTCCTAACTCAATTTTGGTTTTTATGCTTAGGGATCATCAAATTTTGAATTTCCCTTGACTACGGTCGGAAGCTTGCTTTTCTTCTCCATCTCTGCTAGGGTGTTCCTCCTTTCAATTAATCGCTCTCACACCGTCTTATGAACCTTCTCAAGCTTTCCCTACCTCCCATCTCCCTCCTACTCACTCAGGTCTTCTCCTCCATGCTCGAGCACCATCGCCGCCGCGGTCCACCGCCGCCAGCCTTCCTCCGATGAACTCATCCACACCGGGTAATCATAGTGAGTTCCTAGAGCCTTAGGGTCGCCCGTGCGCGCGCTATTTTACCGTGGGCATCGTTGTTTCATACTATCACACGTTGGTCGGAGCTCTCCTCCGCCTCTCCTCGCCGCACCACCGCTGTGGTCCACCGTCAGCGATGTCTCGGCCACCACTAGGAGCGCCTAGTCACCAGGATCCCATTTTGGTCACCCACACTCGCTGCCATGGCTGGATTCGTCGGCGATTAGCTGGAGAAATCCCATGGCCACGAGCTCCTCTGCATGGCGCTTTCCGACCGTTCCTATAGTTGTTATTTAGGCATTGAATTACTGTCGTTAGGGTTAAGTAATGATAGGAATTTATTATCTGTCGGATTAGAGCTCTAATGTTACATTGACTTGCGGGCCCGACAAAACAGTAAAAGGTTTCCTTTAACGCTTAAGCTCCCTTGAGACACTAACGACTGGGCCCCACTACGATGACTGTGCAACAGCTCGAGTCCATGGACCAAAGAACTGTGCTGTGGACCCTAGTCCATGCACAGTGCTATGCACCATTCTATGACAGGTGGTCCCCACCTGTTAGTATGAATTATTTCGGGAATTAAATGAAAAAGGAAAACACTGTTCCTTGGACCCCACATGTCATTGTCTTCGGCTAGATCAACCCGAGTATCAAAAGTATTTAATACTTTTTGAAATTCTGAATTGAATTAACTTTGCACTGTTAATTCAATTAACTTCAAAAATTCATATCTATTTCATTTTAACTTCAAATTGAATGAAACCAATTTTGTTGGTTTCCATTCTTTTTGTACTTTAACTTGAAATAGGTTTTAAACTTGTCACTATCACATAAAATGTTGGTGTTAGAATTAATTTCCAATTAGGATTATTTGTTACTCCAAAAATTCTTTTAACTTGGAAAATTCCTAGAAAATTCTTCTTAACTCCAAATAAAATGATTTTTGTTTCTGAATTTTTCTAAAATCATACTCTACCTTCTGTGAGTTTGATGCTTGTTGGATGAATTTAATATTTGGTTTATTCAATGTTATTCGTCCTTATTGGTTCTTCTCTATTCTTTTGATAGGTTTCGACAATACTATTAATTACGAGAGTGATCCTCAGCAGCAAGTGGAATATCTCTAGCAAGGCAAGTAGTTTTTCTTTGATGCACGTTGATCCCACTATTTGCGCATGCTAATATTTTAATTTCAACTATATGTATGCATGCTATGTTGACAAGTTATTTCTCAGTTCACGATAGTTTACCTGATTAGTTAAATGAACTATAGGTAAACATCCATCTTTTACTACTGATTTAGAGCTCGCTGGATGGGCTTTAGTCTCTTTATAATTAGACTTGGGCACATTGGTTGGATGGTGTGATTGTCGGGTGTGTGAATGCTGCCTAAGTCAACAAGGACCGAACATCTTAGGCACTGACCCAAGCACTTTTCTGTGCTAACCACATGAGAGGGATATGGAACCTCTCTTGACTTAGTACTTTGGCGTGTGTTAGCTTTGAGTCGCAGGAGGTTGTGTGTGTTGTGTTGAAAAAGGAATTAATCCATGTGTGTGTTGGGTGTGCGGTGGTGGAGTTCCCGGTAGGTTCTCCAACTCGAGGAGCATCGGTACTTTTCTAAGGCCGATGACTCCGTCACAATGTATGGGGGTTTCCATTCCCATACGGGCGACTCGTAGTTAATACACAATATTGAAAAACGTCTCGTAGGACTTAGCCTTGCCGGCATACCTAAGGACGTGTGCTCTATCCTGTGGTGAAAAGGCGGTCTAGCATGTGGGTACATTGGTAAACCCCTACAGGGTATAATCTATTCAAATAGCCTCGTCCTAGGTCATGGACACAGATGGTTAGGTCTCTACAAGAGTTAGACTCAATATTTTCGATAAAACTTGATTTCGGGTGGTACGAATGGGTAATTCGTGCTATGTTGTGGTGGCTATTGGGAAGTCACCTCTAAGATGCTAATTATGTCTATATTTGTTGTCTCGCTGTTATTTAAACAAATAAAAATAGATTGTTTAAAATTGCTTTACAATCTATTACTCTATTGCAAAGGAAAAGTTGCTTTATGTTGAAAACAGCTTGTGTAGTAGCCTTCCTTTGATACCTGAATGCATCTATATATTCTTTGCTTGTAAGTCTTGCGAGTACAACTTTGTACTCAGCTGCATTGTTGAATTGTTGCAGAGCGCTTTGATCCCCAAGGATCGACTATTGTGAGACCGACTTCGCAGATTTACTAGCTTGGCGGCTTGTCGGTTGCCTTGTGGGTAATGGAAAACTGGTTGGCTTTTGTTTATCGCCATCTTATGGCTTTTGTTTCCACTGCTACTTTGTTTAATTACCTTGTCTTTTGGCCGGTCGGCCCTACTGTTATTTCTGGACTTGTATGTCTTTGTGTTGTAAGTTTGAAGACTCGGTAATGTTATGACTTGTGTATGGATGTGATGCATAATTTTTGTATGGGGTATGTGTACTGCAAATTCTAGGAAGTACATGTACGCCGAGGCACGGGATATTTGGTTTGTGATGCTAGGACCAATTGGATGGTTAAGTGTTACAAGCTATATACCCTGGGTTCTCACAAAGGTGCAACTTGAAGAAATTCAAGAAGCAACCAAAAATGTTTCAACTCCTTCTGAACCTCTACAGGATGAATAAAATGTTGTTGAACCTCTAGATGAGGCATCAGTCCCACGAAGATCTAAAAGGCCACGTCAATTGCCTATAAGGTATGGGCATGATGTTTTATTATTGAATAATGATGAGCCTAAAACTTATTCGGAAGCGATGGTGGACCCAGACTCTGAGTCATGGCTTGAAGCCATGAGATCCGAGATAAAGTCCATGAATGATAATCAAGTTTGGAACTTGGTTGATCTACCTGATGGTGTTAAAACCATTGAGTGCAAATGGATTTTTAAGAAAAAGATAGATATGGATGGAAATGTTCACATTCATAAGGCACAACTGGTCGCGAAGGGTTTCAGACAAATTCAAGGTGTTGATTATGATGAAACCTTCTCACTGTCGCAATGCTTAAGTCTATCCGAATCATTCTAGCTATTCCTGCATATTTCAATTATGAGATATGGCAAATGGATGTCAAAACGGCTTTCCTAAATGGAAACCTAAGTGAGGATGTGTACGAGACACAACCTAAGGGTTTTGTTGATCCAAAGGAAGCTAGAAAGGTATGCAAGCTTAATAAATCCATCTATGGATTAAAGCAAGCATCTCGGAGTTGGAACATTTGTTTTGATGAAGTAGTCAAAGGGTTTGACTTCGTCAAGAACAAAGAAGAACCTTGTGTTTACAAAAAAGGTTAGTGGGAGCAAGCTTGTGTTTCTGATCTTGTATGTGGATGACATACTATTGGTCGGAAATGATATTCTAATGCTTGAATCTGTTAAAACTTCATTAAGAAATAGTTTCTCGATGAAAGATTTAGGAGATGCAACACATATTCTTGGTATAAGGATCTATAGAGATAGATCTATGGGGCTAATTGGATTAAGCCAAGATGTATACATCGACAAGGTGTTGAAACGGTTCAACTTGCAAGATTCCAAGAAAGTTTTCTTGCCCATGTCACATGGTATTAATCTTAGCAAGAGTCAATGTCCTACGATCATTGTGGAGCGAGAAATGAGTAGAATCCCATATGCTTCGGCTATAGGATCTATCATGTATGCCATGCTGTGTACACGACCAGATGTGTCGAATGCTCTAAGTGTTATGAGCAGATATCAATCAGATCTAGGTGAAGGTCACTGGATAGCAGTCAAGAATATCCTTAAGTACTTAAGAAGGACTAAGGATGCATTCCTTGTTTATGGGGGTGAGGAAGAGCTGGTCGTAAATGGTTACACTGATGCTAGCTTCCAAACCGACAAAGATGATTTCAGATCACAGTTAGGGTTTGTGTTTTGTTTGAATGGAGGAGCAGTGAGCTGGAAAAGTTCCAAACAAGGAACGGTTGCTGATTCTACAACAGAGGCTGAGTACATTGCAGCTTCGGAAGCTACGAAAGAGGCAGTGTGGATTAGAAAGTTCATTATTGAACTGGGTGTTGTTTCGAGTGCTTCTAGTCCAATAGATCTCTATTGTGATAATAGTGGAGCCATTGCACAAGCTAAGGAGCCAAGATCACATCAAAAGTCCAAACACATACTTTCACGATATCACATTATTCATGAGATCGTTGAGAGAGGTGATGTGAAGATATGCAAAGTGCACACAGATTTGAATATTGCTGATCCATTGACAAAGACTCTCCTGCAACCTAAGCATGAGGCGCACACAAGAGCTATGGGTATTTGATACCTGTATGATTGACTCTAGTGCAAGTGGGAGACTATTGGTGATATGCCCTAGAAGCAATCATAGAGATGATTGTATTATGTCTATGTTTATGAGTTATTGAATAAATGTTATTCTGTTCCTTGAATGAATCATTGGTTATAAAGATTAACAAGTATGTGACTTGTTGGTGAAACTCTTTAACTTATATGATGTCATTCTAAATGAATCCCTGGTCGGAACACCAGTTACTCTACGACCAGCACATGTATTGATTGATGACCATGTTTCACCGGTCATGGATATAGGGATATCGAATGAATAATGTGAGCACATGTTGGAGAACATGGTGTTGGATTGACCCACCTTGAGACACTATTGAGATTGTTATAATTCAAAGTGTCATTAGTTGGTCTCAAGCAATGATGATGTATAATCTTTAGACCTGAGATTAGCATGGTTCCCTACATGTGTAATAGCACTCTTAGGGGTCGCCAAACGCTACTCATAACTGGGTAGTTATAAAGGTAGCTTTCGGGTATGTTATGAAACATGCGGAGGGATGTGCCTGGTCGAATATGGGATTTGCCCCTCCTAACATAATAGGAGAGATGTCTCTGGGCCCCTCGAAGTGGTCGGATAAAGAAAGTGCATGGCCATGCCACTGGTGGTTGAAGAGTTCAACCACATAAGGTTATCCGACACTTGATCGAGAAAGTATTGAACAGTCCATGGATGACACAACATCTCACCTGGAGTTCAACTAGATATCGTGAGGCAAAGGGAGAATACATGAGTAGGTCACTTAGTTCGATCAGTTATGGATTGGTCATGTGGAGATACGAGCTGGTCGTAGACTAGTCGAACATCATCACAGAGTGGTTGAAACCTGGTCGTAAGGAGTTACGAACTGGTTGTGACCAAATATGAACTGGTCGTATAGAGATATGACCTGGTCATAAGTGATGAGGACCTAGTCGTAGATCGTATTGCATTAAGCTTTGTCTGATATAATTTGTGTGTATTCGGGAATCGTTATGTCCTGCTAGGAACCGCTAACGACTCGTGATCGGAAAGGATTTCCGAGTTACAACTGACTACACATAAATCTAACGGGTCACACACTTAACGAGTTGGAACAAAATGTGTTCGGATAGGATCCGTCATGGGCACTATATAAGGAGATGCTTGAGGCTATTGGGAACAGGAGATAGACCTGAGTTGCTCCACCGAAACCCTAGTCGCTATCTTCCTGAGAGCTCTGCCGTGTGACTTGGTGCTAGCACACCGGCGTACGGTTGTTCCTTCCCTGGACGTGTGGATACCGTAGAGGCGCTACTGCGGTTGCTGTTGCGCTTGAGGACGATCCGCGATCTTCATAAGGAACTGCAGAAGTTGCTGGAGGAGACGATCGACTCGCGAGGACGTTGGTCGATCGACTATGACCACTACATCAGCGCACTCTACGTTGGACCAGGTTGCTCCAACTCCTCTTCCGCTGCTCTGCGCGTCTAGTGGTAACGATCTGTGATCATCTTCTTGCTTGGCTTCCTGGTTTACGTGGTAGAATTTTTGAATTGTAGCTATCGTAGCCTACTCGTATCCCTTCACTAGCCATTTCTGGGTCTCTTGCCGTGAACGATCTGTCGAAGTGTCCTGGCACAAGGTGAGAGTTGCTTTTGATGATTACCCTATTTGCTCCCAGTGCTTTCGCTTTGCGGAGGCCCAATAACAATGCCTCGTACTCCAAGGCATTATTTGTGGTTGGGAAGTTGAAACGGGCGGCGTGGGACACGCTGCGTCCATCTGGGGTGACCAGAATGGCCGTCATGCCGGCTCCAATGGTTCACCAGAATCTGTCGGTGTACAACATCCACGGGACCTCAATTTTGGCAGGCTGCTGGTCTTCGGTGTGTGGTGTCCACTTGGCCACGAAGTCTGCTAGGGCTTGTGATTTGATGGCCATCTGTGCAATGAAGGTGATGTCAAAAGTGCAAGCTTGGTCGCCCATTTTCCTACTCAGCCTGAAGCATCTTTGTTCCATAGCATCAATGCTAGTGGGTACGATATTGGGACTATGATGGAGTGCGCCAAGAAGTAATGCCGAAGCTTGCGCGAGGCCATGAGCAAGGCATACGCTAGTTTTTCGAGTTCTGTGTATCGGATTTTGGCCCCTTGGAGGGCTTTCGAGATGTAGTATACTGGGCACTGGCCGTTGCTTTCTTGGATGAGGACTGCACTTGCTGTCGAGGAAGAGGCAGCAAGGTACATTAGGATGGCTTCCCCTTGCTTTGGGCTGGTTAGGCTTGGTAGTTGGGTTAGGTATTGTTTGAGGTCTTGGAATGCCCTCTGGCATTGTCAGTCCAGCGGAATGGCTCCATCCCCCAGAGCGTCTTGAAGAATGGCAGGGACTTCTCCGCCGAGCGGGACAGAAATTGGTTGAGGGCCGCGAGGCGTCCAGTCAGCTTTTGCACCTCGCGGGAGCTGTGAGGGGGCTTCATTTCCTGGATGGCCCTAATCTTTTCGGGGTTAGCCTTGATACCCCTCTTGGATACGAGGAACCCTAGGAGTTTTCCCGCCTTGACACCGAAGGCGCACTTCTCTGGGTTGAGCTTGATTCCGTCTGTCCGAAGGCTTGCAAAGGTTTCTTGTAGGTCCTCCGTGTGTGTGCCTGTGAACTTGCTCTTGACTACTATGCCATCCACGTACGCTTCCACATTGCGACCAAGCTGGCTTGCTAGAACCTTCGTGATGAGGCAGGTGAAGGTTGCCCCCGCATTCTTGAGGTTGAAGGGCATGAGGGTGTAGCAATACGTGCCAATGGGGGTGATGAACGCTATCTTCGGTTCGTCTTCTTTCTCCATGAGTATTTGATGGCACCCAAAGTAGGCGTCTAGGAAGCTCATCAGCTCATAGCCCAAAGTGGCATTCACCAGTTGGTCGATGCGGGGTAGCAAAAAATTGTCCTTGGGGCATGCCTTGTTGAGGTCGGTGAAATCGACGCACATGCGCTATTTGCCTGTTTCTTTTTTTGTACAAGGACGGGGTTGGTCAGCCACTCAGTGTGTTTAATTTCCCGAATGGCCCCTGCCTTCAACAGCCTGGCCATTTATTTCTTTGCCACATCCAACCAGTCCACTGACATGCGCCGCAATTTCTGTTTCTTGGGCGATGCGTCGCTTCGGATGGCCAAGTAGTGCTCGATTGTTTCCCATGCTACCCCGGGGATGTCCTCTGGGCCCCAGGCGAAGACATCCGTGTTGCTGCGAAGCACTTTGAGGATGGTGTCGTGTGCTTCTGCAGGGAGCTCCGCCCCGAGGGCCATTGTCCTTTCTGGGGAGTCGGAACTTAGAGAGACTCTTCGAAGCTGTCCCTACGGTTTTGGCTTCAGCGCCCATTTTGTTGATGGCGGGTTCGCTTGGTCCTTTTGGCTTAGCCTTACGGTGTGGACGCGTCGGGATGGTGAGAGGGCTTCTAGCTCAATGTGCCATGCGAGGTCCTGGTCTCCCTCTACGGTGACAATGCCCTCCGGCACGGGGATCTTCATGTATAGGTAATTGTGGTGGGCTATGGCGCTGAAGGTGTTGAGCGTGGCCCGTCCGAGGATGGAGTTGTATTGGTAGGGCATTTGAACAACGTCAAACGTGACGATCTCGGTCCGTGACGCGAAGTCATCGATGAATGTGATGGCTAGGTCGATATGACCCAGGGCCATCATGGGCCTTCCCCCGAAGCCTATCAAGGGTATGCCCGGTTGTGAAAGGCGATCCTAGGGGATCATATCTTGTCGAAGGCATCTACGAATAGAAGGTCTGTTGAGCTACCTCTGTTGATGAGAACGTGTCTAACCTCGAAGTCCGCGATGTTGGGGGGAAGATGACGAGGGGGTCTTGGTGTGGGAAATATATGCCCTGGGTGTGCTTGGGGCCGAAAAGATTGGAATTTTGGCGTAACGAGGTGGGCTGGACACAGGGTATGTCGCGAGGTGGTGTATCTGTCGAACGTACGCATGGCGCTACCTCTTTGAGGGCATACCGAGCGAGGATCCTCCAGCGATCATACTTATGATCCTTCGCTGGTGCTCTCCCAGCCCGCCTCTATGCGGGGTCTCAGTGGCGAGGCGTGCAGTTGGTTGCTGGTCCCACCTCCATCATCCTGTGCGACCGACTGCCGGTCGCGGTTCATGTAGTTCTGCATGGCCGCTATGGTGCGACACTCCCTTGTCGCGTGTGACCCTTCGCCGTGGTGGTCACAAAATGGTGGAGGGCCTCCGGCACCAACGTGGTTATTGGGTTGGCGGCCGCCGTTTCGCGTGCGTCCTCAGCTACGGTCGCCGCGCCCTTCGTGCCTTCCCCACTTCGTGGGTGGGCTGCCGTTTACATGGTAGATGTTTCGGCCCTTTTGTTGGTAGTCGGTGGGCCTCGCCTTGGCGGATGCCCCAACCGTGGCGGCGGATTTAGGGCAGCGGGGGTTGTGGCTCTCCGAGTGCTATCCTCCTCCACCTGGGCGTACTCTTCCATCTTGTCGAAGAGCTCTGTCACCGTGTGGACAGGCTTGCGAGCCAACCTTTCTGATAGAGGTCCTTTCTAGAGCCCGCATGTTGCCGCGTTTATGACAGTTGTTTCGTTAGCTCTCTTCACCTAACAATTTACCTCCGCAAATTTTCTGAAGAAGCTCTAGAGGGATTTGCCGGGGGCCTATTTTACTGTGAACAGGTGCCATGCGTCTTTTGGTTCCGTGTAGTTTCCCTAGAAAATATTGCAGAGGAGGTCGCGCAACTACTCCCACGCGTATATGGAGCGGGAGGGGGGGATGGTGAAGAATCATGTCAACGCCACGCCCTTGAGGGCGAGGGTGACACTCTTCGCCTTCGTAGTGTCATCTCCTCCGGCTGCCTCAATCGCGGTCTCGTATGCCCGGAGGAATTTCGAGGGGTCCGTGCACCCCTCGAAGGGCGTGACCTCCGGCATCTTGAAGCCTGGTGGCCAGCGGCTGCCTCCAACCCGACGCTCAGTTGGGAGTTAGGGTCCCCCCGGAGCACTAGGGCAGGAGGTGAAGGGGCGGCCTCCGCTCTGGTGGTTGGCAGGGGCCAGAGCGAGGCCGTGAGGGCTGTCTCCAGCGGGTGTCGGAGGTCTGGCAACTCTTGGCGAAGGTTCGCCAGTTCATGCTGAAGTGCTTCATACGATCCTTGGCTTGCACCCCAGCCCCGGGTGGCGGCCCCCCTGGGTTGCTCAGGGGGAGGGATCCCTCGGCAGGCCGGGTGGCGCTCCCGACGATATCTCCATGCATGGAGTTATTCGCTTCCTCCTCCGTGGCCTAGGTAGGGGAAGCCACTGCCACTGAGGTTCTGTTCTTCTTAGCCCTCGGGGTGCTCGGGACTGCGGCTATCGCGATTGCTACGGCTACCGAGACCTTGGGCTTGGCCCTCCTCTGAGGGGCCATGCCGGGGCTTCGGGGTTGGGCTTTGTAGCTTTCTTGCTGGTCCCCACAGACGGTGCCAACTGTTGTAGCAAGAAAGACTAAACAGTAGAAAGAGGGGACCCGTGGTATCCACGAGGGTGTCTGAAGGGTCATCGAAGAGGGGACTGGTTGTCAGGAAGTAAATATGTATTGATTACTTGGAAAATTCAATTTGCCCTATTACACGGGGGGAGGTGGCTATTTATAGCCTTTCTACTGGGTACATGAGATTACCAACCTACCCTGTATAGGGCCCTATACTGGTAGGGGCTGCAGGGGCTTTTCCTACCCCTAGATATAGCCTTTGGCTCATGGTGGACCCTCCTGGTCCTGGTTCATCTAGCTGATGTGCCCGGCTCAACGGTACAGTGGTCCTTCGGGGGGGGGGGGTTCGGGACCCCCTGCCCGAGCGGCCTTGGTCACCCCAGGAGGTTGCAATGCTCTGGGCCCCTTCGGGTACCCTCGGGCCCCATGGGCCCTTCTGACCCTCCCGCGGGTACCCAGAGGGGTGGGCGTGCTTGCGGTGTTCGCCTGGTCATAGGGGCCGATGGGCCGTCCCTACGGCATATGTAAATTAAGGACCCATCAGAAGAACATATGGAAGAAGCGGTCAATTTTTTGAGACTTGCCTTATTGGGAGCACTTAGAAGTTCGCCACTGCATTGACATCATGCATGTTGTAGGACCGGAAAGGCGACTAGAGGGGGTGAATAGGAGCACAATCAATTTTACCCTTAGATTGGATTCAATAATATTTTCACTCCAATAGCTATGAGAGCTATGAAGATCAATATATAAACATAGCGGAAGACTTGTATTGAATCCACTCCAAACCCCCAAAGCACGGCAACAGAAATCACAGAGTTGTGCTGAAGAATCAGGGAAATTGAAACTACCGCAATGTAATGTGCGGTACTACCGATTATCCTAGAGTTCAGCCCGACAGATGGAAATCCAAATCTAAAATTGGCACAATTTTTTATCCATTCAGCCAAACTTCATGAAACTTGAAACATATCTTCTCTAGGAGGTTAGGAACCTATTCCAATCAAAGATTGAGTAGATCCACGACAAAGTTCCAACCTTTTTCGATTTGAGTGAAGATGGTTTCAAAATCGAGTCAAAAACCAAAACATGATCTAAACCTTGCTCGTGGGTAAAGAATGATCAAGATGATCTTAGATGCACTCCCACATGTCACAGCAAGCTAGATCAACACAAGAACTTGAGGGAAGATCAACGAATCAACAAAAGACTCAAAATCATAAAAGAGAGAGAGAGAGAACAAGAACATGAACATGAACAAACTCATCTTAAGGAACCTTACTAGGATTGATTCGAGATAGATAGATGTTTACAGCCCTCCATCCTGGAGGACAAAACTCAATCCATGAGCACACAATCAACTCACTCCCTCTAGAAACCTAGAACCCCACTTTCCTCTCCTAGCCCTAACAACACATATTAGGGTTTTTCAACTCAAGACTTCAGGGTTGCTGGACAGCACCCTCTCCTATTTATAGTGGAGGCTAGCATCTAGAGGTATATTCCAAACAGGCACCCGTTAAGCCTACATACAAACAGGTTTAACACACGCACGTATTTTAAAGCGACATCTTCATCTTCTCTTGACCTAAACTGCTTCTCCTTGCGTTGTCTTGCACCGCGATTTAGCCAAAAGGTCACCAATTAAGGCGATATTTAGGTGAAATACCCAAAATACCCCTTCTCGATCTTTCTTCGAAGACCAAGTCCAATCTTGGTGAAGCAATCGCCTGCTTCGCCACGTGTAGGTTGATCAATGGCTCTCATCATGTCGGCAAGTCTCTTCCGTCCGGCTCCCACCAAAACCTCCATGGCACTTGCACCGACCCCCGCGCCGCTTGATCCAACCTGTCACACCGAGCTGCCCTTTCGGTCATCCTTGTCCATTCTGCGCCATGCTTGAGTCCTTTGACCTCACCCGGCATCCTCGATCGTTCTGAACCTCAGCTCCTCAAGCTTAGTACCGATCATCCTCGCCGTTGATCGTCGTTGACCTCCAAGCAACTTGCACAACAATAGACCAAGAAATCGTTTCCGGGAACAAGTTCTTCACAACTTGACCCACGTTAGTGAAAACATGCATTATGCAACACATATGCATTAAAGCCCATAAACTTGACCTAACGACATACAAAAAATCCAAGCTGACAGACACTTGAAACACAATCGGTACTACCGCCATGTTAGCAGCGGTACTACCACACTGCGGTCGTACCACTCCAATAACTATGGTCGTACCGCTTTTCAATGAAGACCAAAACTCCCCCAAAGCACTTTCTATGGAATTTTCATACCGCCAAGTAACATCCTAGATATTACTCTCTGATGATACGCCTAAGAGTCATGCAGACTACCGCTTTCACCCGAGAGCTCAAAACTTCCAAAAACACCTTCTCTGGAATTTTCATACCAACAAGTAATAAACGGTACTACCGTCCAGCGGTACTACCACTCCATACTGCGGTACTACCGTTCTAGAGAAACTTTCAAGTCCCTTGACACGTGGACAGCTCAGTTTGAGTGGAACGTTCGGACCACTCGATTTAGCCGTCAGATCTGGGCATCGTTCGGACGGTCCGAACGTCCCACTGGATCCAAACCGTCCGATTCGGATGTGCCATTCAGACCACTGTTTCAACCGTCCGATCTGGCCCACCCGATCGGACCAGTTGCCTTACGGTACTACTGCTCCCTCTTGCGGTCGTACTGCCCTGCGGTAGTACCACCCAGTACATGCCGGTACTACCGAAAGTCTTGACACTTGCTGAAAACCACAATTTCAACAAAACTTCAACGCTATTGCCAATTGTCTCATCATCCTAAGATCATGAAAATATCCCCATGATATCCACACATGTAGAGAAGAATGTATATGATAGCTTGATTGGTCTCTTACTAAACATTAGTGGCAAAACAAAAGATGGTGTTAACGCACAGCGTGACTTGGTTGATATGAATATAAGGACCGAGTTAGCACCAAAAGAGACCGATAAAGGACGAACGTACCTTCCCCCAGCTTGCTACACTCTGTCCAATGTTGAGAGAAATATGATGGACATAATGTCTCCCTGCTCTTGTATGGCTTATAAAGGTTCATGTTATGAACTAGTATGTTATAAAATACTTGTATGCACATATCTCTGAATTTTTTTTTAATTTGGCCCCGTGCTAGCTGAAAAACATAGTAGCTATAGAATGAACTATCACATAGTAGCATATCATAGACGGTTCTATTATGGAACCGTCTATGATTACTTATCACAGATGGTTCCATAATAAAACCGTCTGCGATATCCCTTTATTAGTAGGGAACCAACTAGGGTTTGCGCCCTCATTCTCCTCACTTGCCTGTTCGATTGCCCACCTAGAGCCACTCCGCCGCCGCCCGAAGTCTCCTCCACGCTGGTGCCACGTCTCCCTCGTGCCGCCGGTTCCAGCTCCTCCTTCGGTCCTTCCTTGCACTGCCGACTCCAGCTCCTCCTCTGGTCATCCCTCGTGTCGCCGACTCCAGCTCCTCCTCTGGTCCTCCCTCACGCTGCCGGCACCAGCTCCTCCTTTGGTCCTCCCTCGCGTCGCCGGCTCCAGTGCCTCCTCTGTCCTCCCTCACGCCACCGACTCCAGTACCTCCTCTGGTTAAGATCTTCATTCTTCACTCTCCCTCTTATCTTCTTGTCTTGTTTTTGCTGATGGGCGATGCCGAAATGGCCGATGGCTATTAGCAGAGTAGAATTGCAAAACAAGTGTACTGATGTAGAGTGATGCTTTGCTTGTTCTCATGTACCAGTAGTATGATACTACTGGAGTACTGGTACATGACTAGTATGTAGATGCTTACTTTTCTACTCTATGATGATGTTTGCCATATACTGAAATTAACTTGATAATTAGTTTTTATTTTGAGCTCTATTGTGTTCTTGCTACTGTCTCTTGATCTGAAGTCAATCTATTGCTCTAGGTATAACTAGTTGTTCTACTCTGGTTATATTGATATCTAGCAATCCAGTTTGAGTATTCTTTTGCTAGCCATTCGGCTTTGCCGCTGGACTTTTGAATTTGCTTTCAATATATATACTGGAGATTGTCAAGTTCTGTTGGTAATGTACATTTCAGTTTGTGATACTTGTGATCTCCTGTTTGACTGAAATAGAGTCTGTGTACTATTACCATGGATCTTTCGACAGTTTAGTAAAGTTTTGTTTAGAGCTCAAAATTTGGAACTATATTATCATGATTAAATTAATGAAGAGTATAGGCAAAAGGGTTGAGATGGCAAGGATTAATTCTTGGGGAAATTAGCTCAGTGACACCACGTTAGAGCGTAATTGGAGGAACGACACTCCGTCCGTCACACACTGCAAAATAACATCGTGAACCCCAAAAAACTAGACGAATGACATTGCCGCCGATTACTTCCGTTTCCATAATTTTTTAAATATAGAAACTAAGCTCAAAAAATTATCAATTTTTTTGTGGAGCTTCCCAACATAGTTTATTTGCTTATGTATTTTTTAAAAAACTTTATACATTCTGATTTTGTCTCTAAAATTTATATCATTATACCATTTGTAGGAATTTTCTAATATAGAAAATGAGGTCCAAACATTATGAAATTTTTTCAGGGCTTCTTACATAATGGACTTGATTGTGTAATTTTTATAGAATTTTTACAAAAATAATTAATGCAATTTCATAGTGTCCTTACATTATGAAATATTAGACTCCTCACACAGTGGACATTATGAAAATTGCATTACTTAATTTTGTAAAATTCTGAAAAAATTACACAATCAAGTACACTGTGTAAGGAGCCTAATTTGTTTTTCAAAATGTTTGGACCTGATTTTCTATATTAGAAAATTCCTACAAATAGTATAATTAAATGAATTTTAGAGACAAAATTAGAACATATTAATTTTTCAAAAAAAAAATGCACAAGCAATTAAACTATGTCGAGAGGCTCCACAAAAAATTGATAATTTTTTGAGCTCAATTTCTATATTTAAAAAATTATGGAAACAGAAGTAACCAGCAGCGGTGTCATTCATCTAATTTTTCGGTGTTTGCGATGTTATTTTTTAGTGCGTGACGAACGGAGTGTCATTCCTCCAATTACGCTCTAACGTGATGTCACTGAGCTAATTTTCCCTTAATTCTTTTCCAACTCGCCTTCTAAGATCACTCCATAACTTCAATTATCTGAGGTTTACGATGATTTCTTTCATATACATGTGGTATATGTTACCTAGCAGATGTTAACATGTGTACCTTTTCAGTTTTCAATTTTCTTTACTATGTATTCTATACTTAAGTTCAATGGGTAACGTCTATTTGTTTATATAGTTAATCTGTTTACAAGGCAATTTTAGTTCATTGGTTGGGCAACTTCTATTTTTTCTGTATAAAATATGTTTCGAGCCCTAGGGTATCATTTGTGTTGTATATGCTTCGACCGAAACGTGTGATATGCTTGATACGCCTAATGTTGTAGGCTTGTAGCATGCATATTTGTTTACCAGTTTCTGTGAATTGAGTTTGCTAGAGATGGGAAGAAAATATGTATTCTTTAGACAGTCCTAAAACTTCTTAGCCTTAGTACATACTTGATACATATGTGTTGGATATATTGGAGACTTCCTTGAGAAGTACGTACTATATATGCTTTCATTTGTTGTGAATGTATTGTCTATTGATGTGAATGTATCCTTTGATACTATTTGAGTAATAGATACTATTTTTTATATAGTTAATTGGTTGGGTAACTTCTATTTTTTCTGTATAAAATATGTTTCCAAGGAAATTATCTTCAAAAATACCTAGTGGATATCAACATGCAATCTATTTTATTTAAACTCTCAGCATTTTGAATTCTAAAATTTTAGTTCATTGCGTATGCAACTTATATAGATAGCAAGTAAGCGAGATGGCGTCAGCACCACTTTCGCTGCCGTCATTGATGTCACCGAATGCATTTGGATCTCCGAGGAAAGTGGTACGTAAGTGAGATGCAGAAGAATATCAAAATTGCTTGCGGGTTGAATGACCATCACGGAGGTCAGTGCCGTTGGGGTCCCTTTGAGTCCCAAGAAAGCAACGGCAAGATTCCGTACCATCTGCGGGATACTTGGAAGGGAACGGGTCCCCATCACCACACCAAGCTGGAAGTCTCCGACGGACGTAGAGAGAGGCCAGCTGTGGAATGAAATTTCAAGCTTGTTCACTATCCCAGAAGCAGACCAGGCACGCGTGGAACGGTAGGCGTTGCTCGCGATGGGACACACATGGAGGACCTTCAAGAGCACGCTTGTCATAAAGTACGTGAACACAGGTCGGACGCCCTTCACGAAGTATCAATTCTTGTCGCGGGATATATGGGACGACTTTGTGCGGATGAAGACGACGACCGAATTTTAGGAGTAAAGTGCGGCGCACAAGGCTCTCTAGGCATAAAACACTCACCCCCACAAACTCGTCACCGCTGGGTATGCGGGTAAAACCACACAATGTACAGCGGAGGACGAGAACGCAACCCGACCATTTGCTGGGATCACAAACGAGTGTGCCCGAAGCTGGTTAAGAGCGAGGGCATCAGCCACATCTTCGAGTGGCATATGTTTCACAAACCTGGCAGACGAGGAAATGTCCCAACGTCTGGTAAATATGTCAAACTACCTAGTTGTTAATAAGTCTATAACTTCTTAGTGTCTAAAATAACATGATGGCCTCTTGCAGCAAGCATTGACTACCGAATCTTCCCAAGGCTCCTTCGAAGCAGACAGGGAGAAGGATATACTATCCATGGCCCTAGGAAACAAGGAGCACCCGGGTCGCACACGAGGCGTTGGGGTTTACGTAACTTGGAGGGACGGATTCCCACACGACTCCTGCGTGTATAGGAGTAGGAAGAGATCCAAAGGCAAGCGCGAGGACCAGTTGGTAGAGGAGATTAATGCGAGGCTTACTGCAAAATTTCAAGCACAGATAACAAGATTGCAGGATCAAATGAATGAATGCCTCAACTAGTCGCAAGCCACCCCTGTTATTTTGGCAACCAGTCTTTCTCAACATCGGAGTAGCATCGCGTCCACGCAAAATTCTCAATATGGCAATGCCCTATTACTTATCGACGACATCAAGGTAATGTACATCTTTGGAATACTCCAAAGATAGACCTATAGGACGCCTTAGCTAATTGTGTATTGTTTTGTCGGAGTCGACACCCTGCAAGCTCCAAGTAAGGCTGGCTGGGTCCATTTCTATTGAGGCTGGATGGGGATGGCGTATCCATGCTAGGAAGGACAGTGCAGCATGGTGCCGGCTAGCTGGCGTAGGGTTACGCAAGGGTCCAAGTGGACATGGTACATGACAATTTCATGGCCGTCCCACTGGAGATTCACCCGAATGAAGACATCAGAACACTAGGGGATGCTATGTACACTTTTATTCAGTGACCCAAGAAGGACATCGCCCTGGACCCTGCAGTGCTACGATCTCGACATGACCATGCCTCTCCAACAGGACCCTCGATGACTCCACCTCAACCTTCGCTTCAGAAGGCCTCCTCATCGGTTCCCATGGAGAAGACACTGAAGGAACAAGAAAAACGTGTTACCGTATCGGTTCCCGAGTCGTCTCACGAGAAGATGTGTAGCGGTCGAATCGTGAAGGCTAAATCAAAATCGAAGAACATTAAGGCGCCTCTCAAGCTTGGGAAATACTCCTCGAAGTCCGCTGGCCCCGGCTACACGATAGCCCGCTACCGAGTAGGTTGCCAGTCTTTGCATGTCTGGTACATGCGGAAGACCAAAGAGAAGGGGTGCGATACTAGAGTCACCGTTAGATACACGAACGAGCATTTCTTCGATGAGCTGGGCCACTTCGTCGTGGGCTTAGATGACTTATTCGGCCTATACAACCTCAATGCCCTCGACGCCTCGCTTCTACGATGTTGGACACTGTATGTGTGTACAATCAAGTTCTACATTCACGTAATACCGATAAATGTCACAACTCATTGCTTATGTATAGATACATGATGAAAATAGCCCAGCGATGGTGAGAACCGGTGGGTTTGTTCGACCCACACTTGATCTCCGAGAAATGCATCATCGAAGACGCATCCTATGTCGTGAAATACATAATGATGGGATTGCTTGCTCAGGGCGACAAGGACTGCATAATGGTGCCCTACAACCAGAAGTAAGTGCTTCACTACTTGCTACACAAATTTCATTTGTACTTTATACACAGCACGAACTTAGGTTTAATGACTATAGTGACATACATGAGTAGGTTCCACTGGATCCTTTTAGTCATTGTACCAAAGAGGAACAAGGTAATATACCTTGATTCCCTACTCAACAAAAAGCACGACTTCACCCTTGTGCAAGGAATACTCGACAGGTATGCTCATTTCCTCCATACATAACTCTATTGTAGTCTTACTTCGTCTGAAATGGCCGAGGATAACTTTTTAGAATCACGTAGGTCGTTCAACGCCTATGTTGTCGATGGAGGGACACACAAGGAATCGAACGTCACACTACAACACAGGACACGATTTTTGGTACGTGCTACAACACAATAATCCTACATCACACTTCATAATAATGCGTCTCGAACTGACTATACCTATATATGTAATCCTATTTTTGCAGTCTCACCAGCAAAAACAAGATCACCTATTTACATTCTACGTTTGCCATCATATGCAGCAAATCATGAGTGTTAATATGAATGATCCAGAGGTTTGTCGATCTTGCAATAATTATTTCCTAATTATAAATTGAAATATATATGCTTACTACTTTACTCCTGCGAGCGACAGAGCATTAATATCAATTTAGATTCACTCGTTATGATCGAGATCTCAGAGGTTTGAGGAATGCTTTGCGGCTTCATCCAGACGGAGATCGTTAACGCCGACGAAGAGTTTTACTCCATCGACACCGTTGAATGACCTTCAAAAAATTGATTCAATTGAAATTCTCTTTGAGTAGTTGTAATTCAATTGTAACTCTAGCGACAATACTTGAACATACTCTTTTGTAATTGATTTTGAGTTGTAGATGATCACTTTAAGTTGTCAACAATTGATTCATCCGTGATTTATCTGTTTTCTGCTTGCTTGTATTCAGAGGGCATGGCTAGCAATTCTTGAGGCTAGCCGAAAATCAGAAAAAAATTAGTTAGGTATAAAGAAATCACAGACAGTTTTATGGTATAAACCGTCTGTGAAGGGCTACTATCACAGATAGTTTCCACCAACAACCATCTATGATATGACGGATATCACAAACGGTTTTGTAAATAGAACCGCCTATGATATCCTACATATCTCATACGGTTATTGGTTGAAACCGTCTGTGATAGTAGCCCTTCACAGAAGGTTTCAACAAAAAATCATCTATGTTGTGACTTATCATAGACAGCTCAAAAACCGTCTGTGATAACCGCCTGTTATCACAGACACATAAAGTCAGACGGTTCAAAAACCGTCTGTGATAGCGGTTCTGAACCATCGGTGATGACCCTCTCTGTAGTAGTGATATGAAGCCTCACGTGAATGTGTTTGGCTCAAATGTGTGATTAGCCATATCCAGAAGTCATGTGACATTAACACCGTCGATACCCCCACAATTATCTGTGAAGATAATGCTGCTTGTGTTGCACAAATGCAAATGAGTTATGTTAAAAGTAATTCATGAAGCATATTGCTCTCAAATTCTTCTATCCTCATGAACTCCAGAAGAACAATGAGGTGAAGATCCAGCAAAGTAGATATTGTGAAAATCTGGCTGATTTATTCACTAAATATTTGCCTATGTCTAGTTTTCAGCGATGTGTTCGTTGTATTGGAATGAAGCGGCTTGGAGAGTTGCAGGGATTAGGGGGAGAATCCCCTGAATCATAATCCACTTAAGGTCCTGAAGTTTTACCTTAATTCTAAAGATTAGCCCAGAAGGGAGAGAGGTTGCACTCTTTTCCCGTTAGTGAGTTTTTCCTGGAGATTTCTCACATAAATATTTTTAATGAGGTAACGATGCAATACAACTTGCGGATGCAATATACTCTTTTCTCTGTTCCCTTTTTTCCCACTAGGTTTTTTGGGAGAAGTTTTTTTAATGAGACATGTGCATGACGCATTATTCGTCAAGGGGGAGTGTTGAGAAACCCTAGATTAGGGGTTGATGGACGTAATACCGAAACTACCCTCGGTGGGTTTTAGTCTTTAAATATGACATCTTTTTTTGAAAGAAACAGGAGGGGCAGCACCCCTACTGTAAAGATAAATTAAAAATTACGAACTGTACAAGAAAGAGGGATTTACAAGAGGGAACAAAAGAAAAATTAGTCGAAGTCTCTCAACCAATGCACGAACTCCTCCTGTAGCGAAGGTTTGACCCTATAGAAAACCAGGGCAAACTCCTTCTTGAACTCCAATTTCCAATTTGAAAAAAAAAAACAAACCCCTGATTGAAAATAACCTTATTTCGATGCAACCAGATTGTCCAGCAAGCAATAATCAGAATCTCCTTAAACAACTTGAGCCTAAACTTTCGCTTGCCATCTTGAATGAGAGCATGGACTAAAATAGATAAGTCCCAATCAAAACCAACTAGAGATCAGCATTGACGGCTAAACGAACATCCGAAAAAGAGATGCTTAGATGTTTCAGCCACCCGATCAGAATAGAGCACACAATCAGCATTCTTAAGATGAAACTTCTTGCAAAGTAAGAGCTCTCTTGTATTCAAACGATCGTTCAAGAGCAGCCAAAAGAAAACCTTCTGTTTGCTCATGCAAGAGGAGGACCAGAGCCAAGAAAAAGGGAGAGGCGAGGAAGTCTGACCCAACAATTGCCCATACGCCTGTTTAGGAGTGAAGGAGGCAGAATTCCAAATATATAACCATTCATCAGGCATATAGCTTGCGGCAACCCCAAGTCAGAGATACAAACTCCCAGTTCTTGAAGCTGAGTTAGTGCCAAAGAAGAGAGAGGGAAATGAAAAAGCGACGCATGATTAGCCTCCTCCCAGAAACTAGCAACAGAAATATCCTTGTTCTTAGCAAAAGAGAAAAGATGAGGCCATTGCATAAGAGGATATCCCAAATTCCAAGTATCTTTCCAAAATAGACATGATTTGCCATTAAACACTGAACAGGTGGAAAAACCTTTGAACTCTTCTAACAAACACAAGAGATCCTTCCACCAAAAGGATCCACACAGATGGTTTGAACTTGGTGCCAACAGATCCTGGTAGAGAGCCATCCAAGTCAAGTTCACCCAGGGTACATCTACTCTATTAAGAAACTTATGAAGATGCTTCATCAGTAAGGCTTTGTTTTGGACTCTAATATTCAAAATACCGAGACCACCTTCCTTCTTTGGTCGGCAAACAGATTTCCATGCTACTAAACAGCCACCTCGTTTGTTAATGTCCGATCCATGCCATAAGGCTTGCCATCGTAATCGATCAATCTGAAGAATCACTTTCACTGGAATTTTCAGGGAGGCCATATGATAAACAGCTTGGGAGGAAAGAACTGAATTAACCAACACCAAGCGACCCCATAAGACAAGAAGGGAGACAGACCAGATAACGGACGAGTAATTCTATCAATCAGAGGTAGATAGCTCACAAACTTAGGTTTAGAGGATCCAAGAAGTAGCCCTAAGTAAGTGAAAGGAACTGACCCAACTTGACACCCAAAAGTGTTCGCTAAATGGAGTAAACGAGCTACATCCACATTAATCGAGATCATGGAAGACTTAAAGAAATTAACTTTTAAGCTCGTAGAGTCCACAAAAGAACGCAGGAGGCCCTTGAGGCAAAAAAAGTTCGAAAGCATCAGCGCGCATGAAGAGAAGCTTATCGTCTGCATATTGAATGATGGGAAAATCTTGACCGAAATCCGAATCCAAAGGGCAAGACAATAAACCTTGACGATAAGCTTGGTTAATAATTGACTGAAGGAGATCTGCTGCAAGCACAAACAAGAGAGGGGAAAGAGGATCCCCTTGCCACACTCCTCTCTTATAGTGAAATACCTTTCCCGGCACACCATTTAACAAAACTGAAGAAGTACCAAAACAAAGAATATGCCTGATCCATTTGTGCCATTTTGAACTGAAACCCTTATAATGCAGCATGGAAAGAATCACGTGATGCTCTACCTTGTCAAATGCCTTCTCAAAATCCAACTTGATTGACAATTGGCCTTGTGGACTGGTGGCAAAGATGCAAGTATTGAAAAGCCCAAGCTAGGCAGTCTTGGATGTTTTGCCCTTTGAGAAAACCATATTGATTTGTGTGAATGACTTGAAGAATAACATATTGCAATCTGTTTGCTACCTGCAGCTTTGTCAAAAGCTTAAGGGAGCTGTTTAAAAGAAAAATAGGTCGGAAATCATTTACTGTTTCTGGATGAGCCTTTTTGGGGGATCAAAGTGATAAAGGAGGCGTTGATACTCTGGATGTTCAGTTTGTTCTCGTAGAATTCCTTGCACAAGTGGTAAAAATCATTTGCCACTAGGTGCCAGCAAGATTTCAGCAAAAGACCGTTAAACCCATCGGGCGTAGGGGCATGATCAGGTTCCATCCCCTTCACCACCAAATAAATCTCCTCTTTTGAGAACACACAATCTAGATTATCCAGGAGCCCTGGCGCAGTAGTAGGGATCAGCGAAGACAAATTATAATGCATATGAGACTCCTCTGAAACAGCCAGCCTGGCTTTGAAAGAGGACCAGAGCATGGCTGCCTTTTGAGCATGGTTTGAAATGCATGTGACATCCTCCAAATAAAGTCGAGCAATATAATTTTGGCGAAAGGACGAAGAAGCAAAGGACTGAAATAATTTTGAATTTTCATCTCCAAATTTAACCCATCTGATGGTAGCTCTTTGCTTCCAATAGACACTTTTGGCTTTCAACAAGTTTAGAAGATGACCCTACATAATTCTCCTAAAGTTCCTTTCAATCAAACAAAGGGGTCTTTGGTCTTCTAGTCCATCAATCAATGCTAACACCCAACTGGTATTCTCAACCAGCCGACTCAGATTAGAAAGCTTCTTACTCCAAAGTTTCAAACCTCTTCTCAAGAATTTGAGCTTGGACGAGACAACGTGCGCCACATTGTGAAAGCGAGGATCCCAGTTCCATAAGGAAGCCACCTTAGGTAGAAAAGAATCAAACTGAACCCAAAAGTTTTCAAAACGAAAAACAGACGCTCTCGGAATGGAGGAAGCAAACTGAACCAAGCAAGGAGGATGATCTGAGGTGACTCTTGACAAAGGGATAGCTAGAGTATTGGGAAAAATTAGCGACCAGGCTGCAGAGGTGAATACCCAGTCAAGCTATTGAAGGAGAGCATTATCTTGCAGGTTACTCCACGTGAAGGCCCTTCCCTTGAGAGGAATTTCAACCAACCCTAGGTGACTGAAGACTTCATTAAACTGGAACATATCCAGAACATTACCACTTGGTTTATTACGGTTCTTCAGACTTCGAAGAAGATTAAAATCACCAACCAGTAACCTGAGCACAAAAGAAGCAGCGTCAAGATTAACAAGCCAATCCAAAAAATCAGCCTTCCCCCCTAGAGTGCAAGGACCATAAACATTGGTGATAAACCAGATTTGATCATTAAGAGTCAAGGAGAGCTTGACTATCAACGAGAATCGGTTAGAGTGAATCACAGAACCCTCGAATAACAAACCATTCCAAGCCGTAAGAAGGCCACCCGAAGCGCCAGAGGCAGGAAAAAAAAAGAACTTACTGAAACGCCTAGGGGCGAAATGATGAAGAAAAAGACTGTCAAAGTCAGCCCTCTTGGTTTCTTTGAAGCAAAAGACAGAACAAGCACACTCATCAATTTTGGATCTAATCGCATCCCATTTACAA
This sequence comes from Phyllostachys edulis, assembly GCA_036346405.1. Taxonomy (NCBI): domain Eukaryota; kingdom Viridiplantae; phylum Streptophyta; class Magnoliopsida; order Poales; family Poaceae; genus Phyllostachys; species Phyllostachys edulis. The sequence goes on from CM070548.1 coordinate 64,483,841, forward strand.
GAAGAATTAATTCCTCTCACGTTCCAAGATAGAACATTCCAATTTCTGTTTGAACTCATGGAAGAGAAGCAAAGAAACCACAACATGCTAGCCACCCAAGGCAGGCTAGAAGCAAACACAGCCACTGTGAAGCAGCTATCATACAATAACCAAAACAAAGTTTTAAACTAAGCAACATAAAGAAGCATTGCCCCTAGAGAGTAGTGTAACCACAAACCAAAACAGATAACTTCCCGTTCTTCTTATGACAACCACGCGATACAAAGTAGTGTTGTCCCTGAACATCGATAAGAAGACGCACCAAAAAAGGCTGAGTCCAGAACTCCCTAAGACATGGGCCAAACAGCAGCCTAGAAGAGCAAAATAAAAGGACTAACATGACAAACATTACTCATCGTCAGACTCTAACAAAGCCTCCTCAGACAGCTCACTATGAGAGGACTGGCAGAAGTCACGCCCAATACATTACACCAGAGGGACCGACAAGAAGGGAGGAGCCGACTTGCCGAGAGACCTCTTGTGACCTTCAAAAAGTGGCGCCAAAAGATCAGCGCTAGCCTTGTCTTTAAAGCCCTTCTTGTCAGCATTGAGCCTGGCGTTGCGACGCAGAAGGCTGACATCAAGAGGAACCGGAAATTTTCTACAACCCCTTTAGACGGAGCTTTCACCGGACCGAGATCTCCACAACATCATCATCTGCCAGTTCAAGCAAAGAACAAACAACATTCGGAACCCTAGGCTGTGTGATCACTGAGACAAAGAAATGTTTCTGACAGACATCACCCTCAATAGAAACTGCATTCCAGAGAATATCAGAGATAGTAACTTGCTCCTCAGCCAAATGCACCAACATATCCAGGCAAGAAGTGAGACAGTTGAGGAAAAGTTGAAACTCACCAAACTGAGGGTAACAAAGAGGAAGATCAGAATCTAACCCCCCTCCAAAGCTGAAACCAAGATATCAACAACGAACTGCCCCTGAGGTGACTCCATCTCAACAACAACATCAGGGAACTGAGCTTCTGAAGACTACTCAACACGAATAGGAACAGCCAAACGTCCCACATCTACAACATCAGCTGGATCGCCCACAACATCTGCCACTTGGTTAACACCTTCCAAAACAGAGCCAGCCTCCTCCTGCGCCGTAGGAGCACCGTCTGGGACGCCGCCACCTAGGAAGTTAGACTGAGCCATTGATGCTTGATGCCTGGGAAAATGCATGACCCCTAGCCACCTAGGAACTGGCGGCGGCTGGGGGTGAGAGGCCATCCCAGAAGGAGGTTCAGGGTCCTCGTCAGGTGGCTGCAGCACTGGATCAACTTGCACAATGAAGCAAGGAACATCCCAGACGTTTGCCCTAGGGGCATCCCCTATCACAATCGAAAGACTTTCCAGTACTACCTCCGGGGAGGGCACTAAGGCTTTGATCAAAATCCTAGCCTTATTGGAGGACTCATGCCAGTGGAGTAAAGTACCAAAACCCACCACTGCACGTCCTATGGCCGCCACATTATAGCAGTCAAGAGGAAAAGCTATTAACATGATCCAACAAACTCGATCAAGAGGAGCAAAGCACAGATTTACACCTTCATCATGTTTGATGAAACTCAAAGAGTATGGTTCCAGGGAGTGAGGCCCGTGAGCAATGGCCACTTCACGCTCACGGTAGCTACCAAAGGTGATAGAAGCCGTACCAATCGGACAAGCGGTGATTTCCAAAACCCGAACCTGGAACTTTTGAGTGAGATAATGATGGATTGCTTTTGCCACATGAGGGAAATCGCAAGTTGCCACAACCGGAACCAGAATCGCAATTCCCACATCCTCATGAAGTCGACGTCCCTCTGAACCCAGATGGGAACGAAGACGCTTGGGACGCCGTTTTGGGAAGAGAACACTCCGCACTTGGAAACTACGAGGGAGGAACGCCAAGTGTTCCACTGCAAAGTTCGCCATCTCTGGGGCGGGAGAACACACCGGGCTACAAGGGGTTTCAGGAAGAAGGCCAGAGCCCTTAGGGGAAGAAGGACGAACACTAGCTACCAAAATCGACCCTGCCCCTTCCAAAACTGAGATGGCCTCTTCCCGAGGCACATGATTCGATGAATCTGGAACTTCAATCGGCGTGGGCTTAGATAGGCCGGAACCTTCCTTCTATTGCACAAAATTGGAAACCGGGCGATACTGCTTACCCCGAAGATTGCGTGCCAAATAGGTCCGCTGAATATGCTCATAACCAAAACACAATCTGCAGCGCACAGCACTAGAACAAGATCGAGCGAAATGACCAGCCGCAAGGAAATTAAAGCAAATAACCTCTCTCCTCAGATTACGGGCATTTGTGTTTGAAATTTGAAAACTAGCGCTGTCAATCCGGGTAGAGCGATCAGGGTGATTGATCCCAGGAGAGTTTCCAACTTTAGAACTCGGAGACTGAAAAGCCGAAATCGCTAGAGAATGATGAATTCGAGCAAAAACCGAACAAATCAGAACCAGATTAGGACTAGAAGGTGATTTGACCACATCAACTCTACGAACAGAAGCGCCACGACGAGGCCTCAAAGAACCAGGAGAGGAGACAAGACGATTTGAGGTCTTACGACCGCAGAAAAAGAACAGGAGGCAAGACGATTTGACTTTGACCGAGAAACAACAGTCCATTCAGCATCACATTCATCTTCCCATTGGCGAAATTCTCTAATCCAATTAGGATCACCATTTCCCCAAAGATTGAAGAACGCACATAGAGCAAGAAACCAACCGCACTCGAGCAAACCTAGAATTTGAAGGAATGGAAATGCAAATGAGTGACCTTCAAATCCAGAACAGAGCCCTCCAAACAAGCATGGAGCACTAGGCTGACTGATTCCTCAGAGAGACGGAAGGAAGCCCGCGAAAAAGAGACAACCAAATGAAAAGCAGAAGAGCGAGAAATTAGGTGTACCATGCAGTGAAAACGATTCCAAACCTCCTGCTGGAAAGCAAGACCTCGGGAGACATCCAACCGAGGAGGCAGAGAAACCGAAGGCATGATGAAAACTCCATTAGAGGAACCGGAGGAGAGGTGGCTGGGGAGGAGACGCCATCAAGACTCTCAACCTAGGAACATTTCAGGTAGCTTTCTTGTCACCTAAATATGACATCCTTGTAACTCAGAAAAAGATCGATCAATTAATAAAGAGGTTCCCCATATTGTGTCTCTATCTATTTGTTTCTCCGTCGATTGTCTATTGCTTAATGATTGGTTAATTGTTTCCTGCGACTACTATGTTCTTCGACATGCATAATCCTATTCCTAATTTCATATAAAGATAAGCTGGCCCTACTTCTAAAAAAGCCATGGTTAAGAATTAAAATTCAATGCTCTGTTTTGTGGATACATGCATGTTTCTTGAATCCGAGCACATAGGTGGCTAGCACCGGGCACAGGAAAAGAATCCCAAATTATGGCGGCAAATACTGTTCTTAGCTTCGTAGATTTGACGGGACGAAGACATTTTCTCTCTCTCTCTCTCTACAAATGGAATGTCGCTTTATTTGTATAACGCCGACAGCCGCTGCAAACATGAGAAGCGCAGCGCAGCCACGGCGAGGCGATTCTATTCTAGATCTGTCGACTCACTGATAGAAGCAAGAGCTCGAAATTAATCAGCATAATTAATGACATTGCAAAAAAAAACATAATCAATGAGAAATTGTATTCTAGACATTACTATTTACTCATGAGATACACATCGATCACACGAGTGTACATTTATAGGCCGATTTCTTGTCGGGCTATTGGTATTACAGCATGCATGCATGGAATTTGGAATCCAAATTAGAGTAACAGCTCTTGATTTGGCCCTTGTGGCTCCATGGTTCAAATTACAAATCCTTCTTAATTTCTCCTCATTTTGCACTAGCAACCCCTGACTACATCAAATGATGCTTTAATTGCCTTCACGCCCATCGATCTGTTCCCCTGAAACTAACTTGAATATACGCGTAAGAAATCAAATCAAACCGTAACATTAGTAGCATTTTCAATGCTAGAAGAACCATCCACCTAAGATTACCATCACTCATGAAATCATCAGCCACGTGCCACCATCTAGGAGATTAATTAATCAGCAGTCTAGCTCAATTAGCATGCGTCCCACAAGGACCCCTGCGGCCAGTGCTGAGAGCTCTCGGCCGCGTCACTGACATCCTGGCCCCACTTTGGTGGGTCCAGCAGCATGGCCTCTGCCATCTCGGTCCACAGCTTGGGCGACTCCAGCTCAAACTCGCCGTCGCCGCTCCCCAGCTCGATCTGGCTCGGACCAAGCACGGTCGGGTTGGCACCCGCGGCGGCGGCAGCAGCGACCAGCGCCGGCTCGCGCCGCACCCGTTCGGCCGCCTCCGCCGCCGCGGCTCGGATGTCGATGGGGTCCGTGGTGGCCGGCTGGGGAAGCCAGCCGACCGACCCCGGGAAGTTGAGCTGCGCGTCCCGCCCGCGCAGCCGCAGCGCCGCCACGTCGTGCGCCACCGCTGCCATCTCGGCCGAGTCGAAGCTGCCGAGCCAGATGCGGACCTTGGTGCCGGGCTGCCGGATCTCCGAGACCCACTTGCCCCATTTCCGCCTCCTCACGCCCCTGTACTGAGGGCTCGTCATGATCGGAGCCTCCTGGTCTCTGGCCAGCTGCTGCTGCTGGTCCATCAGCGCGATCTCACAAAGCAATTATACCCTAGAAATTTGTGCTTTCCAAAGAGGAATGGGTGATCTTGGTGCAATGCAGATTTGGAGGTGATCTTGGTGTGCTTATATAGCGCAATGGGTGCATGGTGACTAGTTGCTGGTGCATGAAAACGCCAGATGATCATGTGTGCTGAATAAGCTACTGATTTCTGTGTTGAGTGGCTTGTGATTTGTGATTTGCTGTGGCACAAGCACACTGCTGCTGTGGCTAACGAGTGATGACTGCTCGTCACACGTGTTGGTGTAAGATATATTTTGAGTCTATTAATTGAAACAGAAGAAAGAATCGGTTGCCGAAAAGATCCCAACGAAGGTGACAGTGACACTGGTGCTGTGTGTGTGAGGGAGAGAGTTCGCTAGTTGGGGATAAGTTCGGTCGACTGAACTATTTGTTAGATGGATATAAGTTGATTGCCTCATTGGTGAAGATGTAGAATCTTGGGCATCAATCATGCATGGCAAGCTGCAAAATAGTGCCTAAAATGCCATCCATTATTATTATTTTCTTTTTTTCGATTACAAGAAAGACACATACACCACCATGCACGCACATCACACGCACACGTACACGAGCGCGCCCCCCAGCACACACCTAGAAAGACATAAATTCACAACATCACAAAATTCATACTGAAGCGCACGCAGTAAAGGTGGATACCAGGATTTGAATCATAATGGGTAGAGTCGTACACCCATAATCCTACCACCCCACCAAAAGGAAACACAAGATCTCGTACAACAACGAGTAGGCTTTTACCACTGAGCTAACATGTTAATTTCATATTTAGATCATGTCTGAATCGGCGAATTTTTTGCGGTTCCCGTATGAATTGAATTGTTTTACGTGATATTTATGCATTCCATGTAGACCCTTTTTAGTGAACTGCTAGTGCGTCAAAGGTCTAATAGCAATTAGCCAATGCTCACAGGTCACAAGTCACATTCTCAGAGACTGGGAGTTAAGGACCATTTAGGTCGCCATATTGCATCATGGGACACACGTCCACCTTAGGCCCGTACGAAAGGTCCTTCACCGTATCCATCACCTGCCGTACAAATGCTTTAAAAAAGATTTGTTTCTTTTTAAAAGAGGGTTTTCTTCACCCATGTTTGATTCAGGTTTTGAACACAAAAAAAGCAGTTGAGACCAGGGATAAAATTAAATATCGGTGGTAACCGGTATTGATGTGTAGGTTTTGGCCTATTTTTGATTGATCAATCTAGTACCCATTCACTTGTTGTTTGTTGTTAGCAATTCAAAAACGTTTAAATAAAATTGAAAAATGTAGAATTTGAATTAGTGAACAGTAATTAAACTGGCCAGGAACCGTACAAATTCAGATTTGGAGTCTAAATTTGATAATTGAAACCAACTGGTAGAAAACCGGTTACAGACAGAGTTCTGTTTTTGTGAATATCATGGGGATATGCTCGTGATTTCATAATGATGATACAATTGACAATGGTGGTGAGGCTTTGTGGAAACACTTGTTTTCGACAAATTTCAGAGGCTGTCAGACTTCAAGCGGTCTAACCGGCCATGGGCAGGTTATAGGGGTTGGCGGTCAGACCGGCCATGGTGGCGGTCTGACTGGCCAAAAGTTCAAGTTCAAGTTTGAGGCGGGCCAAAAATTGAGGGTGTAGGAAAGAGAGAGGTTTCTTCTGCACTTGGTCTCATATTTTTTGGAGCTTTGAGTCAAAAATTCTATCTAGTTTGAATTTCTAGAGAGGGTTCATATTTTCAGGGAGAAAATATGGCTAAGGCAATGTGTTGGCGATCAGACCAGCTATGGGTGGCGGTCTAACTGGTTTTGCCTTGTTCGCCGGCCAGCAAGGCGGCGATGATCGTTGGTTAGGTTAAATTCATGGGTCCCGGTGCATATATGTTGCATGATGCATGTTTTGACTAACGTGAGTCAAGTTGCGAAGAACTTGTGCCCATAATCGATTTCTTGGTCTATTGTCGTGCAGGAAGCTTGGAGGTCAACGACGGTCAACGGCGAGGATGATTGGGACAAGTCTTGGAGAGCTGAGGTCCAGAACGATCGAGGATACCGGGTGAAGTCAGTGGACTCAAGCATGGCGTGAAATGGACAAGGATGACCGAACGGGAAGTTCGGTGTGATCGGTTGCATCAAGCGGCGCGGGGGTTAATGCAAGTGCCATGGTGATTTCAATGGGAGCCTGATGGGCGACTTGCCAACATGAAGAGAGTCATTGATCAACCTACAGGTAGCGAAGCATGGGATTGCTTCATGAAGATTGGACTTGGTCTTTGGAGAAGGATCGAGAAGGGGTATTTTGGTAACTTCACTAAAATTACGCATTGGTGACCTTTGGCTAAACCGCGGTGCAAGACAATGCAAGGAGAGATGTTTTAGGTCAAGTGACGATAAAGATCATGAAAAAACGGATTTGGGAAGTGTCGGTGTTTTAGAACCGAACTTACGTAAAGATTGTTTGATTCGGGGGGTCTCCTAGAATAGAATCATGCAGAGATTGACACGGAATTTTTATACTGTGTTCGGCCTTCTCCGAGAGAATAACAACCCTACTCCCGTGTGTATGGTATTGAGTGTATATCGAACAATCAGGGAAAAACTCGACTATTACAGATAGTGCTTGTATTCCCGATGGCCCGATTGATGCTCCTCCTCCTTTTCTAGTTGCCGCTTTTATAGTACGTGAAGGAGCGCGTAGCTACTCGTAAAGCGCCTCATCACCACCTCGTAACGCGCATGTTGGTAGTAATTACCGTGTATTAATTCTCCACGCCGCCAACAACTATATACCGTAGATAATGGGTATTACGTGCCATTATTCTCAGAGAATAACAACAGATGATGATCGTTTGAATCCTTTAATCAATAAGACCCACTTGTCTCGCAGTGTTCATTTGATTATAAGGTGGTCGTAGTGACCTAGTCGTAGAGGAATCTACGACTATGAGGTAGTCGAGCAAGTCTTATGACTATGGGATAGTCGTAGCATAACTTACGACTATGGGGGTGGTCGAGAAGAACTTACGACCATTCATTTGGTTCTTCCTTCATAACATTAAGGGTACACTCGTGGTTCACATGACGCCATATTTACCTATAATAAAAATTATAGATAAAAGGTAAAATGAGGATTATTATATCTCGCCATCTAGCCCCCACTTTCAAGTGAAAGCAACTTACTTGGTAAAGGGTTCTAGATGGTCTTACGATCATGAGAGGATCAGAGAAAATAATCGAAGGAAAAACTCTTCGACAGGTACTACTTTGACCGTAAATGTGCTTGGTCAAGAAAATTGCTTACGACTATCAAGTGGTCGAAGCATTTCTACGATCACAAGGTGGTCGAGTATAGTGATCGGAAGAAGGAACTTTCCGATTATCATTTCCTTTGGTTGAAGAGATCTAACCAAGGAAGTAATTTCGCTTGAGATGTAAACGCAAACCTGAATTTCTAAGCGGACACATCGGGAATCTCAAACGACGCTCGCTAGCTCGTTCGTTGAAGCGTTCCCGAGACGGTGGCGACCCTTGAATGTCACGATCCGCTCAAGGTACGCGGTTATATATACTCACCGGAGGGTAAAACCTAAGATCTTACTTTTCCCCAAATTGCTCCCCGCTGTTCTCAAGCTCTTGCCTTCTCCGCCGAAGTCGTTTGCCTTCTTCGTCACGCCACTCCAATTGTGCCCTCTTTTTCGACCCAAAATTTCGCTTCCGAGAGAGATGGCCAGAAAGTTTCGATTGGGAAGAGTCGGAGATGGATGCGCGAAGATTCAAGCCCTAGTTGTCGCCGGAAGATTCCAGAGAAGACTCTTGTGAAATGGCTTCGCATTTGGGCAAGATTACCGTCAGGAGAATGGGCAAATTCTGCCTTCCAAGCTTATTGTGAGTGTGGCCTTCGATCGCTGCTCACCCCTTTCTCACCGCAGTGCTCGAGCATTTTGGGGTGGAGTTAGTGAACCTTGGTCCTAACTCTATCACCATGCCGAAGCGCTTTAGATATTTGTGCGAGGCGATTCGGGAATTCCCATGACCTTGAGCTTTTCCAATATTTCTATGGAATGTCTCTCAAGTCGGGATTGCTGGAAGTTGTGGTCTAAAACTCCACGACGGAAGTCGAGGGAGTATATTCAGAGTTTCACCCGGCCTTCGTGGGTCGGATGGAGGAAGAGGTGGTTTTATCGAAAGTCACTCGTAAGATGCCTCTCTTTCGTGGGAAAGGTCACGAAAAGCAATCTTCATGGATTCGACTCGAAGATATCACCGGATTGCCCTTATGTTCAAGCTATCAAGGACTTGAAGAAGGAAGGGTCGACCGGATGGCATGTGGTGAAAGATTTCATCACACTAATTAGTCCTTGAAGAAACGAGCATCCCTATGTGGAGATACTGGCTAACTGCACTCCAACCAGTGACTACAACGAGGGTAAGTGAATTTTCGACTTAGCTCTCAGCTTGGTCTTTCTCGCAGTTGTTTAAAAGATGCCTTTATCTGCTTGAACAGATCTTTCACCAAATGGAGATTGACGTTAGAGTCAAACTCGCTTAGAGAAGTCTCCGCCACTTAGTGTGGCGGTTCCTAAAATCCTTGCGGTCGATCCGCAGAGGAAAGGATGGTTCGCCTAAAGGTAATCAAGAGTTGATTTTATCTTTAAGACTTTATAGTCGAGAAAGAACTTACGACTAGAGAAATGTTGTAGAAAAAACTTACAACTTAGTCGTGACCGTAGGAAATCTTACTTGCGAGAAAAGGTCGAGAAAAACTTACGATTTGATATCGGTCGAGAAAATCTTACGACCGCTAGTAATTCTTCTCTTCGCTTTTGCTTTACGTAAAGTAGGCATGGAAAATCATCTGGATGATGAAGAAGTCAGCATCGATAACCATCGGTGCAGGGTTGACAAAGGACAAAGGCTCAGCTCCTTCGCCCAAGAGACGCCGACTTTTAAGGAGTGACGACAAAGGAGGGCGAGCTCGAGTTCTAGTCCTTCACCGCATCCTCTGCAAAGCTTAGGCGTATATAGCCGCAATCAAGCCGAGGCTAAAATAGCCAAGTGGAGGAGGTCAAGAATAACCTCTCAAGCGCAAACCTCGCAAGGCCAAGGTACCTTCTATTATGACAAAAATCTTTCGCAGCTTCGCCACTCCCGGTTTTGTTAAGCACTTGGAAAAGGAGAACCGAAGGATTTTATGTCTTTGTGAAGGATAATACCGCCCAAAGAGAGCCTATGGTGATGACAATGTCGCTTCTTGGAGTGGTCGAGACCGATCTCGCCATCCAGAAAGTCGAGACCGAGAGATGGTCCTCGTTCAAAATCCACGACCAGACGTGGTCGTGGCTAAGCCCATTCTTCAACTCGAACTTCACCGTATGGTCGAGAGAAGAAGAAATCTTCCGCTGGGAAAGTGACTCCCAAATTCTGCTTAGGTCCAAGGTGCAGAGGTATGTGAAATATACTAAAGTGTAAAAACAGAATTTACCTTTTTCCTTTTCACAACCCGAATTGCTTTCCTTTTCTCGTTTTTAGCCCGACTCTTCAAATTTCGAATGCTTCCGTTGAGAAGCCTATTGCTACCTCTCCACCGCTAGAGAGACAACAAGGAAGTGGTCGAGGATCATCCTCGCCCAGTGGTAGAGGAAGTCGTGGCGCCAAGTGGTTACGACAACCAATGAGGTACCATTGTACCCAAAGAAGGTAGCGGCTACAACCTCTGGTAGCAGCGACCACAGAGATGGTCGTGGAGACTCCAACAGCAGCACCGCGACCACCGAGATGGTCGTGAAAGCTCCAAAGAACAAATGCGACTCTCGAGGCGGTCGCCACGACCACCGAGATGGTCGTGGATAGAACAGAGGCAACCGCAGGCCTCCGTCAAGATGGTGGCGTTCTCGCCCACCGCGTCTTAAAGGAGATCGCAGACGTTCCTCCCTGACCAAAGAGAAACTGGTTACGTAATCAAGAAGAAGAGTATTTCAACTTCGCGCCGACTTCTTTGGGCTCGCTTCCATCGAGGGTCTTCGCTTTCGGATCTCGCGATCGAAGTCCCCATCCCAACGATATTCCCAATAGAGGGATACCTTTGATAATGAACGCCTTGAGAAGGTTTGGTGACCAAGTCACGAAGGTAGACAAGTCAAGATCCCTGAGTCGGTTTACTCGATGTTTGCTCGATCAACTATGAATGTAAGTACTTAATCGCATATATATATACAGTATAATCTTCTCTTGTTTCTCATCGTTTTTCATCTTGCGTAAAGCCATAGAGCAAATTGTCGTTGTTTCGGTGAATATCATCGACAACTTCTAGAGTATGCGACAGAAAGAGGAACTCGCAAACAGTAGAGAGGTGGTAAGTCATCGCTATTCATAGTCACCTTGGATTTGACTACTTATATAGTGCTTACGGATTTGTCATGGAAAAACTCACGACTAGGTAATGGTCGTAAAGACTTATGACCAAAGGGGCTTTGTCGAGAAGAACTTACGACTAGGTTAATGGTTGTAGAAGAATTTACAATCGATTGACCCATGCTCATGTCCACCGTTATCCTTGCGGGTTAAACAAAGGACGCTTAAGATCTTAGCCGACTCGCCGATTATGAAAAAGAGGAGTCGAAAAAGTTTAGGAAGAGGTATTAGACCTCCCAAAAAGCTTAAAGAAGCTAACTCGCAACCATGAAGTCGCAGAAAAAATTAAACAAGAAGTGCTGAACTTAAGACATTTATATCTTTGATCTTTACCTAACTCTTGCTTCTTTTCGTAAAAAGAAGACGAGACGAAAAAGCTCCGTAATGAAGTTAGAGAGAAAACTTCGCTTATTCACGAGCTTACTCGTATGTCCAAAAATAAAGATCAAAACCTTGAGACGCTGGGAACTCAAATATCAAGTAAGTAATTCTTTACCCGCAATCCTTTACGAGTTATTTCCTTTTCTCACTTCCACTTCCTTTCTAGCAATGGACGTTAAATTGAGAGAACTTGAGATCTAAATCGCGATAAAGCCGTGATTTATAACCGATCGCCCTTATTGCAAAGAAGAATGTAGAGGATATTGTATCATGGGAGAAAAAGTATGCCGAGACCGTTGCTTCCCATAATGAAGAGGTCAAGAAGTTGGATTCTCAACTAGTGGGTAAGAAATTCTTTTACCCGTGATTATTTTTGTTTTTTTTTCCTCTAGGAGTTTATTTTGTTTGACCAATCTTATTTCTTCAGAGCAAGTGGTCGAAAACAAAAAGCTCATGAGGCTTCGACTTGTACCCAACAGAGATGGAAGCAATGAAGATTAAACTTCAAGGAAACATCACGCCTCTGAACAATGTGCTTGGTGAGCTACATAGTGAGGGAAAGACTCTCAAGATGATACAATAGCTGCTCACACAAGTACCATTGGGGATCAAGTCGATCTTGCAAGATCCGTGACCACTCAAGGCCAATCAAGTCAATCGATAAAGGAAGCGGTCGAAATCGCAGAAGTTATGCATTAGCAAAACTTAAAGCTCATGACCCCAACCTTAATGTGCAACCACTCGGCCGACTTCAACCGCTCTGAAGCGTAAGGAAGACGTCTCGATGGAGGAGATGCAATCGCTTGGTCGAAAGTTTCAGAGGAGATGCAATGGGCTCTCCTCTTCGTGAGTAGTCTGAATGAACTTGTGAAAAACAATCTTTTGTTGATGTAATCCATCTTGTTCCTCGCAAATCATCTTGTCGAGTAGTTAGTAACTCAAAAGATAATTAACTAATTTAAAGACTAAGAAATGAAGTCAAATGTAATGACTTTATCCTAGCCCCCGACTATTTGCTTAGTTTATGAAAACTAAGTAAATAGTTTTGTCTCCTGCAAATCATCTTGTCGAGTAGTTAGTAACTCAAAAGATAATTAACAAAATAAAGACTAAGAATTGAAATCAAATTATCTCTAGCCCCGACTATTTGTTGAGTTTGTTTAGACAAACTAAGTAAATAGTCTCAGAGAAAGGGTTTCAAAAGAGAGGTTTGTTTAACTTGTAGTTTTGGGTCTCAATTGTCATGCAATCGGTCGAAAGGGTGGTAACGAAGTTGACACTAGGAAGTTCCTTCTAGTGGGCGGGACCACGCAAGAGAGGAGAGGCTTCGACTAGGTAATGTTAACATCTCCGACTAGTTTAATCAAATCGAGAACGGCAACTTGAGTTAAGCAAACGCCTAGAGGACTTTAAAATATTTACTCGTCCTTCTCCCAGGACTCGATAAGTCTGTCCCCGGTAGCAAGAGTAGGAAACCGAACAAAGCTAGAAGCTCTTCCAGCAAGGTGACCACGCAGAGAGGAGAGGCTTCGACTAGATGTGTCTCTTCCTCCCACCGCTTGAGATGAAACGAGTACACCCAAGACGGTTAAGCAAATCGAGAAAGTGCGCTTTCTTAGAGTATTTTTCAAATTAATCAAGAAATAAACTAAGGTGAAAAGAGTTGGCCTTCAAAAATATTTCGACTAAATAAAACCCAAGTTCTTTGTGTTGGCCATAAAAGCGAGTAACGAGTCGACACTAGGAAACTCCTTCTAGTGGGCAGGACCACATGCAGAGAGGAGAGGCTTCGACTAGGTGATGTTATTTGCCTTCTGACCAAAGGTAAAGAAAACTGGTGTTTAAAACATAGTCGAAAAATAATGAAAGCACTACTCAAAAGTAAGACAATAGAGATAGAAAAACCCGATTCTTTATTGTCCTAATGGTCGGTTACACATAGAACTTGCGTGAATCGTCAATGTTCCAAGAATTCGAGAGAACTCCGCCGCCTTCCATTGCCAATCGTATCAATTCTCGACGAGTAACTTCGACCATCGTAAGGACCTTCCCACTTGGGAGAAAGTTTGTTCCGATTAGACTTGATTGGCAAAGCCTCAATACTAAGTCACCTCTGAAGAAGGTCAGCGAGGTTGAACCTTACGATCGTAGTATCTTCGCAGGCTTGTTGGTAGATTGCCGAACTAATTAGGGCCTGGTTTCTCCTTTCTTCAAGTAGATTAATATCATCTGCTCAATTTGTTCCTCGTTGGAGTCCGTGAATGTTTCGACTGTGTTGACCGTATCTTTAGTTCCGGAGGAAGCATAGCTTCAAAGACCAAGACTAAAAAGAAAGGTGTTTCTCCCAGAGTCTGACTAGTAGTTGTACGAATCGCCCATAATACGAGGGTAATTCTTGTACCCAAGCCCCGAGCGCTTGATGAGTTGGTCAAGACTCGAGTTTTAATTCCTCTCATTATTTGGCCGCTTGCACGCTCGATTGCCCCATTACTCTAGGATGGGCCATGTACATAACATAACTTGGTACCCAACTCGTCGCAAAATTCTTGAAATTTTGCGCCGAAAATTGCTTACTATTATCTGTAATTATTCGACTTGGTACTCCAAATCGAGTAATTACGATCTCATCATAAACCGCTTTGTCGCTTGCTGTTATCCCATCCACAGTTCGACTTCAATTCATTTTGTGAACGATCAATAGCCACAAAAGGAACTCAAACCTCCCGGAGCTTTAGGAAACGGTCCTGTGATATCAAGACCCCAAAGTTGCAAAAGGCCAAGATAGAGGTATTGTTTGTAATGCCCGAGCTGGTTGGTGTATTTGCTCGCTATGAAACCGCATCGACACACTTTTAACCAACTCTTTAGCATCAGATAGGGTCATTGGCAAGAAAACCTTGTCGAAAAGCTTTGCCGACCAACGCTCAGAGGAAGCATGATTTCCACAAATGCCACCATGTATGTCGTGAAGGAGTGTTAATCCTTCGCTCTGCGGAATGCATCGCATGAGCACCCCTTGAGTACCTCGCTTATAGAGAACTCCTTCACCAAAGTATACATTTTGGCTTTTCGATAAGCGATCCGCCTCGAGATCGCCTTCGCATGTAACCCTTCAAGATAATCATAGATGGGCGCCATCCATGTATCCTCGTATTCTAGAGAGGTCAGCTCATTAGGAGGTGTCTCGGCTCTTCACCGAGAAGGCTTCGGAGTTGTTCCAAGAAGACTCCTTTTGGTACTTCAGATCCGAAGAAGCTATTCGAGCAAGCGGGTCTCATGAGGAAATTATCCTTTCGAGGATGAATTGTGCCTCAAACCTAAAAAATGCTTTTCTAGCTTACGATTCGATAAGTACCGAGACATTGTCTCGTTAGAGCACCGGTATTTTTACCGACTTGATTCACGACTAGTTGAGAGTCTCCTCTCACGAGTAGTCGGCGAATCGAGAGCGCCACGTCAGATACCGCCTAGCAAACCTTCAGATTCTCGCCACATTATTAGTGGCCCGAAAGTTTAATTGTATGGCATACTTTAAGGTCTCTCCTAGAGGAGATACCAGACCACCTCACCCAGAGCCACTTAAAGTAAGCGACCCGTCAGTACATCGCCCACGGGTCGTGGGAATCAGATCGGGATCCCGAATGTGTTCAGATTTGTCCATTCGCACAAAGTCTACCAAGATCTAGGATTTAACGGCCGCTCGACACGAATGGATGTCGAACTCCCCAAGTTCGACCGACCATTTTGCCATGCGCCCCGCCGCTTCCCTATTCTCGAGGATCGCCCCAAAGGAAACTCGGACGCACGCCTAGTTTGTGCGCTCAAAATAATGCCGCAGCTTCTCAAGACATGAGGAGGGCATACAAGCTTTTGGACCCGAGGGTAACGCCCTTAGGTCCGTAAAACATCACTTACGTAGTAAACCGGTCGCTGTACATTTTCACGCTCTACAACCAAGATCGCTACCGATCGCCTGTGGGCGTGGTAGCTAGGTAAACCAAGAGCGCTTTCTTCCGCCTCGAGAGACCGTAATAGAGCACTCAGAAGGTACCTCTTGACATCCTCAAAGGCAGCGCTGCCTCTTTCGACCACTCAAAACTTTCGTGTCTCCTTAGAAGTTTAAAGAAAGGTAGTCCTTTTCTCCCGATCATGCGATGAAACGACTTAGAGCCGCCATGCACCCAAAGTGAGTTTCGACTTCTTTCCGTAGTTGAGGGCGATTTGTAAAATGGCTTTTATCTTTTGATTCGCTTCAATTCCTCGTGATAGATACTAGGAATCCAAGCAATTTCAAGAGATTCCAAACACACACTTCTCGTGATTAAGTTTTAAGCGATGTTTTCCGAGATTGTCGAATGTTTCTTGTAGGTCGGTAATATGATTAAGTTTCTTGATGCTTTTGACAACTAAGTCATCAACATAGGCTTCTAGATTTCGCCTAATTGAGATGAAAAAGTTGCTCGATCAAGCGCTGAAAAGAAGCGCCGCATTTTTAGACCAAATGGCATTTTGACATAGCAAAATATACCAAATGGTGTAATAAATGCGGTCTTTTCTTCATCGCCTAGACACATATTAACTGTGATATCCGAATATGCATCTAAAAACTTAACATTTCACAACCTCGAGAGAGTCAACCAACCGATCGACACGAGGTAAAGGAAAATCGTTTTTGGACAAGCTTTATTAAGATCAAGAAAGTCTCACGCACATACGCCCATTTGCCGCTTGACTTTCTAACCATTACAGGTTAGCCAACCATTCTCGATGGTTGACCTCTTATAAAGCCCGCTTAAGTAGCTTATCCAATTCGATTTAATAGCATCTCGCCGATCGGGGCAAATCTCCGCAATTTTTGTTTTACGGTACTTTGTCGCCGTAAGGCTAGCTCGTGCTCGATCACCTCCCTAGGGACTCCGGCATGTCGGATGCTTGCCACGCTAATACATCTGCGTAGCTCTGAGGAAGGTGATGAGGGCGCCTTCCTATTTGGGGTCGGAAGTATCCCGATGCGAATCAGCCTTCGAGGGCTCCCTGCGCCCGTGAGGAACCTCTTTGACTTTGTCGCTCGGCTTTGGTGCGAGTTTTTAGGCTTCGACTTGCTAGTCGGGTCGACTTTCTTCTCGAGTTGGTATTTGTCCTACCATCTCAAGGGATCGATGGTCGCAGTATGCGCCATCTTCTTGTCACAATGGATTGTAATTACTCCTTTGGGACTGGCATCTTAATACATTGATATCCATAATGAGTAGCCATTAGAATTTTGCCAAAGTTGGTCGTCCGAGTATGGCGTTATATGTCAGATCGAAATCGACCACATCAAAGGAGATTTTCTCGTCTCCGAAATTACTTGGTGAACCAAATGTTAAAGGAAGAGAAACTTGACCAATTGGTTTGGCGAAGATCCCTAGACAATCCCATGGAAAGAGTATCGCATCGGTCTCACTTTGGTCCCGGTACTTGCATGTCATCCAGGCACTCAGAAATAAAATATTTATCGAGCTTCCACCATCAACCAAAACTCGATTGACCCGACAATTGTTGATGGTGGGTTTGACCACGATTGGGTATCGACTGTCGAGTCGAAGGATCGGCAATCACCCTTCTCGAAAGAAATGGTGACTTCCACCACTTCGCAATTTATTGACGAGAGGAGGATCTATGGAGTTTACCTCGCTCAGCAGCCTTGAGCCGCCGCTTTGATTCATATGCCGATGATCCTCGTAGATGTGTTCAACGGTGTGTTGCGGATCCCGAACAGCATCTCCTCTTCGCTATCTCAAGATTTATGACCACCGGTTTGACCTACCCGCCGAGGGTGGAAGTGGTCCTTGTCGCTGTAGTAGTCTTCAAGCTTTCGCTGGAAGACCCGATAGCTATGAAGGTCATGCCCTTCCTTTTATGGAAGGACACCACCTAGGCTTATCATTTTTCCGATCGTATGCTTACCTTTGCCTCTGTCGGAGTGTGGCTTGATGTGCGTGGCTCTTTATCATTCACACCAATACCTCCTTGGAACCGCTGGGTTTTGACCCTTCATCTTATTCTTGGACTTTTTGCTTTCTTATCCTTCTTCTTACTTAACTTCACCGCTCTCGAGATGGATTGTCTTCACGATCGATTGTGTTGTTCCACTCGACCGCCTCGAGGCAAGAGTATATTGATCGCCATTTCAAGAGTTCGCGACGTAAGTAGGAGGATTTAAAGCAATATCCTCTCGTTATCCTTCTACTACGGACTCGCTTGAAAGCCCCGATGACAGATGAATCAAACTTCCTAATTGAGTTACTTAACCCGATCAAGCGCTTGATGAACTGGCGCAATGTCTCGTTGTCGCTCGCCTCATCCGGCAAGTCGCCCTCCTTTCTAGGCGATTGTATGTGCCTTGGAAATTTGCCAAGAGAAGATCGCAGAGATGTTGCTAAGAATAGATCGACTCGAGTGGTTGGTTTAGTAACCACGATCGAAAGCGATCCTTCGAGCACGCTTGGAAGGTAATTTGCCATCACATGCTCTCCTCCTCCGCCGCTTTCGAACAAATTGCTAGTAAATTTGAAGGAATTCGATGGGATTTTGGGAACCATCAAACTTCTCCATGTTCACCGGTCGAAAACGAGGTGGCAATGAACGGCTCGGAGATCAAAGCGAGAATGCCCGACATCCAAGAATAACTTCTTGACGCCTCCTTGCGTAAAAGAAGGGTTGATATCATCGTGGTCGTACTCGACGATACCCAAGAATAAAGTTGACCCGACTGTAATAGGTCTCGGTCCCACGAGGGAATACTCGTAGTTTATCTCGCTGCTGCAGATTTCCATGCCTGAGTGGTGAACGATCACCTTCCGAGGAGCTTTTTGATCATCATCATTTGAAGACATTTCTTCGAGTAGGAGATCGACACGACTTGTCATATACCGATTTCTACGCCGTGATATGTTGGATTGATCGGTAGCCAAGAAGTCGATGGGTACGACTACTTGAATGATGTCGACGAGGAGCTTCCAAATTTTTCATTGTACTCGAAGTTTTGTGCGATCTCTTCAAATAAGAGGTCGAGTCTGGCATTCGGCTAGCTCTTGAGTTGGATTCTCGAGCAAATCATTGATGTGTCAAGCTCTCGAGCTTCCTCTCGATTGATATTGAATACGCCCGAGCAAATTCTTCTAAGCTTCAATCTTCTTCCTTCAATTGCCTCAAGATTTTCCATGTTAGACTCTTGAGATTGCCTCAATGAAGCGAGAATGTCGAGGATTTCCTGGCGCTCATGAAGGCGCTGGTCGTGGTCCGCCAAAGGTGGTGTCTCGCCATTGCCACGAGGGGCGCAGGTTTGACCTTCGGAAGGGTCTCCATCTCGGTCTCTAGAAGAGTGATCTTGATCCGAGGGAAGGACGAAGACCTCCTGCTGATGATTCTCACTTGCGCCGAGGCCTCCGCTTGAGGAGTCGCCGAGACACCATCCGGCGACTTGGAGTAATCCTCCAAGTAGGGAAGTCTGGTTATAACTGCTCCGCCGGCAGTGTGACTCATGAGAGATGGTCGAATTTGCAGAAAAGCATGTTGATCCCGCCTCTCTCGGTTTATCCAGAGAGAGAGAGAATCACCAGATGCCGTGAAGTCCTGCATGTGGCTTCTAGTGCTTGCTCACCAAGTCGGACCGCCTTAGGGGAACTTGGACACTTCGAGGAAAAACTCTCGTCAGGTCGTGAGTCCACCTTGGTGTGGTCCTCGTTAGATTGACCTTGCCCTTGAGAGGGTAGATTCTCTCTTGGACGCATCGTTGTGGGGATAAGGATCCTCCTCAACTCCACCGGCGACATTGTCTCCTCGGATCTGTGGAAGATCCCTGAGGCAAGAATGCCATAGGATGAGTCATCACTTGGTTCAGAATCAATCCCAGATCCATATCGACGTCACAGAATCTACCAAGTCGAACCAGCTTCTCCTCGCTCCATTCTCCGCCATGAGTGCATGAGATTTGGAAAACAGAGAGAATGTTTGACAAGAAATTACCGGAAGATCCCCACGGTCGGCGCCTAACCGCTTGTTTTAGAACCGAACTTACGAAAGATTATTTGATTCGGGGTCTCCTAGAATAGAATCATGCAGAGATTGACACGGAATTTTTATACAGTGTTCGGCCTTCTCCGGAGAGAATAACAACCCTACTCCCTGTGTGTGTATGGTATTGAGTGTATACTAAACAATCGGGGAAAAACTCGACTATTACAGATAGTGCTTGTATTCCCGATGGTCCGATTGATGCTCCTCCTCCTTTTCTAGTTGCCGCTTTTATAGTACGTGAAGGAGCGGCGCTACTCGAATGTAAAGCGGCCATCACCTCCTCAGAATTCGCATGTTGGTAGTAATTACCGTGTATTAATTCCTCCACGCCGCCAACAAACTATATACCGTAGATAATGGGTATTACGTGCATTATTCTCAGAGAATAACAACAGATGATGATCGTTTGAATCCTTTAATCAATAAGACCCACTTGTCTCGCAGTGTTCATTTGATTATAAGGTGGTCGGGCTGACCTAGTCGTAGAGGAATCTACGACTATGAGGTAGTCGTAGCAAGTCTTATGACTATGGGATAGTCGTAGCATAACTTACGACTATGGGGGTGGTCGTAGAAGAACTTACGACCATTCATTTGGTTCTTCCTTCATAACATTAAGGGGTACACTCAGGGTTCACATGACGTCATATTTACCTATAATAAAAATTATAGATAAAAGGTAAAATGAGGATTATTATATCCTCGTCAGGAAGCCTAGTTCATCATCTGCTTTGAGAAGCGTATGTGAGTATAGACCCATTTGTGTGTGGGCTTAACGGATGCTCGTTAGGGTTTTCTCTCTAAACCTAGCCTCCACTATAAAAGGGAATCTCCAGGTGTGGAGTTCTCAAGTCTTTCTAAGAGAAAAACCCTAATTTATGACTTGAGGATTTTGGAGTAGTTGAGGCTAGGGTTTGTGAGAGATGGATTGATTGTGTGCTCAAGTGTTGAGCTTCTGTCCTCTATGGTGGAGTGGCTTTAAATCAACATCTATCTCAAATCAATTCAAGCAAGATTGCTTCAAGATGAATCTCTTCTTGTTCTTACTTTCTCTTTGGTGACTTTTGGGATTTTGGTGGTCCTTTATTTTTTTCTTTGGCTTCTTGCTATGATCTTGCTTGCTATGACATATGAGAATGCATCTAGGATTATCTTGATCATCTTTTATCCATGAGCAAATTTTAGAATCAAAGTTTGGTATTTCTAGGTTCTTGTGCCCTCCTTTCCTCTTCTAAGAAATTCATGAAACTTTGGCCTTGACCTTACTGATCATCAATTGGAATAGGTTCCCGACCTTCTTGATGAGCTATGGTTGAAATTTGAGGGGATTTGGATTATCAGATAAAAAGTTGAGTCGATTTGTGTTTTTGAATTCGTGCTGATTTTACTGTTCATCATGCTGGAGGTCAGGCCACCACCTATGAGAGGTCTGACCAGCTGGCCATCGGTCAGACCACCCATCCTGAGAGGTCTGACCACCCAACTCACCTTGTTTTGAGTTTCTCGTGATTTTGGTTGTTGTGCTTTGGGGTTTTGATTGGATTCAATACAAGACTTCTACTATGCTTGTACTTTGATCTTCATAGCTTTCATAGCTATTAATAAGAATCAGGTTGAATCCAATCAAGGTGAAAAAGAGGCAGTACTCCTATTCACCCCGTCTCTAGTCACCATTTCGGTCCAACAATTTTTTTTCCGTATTCAGGTTTTGAACCATTTCTTGAGGCTGTTAGTCACAACCAGAAATATATCCAGGTGATGGTTGGAATCTGATCATTTCATTCTGATATGTATAAACGATTTTGTCACTTCACGGAACAACCCAATGGACTAAAGGTGTGGAGGTTGTTTAACCTCATCACCCACTCGAGTTCGGGTTGACATACTTTATGTTTGCCGCAATGAACTTAGATGAGTTCATCGTGTATTTATACTACTCATTATTGATTACAAGAGATAAGATAAAATTGTTACAATCAAATGAGGGAATTGATCTCTGTTGAAGAAACAAACTCTGTCAAATAGAGTCTATCCCATACGAGCTACAATATCGACAATAGACGTATACAGTCCGTTTACATTTGAATCAATCAACCAAACCAATTTAATCTATCTTTGTACTCTTCAATGCCTTTTCTATAGAAGCTCTGGACTCTACTAAAGATGTTTTTCTTAACATCCCCCTTGATCACAACTAGGTGTAGCAAGGTTGAGATTGCGACATTGTATATCAAGGGGTTGTTGAGCGCTTTGGGGAAGATATCTACAGCCTAATCCTCTGAAGCTATGAACTGAACATCCAGTAGGCGAGATGCAATTCTTTCTCTAACAAAATGAAAATCCACCTCAATATGCTCCGTGCTTGGATGAAAGATAGGATTTGCAGTCAGGTAAGTAGCTCCAAGATTGTCACACCACATAACCGGCGACCTACTCTGAAAAACACCCAACTCTTTCAATAGAGACTGCATTCAAATGACTTTTGCCGTTGCATTTGCTATTGCTTTATACTCAGCTTTAGTACTCGATCACGACACCGTATGTTGTTTCTTTGAACTCCAAGACACCAAATTAGGTCCAAAGAACACTGCATAACCATTTTGAGAATGACAATCATCAGGTGACCCTGCCCAGTTTGCATCTGAGAATGCACTCAGTAGACACGATGAAGACCGTTGAATTCTCCAATTCCAAAAGTAGCTTTAACATATCTTAGTATCATCTTTACAGTAGCCCAATGTGCATCAATGGGGGCTTGGAGAAACTGACATACCTTATTAACCAAGTAAGATATATCTGGTCGTGTCAAAGTTAGATATTGCAAGGCTCCCACTGTACTTCTGTACTGAAAACCACCTTCTGCTGACAGTTGGTTTCCTCCTTCTTGTGACAACTTCTTAGTTGAAGCCACATGTGTTGAAGTCGGCTTGCAATGCTACATATTTACTCTGAGTAAAAAATCCTCTGCATATTTCCTTTGTGACAATATCAGTCCTGATTTTTCAGAGTTCACTTCAACGCGAAGAAAATAGCTTAAGTTACCCAGATCCTTTATTGCAAAATCTTCAGTCAATTCCTTGATAAGTTTTTCAGTAGCTGCAGATGATGAACTGGCAATGATGATGTCATCAACATAAATAAGCATGTAAATTGTAACTCCTGACTTATTAAAAATAAACAACGATGTGTCTACATTGGAAGTGGCAAAATCAAGAGTTTGCAATTTCATGCTTAGTCTTGAATACCAGGCCCTAGGAGCCTGTTTCAATCCATAGATCGCCTTGTTCAGTTTACACTGGAAATGAGGGATCTTTGGATCTAAATAACCTAGAGGTTGCCTCATGTAAACTTCTTCTTGAAGCACTCAATGCAAAAATGCATTGTTAACATCAATTGGTCATAAGTGCCAACATCTAGACACTACAATAGCAAGTATCAACTTCACTAGTTGGTTTGATCATTGGACTAAAAGTATCTTCATAATCCAAACCATATCTCTACTTGAACCCCTTTGCTACAAGCCAGGCCTTATGTCTGTCAACTGAACCATCAGACTTATACTTGAGTTTGAAAACCCACTTTGAGTTAATAACATTCCTTCCTTGTTGAGGAGGAACCAAACACCAGGTTTTATTCCTCAACAGAGCTTGATATTCGCTGTCCATGTCCTCCTTCCATTTCGGATGCTCCAGAGCTTGAACATGTGACGAGGGCTGAGCAAGCTCAACCTGAAATGCACGATGACTGAGAGGATAACACATTGTGCCATCAGTGTAAACCTTTGGCTGAGTGATGTTATTCTGAAACCAAGTTCTCACACATGGTTGTTGTACGTACGACTGTTGCTACTGTGCTTCTCTCTGATCAAGTTCTGAATACCTTGTAGGCTGAGAAGCAGAATCTACCAGAGAAGGGTTAGCTGCAGAAATATTGTCCTTGTCTTCCTTGAAGAGGTCAAAATCTGTTGATGGTGTATTGGTCAGTATAGGAGCCGAGGGAAACGCAACAGGCGGTAGAGTGGATAGAGAATTAAGAGTTGGGATTGTCAGACTCGAAATAGTGTTGTCAGGCCGAGTAGCAAAGGGAAACACATTCTCATCAAAAATTACATCACGAAAGATGTAAACACGACTTGAGGAGCGATCAGGCATTTTGAGCCTTTATGCATTGTGCTATAGCCCAAGAATACGCATTGTTTGGAGCGAAACGACAACTTCATGGAATTGTATGGCTTGAGGTTAGGCCAACAGGCGCACCCGAAGGTTTTCAGTTTGGAGTAATCAGCAATTGTGTTTAGAAGACGAGAAAGAGGTGTGGCATTGCCAATAACTCTACTCGGTAGATGATTTATGGGAAAAGTGGTAGTGGGGAAAGCTTCATCTCAGAAGCGTACTAGCATGGATGATTGAGCTAGCAAGGCAAGACCCTTATCTACTATATGTCTGTGCTTTCTCTCAGCAGCTCCATTTTGTTAGTGTGTATGCGGACATGAGATCCAATGGATGATTCCTACCAACCGAAAGAACTTGTTAAGTTTCTAATACTCGCCACCCCACAGACTTAAGAGCGTGTATCTTTCGGCCAAGTAGAAGTTCAAAGTGTTTTTGTAATTGAAAGAAAACACTTTCAACATCTTATTTGAGTTTTAGAAGGTAGATCCATGAAAACTTGCTATAATCATCAATGAATCTGACATAATACTTAAAACTTTCTACTGATTTTGGTACAGGGCCCGAAACATCAGAATGTACAAGTTCAAGGGGAAAAGTAGACACACGAGTGGAAGAGCTATAGGGCAAACGGTGGATTTTAGCCTATTGGCAAGCATCACACACAATGCTAACTTTATTTGACTCACAATCTAAACTATTTGAACTTATGATAATTTGAAATATTGATGTTGTAGGATGACCAAGTCGTCGATGCCACTACTCTGGTGTAAACCTTACACTTGTAAGGAACTGGTGACACTGACTAGGCCGATGAATAGAGGCCAATGAATAGAGTCCATGCTCACATCTGACGTGAAGAAGAATTCTTGTTGTGGCCAAATCCTTGACACAGAAGTAATTTGGATGAAACTCAAAAAATGAATCATTGCCAAGAGCAAACTTATGAACTGAGAGAAGGTTTTTTTTTCTTATTTTATGGACATGGAGGATGTTCTTGAGATAAAGAGGAGTATAACCATGATCATAAACAGTAGATTGGCCAATATGAGATATAGACAAACCTGCTCCATTTGCAACTTGAATTTGATCTCCACCGTTGTAAGAATCCTGCATCGAGAGCCTATCTAGATCACTAGTGATATGATCCATGGCACCACTATCAACATACCAATTTGTGTCAACCTGATATGTCCCTGTAGAAGCTGCTGCCGCCACACACTGTTGATCCTCTGTCTGGTATGAGTGATCGAAGCGATGGTAGAGTGAAGAGCATCATGACCATGTTTGCCACAAACTTGATAAGTTGGTCCGCCAGAGTTACTGTTGTTGTTGTTGTCGGACTGATTTGCTTCATTGCTTGATGAAGATCAGTTCCCACCGTTGTAGCTGTTGCCATTGCCGAGGCCACAGCCCCGGCCACGCCCACCATTGCGTCCTCCTCAGGTCGCATTGTTAGCAGATGAGACAATCTGAACATCAGTGTTCAGATGCTCCTTTTGCACCTCATACCTGACGAGATGTGCATATAGATCGATTGGGGTGACCTCATTTGAGCGGGTCGTCATGGAAGTGACAAAGGAATCATAGTCATCTCCAAGCCCAACCAAGATGTAGGATACCATTTCTTCTTCGTGAAGTGGATGACCAATAGATGCCATCATGTCTGCTAGGTTCTCCATCTTGTGATAGTAATATGAAGCTATGAGATCCCTCTT
This sequence comes from Phyllostachys edulis, assembly GCA_036346405.1. Lineage (NCBI taxonomy): Eukaryota > Viridiplantae > Streptophyta > Magnoliopsida > Poales > Poaceae > Phyllostachys > Phyllostachys edulis. The sequence goes on from CM070548.1 coordinate 64,509,306, forward strand.
GTGTAGGTTAGCAAGTTAGAATCTATTATGCATAAGTCATGCACGCGAGCGTGAGGCAAACATGTGCTCTAACGCCACCCACACTTCTTCTGATGTGGTCATGAAGAGGACATGACCAAGGATATCTTTTGTAAGAGAGGATAGGAGCGCACTCAACACCAATTGATCCTGCTGAAACCACAAGGTATACTCAGGATTGGGGACTTGGCGAGCTCTAGTTTCAGTGCTTTCAGCGATGAAGGGCAGGGGCATCTTCACGGATCCTTCTACATAGCCCAATAATTGTTGGCTACGCAGATACGACACGATCTATGCTTTTCAGAGGAGGAAGTTGTCTTTGTTAAGACGCACCATGATGAACTGGTTGAATGACAGTGTGGGGGAGGATGTCTATCGATGCCGAAGTCATGGACGAAGAAGCAGAGACGGTATTGTTGGAGGTAGTCATCGTGGTTGATCAGAACGAGCTCTGATACCATGAAAACCTTTATGTTTGCCACAATGAACTCTGATGAGTTCGTCATCTATTTGTACTCAATATTGATTACAAGAGACAAGATAAAACTGTTACAATCAAACGAGGGAATCGAACTCTTTGGAACAAACAAACTCTGTCAAACATAGTCTATCCCATACGAGCTACAGTGGCGACAACAGACATACAGTCCGGTTACATTTGAATCAATCAACCGAACCAATACAATCCATCTTTGTATTCTTCAATGCCTTTTCTGTAGAAGCTCTGGATGCTACTAAAGATATTTTTCTTAACACGAGTTTTAGGGCTGGCTCGGGTGCCCATCTCTCGTTCTTTTGTGAAGTTCACTACTCTTGGCCATTTAGAAAAAAAAAATGTTTGTAACTTCACCCTAGTGCTGGTTCAAACTAGCTATAAGCAGTTTTCAAGAAGGTAAAATACTGAGCTAGTTAGAAAAATGACCTAAAATAGGAAGAAAACATTTCACATATAAGAATAATATGTTATACCTAGTTATATAATATACAAAGCGTTTGTTTGGAACTCGGAAATTTTATTGGAATTTACAGCATAGTACAAATCCTCCAAAACATTTACTAAAAAAGGGCCAATAGCATATTTTAACTTTTGCAATATCCAAATGGGACGTTACAATCTAATGACTGCAGCAATCATATGATTAGAATGTAGCTCAACCTGCTAGTTCCTTCGGGTACGGCCACTTTACATTTGCCGACAAAAGAGATGTGATGTGTACACTGTGCCGAGAGCGAAAAACGGCGTACGTGTGGTTGCTTGTTGTGAAGCCGCAGTACAAGTATTGTCACTTTCTTCACTCCGGCACGTCTCCAAAGAAAGGAAAAAGAGATACGGCCACTATCTCAGATATGAATGTAATCACCCGTTGAGTCAGTGACGTCCCAAACCAGATCATGTTATTCTTAGACCGAATAGACGCGCATGCATGCATGCATCGCTACTATTTTTATATAGATTTTTGATTCTGGTCCGTCATGCATGCATGGATCGCTACTATTTTTATATGGATTTTTGATCCTAGGTTCAGTGACGGATTCAGGATTTTTTGAATAGATGTTCGGACTTCAAAATTAGGTTGTCTAGATATGCTAATACCAATACGCTGATACTGTAAAATATCACCCCTCCCCTCCCAAAACACTGATTTTTTTTTTGCCGCTTTGGCACGTTTTCGCCGTGTATTTACAGAAATGTCTGTCTTCAGAGCGTATTTGTAAAAATGGCACCGTAGACGTATGGCCGCCGTACGTCAACCCCTCCCTGACCGCCACGTCGCCGTTGCCACATGGCCGCCGTACGGCAATGCCTCCCCGTCCGCCACGTGGCCATGTAATGCCGCACGGTCATTCTTTTTTTCTTTTTCTTTTAAAAAAATCATTTATGTATATTTTTTGTAGGAATTTTTAAATATAGAAAATAGGCTCTAAAAATTATGAATTTTTTGTTGAGCCTCCCGACTCAGTGTACTTGCTTGTGTAATTTTTTAAAATTTAATCCATTCTAAATTTTTCTCGCAAATTCATTAAATATACTGTTTGTAGGAATTTTTTAATATATAAAATGAGGTCCAAACATTATGATTTTTTAAAGGCTCCTTACATAGTGGACTTGATTTTGTAATGTTTTTCAGAATTTCATATGTCTTGAAAATTAAGGGTTTAGCTCTAAAAAATTAGGGTTTTAGGTTTCGGAAATTAGGGTTTCATGATTTCATGTGACTTGGAATGTGTGAAATTTAGTACCACATGGACCACTCTAGGTGCAGTAGGATTTCTATAGCAGTAATGGCATAATTTGAACTCATATAGTATTACTAATCATACTAATATTATTTAGATTTTGAGTACCATACTATTTTCTTTCGCTCCGAGTAGCACTAATCATACTGCTATTATTTAAATTTTGGTAGTGAATAACGTGGCCCCTGTCTTTAGTTCTTCACCTAGTAAGATTGATATAGCAGTAGTGGTAGAATTTGAACTCCCAATGTCACCTTGCAGAACGTCTTGCTCTTGACTGGTTTCCCGATCCAGGGTGAGCCGCTTGTTCCGGGCCCTCCGGGTGCAGATTGGAAGGCCGAGCTGGAGTAGTGGTTTGGCCAACCTCTCCTAGAGCGTATACGTGGTGTACCCCGCACTTGGCTAAGGCAGTTCAGTTAGTTCCCGCAGGGTGCACCTGACAAGGTCGTTAGGACGCACATCGTTACTTACCTTCTCCAGCTCTTTGGTTGGGTCCTGTTTCCAACCACACAGGGTGATTTTTGCTACCCCAGCTACATCCGCCTTGCCGAGTCGTTGGTTGACGTAGAGGCTGGGGGCGATGCCTCAGTATAGCTGGGGATCAGCTGTCCTTTGTGCCACATACTGGGGGTTGTGTGACGCTTCACGGTGTGGCACCGGTGGTACCCCCATCCTGGCCGTCTACTACATGCTCCTACAGCTGTGGAGTTGGGAGAACTTCCTTATTGGACAGCCATCCATCGAGATAGCGGTGCACCTATACCCTGTTCCGTATGACCAGATAGATGGGCCCACCATGGGCTTATGGTGGACTACTGGCCGTCTATGCTGGGCCAACACAAGACCGGCGAGGTGCTACTCGTTGTACCAGAATGAGTTCAAGTCATTGCATGAGAGCGACATCATATGGAATCCATGGTATCCACAGTTCGTGTGCATGGTAGCACCGCACGGACTGTCCGTGCAATGCATCTGGGACGTAGTACTGTGGACGACGGACTGCTACTTGGTGTTTACACATATGGTGGAGCCTTACCCGCTGCGGCGCGTAATGCGACAGATTGGTGAGCACCAGGTCGTGCCCCCGGACGGCAAGCCGCTATCACAAGCCGTACACCTATGAGTCAAATTTCATCCGAGTAATGTTTATAGTTCTTACGTGCTCCCTTTCTAACATCAATCTTTCCGGAAATGCAGGCGATTGAGGCAAGGTGGGCATACTCAGGACTGTCACTCGGTCCAGCACGAGTAGACTACGGCATGGACGGAGAGGGCACATGTGGATGTCTTACGTGCCCCGCGTCCATACGGCCCTGAGACGTACGGTGCGTACATGGAGTGGTACGTGCCACGGACGCACGCAAGACTCGCCATTCCTCCACCGGAGCACCCAGAGTCGGTGACAAAGGAGACGCACCAGCAGACCCTCCGCCGCTCGTTCGATCGTCACAGTGCTTCACGGTGTGACGACACCGTAAGACACTTACAACCTTTGGTCATTTCAATGACGACATTTGTACTCTTTGTTAGTGAACTTGTTACGTATGTCACTACAGTTGGAGTGGGCGCAACGCGTCCATAGCACATCAGAGGCTGCCATCCGCAGCCTAGATAGAACCTCGAAGGGATATAATTTTTTTAAAGCACATCTGTCCAAGGCTAGAGCTCATCTGTGCAACCGGAGTTGCAGGCATCGTACCCCCGGAGTGATTTTATAGACTCCGTCATGGATGAATTCTTTGGAGGTGTCCCCCAGGTCGGCATGCCTCATCACAACGACATGTACGCCTACCATACTTTGCTCCAGAGTAAGCCTACTGGTCCACCTCCGCCTCAACGGTCTCCGTACCCCCTCTGAACCGACGCGCGCTCTTTGGACCGGTGGACGTATTCCATGGGTCATGATCGGTGCAAAACAAGGCCGTGCACGCGGACGCAGCAGCAGCAGACAGAGAGTAGTGGTTCAGACGAGTGAGCCATATTTGTATCGCGTGTTATTCGGTATTGTAATGTAATGTTTTCTCCGCCTTGTTTATATACAAGCACGTCTCCAGAAAGCTATACATTGTCACTGTTTAATAGAAGATAAGTAGGGAAATGCAGGAGGCTCCACGTAAAATTTCATGATTTTTTTGAAGTCATTTGCCTATTTTTAAAATTCGTATAAACTAACTAGTAAACCCTAACTAACCCTAACTAAACCTAACCCTAAACCTAAACTGACACAACCCTAACTAACCCTAACTAAACCTAACCCTAAACCTGACACAACTTGACATTTGGCGGGCTCTCAGCCGTTGCCACACGACAGCCATCGGTTGCCGCATGGCGTCCGTGCGACAACAGCGGCTGAGGTGGTGCGGGTGGGGGCTGAGGTGGTGTGGGCGGGAGAGAGGGGGCCATGTGGCGGCGTGGGAAGCGTTGCCGCATGGCGGCCGTGTGGCAACGGTGATATTTCTGCAAATACGACTTTGACGTGGACATTTATGCAAATATGGGCTGAAAAAGTGTTGTATGTGCCAAAAATTCCAAAATACTGATACGACGATACGCGTATATATAATAAAATAAAAAAATTATAGAAATTAATGATTTCATACGAGGAAATGGACGATATAAGGCAATCATAATGGCATGAATTAAATAGCAAATTATAAATATCAATGACAGTTGAGGAGGTTGAAGAAGTCCCAGCCACCGTGTTGCTCCTTTGGTGTCGTCCGCTCTGTTTCTCCCTGTTTGTCGCATTACCACCCGCTTGCTCACGTCGCATCTCTATTCGCCTGTGCAGGTGCACTGCCACACGCTTGCCCTGCGCCGCCTCATGCATGCTTGTTGTCATGTCGTAGCGTTGTGTCCACCCACCAACCGCTTCGCCAGAGTCCGCGCCTCATTGCTTGCCACTTGAGGCCAGAGCCCCCACCCCCCACCACCACACACAGACAGCCAGCCACAGGATGAGAGAGAGAATAGATGTTAGGGTTTGGTGGGCTAGAGCAGGAAGGAAAATGGGCCTAATGTGTTACATGGGCCGCGCGTGAGGCGTGGAGAGTGCGAACTGAATTCATTTGCGGACACAAATATATAATTTTGGCATAACTAATAACATATACATCTAATATACCTGTTATATACCATATATTTTATAAAAAAAAATGGGTGTTCAGCTGAACACCCTTAACCCATGGAGGGTCCGCCCCTACTAGACCTCGGACCATTGCCTCAGCAGTCCGAGACCCAACTCCGCCACTGAACGTCGTTGTGGGTCTCAGATTGGTTAACCTGCGTGCACGGGCTACATCACATCAATCATGATTATTAGTTCTCATCGACACATACACACACAAAAGGTATAGTTCAGCAGGGGGCTGAGCTCATATTATATATGGGGCTACATATGTACATGCACATATGGATAGTGACAATGAGTGAGAGAGAGAATAAATCGAAGGAGGGTGGCTGCGGTGTGGCGTGGGGACGGCTCCTCTCCATTCATACAAGTGAAGCACACCTCATTAATCTCACATTCTAGTCCTCGTACATGACAGTGGACAGTGGCGGATCTAGGATTAGATCACGCCTCGGGCTAAATTCTAATAGGCTAATATCTTAAAACTAACGCTAATTTCTCTTCGTAATGTCTCTTCCCATTTCTGTGGGTTCAAAAGATACATTCAGGCTTTGCTTTTGTTAGATTGAAAAATAACTTGGCTAACTTTTATTTGATATATTCTCGGTTGAATATTGGTGTAGACACAAAATGCACTTTTTTATACCGAGATATGCAGAGTTAATTGATCACTTAAGTTTGAGCTCATACATCTATCCTGTATACCAAATCAGTCGCTTATTATACCAAAATTTGCTTTGGACTTGCAATCGCACATAATATTTTGTTACTTGGTTTTGTTGGTTCCATTCAGTCGATGCACCATAGTTCGAATAATGAAGACGAGGAAGCTTCTCACCACACCCTCTAATAACAGAGCTCTACCAAGAGGTAACAAACCTAACCTAATCTTCTTGTGTGCACACCATACAAATTGAGTACCTAACTCGCCGCCGATGCACTGCTGCCGAGGGAGCCTCGAGCTCGCCGACGCCGCCACCGATGCCGCCGCCGCCGAGGGAGCCCCGAGCTCGGAGGCATTGCCGCCAGCACTGGCCGAGGGAGCCCTAGAGGCCGGAGGCGCCAGCCCGAGCCTCGCCCACCACGCCTCGGCGGCGCCAGCGCCACGCCCGCCACGCCCACCCCCCGCCATCAAGCCGCGATCTCCACCTTCCTCCACGGCTCGTCACGGCCACCGCCAGACGCCCGCCCGACGCGCTCAGACTAGCACCTCCTCCGGTGCGCGAGACGAGGTTTGGCGGCGGCGCTGGCGGGCGGGACGGACCGACGAGGGCCCGGGCGCGCGCGCCGGCATGAGGGAGGGCGCGGAGGAGCCGGAGGGCGGCGACGGCGCAAGGCAAGGTCGCCAGGAGTCGCCGATGGAGGCGATGGCGAGAGGAATCAACCAGGGATAAGGAATTAGGTCTGATTGAGTTGGGAAGGAGCAAGGAGGCGTCCCGTGGGCTGGGCCGCCTTGCCGGGCTCGGGCTAAATGTTTGCACTACTTTGTTAAAGGCTATATGAAAAAAAATTTCTCAGGATTTCTTCCGGCCTCGGGCTATAGCCCACCCCGCCCGAGACCCAGATCCGCCTCGACAAAGGACTTTCTTTTTGCAAGTCTCCAACAACACACATACCATGGACATTAATTCATTTTCTCATGTCCAATGCACGTCGGGAAAATGATTATTTTTCTGACGGATTTACTTTTCCATCACAAATATATATATTACTGGCGGTTGCTTGCGTGCCCGTAGGGAAAATGACAAACCGTCATGAAACATCTAGTTTCTGGCATTGTCTTCTCCAGGTCGGCGCGAATCCGAAGTGGCGCACTCAAAGAGAGGTCCGGATTGTATTGTTGTAGACGCCCTAAAAGAAAATGAGCCGGATATTCCCTAGGTCTTGTTTGGATGAGGGATAATTCCTTGGGGGGTTTTGAGATTTAGTTTAAATTTGAATTAGATCCTAAAATTTTCCAACGACATACCCCTAATAATCCAAACACCCACCTTGGGATCTTTAGTTACAGGTAAATATATATCAAGAATTTACAGTAAGAACTAGCACACATATATATCAGACCAAACGATCTCCCTATATAATATCTCTCCTCGATCGCACTCGCACGCCCACAATGTTTGTGTCGGCCGGAGCATACTGCAGCCGCAAGCTAGTAATCGGCATCTGGATTTTGTGGTCAGTAGTGCAAGAAGTGGCTGGATAGCAGATTAGGATTTGACGTAGATAGCAGCTACAGTGAACCTGCGGCCCTTGCATTGTGTGGCTAGGGCCAGATCAGTCAACAGGGAAGAAAGAATCAAAGCAAAGTGAGTCTGGAAAGAGCAAGCACTTGTTGTACAAATGCATGCATCCAATCGACATCATCATATCACTGCATCAATCAAACACAAAGCAAGCCTGCGCCACACAAGCGTCACAGGCGATGGAAAGATGCATGAAGATGGAGAAGAAGTTTCCATCGATCCAGAAAAAGGTGAGAGGCACAGCGGTCCGTACGTGCAATGGAAGCATACGCACATATGAGCGAGCTGCTAGCTGTTGTCCTTTGGTCACTTGTGACGATCAACGCCGATTCCAATCATTGGGCTAGCTGCGATGTGATGGCGATGCGACCACTGGCGATCGATATTGCATGCATGGACCACCCAGTCAGGTGAATTGAAAGGGGGAGCTAGCTCTGGTTTTCCGAATCCTGATTTGTAGACGAGCCGTGGGCAATCATGGAGATTCGATCCGACTGGATGGATCGAGGGATGGATGGCGAGCTGCTTTTGCTGTTCTTGAGTTGTGACATGCAGGGGGATTCATGTTCCCTCCATCCATCTGATCATGTTGTTGTGCCGACACCTGAAGGCATGGTAAATATGGTTAAGAGTGTTATTACTGATCAATATAACACAATCGATTACATGCACCCTCAACGCCTCAACTATATATGACAAAAGTTCAGCTTTCATTCTCAACTACGATACCAGGCATCTAACCTCCTGATTTTGAAACTATAACATTTAATCACCTAGCGCGTACTGTGGTTGCCTAGCTGAGCATTGCCACTAAATATCACATGTGGTTGTCCAAGTCACCTTTCGCCCTCTTATCTATATCTATCCCAGCCTGATGTAGTTAGAAACCTTGTTGGTGACTGAGGGGTAATTTTAAGGGTATTACTATCCAGGGAACACTATTTCGTTTTGGAAATTTTTTTGGAGGGGGGCGAAATCACCGAAATTTCGGTTTAAAATTTCGTCGGGTTTTCAAACTGGACGAAATTTAGACGAAAATTGACCGAATTTTGTCCAGATTCAAATTTAGAATGTAATTTGTCCAAATTCAAATATTTCTAGATTTTTTTGAACGAATCATAAAAATTACCCAGTAACACAAATAATAGACAAATAAATTCAAATAGAGAGAAAATTATGAAAGTTCATGATTTTATAAAAATTTAGAAACAAGTTCAACTCAATTTGGAGTTCATATGAAAAGTTACGAGCATTTGAAGTTGATTCGGCGAAGAAAATCCAGAAAAGAGAAAACACCGTGCAAGTATTTTGTTTTTAATCTCCACTTTCTTCCAAGAGGAAAACCCACATTTATTGAGTCATTAGGTTGACAGATGGGGTCGGGAGCTTGTTGATCTAGTCCATGGGCGTGTCTAGGGATCGGTGGGTCTTACCTGCCAGCAAGGTTCTAAAAGTCAGTTTTGGGCACCAACTAGGCGCGAGGCGGAGTGCTACCGCGGCGATTTCGCCCAAGGCAGCAGGATCGGTGAAAGGGCCACCTTGGATCGGCTAGGCGGTCAAAGCCAGTCCTCAGTGGCACGATGTGGCTCTAGGCGAGGCTGGCACCGAGGCGGGAGCTAAGAAGACTGTGCCCGATGCCCAGACCCCGACGCCATCCAATCATCGCGACACGCTAGGGTTCAGGGCTTCGGGTTCCCGCATCGCGCCTCCCCTACCACTGAATCGAGTTCGCCTCGAGTTCTGGCCATCTTGCGTTGCCGATTTGACCTCGCCACCGTCGAATCGAGCTCGCCCCGTCATCTCCATCGTCGAATCAACCTCGCCGCCTCCAAAATGCGGTCGTCCCACCATCTACTCCACTTAATCGAGGTACGCCACTCCCCTCTGCTCCCACACTGTCGACCTCTCCTCTCTGCTCTCGCTCCCCTCTGATGCTCCTCCATTCTCTACTCCCCTCCTGCGCCACCGCCTTCCCCTCTCCCCTCTCTTCTTCGGCGCCGCCGCCCTCCCCTCCGATGCTCCCTTCTCTGTAAAATTTCATTATCCATCTGCCTATAAAATTTCACCTCAATCCAGCAAGGCAGTCAAATTTTATATGCGGTGAAAGTTGACCCAGTTTCCTGTTTGAATCTGAAACTTTCTGCACTTGTGATTTTTGTACAATTTTTTCAGTCCGTTTTCATAGAGTGGCCCCAAAAGAAAAATTGTGGAAAAAGCCGTCAGGAAACAGAGAAAAAAAGAATCATTGAAAAAGAGGCATTTGAAAAAAAGTTACGGGCTAAATACCAACGTACTATCGAGTGGATAGAAAACCATAGTTTTCAGTGTCGGGTCAAGACTTGTGCTATTCACTCCAAATTGCATTCTTTTGAATTATCCTGTGTCTACCACTCCTATACATTGTTATACACTTGTTTTAGCCTTCATCCATCCTTGGTTGATCAGCAACATAGGCTAGGTGCTAGATACGAACTATAATTCAATTATGTGCAATTTCTAAAATTAATTGATTGTTTCCCTTGCTACCTAATATTAAGCATGTCCAAGCTCCACTTTCTACTAACCGAGCAAATCACGTCGAAACGACCCTTGTAATCGCCCTATTCATCACTTGAGTCAAGTTTATCACGAACCAGCCACCGGTTGCACCACCTGTTTGCATTGGTAAGAACTTGCAAGAGCTTGGTAAGAGCTTGAGCATGTGTGACTTGAGCCTCCAGATCCTAGTAGTTGATAAGAACATATACTTGTGATTTGTTTCCTTGTTTTCTACTAATAATGACAGGTTGGTTGAAGTTGGTAGATTATGATGTCATCGCGGGCAGATTTGAACTCAAAGGGAAACAACTACCTGCATACATATTACCACTCACCGCTGAGAGTACGTCGTTGGACTACTTTATATGGGTTAATATGTTGGATAGCTACTTTGAAAGACAAGACCTTGATCCTTCTGAGAAGATGAGCATGGCAAGGACGGCACTGATCGGTGATGTTCAACATTGGTGGTTGAATCTGGAGTACCACTTCATGTACACATGGGAGCAAATGAAGAAGAAATTGCAACGTCATTTTGTACCTCCACCACCCATAGTCACAAGTGAAGTGCAACCTAAGGTAACTAAAAATGCTGACATTGTTTTGGCTCCTACTCCATCTCCAGATACCACCGAGACGCTTGAAGAGATGAACGATGATCTGGTGCATCTTAAGTCATTAGAGAAGTTTGAGGTACCTACAGTATCTGATGAGGACGACAATGACAAAGGCACTGATTTGGTGCTACAGCAATACATAGAGCCACCTTGTGAGTATATACCTGCTGTAGTGCAATATTTTGATTTTCCTTATGTTGACTTGAACAAACCATGTGTTGATCTGAATTCTCATAATTTTGCACATGTCGAATTAATTACACATACGAAAGTACTTGATAGAATATCCCCTGCTGATGCTTTGTGCTATATCATGCTTAATGATCTAGTTAGTTTGGAATGTGCTATGGAGAAAGTTTCTGAACTTTCATCTCTAAATTCTCTTTCTAGCACCTACACCTACCATTTTAAATTAATTGGAGAATATGGTGTAGACAACCAATTTCTGGTATATAGAATATGCATAACTTGTGATCACATGGATGAATTGAAGCTTGCTATTTTGGACAACAATCCTTGTGTGCTGAATCTTGTTCAATATGAGAGTAAAATAAAATTTAGTGCACATCCCATGCCTATGTGTTCACCTTTTATTGCACCATCTAGTACAGACAATCTGAATAAAGATGTTGAATTATGGAAGAACATACAAATCTTTTCACCTTTGCTAGATGAATTTGCTATTGCTTGATTGAAATCTGATTATATGGATGAACTTTGTTTGATTCCAAAAGTTGTAGATTTGCCTATATGTGCTACCACTGCAAGTTTACAACTTCAGAGATTTGAATGGCATAAATGCTTCACTTTCATTTGCAAAACTAGTTGCAATAATTGATGTGTGAGAAATTTTATTTTGCTCACTAACATATATGATTATTCTTGGGGTGATAATACAATGAGCTTTTATGATCGCTGCTGTTTTATACCATTAATTGTGCAACAACGAAGGACCGTTAAAACGGATGACATATACATATACCATGCATACACCTTGGCTTCTTTGTTACCCTATTTTCCGCTTATCAAAAGCCGAGGAAGGCTTTGTTTTCAAGAAGGGGAGGATGATGAGGACATGACCCCTATGGATACGACCATATTTGCTATGCTTGCTGTTCCAAGTACAAGAGCTCGTACGCTTTACTTAAATTATCAGGTGAGCATGTTTTTAGGAGTGTCTTTATATTATATGAACTATATGATGCTACCTAATGATGAAAATATATATATATATATGTGCAGCACCATGTCACTTTTGGTCCAAGACAAGCAAGCAGTTCGAGCTGGACCCATTTTGGAATCCAAATCGGCCTCCGAAGACAACACCAGCTTCAAACATGCATAACTTTTTACATATGGAGTCCGTTTGAGGTCCATGAGTACTTGATGGAAAGATTATCTCGTCTTCTTTCTAACGGATCCAGCCTTACCTCCAAATTCCTTCTGAACGCACCGCAATCATCAAAAGAAGGTGCTGCGTCACCTGTTTGGGCCAAATTGGGCCTTGTAATGCTTGGGCCCAAGGGAAGGAGCCACCCCAGGTGGCCCGTACTGTTCACATGCACTGTTCATGCATGAACAGTACCGTGCATAGTACCATACCGAATTTTCTTAGTTATGGCGGCTCTCCCTTCCCTATTTAAGGAACCCGCACCCCTCTAGTTTTCTTAGATTTTGTTAAGTTAAAAGTTAGCTACATTGCAACTTCGTGTATTAGCTTGTGTCGACTAGACCAACCCTGAATACTGCTTTGGAATCCCAACTTTATCAAATATTTCAATCTTATTTGCAATTTCAGATTGCTTATTATCTTGTTCTTGCGTGTTCTTCGATTGCATGCAGGAACAGACCTTCGTGGTCAGGTCAACCGCATTCTTGGCACGGTTGATAATGACTCGGAGTGTGGTTCGATTGCTTGGTGTTCTGGTCGTGACCAGTTAGAAGCCTGCATCGTTAAAGTCGTTCTTCTCCAAATCGAAGTTATCATCCTATCGGAAGATCGGGACAACCACTGTCTCATCATCTCTGCTCAACCCTTGCGCCGCCGCCCTCCCCTCTCTGCTCTGACTCACCTATGTTCTCCCGTGCCGCTGCTCTACTCGCTCTCTACTCCCCCTAGCACCGCAGCTCCCCCTCGTTTGTTGCTCTGCTTCCTCTGCCCCAAATACCGGTGTGTCCGTGATGTGCTCATACATTTGCAGATCGGGATGAGAATGAGATGGAGAGGAATGGATCAGGTGAGGTTCAGATCAATGATCATTTACTGTTATGGTTCATGGACTTCAGTTCATTCCCAAGGAAAGTTGGATGTCATGAGGCTTTGCAGTATTACACAACAATGAAGTTGAGAGGGGTGATTCCAGAACCAAGAATTGTGTTGTGCCTGTGATTCTAAATTGTGCTAATTTGAGTTGTGATTTGTGAACTGAATACTGATCGTTGATTTGTCATTTTGGTGTTGTGCTGCAATTACAATTTTTCGATTTTTCTATTGCAAGTGAATTGTGCTGTGATTCTATGAAGCATTGATAATAGATGTATAAAATGTGTGATATGTATGTTATGACTTATTGTTGATTTATCATTTTGTCAAGATGTCATCCGTTGCTTCCGGAGGTGCGACAAGTTCAAGCGTCCTTAAGAGGAATTCTGAAGATATATATAGGACGGGAATTTGTGATCCAAACAATATGGATAGAGTGAAGTGTCGCTTGTGTCAAAAGGTCATGACTGACACTAACTCATGATTGGCAGATTGAGTCATATTAGCAATTCATCATAAACTATTAAACTCTATTAGTATTTTGCTTGCTTCTAAGAGTCTAAGACTATGTCTATGTCTATGTGTGGTTCTATATCTTATTGTGTGAGAGTGAGACTATGTAAAGTTAGCACTGTCATGTTATGATATTTTCTATATACATGTTTCATACTTTCATTCATTCATCAATCATTCATACATTCTTTCTCACACAATAGCAAAATAACTTATCATTGATTAAATATGCAGGTTTACATTATTATTTGATTACATACATGTTTACATGAAGCTCTTGGAGGGGAGATAATATACATGACTACATCTAATTGCCCATGTCTTGCTTCTTCAGGTAATTTTCCTTCTATCTTGTTCACTTTGATGCCTGATGCTTGCTCAATTCATCATATTATTCCTGTTGTGGGTCAATTTGTACCGTAGCCAAGCCGGCTGCCTGGTCGCCACCTAGTCACTAGGCGCTGGGTCACCGCCTGCCTAGCACCTAGCGCTTTCTTGAATCTTGCCTGTTAGCGACTCAAATTTTAAATCTTTGTTAAATTAAAATCTTAATTAAACAATCGGTCAGTCCCAGTCGTTGACTTACTATACTTAACTACTGTCATTAGCGCTAACCTTAATCCTACTGGTAGGGTCCACTAGCCTGAGAGATAGAGAGAAACAAGGGAGGCAACGATGACCATGGTCGAGCCCATTGTCGAGCTCGCTGGCTATGATGTAGCCATGACGCATGCTCGGGAATCGGCAAAATGGGATAGTGGGGCTACGACGAAGCTAAATATAGTGACGACGATGCTCGATGACCACTAGAGCGTCAGCGACGACATCAGCAAGCGGCAGGGTGGTTCGGGCTACGGCGGCTTCCACGAAAGAAGTGATTTCTCCCCTAGGGGCTAGGCGTGCTGGGTTTGGGAGGCTAACACGATGTGAAATGGCTTGGCACGGAAACCAATGTTCATCGGAGATGTTCCAGTGACTTGCAACCACGGTGGTTCCATGGACGATAAAGGCAATGACTCGACAATGAACTCTAAGCTTCAAATCTAGCTAACGCATTAGGAAAAGAGGGCTACTAGGAGCTCACTACGGTAGTGACATCGCCAGAGACGACTGGAGGTGTCGGGGCGGTGGTGAACAATGGCGACGATGTTAGGGTCAGCGATGGCAACACTGTACAGCCAAACTTAGCTAGAATCTAAGAGTACGCAGGCTCAGGTGAAGAATGAGGATGGTCCAAAAGAAAGGAATCAAAGAGGAGCCCACCGAACGAAGAGCAATGGTGCATGATGGCCTTTTTTTTTGGGCCGGATAAGAGGAAGATGTGCAGATTCAAGGATTCACTGTGGGGTTAACAAAATTAGGTGAGGGATTTGCATAAGTGGGAGTCGGAATGTGTCACATCCTCAAATTAATAAAGAGAATTATTATGCATCTCATGAGCATGCATCATGGTTTTCAAACCTTTGCATAATTTATTGCACTTGGAAAATCTTAAACAAGTGTTAAACCTACACTTTGTAATTCAACTCCAAAAGAAAACAGGAACAAAACCTTATGAACATTTTCTTGAAATAATTTATTCAAATACTATAATAATTATAATGAATTAATATAAATTTTACCAAATTTTTGGGACTGGTTTAAACACTAAGAAAATTCAAACACAATTTAACGACCTACAATATGTTGAATTTAAACTATACACATTATTTCATGAACAGTAGTTTTTAATAATTTTTATGGACACTAGACCTTCCCAGGAACCCCCATGATTTATTTCATGATTTTAGAAAATTTATTCCTATATTTAGCACTTTGGTCAAAGTGGAGAAACTATTTTAATTCTCAGTCAAACCCTAAACCCTAACCGGTGCATCTCTTTCGAGTCCGAGTCCGACTCGATTTAAACGACTCAATAACCGCTTAATCGCACCACCCCTAGGCCGTCCGATCAAAACCCAACGGCGCAGATCACGCACCCCTTCATAACGGTCCGGTCGCCCCTTTTGAAATCCAAGCCACCCAGACCAGATCCAACGGCCATCAACGGCGCCCCCACTCGGACTCGTGCGTGCACAGGTGAGACGCTGCTGCCATGGGTCCGCGCTGTCAGGGTCATCCCTTACCTCCCGCTGCCTCGCGCAGAAGCTCCACGCCACGCGGCCGAGCGTCTCCGACCTACTCAGAACGGCAACATCGACGCCGTCAATCCGCCGCGGCCGTTGGCCACTCCGGGACGTTCCCCACTTGACACCGCCTCCACTCCGTCATCTCCCTGGGGATAATACCCCCTCGACACCCTGTTCTTCCTCACTTTTTCTCTCGGTGGCCGAGGAAAGGGAAGCTCTCCCGTTGGCATCACTTGGGTAAGCTTCCTCTGGGTGGTTGCCCTCGACTCCTTGGTCAGTACCTTCTCCATTTTGCCTAACCTCAGCTCCTTCGGTTGCTTGTAGCTCTTGAACCACAGAGGTGCCACTGGAAGCTCTAGAGCCAAGACCAAGACCTCTCGAGGTCAACCATTGTCCCCAAGAGGTATTATCCTCAACTGAGCGCGTCACTTTGCGCCTTAGGACATCCTTAAACTTTCCCCTCAACTAATTTGTATTATGCACGGCAGGTTTTTGCTGATTTGAAGAAATCGTACTTTCGGCCTAGGACCAACCCTTTGTCTCCTACTTTGTTCCGGTAAGCCATGGTTCAATTACTTGGTCCCTTAGCATCCTCTTAGGGTCTTTAATCCTTTCCGATCATTCACTTCCTGTTATTTTGCTCAGGGACTCTTCTCCTTGTTGGAGCTCGTCACCGTTATCTTCTTCTCCAGTGCCGACGCAGCTCCAGCCACTCCAGCTTTCCCCGAGCACCCTCCTCTGCTCAGGTAGCTCCCATTTAGCCCCTAGACGCCTTGGCACTCATCAATGACCGCTATGAGCTTTACTTGCATGCTCGCTTGTCGATTGACGCCGCTTAGCTCCACTAAGTCACGCAGACGGCCAACATTGGTGTCGCCACCACCACTCGTGAGGCGCAAAGACTATTATGGCAAACGCGGCCTTGGTCTGGCTCGCCGTGGCGCCAGAAGCGCCGCGAGCCACCCGCCGCAAGCCAAAGACTGCGTTGTCGGGTCGTCCGCAAGAATCAGAGCAAAGTCATTAGGACATAGATTCGATCGTTAATGCTAATGATTGAGTTTAGCTTTTAAATGCGGTCTTAGTCGTCGTAATGTGTCACTGTCGTGTGAGGCCGCGCACAGAAAATGGGAGAGATAAGAGAATCAGTGGAGAGACTGACGGGTGGGACCAACGGCTTAAACCCCATGCGCTATGCACACGCGCGCGTGGACCAGGTCCCGTGGACCGGGTCGCTGACAATGGGACCCACCTGATAGAGCGATATTTAAAATCGGAGTTAAAATAGAAAACACGTTGTTCACCGGGCCCGCTAGTCAGCGTCGGTGGCTAGCGCCGCGCTTGGTGAGAAAAAGTAATTGATGAATTAGAAAATTCGAAAATGAATTATTCGCACACTGTAAAATATGTATAACTTCAAAAATACATAACTAATTCATCTTAACTCCAAAATGGATGAAACCACTTCTGGTAATTTTTATTTTTAATGAAATTTATATTAAAATTGGTTTCAAACATGTCTCTATAGCACAGGGTATTATTTTGGAGAATGATCCATTAACACTATTTTGGTTACAAAAGAAAATGCTGATAACTTTAGAAATTCATAACTAAATCATGAAAACTCCAAATGAGGAAAACTCAATTGTTTTAGTATTATATTAATATCCTCTATTTATCCATATAATCCTTTGTCCCACTACTGCTCTACAAATTTTGACATCATAATTAAATTACTCAAAAAGGACATATCGAAAGCTGAAATTCAAACTAGTATAACTTTCACTCCACAACTTTAAATGAATTAATTCTTTCACCTAAATTCATCTAAAATCATGATTTATATACTGTAGAAAAATCATGCATTTTTGAGCATTTTGAATTTTGAGGTATTTCTCGGTGTTTATTCGGTATTGTATTTATATAGATCCCGAGCCTATCGATATTGACCTATATGCTACTGAGGGAGAGAAACTAAGCTTCCAGCAAAGCAAGAATCATTTGAACTTTATTTTGCATCATATTTGATCCCAGTTGTGTTAAGTTAGTGCAATGATAATTGCTTGCATGCTATTTTTGATAATGTCGCTATTTTTGTGATGTGTAGATTAGTTATCTCCTAATTCATTGAGGTTATACTTGAATTATTCCAATACCACATGCTTAAGTTAGAATGGTTGAAATATATTGTTCGGGTTTGCTTAGCCATACAAGTCTAGAACCGGTAGTTGATTGTCGGGAATAACCCGACAATTATGGGATAAACACAACTATCATTATATACTTTTGTTTCAGATCTTCGTATCTGTTTTTATGAGTCAAAATTTTTTCATTTTAAATGAGCTTTTGGTCTGGACAAGTGATGGTTAGTGATGGTGCCTTTGTGCATGAGATTTGGGTAAGTGGTTGACTTGTCTAGGCACTTAAGGACCGAACTTTGGTAACATCTTTGATTCAAGTAAAACTCGTGCTTCCACACGCGGTGTATGGGCACTGCTTGGTTAAGTAAGGGTTTGGTGTTGTTGAGTTGATGACTGGTGGTGTGAGGACGTATATGTGTTCCATCGCATATATGTTTCATAAGGGTGCCGATTGCAATTCTTTATTGTGAGGGCGAGCCCTATTTAAGCTTTATTAATTGGATCGGTATTTCTGGCACAACTTGCGTGTCCATTTGGTTGGTAGGTGGTATAGCCTATCCTAAGTGGGGTTACGTCACGCGTGGGTGATTCAACACAATAATATCAACTTGCTGAAAAATACTAAGTCTTGGTTTACCTGGCCGGCATACCATAGGAAGTACGCTATATTCGAAGGCATCTGGAGGCTTACGGGCTAATCAAGTTGTGTGGGTAAAGTAGTACACCCCTACAGGGTATAAATCTATTCGAATAGCCGTGTCCACGGTTATGGACGACCACTTGAGTTACATGGTTGCTATTGTTAGACTTGGAATTAAAATTGTGGTTATAACTTGGTATCGTCATGAATGGGATGTTCATGTTTGTTGTTGTATCAAAGTGGACAACCACTTTGTCATTTGTATGGTTCATTTGTTATTCAATTTACTACTTATTCACATGCTTTACTTCTACTTCAAATATGATTTTTAAATGGCACTTGAAAAACTAGTATGTGTAGGTTGTAAATTATTGCGTCTCTTTTGCAAAACTAAGCCAATATGAGCCATCCTTTGGAACAAACTCTAGCATAACTAATTTTTATTTGTGTAAGACTTGCGAGTACCTTTGTACTCAACCCGGTTGCTACAATTTTAGGTGAGGAAGGGTACGAACCCGTTGAGCTTGTTAGCGCCGATTTTGGCGACACTAATGAGTAATGCTATCATTTAACTCCCAATCGGTTGCCGATGGGTTATGGGGCATACCATGCTGGATATTTTGGTTTATTTACTTGCTTCCGCTGCTGCTTAATACTCTTATTTGAATTTGGCCGGTCGGCTGTTTGTAATAGATGTAGACTTTAACTATTATGTTGTATGTCTTTTGAACTATCTATGTATGTTGTTGTATGGATGTGATCAACGTTGTATGAGGGTATGAGCATACTGGTCGCTGATCTTGGGAGCCAATATGATTGCATACTCGCTGTTCGTGGCTTCCTATTTAAGTCACTAAGTGTAGTGCTTGACTTGTTGGAGAACCGACAATCATGTAGTGCTCGCAGAGGAGCAGCGCGCATGATCGTCGAGGCTCTAGATTGTAGTTAAGCCTTTCACTGAGATTGAGTTAAGTTGGAATCCATTTACTTGAGGCAGAGTTATGTCCTTAAGACCATGCTTAGTCTCGGTCTTACGGAGATAACCCAGGGGTCCTCACAGAATGCAAAGTGACGTGAGTGGTTCGTGGCCAAACTCACCCGAACGGAGGGAATGCGGTGGCTTGGAATAGGCTCACTCGCTGGAGTCAAAGAAGACGAAGCTGACCTAGCTTCCCATGGCTCCAACTTAAAAAACAAGCACAGGGATGGCGTTAGTAAGGCTCTAGATGGGAAAGGATGCGCGTGTCGAGCATGGAAGCTTACCAGGGAGGAAATGTCATGGTGGCGTGCTCACCGGCACCGTGGAAGACGATGTTGTTCCTAGCAAATCGCAAGACTGGAGACTCTGAGTTTAAATATGAAGGAGAAGATCGGGAGAAGGTCGTGATTTCTTGCGAGTGCAGCTAGACAAAATGGGCTGAGCAATGCGCTCTTTCTTTCTCTCCCGTCCATAGGTGACAAGTGGAAGGAGACAAAAGGGAGATGTGCGGACTTTGGTGGTGGGACAGGATAGCGAGGCGGCCAGTGAGCTCGTGCGGGCGGCTAACCTAGTATGAACAGAGCGGCTTGGTTGGGGCGAGCGACGGTGATGTGGTGCAATGCTTACCCACACGTGGATTAGCGGCGGTGGACGGTGGTGAGCTGAGGTGGCGACGACCGAGTCCATCGGTCAATTACAAGGTGCTTGCATGCAAATAATTTTGAAACACAACATACATAACTGTAACATCCCAAAAACTCAAACTCAGGTTTATTGCACTGAGAATAATTGTTGAGATATTTTTTAGCATGTTTCTGAAATTTTTCCTAAATCAATTGTGCATTGCATGCAAATAGTGACCTTAAAAGAATTTTCAAGAAAAAAAATCAAGATAAATAAAATCCTAAAAAATGTCACAAAAAACTAAAATGTGTTAGGAGCCTCCACAAAAAGTTTCATATTTTTTGAAACAAGTTTACTATATTTAAAAAAATCCTCAAACTTTTGGCCTATTCAAAAAAAATTCCTAAACCTAATTCTTTTTCTTGCCACTCCATTGGGCCAAAAGCCCAGTTCGGCCCACATCCACTCATGCTCTCCAACCCGCCTCGCTCCCCTACTCCCCCTATCAGTGACATCATGGCCCCAGTTTCTAGCAACCTTCTTCCACCTCGCACCCGTGCCCCTGCCCACGCCCGCGCCGCGCTAGCTCCACCCTCGCCACGCCAGCTCCTCCCTCATCTCGGTTTGTGACCGCCACCCATCATTATCTCGCCGCTCATCTCACGCATTTCTCATGGCTACTTAACCGCCTAACTGCACCATCGTCTCCATAGCTCACCCCTTGTTCAATCTCGCACACAAACTCCGAGATCCTTGCACTACTACAGAAAAGGTCTTCACAGACGGTTCAAAAACGCCATCGAGACTCGCTTTCGTGAGTGTCCGAGTTTATGGGTCAAGAATGACATGAGGTCATCACGCACGGTTTTCAAACCGTCATGATGCATACTATCACGCATGCTTATTAACTCAAAACCGCTTGTGCTAGTTCATTATCACGCACGGTTTATAGATGAAACCGTCAGGATATACCTATCACGCATTTGCTTTCATCTACAAACCGTCTGTGATAGTGATCTATCATAGACAGTTTCATCTACAATCGTCTATGATATTCTTTTGTATTGCTAAATCTAATTCTATTTATTGGCTAACCTCAGGAAATGCTAGTCGTGCCCTCTGAAACAAGCTGAAACACAACAAGTAAATGTATTCATCCAATTCACATTCATTTCAGAAACAAGCACATCCAATTCACAAATCAATTAACTAAAATTAACCATTCATGTACATTTACACACATGTACTATTAAGTTCAATCTTATCTTAATCAAGTTCAATCTACATTGTGGAACTTCCCATCTGGATTTATGACCTCATAGTTCAAGAATGACACAAACTATCCTCGAATATTTATGAGCTGGCCCTGCTCCAACGTAGTTGTAGCGATGCTTGCAACCTATCGCTAGGAAGATTAAATTCGTGCTTATATAAATTGGTAAGTATGAAATAATTATTGCAAGATTGACAAACCTAAGGATCATTGGTTATCGTAGAACTGACGGGTAGTTCCATGTTGTGGCAAACATAGTATCCACAGAGGTTGTAGGCCGGTGGCTGCTAGTGGCACTTTAAAATAGAATTTGTTAGTTCGAG
The DNA here is from genome assembly GCA_036346405.1 of Phyllostachys edulis. NCBI lineage: Eukaryota > Viridiplantae > Streptophyta > Magnoliopsida > Poales > Poaceae > Phyllostachys > Phyllostachys edulis. The sequence continues at coordinate 64,530,975 of CM070548.1, forward strand.
AGGCATTGCTATGAATTGTTATATAGGATTAATGTGTACTAGCGAATACCGCAAATTTAAAATCGTGTCGCAGGATCCCTCCCTTGCATATCCCTCCTTTTGCAAAGTACGTCTTGAACGACCTACGTGATTCCAAGAACTTAGCCTTAGCCATTGCAAAGGAAGGAAAGAATGTACAATAGAGTTATCTATGGAGGAAATGTGTTTACCCGTCGATTAGTTGTCGGACAATTGTGAAGTCATGTGTGGCCCTCTTTAAGGAATCTTGGTATATTACCTTGTTCCGTTTTGGTATAATTACAATTAGAATCCAGTGGAACCTACACAGGTATGTTGCCATGGTCATTAAACCTAAGTTCATGTTGCTTATGAAGTACAAATCAACAAGTATAGCCACTAGTGCAGCACTTACTCCTGGCTATAGGGCAAAAGTATGAATTCCTTGTCGTGATGAGCCAGCAATGACTCCGTCATGTAATCCTCGACAAATTTTGCATTCTCCATGATGGTTTGCCAGGAGACCAAGTGTGGGTCGAGGAAACCTATCAGTGAATTCCTTACTTCAGCTTCAGAAATCATGTATGTATATGTGTGTGTGTGTATGCAAGGAGTTATATATAACATTTATCAGTATTACATGAACGTTAACCGTGATTGTACACACTTACAGTGTCTAGCATCGCATGAGTGAGACGTCGAGGGCACCGAGGTTGAAGAGAAAGAGGAAGTCTTCAAAGGTCACCGTGAAGACACAGTCTTGACGGTTGTGTTTAAGATGATCCTTCTTAAACTTGATGGTGACACCCAAGCACCGTTGTTCATCCATCTTGTTGGCCTATTCCATGTACCATGTATGCAATCTCATGCAAGCCATTCCTAGGGTAGGGTGGCGCTCTACATTCTCGACCAACGGCTCATAGCATGAATTTTTGGGCCAATGACAAGAAGGGGATATCAGAACAGGAGTCGACCATCTTTGATTTGCCCTTGCTGCCTCGCGTTTTAGAGTTCGACTTCATGAGAGTCGACCGAGCACGAGGTGTAGATGCATGTGATGCACCGGGCCCTTACCGCTTCAGTGTAGGTAGCTCTGGTGCAGGTAGCTCTCTTGGACTTAACACCGTTGCAGGACATTTCCGTGAAGTTAACACTGGAGCAGGTTGCTCTAGGCAGATGTCCCTCCTGGGCCACTGGATGAATGTTCCAATGGCTTGCCCTAGAGTCATGACCTTGTCGTCTGGGGAATCTGCAGTAGGACGACGACGAAATTGGCATAAACACTATTCACATTCACTTTTGCGAAACCCGACGTTAGATTTACACCGTGCACCAAAGCACCAGCACCGGATAGATACACCTAGCCCCAAGTAGCATCTAGGGCAACGGAGGCATATCTCACTTGGAGCTTGCACTTCACCGCCACCTACACAACGATACAAAATTAGCTACTCCCTCATCTCTGAGGGATTCATGAATCTCCTCTTGTAGCTTTGCATTGTGCTCGACTTTGGTTCTCTTCCTACTCTGGTACAACCCGGAGTCCTGTCAGAATCCATCTTTCCATGGAACATAAAGACCAAGGCCTCTCGTACAACCCGGACGCTCCTTGTTTCTCAGGGCTTCGAAGAGCATATCTCTCTCCCTGACTGCCTGGAATGAGCCTTGGGAAGATTGTGCACTCAGCATTCCCTGCAATAGCCCAACATGTCATTTCACTTCCTATGAAATTATGGAGTAATTACAAACTAGGTAGTTCGATATCTTACCATGCGCTGGGATACTTCCTCGTCTGCGGGGTTTGGAAAGGAGATGGTCCCTGAAGACACGGTAGCTAACCTCGCTCTTAGCCAGTTTCGGGCATGCTCATCAGGGATCTCAGCAAATGGTGGGGAGGCATTCAAAAGGTTTGCTTGCTGGTCCTAATCCCTCCATTGTGGGAGTTTACCCGCATACCCAGTGGTGCCGAGTCTGTGGGGGTGCGTGTTTTTTGCCTGGAGGGCCGTGTGCACCGCACTTTCACTCCTAAAATCATCTGTCATCTTCTTCGCCACAAAGTCTTCCCAGTACTCTTCCAAGAACGAATACTTGTGGAAGAGCCTCAGATCCTTCTCCACGTAATTCTTGACAAGCGTGCTCTTGAAGGTCTTCAACGCTTTGCACACCTGTAGCAATGCGTGTCATTGCACGGAGTCCCGGTGTTGTTCTGGGATCTCGAATGATTTGAAAATTCCGTCAGCAGCTCATCTTTCTGAGCTTTGGTCAATGCCTTCCACAAATCGTAGGTGATGTTCACCCGTTCCTGTGCAACAATTCCGACCGTTTTCCGAAATGCGGATGCTACTCGGCGAGGATTGATAAGGGTCCCAAACTCATCGACCTCGTGATGGTAAATCAGCCCTTGGGCCTTTTCGATATTCCTCTACCACGCTTGGATATTCAAGAGGACGGCGCATCAGACACATGAGGCGACGATGACAAAGAATGAGCGGAAGACATCTTCCCAAGAAATAGAAGTTCTAACACGTGTGAACATATTGTCATAAGATTAAATAATTGGGATATGTAGGGAAGAAATTAGGACCAATAAAATGACATAATTGACATATAAACATGTAAATCCTCCAAGTCATTTAAAAGGAATAATATGCTTAACACAAATATCATGTGAACAAATGAAATCAGCATAAAGCTAAGATTTAACATTTTTACATTGCTCTCAGAGGTAGAGTAAGCATTCCAATTAGAGCTCAAGTTCAAATCCGATTATCAAAACAATTTCAGCATAAGACTTTTATCATCACAGAGCATTCATCTCAAGCCCACTACACCACATTGCAATATATTCCAGTATGTAGCAGTATCAAAACAAATACTATATGAATCACTGAATATAACAAATACAAATTCCTAAAACATGTACAAAACCACATACTACTCAGTGTTTGAACTAGATACCAGTACAATTATCATGAGTCCATGAGGACCATGACAACATGACAGATTATTGATAGAAAGAGTGAGGAAAAGGGGTGTCGGGGTCGACAACTCGACATCGGTTACCTTTGGGCGTCGAGGAGAAGGACGAGCAGGGAGCAGTACTAGAGCAGCAGGGCAGCGTCGAAGGGGAGGCACACCGGGCTTAGGGGAGGAGGAGGTGATGCGTGCTCGGGGAGGAGGCGGCGGGCTTGGGGCCAAGGCGTGCTGGGCTCGAGGAGGAGGTGGCGACGGGCTTGGGGGAGGATGGAGAGTTGAGAAACTTAATCGTTTGAGTGGGGAAGCAGGCAAACCATAGAGTCCAAATATAAATAGGGTGGGACATCACAGATGGTTCTAAAGTAGAATCATGTGTGATAAATAATATCACAGACGGTTCCAACAAATAACCGTCTGTGATAGATTGTGTATTACATACGGTTCCAATAAATAACTGTCTGTGGTATATTGTGTATCACAGACGGTTTGTAGATGAAACCGTCGGTAATATATTATCACAGACGGTTTGTAGATGAAACCGGCTGTGATATTCTTTTGTATTGGTAAATCTAGTTCTGTTTATTGGCTAGGCTCAGGAAATGCTAGCCATGCCCTCTGAAATAAGCAGAGACACAACAAGTACATATATATATATCTAATTCACATTCATTTCATAAACAAGCACATTCATTTCACAGTACAAATAAATTAACTCAAATGAACTAAAATTAAACATTCAGAACACATATATACACATTGTTCAATCTTTAAAAATTAGCTCTTCATGATGATCGACGCATGTGTAGCTAGTTTCGTCACGTTGTTCTTCCTTGAACCTTATGCCGTTTCCAAAAGGAGGCAACTCGTCAAATTGATTGTATTCTTCCTCGTCCACTATATTCTCAACTCCGACAATCCTCCTTTTTCTATGAAGAACTATGTGGCGCTTCTTATTTGCCTGGTCGGTTACATAGAAGACTTGAACAACTTGGTTAGCGAGTACAAATGGTTCGTCTTTGTATCCGACACATTCGAGGTCCATGGTAGTGATGCCATACTTGTCAACCTTCACCAGTGGGAGATGAACCAAACGACACCGAAACAGGGGGATCTTGAAAAGCACGTAGTCGAGCTCCCATATCTCCTCTATGAGCCCATAGTAGGAACTCCTCGGCCCATCAGTGCTGAACGTATCTATGCGGATACCGCTATTCTGGTTAGTGTTCTTTATATCCTGAGCCTGCGTATAGAATGTGTACCTATTTATGTCATATCCTCGCCATGTCATAACTGTAAATGTTGGCCCTTTTGCCAACCATGTCAGCATATCACTTGACGAGATCCTAGCGAGTCGCTCCTTGAACCATTGGTTGAACCGACTGTTGTGCTGTCTCGTGATCCAAACATTCAGCTGCTTTGGATTCTATTGCTGAAGCACGTTCTTGTGCTTGTCAATATACGGGGACACTTTAGTCATGTGTTGCAAAACCATGAAATAGGCTTGAGCATATGCATCCATATCTGGAGTGATTGCTTTCCTTCTGATGATCCCGATACCCTTGAGCCTCCTCTCATGGCGAGATCGAGGCACACCTATCGATTTGACCTGAGCTATGTAATCGGCACAGAACTCAATGACCTCTTCGGTTGCATAACCTTCGACGATGCTGCCCTCCGGCCGAGATCGATTCCGTACATAGGACTTGAGAATTCCTATGAACCTCTCGAACGGGTACATTCTACGTAGGAACATAGGCAAGCACATCTTTACCTCCCTCACAATGTGAACAATGAGATGGACCATGATATCAAAAAACGATGGAGGGAAATACATCTCAAGATCACATAGAGTCGTCACCACCTCGTCCTGTAGAGCATCTAGTCCTTTGGGATCAATGACCTTCTGAGCAATTATGTTAAAGAAATAACATAGCCTCATGATTGTCTTTCGGACCTTGAGCGGCAAAATACTTCTAATTGCAACATGGAGCATTTGTGCCATTAGCACATGATAATTATGAGACTTCATGCCAATTAACTTTAAATCTTCCATCGAAACAAGTTTCTTCATGTTGGCAGAGTAATAGGACAGAACTTTCACACTATGCAAGCACTAGTACAGTTCAATTCTCTTGGCCTTGGACAGAGTGTAACAAGCAGGGGGAAGGTGCATTCGTCCTTTATCAGTCTTTGTCAGTGCTAACTTAGGTCTGATGTCCATATCAACCAAGTCAAGCCGTGCGTTGACACCATCCTTTGTTTTGTCATGAATGTTCAGTAAGAGACCAATCGAGCTGTCACATACATTCTTCTCTACATGCATAACGTCGATGTAGTGGCGAACTTCTAGGTGCTCCCAATAAGGTAAGTCCCAAAATATTGATCTCTTCTTCGAGATGTTCTTTTCACGGGTCCTCGATTTACATCCCTTTCCGAGCACAACATCTAAATCCTTAACTATATCATAGACCTCTTTTTCGCTTAAATGCCTTGGAGCTGAACTATCATCCTTCTCTCCGTCGAATTATTTCTTCATCCTGCGGTATGGGTGAGCCCTCCAAAGGAACCTACGGTGACATATGTACACAGTTTTGCGTGAGTGCTTCAGCCACACACTCTCGGCATCATCTAAGCAGTGAGTACATGATTTTGCCCCTTTTGTACTCTGGCTGGACAGGTTGGCAAGTGCAGGATAATCATTTATGGTGCAGAACAACAAGGAGCGTAAAGTGAAGTTCTCTCGTTTGTACGCAACTCATACCTGTGCCCCTTCAATCCACATTATTTTTAGATCTTCCATTAATGGCACTAGGAACACATCAATATCATTCCCAGGTTGTTTTGGCACTTGGATAAGTATGGACAGCAAAATATACTTCCGCTTCATACACAATCAAGGAGGAAGATTGTAGATACAAAGAGTCACGGGCCAAGTGCTATGTTGGCTGCTCATGTTACCGAAAGGATTCATTCCATTTGTACTCAATCCAAACCTTATATTCATTGGTTCCGCACTGAAGTCTGCAAATCTCATATCAATGTTTCTCCACTGGGCGGAATCAGCAGGGTGTCTTAGCTTGCTGTCATTCTTACACTCCTCCAAGTGCCAATGCAATAATTTTGCATCCTTTGTGTTCGCAAAGAACCGCTTCAAACGGGGAATTACAGAAAGATACCACGCCACCTTAGCAGGAGGTCCTTTCTTCACCTCGATTCCGTCGCCGTCATCTGATTGATTCTTACGCTTTTATCGGGATGTGTTGCACACCGAACATACATGTATGTTTGCATACTCGTTACGGTAGAGGATACAGTCGTTCGGACATGCATTTATTCTTTCTACTTCCATTCCCAATGGACAAAGAACCTTCTTGGCTTTGTAGGTGGTTTTGGGCAACTCGTTTCCCTCTGGAAGCATGTCCGCGCCGTGAAACTCTTGTCGAACCAACCGTTGCTTGCCTTCAATTTTAGTAGTTCAAGTACGGATGACAACCTTGTGTATTCCGGCTTGCAGTCTGGGAACAAAGGTTTCTCTGAGTCCTCCATCATGCCCTGGAATTTAAAATACTCCCTCTCATCATAGTTCTCTTCTACATCGTGAAGCATCTGATCTAGATTGTCATCGTGCAGCCTATCCGAATCGGAACCACAATCGACATCATCCGGCGGCATATCGTTGTGTAGGACCGGAAAGGCGACTAGAGGGGGTGAATAGGAGCTCGCCTAATTTTTCACCTTGTTTAGATTCAACCCCAGGTTTACTTCAATAGCTATGAGAACTATGAAGATCAACATACAAGTACAACAGAAGACTTGTGTTGAATCCAAACCTAAATCCCCAAAGTAAAGAACAAAAAGGGCTCAAGCTTCTTTGGGCAGTCAGACAGGCGTTCATTGAGCGATCAGACCAGGGTGCGGTCTGACTGGTGGCAAATGAGCGGTCTGACCGGACCTAACGATGAACAGGAAAAACAGCTCGGGATCCAAAACAAAAATCGATCAAACTTTTGATCTACACAGCCAAACTTAACCGAACTTGGAACACGCCTTCCCAAGGATATCTGGAACCTATTCCAAGTGACGATCGAGTAGATCCACATCAAAGTTTTTACCTTTTTCCATTTTACCGAAAGAGGGTTCAAAACCGAGCAAAAACGAAAAACTTGATCCAAAACTTGCTCGTGGGAGATTGATGATCAAGATGATCCTAGATGTATTCCCACATGTCACAGCAAGGTAGACGAGGGCAAGAAACCACTAGAAACCTATTGGATCAAATAAAAACCCAAAATAACCAAATAAGAAGAAAGAACACAAGAAGACTCATCTTTGAATAATCATCCATAGATTGATTCGCGATTGTTGCTGGTTACAGCCACTCCCTCAAGAAGGACAAGAACTCAATCCATGAGCACTCAAATCAAATCAACTCTCTAAAACCCTAAGCCTCTCCTTTCTTCTCTAATCCCTAAGACAAACTAGGGTTTTGCAAATGAAGTGCTTGGGGACTGTTTGACAGCACCCCCTCCTATTTATAGTGAGGCTTAGCTTCTAGAAGAGTTAACCCTAATGGGCTCCCATTAAGGCCCAACACAAACAGGACACACGCATGCATCTTGAAGCGTCGTCTTCATTTTCTTCTTGACCTAAACCGCTTCTCCACGCACCGTCTTGCGCCGCGGTTTAGCCCAAGGTCACAGAGGCGGTATTTGGTAAAATTACCAAAATACCCCTTCTTGATCTTTCTCCAAAGACCAAGTCCAATCTTGGTGAAGCACTCGCCTGCTTCGCCACGTGTAGGTTGATCAACAACTCTCATCATGTCGGCAAGTCTCTCCCATCCGGATCCCACCGGAACCACCAAGGCACTTGCACCGACCCCCGCATCGCTTGATCCAACTCCGTCGACCGAATCGCCTGCTCGCTCATCCTGTCCATTCTCAAGGCCATGCTTGAGTCTCTCGACCTCACCCGCATCCTCGATCGTTCTAGACCTCAGCTCCCCTAGCTTAGTCCCGATCATCCTCGCCGTTGACTGTCGTTGACCTGCAAGCCACCTGCATAGCAATAGACCAAGAAATCGTCTTTGGGAACAAGTTCTTCACAACTTGACCCACGTTAGCCAAAACATGCAATATGCAACACATATGCAATGAAATCCATGAACTTGACCTAACGAACACACATCGCGCCACATTGACGAGCGAAACATGTCAAAACTGGTCGATCGCCACCCTTGGCTTGGCTCGATCACCACTAGCTTGAGATGACCGCCAGACAGAGGCCGGTCTAACCGCTAGTTCCATGACTTAGGCAAATTTCTAACCTATAAACCCGAACCTTCTCTGGAAATTTCAATCGAATAGAACTTTTCACAGGAAGCTCCAAAAAATGTGAGACCAAGTGCAGAAGAACCCTCTCACTTACCTACACCTTCTATTTTTGGCTCAGCACAAAAATCCAAAGTCACTTTAATGGCCGGTCTCGACCGCCAGGTAGCTTGGCCGATCAGCCACACCGCCGGCCTCGACCACTCAGGTAGCCGGGTCGACCGCCACATCGCCAACTCGACCGCCACCAAGGCCTGGCCGACCTCACCACCAAACTTGAAAAACAAACCGAGGCAAGGCCGGTCTAACCGCCAAAGTGGCCGGTCAGACCGCCAGTGACCTGACAACCTTTGAAACTTTGCCGAAAACGCATGATTTGACAAACCACAAAAGCCATTGCCAATTGTATCGTCATCCTAAGATCATGCACATCCCCATGATATCCACACGTTGACTTCGTCGGCGATGCCATTATTACTACCTTCCTGTATAATCTGCTCTTCACCTTGACCGGTCCAACATGTATAGCCCGTTTTGAAACCCCTTTGAATCAAGTGTGCTTTGATCTGCACTCGGTTCTTAAACATCTTCAGATTCTCGCAGTCAATGCATGGACAGTACATATATTCCACCCCCCCCTTATTGAACATATCCTCCTCGTCTGCTCTTGTAAAAGCAAACACGCCATTAATGTACTCTTCACTCATACAATTGCCAACATACATCCAGCTTCGGTCCATCTACGCGACGCATATAACAATTTGGTGTTAAATATTGAATTAATTAATTAGTATACTATAGATGCAGCTTTTGATATGTCATTTGAAATATGTATTTCTAATGAACTGAAAAAACACCAATGCACCCTAGGGGCAGGTGGTTCATCACTCTAACATCCCAAAGTTCTGTTACCAAAATTAAAATAAATAAAGTTATTAATTTATTGGATTTCCTGAAATTTGAAAGAGTTTAATTGCTTTATTTGAATTTCTGAAGTTTTAAAAGTCAAAAATAAAATTTATTGAAGTCTTTGAAGTTTTTCTTGGATTTAATTTGAAAAAAAATTAATTAATTTCTCGAATTTTCTCGATTTTTTAAAAAACTTTTACCTAATTATTTCAAAGCTAAAATAATTTATTTGCAAAATTAAAAGCCAAATTTAAGTTGGAAATAATTTTATTAAGTCCAAAATAACTCTAGGAATTTCTGTGAATTTTTCAAGAATTTTTGGATTTTATTTACTATTTTCTAAAAGCCTTTTTGAATTAATCGGTTTATTTAAATTAACAAAGCAATTAAAATTCCTAAAAGCCTTTTGGGCCCAATTCCCACTATCCAGCGTAACTCCTATCCTTTTCGGCCCGAGCCAGCCTGCACGCCCCTCTCTATCTATTCACCTGCGGCCATGGCCCATTCGGCCCACCTCAAGGTTTACCACCATCTAAACCAAGACGCACTCGTGGCCGTTGGATGAAAATCGGGCGGCCAGTCGTGACCCTCCCCTTTCTCTCTTTTCTGGCTGCTAGATCCGCATCCGATAGCCTTCCACCATCTTCTCCCCCCACGTCTTTCTTCCCCACGAAGCCAACCCGAGCCGCCGCCATGGATGCGCAGGTGGAGCTCCAATCACGCCGCGATTCTCGCCCTCTCTTGTAACATCCCAAATGTATAAATGGGTGTGTGTTTCAAATGTAAGAAAATGTGTAGAAATTAAAACTTTTCTCACATCTTGAAACTCTTGAACATTTCTGTAATTCTTGTCCAGAGTTGTGGAATTCAAAAACACAAATCTCCTGTTGACTAAAGTCAAACCCTTATTCCACTTTGTCACAAATCTTATGCCAATCTTGGGGAAATATTTTTCCTTGGTTCTAGGTATGATGTGTGACCCCTCTGAATTATTTCATAATTTTCAGAAATTATTTGATAATTTTGGAGGTAAGTCAAACCAATTTTTCAATTGGTCAAACCCTAGAACAGCCCTTGATGAATTTCTTTAGAAAAATTCAGTTCATAAAAACCTCTAAAAATTTTATGTAAGGTTAATCCTGGAGTGAGGAAGCTCCAGTCAAAATTTTGGAATTTTTGGAGTTAGTTTGCTACCTCTAAAAATTCCTCCAAACTTAGCCTTCAAATTTAAACTCAAACCTGGCACTGTTCCTTGGGTCCGAGCCACTTCCCAAGTGGGTCGAGCCCAACCGCGTCCCCAGTTCAGCCAAGCTCCTCCCCCATGCGAGGTCATGCTCTGTTGGATCAGAATCCAACAGCCACGACCTCCCCTCTCCTCTCATCGCCGTCAGATGAAGATCTCGTGGCCAGGACCTCCCCTCCCTTTTCAGTGTCATGCCTAATGGCCAAGACCTCCCACCTCTCTGTTGTGCGCCGTTGGATCCAAATCAACCGCCATGACCTCCCTACCTCTTTTCCGCGTCGTGCGCAACCGCCACGACCTCCTACCTCTGTTCGTCGTCGTTGGATTGAAGTCCAACCGCCACGACCTCCCACCTCTGTTGTGCGCCATTGGATCGAAATCCAATAGCCACGACCTCCCCACCTCTTTTCCGCGTCGTGCGCAACCGCCACGACCTCCTACCTCTGTTCGTCGCCGTTGGATTGAAATCCAACCACCACGACCTCCCACCTCTGTTGTGCGCCGTTGGATCCAAATCAATGGCCACGACCTCCCCACCTCTTTTCTGCGTCGTGCGCAACCGCCACGACCTCCTACCTTTGTTCGTCGCCGTTGGATTGAAATCCAACTACCACAACCTCCCACCTTCATAGCGCCGTTGATCGAATCCAACACCATTTACCTCCACCTCTGTTCAGAGTCGCTGGATTGAAATCCAACACCACGACCTCCCTCGATGTTGTGCGCCCTGATGTAAATCTAATGGCCACGACCTTCCATCGCGTCGTGCGCAATGGCCACGACCTCCCTCTATGTTGCGCCGTTGATTAAAATCCAACACCACGACCTCCCATCGCTTTCGTCGTCGCAAGAATCGGCCGAGACCTCCCCACCTTGCCGCGCCATTGATGCAAATCCAATGGTCACGACCTCTGTCTCTTTTTCTCGCGTGACCTCCCTTTTCTTTTTCAAGAACTGCGCGATGGAGATCTAGCGGTCACGACCTCCCCAATCGAGATCCTCTCGTCGCGACCTCCCCTTCCTTTCAGACTCCGAATCGATCCAAGGGTCACGACCTCCCCTTTCTTATCGAACGGTCAAGGTCAAGACTGTTTTTCTCCTTCCTCGCTCACACAGGCGCCATGGCAGAGGGGAGCAAAGGTGCTCTATCACCTCCTAACGCTTTTTGTCGCCAAAGATTAAATGCCGGTCGCCCTTCCGCCCCTAGGTCTTGCTCAGACCGCCCCATCCCTCCACGCCCTTGGGCGCCATGGACCGAGTCAGGCTAAGCTCACCATGGAGCTTAACCCTAGCTCATGGCCTCTGCCTCCTCGGCTTTAAAAGGTCCTCTTGTTCCTCCTTGGCACTCTTTAAACACCACTTAGCTTCTGCTCTGCTCTAAGGAGCTCAAGCACCCGTGAGCCCCCAACCGCCATTGTTGCACTTTGGAGCTCTCGGTGAAGGTAGTGCCCCAGTGGCTTTCCTCTCCCTCTCTTTGCGTCAGCTTGTGCCTTTCACCTCATTGATCATTTCCCCTAACTCAATTTGGGTTTGCTTCCATAGGAGCGACTTGAATCTGGAGTTTTGGAGCTTACGGCCGGGAGCAACCCCTTCTTCCCCATCGCCGGTAAGGACCTCCCCCTTTCAATTCCTTGCTCTGGGAGCATCTCCTAGCTGTATTGAATCCATCTTGATGACCCAGTGCGGTTAATTATGCCCAAGTCCTCTTCTCCACGTTGTCCTCCTCAGCGCCGGCAAGGTCCTCCGTCGCCGGAGCTACTCAGTCCTCCTTTGTCCCTCCTCGACCTCCAGGTAAGCTCCTGGTAGTCCCTTAGAGCTGGGCACTCGCTTGAATGAACCGCTGCGGAGCTCCTTATGTTGCTTTGTCGCTTGGCCGTGCTTTGCACCGCCTCTCCTCCGCTCGCACGGCGCTCGTCCACCACCGCGGGTGAGTGGTACCAGTGGCGCGATCGCCATCGCAAGCACCCGCATTTAGCATCCATTCGCACCGCCAGGCTCGAGTCGCCGGCGGTGACCATTTCTTCGCTGTTGATTTCGTTGTCGATGAAATCGACAACCGTGAGTACCGTTAGGGCCGTCCATGTTCAGATCTAGGGCTCAGATGGCTCGGGGGTTCGCGTGTGCGCTATGTACGTTGGTTGCAAGCCGTCCATCTCGTGATCAACGGTCCACAACCTCCACCCCGTTCGCGCACGCGAGTTCCAACCGCGCCTCGTGCGATCCAATCTGGACCGTCTGATGCATCATCGACGGTCCGCATTCGTTGGTTCCGCGCGGGCGCGAGCGCGTGTTGCTGGCAGGTCTTGGGCCATCCGATCTAGGATCAACGGCCCAGGTTCGTCCGCGTCGAATCGATTTTAGGAATTCCCGATGGATTTATTTGTGAACTAAAAAAGGTAATTAATAAACTTCAAAAATGCATAACTATTTCATTTTAGCTCCTTTTGAGTTGATTCAAATTTTGGTAGCTCTGGTTTGAACTAAAATTTAATCTAAAAATGGTTGTAAGTTGAGTTCGGCTCCAGAAAATGAATTGGTAAATTGGTTTCAAAATTAACTTTTAATGTTGCTCTAAAAATTGCAATTAACTTGTAAAATGCATAAGTATTTCTCTATAGATCCTTTTTGAGTGAATCCAATTGTGTTGGATTCCTCTGTTAGTGTACTAAATGGTAGAATAGGATTTATGCATGTCACTATTTTCAAAATAATTGTGGGTGCATTTTTCTTGTGCTCTTTTGCATGTCTTTGAAAAATCATAAACCATGCATCATAGCTCCAAATGAGGTGAACTCAATTGTGTTATTCATCTCATGAGGTGCTTGACTTACCATAAAAATCCCAGGTGCAACACCTCTTTGAAAAATTGTGCTAGAGAATTTAATTCGGATGAACAGTAACCGATTTCTATTTTCCAGCATTTTCCTGGCTGAGCAGAATTGTTTTGGCCATAACTTTTGCATTGAGAATCCAAATCAATTGGTTCTTGTTGCTAAATTCTCTAACAATCGTGCTCTGGCTGCTGTAAAAATTTCAGAGCATTTGGATAAAGTTTTCTGTTGAGTTTTTTTCGGTTTTCGTCGTTCTTATCGGTTCTTTTTCGCTTTTTCGTTAGGTGCCGACGAGTGCGTTGATCCCGTGAGGGACCCTTTGCAGCATAGTGAATAGCTCCAGCAAGGCAAGCAGTTTGATCATGTTTAATCCCGTTACTTTCAAAGTCTAATACTTTGTTTAACTTGTATGTATGCATGTTCTATTTTGTTTTTAAATGATTATCGATTAGTTGATCCTATAGATGCATACTCTGTAGGTAAATGTTCATTCTCTACTACTAAGCCTAGGAATATCTTGCTGTGATGTAGAGTTCGTTGGATGAGCTCTCATCACTTAGTAGATCACGTGTTGGTATTGCTTAGAAATGCTTAGATTGCGGTAGAATTGGGCGGTCATCGACTTAGTCGATGATCTTGATCACACAAATCTAATTATTATTCCATTATGTCCAGCACTTGTGCTTTGTTAATTTGTAAAGTCAAAACAAAACTGAAAATGAAAACTATTTGGACTTGGGCACAATGGATGATGGTGTGATTTGTTGGTATGTGGAATGGTGCCTAAGTCAACAAGGACTGAACATCTTGTTACACTAAACCAAGCAATTTTGTGTGCTAACCACATGAGGGGGATATGGGACCTCTCTTGACTAAGTACTTTGGCGTGTGTTAGCTTCGAGTTGCATGGTGGGCTATTGGGTGAGCAATAGTGGGGTTTATCCGCTGCAAGGAGCAACATCCGTATAAGGAGGTGAGCATCTTTGATGACTCCGCATCAACGTATGGGGAGGTGGTATCCCCATATGGGCGACTCGTTGTTGACACACAATATTGGAAATGTCTCGTAGGACTTAGCCGTGCCGGCATACCAAAGGAAGTGTGCTAATAGCTTGGCGAAAAGGCGGTCTGACGTGTGGGTATATTGGTACACCCCTGCAGGGTTCAAACTATTCGAATAGCCTTGTCCTAGGTTATGGACACGCTTGGGGAAGTCTTTCGAGAGTTAGACTACAACCTTTAATTAAAACTTGACATGGGTGGTATGAATGGGTAATTCATGCTATTGTTGTGGTGACTATTGGGTTAGTCACTTCCAGGATTGTTGTTGTCATCTATCTATTGTTAATATGTTGTTGTCTCGCTGTATTTGCAAATTAAAAATGAATTACAAAACTGCTTTGAATCTATTTAAATATTGCAAAGGAAAACTTGCTTTATGCTAAAAATAACCTACGGCCTCCACTTAAAGAAGCTTGTATATAGCATATGTATAGGTCTGTTACCCTACACGTAAGTCTTGCGAGTATAATTTTTGTACTCATTTGCTTTGCTTAACTATTTTGTTGTAGAGGAGGTGGAGCCCCAAGGGCCCCACTTTTGTGAGATGTGCTGTGGATGGGACGACTAGCTTGGCGGCCCGGTCGGTTGCCTTGTGGGCTTTAGGCAAACTGTATGACTTTTGTTTATTGCCATCTTATGGCTTTTGCTTTCGCTGTTATTTATCTTTCTTAGTTGTTATTTGGCCGGTCGGCCCCTTTTGTTGTAACTCTCTATTATGTATGTCTTTGGTTTAATCTAGTTCGTGCTTTGGTTCTATGTCTTGTATAAAATTGATGCATGATTTTGTAAATGGGTGTGTATACTGCATTTCTGGGAAGTATACATATCTCGAAGACACGGGTTATTTTGTTTGTGATGCTAGGGTCAATGGATGACTAAGCATTACAAGCTAAATAAGTCGGGGGTCCTCACATCTCTCCTCACGCGGTTGCAAGCATTCAAAACCCCCGCTCATCCCGCACCCGTTCTTGGCCGTTGCCCTCTCATCCATGTGCATAAACGCCAGATCGCGCCACTGCCACCGCTGACCCCGCGTGCCCGATCTCCTCGCCCGGTGCCCCTTCGCCCCTATAAAAGGGAGCATGACGAGTCCCCTTCCTCACTCACCAATTCCCCTCCAATCTCTCTTCTTCTCCCCTCTTCATTCGTCCGAATTTCAGAGTTTTATACTGCCACCGGTCGCGGTTCTTCGTCAATTCGGCAGATCGAGGACGCCCGGCAGCCTCGATCAGCATCTTCAGATCAAGGCCTTCCCGTCGCGCGCTTCCCATGGCCCGAAGACCATCGGAGCTCCTTCGCCGCCTCGGACCCGCAAGTGCCGCCTCCTTCATCCTCGTCGCCGGCCACCGCTACGCATCCTCTCATCGCCGTGGTGAGCCCTAGCCTCCTCGCGATCCCCTCTTTTTTTGGTACCTCGCCGCCCTCAACGTGCCGCTGCTCACGGCCTTGAACCCGTGGCGCCGCCCGTCCGCACCGACGTGGCCGCCACCGTGGCGCCACACGTGTGCCACCTCAGCGCCCTCGCCCATGTGGCGCCTGCGTGTCATGACCACGTGGCACATTGTGCCACCTCACACCCCGTTTACTGTTTCGGTGAGCCGGGTCTGTCATGGACCATTGACCACCGTGGACCCAGTTTATTGACCTGAGGGCCCCACCTGTCATAGACTCCAAGATTTTCAGTTGAAAATAATTCGGCCGAAAAATCCTTTTTCTGAGGGTTGACGTCATAAACCGGATTTTCCTTTAGGAAAATAAATCGGTAAATTCTTTTAAATCCAAATTAGGGTTTAAAACTTCCTGGGGTTCGTTCTCCTTCATACGAACTCCGATTTCGTCGATTCAAATTTCTAAATTCATATAAAATCAAGATCTAGCTATCTAAACTAAATTATTTAATTTGGAGTTCATTTGAATCTTCATTTGAATTTTGTTTGAATTTGGCTTATTTTCGTGTATAGATTTCGACGACTTCGGACGATCGGATTTCAACGCCGTTTGAGAACATCGTTTAATCAAGCAAGGCAAGTTATACCCTTGGTCATATTGAGCCCAGTAATTAAAATTATTTAAATTCTGTTTTAAATTATTATTGCATGCTTATTTCTATACAGTAATTTAAATTCCCGTTTTAAATTTGTAGTTATGCCTAAATCCTTTGTACTGCCAGTCTTGATATTGAAATATTCATACCTTGTCACCTTAGATGAAAATCTAGTTCATGCAATAGTATGAACTAGAACACTTTGGAAGAATTATGTTTAGCTATGCTTAGACCTAAAATATTTGATTTGGGGAATTTCAGCCAAAAATCAAATATTGTTTAAATTGTACCCTTGGCATTGGTGTGTCATGGGAGTTTTCAAATGTTTTGAAAAGTGAAATAAAATTTAAATGATGGTTTGGACTTGGGCAAAACAGATGGATGGTGGGTGCAGGTTTATGCACGGGTTCATTCCGGGAAGGATTGAGACCGAGGGTTTTTGGAAGTGCCCAAGTTAGTTAAGGACCGGTCTTCGAGCCGCATCTTGCTAAGCCACATCGTACTACCACATGTCCTCAGTATGGGGAGTAGGACCTGGCCAACTAATTTGTAAAGTTCCATCGTGGTTGATCCTGTTTGTATGTGGGCGGTCTTTCATGGCCATTTCTTTTGAAAAAGTCTTTCATGACTATTGTTCCCACCTAGTGCAAGAGGGGGTTCAAATCCTACGGGTTGTAGCCCAAAGGGAGCGAAACCTTAGCGAGGGGAGACTGCGGTGGAATGACGCTTTGTAAAGGCCTTGTCACGTGCTCTAAACTACTTACCTAAGGTAGTGAGCAGTGGTATCGAAGGATGCCAAATAAACTAGAGAACTCGTGTCTTGTGGGTAAAGCTGTACAACCTCTGCAGAGTGTTAAGAACTATTCAAATAGCCATGTCCACGGTCAAGGACATGCTTAGCAAAGCCACTCAAAGTTAGACCTTGGTTTTGATTTGAAAATGATTTGTAAAATAGTTTTGACATGGATGGGTGTCCATGAGAAAAATTATGGGTTGAAGCTCCGGGTTGGTGCCCATGTTTATGTTGGTGTTAGGTTGGTGCCTACACTAGCTTTATCAATTCATTTAAAACTCAATTTTAATTATTGTAAAAATTGAACCTTTTAACTTAGTATTGTATTTAAATTGTCAAATATTGCTTTTGCGCAAATCAACCATATTAAGCCTTCCTTTGAGATATCCATGTATGCATGTCATTCTGTTATTTGACGGGTGTAACTTACGAGCACGGTAGTTGTGCTCATACTTGCTTTATCCAAACAAATTTAAGAGGAGAAGGACTTTGCTACCGGTGTGGATCTCGACGACTAGGCCGCTACCCCAGTCGATTGCCTATGGCAGATCAGCTGGACTCCACTACTTATTCTTCGTCTGCCGCTGTATTCTTTAATGTTGGCCTGTAAGCCTCTTTTGTAATAAACTCTGTTGATTATTAATAAAGTTGTGCGATTTATGGATGTTACCGTATCTGTTTAACTGTGTGAACTAGCTACTGATCATGGGACTAGTTCAGAAATGCACAGAGGATTTGGGGTGTTAATCCTGGGTCTGACAATCACAAACACATTATAGATAGCCCATGCCCAACTTCAGATGGCAAGAAGCCATGGAACACTTGCAAAACAACACAAAAACTAGATCTAAACCATCTTCAATTCTCTCTTTAGTGATCTAAACCATCTTCAATTCTCGCTTTCCCAAGCTAGATCTAGAATATAATGCAAGGAACAAATTGATTACATACTAACCATTGATAGTAAAGAACAAATTACCAAATCCACGCAGTTTCCCTTCACCAAATCGCCTCAAAGCCCCACCTCCAGCAGTAGTAGCAGCGAGAACAGAGCAGGAATTTAAGACAGATTGATTTGTGAGGGTCGGGTGTGCAATAAATGAGATTATCACAAACGGTTTTAATACAAATCATCTGTGAAGAGGGCGAGAAGTCAGACGGTTCATATTAAAAACCGTCTGTGATACTTCACAGACGGTTCTGAACAATAACCGTCTGTGATATTCGGTAATATCATAGATGGTTCTTATTCAGAACCGTATGTGAAGTATCACAGACGGTTTTCAAAATGAACTATCTGTGATATTACCTCGTCACAAATGGTTTTTAGCGCAGAAAGTAACACAGACGGTCGCTAACCAAAACCGTCTGTGATTGTGTTTAATACAGAAGGTTTTGGTCAACCGTCTATGATGATGTGTCCAGTATTAGCCTTTTGTAGTAGTGTTGCTCTGTGAATTGCCAAGAACAAGAGTGTCATTCTCGACGCCGGTGAGCGAGCTCCAAGCCCCATTGCCGCCTGTGAGCTCCATTCCTCTTGACAACTACGTCACCATCTATCTTACACCTCCCTCATGCTATTTCTTTGCTTGATGTAGCCCTGGAGCTCTATGAAGCCAAACCCGAGTCGTCTTCTTCGTCTCTAGCACACACCCGATCCAAGCCAACTTGTTCCTACCGTTCTAGTAAGTTTGATCCCCAACCAACAGTGTCATAATGTGTTTTATGCCTTGACGATGTAATCCCCTCCCTTGATGCTGGTATATCTGCGGAGAATCCTTAGAATCATGTTTCTTCCCCATTTTCGGCCGTAGCAGCCATTTTGGTTGTTTGCTACCACCTCGATGAGTCACTGGTCAATTCCTTCCTCTTTCACCATCCTCGGTGTGCATGCAAACTAATGCGCACCTTCTTGTAGCTTCTTCATCGCCGCAATGTGCTGTCACTGTGAAGCCATTGCTGCCGCCTCAGTCCGTCGTTGCTCTACCCCCCTCTGGTCATCCTCCGACACCGTTAACCACCTTGGTGAGCTTCTGGTAGCCCCCTAGTACTAATTCGACTATTAGAATCGATGATTAGTTGAGGTAGCATAGAGTTCACAGTGGCCGCCCATGGCATCGCTGTAGGAGACGTTGTTGCCACTGCTCTAGTGACCATTGGTCCTCGTGCCACCCCCAGTAGCATTGCCATCACCCCTAGAGCCTATGCGCACCTCCTTTCACCATGATCATGCCCCATCCACAAAAGTTGTCGCATCCCCGTTTTGCGCCACCTTTGGAAGTCGCCGCCGCCGATGCTCTAGTGCTGTTAGACCCCAAATTTGTAATTTGGAATCTTCTGTATTCACAGCACCAGTCCCTGGATTAGTAGCTAGTGCTCACAGTTACATCATTGGATATAAAACACATATCACGAAATGTCAAGCTATTGCATAATAATAATCAAAGCGTAAATATACCTTATGGCTTTTGTCTTTCAGAATGGCTGACTAGGGCAAATATCATTGAAGAATTAGTAGCGGAAGTGGAATTGAAATACAATACATGGAACCCTCATGATATACCAACAGGCAATCGACTGGGCCCACGACCTAGTTCTTGGCATTCTTGATTTCCAGTCTTGATGAATGCTCACAAGCGCCCGCATAGCCTTCTTCTTTCATACTTACTGTATAATAATATTGAGCGAGCATGAGTACACAACCATACTCATGAGCCAACACACAGAATGCAGTTATATAATATGCAAGGCTGATCAAAGGAATGTCTTGTGGTTCTTTTGTTTGCATAAAGTCGCTTATTGAAATAGATTATGTAGTAGCAAATCCTCAGACCTAGCATTTTTAACTAACACAAGTTTTAACAAAGTTGAGTTTTAATGCAAAATACTAGTGGAGGCTCCAACCTCCTATACCATTGAGTGACTCCATCCACTCAATGCTCATGTTCTTTCTTGGGTCACATCCCGTACTTCTCGCTGGTTCTCAACTAGGCCATCTCAAATCTCTGGGCTCCAATCCATCTTTTCATTCCACCCTCAAATTATTTTATAAAAAATGAAAGCTAATTCAAGTAAGTTCTCGGCACCGCCCATGACCATAGGCATGGCTATCTAGATAGTTTTCACACTCTACAGAGTTCGCACACTTTACCCACAAGAGACAATCAACTTATAATGTCCTTTACATACTTCCATAGGTGTGCGACTAAGTTTATTATCATAAGGCCTTTACAATGCCCCATCTCAATGCAACCCAACCTACTAAGGTTTCTACCTCCCTAAGCCACGCTCCTTGGAGGTGCCCTCTTATGCCATGTGGTTTTCCTTTGGCTTCTACTCATACCCACGCCACACACCTACCAATGGTGAAGCCACGCTGAGGCAAGCAAATTAGTCAGCTAGGTCGTACTCATTATAGACTTGTAGTTGCACTATTTTTACACGAGAATGTCGTTACAAGAACTCGGTCCTTTATTGACTTGGGCGGAACTTCCCCATACCCACTCTGTAGTGCTCTTCCCAGCACCCGCCATGCTTTCCAGCCGCCCAAGTCGAAATCTATTTTTTGTTTTTCTTTTATTTTGAAATACTTTTGTAGTCAACATACCAGCCAGGCTCCAACCTTGACTGCCCAAATCCAGTTTCAAATTTTATATGATGTCGGGGCAAATCATTGCCCGCATACCAATATACCTAAGCAAGGCTAAGCATGACACTTAGGTATGGACTTAGTAGCTAGTATATATACCATTAGTCTAGGGTGACAAAGGATAGTGTCCAAGTTCAAGGATTGGAAGTTTATACACAATTATCATTAAGGTAGTAGTTATGAGCTAAATCAACATGTTTGTATAAATCATAGCAATGCAATTTCATAATTTGAAACAATATAATTGAATTTCAAAAGTAGGTGCAACATGATCAAAGTGTTGACTCATCTTGCTCAATGTTTCAATAACCGCCTTGCTTGATGATATGATAATCTTGACCTTGGTCTTGGTCTTGTTCTATCTCGGACTGCTGCTCCATCGTGGCTTCAGATTCTAACTACACAGAATACGATTGAACCCAAGGACATCTGAAAGCATCCAAATAAAATCCAATAAATCCAAAGACATTCAAACCAAATGAAACACTTCAAATGAAAGCAAACATAGCTAATAGCACCTTGAAAGAAAGAAACATTCCTAATGAAACTAACCCTACTTAGTGGAGTTGATGAAGGAAATACTTTAGACGAAGTATATCTAAAGGAAGTTGATGAAGGAAATACTTTAGACGGAATGAAGTATATCTAGGGATATTTGGAATGAAGGAAATACTTCAGACCAAAGTAGGTAAATCCAAACTCTATTCGTTTGGTCTAGTGGTGGGGTCTTGGGTTGATAGTCAGACTTAGGGTTAGGTAACCGTTTGATCCAGAGTGAGGGCGAGAGGGATCAGGCTCTCGGGAAGTACACTGGTGCAAGGAGTTAGGACTCCAACGGGAGGGAGAGAATATTCACAGGAATATTCTACATCGGTTACTTGGATGGGAGAGATCATTCGGTTAGGTAGGACTATCTGATCCATCTTCGGGTCATGAGTTGTTCGACTACTGGGAATAGATAGCAATGGATGATAGCTAGAGTCTATACGATGTTGATTAATGGTGGAACTACTATCATCCACTTGGGGACCTATCACCGCTATCCATACACAGCTCCTACCTAATCTAATTATTCCCTTTATTATTTTATTTTTATCAAGGATGTTCCATGAGCCTTACCTGGAACTTCCAAGCATTGGTTAGACACCAGCCTTACATTTTTAGTGGTGTCTGTGGGTTTGGTCTTCATCTGCGAGGTGATCTTTACTTAGTCTCATTACCTACATGGCTTGGCATATACTAAAGTAAACCGATCATACTAGGTTGATCCTTAGCTACAACACTTGCTCTCGGCTACTCTTAGTTAACTAAACGACTACTTCTAGTTAAGTGGATAACTACAATGCAAGGCCTATGGTCTCTTACCTACTGGTCTTCGTTTAGCGATCAACCCTATCGTCTTGATTTCCACTATTACTATGAAGCTAGGTCGTAGATACCACTAACCTTCATTAAAGTTTACCAATACTATACTTTTACTTGGCATTTTATTCTAAATGTCGAGGTCACACTTAGATGCTTAACCAACTACTAGCATGGTCCATATGTTAATTGACATTCATGCATACACATGTACTTTTATTCCCCTACTTATTCTATGTCCTAAGTATATGTGAGCTTATGTCATTATGATTACCAGTCACTTCCTATGTCATTGGTGTCTTTCACCCAACCGTAGAACCTAGTTATGCATGAGGCATACCCATCATATCATGTTTCCATTCACTGGGATTGTTGAATGAGCCACCCCTCAACTTAGTCATTGTTAATGACCTAGGGTTAATAGCCACCTAAATATTCCTAACTGTTTATATGACTACTTCCTATCTAGGTGTCCATTTGATGGTTTGACATCATCTTAGTCAAAGGTCCTAGTTATCATCTAAACACCTAAGCTAACCACTATTTATCTTATTGCGATTCTGAGTTATAGGTGTGACCTATTGTTATTTTAACTGCACCGATTATTTTGTTAAACATAAACTATTTCTACCAATCCCCAAATCACTAGACTTATTCCGTGATTAACCTTTTGGTCATCCCATCATCATCATCATCATCATCATCATTATAATAATAATAATACTAATAATAATTACTACTATTCTTATTCTTATTATCATTATCATTACAATGCCCTAGGGCCTACTGGTCATTCAGTCATGTGTGTATGTATACGCTAAACATGTCTATACCATCTTAGGCTCTAACTACTTGAGTGAATCACAATCGTTAGTTTACTTACTACGCGATCTCTCGTTTAGGGTTTGACCTATCGCTTGTTGGGTTCGACTAATTGCGTTATTCTAACTAAACACTAACTGTTGACCACTGGTCGCTTGAAATTGTGTTTTGTTTGCTAATGGTTTGTATGTACTCGAATCATCCATCCTATCGTTTCACTAATCAGTTGAGTTAAAGAAAGTATACACTACTTGAGACCTACCTCAATAATCTACCTAAATCATTGATTAACACTAATCCCTTCCATTAACCTCTAATCGCCTAACTTACTAATTGCCTTGATTAACAATACAGTTGTTATTTGCAACATCCACTGACTAACCACCTACCTAACTAATCTAGATTAGCCACTTAATTAGGTGGGCCCACATGTCACTAAACCCTTCTGTCATAGCTAAAAGATTAGACAGTAAAATAGGGGGGACCCCCGATTCCTGAGGATGACCGGGGGATCCTCGGAGAGGGGACCAGTTGCTAGGAGAGGTATGTATATTGATTGCCCTAAAAAAAACTCTGGGTCTAAGCCATTACATGGGCGAAGGAGGCCTATTTACAGCCTCCAAACATGGTACATGAGATTACGGATCTAGAATTTTTTTTAAAAATAATCTATTTTTTATTAGAAATTACAAAAATATTTCAGCGTGCTGTTTGTTTTACAGAAATATCCGTCTGTCGCCGAACGATTGGGCGACTAGATCCAGTCGCTCCACCATTAGGCGATCGAGGCAAAGCGCCAACAGTTGGGCGTCATTATTGCGATCGTTGAAGCGTGAGCGATCATGTTCGATCCGCCCAACCGCATGGCATGGATGCCTATATAAGGAACCGCGTGGTCCCCGTCGGCTGATCGAGAAGGAGAGAGAAACCATTTTGAGTTACCACGCGTGGGGAGAGGGGAAAAAAGAGGGAGAGGAGAGGAAGAGAGGAGAGGGAAAATAGAGGGAGAGGAGGAAAAATAGAGGGAGAGGAGAGGAAAAATAGAGGGGGAGGAGAGGAAAACAGCATTTGCGAGGTAAGTTTGTTTTATTTTGTACTGTAATTTTTGTAGTAGGAATGGAATAGTTTATTTAGTACAAATTGTAGTATAAGTAGTACTCGTATGAAATTTTAGTCAGAGAAAAAGGTAGAAAATCGAAATGTTGTTGATTTGTATGTAAGTAGCCGCGATAAGAAAATTTAGTTAGAGAAAAAATAGTCTGTGAGGGAGTATTAGTGCTGTTTGTGAGAAGTATTGTAGTTATATGGTTGCGTGCGTGGCTGACTATTATTGGGTGAATAATGCGTTTCGGATTGCAAGTTAGCGTCCGAATCGGATAATGCCTGCTATGGAATAGCTCGGTTTTTATGTTAAATCTAAATATCATACTACACGTTCATTGTGACATCTGCCGTAGGTAATGAATGATCATGCTATCGTGTAGTTGTCGACGATAGGCGAAGGGCCTTAGAAATGTAAATCACAATGTAGTAGAACTTGCATACCGTGCGTTGCGATCTGACTACTTGCAATGTTGGAAATATTTGCAGCCATACAATAAGTTATGCCTGTACCCACTACATTGAAAGTGCATTACGGTGTTGGCACCATTCGTGAAGGTCCATGCAGTGTTGACTTCGACATACCAGCCCAACATGGACAGTCCTGCGACAAGGGCAAGGGAAAGGCTCATGCGGCTGAGCCCCGCCGCAACAACGTATCCGGTCGCCCGGGCGTATTCCGTATGGACGACGTGAGTTATCAAAAATTTACATCCTTCTTATGATTTTCACTATACGGTGCCCTTACATATGAAATCGCAGGACATGGACAACTTCGACATACCAGCCCGACGTGGATAGTCCCGCGACAAGGGCAAGGGAAAGGCTCATGCGGCTGAGCCCGGCCGCCACAGCGTATCCAGTCGCCCGGCCGTAATGCGTATGGACGACGTGAGTTATCAAAAATTTACATCCTTCTTACGATTTTCACTATACAGTGCCCTTACATATGAAATCGCAGGATATGGACGACTTCGACATACTAGCCCGACATGGACAGTCCCGCGATAAGGGCAAGGGAAGGGCTCATGCGTCTGAGCCCGGCCGCCACAGCGTATCCGGTCGCCCGAGCGTAATCCGTATGGACGACGTGAGTTATGAACAATTTACATCCTTCTTACGATTCTCACTATACGGTGCACTTACATCATGGAATCGCAGGACATGGACGACTTCGACATACCAGCCCGACGTGGACAGTCCCGCGACAAGGGCAAGGGAAAGGCTCATGTGGCTAAGCCCGGCCACCACAACGTATCCGGTCGCCCAGGCGTAATCCGTATGGACGACGTGAGTTATGAAGAATTTACATCCTTCTTACGGTTCTCACTATACGGTGCACTTACATCATGGAATCGCAGGACATGGACGACTTCGACATACCAGCCTGACGTGGACAGTCCCGTGACAAGGGGAAGGGGAAGGGGAAGGCCGGCGAGGACTTCAACGCCGAGCTAGCAAGGAAGGAAAAATGGCCTCGATCCACGCAGTAGGTCAGGTCATTACGTAGTAGTCCCCCGTCCTACACCCCATGTTGTTTATTATCCCCTAAAGGCATGTAGACTTACATGGTCCGGATGCTTGTGTCGCAGTGTCGAATCCTCCATGTTTTACGGCATCTTCATAATCACAACGAGCGTTCTCAGCCCGTTCCATCATATCCCTAGCATATCATAATATCACTTACCTTTTACTTACAACTCATCACTATCTCAATCGTCCTCCCAAAATTTTACAGACATTTTGTGCACTACAACAATATACGATGATCACAAAATGTTATTGCGAGTATCACAAATTTCGTACCCTTCATATTCTACGAAAATAACAAACATACAAACAATCAACATCGTCACAACATTCAAAATAAATAACATCATACAATCAGATTTGCTAAAATCACTAATTAAATACAAAACAGTTGGGACCTCATTGCCGACGGTTGGGCATGACAGAACTGTCGCCAATTGCGCAAGCGATCAAGTGCTACTACCCAACGGTTGCGCGATAGCACTTCAGTCGCCTAATAGTCAAGCGACTGGGTCCAGTCGCCCAATCATTCGGTGATAGACGTATATTTCTGTAAAAAAAAAGAACGCTGGAATATTTTTGTAATTTCTAATATAAAATAGATTATTTAAAAAAAAAATCTACGGATCTATCCCTAAAAGGCTCTATACTTGTAGGGGCTGCAGGGGCTTTTTCTGCCCCTAGGCGTAGCCTCCGGCTCGTGGTGGACTGCCCTGGGCCCGGTCCACCTGGTTGGTGCACCTGGTCCACTGGTGCCCCTTAGCCCTTTGCACCCTACGAGGCGGCTCTGGGCTGTGGGGGCCCTGAGCCCCTTAGCTGCCTCAAGGTGGCCCCGTGGGGCGTCACTAGGACCCCTTTGGGGCCCCTCTTGTGGCCTTCAGGGCCCCTCTTGTAGCCTCCGGGCCCCCTTAGGGGGTCGATCAGGTGCTTGCCTGGGTCACGGGTCAGGTGTGAGGACCCCCGGGTTATTTTCGTAAGACCAAGGTCTTCTCGGTCTTATAAAAATAACTCTGGCCACATGAAATAAAATCCAACTTAACTCCATTTGAGTGAGAGCACTCGGCTGAGCTTAGAGAAACGAATACCATGCATACCACTCCTTTGAGTGTACTACATGATAGTCGATTCTCCAATAGCCCGAGTCCCCACTTAAACAAGTTAAAAGGGATTTCAAAATAGTGGTATGTGTCTCGTGTTGGCTCCCAAGATCAGCGACCAACACGCACATACCCGTAACAACGTTAATCACAGGCATAAAACATTTGTTCATTGATATATCAAGTAACATATGACAATACTTAAGTCTACAACTATTACAAAAGCGGCCGACCAACCAAATTCAAATAATTACATTAAGTAGCAGCAGAAGTAAGACAAATAAACCAAAAGGTCCAGTAAGTGTGCCCAAAAACCAAAGGCAACCAACTGGGATCTAGAAACATCACTATTCATTAGCGTTGCCGAAATCGGCACTAACGAACTGATCGGGTGAAACGTCATCCTCACCTAAACAAGCAGCAACCGGATTAAGTACAAAATTGTACTCTCAAGTCTTACACAAAATAAAAATTATATATGCTAGTGGCTGTCCAAAGAGAGGCATTAGTGGCTTAGTTTTGCACAAACACACAATTTTTTATTCCTACATCATCTAGTTTGAACTTGCCATTTTGTAAACAAATGTTTAGTAAAAGAAGTACATATAATAGTGATAGATATAAATATCAAACAATACCAAAGTGGCAGCCCACTTTGATAAACTAAAATGCATGAATACCCCATTCATGCCGAAAACCAAGTTGTAACCAAGTCAAGCCGAAAACAAAGTTGTAACCAAGTCAAGTTTTAATTTGAAGTCTAACAATAATGACTCCCGAATCCAAAAGGTTGTCCGTAACTGTGGACATGGCTATTTGAATAGATTTATCCCTACAGGGGAGTACTACTTTACCCACATGACTCGATTAGCCCGTAAGCCTCCGGATAATGACACACTTCCTAAGGTATGCCAGCCGGGGAAATCAAGATTCGATACTTTTTAGCAAGATGATCCTATTGAGATGAGTCCCCCTTGCGAGTTGAACCCCAAACTTAGTACAAGCTACTGATAGAACTTGCTAAGTGGGCTTGCAAGTTGTGTTAGAGATACCAATACAATATAAAGAAAGAAAAAGAGTGCTCCCATGCACATTATAGAAAATTGCATCGGATCCTACGAACAAATGATTGAACACAAATGTCCTCACACCACTTGGGACTTAACCCAATAAAACCCTCCCCTTACTTGGATTAACGATGTCACCAAAGTTCGGTCCTTAATGGTCCGGACAAGACTACCACATACCCGAGTCTCATGCACGAAGGCACCCTCACTAACAACCACTTGTCTAGACCCAAATCCTTTGTAATTTGATCAATATAGACATAACAACTAGATTCGAATATCTAGACCAAAATCATAAAAGATAAGAGTGAGGTGTTACCGACGATTGACGAGATAACCCCGTCAATCGAACTAACACATTTTCTAGAACCGCATGGCTAAGCATACCCATATATAATAGATACATCATCACAAACATCTAATCTTAAGCATATTTGTAGTGGACATATCAAAGATAACAGCAAGGATAGGACATAACTACCTAACTCATAAACATATCGATATACCAAAATATCATGCAAGCAATAACATTGCATTTCAAAATACTAATTAACAAAATCTAGGATCAATATGATGCAAAAACAAAGTTCAAATGATGCTTGCCTTGCTCGAAGTCTAATTGTTCACTCTCGGTTGCGTAGTCGTTCACGTGTGGCACTTCGGATTCTATAAAAAGACGACATCGAATAAACACCGAGAAAAAAATAAAAAAAAATATATTTGGCTTTGGTCTTCTTATTGCTTGAGTAAACAGAAGTTGTTCTTTTGGCTTCTCTTGTGGGACAGATTAAATACTAGGGAGCTCCTTCTGCCTAAGAAGCTCCACCTTGCTAGTTCTGAATGTGTGCTTTGTTCTGATTGCCTTACTGAAACCTCAAAGCATCTCCTCTTTGGCTGCTCTTTCAGCCAACAATGTTGGTCGCTATTTGTGTTTGATTGGGATTTATCTCTTCTAGTTGTTGATCTCATTCAAGATGGCAAGCAAAGGTATGTATGAGGATATTGAAGGAGATATTAATTATTGGGTGCTGGAGTATTTGGTTGCATCGGAATAAGGTCATTTTCAGTTAGGGGGTCACTTCTCTTTCAGACTGGAGAAGAGAGTTTAGGGAAGCTTTTGGCCTGGTTATCCATTGGGTCAAACCTTCGCTTTGGGAGGCTTTTGTTTCTTGGTTGAGAGATTTCAGTTAATTTTATTAGTTCCCCATTGTAAATTCATTTTTTTATTTCTCTTGTATATACTCTCTTTCAATATAATTTTACAGTAGGGGTTCTTCCCCTCCTGTTCTCAATATAAAAAAACACCGAGAAAAAGCAAAAAAATTCAAAATTCTCAACAATTTATGAAATTTATACAGTAGGTAAGTTGTAATTTTATATGAATTTAGGTGAATAATTATTTCATTTAGAGTTTATATGAGAGAGTTATATCAGTTTGAAAAACAGCATTTGAGAAAAAGCTGGAAAATCTCGTTCTGTTACTATTCACCTGAATTAATTACTTTAGTGAAAATTTTAAGAACAGTGGTGGATATTAGAATTACATGGATAGAAATATAACAAAAAGTTATGTTCAATAAAAATTGAATCATCCCATTTGGAGTTCAAATGAATTTTCTATGAATTTTTGAAGTTGATTTAGTTTCTAGTGTAAATATAATTCCTTACCGAATTTAATTTCAATTCCAAAATTTTATGTGGCAGTGACATGTTTCAAAATTATTTCATGAGAAAGTACATTAAAAATGTAAACCAATAAAATTGGTTTCACTCAATTGGAGTTAAAATGATTTAGTTATGCATTTTTGAAGTTCTCTGAATTTATAGTGCAACAATAAATCATTTCATAAATTCTAAAAGCATTTAATAATTTTCATACCTAGCCTATTCTAGCCTCTATCACTAACATGCGGGGTTGTAACATCCCAATTTTCAGAACCTTAAAAATCATTTGAATAGTTGGTAAGGAGAAAATTCACCATTTGGATTTATTTGCATTTAGTTCAAAAGCTTAAACTTGGACTTTAGTAACAAAACAATTTAATATGAATAATTCCAACATGAACAATAGTCAAAATTATTTTATTTGGATTCTATGAGCTTGGATATATTTTCTAGAATTTTCTGGAATTTTTCCAAGATCATTTGCTATTTTCCAATGCTTATTTGAATTTCTCGTATTTTCTTAAAAAGAAAAAGCTAATTTAAATCTCCAAATAGTGTTGGGCGAATCTCTCCGCCCAACTTCCTTTTTTCCGCTGAAGCCCAGGCCCGTTTTTCCTTGGTCGTCCGATCGCGGCGGTGACGATCAGATCTCACCATACCTTAGCCTCCCGTCTCATTGCCAAAGGGCCCGCCTTGTTTGAGCCGTCTTCCTCGCCGCTTTCTTCTCAAGGACGCCTTGCTGCGCGAATCGCCATGAGCGGTCAACGCCGAAGCTTCACGCTGGCGCCTCAACCTCCCTGTTCCTCGCGTGTGCGACGACCTCCACGACCACGCCGCCACCCTCAAGAACCCTCTCATCCTCGCGCGGTTGCGCCATCGCTCAAGAATCGCCGCCACGACCTCCACGTAGCCACGCCGCCGGAGCTCCCGCCCCTATAAAGGCACCCCGGATCGCACCGCCTCCTTTTCCCAAACCCCCAACTCACTCCTCCTCCCGAGCCCTTGAGCCGCCAGAGAAGCTTGAGGACCTAATCTCGCCGCCGCTTGTTCGACGAGGAATTGCGCCGCCTCCTGTTGCCCCAGCGTGTCGCCGCCGCCACCGTTGGACTCGCCAGTCGCTGCTGGCCGGTGCTCGCCTCGCCACGGAGGAGCCTCTAGCTGCCGCCGCCGAGCCTGCACCACCTCCTCCGCTCCGACCGCCACGGCCGCCACTGCCGCTTCTCGCACCGAAGAGCACACCTCGAGATCCTCGTGTTCCCTCTATCTCCTCAGACCACCCATTCTCGCCGGCGAAGCCGCTCGCACGACCCTTGGTTCCCGTCTTGCCCCGCCTCGCCGCCCACGTCGGCGTCGGCTCGGCCCGTGCTGCGTGTCCGCCCATGTGGCGCCGCGGCCAAGGTGGCGCCACATGAGTGCCCACGTGGCGCCCGAGCCACCCGGATTCAGTGGCTCGGTGGACTTGGTCCACTGGAGCGGGTCACCGACATGTGGGTCCCACATGTCGCTTAATTCTTTAATTTTTTAAATTCCGAAATCCTTCACGACGCCACCTTGCGCAATAATTAGAATTTCCTTTAGAAAAACAATTCGGAAAATTGTTAAATAATGATTTAGGTTTAAATTTGTAAAATTCATAACTTTTGCATCCAAACTCCAAATTGGGTGTTTCAAATTTCTAAATTCATATAAAATTAAGATCTAGCTAATCAAACCAAAATTATTTAAATTTGATTTTGTTTAAATTTAGAAATTCATTTAAATTTCAAGAGTTAGGTTAAAACTTGTAAAATTCATATCTTTTGAATCCTAACTCCAAATCCATCCATTCAAATTCCTAAATTCGTCTAAAATCCAGATCTATCTATTGGAGCTTTTTATTTATTTTATTGGAGTTATTTGCTTCTGGTTTTCATTTAGTTTGTTTGTTTGTGTCGTTTATGAGTAGACTTCGACGTCACCGAAGAGTTGAAGAAGAAGGACCTTTCCAAGACCAAGATCAATTCCTAGATCCTTTTCAAGGCAAGCTATGCCCTTGACCATTTTGCTTCCCAGTTTTATAAAAGTATTTTAATTCAAATTATCGTGATCTTAATTCAAGTATTTATTTAAAAGCTTTTGGGTGCGAGTTAAATCCAAATTGGTATGCCTCCCTTGTGTAATTGTTATGCCTTGATTCCTTGTCACCCTAGTTGATAATTAGTTGGTTAATATTGTAGAACCAACGTGGGTTGGTTAGTACGATTAGACTGCTTAGCCATGCCACGAATCATTTGTCATGTAGATTGCTATATAAATTTGACTAAGTGAATATGCAACTATGTGATAAAAGCTGTGTGTACTATGTGTCTTTGTGGCATGTGTTGCACTTAAAACCAATGTGGTGGTAAAAGGATTTTGAACTGAGGCAAGTGGTGGGAACTGTGTGAAAGGGTGGACTGTGTGAACTGTGTGGACTATGTGAACTATAATAATCTGTGTGTCTGTGTGATTTGGTTAGCTTGTGGAAGTCTTGCCTTGGTCAATTAAGGACCTCACCATGTGCTCTTTTGAATCGAGCTCTCAGACGACCACATGTCTGCTTGAGACGGCCTAGCATAGTAAGATAAGGTATCTCAAATGCTTTGTTATGATTAGTGTTAGCTACACTAATTGTATCCTCGTGGGTAAAGTGTACAAACCTCTGCAGAGTGTAACTTAATCTATTCAATAGCAGCGTCATGATCATGGACAATGCTCGGGATTTGACACTAGGGTAGATTTTCATAAAAGCTGTGTGGGAAGGGAGCTATGTGAACAAATCATCTAGCTATGTGAATAACCCGTTAGGGTCAGGTGTGTCTTTGTGAAATAACTTGTTAAAATTATTATTGTCTATTTGTGTTACTGCCTTTAATCTATTGAATTGTATTCAATTGCAAAAGTTGCATTTATGCAAAAGAGCCACGTAATGCCTTCCTTTGTAAAAAGCCAAAGATATGTATATATTTGCATTTCGTGGTGTGGCTTATAGTACGGTGTGTACTCACGCTTGTTTTGACGAATCAAGCAGAGGAGGAGTCTTCACCAAAGATTTGAGGACGAGTACATCAAGGTGCCCGATCGTGAGGTCTTGATCCCATCGGTTGCTCGTGGCGAATCGATGGGGTGCCACTACCGCTTATGTTTCCGCCGCTTATTTCCTATGTTAGTTCTCAAGTGGCTCAAGATTTGTAAACTCGACCTTGAGGTCAAAACCATTATTTGTTAATCAAAGTTAACCGCTTATGTTATTATTCGCCAGTATGGAATGATTGCCATCTTTGTTGACACTGTGTGCACTAGCATGATCCCGGCTAGTGCATTAAACACGAGGGTCCCGAACCGTAGTTTTGGGTCCCGACAAAAGTGGTATCGAGCCATTTGATCAGAGGTCTAGACCTTAGTTAGATTGGCTGCTCGAGTGTCCAAATTATTTTCTAAAAGAAAATTAACTTACAAGACTAAATGAATTGCTTAACTCCTCTTATATCTCTCTTGACTCATCTATTGCTACAATTTCTTTCCTCTCCTCATTGCTTTAACGTGGTTCTTACCTCTTGTCCTGTCTTGACAGATGCCTTACCTTCGCACCTTTGGAGATTGCAACGGAGGACTTGCCGCAGAGTCGGGAAGCCGCCGCAGACACTTGAGGCTTCATCGCCCAATGTATCGTGGGCAGCAAGTACATGGTCAACTGGACGAGATCGTGGTGTGGTCTCGCCACCGACGGCTCACGCCAGAGGAACACTAGAGGCACCACCTTTGGACATCTCAACAGAGGATCACCTTCACGCAAGGAATCCAGAGTCATCACGCTTGGCCATACTTCGAGTATGCCACATCTACGCGGAAGAACTGCAGAACACCGCCTTCCGCTACCATCCCAGAGCTGCTTCAAGGGAGCTATCCGCGCACTTTCCGTCTACAAACGGGGAAGGCAATGCCACAGTGGTGCATCTGGCACGATTCACAGCTGCTCAGGAGGAGTCGCTGGAGATGGCCGCCACCGAGCTGAGGTGCGCCTATCGTGCCCGAAAAAGCCGAGAAAGGATCGCCAGACTAGAGCACGCTCTCTACGGTCAGCATGAGCTAGAGGACGATCAAGAGGAAGATCCAGAAGAACCAGAAGAAGTCGAAGAAGATCCAGAAGAGATTCCAGAGGATCCAAATGAGCTCAAGACACCAGAGGAGCTACCAAGACTGCGCCAAAGACGCTGCTCTCGCTTTGCACCACCCCGGCATCGAAATCCGATTCGAGGATGCCACCACTTCAGAGTATACACCAGGCAGGAGCGTCGCCGTGGCTTTGGAGGCTTTCTCGAGGAGTAGTTAGTTTAGGTTCCATCTAGTCGCTTAGCCGTTTCCCTTTTCGAGTCGCCTTTAGGCGGTAGCTTGTGTGCTTAGGTTCGCTTTATTTCCTGTGTGTAAGTGTGAGTCGCAAAAGCCCTTAGGCATTTGTTGCAGCCATGCTATTAAGCTATTAATGAAGATTATTTCATTCGAAGTTCTTGAGCTGTGTTTGTTGGGTTTAATCTACTTCCCCCGTCTAGTTCTTAACTCATCTTGTGCTCTCTACCTTATCTGACCCATGGAACCTCACCAGATGGTTCAGACTCGCCATACCGCCGCAAGTGGATCCGGAGCCCAAGGATCAGCAGGCAATGAGCAAACCCCTACAGGAGTAGTGCCACCCCAAGCACCTCCTATTGACTTGCAGAACTTCGGAGCTTTCATGGCAGCACAAACTCAGATGATGTATACGATGATGAACCAGATGCAGACCATGAACAACAACAACAACATCAACAACAATCGTCGTGGAGGAGCCCCACCATGGTCATCGGGGACCATCCAAGTTGGTCAATTCATGAGGACCCGTCCGCCAACTTTCTCTCGACATGTCACGCCAAGAGAGGTCGATGATTGGCTTCAGCGTGATTGAGAGGAAGCCGCTGATCACCCAATGCAAGGATCATGAGAAGGTTTTGTATGCCACTCATCGATGGAGGGCGAGTGGCGAGTGGTGGGAGAACTTCAAGAAGACATGGAGCACCGCAGAATATCACTTGGGAAGAATTCTCCGCAGACTTTTCGCCAAGATCATGTACCAAGGCATTATGGATCTCAAGAAGGATGAGTTCCAAGCTCTCAAGCAAGGGACCATGTCGATGATCGACTATCTGAATAAGTTCTCCCAACTAGCTCGCTATGCTCCAGAGGATGTCGCTCCGGCTGTGTCTCGCCAGAGTCGCTTCTGAAGGGATTGAACTCGTGGTCGCAAGTCACCGCTTGCCCACACCTTCCTGCACTTTCGTGAGTTGGTCAACAAGGCATTGGTTATGGAAGACAAACGCAAGGAATTGGAGGACCACCGCAAGCGAGGATGATTCAAATAGGAAGCCATCACCACAACAAAGAGAGGGCAAGAGTAGTGCCACAACAGCTTTAATCGTGTCCACCAGGCAGAGTTCTTTCAGGACACCTGCACCGCCTTCAGCACCTCATCCTTTTGTTCAGAATTCTTGCAACCCTACACCAATCAACCCCACCTCAGGAACAACAACCGCAGAGTGAACCAAGAGTGTGTTACAATTGCCGTCACCAGGCATTTTGCTAATCGGTGTCCTCGAAGGAACTATCACTCCAAATTCGCTTCAACCTTGGAGCAACACCGCCAAGACCCCAACGCAGAACAACCAAGGAGTTTCTCGGGAACCAACAACCAGAGGAGCGCCACCGTTGTCGAGGTCGTGTTAATCACGCCACTTTGAAGGAGCTCAGAAGCACCAGACGTCAGATCGGGTAAGTTCCTAGTGAATTCAAGACTGCCTGCTCGCTTTGATTCGAGCTTCGATTCGCTTGTTTCGGAGTTTTGCAACCAAGAATAAATTGGAAGTTATGCATCTTAAGCGTGCATCTGTTAGTCCAATACCGAGCAGAGCTAAGTTCTAATGTGGGTTGTTTAGGGCTGTTACTCATAGTCGAGTTGAGTTTCTAGCTAACCTAATTATTCTAGACACCCAAACCATAGATGTCATCCTTGGCATGGATTGGTTAACCAAGCACAAAGCCGCTAGATTGTGGTCAAGAGTCGTTACGATCGAGGATACCAAAGGAAACAAAGTGGAGTTCCTAGCTATCTCAAAGTCGTAATGGGCATTTGATAGTCAATAGCTCAAGACCGTCATACCGAAGATGTGCTACCGTCAAGGAGTATCCAGATGTATTCCCGTAAGAGTTACTGTGAATG
This sequence comes from Phyllostachys edulis, assembly GCA_036346405.1. Lineage (NCBI taxonomy): Eukaryota > Viridiplantae > Streptophyta > Magnoliopsida > Poales > Poaceae > Phyllostachys > Phyllostachys edulis. The sequence continues at coordinate 64,566,721 of CM070548.1, forward strand.
CCACCGGATCGTGACATTGAGTTTGTCATCGATCTAGTGCCGTGAACAAAGACCCATCTCGAAGAGACCTTATCGGATGCCACCGATGAGTTAGTGGAAATGAAGAAGCAAATAGAAGAACTCTTGGAGAAAGGTTTTGTGAGGCCTAGTTCGTCGCCATGGGGAGCACCATTTTGTTTGTCAAGAAAAGGATGGAAGCATGAGGATGTGCATCGACTACCGGCCTCTCAATGAAGTCACTATTAAGAATAAGTACCCATTGCCTCGGATAGATGACTGCTTGATCAAATGAAGGAGCCGAGTGTTCTCAAGATCGACTTGCGATCAAAGTTACCATCGCTTGAAGATCTGTCCCCAAGGATATACCTAAGACCGCTTTCAACGCGGTATGGACATTATGAGTTCTTGGTCATGTCCTTTGGTCCGACTAATGCCCCCGCTTATTTCATGAACATGATGAATAAGGTATTCATGGAGTATTTGGACAAATTTGTAGTTGTATTCATCGATTTACATTTTGGTTTACTCCAAGTCGAAGAAGAACATGTCAACACCGAGATTAATCTCCGAGAAGCTCGTGGAGCATCGCTTGTATGCTAAGTTTAGCAAGTGTGATTTCGAAGAAGGAAGTGGATTTCCTTGGTCATGTAATGACAAATGCAGGAGTAGCAATTGACCCCAAAGAAGGTAGAAGCTATATTACATTGGGAAATGTTTCAAGACCGCTACTCGATTCGCAGCTTCTTGGGATTAGCGTGATATTATCGCCGTTTATTGAAGGATTTTCATCAATTGCTAAACCTCTTACGCAATTGTTGAAGAAAGAGAAAAGTTTACTCGACCCCACTTTGTGAAGGAAGTTTTCAAGAATTGAAGAAGCGTTTGACTTCAAATTTCATCTTGATTCTCGCCAGATATTCGCAAGGATTTTGATATCTATTGTGATGCTTCGCCAAGGATTAGGATGTGTCCCGATGCAAGAAGGAAGAGCCGCTGCCACGCGTCAAGGCGCTTAAGACCGCATCGAAGAAAATTACCCTACCCATGATCTAGAATTAGCTGCGTGGTACATGCTTTGAAGATTTGGTGTCATTACCTCATCGGTAATCGCCGTGAGGTATACACGCACCACAAGAGCTTGAAATATATTTTCACTCACCGAGATCTCAATATGAGACAGAGGAGATGGCTAGAGCCGATAAAGGATTATAATCTTGGAATCCATTACCATCCCGGTAAGGCCAATGTCGCAGATGCTTTGAGTCAGAAGAGTCACCGCAATGCTCGAAGTGAAAGAGCCTTGTTCGTAACTACAAGAAGAATTCCGTGTCAAGCTAGAAGTAGTGTCTCAAGGATTCAGAGTAAACTTGGAAGTGCAACTACTTTGGAGAAGCAGATTCATGGCTCAAATTAAAGACTCGTGAGTTCTCCGACATTAAGAAGAAGATGATGAAGGGAAGTTCAAGGACTTCACAAAGGATGATCGTGATATACCGTGGATCAATGGACGATTCTGCTCCAGATATTGATGGATTGAGACAACTAATTTTGAAGGAGGCCCATGACTCAAAGTATTCGATTCACCCCGGTAGTACTAAGATGTATCAGATGTTAAGAATAGGTTTTGGTGGTCAATCAAACGAGACGTCGCAGAGTTCGTCGCCTTGTGCGACGTGTCAAAAGTTAAAGCAGAGCATCGAGGCCAGCAGGTCTGTTGTAACCCTTGAAGATTCCAGAATGGAAGTGGGAAGAAATCGAATGGATTTCATTACGGTTTACCCAAGACTCACTCGGGTTACGATTCGATTTGGGTAATAGTGGATCGCTTGACTAAAGTTGCCCATTTCTTACCAAAAAAACCACGCACTCAGAGATCGTCTCGCAGAGTCAGACATGTCAAAGATTGTCATTTGCATGGTGTACCTAAGAAGATAGTGTCGATCGAGGATCTCGGTTCACCTCCGATTTTGGCGAGTTTGCACGAAGCCTTAGGGACTCACTGAATTTCAAGATCGCAGATCACCCCCAGATAGATGGATGACCGAAAGGGTTAACCAGATATTGAAGATATGTTGAGAGCCCGTGCTTAGCAAATGCTACCCGCTGGGATAAGAGCTACCATATGCGTAATTCTCGTACAACAACAGCTTATCAAGCCGCTTTGCAAATGTCACCGCTTGAAGCTTTGTATGGTCGTGCTTGCGTAACCCCGCTGAACCGGTCGTAAACAAATGAACGCATGCCTTTTGGTCCGGATATTATTCAAGAAGCGTAAGAGCAAGTGTCCATGATCGAGAGAGACTAAAGATAGCTCGATTGAGGCAAAAGAGTTATGCCGATAATCGCTGCCGTGATCTCGCCGAGCCGAAGATTTTGTGTATCTCCGAAGTTACGCCCTCGTGGGTGTGAAAAGGTTCCATGCCAAAGGGAGCTTGCCCTCGGTATGTTGGTCCGCTCAAGATTTTGGATCGCCGTGGAGAAGTAGCTTATCGCTTGAGCCGCCAGCCGCTAGCGGAGTCCATGATGTCTTTCATGTCTCTCGCTTGAAGAAGTGTCTTCGTGCCTAAGAACAAGCACCGTTAGAGTCAATTGAACTAAAAGAAGACCTCACCTACAAAGAGCAACCGTCAAGATTCTCGATGTCACGTAACGCCGAACCGTAGCAAGACGGTTCGTTTTTGCAAGGTGCGATGGAGTCACCACTGTAAGGTGAAGCAACGTGGGAGCGTGAAGAAGAGTTGAAAGACGAGTTCCCAAATTTTTCTCCAGTTTAGCCCAATCTCGGTCGAGATTCCTTTAAGGGGGAGGTTTGTAACATCCCAATTTTCGTAACCTTAAAAATCATTTGAATAGTTGGTAAGGAGAAAATTCACCATTTGGATTTATTTGCATTTAGTTCAAAAGCTTAAACTTGGACTTTAGTAACAAAACAATTTAATATGAATAATTCCAACATGAACAATAGTCAAAACTATTTTATTTGGATTCTATGAGCTTGGATATATTTTCTAGAATTTTCTCGAATTTTTCCAAGATCATTTGCTATTTTCCAATGCTTATTTGAATTTCTCGTATTTTCTTAAAAAGAAAAAGCTAATTTAAATCTCCAAATAGTGTTGGGCCAATCTCTCCGCCCAACTTCCTTTTTCATGCTGAAGCCTGGGCCGTCTGTTTTTCCTTGGTCGTCCGATCGCGAAAGCGACGATCAGATTCGCATACATACCCCCCGTCTGCCTTGCCGCCAGTGGGCCCGCTTTGTTTGAGCCGCTCTTCCTCGCCGCTTTCTTCTCACATGACGCTGCAGACGAATCGCTTATGAGCGGTCAACGCCGAAGCTTCACGCTGGCGCCTAACCTCCCGTTCTCTCCGCAGTGCAAGACGACCTCCACGACCACGCCGCCACCCTCAAGAACCCTCTCATCCTCGCGCCGGCTTGCGCCCACGCTCAGAATCGCCGCCGCGACGACCTCCACGTAGCCACGCCGCCTCGGAGCTCCCTGCCCCTATAAAGGCACCCCGGATCGCACCGCCTCCTTTTCCCAAACCCCAACTCACTCCTCCTCCCGAGCCCTTGAGCCGCCAGAGAAGCTTGAGGACCTAATCTCGCCGCCGCTTGTTCGACGAGGAATTGCGCCGCCTCCGTTGCCCCCTGCTGTCGCCGCCGCCATCGTTGGACTCGCCAGTCGCCGCTGGCCGGTGCTCGCCGCCACGGAGGAGCCTCTAGCGCTGCCGCCGCCGAGCCTGCACCACCTCCTCCGCCCGACCTCGCCACGGCCGCCACCGCTGCCTTCTCGCACCAATGAGCACACCTCGAGATTCTGTGTTTCTCTATCTCCTCAGACCACCCATTCTCGCCGGCGAGCCGCTGTCACGGGACCCTTGGTTCCGTCGCGGCGCCGCCTCGCCGCCGCCCACGTCGGCGTCGGCTCGGCCCGTGCTTGCGTGTCCGCCCATGTGGCGCCGCCGCCGCCAAGGCGGCGCGCACATGAGTGCCCACGTGGCGCCTCCAGCCACCGATCAGTGGCTCGGTGGACTTGGTCCACTGGAGCGGGTCACCGACATGTGGGTCCCACATGTCGCTTAATTCTTTAATTTTTTAAATTCCGGAAATCCTTCACGACGCCACCTTGCGCAATAATTAGAATTTCCTTTAGAAAACAATTCGGGAAATTGTTAAATAATGATTTAGGTTTAAATTTGTAAAATTCATAACTTTTGCATCCAAACTCCAAATTGGGTGTTTCAAATTTCTAAATTCATATAAAATTAAGATCTAGCTAATCAAACCAAAATTATTTAAATTTGATTTTGTTTAAATTTAGAAATTCATTTAAATTTCAAGAGTTAGGTTAAAACTTGTAAAATTCATATCTTTTGAATCCTAACTCCAAATCCATCCATTCAAATTCCTAAATTCGTCTAAAATCCAGATCTATCTATTGGAGCTTTTTATTTATTTTATTGGAGTTATTTGCTTCTGGTTTTCATTTAGTTTGTTTGTTTGTGTCGTTTGCGAGTAGACTTCGACGCTGCTGGAAGAGTTGAAGAAGAAGGACCTTTCCAAGACCAAGATCAATTCCTAGATCCTTTTCAAGGCAAGCTATGCCCTTGACCATTTTGCTTCCCAGTTTTATAAAAGTATTTTAATTCAAATTACTGCATCTTAATTCAAGTATTTATTTAAAAGCTTTTGGGTGCAGTAGTTAAATCCAAATTGGTATGCCTCCCTTGTGTAATTGTTATGCCTTGATTCCTTGTCACCCTAGTTGATAATTAGTTGGTTAATATTGTAGAACCAACGTGGGTTGGTTAGTACGATTAGATCGCTTAGCCATGCCACTTAATCATTTGTCATGTAGATTGCTATATAAATTTGACTAAGTGAATATGCAACTATGTGATAAAAGCTGTGTGTACTATGTGTCTTTGTGGCATGTGTTGCACTTAAAACCAATGTGGTGGTAAAAGGATTTTGAACTGAGGCAAGTGGTGGGAACTGTGTGAAAGGGTGGACTGTGTGAACTGTGTGGACTATGTGAACTATAATAATCTGTGTGTCTGTGTGATTTGGTTAGCTTGTGGAAGTCTTGCCTTGGTCAATTAAGGACCTCACCATGTGCTCTTTTGAACTGAGCTCCTGTACGACCACATGTCTGTTTGAGACGGGCCTAGCATAGTAAGATAAGGTATCTGAAATGCTTTGTTATGATTAGTGTTAGCTACACTAATTGTATCCTGTGGGTAAAGTGTACAAACCTCTGCAGAGTGTAACTTAATCTATTCAATAGCGCGTCATGGTCATGGACAATGCTCGGGATTTGACACTAGGGTAGATTTTCATAAAACTATGGGGAAGGGAGCTATGTGAACAAATCATCTAGCTATGTGAATAACCCGTTAGGGTCAGTGTGTGTCTTTGTGAAATAACTTGTTAAAATTATTATTGTCTATTTGTGTTACTGCCTTTAATCTATTGAATTGTATTCAATTGCAAAAGTTGCATTTATGCAAAAGAGCCATGAGAATGCCTTCCTTTGTAAAAAGCCAAAGATATGTATATATTTGCATTTCGTGGTGTGGCTTATGAGTACGGTGTACTCACGCTTGTTTTGACGAATCAAGCAGAGGAGGAGTCTTCACCAAAGATTTGAGGACGAGTACATCGAAGGTGCCCGATCGTGAGGTCTTGATCCCATCGGTTGCTCGTGGCGAACCGATGGGGTGCCACTACCGCTTATGTTTCCGCCGCTTATTTCCTATGTTAGCCTGCGTGGCTCAAGATTTGTAAACTCGACCTTGAGGTCAAAACCATTATTTGTTAATCAAAGTTAACCGTTTATGTTATTATTCGCTTGTATGGAATGATTGCCATCTTTGTTGACACTGTGTGCACTAGCATGATCCTGGGCTAGTGCATTAAACACAGAGGGTCCCGAATCGTAGTTTTGGGTCCCGACAGGGGTCCACTGTATAGTAACCATTTTCATTTAATTTCTGAATTAAATCTACTAACATGTGGGGCCCGTTTGTCATTGACTTGGTCCATGCAATAGGGCTTGCACCGAAGGTCAACATGCGTGGTCCACAGTCCATTTGCACAGTGCACTAGGCACTTAAGTGCCTCGGTCCCACATGTCATTCACTCTAAGCAAAATCCAATTTCATTTATTTGCTTAATTTAATTTCAAACCTAACCTAGATTATTGATTTGAGTTTGAATTTTCTGTGGGTGGAAATAAGTTCAAAAAATTTAGGAAAAATTATATTTATTCTTCATAAATATTCTAGTATTTGAATAAATTAGTTCCAGATGATGTTCATAAGTTTTTATTTATGTTTTCTTTTGGAGTTAAATTTTGAGTTATAGGTTTAAACTTTATTTGGGATTTTCCAAGTGCATTAACATATGCAAATGCTTCCAAAATGTCATGCATGCTGATAAGATGCGTACTAATTATCATTAATTAACTTGGGGATGTTACAAACCTCCCCCTTCCAAAAGATCTCGTCCTCGAGATCTGGGTAGGTCGAAAGTTGGACAAGAAGGTTCTAAAAGAAGATACAACATTTGTTGTCTTGATTTCCTTCAAAGATAGTGCTAAGATATCCTAACAAGGTTACAACGGATTTCTATTACATTTTCTTTTCCATTGTTTTGCTTAACCTTTCCTTTCTTGATTCGAAGGCACTTCAGGCAGAAGGAAAAAGGTCAGGATATTCGGTTTGCATCCGGTCTTCACGCTCCCAAGTTGCTTCATCTTCAGTATGGTTGATCCACTGAACCTTCAAGAACTTGATGACACGATTCCTTGTCTTGCGCTCCATTTCTTGAAGAATGCATATCGAGCGCTCCCGATAGGAAAGATCGGGTTGCAAATCGAGGTCTTCTAAATTGGATGCGTCGGTAGGGACTCGAAGAAACTTCTTTACTTGAGATACATAGAATACATTGTGCACATCTAGAAGTGATGGTGGTAGCTCCAACTGATAAGCCATCGATCCTCGCTTAGCTAGAATTCTGAATGGACCGATGTAGCAAGGTGCCAACTTGCCTTTGACTTGAAAGCGTTGCATTCCTTTCATCGGGGAGACTTTAAGGTAAACACGATCATTTACTTAAAAGCTCAACTCACGACGACGTCGGTCAGCATAAGACTTTTGACGCGATTAAGCCGTCCGTAGTCTCTCCCGGATCTCACGAACTTGCTCTTCAGCTTCATTGATCAAGTCCGGTCCAAAGAATTGTCTCTCCCAAGACTCAGACCAGTGGAGTGGTGTCCTACACCTTCTCCCATATAGCACTTCAAAAGGTGACATTTGGAGGCTTGCTTGATAACTATTGTTATAGGAGAATTCCGCGAACGACAAGCATTTATCCCATTTCTTGCCATAGGACAGCACGCAAGCTCTTAACATGTCCTACAAAATTATATTCACCCTCTCGGTTTGGCCTCCGGTTTGAGGGTGGCAAGCGGTGCTAAAAGATAGTTGAGTTCCCATCGCTTCGTGGAGGCAATTCCAGAAATGAGAGGTGAATTGAGTGCCTCGATCTGAAACAATTATCTTAGGCACACCATGAAGATACAATTCTGGAGATGTACAACTCTGCCAATTGGTTTCCCGAATACGTGGCCTTGACGGGGAGAAAATGAGCAACTTTCGACAACCGGTCGATAATTACCCATATGGAGTTGTACCCTTGCTGAGTCTTTCGAAGCCCAGAGATGAAATCCATGCCGATTTAATCCCATTTCCATTCAGGAATGGGGAGGGGTTGAAGCATACCCACTGGCCTTTGGTGCTCGGCCTTTACCCGTTGACATACATCACACTCGGCAACAAAGCGTGCAATTTTCCGCTTCATTCGAGTCCACCACAATTTTTGCTTCAAGTCTTGATACATCTTTGAGCTTCCCGGATGAATGGAGAAAAGAGAGTTATGGGCTTCTTAAAGGATTAATTCTTTAAGCTTTGGGTCATTTGGCACAACCAATCGCTTTCCGAACCACAAAACACCTTGGTGGTCCTAGGAGAAACACTTGGCTTTGCCGGCCTTCATTTCGTCCTTAATTCTTTCCATACCCTTGTCATTCTTCTGGGCCATATTGATCTGGTCCTCTAGGGCAGGTTTAACTTCCAAGGCAGCGAGAAAACTCTCACTAACCATCTCCAAGTTGAGCCGTTGAAATTTGTTGCATAAGGCCTCCGTTTCGGGTCTAACCGAAATGTAGTTGCATTGCGATTTTCAGCTCAATGCATCGACAACGACATTTGCTTTCCCTGGATGATAATGAAGTCCCATATCGTAGTCTTTTATCAATTCAAGCCATCTTTTTTTGCCTTAGATTCAGATCGGCCTGAGTGAAGATATACTTCAAACTCTTGCGATCAGTGTAGACTTCGCAGCAGTTGCCGACAAGGTAATGTCGCCATATCTTCAGAGCATGAACCACTATTGCAAGCTCAAGGTCATGAGTGGGATAATTCATCTCATGAGGCCTCAATTGCTTTGATGCATATGCCACAACTCGGCCTTCTTGCATAAGGACATAACCAAGACCAAGGTGAGATGCATCGCAATAGATATCGAAGTTTTTGTGAATATTTGGCAAGACTAGCACGGGTGCAGTGGTTAGAAGATCATTCAACATCTGAAATCTTGCTTCACATTCCACAGAGCATTCAAACTTCTTTTCTTTCTTCAACAATTAGGTCATTGGTTTTGCAATTTTCGAGAAATTCTCGATGAAACGACGGTAATATCCTGCAAGACCGAGGAAACTACGGATGTCAGAGATGGACTTGGGCTGTGTCCAATTAAGCGCATCTTGGACTTTGCTTGGATCCACAGCAACTCCTCCTTCGGATAGCACATGACCCAAAAAGGCGACCTCTTTTAGCCAAAATTCACATTTGCTGAATTTTGCATAAAATCGATGTTCACGGAGCTTTTCTAACACAAGCCAAAGGTGTTCTTCATGCTCCCTTTTAGATTTGGAGTATATGAGAATGTCAACAATAAAGACGACTACAAATTTATCCAAATACTCCATAAACACTGAGTTCATGAGATTCATGAACAAGGCCGGTGCATTAGCCAAACCGAAGGACATGACGGTGTACTCGTACAAACCATAATGAGTTAAGAATGCCGTCTTGGGGATGTCTTCAGGTCTGATCCTAACTTGATGATAACTCAATCTCAAGTCAATTTTGGAGAATATATGGGCACCGGTCATCTGGTCGAGCAAATCATCAATCCGTGGAAGCGGATACTTGTTCTTGATGGTGACCTCATTCAACGCATGGTAGTCAATTCACATCCGCAGACTGTGGTCCTTCTTCTTCACAAATATAGCCGGACATCCCCAAGGTGAGGAGCTCGGCCTAATGAAACCCTTCTCTTGAAGTTCCGGGAGTTGTTTCTTCAATTCAACCAACTCATTTGGCGGCATTTGATAAGGCCATTTTGATATTGGAGCAGTTCCGGGCTACAACTCGATCACGAATTCAACTTCACGTGCGGGTGGCATGCTCGGTAGTTCCTCGGGAAATACATCTGGGAACTCACACACCACTGGAACTTCACTCAATTCCAGAAATTCTTTGCCGCTATGGGCATAAAGATGTGGATGCTTCAATTTCGGTACTATTTCGACTTGAAGACCAAAAGGACTTGTGAGAGTGATAGCTTTGCGGGCACAATCAATTTGACCATGGTTCTTGGAGAGACAATTCATTCCAAGAATAACATCAAGGCCCACTGAATTTATCACAATAAGAATTACCGAAAACTTCACCCCTTTGATCTCAATTTCCACTTCACGACATTCATGAATGCCTATCATTTCTGAACCCGGTGATTGAATCATCATAGGTGCAGGCAACGAGTTGAGTGAGACATTATGAATTGTACCAAAATCTCTAGACATGAAGGAATGAGAGGCTCCAGAGTCAAACAACACGGTCGCAGGAGTCGATTTGACTAGAAAGGTTCCCAACTCGACATCGGGTGCTTCCTGCGCCTCCTCGGTGGTGACATGGTTGACATGAGAACGACTGGTGTTCTGAGAAATAACATCGGATTGTTGGTCAAGGGATTCTTGAAGATCTGGACATTGAATGGTAATATAGCTTAGCGCTTCTCTGGACAAAAAGTCGCAAAATGGCCCGGATTGCCACAAGTGAAACAAGTAACTCGCTTGTTTCGATGGCGTCGGCTTCGACACTTCTTTCTGGGCTACCTTTGCAAGGTTTCTTGCTGAGGCGGTGGAGACACTTGCATAGGAGATACCGGAGGTGCCAAGCACACGGTTCTTGAAAACTGCGGCTTGCTGAAATTTGTGCAACCCTCTTGCGTTTTCGCAATTCCACAGCTGCTTGCATTTTATTCTCCACCACAATAGCCTTATCAACCATTTGTTGGAAGTCACAAAAATCGTGTACAGCGAGCGCTAGCTGCATCACTTCTGAAAGCCCATTCAAGAACTGGTCTTGCTTCTTTGCATCAGTGGAGACATCGTCCGAAGCATAACGAGCCAAATGATTGAACTCGTAGAGATACTCCATCACGGACTTGTTGTCTTGCTTCAGCATAAGGAACTCATGCCTCTTGATACTCATGGTACTTGAGGGAACATGTGCCGCTCGAAAAGCTGTCCGAAACTCGTCCCATGATGGAACATGATTGGCGGGCTGCATGGCGCAACAACCATCCCACCATGCACAAGCGGCCCCTTCAAGTTGGTTGGAGGCATAGGAGACCTTCTCATTGTTGGTGCATTGAGTGATGTTCAGCTTCCGTTCGATGGTCCAAAGCCAATCATCGGCCTCGAGAGGATCCTCCGAGCGAGAGAACACGAGAGGCTTCGTGCTCAGAAAATCAGTAAATTAGGAGCCATAAATACCGGCTCCTTCCGCTGCCACATGAGCACCTTGGACACTGGCGGTGTTCTAAGCAATTTGCTGCTAGATCAGAGTCTGGTCTTGCTGACTCTGTTCCATCTGGGCCAACACTTCGGCCATGGATGGCTGAGGTGGAGTCACTTCTTCTTGTTGACCCACATGCTGAAATTGCGGGTCAGGTGCTCCGGATTGCACCATTGAGGATTCGGGGGCTGAACATCGGTGATTTGAGAACCCACGGGTTGTGAGTCATCCATTACATCTGACGTCAAATGAGTTTTATGACCCGACATCCTGTTGCCATACAACTTATTAGCAACCAGCAAAAAGGATTGAGGGAAAAGTATAAGGTAAGCATTTGACAGTAGAGGGTAACTTAACCTAGCATGAATGCACAATGAAAACACAATTATGCAACATGAAATGGGGTGCTATGGTCCATGTGGACAGCACAAGATCCAAATGCAAATACAGTTAGTTTTCTGACATAGTTGTCATACAACCCGCCCGTAGGCGATGCACAACTACTTGGAACAAAACAGAGCAAATAATCACCACAAAATCCAGCATCTACAAGATAAGTACTATTATTAGGGTGTATAATACCTAAGGACAAACCCTAACTTAATCCTAAAATCACAGCAAGGCGTCGTCTTCTCGTTGTTCCACCAATTCTCTTTACCGACGACTATTTAACGTTTCTAGTGTTGGAAAACAGAGACGAGCAATAGAGAAAATGATTTTTCTCAAATCGAATGAATAGTGAGATAATAAATAGATGCTAGGATGGGTAAGAAACAAAGGAAATATATTAATTGCATTTTTGCTAAACTTTTGACAGCTTGAAAATATTCTTTGCAAATCAAAATCCTAGTAACGTCCATTGCTACGGCTTTAACCTACAGTCAGTATGGCTCTGATACCAACATTGTGAGGCCACCCCAAGATCGTGCCCGTATCAAGCTAAGTGATTATGCCAAAAGTGCAATACTTAACGTGAGACGAAAACGATTCCGAGTGCCCGAATATGTGTCTCATGTTAGCTCCCAAGGATCGGTGGCTAACATGCACATATCCTAATACAACATTGCATTCACATCCATACACAATATACAAGAATAATAGAAGCGTAAATACAACATCATTAAATAGAACCTTTAAGTACAAGTTTGCATAAGAAGGCCAATTGGCCGCAAATAAATATCAAATATTAAATCGCAGCGGAAGACAAACTTAGAATAAAAAGGGAATAACCGAGTTGGCATGCCCACCACCCACAAGCAACCAACTGGAGTTAAAGCCGTTGCACCCGTCGTTCTCACCTGAACAAATGGACAAGCCGTTAAAGTACAAAGTTGTACTCGCAAGACTTTTCAAGAAAAATAAGGATGCATGTAAGTATCAAAGGACGGCTACTACACTAGTCAATTTTCGGCATAAAGCAAGTTTTGCAATTAGATAAACAATATAGATTCAATTGCCATTTTTAAAACATTTAGAAAATACTGTATAACAGTAAGTAATGATCATCAACAGTATAATCTCCAAATATAATCAACACACGAACATCCCATTCGTGACACAATTCATTCCATAACAAATTAACACGCAAACTTCGCATTCATGATAACATTTCAGATCTGAACAAGCTAACATAATGACATAATATTTTCAACCATAACCCAAACCAAAGTTCTGATAAGCTAACTGTGCGTGCTTTCCCACAAGTGATGTCCATAACCGGGGACACGGCTATTCGAATAGATTTATTTACTCTGCAGAGGTGTACAACTTTCCCCACACGATATCAATACCTCGTACTATCGCCATGCACTCTTCTGAAGGAGTGTGACTGAGATATCATAATGAAGCCGTTACAATGCTATGTCCTAACTACCAACCCACCCGAGGACAGTCCCATGGCTATACTGAAAACGGTCGCCTGAACCACAGGGAAACCCCGTTGTGTAAGTAAGTCCCTTACAAATAAGAGACCCTTAAGGGCAAGAAAAAAATTAACAAGCCCCCACTAGATTGACAAGAGAACCATTAAACATTAACAACAACAATTGTTAATCTAATTGTGTTTTGATAGCTAACACACAACAAATTATTAAGACAAGCTTTCGCCATTATCCCGGCGTGTGGTTGTACGTAAAACTTGGTTCATCACACCACAGACCGGTCCTCAAGTACCCAGACGGGGCTACGCGAATCCAAGACCACTCCCTTCGTCGACCTATCACCCGTCCAAGTCCAACACACAACAACAACCCATCCAACAAGTTCATAATAATTAGATTCGAAGATCTGGACATTTTCCTCAAATTCAACATAATCAAATTCATATAATCCTCAAATTTCATCAAGATTCGATTCAATCCATCAGCCGATGGACTAGCTCCATCAACCATTTTCGACGACAACTACTAGCATGGCTAAGCAACGTGCTACAAATTAGCAACCATTCCCATATAACATATATCCTTAATCATTCAAAGTAAAAAGGGGTAATCAACATTCAAAGGAGGGCCAATGCAGCAAGTAGGAAATTAACTACTTCTACCCATGAACATACTTTTCAAAATAGCATGAAAATATGAGATTAAAACCATACAAAACATTTTAAAATCAGTAAGATAAATATGATCAATAGGAGGGTGCTCGCACCTTTGCTGTACCACTTATTCAACTTCAGGTTACACTTATGAATACGTTCGTATCGTTGAGAAATCTATCGAAAGAACGATATTGCAATTAACACCAAATAAGCCAAAAATTCAAAATACTCAAAAATGCATGAAAATTATAAAGTGGGTAGATCCTGATTTTAGATGAATTTATGTGAAAGAATTATTCCATTTGGATTTAGTGTGTGAAAGTTATAGCAGTTTGAATCTCAGATTTTCAGAAAATGCAATCTGTCACTATTCATCCGAATTTAAATATTTGGCATAAATTTGTAGAGTAGTAGTGTCAGACCCCTGGGCGTGGAATACCCGTGGACCTTATGTGTATACTGTGCTAATCCCAGGAATAAAGGCTAGCATACACATTCACAACATTTGGCATCACATTCATACATTCACATACTAAAGTAAAGCAAAAGGGTGTAATCTACTTAATCTATTACAAGAGTTATTACAAACCACGGCCGACTGGCCAAATAAAAGTAGTCACCAGAGAACGTAAAATAGCAGTGGGAAACATAGTAGCAGTAGTAGCAAAAGTCCAGTGGCATGTCCATCTAATCCCTCAGGCAACCGACAAGGAAACAAGGCCTAAGTAGACCCGTCACCAAACCCCTCGGTGCCAGGTGCAAAGAACTCGTCGTCTGGCGTCGGATCATCTGCAAACTCTAAACCAACAACAACAGCAAGATTGAGTACTTGTGTACTCAGCAAGACTTGTAGTGTATCGCAAAAATTATATTAGATGCAAGGCTAACAAGTGTATGGCTCTACTCTACAAGTTCATTTGCTCAAAGCCAAGTTTATTTGCAATACTCATAAGTAATAATTTGCAACAAAATTTGAAAGAGCAGTTTAAGAAAAGTAAGTACAGGACAGTAAGTAAAGTAACTGAACAAGTAACAACAAACACTCACAACCCTACTCAGTTGTAAGAAAAAATATAATCAATGCTCCGCCATAGAAATGGCACTGACAAATTCATGTTCAACCATAGAAATGGCAATCCTGCTATAGAAATAGCAAATCGGTCATATAAATGAAAATCTGCTATAGACATAGCAACAAAACCATAGAAATGGTAGTTAACTCAACAAAGTAAAACCCCATGTCATTACCCCAATCTTTTGTGACAACAGTTTGAAAAACAAAGCTACCGCCATACTAGCCGCACTAAGCATGCTCATGACCGCGAGCGTGGCTATTCGAATAGTTTATCACTCTGCAGAGGTGTACAACTTTACCCATAGCACGCAGTACTCCAGTTGCCCGGAATATCTCTATATCGTTGCTCACTACCGAAGGTAAGCAACCTAGAGTTTGCAACGCAGCCTTTACATTATTTAGTCCTAACCTTGCACTAGCCTTGTGAATCATTATCCTCATCCGTCAGGATAATAATAATAATAACACTGATAGTAACAAAGTAACACATCGGATGAGGAGCCTTACTCACATGGACAGCACCCGTTGAGCAAGTCTCTCACTTCACTCGGATGGAAACCCGTCGAAGTGAGGCATTCGCAGTTGTGTCGGCATTGCCGATCCCCCGGCAATGTGCGCACTACTTCTGCCTACTGTCATGCAAGGATAAGATTTCGATAACTTAGTTAGCTACGGCTACCCCACCCTAGCACATATGGTTGTACGATTAGGTCTTTGTCCCGGATTTGCTGGCTTCAGTCCTTAACCGACTATGGGCAAGATCTCCACCCTATCTACTAGTGAGTTTCAATCCTCACTTTTTCAGAATACCATATAACTTGCCCGTGTCTAAAAAATAAAGTTTTCATGTCATTTTCATATAAAATAACAGAGGTAACTCCTCTGGACATTTTTTAAAACAATCTCAAACTCACAAATTATCATATTGTCCTTTAATAAATTTTTCAGAAATTCTATTGCTCTAGTTGCATTTATGCAATGACTGCACTCGAAAATTCCCAAATGACATTACATATTGTCTAACCCATATTCTAATGGTTACAACAGTAATGGATCAATATTTCAAGGAGACATATGCAACAAGTAGGATTTACAACTACCAATTTCTCGATAATAGCATTTTCATACAAACATACATGCATGCATAATAGGATTTGCAAAACAAAGTATAATAAGCAAAATACTAGGATCAATATGGTCAAAGGGGGTGCTTGCCTTGCTCTTGATGTTCTAGAGGTATAATTGATTGATCGTCGCAAGAATAACCCGAATAATCAATGTCTAGAAAGAGCCGAAAAAGAGTTAAATAGCAACAAACCAAAACAAATAGTAACCAAAATAAAATATTTTTACAAAACCAGGTAGATCATGATTTTAGACGAATTTAGAGACTGTGATCACTAAATTTGGAGTTGTGTAGCAAAAGTTATTACGCTTTTACTACACTTGGTTTGGAAAAATCCAGAATAAATGGAAAATACGTTTTCTAACAGAGAAAGTGTATTCTCGCGTTTGTTATATCGGAGTTTATGCCTTCGCTAATGGAAAACGTATTCTAGCTATAACTGAAAGCGCATTTTCTATTTTCCATTGGATTTTTGGTTAGCATTAACAGATGGGGCCCACTGTTAGTGAGATGGTCCTTGAGGTTTTCGTTGTGCACTTAAACTGTGGGGCTCGCATATCATAGACTCAAGCGAAGTTAAAGGTTTGAATTAACTTAAAGGCTTGGTCCCACATGCAAGTGACTCATTAAGATGAACTCAACAGTTAAACATTTAGTTAATCTTAACGATGCGATTAGGCATGCTGATGACATGCTATAGTGTCGTCATCGCGGTGCTGCGCGGTGGTGCTCACAGCTGCGCTACTCGCCGGCAATGTGAGGCTTGGCGAGACAAATGAGTGCTAGAAATGGAAACTACACACTATTACGCACTTGCTGGCACCGATGGCATGGCCGGGGGGGCGGCGAGCGGAAGGACTGCTACGGCAAACGACGACAGGGCAAATGAGCTATGCTCGTGTCAAACTAATGCGTGCATAAGTATCTAGGGACTACTAGGAGTGTACCGGAATGACGCGGAGGTACAGAGGTGGTCTGAGGCGTGCTGTCGACGATGAGCGGCGGCGGCGAGGTTGGTCGCACGTGGAGGAGAAACCCAGGTGAAAGAGAGTGAAATCCAATGATCGTAGAAGCTTTAGTGAGTCTTGGCGATGCTTCGGGTACAGTGAATTGGCTTGAGGTGTATTGAATCGCCGGCGAGACTTGAGGCTGCGTTCTTATCGGAGATGAAGAAGAAGATCCAAATCGAGAGCTCCTGTGGATCAAAGGCTAAATTGAGTGAGTGGAAAGACTCAAGGTGTTAAGAGACGTGATATGACGCGAAGAACTTGACACCAAACCCTTCACGGTGCTGGAGACGAAGATGATGGCGCGCAGCATTTTTAGGGTTTTCACTCTCCGAGCTCTAGAGCTTGAATGAGTGAACTGTGAGACCCCGCACTACTACAGGAAGCCACATCACAGACGGTTCGAAACCGTCATCACAGACGGTTTCCGAACTGTCTATGTTTGTTGGTCTGTGATAACAGGCCATTATCACAAACGGTAAAAAACCGTCTGTGATACGCAATATCACAGACGGTTTTAATAAAAAGCCATCTGTGAAGGCTAGTATCACAGACAGTTTGGACTAAAAACCGTCTGTGATGTGGGAATATCACAGACGGTTCTAAACAAAAACCGTCTATGATTTGTGACTATCACAGACGGCTTTTACTAAGAACTGTCTGTGATATTCGCGAATCACAGACGGTTTGTTTTTATAACGGTCTATGATATTTCGTATCACAGACAGTTGTTAGTAGAAACCGTCTGTGATACTTGCTTTCACAGACGGATTTAACAAAAAACCGTCTGTGATAGCTCAAACACCCTAACCACAATTTTGCTGTTTTTCTGGCTAGCCTCAGGAATTGCTAGCCATGCCCTCTGAAAACAAGCATGCACAAAAACAGATTCAAGCATGCACAAAAACAGATTCATGAGAGATAATCAATTGTTGACAACTCAAAGTGATCATTACTCAAAATAAATTACAAAAGATCGCATTTGTTGAAGTATTGTCGCTATAGTTACAACTGGATTACAATTGTTTACGTTGAGAGGTGTCGATGGGGTGATGTTTCTCGGTTGGCGACGAGTGAAACTCTCCATTGTCGTTAATGATTTACGTGTTGATAAAGGTGCGAGCTTCCTCGAATGTCCTTGATCTCTTCCGCAACGAGTGAATCACATTGTAAATCCAAGACACGCCGCTACCAAGAGTAAAGTGGTAAGCTATATATATTTAAATTTATAATTAGGAAATAATTATTTCGAGATTGACAAACCTCGTGATCCTTCTTCCTAGCTCTAAGGATTAGTCGATATGATAGCGTATAGATTGCACATAACTCATCATCTTTTTGTCAAGCGGCACTACAAAAATAGAATTACATATATAGGTATAGTCGGTTCGAGACGCTGTTATTACGAAGTATGATATAGGAATATCGTGTTGTAGCGCTGCATCGAAAATCCATCATGTGTGTTAGTTACGCTCTTTCCATTGTATATTCCTTTGTTGGCAACATAATTGATGAACGACCTAAATGATTCGAAAAAGTTATCCTCGGCCATTTCAAACAAATGAAGACTACAATAGAGTTATGTAAGGAGGAAATGAGCATACCTCTCGAGTATTCCTCTTAGAATGTCAAGTCGTGCTTGTTGCGGTTTAGGGAATCAAGGTATATCACATGGTTCCTCTTGGGTATAATAACTAAAAGGATCCATGGTACCTACTCATGTATGTCGCTATAGTCATTAAACCTAAGTTCGTGTCACAGATAAAGTACAAATGTAATTTGTATAGCAAGAAGTGACACTTACCCCGGTTGTAGGGCACCACTATGTACTTCATGTTCGCCCGACGAAGCAATGACCTCGTTATGTATTTCTCGGCGAAGGGCTAGTCTTGTTGGATGGTTTGCAACGATACCACATGTGGGTCGAGGAAACCCACCGGTTCTTTCCATTCCGGACATTTTTCAAAGATGTATCTATACATAAGCAATGAGTTGTGATATTTATCGGTATTACATGAATGTAGAACTTGATTGTACGCACTTACGATTGTCCAACATCGTAGAAGCGAGACGCCGAGGCCAACGAGGTTGAATAGTTCATATAAGTCGTTGAAGCCCACGACGAAGTACCTCGTCCGCTGAAGAAATGCTTGTCCTTGTATCCGATGGTGATTCCAAGATCGCAACCCTTCTTTTGGGTCTTGTCCAAGTACCGTGCATGCAAAGCCCGACAAGCATATCCAACGTGCATTATCTGCGTCGAGCACAACGGTTTTCCGATGATGTAGTTCCGGTATCGCGGACTTCCGGACTTCCGGACTTGGGAGGCGCTTAACGCTCGTTGATTTCGATTTGGCCTTAGCGATTGGCGGCGTTTTTTGTGAGACGACTTCGAAACCGACACGCCGGCACGCTTTTGTTTGTTCCTTCTGTCTTCTCCACGGGAATCAAGAGGTGGCCTTCGAGGCTAAACATGAGGTGGAGTCATCGAGGGTCCCGTTGGAGAGGAATGGTTGTGTCCAGATCGCGGACCATCGGGTCCAGGCGATGTTGTTCTTGGGCCATCGGATAAAAGAGTGGACGGCATCCCCTAGTGTTGTGATCTCTTCGCTTGGGCAAATCTTCACGGATGGCTCGAAATTGACATGTACCATATCCACTGACCTTGGGTAATCCCGCACCACCGGGCACCGTCTTTGACTACCCTTCCTCGTATGGATACACCATCCCTGCGCAACCTCAATACAAAGGACCCATCCATCCTCACTTGGAGCTTGCACGGCGTCGGCTCCTATAAACGATACACAATTAGCTAAGGCGCCCTATAGGTCTATCTTTGGTGCATTCCATAGATGTACGCTACCTTGATGTCGCTCTATCGGTGATCGGATGTCGTCTATCGGTACTCGGACGTCGTCATGTTCGAATTATGCGCGACGCGACGCTACTCCGACGCCGAGGAGGATCGCCTCCCAAATTAATCGGGCGGCTTATGCATCACCGCTCAGAGTACTATCTCCGCTTGACTCTACAATTCGCTATCTTTTCGCCAAATTTGTTAGTAATCATCTGCACTAACCGATCGTCGTGCTCGGCCTTGGATCTCTTCCTACTCCTATCGTGTAGTAGTCGTCCGCGAATCCATGACTCCAAGGCACGTTAACCCCAAGGCCTCGCGTGCGACCCGGTGCTCCTTGTTTCCCAAGGTCGTAGATAGTATATCCTTCTCCTCGCTCGCATGGAAGGAGCCTTAGGAAGCTTGGGCAACAAGTCACGCCGCAAGAGGTCATCATGTTATTATAGACACTATGAAGTTACTGGACTTATTAACTAGGAGTTCGACATATTTACTAGACGCTGGGACACTTCCCGGTCTCCGCGGGTTTGTGGAAGAGATGTTTGCCGAAGACGAGACTTTTGCCCTCGCTTAACCAAATTTTAGGAACGCGGGTCCGTGATATCGTGAAATGATTCTCTCCTCCGCCGCCCATTCCTCAGATTTACCGCGCACTCAGCCGTGCCGAGTCTGTCGGGTGAGTGTTTCGTGTCCGAGAGCTTTGTGCGCCGCACTTTGCTCCTTAAATTCGGCCATCGTTTTCATAGCCACAAAGGTGTCCCATGCTTCCCATGTCAAGAATCTATACTGCGCGAAGGGCGTCTGACCCGTGTTCATGTACTTCGTGACAAGAATGCTCTTGAAGGTCCTCCACGATTTATCCATCGTGAGCATCGCCGTCCGTCGCACGCGTGCCACGTCTGCTTCTGGAATAGTGAACTTCTCTGAAAGTTTTGTCCACAGCACGCCTTTCGCTTCTTTCGTCAGGTCCTTCCACCTTGGTGTGGTGATGGGGACCCGTTCCCTTCCAAGTATCCCACAGACGGTCCGGAATCTCGCCGCTGATCTCTTGGGACTCAGAGGGACCCCAAAGTCACTGACCTCCATGATGACCAGTCGGCCCAAAGGCATTTTCGATTGTCCTCTGCCATCTCGCTTCCGTGTCATTATCGTCGACGGTGACGGCGGCCTCTTCGGCGCCTCTTCCATCTGCTGGCTCGGTGTTGGCGGCCTCGTCGGCGTCTCTTCCATCTGCGGCGTCGGTGACGGCGGTGAAGACGGTGCCTCTACCATCTCGCTTACTTGCTCTCAGGAAGAAGTAAAGAGGTTGACTATAGAGATCAAGATGGCAAATGAAAAGTTGATGAGCTCATACAGACTACTAACATTCCAGCATAAATATGAAACAATTAATCTCAGGAAGAAGTACAGAGGTTGACTATAGAGATCAAGATGGCAAATGAAAAGTTGAATGAGCTCATACAGACTACTAAACATTCCTAACACTCTTTAATCCACCACTTCTATTCTAACACTCCTTAATCCACCAGCTTCTCTTGTGATCTTTGCTCGAGCCTACTTCATCGAAGCTCGACACCTTTGAGTGTACCATTTGCTTCATGCCGTGGAGGATTGGCACGAAGCAAAGGTACACTCAAGTGTGTCAGATCGACGAAGAAAATGCTAAGCAAAGGTTTAATGCTTCATGTACGTAAGACTAGCCTTTAATGAAGATATAGAACTAGAATCAAGTAAAATGATCGATTTAAGGAAATGTTAAGCAAAGGTTTAATCCCAACATAGAGATTGATGATATTATGTGCTCTCGTATGAGAGTAGCTAAAGAACAAGTCTTTGCCATCTCAATCCTATTGTCTATACTCTTCATTAAATGAATATGATAATATAAATTCAAACTATGAGCTCTAAACAATACTTTGCTTAATCTGTTAAATGATCTCAACTGCTAATCTAAAAACAGATTAAACTTCCAACAAACAGAGGTTGACTATAGAGATCAAGATGGCAAATGAAAAGTTGAATGAGCTCATACAGACTACTAGAAGGATCACAAACTAGTCATTAGATTACCAACGAAAACCTAATACTCTCAATAGAACTCGAACATGAAGAATCGTAATAACTAGCTTTCAACCGAAAGTAACCAATTAACAAAGACATCATATTGACAAGAGTAAGTAATACAATAGAGCTCAAGTATGAACTAACTATCACATTCAATCTCAAAGATAAGATGTAGTTCATCACAGAGCATATCAACAAAGCCCATCGATCAATTTGCCATATCTTCAAGATTGTATTCGTAAATCGTAACTAATACGTATCAAGGTATCAACTAGCACTACAAATATATATATATACTATATATATATATATATATATATATATATATATATATATATATATATATATATATATATGCAAAGATCAACCGAATCGCCACAGAGGAGCAATACTCCCAGAGAGGATGCCGCTTTAAGAACTCACGGTGCATGTACACTATTCCAACATATTGATTGATGATATTATGTGCTCTCAGAAGGAGAGTAGCTAAAGAACAAGTCTTTGCCATCTCAATCCTATTGTCTATACTCTTCATTAAATGAATATGATAATATAAATTCAAACTATGAGCTCTAAACAATACTTTGCTTAATCACAAATGATCTCAACTGTTAACGAAAACAGATTAAACTTCCAGTCAAACAGAGGTTGACTACAGAGATCAAGATGGCAAATGAAAAGTTGAATGAGCTCATACAGACTACTAGAAGAATCACAAACTAGTCAATAGAACTGATCAATTTGCAATAGAACTATGAGCTCAACCGAAAGTAACCAATTAACAGTACATCATATTGACAGTAGCAAGTAATACAATAGAGCTCAAGTATGAACTAACTATCACATTCAATCTCAGTATAAGACAGAGTTCATCACAGAGCATGTCAACAAAGCCCACTAATCAATTTGCAACATCTTCAGTATTAGATTCAGAAATCAGAACTAATACAGATCAAGGTATCAACTAGCACTGCAAATATATATATGCAAAGATCAACCGAACTGCCACAGAGGACCAATACTCACAGAGAGGATGCCGCACAAGAACTCACGGTGCAAGGAGGAGGTCGGTGCAGGGGAGGAGGCCGGTGTAGGGGAGGAGGGAGGTGGGGGAGGAGGTCGACACGGGGAGGAGGACGGCAAGGGAGAAGGCCGGTCTGAGGGGAGGAGGCCGACACGGGGAGGAGGACGGCGCGGGGAGAAGGCCGGTGTAGAGGGCGGAGGCCGACACGGGGAGGAGGACGGCGGCGTCGAGGTCGGAGGCGGCAACGCCGTGGCTTACTGGTGGGAGGTGAACGGGCGCCGAGGTCGGGGCGGTGGCACCGAGGTCGAAGGCGCCGAGGTCGTGGGCGCCGAGGTCGGGGGCGCCGAGGTCGGGGGCGCCAATGTTGGGGGCGGAGGCGCCGAGGTCGTAGTCGACGGTGAACGGGAGAGCCCTAAACCCTAGAAGAGGCGAACGAGCGCGCGAGAGCCTAAGGGGCGCGGGAGAGGAAGTGACAAGTGAGAGCAAAACCGTAGCGTTTCCCGCCTTATAAAAAGTATATCACAGACGGTTCGATTTAAGAACCGCTCGTGATAAGATATCACGACGGTTCCCTAATAGAACCGCTCGTGATATATTCCATATCACGAGCGGTTCTCATAAGAAACCGCTCGTGATATCTCGAATATATCACGCACGGTTCTCATAAGAAACCGCTCAGGATATCCTATCACGAGCGGTTCTATTGGAAAACCGCTCGTGATATATAAGAAATGAACAACAAGTCTCTTCATTTTCCATGCGTGTCTCTTCGCCTCACGATCACACGGCTTCGTCTCTTCATTTTTCAACGTCGCTACAACTCCCCAAATATCTCTTCGTGTCCCACTCCGGCTTTAGAACTTGTTCTATAAATAGATGTCCCTTCTATAATGTATTTCACACAACCTCCTTGATCCCTTTCTTCACAAAAACGTAAATGGTTGCCTCTTCGCTTCCTTATCGCCGCATTGATGGCCTACCCGCCGACCGCAGACACGCACCTCTCTCGCTGTATCGCTGAACCGTCTTGAGAAGAACACTATTTCAACAATGTCTTCACTCCTCTGTCCGAGAATTTGCCGGAGCGGGTGACGGCCACCTTCCGCCGTCTGGACATCCTCCTCCGCCGTGTCTTCCGGGTGGTCTCCCACTTTCGGCGAGTTTATCGCGTCGTCGACGTGGTCCTCCAAAACGACGTTGCACGTCTCCAAGAGGCTTGCCGTCACTTGGACTGCTTAATTGAGGCAGCAGGCGACCGAGTCGACCAGGCCGAGACCCCTCAAGCAAAAGAAGAGAGCCTATGGGCTCAATTCGTCTTGGTTCAACAGTTCGAGGGTCTTCGGGAGACACTCGAATGAGCGCGTCAGCGGGTGGGCGCATTTCAGGCTTCGTTCGATCACGAACCATCCGCCCCCGACGCCGTCACCTACGAAGTATTGAAGACGGAGATAGTAGCCTACCTCCGCCACTAGAAAAACTTTCTGTATTTATAGGTTTCTAGTTTTTTAATCTTTTTAAGTTTAACGCCACTGCTTGGCCATATATATGAAAATTCCAAAATGAAAAAAAAGTTTGGAGGTGAAGTTACTATATTAATTATATGTTGAAATATATATATCGAGACGCGGTTTCTCGGATCGATAAAAGATAATAAGTATTACTCCATCTGCTTAATTAGAGGAGGAGCCGCAGTTGGAGGAGAGCTAGGGCAGGAAGTGTGGCACCTAGGGAGGAGCAGCAGATCTAAATCGAGCCAGCCGCACGGGCGAGGTTGCTCGATCCAAAGCGTGGCGATGGCAAGAGGTAGCGGCGGCGCGGCGCGTAGTGGGCAGCGGTCGGCGGTAGTGACACCTGGCAAGGTCTGGCGAGGTCACAGACGGTTCTTAATAAGAACTGTCTGTGATAATCCGCCAATCACAGACGGTTTGTTAATAGAACCGTCTGTGATAGTACACAGACGGTTTGAGTTCACAACCGTCTGTGATTAGGGGATTATCACAGACGGTTTGTGAATAGAACTGTCTGTGTACTATCACAGACGGTTTGGTAATAGAACCGTCTGTGATAGATGACTATCACAGATGGTTCTAAAAAATACCGTCTGTGATAGGCTTCCCGCGCCACCCGCAGGTCCGGACAGACCCAACACAGACGGTTCCAAAGGAACCGTCTGTGATGGGGCGTCTACTATAGCCTGTTTTGTAGTAGTGCCGGGGTATTTAGGTTGTAATACTTAGTCATCCAATTGACCCTAGCATCACAACCAAAATATCCCGTGCCTTGGGAAAATATGCACATCCTAGAAGATGCTGCACATACACCCTTTTACAAAATCATGCATCAATTCCATACAAGCATAAAACCAAGCATGAACTAGATTAAACAAAAGACATACATAATAAGGTTATTACAGCAAGGGCCAACCGGCCACAAACACAGCTAAAAAGCCAAATAACAGCGGAAGCAAAAAGCCATAAGATGGCAATAATAAAAGCCATACGGTTTGCCTTTAAGCCCACAAGGCAAACTGACCGGGCTGCCAACCTAGTCGTCGAAATCGAAGTCTGTATCACGATAGTCAATCCCTTGGGGATCAACTTCCTCTACAACAATTTAGCAATGCAAATGAGTACAAAAATGTACTCGCAAGACTTACAAGTAACAGCTTATACATAGCTACATGCAAGCTTTAATCAAAGGAGTAGGATGTAGGTTATTTTCAGCATAAAGCAATTTTCCTTTGCAATAATACAATAACTTGAAGGTAGTTTTGCAATCTGTTTTTAATGTTCAAATAACAGCGAGACAACAATAATAACAATAGATAGATGACAACAACAACCTAGAAGTGACTAACCCAATAGTCACCACAAGAATAGCATGAATTACCTATTCATACCACCCACAACAAGTTTTAATTAAAAGGTTATAGTCTAACTCTCGAAAGACTTCCCCAAGCGTGTCCATAACCTAGGACGAGGCTATTCAAATAGTTTATACCCTGCAGGGGTGTACCAATGTACCCACACGTCAGACCGCCTTTTTGCCACATGATTTAGCACACTAACTTTGGTATGCCGGCACGGCTAAGTCCTACGAGACATTTCCAATGGAAAGAGCTAATTAAGAGTTGCACGTATGGGGGTTATCACCTAGCGGACCGCCGTTAAGGGCTCCCACTAAGGACCCACACGAAGAGTAGGATGCACCGGCCCAGCCTAAGCAACTGCGGGTGCTCCCCTCCTTTCCCAACAACAAACATTTTTCTTTACAACAACCACCAAACGACTCATTAATTAACACCCCCCAAAGTACTTAGCCAAGAGAGGTCCCATATCCCCCTCGTGTGGTTAGCACATAAAATTGCTTGGTTTAGTGTAACAAGATGTTCGGTCCTTGTTGACTTAGGCACCATTCCACACACCAACAGATCACACCATCATCCATTGTGCCCAAGTCCAAAACAATTTTCATTTTCAGTTTTTGACTTTCCAAATTAACAAAGCACAAGTGCTGGACATAATGGAATAATAATTAGATTTGTGTGATCAAGATCATCAACTAAGTCGATGACCGCCCAATACTACCGATAGCTAAGCATGACTAAGCAATACTAACACGTAACTACTAAGTGACAAGGGCTCATCCAACGAACCCTAAATCACAGCAAGATAACCTAGGCTCAGGTAGTAGAGGAATAACATTTACCTACAGATTATGCAACTAGAGGATCAACTAATCAAACCAATAATTTAACAACAAAATAGAGCATGCAATACATACAAGTTGTAAACAATATATTTAGACTTTGAAATAATGGGATTAGTATGATCAAACTGCTTGCCTTGATGGTAGCTCTCTTGCTGCAGAGAATCACTTTCGAACTCAACGAACTCGTCGGCACCTAACGAAAGAACGAAAAGAACCGATAAAAACGAAGAACCTGAAAGACTCAAAAACCAACTTCCACCAAAAGCTCCGAAATTTCTACAGCAGGAAGAGCATGATTTTTAAGGAATTTAGCAATAAGAACCAATTGATTTGGATTCTCAATGCAAAAGTTATGGCCAACACAAGTTTGGCCAGTTGGAAAAATGATGAAAAATTCACCTGCATCGCTCAATTCAAATTAAATTTTTGGCATAAATTTCCAAAGAGGTGTTGCACCTGAGATTTTTATGGTAAACAAAGCACCACATGAGATGAACAACACAATTTGATTCACCTCATTTGGAGCTAGGATGCATTTTCTATGATTTTTCAAAGACATGAAAAAGGAGCACAAAATAAATACAACCACAAAAATAGTAGCATGCCTAAAACCTATTTTACAAATAAGCTTACTAACAGAGGAAACCAACAAAGTTGATTTCACTCAAAAAGGAGCTACAGAGAATTACTTATGCATTTTTCAAGTTAAATGAGTTTTTAAAGCAACAAATTAAGCTAATCTTAATTAAATCTACTAACACCAATTTTCTGGAGCAAAACCAAGCTTACAACCATTTTTAGATTAAATCTTAGTTAAAACCAGAGCTAACAAAATTTGAATCAACCTAAAAGGAGATAAAACGAAAAAGCTAAGCAATTTTGAAGTTTAACACAATTTTTAGTTTACAAATAACTCTTACTGGGTTTTTCTTTAAACTAAACCGAAAAGGAAAAGCGTGGACCGTCGAGATCAAATCCAATGGCCCACACGCACGGATGCAAGCGCACGCGCACGAGCTCACAACAGAGCCAAACAGAACCACCGTTGGATTGAGATCCAACGGTCCACAATGAGGCGACTTTGGACGGTCCAAACGTCCCACAAGATCTAGGCTGTTGATCAAGAAACGAGCGGCTCAGAGCGAGGCATCGTTCGGACGGTCCGAAAGTTCCACTCGATGGGTCGCTGATCTCAAAATGGACGGCCCAAAGCTACGGGAGGTCCGGGGGGTCCGAAAGTCCCTTAGATCTCGACCGTAGATCTCCAAAATGACGGCTGAGGTTCGGTGGTCCGAACGTTCACAGCGATCTAGATCGTTGGATCTAGATCGGACGGTGAAGGTTCAGTGGTCCGAATGGCACATCAGATCTGGGCCGTTGAGATGGAATCCAACGGCTCACGATCAATGGAACGATTCGCATGCGCCCGAGAGAGAGAAAAAGAGCGGGCCCCACTGTCAGCGACTGTAGGCCACGCACACGTGTTTAAAGCGCCCCGGGGGGTTTAAACACGCGGGCCCGCAAGTCAGTGATGGTAAGGCATAGATTAGGACGGTGATTAATTGCTTAACGCATTAATTAGCAGTGATTAATCAATTAATGACCAGATCTTTGTTGGAAAGCGGCGCACAGTGCGCGAGAGGCACGGACCCACCCGATAAAGACTCAAAGACACATTTAAAGCCAACCATTAACTACTAAGCATTGATTAACAGTGGTTAAACGATGATTAGCCATTAACAAGAGGATCTGTGTCCTAAACGACAACGACACGGCGCCGTTCCCGTCCAACAAAAACCCAATGGCTTCCAAGGCTTGCCGCCAGCGACGCGGACCACGCCGGCGCCAACCAAGGGCCAAAACGAGACCGCAATAGCCACGCACACACGCTGGTGGCGGTAGCGACCACGGAGGAGGACCACAACGGCGACTAGCCGAAGAGAGGCGGCGCGGCAACGCACGGCCGAAACTAAAAAATGCAAAGGAGCTCCACAGCGGTTCTGAGAAGCGGGTGCCAAGCATCTAGGAACTAATGCGAAGCTACCTTAGCACGAAAAGGACCAGAGGAGGTCAGAGCTACGCCGGCGATGAAGCACAGCGCCGGAGCTGAGGACGAAAATGAGGACAAGGCGGGCTGAGCAACAAGAAAACAAAAGCAAGGTAAGGTTAGCTTCATTAAAGCTTAGAGATGGTCTCTGAGCAACCAATTGGAAAATAGAGGGCTTACCGGAGCTGAGGACGAAGAGGGATGATTCGGCCGAAAAGATCCAAAACCCAAAATTAAGCCACTCCTGTGGAAGCAACCTAAAATTAAGTTAGGGAAAAGAACGACGGAGATGAGAGGCTCAAAGCTGAGCAAGAAGATAGGAAGAAAGGCCACTGGAACACTGGCTTCACCGAGGAGGTCAAGGTCTAGCAATGGCGACGAAAGGGCTTCTGGTGTTTAGAGCTCAACAAGCAGAGAGCAAGTTGAGAGGGTGCTTAAAGGAACACCAAGAGGAGCTTGAAGGCTTTTTATAGCCGGAGAAGCACAGGCTTAGCAAGGGCAAGGCACATGGTGAACCCTGGTCCATGCCTCTGCCATGGGCAAGCAAAGCAGGTGGAGTGCAGAGGGAAGGCGACTTTGGGGGCGAAAGCTGACTAGCAATTAATGCATAGCAGCAAAGAGCCGTTTAAAGGACTCAACCGAGGTGACCAAGCGCTGCTCTCCCACTGCCATGGCGCACGCGCACGAAGGCGACCGAGGAAGACGAAGCACAGGTCACGGGGGCCCCACAAGTCAGAGAGAAAGGCACGGAGCGGCTCGGGACAAAGAAGGCAACAGGGTTGAGTCTAACCCAATCGGCACAACTCAAACCCTTGGATAGAAAACGGACGGTTGTGATTTAAAGTGGGGTTTGGAGGCTCCAACCGCTCCCACACAACCGTGGCCACCCGATCAAAATGGACGGCTTAGATTGATTAGGGCAAACGGGAAAACCGAATGACCCATGAAATCCTGATCGTTGGATTAGAATCCAACAAGCCGACAGGGTCAAGGGATCGGAGGTCCGAACGGCCCAAACAACGCGGGCTGCACGATCCAGATCCATCGGCCAAGAATGCCCGCGCCTTAGGAAGGGCTCGGGCTGGTTGGGTTCAACTGAAAGGGAAAGTTGGGCTCGAGTCTGACTCGAGTCCAACAAGACTTTGACCAAGGGTTGACTGAGGTTCCAAAAACAAGCTGAAAACTTGGAAGAATTATTAGAGGTAGCAAACTAACTCCAAAACTTCTGAAATTTGGACTAGAGGTTCCTAGCTCCAGGATAAACCTTGTGTAAATTTTCCAGAGGTTTTTATGCAAAGCATTTTTCTCTAGAAATTCTTCAAGGTTTGTTCTAGGGTTTGACCAAGAGTCAAACTGGTTTGACTGCCTCTTAAAAATTATCAAATAATTTCAAAAAATTATGAAATTTTTCATAGGAGTCACACAGCTTCCCTAGAACCAAGGAAAATTATTTCCAGGGGTTGAACACAAGATTTTCAATAAGGAGGTCATGACTTTAGTCAATAGGAGGTTTAGGTTTTTGATTTCCCACAATTCCTTTACAAGAATTACAGAAAAGTTCAAAAACTTCAAGATGCAAGAAAAGTTTTAATTTCTACTCATTTTTCTTACATTTGAAACACACACCCAAATTTGGGATGTTACATGAACGTGAGGTGAAGTGAGTGTGTGCACTAAGTTGGAAAACAGAAAGCGAAGCTCGGGTGGCCTTTATATAGGCGGAGGGGCGGAGATTAACAAGGTGAGGTTCGAGCAGCCATGGTCAAAGTGGCAGAGCTTCACAACGTTGTACGGGCATATGAAGGTTGGCGCAGGCAGGCATGGGCGCGGCATTGAATGGCGAAGCGACCAGAGTAGCTGAGGTGCAGGAAAACCGCAGGCTAGGAGGTCAAAAATGATGGGCGGCGGAGCTTTCACGCGTGGGCATGCGCTGGCACGGCTGAGCGCGAGGTGGACGAAGGTCCCTGCGCTTGGGGCCCACCCGTCAGCGTCGCAACGAATCGGTAAGAGTTGATCTAATCTTGGTGGTCCAACTAGAAACGAACGGCTGAGATGAATTGTGTTGTTTGAATGGTCCGAACGGCCCAACTAATCTGGATCGTCTATTCCAAATTCAACGGCTCAGATGAAATGCGCTGTTCGGATGGTCCGAATGGCCCACTCGATCTGGGCGGTTGATTTTTAGATCCAACAGTCCAAATTGCTTGCGCACTTTCCGACAAGTCCGATCAGGAAGTGGGTTGGGTTCAACAGTGAGGTTTGGACTCGACCCGAGGAACTGTACCAGCTTTTGGTTTTTGAATTAACAGCTGAATTTTTTGCCGATTTAATTCACCAACCAAACGAAGTCCAAAAATTATGAAAAGTTTTGTATAGACTACTAAGCTCAAGTAGTTTCTATAGAAAAAAATTTAGAGGCCAACACCTTACCTGAATTTCTACAAAATTCAAACAAGTTGTTGTTCCTAAGAGATTGTAAAGATTTTTCTAAGCAAAATTTCATATAGAAATTTTGTTGAATAATTCCTAGGATAAAAACCCGAAACCATTCTCCTACTTAGAAAAATTTTATTTCGTTCTATCTATTTCCTTTTTAACACCTAAAGTTGTTCAAGTTTTATTTTCAAAACCAACACAAGATTTTCAAAAAGGCAGAACCCATATGCAAATGTTCAAAGAAAATTTTCCTAATGCATTCATATTACTTAATCCCAATATTAGGATTTTTGGATGTTAGAAGTAGTGGGAAAAAGGAATACATATATACATATGTAATAATTTTATAAGACAAAATAACTGAGTTTATCTCATTTGGAGTTTTTATGAATTTGTTATGAATTTTCAAAGTTAATAGTCTTTTCTAGTTCAAAAATAACTCAGTTTTGGATCACTCTCCATAAAATATATTTTCGGTGACAGTGAGTTGTTTGAAACCTATTTTAAAATAAATTTCACTTTAAATGAAAATTATCAAAATTGGTTTCACTATTTTTGGAGTTAAAATGAATTAGTTATGCATTTTTTAATTTAATTATATTTTCAGTGTACAAGTTAATATATTCCGAATTTTCTTAAGTACTGAATACTTTTTCGACCGAAAGGAATCTAGCCCAAGTCAAAGACTGGTGGGGTCCAGTGCATTGTGCCATTTCCATTTAAATTTCGAAATTTAATTTCTAATTGACAAGTGGGCCCTTCTTGTCATGGACCTGGTTCTATGAACCTAGTTCATGGTCTATGGGCACAGCCCACTTACGGGGGCACAGCCCACTTACGGGGGCCAAGCCCACATGTCAATCACTTAGCCTAACCCAAATTTTAAACCTCATGTTTTCCTATTCATGAGGTCCCACGTGTAAAGGAGACAACATACATTTCATTCCGTGTTAATTACCCTAATGATTGCTTTACTTAATCAAACCAAGATTTGGTTATTAATGGCATGAACAGTGAATGTCCGAGCGTGCCACGCGCGCATGAGCGGCCGCGAGATTGCTCGCCAGCTCGCCAGTGCTGCGCACTAGGACGGCGCGGTCTAAAGGCATGAACGGGTTCCTGGTAACCTTGTGAACCTCTTGGTGGCGATGGCGGCGGTTGAGATGGCCCGCACCGATGGCTAGCCGGCGACGTGCGGCGGCACCCCCTACGGCTAACGTGCATGCGACAACCCGATCATACAATGGTCGAATCAATGCACACATAAGCTATCTAGAGGTCTGCTGAACCTTACCAGAGCGAATGGGAGGCTGGAGGAGCTTGGTGGTGAGGTGGCCACGGCAATGGTGGCGGCAGCGGCAAGCTTCACGTGGAGAGAGCACCCTAGGCAAAATAAGTGACAACAAAGGGTTTAGGGAGCTTGGGGGTGGATTGTAGATGGTGAAAATGCATGGAATCAAAAAATGGCTCACCAGGAAGGCAATTGGACAATGAACAGTGGAATTGGCTGACAAAAGGGGAAAATCAAATTCACAAGCTCCTACGAAGCAAACAAGTAATAAGTTGAGGGGAAAACTTAATTAGACCCTAAGACACATGGTGACGTGCAAGAAATGGAGAGGATCTCATCAGAGATGAAAATGGCTCAGGGGTTTCACTCTGTGCACACTCCGGAGCTGATGAGGACACGATCTTGGTTTAGAACCTACAAGCAATATCAAAAGCTCAAATGAGCTAAAATAGAAAGGGTAAGCAAGGAGAAATCTAGGGAATGCCAAGGCTTCAAGCTTACCCGAGAGGAACGCTCACATGAGCTTCCTCCTCTTCCTCGTCCAGCAAGAGAAGTGGGAGCAAAGGAGGGGGAAGAGGGGGTTTTAGCTCGAAAAAAATGATGGGAACGAAGGCGGTGTTAGCCGGTTATGCTCGAGGTTTGGTCATGGTGGGCGGTGGCTAACGGCATCAACGGAGCATGGCAGCGCGTGGCGGCAACATGGAGCGTGTTGCTTGAGCACAAGCCAGCGAGAAGAGGGAGATAACTCTTACATGCGGGCCTAGGTAGTCAGTGACACAAGGAGGTGCGAACGAGTGCGAGCCAGGTGCGGTGACGTTCGGACGCTGCGTTTGGGCCACACGATTTAAATTGGATGGTCAGGATTGCGTGGGATCTTTGGATGGTCGGAACGGCCCAATCAACATGGGCCATTCGATCAAGATTTAACGGCCCAAATGCGGTGGATGTTGGTCTCGTCTGATCGGACCACTCGATTCCAGCGGTTGGATCCAAATCAGACGGTGGCGAGTTGGTGCGGTGCAACCAAGTGGTGCGGCTTGGCTTGGTAACGTTGGGACCAGTGCGTTAGGATCGTCAGATCAAGATCGGACGGTCCGTGCGGGTTGGTCCGATCAGACTAGCTCCGATTAAGTCAAAAAGGGTTGACTGATTTAAATTTAAACATTTCTACTTTGACCGAGGCTCTAAAAATAGTAATAAAATTTCTAAAATTCTAAAATAAATCAGAGGGGTTCCTGAGACACCCTAGTACACAAATAAAATCTTCAAAATCACTGTTCAAGATTTATTTGTTTAATTTAATTTCAAACCTAACTTAGCTTATTGATTTGAGTTTGAATTTTCTATGGGTTGAAATAAGTTCCAAAATTTTGGGAAAAATTATATTTATTCTTCATAAATATTCTAGTATTTGAATAAGTTAGTTCCATATGATGTTCATAAGTTTTTATTTCTATTTTCTTTTGGAGTTAAATTTTGAGTTGTAGGTTTAAACTTTATTTGGGATTTTCCAAGTGCATTAACATATGAAAATGCTTCCAAAATGTCATGCATGCTGATAATATGTGTACTAATTATCATTAATTAACTTGGGGATGTTACAAACCTCTCCCCTTACAAACGATCTCGTCCCTGAGATCTGGGTAGGTCAAAAGTTGGACAAGAAGGTTCTAAAAGAAGATACAACATGTGTTGTCTTGATTTCCTTCAAAGATAGTGCTAAGATATCCTAACAAGGTTACAAGGGATTTCTATTACATTTTCTTTTCCATTGTTTTGCTTAACCTTTCCTTTCTTGATTCGAAGGCACTTCAGGCAGAAGGAAAAAGGTCGGGATATTCGGTTCGCATCTGGTCTTCACGCTTCCAAGTTGCTTCATCTTCAGTATGGTTGCTCCACTGAACCTTCAAGAACTTGATGACACGATTCATTGTCTTGCGCTCCATTTCTTCAAGAATGCGTATCGGGCGCTCTGAATAGGAAAGATCGGGTTGCAAATCGAGGTCTCCTTAATTGGTTGCTTCTGTAGGGACTCGAAGAAACTTCTTTAGTTGAGATACATGGAATACTTTGTGCACATCTGGAGGTGATGGTGGTAGCTCCAACTGATAAGCCATCGATCCTCGCTTAGCTAGAATTCTGAATGGGCCGATGTAGTGAGGTGCCAACTTGCCTTTGACTTGAAAGCATTGCATTCCTTTCATCGGGGAGACTTTAAGGTAAACATGATCATTTACTTCAAAGCTCAACTCACGACGACGTCAGTCAGCATAAGACTTTTGACGAGATTAAGCTGTCCGTAGTCTATCCCGGATCTCACGAACTTGGTCTTCAGCTTCATTGATCAAGTCCGGTCTAAAGAATTGTCTCTCCCCAGACTTAGACCAGTGAAGTGGTGTCCTACACCTTCTCCCATATAGCACTTCAAAAGGTGACATTTGGAGGCTTGCTTGATAACTATTGTTATAGGAGAATTCCGCGAACGGCAAGTATTTATCCCATTTCTTGCCATAGGACAGCACGCAAGCTCTTAACATGTCCTCCAAAATTATATTCACCCTCTCGGTTTGGCCTCCGGTTTGAGGGTGGTAAACAGTGCTAAAAGATAGTTGAGTTCCCATCACTTCGTGGAGGCAATTCCAGAAATGAGAGGTGAATTGAGTGCCTCGATCTGAAACAATTATCTTAGGCACACCATGGAGGCATACAATTCTGGAGATGTACAACTCTACCAATTGGTTTCCCGAATACGTGGTCTTGACAGGGAGAAAATGATCAACTTTCGACAACCGGTCGACAATAACCCATATGGAGTCGTACCCTTGCTGAGTCTTTGGAAGCCCAGTGATGAAATCCATGCCGATTTCATCCCATTTCCATTCGGGAACGGGGAGGAGTTGAAGCATACCCACTGGCCTTTGGTGCTCGGCCTTTACCCGTTGACATACATCACACTTGGCAACAAAGCGTGCAATTTCCCGCTTCATCCGAGTCCACCACAATTTTTACTTCAAATCTTAATACATCTTTGAGCTTCCCGGATGAATGAAGAAAAGAGAGTTATGGGCTTCTTGAAGGATTAATTCTTTAAGCTTCGAGTCATTTGGCACAACCAATCGCTTTTCGAACCACATAACACCTTGGTGGTCCTCGGAGATACACTTGGCTTTGCCGGCCTTCATGTCGTCCTTAATTCTTTCCATACCCTTGTCATTCTTCTGGGCCATCTTGATCTAGTCCTCTAGTGTAGGTTTAACTTCCAAGGCAGCGAGAAAACTCTCGCTAACCATCTCCAAGTTGAGCTGTTGAAATTTGTTGCATAAGGCCTCCGTTTCAGGTCTAACCGAAATGCAGTTGCATTGCGATTTTTGGCTTAATGCATCAGCAAAGACATTTGCTTTCCCTAGATGATAATGAAGTCCCATATCATAGTCTTTTATCAATTCAAGCCATCTTTTTTTCCTTAGATTTAGATCGTCCTAAGTGAAGATATACTTCAAACTCTTGTGATCAGTGTAGACTTCGCAGCAGTTGCCGACAAGGTAATGTCGCCATATCTTCAGAGCATGAACCACTGTTGCAAGCTAAAGGTCATGAGTGGGATAATTCATCTCATGAGGCCTCAATTGCTTTGATGCATACGCCACAACTCGGCCTTCTTGCATAAGTACACAACCAAGACCAAGCCGAGATGCATCGTAATAGATATCGAAGTTTTTGTGAATATTTGGCAGGACTAGCACGGGTGCAGTGGTTAGTAGATCCTTCAACATCTGAAATCTTGCTTCACATTCCACTGAGCATTCAAACTTCTTTTCTTTCTTCAACAATTAGGTCATTGGTTTTGCAATTTTTGATAAATTCTCGATAAAACGATGGTAATATCCTGCAAGACCGAGGAAACTACGGATGTCGGAGACGGACTTGGGTTGTGTCTAATTAAGCAAATCTTATACTTTGCTTGGATCCACAGTAACTCCTCCTTCGGATAGCACATGACCCAAAAAGGCGACCTCTTTTAGCCAAAATTCACATTTGCTGAATTTTACATGAAGTCGATGTTCGCAGAGCTTTTCTAACACAAGCCGAAGGTGTTCTTCATGCTCCCTTTCATATTTGGAGTATATGAGAATGTCATCAATAAAGACGACTACAAATTTATCCAAATACTCCATAAACACTGAGTTCATGAGATTCATGAACAAGGCCGGTGCATTAGTCAAACAGGAGGACATGATGGTGTACTCGTACAAACCATAACGAGTTAAGAATGCCGCCTTGGGAATGCCTTCAGATCAGATCCTAACTTGATGATAACCCAATCTCAAGTCAATTTTGGAGAATATATGGGCACCGGTCATCTGGTCGAGCAAATCATCAATCCGTGGAAGCAGATACTTGTTCTTGATGGTGACCTCATTCAACGCATGGTAGTCAATTCACATCCGCAGACTGTGGTCCTTCTTCTTCACAAATATAGCCGGACATCCCCAAGGTGAGGAGCTCGGCCTAATGAAACCCTTCTCTTGAAGTTCCGGGAGTTGTTTCTTCAATTCAACCAACTCATTTGGCGGCATTCGATAAGGCCGTTTTGATATTGGAGCAGTTCCGGGCTACAACTCGATCACGAATTCAACTTCACGTGCGGGTGGCATGCTCGGTAGTTCCTCGGGAAATACATCTGGGAACTCACACACCACTGGAACTTCACTCAATTCTAGAAATTCTTTGCCGCTATGGGCATAAAGATGTGGATGCTTCAATTTCGGTACTATTTCGACTTGAAGACCAAAAGGACTTGTGAGAGTGATAGCTTTGCGGGCACAGTCAATTTGACCATGGTTCTTGGAGAGACAATTCATTCCAAGAATAACATCAAGGCCCGCTGAATTTATCACCATAAGAATTGCCAGAAACTTCACCCCTTTGATCTCAATTTCCACTTCACGACATTCATGAATACCTCTCATTTCTGAACCCGGTGATTGAATCATCATAGGTGCAGGCAACGAGCTGAGTGAGATGTTATGAAGTGTACCAAAATCTCTGGACATGAAGGAATGAGAGGCTCCAGTGTCAAACAACATGGTCGCGGAGTCGATTTGACTAGAAAGGTTCCCAACACGACATCGGGTGCTTCCTGCGCCTCCTCGGTGGTGATATGGTTGACATGAGCACGACCGGTGTTCTGAGAAATAATATCGGATTACTGATCAAGGGATTCTTGAAGATCTGGACATTGAATGGTAATAGCTTAGCGCTTCTCTAGACAAAAAGCCGCAAAATGGCCTAGATTGCCGCAAGTTAAACAAGTAACTTGCTTGTTTCGATGGCGTCGGCTTTGACACTTCTTTCCAGGCTGCCTTTGCTGGGTTTCTTGCTGAGGCTATGGAGACACTTGCATAGGACATACCAGAGGTGTCGGATCTTGAAATTCAGGAGGAGCGGGCTGCCAAGCACACGGTTCTTGAAAACTGCGGCTTGCTGAAATTTGTGCAACCCTCTTGCGTTTTCGCAATTCCACAACTTCTTGCATTTTATTCTCCACCACAATAGCCTTATCAACCAATTATTGGAAGTCACAGAAATCGTGTACAGTGTGCGCCAGCTGCATCCCTTCTGAAATCCCATTCAAGAACTGGTCTTGCTTCCTTGCATCAGTGGAGACATCGTCCGGAGCATAACGAGCCAAATGATTGAACTCGTAGAGATACTCCATCACGGACTTGTTGTCTTGCTTTAGCACAAGGAACTCATGCCTCTTGATACTCATGGTACTTGAGGGAACATGTGTCGCTCGAAAAGCTGTCCGAAACTCGTCCCGTGATGGAACATGATTGGCGGGCTGCATGGCGCAACAACCATCCCACCATGCACAAGCGGCCCCTTCAAGTTGGTTGGAGGCATAGGAGACCTTCTCATTTTCGGCGCATTGAGTGATGATCAGCTTCCGTTCGATGGTCCAAAGCCAATCATCGGCCTCGAGAGGATCCTCCGAGCGAGAGAACATGAGAGGCTTCATGCTCAGAAAATCAGGAACCATAAATACCGGCTCCTTCCGCTGCCACATGAGCACCTTGGACACTAGCGGTGTTCTGAGCAATTTGCTGCAAGATTAGAGTCTGGTCTTGCTGACTCTGTTCCATCTGGGCCAACACTTCGGCCGTGGATGGCTGAGGTGGAGTCACTTCTTCTTGCCGACCCACATGCTGAAATTGTGGGTCGGGGTGCTCCGGATTGCGCCATTGAGGATTCGGGGGCTGAACATCGGTGATTTGAGAACCTATGGGCTGTGAGTCATCCATTACATCTGACGTCAAATGAGTTTTATGAACCGACATCCTGTTGCCATACAACTTGTTAGCAACCGGCAAAAAGGAACAAGGGAAAAGCATAAGGTAAGCATTTGACAGTAGAGGGTAACTTAACCTAGCATGAATACACAATGAAAACACAATTATGCAACATGAAATGGGGTGCTATGGTCCATGTGGACAGCACAAGATCCAAATGCAAATACAGTTAGTTTTCCAACATAGTTGCGATACAACTCGCCCGTAGGCGATGCACAACTACTTGGAACAAAAGAGAGCAAATAATCACCATAAAAACTAGTGTCTACAAGATAAGTACTATTATTAGGGTGTATAATACCTAAGGATAAACCCTAACTTAATCCTAAAATCACAGCAAGGCGTCGTCTTCTCGTTCTTCCACCAATTCTCTTTACTGACGACTATTTAACGTTTCTAGTGTTGGAAAAGAGAGACGAGCAATAGAGAAAACGATTTTTCTCAAATTGAATGAATAGTGAGGTAAGAAATAGATGCTAGGATGGGTAATAAAGAAAGGAAATATATTACTTGCATTTTTTGCAAAACTTTTGATAGCTTGAAAATATTCTTTGCAAATCAAAATCCTAGTAATGCCCATTGCTACGGCTTTAACCTACAGTCAGCATGACTCTGATACCAACGCTGTGAGGCCAGCCCAGGATCGTGCCCATATCAAGATAAGTGATTATGCCAAAAGCGCAATACTTAATGTGAGACAAAAACGATTCCGAGAGCCTGGATATGTGTCTCATGTTAGCTCCCAAGGATCAGTGGCTAACATGCACATATCCTAATACAACATTGCATTCACATCCATAGACAATATACAAGAATAATGGAAGCGTATATACAACATCATTAAATAGAACCTTTAAGTACAAGTTTGCATAAGAGGGCCAATTGGCCGCAAATAAATATCAAATAACGAATCGCAGCGGAAGACAAACTTAGAATAAAAAGGGAATAACCGAGTTGGCATGCCCACAACCCACAAGCAACCAACTGGAGTTAAAACCGTTGCACCCATCGTTCTCACTTGAACAAATGGACAAGCCGTTAAAGTACAAAGTTGTACTCGCGAGACTTTTCAAGAAAAATAAGGATGCATGTAAATATCAAAGGAAGGCTACTACACTAGTCAATTTTTGGTATAAAGCAAGTTTTGCAACTACATAAACAATATAGATTCAAATTGCCATTTTTAAAACATTTAGAAAACATTGTATAACAGTAAGTAATGATCATCAACAATATAATCTCCAAATATAATCAACACACGGACATCCCATTCGTGACACAATTCATTCCATAACAAATTAACACGCGAACTTCGCATTCATGATAACATTTTATATCTGAACAAGCTAACATAATGACATAACATTTCCAACCATAACCCAAACCAAAGTTCCCGTAAGCTAACTGTGCATGCTTTCCCACAAGTGATGTCCATAACCGGGGACGCAGCTATTCGAATAGATTTATTTACTCTACAGAGGTGTACAGCTTTCCCCACACGATATGAATACCTCGTACTCACCATTCACTCTTTCGAAGGAGTGTGACTGAGATATCATAACGAGGCCGTTACAATGCTATGTCCTAACTACCAACCCACCTGAGGACAGTCCCATGGCTAGACTGAAAACGATCGCCTGAACCACAGGGGAACCCTGTTGTGTAAGTAAGTCCCTTACAAATAAGAGACCCTTAAGGGCAAGAAAAGAAAATTTTAACAAGCTCCCACTAGATTGACAAGAGAACCATTAAACATTAACAACAACAATTGCCAATCTAATTAGATTCGAATATCTGGACATTTTTCTCAAATTTAACATAATCAAATCCATATAATCCTCAAATTTCATCAGGATTCGATTCAATCCATTGGCCGATGGACTAGCTCCATCAACCGTTTTCGACTACAACTACTAGCATGGCTAAGCAATGTGCTACAAATTAGCAACCATTCCCATATAACATATATCCTTAATCATTCAAGGTAAAAAGGGGTAATCAACATTCAAAGGAGGGCCAATGCAGCAAGTAGGAAATTAACTACTTCTACCGATGAACATACTTTTCAAAATAGCATGCAATTACGAGATTAAAACCATACAAAACATTTTAGAATCAATAGGAGCAATACGATCAAGAGGAGGGTGCTCACACCTTTGATGTACCACTTATTCAATCTCAGGTTACACTCATGAATATGTTCGCATCGCCGAGAAATCTATCGAAAGAACGATATTGCAATTAACACCAAATAAGCCAAAAATTCAAAATACTCAAAAATACATGACAATTATGCAGTGGGTAGATCATGATTTTAAATAAATTTAGGTGAAATAATTATTCCATTTGGATTTTGTGTGTGAAAGTTATACCAGTTTGAATCTCAAATTTTCAGAAAATGCAATATGTTATTCATCCGAATTTAAATATTTGGCATAAATTTGTAGAGTAGTAGTGGAAAAAAGGATTACATATATAAATATATAATAATTTTATAAAACCAAAATAACTGAGTTTATCTCATTTGGAGTTTTTATGAATTAGTTATGAATTTTCAAAGTTAATAGTCTTTTCTTATTCAAAAATAACTCAGCTTTTGGATCACTCTCCACAAAACATATTTTCTGTGATAGTGAGTTGTTTGAAACCTATTTTAAAATAAATTTCACTTAAAATAAAAATTATCAAAATTGGTTTCACTGTTTTTGGAGTTAAAATGAATTAGTTATGCATTTTTGAATTGAATTATATTTTCAGTGTACAAGTTAATATATTCCGAATTTTCTTAAGTACTGAATACTTTTTCTACCAAAAGGAATCTAGCCCAAGTCTAAGACAGGTGGGGTCCAGTGCATTGTGCCATTTCCATTTAAATTTTGAAATTTAATTTCTAGCTGACAAGTGGGCCCTTCTTGTCATGGACCCAGTTCTATGAACCTGGTTCATGGTCTATGGGCACATTTCACTTAATGGGGCCAGACCCACATGTCAATCACTTAGCCTAACCTGGATTTTAAACCTCATGTTTTCCTATTCATGAGGTCCCACGTGTAAAGGAGACAACGTACATTTCATTTCGTGTTAATTACCCTAATTATTGCTTTACTTAATCAAACCAAGATTTGGTTATTAATGGCATGAACAGTGAATGTCCGAGCGTGCCACGCGCGCGTGAGCGGCCGCGAGATTGCTCGTCAGCTCGCCGACGCTGCGCGCTAGGGTTTAGGGAGCTTGGGGGTGGCTTGTAGATGGTGAAAACGCGTGGAATCAAAAAATGGCTCACCAAGGCAATTGGACGATGAACAGTGGAATTGGGTGACAAAAGGGGAAAATCAAATTCACAAGCTCCTGCGAAGCAAGCAAGTAATAAGTTGTGGGGAAAACTTAATTAGACCCTAAGACACATGGTGACGCGCAAGAAATGGAGAGGATCTCACCGGAGACAAAAATGGCTCAGGGGTGTCGCTCTGTGCGCGCTCCGGAGCCGATGAGGACACGATCTTGGTTTAGAACCATATCAAAAGCTCAAATGAGCTAAAATGGAAAGGGTAAGCAGGGAGAAATCTAGGGAATGCCAAGGCTTCGAGCTTATCTGAGAGGAACGCTCACATGAGCTTCCTCCTCTTCCTCGGCTGGGAAGAGAAGTGGGAGCAAAGGAGGGGGAAGAGGGGGTTTTAGCTCGAAAAAATAATGGGAACGAAGGCGGCATTAGCGTGTTGCCTGCGCATGGCAGCGCATGGTGGCAACGTGGAGCGTGTTGCCTGCGCACGAGCCAGCGAGAGGAGGGAGACAACTCTTACATGCGGGCCCAGCCGGTTAGTGACACAAGGACGTGCGAACGGGTGCGAGCCAGGTGCGGTGACGTTCAGACGTTGCGTTGGGCCACACGATTTAAATTGGACGGTCAGGATTGTGCGGGGATCTTCAGATGGTCTGAACGGCCCAATCAACACGGGCCATTCGATCAAGATTTAACGGCCCAGATGCGTTGGATGTTGGACTGGTCCAATCGGACCACTCGATTCCCGCGGTTGGATCCAAATCAGATGGTGGCGAGTTGGTGCGGTGTAACCAAGTGGCGCAGCTTGGCTTGGTAACGTTCGGACTAGTGCATTAGGATCATCAGATCTGGATCGGATGGTCCGTGCGGGTTGGTCCGATCGGACTAGGTCCGATTAAGTCAAAAAGGGTTGACTGATTTAAATTTAAACATTTCTACTTTGACCGAGGCTCTAAAAATAGTAATAAAATTCCTAAAATTCTAAAATAAATCAAATGGGTTCTTGGGACATCCTAGTATGCAATTAAAATCTTTAACATCACTGTTCAAGATTTATTTGCTTAATTTAATTTCAAATCTAACTTAGGTTATTGATTTGAGTTTGAATTTTTGTGGTTTGAAATAAGTTCCAAAAATTTGGAAAAATTATATTTATTATTCATAAATACTCTAGTATTTAAATAAATTTGTTCCAGATGGTGTTCATAAGTTTTTATTTTTGTTTTCTTTTGGAGTTAAATTTTGAGTTGTAGGTTTAAACTTTATTTGGGATTCTCCAAGTGCATTAACATATGCAAATGCTTCCAAAATGTCATGCATGCTGATAAGATGCATACTAATTATCATTGATTAACTTGGGGATGTTACACATTCTTTCGACCAAATCAGGGCGGCCA
This sequence comes from Phyllostachys edulis, assembly GCA_036346405.1. Taxonomy (NCBI): domain Eukaryota; kingdom Viridiplantae; phylum Streptophyta; class Magnoliopsida; order Poales; family Poaceae; genus Phyllostachys; species Phyllostachys edulis. The sequence goes on from CM070548.1 coordinate 64,609,854, forward strand.
TTGTTCTTCCTCCTCACCGAAGCGTATATTCTCATTCCTGTGCCATTCTTTTTCTTTTACCATGCCTTATCCATGGTGCTAATATGAGTTTTTGGTTTTGGCCGTAGCTTCCGGACCACGAGGTTGTCTTTTGTCGGTCCAGAGTGTGCCCTGAACGCCATTCCCATGTCATCATCGTGCTCGGAGAGATATCTCCAATCTTTTGTGCGTCATATCTTATCTTAAGGTATAAGGAGCAAAACCCCTCAATCAATTTATCTTTTGATTCATAGGGTTATCGGGAATTTGGATTTTCTATATTTTTGGTCAACTTAGATTCTTTCATCCTCATTTCTAAACTGGTAAGCCATTGCTCAATCCCGTCTTTTCAGAGCATCTAGGAGCTCTACTTAAGCTATTCCGACAACTCATTCCATTGGATTTGGTCTAGGTTGTCTTGTCTGCGTGAAGCTCTCACCGCCGGCACACGGTCGCCATTGCCGGAGCTATTCCTTGGACCTCTGGCCATTTTCTTAGCTCAGGCAGCTTCTTTATGCTCCATAGATGCTTAAGCACACGTCTTTTTGCTTAAATCTTAGCCGGGTTGTTGTCGCCACTTTTGCTGTAAGCTCACCGTCGCATCTCGTTGTCGCACCACCGCTAGGGTTCGTTGCCGACCAAACTCCGGCCACCTCTAGAACCGTGGAGCTAATGTGAATACATTTTGGGTCTTGGTTTGCACCGCCATGGACCATAGCTCCAGCGAGCCACCGAGCAAACGAGTGGAGCTAGCTGCTCTGTTGTCGAATCGGCCAACAACACTATAGCTTGGCGATTAACTCTAACTGTTGTCAGATTAGGGTTAAAAAGGCGTTTAAGTTTGCGTAATCACTTGGGTATTTCGCTGATGGGTGGACCCAATTGACTGGTTAAGTGGAGCGTAGAGTTGATAAGTGCATTTTCCCTTAAGGAACACGTATTTCTGATTTTACGCCTTTGGCGTCTTTTGGCTAGGGCTGGATCCAGTTGACCCAGTCAACCTGTGACTTTGGCTCCCGCCTGTAGGAAACTAGGGCTATTTTCGGCTAGGTATAAAAAGTATTTAGAGTATTTCAAAATCCCAAATTGGCTTATTTCTTTCTTGAAGATAGTTTAAACTTCAAAAATGAAATTTGGGATTTTGACCAAATTTCATTTAGAAATAGAACCTTACTACTATGAATTTACCATGCATTTTTTAGCATTTTGGTCTTTGGATATTTTTCTCAGTGTTCATTTGCTACCGCTCTTGTTAGATACTGAGTTACCTGACGCGAGTGATTATATTTCAGAGACTCTTGAGTTTGAACAAGTGGAATATCATCAAGGCAAGTATCCTCTTGAATCATTTTGATACCAGTTTTGGTAATTTAGTATTTTGAAATGCAATGATAATTGCGTGCATGCTATTTTGGTGTATCAATTATTTTGTGAGTCTAGTTAGCTATGTCCTACTCATTGTGGCTTACCCTTAATCATTTCATACACTTAAGCTTAAGATAGAAATCTTGTTCTGGAATGTATAGTCTTTACGTGAATGCTTAGCCATGCAAATTAGTAGATCGGTAGTTTGGTTGACAAGATTAACTTGTTGATCATGGGAGACACTGAATCTATTTTACTTTTCTTTCCTTGTTCAGATTCTTAAAACTGAAGTTTAAATATAAAATTGTCATTTGAAAACATGGGTTAGATCTGGACAAGTGGTTGCTAGTGAGGGTGCCTTCGTGCACGAGAATGGGTATTGTGGTAGTCTTGTCCGGATCATTAAGGACCGAACTTTGGGTTGTCAATTCAAGTACCATACGTACTTCCACACATGGTGTATGGGCGTCGCTTGGTTAAGTAAGGGGAAGATTTTATTGAGTTGAAAAACAGGTGGTGTGAGGACATATGTGTTTGATCATATGTTCATAGGGATCCGATTGTAATTTAATATGTTCGAGTGGGCACTTTTTTAGATTTTAGTTCATTGGGTCGGCATTCCCAACACAACTTGTGTGTCCCAGTTAGTAGGCTCTATCAGTAGCCTGTACTAAGTGGGATCTCATCTCGCAAGGGTTATTCAACTCAATAAGATTTTCTTGCTGAAAAATACCGAGTCTTGATTTTCCCAGCCAGCATACCTAAGGAAGTGTACCATTATCCGGAGGCTTACGGGCTAACTAAGTCGTGCAGGTAAAGATGTACACCCCTGCAGGGTTAAAACTATTCAAATAGCCGTGTCCACGATTACGGACGACACTTGTTTTGATTGACATCATCGTTAGACTTTGAAATAAAATTTGACATGGGCATTACTGGTTGTTGGCATGCTTGGGTGTCCATGCGGGTTGTTTTGTCAAAGTGGACAGCCACTTTGATATATTTGACATTATTATTATCACTTTCTTACTTGTTGTCTTCTGGTCCAAATATTGTTTACAAAATGGCCTTTGCAAATTAGAAAGTGTAGGAGTAAAACTTGTTGCTTTATGCAAAACTAATGCCATTACAGCCTTCCTTTGGACAGCCTTTAACATATATAATTTCTAATCCTTTGGATAGGATCTATTAAACACTTTCTTTTATTAGTTTGTGTAAGTCTTGTGAGTACCTTCTGTACTCACTTGAATTAACCACTTGTTGCAGGTGATGATGTTTATGCTCACGGTCCATCCATTAGCGCCGATTATGGCGACACTAACGAATGAGGCTGTTTCTACCTCCACTCAGTTGCCTTTGGGTGTTGGGCAGACTTAGTTGTATCTTTCGGTGTTATATTTGTTTCCGCTGCAAACTTTGCTCTTTTTGTTGACCGTTGGTCACCTGTGTAATTATGTACTCAAAACATTGGTCTTGTAAATTACTATTATAAATATATGACCTTTGTATGACTGTGTACAATGTTGTTTAGGATATGTGCACATTAGTCATTGATCTTAGGAACTAATGTGAGACACATATCCGGGAACTTGAAATTGGGCTCGTTCCTTGTTAAACAATTATGCCTCTGGTATAATCTTTTACTTAGAAACGAATCCAATCTCAAGGGTACCGACAGCCTCATACTCCGAGGCATTGTTGGTCGTTTGGAAGTCGAGGCGGGTGGCATGGGTGATGCTTCGTCCATCTGGGGCAGCCAAGATGGCTGCCGCGCCAGCCCCTGTGGTGCACCATGATCCATTAGTGTATATTGTCCATGGCGCCTCGATCTTGCTTGGTGGTTGCTGGCCAGTGTGGGGGGTCCACTCGATAACGAAGTTGTGGGGACCCTCGGGTTATTTTCTTAAGACCGAGCCCTTCCTGGTCTTAGAAAAATAACTCTGGGCCTCAGGGGAATGAAATCCAATTTAACTTCATTTAAGTAGGATGACCCGGCTGAGCTAGAGCAATGAATACCATACATATCGCTCCTCTGCGAGTACTACATGGTAGCTGGTTCTGCAGCAGCCCAAGTCCACACTTAAACAAGTTAAAAGATATTTGAAAACAGCAAGTATGTGTCTCGTGTTGACTCCCAAGATCAGCGACCAACACGCACATACCCTCCTCAATGTTAATCACAGTCATACAAGAGTCATACAACGATATAGCAAAAGACATACAACAAGGTCTTAAGTATACAACTATTACAAAAGCGGCTGACCGGCCAAATTCAAAGATTATCATTAAGTAGCAGTGGAAACAAGGTAAATAAACCAAAAGGTCCAGCAAGGTGTGCCCAAAACCCAATGCAACCGATTGGGAGTTAAAGAACAACACTATTCGTTAGCGTCACCTAAATCATCTCTAACGAATTGATCGAGCATACAGTCTTCCTCACCTGAACAAGCATATATCCGGGTTAAGTACAAAATTTTACTCACAGGTCTTACACAAAATAAAAACTATACATGCTAGAGGATATCCAAAAGAGAGGCAATAGTGGCTTAGTTTTGCAGAAAACGCAACAATTTTCATCGTACACATACTAGTTTGAAATTGCCATTTGGTAAACAAAGCTTTAGTAAAAGAAGTACATATAACGATATATATATATATATATATATATATATATATATATATATATATATATATATATATATATATATATATATATATCAAACAATATAAAAGTGGCAACCCACTTTGATAAACTAAAAATGCATGAAATCACATTCATGCTGAAACCAAGTTATAACCATGCCAATTTTAATTTGAAGTCTAACAATAATGACTCCTGAATCCAGATGGTCGTCCGTAACTGTGGACATGGGTATTCAAATAGATTTATCCCTACAAGGGAGTACTACTTTACACACATGACTCGATTAGCCCGTAAGCCTTCGGATAATGACACACTTCCTAAGGTATGACGGCCGGGAAATCGAGATTCGATACTTTTCAGCAAGATGATCCTATTGAGATGAGTCCCCCTTGCAAGATGAACCCCAAACTTAGTATAAACTACTGATAGAGCTTTCTAAGTGGGCTCGCAAGTTGTGTTGGAGATATCGATACAACATAAAGAAAAAAAAAGTGCTCCCATGCATATTATAGAAAATTGCATCGGATCCTACGAACAGATGATCGAACACAAATGTCCTCACACCACCTGGGACTTAACCTAATAAAACCCTCCCCTTACTTGACCAAGCCAGCTCCCAACCCGCCGTGTGGGAGTACGAGTGTTACTTGGATTAACGATGTCACCAAAGTTCAGTCCTTAATGGTCTGGACAAAACTACCACAATACCCGAGTCTCATGCACGAAGGCACCCACTCTACAACCACTTGTCCAGACCGAAATCCTTTTTAATTTGACCAATATAAACTTAACAACCAGATGCGAAGATCTAGACAAAAGTATAAGAATAAAATGTTGTGTTTCCCACAATTGACGAGCTAACCCTATCAACCGATCTAATGCGTCTACTAGACTCGTAAGGCTAAGCATCCAACATATATAATAGATACATCATCACAACCATCTAATCTTAAGCATATTTGTAATGGAAATACCAAGGATGATCAGCAAGAATAGGACATAACTAACTACAACTCACAAAATATCAACACATCGAAATAGCATGCAGGCAAGTATCATTGCATTTCAAAATACCAACTTAACAAAATATGGGATCAATATGATGAAACAATAAAATTCAAATGATGCTTGCCTTGCTGGGAGTTCACTTGCTCACTCTCAGTTACGTACTTGCTTACTTCCGGCAACTCGGAATCTATAGAAAGACGATATCGAATAAACATCGAGAAAAGCCGAAAAATTCAAAGTGCTAAAAAATGAATGAAATTTATACAGTAGTGAGATTATGAATTTAGGTGAAAGAATTCCAATTGGAGTTCATATGTGAAAGTTATAGCCTTTGATAAATCAAAAATAGAGAAAATCCTAAAAATGCACTATTCTGTTGCTTCTGTCCGAAAATTACTGTTTTTGCAAAAATTTGCAAAAAAGTGGTGGAGATAAGCTTTACATGGCATGAAATATAATAAAAATTTATGATCAATAAAAATTGAATCAACCCATTTGGAGTTCAAATGAATTTTCTATGCATTTTTGAAGTTAATTCAATTTCTAGTGTAAACATAATTCTTTTCTGAATTTTCTATTGCATTTAATACTTTTTATACTCAGGCTAACCTAGCCTCTGTCAATGCTTGTGGGGCCTACGCATTTCCTTTTTATTTTTCATTTATTTTCTAAAGGAAACCATCTATACGGCATAATCAAGGTAGTCAATTCATCAAGTACTGCCTGGACTCACGATCTTCCAATTATACAACCTATCTGATAATTATACGAAATCCACCAAATTATGGGCATATGACCATGACTAACTCCATCAATTGTTCTTCACTAGACTAATTAAGCTAATACTAACTATCCAACTCTACTAGTCTCGCCTCGGCAATTCATATTCGCATATACCAAAATTTCCACCGATCGAGGTTTATTTGACTAACCGACCCCTAATGAGCTTTACAAATTTGATTGCACATCCAATCACTTAATAGCTCACTAATCGATCAACTCATATTCATTTCACTGAACTAGTCGTGTACGACATTTTCCAAATCAATCATATATGTGCATCTACGATCAACTAACAATCATTTATCCACTAATCCAATAGAGGCACAATTCCATCGACTCGGCACATACAACTTATCTATTAATTACAAGGCAATCCCAATTATTTATCCGCAATCAAATAATCCATTCTACATTCTCCCAATCCTAGCATACATGACTCACATAGCTATTACTTAGGACATCCAATCAATTTGCTCATGCTTAAATAAATCATCTGATTCAATTAATCCAATAATATATATTTAATCCGACATCCACCGAGCAACAATACACATATCCCGCCACAATAAACTAATTATTCACATTCACCAATATATCAACACATATCACACACAAGCACAAATAGGACCTAACCGGAGATTTACACCAGTCTAAGATACTAAACAAGTTTTACACTTAACATGCATAACTAATAATCATAACCATGGTAACACAATTTTTGCTAAGAATATTACCGCAGCACTAGGTGTGCAAAATATCACCAGATGTCATCTTGTCGGCACTCGTCTGCGTCCGTCGTAGTCGTCGCCGTTTCCGCGTCCGCTTGGCCTCTCGTCCACATCCGTCGTAGTCATCGCTGAGCTCATCTGCATCCTCGTCCGCCTCCGTCGCATGCACCATGCCCTCGGTGCTACATGCACCACGCTGTCCTCCGTCGCTGCTCTCCCTTGACGCTGTCGCAATCGGTGCCTCATAGCAGCACGCGTGCGCTAAATGCAGTCCTACCGAGTGCATGCGTGCATGTGCCACCACATGCACGGCTCCGGCCACCTCTCTGTCTAGGTGCCATTGCATGCGGCGTGCCAACACCGATCATGCACTGCGCTGGCCTCGCCTCTACACCGCCGAGCCCGGCCACGTGCATGCATGGCTCCGGCTGCATGCACCACTGCTCGACCTCATCAGCTCTGCCATCTCGGTGCCACCATGCCGCAGCGATCCACCGCTGTCCACTCCTCTCTTCCTTCCGTCGACCGACCACCGGCAAGCCGCTACCGACACCGATGTCGCTTCGGCCTCGCATCGTCGTGCCACAAGCGTGCTGGCCACCGGCTTCAGCCACTACCACTGCAGTGCCACCGTAGCACACGCCATCACGCCGTCCGAGTCGGGAGCTGCTGCATGCTGGCCGCTTGAGCCTTGCCAGGCTACTGCCAACCTTGGCTTGATGATTGAGTGCAAGGTGCTAAGGATCAACAACACCAAACTTAGATAGCATGCAAGAATGGAGGGAGCAAAAACTAGTAGCTCCTTTGCTCCCACTGCTGCTACATGCGTGTGCAGCACTGCCTCTTCCTTCTCCATTTCTTCAATTTGCTCAGTCGGTCATGCCTGCAAGAACTAATTGGATGAATGGCTTGCTCTTGTGATGAGGATCGAGGCTGCATAACATGCGTTGGGTGATTTTCATTTTTTGGTTGAGATTGGGAGGAGAGAAGTGCATGAATGTGAGAGTTCTTGTTTGAGGAAAAGAAGACCGTGGAGAGGGGTTTGGTGCTAGACAAAGAATGGGGATGGTGGTGTGGGTGGCTCGATTGGGGTGAGAGAAAGAAATGGGAATGGGTAGTGGGTGGACAAGGTTCGGCTAGCATAAAGTTGGGCATGCATGTGATTGCTTTGTTGGGAGATGGGGAGTGAAACAAGGAAATGGCAGTGGGGGAGATGAGTTCGGCTGGACAAAAGAAAAAGGCAGTGGATGGAGCTTTGTGTGTTGGATGGAAAAATTGGCAGTGAGGTGAAGGCATGGGAAAATGGCAATAGAGAAATGATGGGTTCGGTTGGGAGTAAGAAAAGGCAATGAATGAGCCCTTGTATCTTAGGTGTAGTTAGCAGGGAAATAGAATGGGAGAGATGACTAGTAAAAGAATGGACAAGCAGGCGTTTCGCCTGCGGTTGGTCGGACTGGAAAAGAGAGGCGGTACTAATGTGCATGCATCATGATTTTTGAAATGCATGCTAAAACAAGAAATCAATACAATTTAATTTTTAAATGCAGTCTTTCAAACAATTCGATTTAATATTATTTGTTATTATTAATATTATTTTTATGCAAGTTTTAAACAACTCAATTTATCTTTAAATGCAACCTTTTAATTAATCTAATTTGATTTTAAAAGAATCATTTTTACTTAAACACGGGAAAATTTTAAAACACAAACAAATATTTATTAGATCACACAATTAAACATTAACATCCCGATTCTAAAAATCGGGGTGTTACAAAAGTCGGCTAGGGCGTGCGTGCCGCAAAGGTGATGTCGAAGGGCGCAAGCTCGGCCACCCACTTGCCTATCTGGCCCAAGGCGTCCTTGTTCTGTAGCATTAGTGCTATCAGGTAGGACGTCGGGACCATGATGGCGTGCGCTTGGAAGTACTGCCGAAGCTTGCGCGAGGCCATGAGCAGGGCATATGCTAGCTTTTCTAGCTTCATGTATTGGGTCCTAGCACCTTGAAGGGCCTCTGAGACGTAACACACAAGACGTTGTCCATTGTTTTCTTCAACGAGGACCGTGCTCACTGCCGCTGAGGAGGCGGCGAGGTACAATAAGAGCTTCGTGCTTGGGCTCGGGCTGGTTAAGCTTGGTAGTTGGGCGAGGTATTGCTTGAGCTCCTAGAACACCTTTTGGCAATTCTTCGTCCACCGGAATGGCTCTGCTCCTCAGAAATATGCTGAGGGCTGTGAGGCACCCTGTTAGCCTTTGTACCTCATAGGCACTACGAGGGGGCTCCATTTCTTGGATGGCTTTTATTTTTTCTGAGTTGGCCTTGATACCCTTTTCGGATACAAGGAACACTAGGAGTTTGCCCGCCCTTACACTGAAGGCGCATTTCTCGGGGTTGAACTTGATCCCTTATGCCTGGAAGCTGGAGAATGTTTCTTGTAGATCCCCCGTGTGTGATTCTACAAGCTTGCTCTTGACCACTATGTCATCGATGTATGCCTCCACATTACGGCCAAGCTGGCTAGCCAGTACCTTCGTGATGAGCCAGGAGAATGTTTCTTGTAATGAAGGCTGTTTTTGGCTCGTCTTCCTTGGCCATGAATATTTGATGATACCCTGAGTAAGCGTCTAGGAAGCTCATTAGCTCGTAGCCCGAAGTGGCATCCACCAGCTGATCGATGCGAGGTAGGGGGAAGTCGTCCTTCAGGGATGCCTTATTGAGATCGGTGAAGTCGACGCACATGTGTCATTTGCCAATGCTTTTCTTGCACCAAAACGGGTTGGCCAGCCACTCAGAGTGTTTAATATCATGAATGACCCCCGCCTTTAGTAGTTTGGTGATCTCTTGCTTTGCCACTTCCAATCGCTCCGCCGACATGCGCCGCAACTTCTGCTTCTTGGGGGATGCGTCGCCTCGGAGGGAGAGGCAGTGCTCGATGGTTTTTCGTGCCACCCTGGGGATTTCCTCCGGGCCCTAGGCGAAGATATATGCATTGCTGCAAAGTACCTTGAGAATGGCGTCGTGTGCTACCGCTGGGAGTTCTGCTCTGAGGGCCACCGTTCTCTCGGGGGAAGCTTCGCTTAGGGAAATTCTCCAAATTGCCCTTCTGGCTTTGCCTTCAGCACCCATCTTGCTGAGGTGGCGCCAGTTCGGGCGCCAGTGTCTACTTCGACCGTATGGACATGGTGGGCTGGCGAAAGCGCCTCCAACTCTGTTTGCCTTGGTAGGTCCTGGTCCCCTCGCACCGTGACTATGCCCTCTAGTGCAGGGATCTTCATACATAGGTAATTGTGGTGTGCTATTGCGTCGAAGGTGTTAAGCGTGACCCGGCCGAGGATGGCATTGTATTGGTAGGGCATCTGGACGACGTCGAATGTGACAACCTCAGTTCAGGATGCAAAGTCACCGCTGGATGTGACAGCCAGGTTAATCTGACCTAGGGCTGTCACGGGCCTTCCCCTAAAGCCTACCAGGAGTATGCTTGGGGGTGATAGGCGATCTTGGAGGATCATCATCTTGTCAAAGGTGTCCACAAATAGGAGGTCCGCCGAGCTTCCTCCTTCCACAAGGACGCGTCTGACGTCGAAATCTGCAATGTTGGCGTAGATGACGAGGGGGTCTTGGTGTGGGAAATACACACCCCGAGCATCCTCAGGGCTGAAGGTGCTTGGTATTTCAGTGTAGCAAGGTGGACTGGAGGTAGGGTATGTTACGACGTGGTGAATCTATCTGGCGTATGCGCGCCATTGTCATTTTGAAGCCATGCCGAGCGAGGATCCTCATGTGATCATGTTTATGATCCTCGGACGATGTTCCCCATGGCCCCCTTCTATGCGAGACCTCGGAGGCAGAGCGGGCAGATGGTTGCCCGCTCCTCTCCTTTCTTTGCACTCAGCTGACTAGTGGCCATGGTTCATGTACTCCTGCATGGCCGTGATGGTGCGACACTCGCTAGTTGTGTGCGACCCTTTGCTGTGGAGTTCACAAAATAGCGGGGGGCCTCCGGCACCGGCTCGGGCATTTAGTTGCCTTCCCCTGCCGTGGCCTCCTCGCTTCACCCCTTCTGTGGGCTGCCCACCGTCTACGTGGTAGACATAATGCCCCTTTTGGCTGTAGTCGTTGGCCCTCGGCTTGGTGGGCGCTCCTCTTGTGATGGCCGCGGGTCCTTCCTTCCCGGGCGGCCCGCTTGGGGCTAAGGCAGAGGCAGCGGGGGTTCGAGACCCCGCCCTTCGGGTGCTGTCCTCCTCCGCCCGGCGTACTCTTCTATTTTGTTGAAGAGTTCTGTTACCGTGTGGATGGGTTTGCGAGCTAGCCTTTCTGACAGGGGCCCCTCTGGAGCCCACACGTTGCTGCATTTATGATGGTGGTTTCGTTGACCCCCTTCACCTAGCACTTCACTTCTGCGAATTTTTTGAAAAAAAACTACAGAGGGACTCGCCTGGGGCCTGCTTTATTGCGAACAGGTGCCCCGCATCCTTTGGCTCTGTGTAATTTCCCAGGAAGTTGTTGCGCACAAGGTCCCACAACTGTTCCCACGCATATATAGACTGGGGGATGGTGAAGAACCATGTCAAGGCCACACCCTTGAGGGCGAGGGTGATGATCTTTGCCTTCACTGTGTCGTCTCCCCCGGTCGCCTCGAGGGTGGTCTCGTATACCTAGAGGAACTTCGAGGGGTCTGTGCACCCTTCGAATGGGCTGACCTCTGGCATTTTGAAGCCCTAGGCCAACGGGCCGTTTCTAGCCCCACGCTCAATGGGGAGTTGGGGTCCCCCCGGTGTAGCGGAGTAGGAGGCACGGCTGTTGGTGTCGGAGGGGTGGCCTCCATTGCTCCGATGGTTTGTGTGCGCTAGAGTGGGTCCGCGAGGGCCACCTCCCCCAGTTGCTGGAGACAACATCTCTCAGCGGAGGTTCGCTAGTTCCTGCTGGAGTGCCTTGTATGCTTTGTGTGTTACACCTGTTGTCCCTGGATGTGCCCCCCGGGTGGCTCATGGGGAGGGACACCTCGGTGGCCGGGTGTTGCTCCCAACGATGCCTCTGTGTGTGGAGTTGTTTGCTTCCTCCTTTGTGGCCTGGGCGATGGCTACCCCTGTTGTGGAGGTTCTGCTTCGCTTGTCCCTCAGAGTGCCGGGAGCCACAGTCGCTTTGGCCGTTGAGACCTTGGGTGTGGCGTTCCGAGGAGTCATGCTAGTGCCTCGGAGCTATGCTTTGTGGCTTTCCTATCGGTCCCCACGGACGGCGCCAACTATCATAGCTAAAAGACTAGATAGTAAAATAGGGGGTACCCTCGATGCCTGAGGACGACCGGGGGATCCTCGGAGAGGGGACCAGTTGCCAGGAGAGATATGTATATTGATTGCCCTGAAAAACTGGGTCTAAGCCATTATATGGGGGAAGGAGGGCTATTTATAGCCTCCTAACAGGGTACATGAGATTGTTGATCTATCCCTAAAAAGGACCTATGCTTGTAGGGGCTGCAGGGGCTTTTCCTACGCCTACGCGTAGCCTTCGGCTCATGGTGGACTCCCTTGTGCCCAGTCCACCTGGTTGGTGCGCTTGGTCCACCGGTGCCCCTTGGCCCTTCACACCTTACGAGGCGGCTCAAGGTCGTGGGGGCCCCGAGCCCCTTAGGTGCCTCAAGGTGGCCCCGTGGGGCATCCCCAGGCCCCCTTCAGGGGGGGCCTATGGTGCTCGCCAAGTTGGAGGGGCCGGTGGGCTGCCCCTACGACATCTTCTTAAAGCACTAATGATCTCTAGAGCTCTTTACATGTGGACCCCACTATCAGCCCCCTCCCATCCATTCATAGAGCGAGAAATATAGAGGGGGACACACATAGAGGGGAAAGCAGGAGCAGAACAGAAGAGGTAGGGTAGGCGGCGGTGGTATGGGCGGCGTCGGCGGAGGAGGCGACGACGGTGGCCATGGACAGTCAAAATGGAACCGTGGAAGGGAGGTGAACCGAAGGGTGGTGGTGGCGCCACTCGAAGCGGCCGGTAGCGGGCTGGCAGTGACGCGTGGCAGAGAAAGTGGGGCGGTAGTGCTCCGGTGGAAGAGAGGTGAGAATAGGGGGCATGAGCAACAAGGAAATGGTAGGAGCTCACCGGAGCAGTCATCGATGGAGGGGAGTAGGTGAGGCAGGCCGGCAACGAGAGTGTAATACACCGAAATGCTTTAGAGGGAATGAAAAGAACCATGTGTTTACAAAAGGGTTAGTGAGAGCGCACTTGTTTTTCTGATCTTATATGTGGATGATAGGTTATTGATCGATAATGATATTCCTATGCTTGAATATGTTAAAGCTTCATTGAGAAATAATTTCTCTATGAAGGACTTAGGAGATACAGCGTATATTTTGGGCATAAGGATTTATAGGGATAGATCTAAGAGGCTAATTGGATTAGGCTAAGATACATACATTGACAAAGTGTTTCTTGCCCATGTCACATGACATTAGTCCTAGCAAGAGTTAGTCTCCTTCGACACATGATGAGCAATGAAGAATGAGTAAAATTTTGTATGCTTCCACTATTTGATCTATCATGTATGCCATGCTTTGTATACATCCAGATGTGTCGTATGCTCTAAGTGTTACAAGCAGATATCAGTCAGATTCGGGTGAATGTCACCAGATATCAGTTAAGAACATCCTGAAGTACTTGATAAGGACTGAGGATGCGTTCCTTATTTATGGAGGTGAGGAAGAGTTGGTTGTAAATAGTTACACCGATGCTAGCTTCCAAACCGACAAAGATGATTTTCGATCGCAGTCTAGGTTTGTGTTTTGTCTTAATAGAGGAGCATTGAGCTAAAAAAAAGTTTCAAGCAAGGGATAGTTGCTAATTCTAAAATAGAGGTTGAGTATATTGTGACTCCCGCAACCGCAAAGGAAGTTGTTTGGATAATGAAGTTTATTTATGAACTAGGAGTGGTTTCTCGTGCTTCTAGTTTGATGGATCTCTATTGTGATAATAGTAGAGCCATTGCACAAGCCAAAGAGCCTAGATCGCATCAAAAGTCCAAACACATACTTCGGCGATATCACATTATTCATGAGATTGTTGAAAGAGGTGATATGAAGATATGCAAAGTACACACGAATTTGAATATTATTGATCCGTTGACAAAGCATCTCCCACAACCCAAGCATGAGGCGCACACAAGAGATATGGTATTAGATATTTGCATGATTGACTTTAGTGCAAGTGGAGATTGTTAGTGGCATGCCCTAAGAGGCAATCATGGAGATGATTGTACATGTCTATGTTTATGAATTATAGAATAAATGTTATTGTGTTCCTTGGATGATTTATCATTTATAAATATTAGCAAGTATGTGACTTGTTGGTGAAGCTCTTTAATTGTTGTACGATACCATTCTAAAAGATACCTGGTCGAATGTCACTAATCGAGACACTAGTGAATTATAGACCAGTATATGCATTGATTGATGACCATGTTTCACCAGTCATAGATACGGAGGATCACGAATCAATAGTGCGAGCATATGTTAGAGAACATATGTTGGATTGACTCAATTTGAGATACTATTGAGATTGTTATGTTTGTATGTGTCATCAGTTGGTCTCAAGCAATGATGATGTATAATCTTTAGACCCGAGATCAACATAGTCTCCTACATGTGTAACAGTATACTTAGGGGTTACCAGACGCTACTCCATAACTGGGTAGTTATAAAGGTAGCTTTCGGCTATGCTATGAAACATATGGAGGGATGTGACTGGTCAGATATTATATTTACCCCTCTGAGCATAATAGGAGAGATATCTCTGGGCCCCTCGATGTGTTCGGATAAAGGAATTGCATTGTCGGACCCCTAGGCGTGGAAAACCCAAAGACCCTATTTGTATACTGTGCTAGTCCCAGGATTAAAGACTAGCACACACATTCACAACATTGGGCAATCACATCCATACAATCACATACAAAAGTAAAGCAAAAGGGTAATCTACTTAAACTATTACAAGTTATTATATTCACTGCCGGCCGGCCAAATAAAAGTAGTCATCATCGAAAAATAAATAGCAGCGGAAGACATGATAAAGTAGCAAAAGTCCAGTGGCATACCCATCCGATCCTGTAGGCAACCGACAAGGAACATGGCCTAGGTAGACCCGTCACCGAACCCTCCGGTGCTGGGAGCAAAGAACTCATCGTTTGGCATCTGCGTATCTTCGATCTCTGAACAACAATATTAGTAAGATTGAGTACTTATGTACTTAGCAAGACTTGTAGTGTATCGCAAAAATTATATTAGATGCAAGGCTGTCAAATAAAGAGGCTCTGCTCTACAAGTTATTTTGCTTAAGCCAGGTTTATTTGCAATATTCATAAGTAATAATTTGCAACGGAATTTGAAAGAGCAGTATAAATAAGTATAGGATGAGGTTGGCTCTGAATTTTATCCCATAAATTTCTATATGAACTTCAAAACATCCAAGTTGCGTCCGTAGGACGGACCCGGGTGAATGAATTAGTAGGACGCAATCTAGCAGTGTAGTTTCCGGTTGTTGACGCATGGCAAACTTCTTAGAGATAAAGGAATGAGTTGCTCCAGAATCAAATAACACTAATGTAGGTACGAAATATACGAGAATTGTACCCGTCACCACATTAGGCGATGTGTCAGCCTCCTTAGTAGTTGTGTGGTTCAGACGACCACGTTCGAAGCCTTGTACCGGCTTGGGTGCTTCCTGCCCTCCTGAGCCTCGAGCGGGGCCCTTAGGTCGCTGCTGGACTCCAAATGACTGAGGTTGAGGTGCTGGAAGGTTATTCTTTGGGCACTAGTTGGCACAATGCCCGCGCTCATTGCAATTGAAGCACATGACGCCTGCTGCCCGGTTCTAAGTACCGAACGACTGACTACCGCGGTTATATTGCTGAAACACTACTGGTTGAGGGCAAGGAGCTGGTGCTTGGAACCTCAGAGGTGGTGGTGCTGAAGGGCAAGCATTCAATGGCTGCCAGACATGAGGTCTCGATGGACCACTGCTTGCTGATTTTTGCACAAGCCATTTGCACTTGTGGCTCTCCACCACTGTCTGGGTGTTATCTTCAACTCAGATTGCCTTGTTGATTAAGGTCTAGAAGTTGGGGATGTTGTGGGCAGCGAGTGACCACTTCATCTCATCATTCAGGCGCTCTCGGAACAGAGCGACCTTCCATGCTTCATTTGGTATCTTGGATGCTGCGTAGTGTGCAAGATAGTTGAAATGGTGTAGGAATTCCATTATAGTCTGGTTCTCTTGCCGCAGTTTGTAGAACTCCCGCCTCTTGATGTCCATAAGACCCTAAGGGATGTGAGTATTACGGAAAGCTTCTTTGAAGGTAGCCCAAGTGATGGTCTGGCCTTTAGGGATAAGGGTCTGATGATTTTCCCACCAAACTGCTGCTGCTCCTTGTAGTTGATAGGATGTGTAGAGAACCTTCTCCTCATCATTACACTAAGAAATGATGAGCTTTCTTTCTACGGTGTGAAGCCAATCATCAGCGTCGAGAGGGTCGATAGCTGATGCAAAGGTTGGTGGCCGAGTATGCATGAACTCGCCCATCCTTGATGATGACTGGTTGATAGCAGCTTTGTTTCCTCCAACAACGGTGCCGAGAGCTATAGTGTTTTGTATCAACTGCTGGAGCAGTAAAGTGTTTGTCTACTGTCCTTGCTCAATCATGGTGAGCACTTGTGCAATAGTGGGCGCCGGCGGTAGAACTTCGGTTTCTGCAGTAGCGGTAGGCTAAGACTGATCAGCTTGCTCTGCTGTCACGGACGGATGCAGAGGATTTGGTAGCAAAGGTGCAGGCGTCTCACCCTCTAGTTGTTGTGATCCGGAGGTGGCTCCCATTGCCAAGAGCTGGCGAACTGAGCGCGTTACCCGCATCCTGATCAAACAAAAGGTAGAGCAAACAAATGTCCGCAGGACAAGAGAGAATAAGCAGAAGTTAAGTAGGTCAGTAAGTTTTGTCATCCCAAACTACTTTAACTTAACCTAAACTGATAGCATGCATATTTTTAAGATTTAGGGGCAGCACACATGAATTTTCAACATACTAGTTAAACATTGCATGGCGCTAAAGCCCGTTGTTCCATATTACAAAAGAGGGCAACTAAAACGTAACAAGTAGCATATTACAATAATTTTACAGTGAGGTCCCACCTCGATTTACTCCTATAAAATATTCAAAAGTGCTCACTTTAAGGCCTACAAGTGAGCTCTAGACTAGCTACTGCAGTCTAGACATCCTAGTCACGCAGGGCGGCTCCTGAGGACTCAGGGGCGGTGGAGGGCGGAGTACTCTAGTGCTCAGTGTCCTCAGGTCCAGCGAGGAAGTGGTGGTAGCGCTGTAATGGCTATGAAGGGTCCATCGCACTGGCGTAGATGGCCATCACCCAGTGGCGGTGTTTGGTCACCGACATACGGGGACATCGGGTACGGGACTGCAGGCGGATGATGGGCTGAGGCAACTCCTCGACGAGTGCTAGAACTGCATCCTCTCTATACAACAGCTCCCTAGAGAAGAAGCCCTAGGCCACCATGGGGGCAATGCTGTCCTCCAAGGTACAGATCCTCCAGTGAGCCTCCAGGAGGTCTCGGGACACCCAACGGAGATACCCGTCAAGGGACCTCACCAGGCCTGTGAGGTGCAGGTGTGGAGTAAGGAACTGCCTCCCTTCCACCTGATAGGTGGGCTCCTCCTGGTCCACGGGATGAGCTGGAAAGTGGAAGAACGACTCCCGCAGTGCTGGCAGCTCATGCCATAGACGAACAATGGCGACATAAGCTGCATTGAGCAGAGACATCCGAATAGTGGAGCCTATCCCATAACAATGGAAAGTCGGGTCGCCGAAGTTCCTCCCCTGGATGAGCACCTGAGTGAGGTACTCGATGGAGGCTGCACTCGCGGGTGCACTGTAGACCGTGTACTGCAGAGTGTGCGGCCATTCGATCTGCTGCAACATTACCCACAGAGTGTGCTGCAGCGTGCCCTCCTCAAAGGCACTTGTGCAGTACTGAGGATCCCACTGGCTGGCCATCTACATGTTATACGGATAAGGAGAGTTAGAGATTAAATGAATAGAGATATGGATAAGAATGACAGTAGATGGAAAAGAAATTTCAACACACACTTTTACTCATTCTCTAGTTCACTTAACTAAGGCTTAAAATCAGGTATTTCTACCCCTTGGTCTTTATATAATTAGACCTTTATAATATCACTCAAAATAACGCCAAATGAAAGTAGGAGAGGTTTAAAACATAGTACATTACAAAAATTTCAGCAAGCTTTATGTTCTGAAATTTTGGAAACAGAGGAATCTAAAGTGATATCCTTAGTAGTTCAAAAGAGGATTTCCAAAAGGACTTTGTAGGGGATGTTTTAAAGACTTTTTTAAATCATTTTGGCTCTGTTTTAAAATCCTAAAAAGTAATTTAATTCTTTTATTTTTAGAGTGTCCCTTCTCTCAACTCTAGAACTATTTTGAACAAGATGAGAGGAAATGATCAAAAAAGAGATTTTAGATGAATGCTAAGAGGGATAAGATTAGCAAAATTTCTTAAATTTTTCAGAACCATTCCTATGGTTAAATTAGGTTGCATTTTTAATCCTAAGTCTTAATCTATAAATCATTCTATCTAGGGCTTGTCCTACAGCCAGTATAGCTCTAATACCAAGCGTTGTCGGACCCCCGGGCGTGGAATACCCGAAGATCCTATATGTATACTGTGCTAGTCCCAGGATTAAAGGCTATCACACAAATTCACAACATTTGGCAATCACATACAAAAGTAAAGCAAAAGGGCAATCTACTTAAGCTATTACAAGTTATTACATTCACGGCCGACCGGCCAAATAAAAGCAGTCATCATCAGAAAATAAATAGCAGCGAAAGACATAATAAAGTAGCAAAAGTCTAGTGGCATGCCTATCCATTCCCGCAGGCAACCGACAAGGAACAAGGCCTAGGTAGACCCGTCACTGAACCCTCCGGCATCGGGAGCAAACAACTCGTCATCTGGCATCTACGTATC
The DNA here is from genome assembly GCA_036346405.1 of Phyllostachys edulis. NCBI lineage: Eukaryota > Viridiplantae > Streptophyta > Magnoliopsida > Poales > Poaceae > Phyllostachys > Phyllostachys edulis. The sequence continues at coordinate 64,628,443 of CM070548.1, forward strand.
TTTGATCTCTGAACAACAATATTAGCAACATTGAGTACTTGTGTACTTAGCAAGACTTGTAGTGTATCGCAAAAATTATATTAGATGCAAGGCTATCAAATAAAGAGGCTCTGCCCTACAAGTTATTTTTCTCAAGCCAGGTTTATTTGCAATATTCACAAGTAATAATTTGCAACGGAATTTGAAAGAGCAGTATAAATAAGTATAGGACAGTAAGTAAAGTACTGAATCAAATAACAACAACACTTGCAACCCTACTCGGTTGAAAAAAATATATATTCATATTCCGGCATAGACATGGCACCGACAAATTCATATTCAAGCAAAGACATGGTAGTTTTGCTATAGAAATAGCAAATCAGCCATAGAAATGGCAGCTCTGCTATAGACATAGCAATCTAGCCATAGACATGGCAGTTAACTCAACAAATGAAAACCCCATGTCATTACCCCAATCTTTTGTGACAAAACAGTTTGAAAAGCAAAGCTACCGCCATACCAGCCACACTAAGCATGCTCATGACCGCGAGCGCGGCTATTTAAATAGATTTTTCACTTTGCAGAGGTGTACAACATTACCCATATTCTAGTTACTTGGAATATCTCTGTATCACTGCTCACTACTGAAGGTAAGCAGTCTAGAGTTCGCGATGCAGCCTTTACATTATCTAGCCCTAACCTTGCACTAGCCCTCCGGATTATATCCTCATTCTTTCGGATAGAAACCCATGAATGAGGAGCCTCACTCACTCGGATAGAAAACCGTCAAGTGAGTCCTTCACTTCGTTCGGATAGAAACACGTTGAAGTGTGGCATCCACAGTTGTGACAGCAATAGAAATTGCTCACACTACTTTTGCCTACTGTCATGCAAGGCTATGATTCGATAACTTAGTGAGCTACGGCTACCCCATCCTAGCACATACGGTTGTATTATTAGGTCTTAGTCCCGGAGTTGCTGGCTTCAGTCCTAAATCGACTACAGGCGAGAACTTTACCCTGGCTAATAGTGAGTCACAATCCTCACTTTTTTAGAATACAATATAACTCGCCCACGTCTAAAAACTAAAGTTTTCATTTCAGTTTCATACAAAATAGTAGAGGTACCTTCTCTGGACCATTTTCAAAATATCCCAAATTCTCAAATTAACATATTGCCCTTTAATCAAAATTTTAGAAAAATCTATCGCTCTAGTTGCATTTGTGCAATAATCGCACTCAGAAATTCCAAAATGACATTACATATTGCCTAACCCATATTCTAAAGGCTATAACAGTAAGGAATCAATATTTCAAGGAGACATATGCAGCAAGTACGATTTACACTTACCGATTTCCCAACAATAGCATTTTCATCCCAAACATACACGCATGCATAATAGAATTTACAAAACAAAGTACAATAAGTAAAATACTGGGATCAACATGATTAATGGAGGTTCTTGCCTTGCTCTTGCTGTTCTGGAGGTAAAGTTGATTGATCGTCGCAATAATAACCCGAATAATCGACGTCTAAAAAGAGCCAGAAACGAATTAAATAAAATCCAATAAATTAAACAGAGACCAAAAATAAATATTTTTACATATTCAGGTATATTATGATTTTATACAAATTTAGAGACAAATTTCATTCAATTTAGAGTTTTGTACCAAACGTTATTAAGGTTTCAATTTGGCTCGGTTTAGAAATTCAAAGAAAATTGAGAAATATGCTTTCCAATAGAGAAAGTGTAATCCTGCGCATGTACTATTGAGGTTTACACTTTCCAGTAAAGGAAGACATATTCTCCTCATAACTGAAAGCACATTTTTATTTTTCTTTAGATTTTCGTTTACACTGACAAGTGCGGTCCACTGTCAATGGCATGTTCCACGAGCACAGTGCATAGACCAAGGGTCTATGTGCATAGTGTGCGGTCCACGGTGCGGTGAGCTATGCGCTTAAGGATGTGGGGTCCGTATGTCATAGACTTACTTTGAGATAACGATTTGTTTTAATTTAAAAGCTCGGTCCCACTCGTTAGTGACTCATTACAACTAAACCGACAGCTAAAGATTTAATTAGTCTTAAAGATAGTGCTTAGACACTGATGACGTGCTACAGTGTTGTCCAACAAAAGCCGTGCGGTGGCGCTCACGCCTGCGCGTCTCGCCGACAGTGTGGTGCTCAAAGACGTCGGAGAGTGCCCAAAGTGGGATCCCTATACTAATGTGCACCTGCTGGCACTGACGGCGAGGCTGGAGGTGGCCTAACACGGTGGCACACTGGCGGTGAGCGGAGGAGCAGCTACGACAATGAGTGAAGTTGCAAACGAGCTACGCCCTCGACTATCTTTTGCGCACATAAGGATCTAAGGGCTATTAGGGTCATACCGGAAGCAAAAGGGTGGTCGGAGGTGGTCAGAGACTACTGGTCGGCGGTGAGCTGAAGCAGCGAGGTCAGTTGCGAGTGAAGAAGGTGCTCGGGTGATAATGGTCGTCGTCCAGTGGTTGAGGAGGCTTAAGGAAGTCCAAGCGATGCTCTCCGTGCAAGGAATCGGCTCGGGGTGCCTTGTAGCTCCAGGGAAGCTCGTGGCGGCGGTTCTGGTCGGAGATGAGGAAGAAGGGGCAAATTGGTCGATCCTGTGAATGAAAGATGGAATTGAATGAGGGGAAAGAATTAAGCCGTGCTAGAACACGAACTGACGTGGTAAGGGCAATACAAAACCCTTCATGGCGTCAGGGACGAAGGCGGCGGTGCATGATCGAAATAGGGTTTGCGCTCTCGGAGCTCTAGAGCTCGATTGAGTGGAGATGAAGGGAAGTGAGTGAGCGAACTGAGTTGGAAACGGTGAGACGAAGCTCTAGGTAGGTTTATATAGGCTGAGGGGCGGAGAATCACGAGGTAGAGCTCGAGCAAAGGGTAGTAAAGCTCTCGGTGTTCTTGGCGATGTACGGGCAGGCATGGGTCGGTCAGAGTAGGTATGGATGCGGAGGTTGATAGCGAAGTGACAGGAGTCAGTGGAAACCGGGGGCGGCAAGGAAAACCACTAGTACGATGAAGAGCTCGCGCGCGGTGCGCTGGCGCTCGGTGTCGCGAGGTGGACGAAGGACCCTACGATAGGGGCCCACCAGTCAGCGAGAGGTAAGAGTAGATTAGGTTTTGTTATTTTTTATTTCTCTGTTGAATTATTAGCCGAACTTATTTACTAAGCAAATGACTTTGGAATTCAATGAAAATTTTTGTGTAGGCTTCTAGACTAATTTAGTTTCTCCTGTAAAATTTTTCAGAGGTTTAGACCTTGTGTGAATTTCTCCAAAATTCGAACAAGGTTATGTTCTTATGCTTTTGTAAATATTTAACTTAACAAGATTTTATATAAAAGTGTTGGTGAATTACTTCTGGGATAAAATGCCTAAAATAATTCTCTCCATTAAATATTTTTACTTTGCTTTATCTATTTCCTTTTGAGCACATATTTGTTTGTAGTTCAAGTTTTGCTTTTAATTCAAAAACCAAAACCAACATGGTATAATTCATATGAAATTGATCAAAGTGATTTCTCTAATGCATTTATATTACATAATCCCAGAATTAGGATTTTGGGATGTTACATGCATGGTCATGCCACAAGTGGTAGAAGAGTAGACAACACAAAGTTATTCATCACTAGATCGAGAAAAGATGGAATAGTCCATGGATGACATATATATCACCTAGAGTTCGATCATATATCTTGAGGCAAAAGGAGAATACGCAATCAGGTCGCTTAGTCCAACATATATGAACTGGTCATATAGGGATACAGACTGGTCGTGAGCTGGTCATACATGATCATAAACTGGTCATAAGGTGTTACGAAATGGTCGTGACCAGATGCAAAATGGTCATAAAGAGTTGTGAACTGGTCGTGAGTAACAAGGACCTGGTCGCAGATCATATTGCATAAGATTCATCCGATATTATCTTTATGTGTATTTGGGAATCGCCATGTCCTCCTAGGAACTGCTGCCAACTTGTGGATCGGAACAGAGTTTCCGGGTCATGGCCGATTATGCATGAACCTATAGGGTCACACACTTAATGGATTGGAACAAAACAAGTTCGAATTTGATCCATTAGGGGCTCTTTATAAGGGGAGACATGGGACTTTTAGGAAGTTGCACCATCGACCGAAACACTAGCCATCACCTCCCCGAAAACCCTACCGTGCGCGCTGGTGCTAGCATACCGGCGCACAGTGTTCCACCCTAGGACACGTGGATATTGTAGAGACGTTGTTGCTATTGCTGCTGCGTTGATCAAGGACAATCTGTGGCGTACATAGGGAATGTAAGAAGCTGCTGGAGGAGACGGTCCGTGGCCAAGGACGTTGGACGATCAACTACTTCCACTACAATGACGCTCGCGACGTTGAACTGAGCTGCTCCAACTCTTCTTCTGCTGCACCGCATGTCTAATGTTAACGATCTATGATCTCTTACTCGCATGACTTCATAATTTATACGGTAGATTTTTGAATTGTGCGCTAGTGTAGGCTATCCATTTCGCAACAAAGTTAACTTTGTTGGATGTCATAGTTAGGTGTGAAATGTATCGACTTTTATGATAGTTGAGCGGCAGGGTGTTGTAATATACGTTTTTGAGAGATTGACAACTAAGGGTGTGTTTGGATGGATGAACGAAGTTGAACGGGATGGTTCGGTTCAAGAAATGAGTTCATCCATGCGTTTGGTTGGTTGAATCGTACCAAACCATCCCAGACGAGATGGTTCACATTCGGAGAATATTTTCGTTCGATGTTTTATCATCCCATTCGACAAATTTGGACGAACCGCACGGTTCACTCTCGCTCTCGCTCTCGCCTCCACCCGAGATGGTGACCGCACTACACCGCCACTCCGGTCTCGGCGCCATCACCTCACCGCCTACCCCCATCCATCCGCGCCATTGCTCCCATGCCGCCGCCTACTCCCGTCACTTCCCTACCGCTATGCGGCCGTCATCGCGCACAACGCTCGCCTCCACTACTAGCCGCTCCCGGCCTCCTTCCCCTCACTACTACAGAAAAGCTCTTCACAGACGGTTCAAAAACGTCATCACAGATGGTTTCGTGAGTCGTCTAAGTTTATGGGTCAGTGATGACATGAGGTCATCACAGACGGTTTTTGAACTGTCTGTGATGCACACTATCACAGACGATTATTAACTTAGAACCGTCTGTGATAGCTGACTATCACAGACAGTTTATAGATAAAACCATCTGTGATAGCTTGCGTTTCACAGACGGTTTATATATAAAACCGACTGTGATAGTACATATCACAGACGGTTGGTATTTAGAACTATCTGTGATAGCCTCTTCTCTACAAAATCTCTAGCGGTGGTTTGCTTTTGCCTCTGGCTTGGTTTTAAAGGCAAAAGCGACCCTTTGCTAGAGATTTTATAGAGAAGATATCAAGAATAGAGAAGAGGAAGGCGGGCTCAGGGAGGAGGCGGCCACTGTTTGGAAAACTCTCACAAGGATTGAGACAAAACTCTCATAGATAATACCTAAATACAAGTCCAATGAAACATATAAAATATGTTGAAACAAATAATTAAGACTCAGACAATTACAATCACATCTTGCTCAAGTATTTTAATACCGAGCAGTAAATTTTTTCATACTAAATAAGAAGACCACAAACTTCTGTAAAAAGAACATGAATGGTAATAAGATAAAAATATATGGTAAGTTGACGATATCATGTTAGGACGTAAAAAAGAGTAAGAGCAGCAACCTATAGAAACTCACCTCTATCCATGTAGAAGTTCGTTTACATTCATATGTGCAAACTATGTGCAAGGATATTGATTCCATATATTCATAAGCTTTCATTCCAAAATTATTCATATACAGTTCATCCTATTGTCCCTGGAGATTCATTTCATATCTCATCAGTGAACACAACTAGTAACATTTGCGGTTTTCATGTCAAGCAGATAAGAGCAGCAACCTGTAGAAACTCACCTATATCCATGAAACACTTACATGCATGGTGTTATTTATCCTAAGAATAGATGGTGATCAGACTTACTATTAACAAACAGCCATTTGTTAAGATCCTCTCTAGGAGGCAACCAAATTGCCTCCCTCGGATTGCCACTTCTTAAGGTTGCATCAATGTGTTTTTTTTCAGCAGCACACCTGCATCATACGTATCAAAAACAAAAAATGTCTTTAGAAACATACCAACAGTCACACCCAAACACAACCCCATTCTCCACCTCCAGATCCATCCATCCATCCATCTATAAATCTAGCAGCCAGTAGTCACAGAGGGCAAGACAGCAAGGCCAAGGGTGTCCAAATCGACCATCAACCGACAAGCTAGCTAGGTAGCCCATATTGCAACTTGGTTCACATGAATACCAACAGCACAAACCAATAGATCTGTCTAACCTCGATCGACATCGCCAGTGTCGGTGGTGAGGTAGCCGAGGCTGAGGTTGGTGGAGCTAGAGGTAGCTGAGGGAGGTTGGTGAGGTAGCCGGGGTCGCGCACACCGGGGGAAGGAGGAAGAGGGGAAGGCGCGCAGCGTCACCGTAGTTGTGGCACAACGGTGACACTGCACAAGACACTCTTATCGTACGAGTGTCTTGTGCAGTGAACTGTCGTGTCACAACCGTCGGCGATGGGAAAGAATGGCGGCGTCGGTGATGGGAAGAATGGCAGCGTCGGCGACGGGCTCACTCAAGTAGGGAGGGGAACGGACGAGAGTAAGGGCGCTAGGGAGTGACAAGTTGGAGCGCAAACCCTAGCAGGATCCTACTAATAAAGAGACTTATCACAGCCAGTTCTATTATGGAACCATCAATGATACTTATCACAGACAGTTCCACAATGGAACCGTCCATTATATGGTCTCATATCACGGACGGTTTCACAATAGAACCGTCCGTGATATGGTGTCGTATCACAGACGGTCCATTATGAAAACCGTCTGTGAAGTATCACAGACGGTTGTTTGTTGAAAACCATCTGTGATATTTCAAAATATCACTAATGGTTATTGTTAAGAACCGTCTGTGATACTTCAAAGACGGTTTTCATAATGAACCGTTTGTGATATTACCTCTTCACATACAGTTTTTAGCGCAGCCAATAATACAGACAGTCGCAAAACCAAAACCATCTGTGATTGTATGTAATACAGACGAATTTGGTCAACCGTCTATGATGAGGCGTCCAGTATTAGCCTTTTTGTAGTAGTGCCTCCCTCTGGCTCTCCCCTCCATCCCCTTCCTCCTCTTCTTTTTTCTTTCTCCTCGAGCTCACCTCAATTCCTGTCGTCGCTCAAGCTCTCGCACCAGCCGCCGTGTTACCATCACCGTTTCGGCCGCCCTAGTGCGCTCCTCCCCAAGCTACCCGCGTCACGACATGTTTCGACACTCAACGACACTTCCCCTCCATTAATTCCAAGATTCCCCCATCGGAGCACCACGCACGGCCGTCTTCCTCGTTTCCTGCCTAAAGCCACCGCCACGGCTGTCATTCTTTGTCCGATGAATATTGCTTCGATTCCCCTCCACTTGAGTACCTCCTCGCCCTCCCCTTTCCTTCCCTACCACCCACTCCCTCTACCCTACCCCATAGCGCCGACACACCGGCGAGCTGACTACGCTGCCGCCGGCCCTCGTCGCCAGCCCTCCTCGATCCTCCTCTCCCCTGACCAGTCACATGGGTGAACTCCCCTAGTCTCCCTCTCGCTCATGCTCGACCTATTTTCCTCTCTCTCCCACCTGAGCATAGCCGGCCCCGTTCCTCCCCCGCCGCCGGCTGTCGCCCGACCGCCACCGTCCACCTTCGGCCGCGCCACCCCTGGACTCCTCTTCCCCGTGGGGACCCTTTTTTGGGGTCACCCCTTCCTCTCCGCAGCTCCCTCGCCGCCGGTGAGCCCGCCCGCGCCGACTTTGTCCCTCCTATGTTTTCTCTCAACTGGCCTCCATTCTCTATGTGTCTCTCCCTGTTTATACAACCAACCAAACAAAACGTTGTATTATCTCATTCAATCAACCAAACACAATACTGGTATCGTTCCATTCAGGATCATCCCATCGACTTGAACCAAACCATCCCGTTCTTTTCCATCCAAACACACCCTAAATCGCATGGTCAGGTAATATGTGTGCTGCCGATAACGCGAACCCCGACTCACGCCACGCGCATCCTACGCACACGCCCAACACAAGACAATCAGCGGTGCATTTGCATGAACAGATTATATATAAAGGCTCGACAGCCGAAGCTCGGCCTGTTAGCGGAAATAGTTATAGTCCATCAAGAACATCACCAAATCAGCTAACTCACGTCGCGTCTTACCAGTTTCTTCTTCTTCTTCTTTTTCTTTTTGAAGGATGTCGTCTTAAGTTATGTGGACCTTAACTTTGTTATAAAAAATATATTTTTTATTGGAATGGATGGTTTATTTTATGATGTACCTGACAGTTGTATGATAATCTTGTACTAGTAACTAACTTATCAGTGGGTAGCATGTCTCCTGCATTTCCCCCTCTTTTTTCTGTCATTAACACTGGCCACGCCTCGTCATCATCCTCATGGATACATCATCCCAACGCAATCAAATATTCTTCTTCTCGAAAAAAAAAATAACACGACCAAATGTGACGCTGTTATTAGCTGACAAGAATCTCGTCCGTTTTTTAGCTTCCGAAGCGCAGCGTCGTCGCTCGACGTGCCGTCGTCCACTATTTGGCGCGCGCGCACGTCGGTCGGTTGACCACGGCACGGGGCGTCGTGCGCGCCACTCCCCCCGATGGAGCCACTGACAGCCGAGCCCCAGCCCGGACCTGCGAGCCACCACCGGCCCAGCGCGAAGTGCGCGCGCGCCGAAACGAAACTGCCGCCTTCCTCCTCTCGTTTCCTCCCGTTGTGTTATCTGCAACGGCCTGGTCGTCTCCGTCCTTAATTCCGCGCCCCTCGCAACCATCCCGACCCGTTCCGGCGGTTGCAACCACCGCCGCGTCCTGCCGGAACCGCCATGTCTCCCTCCCTTCTGCTGCAAGGCCGCCACTTTTTGGAGGGCCCCTCCTAAGCCTCCGGTTGATTCTTGCGCATTCGATCCTTCTTTGGCGCGTGCGTGCGTGCGTTGATTGCTGCTCTTACGATCATTTCTTGAGTTGGTTCGTTGATATATATCGATTGGTGATCCCCGATCGAGACGTGTTCCGGCGGCCGGAGAGGGTCCCGGCAGCGGTCGCTGATGGGCAGCCTTTGCTCCAAGGAGGACGTGGTCGAGGAAGAGCCCGTCGCCGCCGAGAGGCTGCAGAAGGCGCAGAGCCAGTCCCTCAAGCAGCTCATCACGCTCACCGCCAAGGAGGACGCCGCGGTTGTCGCGCCGGTCGTGCACGCCGTCATCGCCAGGGCGGAGTCCAACGTAAAGGCCAAGGCGCAGCCGGGCGCCGCGAATAATGGGGCCGTACCCGTCGCGCCAGCGGCGGAGGAGAAGGCGGCCGCTCCGGTCGTCGTGATCGCGTCCTTCAACAAGTCGTACAGCACCGCCGGGGCGCCCACGCACCACCGGTGCTCGACCGTGGACGTCGGTGGCCGGAACCCCATCGACAACGCCGACGACGCCGCGGACCCCAACCTGCAGGTGATCTCCGGCGTGCCCCAGGGGTTCTCCGGCGAGCACGTGATCGCCGGGTGGCCCTCCTGGCTCACCTCCGTCGCCGGCGAGGTCGTGCAAGGGTGGCTGCCCCGCCGCGCCGACACCTTCGAGAGGCTGGACAAGATCGGGCAGGGCACGTACAGCAACGTGTACAAGGCGCGCGACCTGGAGAGCGGCAAGATCGTGGCGCTCAAGCGGGTGCGCTTCGTCAACATGGACCCGGAGAGCGTCCGGTTCATGGCGCGGGAGATCCACATGCTGCGCCGGCTGGACCACCCCAACGTCATCCGGCTGGAGGGCATCGTCACCTCGCGCCTCTCGCACAGCATCTACCTCGTCTTCGAGTACATGGAGCACGACCTCGCCGGCCTCGCCGCCATCCCGGGGCTCCGTTTCACGGAGCCGCAGGTGAAGTGCTTCATGAGGCAGATCCTCGACGGGCTCCACCACTGCCACGGCCGGGGGGTTCTGCACAGGGACATCAAGGGCTCCAACCTGCTCATCGACGACAACGGCGTGCTCAAGATCGCCGACTTCGGGCTGGCCACCTTCTTCGACCCGAGCAAGAGGCAGCCCATGACCAGCCGGGTCGTCACGCTGTGGTACCGGCCGCCGGAGCTCCTGCTCGGTGCCACCGTGTACGGCGTGGCGGTCGACCTGTGGAGCACCGGCTGCATCCTCGCCGAGCTGCTCGCCGGCAAGCCCATCATGCCCGGGCAGACCGAGGTGCGTGTGCTTCCTAATTCCTGGACTGAACTTTTCCTCTCAAATGGCCTTGGCATCTGATCTCTCCTGGTTCTTGTTGCCTGCAATTCGTACTCATGCAGATCGAGCAGCTGCACAAGATCTTCAAGCTCTGCGGGTCGCCGTCGGAGGACTACTGGGCGAAGGCGAAGCTGCCGGACGTGACCCTCTTCAAGCCGCAGCGGCCGTACCGGCGCAAGATCGCCGAGACGTTCAGGGACTTCCCTCCCACAGCTCTGGCACTCCTCGACACGCTGCTTGCCATCGAACCGTCCGCCCGGGGCACCGCGGCCTCTGCCCTCGACAGCGAAGTAAGTGCTTCAGTGACTCTTAGAAAAATGATCTCCTGCTCTGATTTTGCGACCACTGACACTCTGTTCCATTGAATCTCTGGTCAGTTCTTCAGAACCAAGCCGTTGGCGTGTGAGCCGTCGAGCCTGCCCAAGTACCCGCCGAGCAAGGAGTACGACGCCAAGCTTCGCGGCAAGGAGGCCAGCAGGTACGTCGAGCTTGCGACGGCGTTCTTTGGGTTGAGTTCTCTCTTGATCCCTTTCTTATCCTGACCTCGATTGCGCATCTGCTGATAGGCAAAACACGACGGCTATCGGAGGCAAGGGCTCCTTGTCCGTGAAACCGGGAAGAAACGAGTCCAAGGCCGTGCCAGCACAAGACGCCATTGTAGACAACCAGGTAGTTTTACTCGCCCATGCTCCTCATCTTCCGATGTTGCACCGAGCAGTTCAAGAAATTATCAGATTTAGCCCCAAATTTGTTCACTTGTGTTCCAGAGGAGGCAGGTGGCGCGCGTCAACCCGAAGAGCGTCAGCCACAACTACAGCTCGCTGGAGGACAGCGTGTCGGGGTTCCGCATAGAGCCGCCAGCGGCTGCTGGGCCGCCGGCGACGATGCAGACCGCCGGGTTCGGGTCGACGTGGTACAAGAAGGACGACCAGCGCACGGCCAGCTCCGTCAGGGTGTCGAACGCGGGCGCGCACCTGACGTCGCAGAGGTCCTACGCGCAGCGCGGCACCGACCTGCACCCGAGCTCGTCGGCGGCCAGGAACGCCAACTCCAGGTACAACAGGCTCGACGTCGCCGAGCCGGCGAACGCGTTCGACAGGCCGGGATCCACCCACAAGAAGGATCTGGGCATGAGGGATACATCAGCTGCTGTGAGTACTAATCAGATCATTCTTGCTGCATTGGTGTGATTCTTCAGACATTGCTAATTGTTAATGTGGTTGCATGTGTTGTCAGGGGTATGGAGGGAGGAACAAGAGAATCCACTACTCCGGCCCGCTGGTGCCACCGGGAGGGAACATGGAGGACATGCTCAAGGAGCACGAGCGGCAGATCCAGCAGGCGGTGCGCAAAGCGCGCGTCGACAAGGAGAGGACCAACAGGCACCATTACTGACTGACAGAAAGGGACATGGAAGAAGAACCTGTTCTGACGACGATCATGGTCGTCCCAAACCACAGCCTGTTGTGTGCAGTCCACAGAAAGGACTCCATGAACGGAACAGAGGCAAGCAAGGTCTTCAATGGAAGAACAGACAGACGATCGAAGGCGCCTCGCAGAACGAACTCGGGATACCCACCCGTTGGAGAGTTGGGCTTTTCTTGATCCATGTGTATAATAGCTGTGTTAGAGAGATTTGGAAAGCCTGACAAGTACAACAAGACGAAAAATGTACACCGGATTGTAAAGACGAAAAATGTGTGTGTATATCTGCTGGTCCACTTCATGCATTAGAGACTTAGTGGGCAACAAGCTATGCAACAATATACGTGGTGATAATGGTATAGAACCAGACCTACACTGCACATTTGCACAATTCAGAAGACCAAGCTATGCACCAACAACTAACGCATACAGAAGCAACAAAAATAAGAAGAAAAAAAACATGAAAGAAATGGCGTGATGCTGTATCCATGATCAGATGATTCAATGCAAAGCCGGAGGCACAGGGCGCGGCGGCCCAGCGTAACCGCCGAGCCCGTAGTGGCAGCCGGTCTGCGGCGGGCAGCGGCGGCCGCAGGCACCCCAGTGGAGAGCGTCGGACATCACGTCCGCGCAGGCTCCGCAGCAGCACCGCCACCGGAACGGGCACCGCACGCCGCAGAGGCCACAGTTGTTAGGATCATCGCCGACATCGACACACCGGCCCAGGCAGCACACCACCGCTGCCGCTCGGCCCAGCGAGCCCTGATGGCGCCACAGCCACGGCCGGGTTCGGCAGCCGTTTTCCAGTCCCATCGCCCGGCGCCCGGCGCCTGGCTTTGGCGCGTGAGCTGCGTGCGCCAGCTTCAGGTGCAAGCTTGTTACGCACCTAACTGATCCTTTGGATGGTGAACAGGGCTCTGGCCGGCAAAACAGAATGGTGACTAGAGGGGTGACTAAAAGACGACGGAAGCCGTCTGATCGTTATCCCGCTAAAGATTGGGTGACCTGAACTACGCGCTATCATCCCAGGAGTGAGGCCCACAGGAGGATTTGTCTTCAGCGTTACTTAAACCTTAGCTTTTTCCTTTGGGATGGTATGAAATGTAATAGTGAATACCAGAACCTCTGTACCCAGTCTCCCGTTCTTCTATTCCCCAGTCTAAACTTCATCTATTCCCTTCCTCCTTTCCTGTAATCTCACATTGACATATCGATATCGAGTGAAATATAAAGAGGCCGGTAACAATCTGGTATCAGAGCAAGTTTCGCCGTCCTGGATCGCCCACGCTACCGAACACGAGCACAAGTTCAATCGGAAGAAATGGAGCAGCAGATGGCTGAGTTGACAAGGGTGATCCTCGCGCAAAGCGAGTCGATCAAGACCTTGCAGGCTCAGAACGATGCTATTCACGATACGGTGGAAGAAATCAAGCCAGTTGTATTTGATCTTCACCAATGGAAACCAGAGATGGACATTTTAGTGGAGGGTTTGCGGCTGGAGGTGGGTGAGTTGAAGACCCAGATCAGCCAGATCTCCCGTAACCCAGTATTGACGCTGCGGCCAGTAGATCTGCCACCCATTCTGCCTACGCTAGATATCAAGCCAGAACCTGTATCTGGAGAGGATCAGGCACCTGAGGGCAAGGAGGAACCAACTGATAGGGGAAGAACTATGGGGGGAAAATCCCCAATTCTGCCTCCCCCTAACAAAGGTACTGCCCACCGTTCTGATTTTGATTCCTACGCCTGGGATTCTGGAGGAACCTATACCAGACCTCAAGGTGGATACAATCATCACCATCCTTCCCCTAAGATGGACTTTCCGCAATTCGATGGAGGAAATCCCAAAGCCTGGCAATTAAAATGCGAGAATTATTTCCGTATCTGTTCTGTGCAACCGGAGATGATGGTCAGTATTGCTACCATGTATTTCACCGGAGGGGCTCTGTTGTGGTTGCAATCCTCCAAGGCTCATCAAGGAATTGATAATTGGGAGACTTTTGTGGAGGCTGTCTGTAGTAAGTTTGGAAAAGAAGAGTTTCAACACTTAGTGAGGCAGTTCACTCGCATAAAACAGACCCAAACGGTAGCTGAATATGCAGAGAAATTCAATGAGTTGATACATAATTTGCTAGCACATCACTCTTCCTGGAATTCCATATTCTTCGTAACACAATTTGTGGATGGTCTGAAGAATGACATACGGTCAGCAGTGGTGTTGCATCGACCACCTGACTTAGATACGGCAGTGTCATTAGCATGCCTACAGGAAGAAGTACTAGAGGTCTCAAGGAAGGAATGTAGACGTGGTGATTTCAGTTCCATTAATCGACCGGGTCTAAGAACAGCCATGCCACTACCCTTACCACCTGGAAAAGGGGCAACAGGGACTAATTACAGGTCAGATGATCGGAGAGTAAATCAAGTGGATGACAAGCTCGGAGCCTTAAGGGCTTATCGTAGAGCGAAAGGCCTATGCCATACATGTGGGGAGAAGTGGTCCAGAGAGCACAAGTGTGCAACCACGGTTCAGCTTCACGTGGTAGAAGAACTTTGGGAAATGATGGTAGATGGTGAGCAAAGTGCTCAAAAGGATGAGGAAGTAGTGTCCCAAGCTGAAGTGGAGCTCTTATCAATATCAAATGAAGCCGTGTCAGGGAAGGGCAATGTGAATACCTTCAGATTGCAGAGCCAGGTACAGGCTCAGGAGGTGGTTATTTTGGTGGATTCAGGAAGCTCGCATTGTTTTGTCAATGAGGAGCTCGCTCAGAAATTGAACGGTGTCCAACAGTCAATCAATCTTATTCGAGTTAGGGTGGCTAATGGAGGTGTACTGGAATGTAGAATGGAAATTCCCAGTTGTCAATGGATAGTTCAAGGACACCAGTTTAGTACTACCTTCAAGATATTACCTATTCACTGTTATGAAGTGATTCTCGGGGTCGATTGGCTTGAACAACACAGTCCTATGCAAGTTAATTGGCTTAAGAAAATGATGACTTTTGATCACCACGGAAGAATGATTTGCTTGAGGGGCATCAAACCTTGTGAGACTCACTGTTGTCTGCAATGGGGAAAACAGCCCGAGCCATCAAGTTCAGAGACCAGTTATTTATCCAGTGAGATGACTGAAGATACAGAAAGTGAGACACCCCATGCTATTTTACAATTGATCAAAACTTTTGCTCGGCTGTTCGAGGAACCTCAAGGCTTACCTCCATGTAGAGTTTTTGATCATTCAATACCCTTATTGCCCGGAGTTAAACCAGTCAACTTGCGGCCATATAGATATAATCCGATACAAAAGGACGAAATTGAGAAACAAGTGAGGGACATGCTAGTGCAAGGAATTATACAACCAAGTAATAGTCCTTTCTCATCCCCGGTGATATTGGTGCAAAAGAAAGATAAAACATGGAGGCTTTGTGTGGATTACCGTCAATTGAATGCAGCAACTGTTAAGAATCGTTACCCTCTTCCAATCATTGATGAGTTACTAGATGAACTAGCTGGGTCACAATGGTTTACTAGCTTAGATCTGAGGGCTGGCTATCATCAGATCAGGGTGAAGACTGAAGATGAAACCAAAACAACATTCAAAACACACCATGGGCATTTTGAATTTCATGTAATGCCTTATGGGCTGACTAGTGCGCCTGCAACCTTCCAAGGTTTAATGAACTCCATACTGGCACCATTGTTACGCAAAGGGGTGTTGGTGTTTATAGATGATATATTAATTTACAGTGCTGATTTGCTGAGTCATGAAGCTATTCTCAAACAAGTATTTGAGATACTGGATCATCATCATTTGAAAGTTAAGAGATCTAAATGCTCCTTCGCCAAACAACAATTGTCCTACTTAGGACACATTATCAGTAAGCAAGGGGTAGCTACTGACAACAAGAATATAGAAGCAGTTCGCAATTGGGGCAGCCTGACCAATGTGAAGGAGGTTAGAGGATTCCTAGGGCTGGCCGGATATTATAGAAAGTTTGTGCGCCATTTTGGGCTGATCAGTCGACCGCTTACAGAGTTGCTTAAGAAACATTCGGTGTTTGTTTGGACCGTGGAGAAGGAAGAATATTTCCAAGCTCTTAAGAAGGCGTTGATAACCGCACCGGTACTTGCCCTGCCTAATTTCACCAAAGTATTTGAAGTTGAAACAGATGCATTTGATCGCGGAATTGGAGCCGTTTTGATGCAAGAGGGACATCCAGTGGCATATCTCAGTAAATCATTGGGTCCCCGTAATCAAGGATTATCAACATACGAGAAGGAGTGTTTGGCTATTTTGTTAGCTATAGAACATTGGCGTTCATACTTACAACCGGCTGAATTCATCATCCGGACTAATCAAAAAAGCCTCGTACATTTGGATGATCAACGTCTAACCACACCTTGGCAACAAAAGGCTTTAACCAAACTATTGGGATTACAATATCGGTTGGTATACAAAAAAGGAGTGGAAAATAAAGTCACAGATGCTTTATCCAGAAAAAACCATCAGCCAGAATGCGAGTTGATAGCTATGTCCACTAGTGTTCCTACCTGGCTAGAAGAATTGACAAATGGCTACAAAGATGATGCTCCAACCAGTCGAGTGCTAGCTGAATTAAGTATGGGAAAGTCTCCACAAGTTAACTTTGTTCTGAAAGATGGTCTCCTA
Organism: Phyllostachys edulis; assembly: GCA_036346405.1. NCBI lineage: Eukaryota > Viridiplantae > Streptophyta > Magnoliopsida > Poales > Poaceae > Phyllostachys > Phyllostachys edulis. The sequence goes on from CM070548.1 coordinate 64,644,955, forward strand.
CGTTACAAAGGGCGTATATGGGTGGGTAACAATGTACCAATACAGCAGCGTATTCTTCAGTTGCTGCATTCAAGTGCCATTGGAGGACACTCCGGATTCCAAGTGACTTACCATAAAGCGAAGAAACTATTTGCATGGCCTGGAATGAAAAGGGACATCCAGCAGTTCGTGAGGACATGCAGTATTTGCAAGCAAGCAAAATCAGAGCATGTTAAATACCACACTATCTCTGACCTCTTCGATCGGATCATGCGTGGCAAATGATTTCCCTTGATTTCATTGAGGGGCTCCCAAAATCGGCTAGTTATAACAGTATAATGGAAATTGTGGATAAATTCTCCAAGTATGCTCACTTCTTGCCCTTAGCTCACCCTTTCACGGCCTTCCAAATAGCTCAAGTCTTTGTCAACAACATTTATAAGCTTCATGGTATGCCGCAGTCCATCATTTTAGATAGGGATCACATATTCACTAGTATACTTTGGAGAGAGCTGTTCAGACTGGTTGATACTCAATTGAGAATGAGCTCAGCGTATCACCCACAAACCGACGGGCAAACCGAGCGTGTTAATCAATGCCTTGAGACATACCTCCGCTGTTTTGTTCACGCTTGTCCCAGAAAATGGTCTGATTGGCTTGCTTTGGCCGAGTTTTGGTACAATACATCGTATCATACCACTTTGATGAAATCCTCTTTTGAAGTGCTGTATGGACATAGCCCAAGGCATTTTGGAGTGACAGATTCATCCCCTTGTGCTTCGGCAGATTTGGCTGGGTGGCTGCGCAATAGGGAACTAATGGCAAATTTGCTGAAACAGCACCTTAACCGAGCTAATCAAAGGATGAAGTCGCAGGCAGATAAGAAGCGTTCTGAGCGAAGCTTTAGTCCTTTGGATTGGGTGTATCTCAAGCTTCAACCTTATGTCCAAACTTCAATGGCCGTGAGAGCTAATCATAAATTGTCATTTCGCTATTTCGGACCTTTCCAAGTAGAGCAAAAGGTGGGTTCAATAGCTTACAAACTCAAATTACCGCTCAATTGTGGTATACACCCAGTAGTGCATGTATCAATGTTGAAGAAAGCTTTACCGCTAGGTGAGAAGGCATCAGAGGATTTACTGGAACCAGAAAGTGCACTGGTGCCCGAACGGGTGTTGAGCAGTCGACTTCATCGAACTGGTTCAGTTTCGGGAACTCAGGTACTTGTGAAATGGTCGAGTGCACCACCTGAGGAGGCTACCTGGGAGGACTTTCATGATCTGCGTAATCGCTTCCCGGATGCCCCGGCTTGGGGTCAAGCCGACTCTGAAGAAAGGGGGGGTGTTACGCACCTAACTGATCCTTTGGATGGTGAGAGACCATGTGGAGGTGTCCCCATGTTTGTGATGAGTAATTGACGGTCGGTTTAGTGAGTTTGAGTTTGTTTCGGGTATTCGAGGGTTGAGTACCTTTATATGTGCTAATGTGGATTATCTTGTTTAGATGCGGTGCTATGTGATGGTTTGCTTATGCGTGTATTGCAGGGACTTGAAGCTAGGTCATGGTGGCGAAGAGGACCGGACTAGGCACAGGAGGTGTTGAGGTCGAACGGTCGAGTTGCCAAAGATGATCGAAATTTTTGAAGTGGTTGCGAGTCGGGAGACGAGGCACCTGAAGCTGCCCGTGTGGATCTGACGGCGATGATGAAGCGGACCGAGACTAGACTCGAGGGAGGAGTCGAGGTCGAGCGGTCAAGATCTGGGATCTGGAAGCTTAGGAAGGTGCTGAGGGCAATTTGGTAAATTGACTCAAGCAAATGAGAGGAGTGGATGGATTTCCTCCAAAATCTGGTTGTTGACTTTTGCCTCATATGGATGTGAGAAATGTAGTGGTTGTGGTATGCCACTTCTTGAATTTCCTTTTGAGGCAGTGGCTTCTCCTTCTTGTCTAAAGGGCAGCAGGGAGTGTGCGTTCTATGAAAAAAAAAATGGTAGAGCTCCTGTGTGTTCCCTAGTTGATTCTTTGTGAGTGAGGAAATGAGTGAGTCGTGTGTTCTCTCCTATAAAAGGCTTGTAGTGCAGTGAGCTATGGGTGTGTGCGTGAGTTCTTGCTTCCTCTCTTGAGTGTGTGGAGTTTGTATGGAATGTGGTAGAAACTCAATCTTGTAATCATTCCTCTGTATTCATGTTCCATGAATAAAGTCTCGTGTGTTCTGAGTGTTTACTTCTATGCTTAGATTTGTGACTTTTTGTGTTACATTCTTATTGAGAAGTGCCAAAATGGGTTGCTCTATGTTGGGATGATGTCTCAAGATCTTTTGATCAGCTAAAATCCCAAGAGACAACCTTTGATTTCAGTTTGTGATTTGTGGCCTACTCCGTTCTTGCCATTTTTCTAGGGCTTTGGTGAAAATCGCTGCTGATCAGAATGGTTTGTGTGCGATTCGGTTTCCTTCCTTGTTATTTCGTAAATCAGCGATTCGATTTAATGGCGGATGCTTTTCCTTTCTTGTTTGCTGATCTTTGACCGTTTGCATGCAGATCAAGCGGCATTATTTTCAGCTGAAATTTTTACTTGGTTACGCTTTGACTTATGCTGAATTTACGAGTATCGCATGTTACTTCTTTGTCTCGGCAATGCAATTTCAGACTTTCGATTTTCTTGCGATATGATCCGGTGTGATATTGTGTGTTTCGGCCAAACAAAAGGGGTCTTGTCTTACTACATCTTTTAGTAAATTTGCTCACAATTTCCGATGAGCAATTTCCTCTGTCTTCATAAGCGCTATGGTTATCGAAGAAGAAGAATTCTTGTGTGGATACTTGGAGCGTTTTGAAAGCACCATTCACCCCCTCTGTTGCCATTTCGGTCCTACAATTGGTATCGAGCGGTTAGCTCTTTTCAATAGATCTTAGCGATTCTGCGAGCCATGGCGACGACGGGTATTCCACCAAGCCCCGATCTTGATGGGGTCGACTATCCTTCGGAAGAGTCGGATGGAGTCTTACATACAGGCTCGGGGCTATGCGATCGGCAAAAGTCAAAACTTCGTTATGTTGTTCTGCCGTGAGAACATCAATGTGGCAAATATGCCCGATGTTGAGGCGAATGCAAAGGCAAGAACATTATTATCCAGTGCGGCGGGAAGCGAATTTGATCGCATTTCTCACCTCTCGTCGGCCTACGATATCGGGTGACTCTCGATGCATACCATGAGGCACCACCAGTTAAGACCGTCTGACGAGGACGATTCAGCGAGTACAACAAATTTGAGATGCTTCTTTGGTGAGTCCCTAGATGAGTGCTTCGCTCGTTTTCACAAGATCTTGAGCAACCTCCGGCGGTCGGTCTCACATACCCGACTCGGACAACGCTCGTCGATACTTACAAACACTTTCGATCTCACGGCGTGTGGGAGATGAAAGTGACCACCATCAAAGACACGACAGACCTCTCGACCACGACTCTTGGCCTTGCCTGTACTCGCGCCTCAAGACTCACGAGATTAGCGTTGTCTCGTCGGTCGAAATCACGATCGATGGCCTTGGTCACCGATCCGTTTCTTCTTAGGGCTTTCTTGATTCTTCTTGTGGTTTCTCCTTGCTGCTCTCTGTGGCGAGAGCAAAAAGGTGGCCTTGTTCGACCTCGGCGAGGTGGAGGGATGGAGCGGCGATGACGGGGCGGGTGACCAACTCAAGGATGGCGGCGACGACTTCTCGGCATGTGCTTCATGGCCCTCGGCGAACAACGAGGTAGATCCCCTCTGAGCAGCTCAATCATGCTTTTCTTAAGCTAGTTTTCATGCTAAAGCTAAGGCTAAGTGTCTTTGAGTTAGAGAGGAAATAGATAGGTTGTCACTAGAGATTATTGCTCTTACATCTGCTAGTGATGATTGTGATACATGCTCGCTTTCTTTGGTTGATATGGAGAAGTTAAGGACCTCATGATAGTACATCCTCCAAACTTGATAGTGTTAAGGTGGAGAATGCTAGTCTGCTTGCGAGTTAGAGTTGAGTACCGAGACTACTTCTCCCACCTCATGTGAGGGTAAGGACATTCTTTGCTAGAGTACCTTATGCCATGCTCCTTGATCTGCCTCGAGTCTTGTGAAAATTGCAATAACTTGAAGATGAACTTAAAGCAGAGCTACAAGCTTCTTTACTTGGTAGCCGATTGTTTCATGCTTGAAGCTGTCCTAAGTTAGCTATTGAACTTGAGGTTTGTCTCCAAACAGTTTCAAGATATGATTGATCATGAAAGGAAGATGGCTAAGTTTGCTTCTAAGGACCTGTTAGCTCACCATGCATTAAGTGTAACAAACTAAAATCGACTTGATTGCTTTGGATGAGAAATGTGTGAAGCTAACTAAGTGAAAGCCAAAATATGATTGTGGAGAAGGGAGAAGCCCTGAAGGTTGAGGCAGCTTAGCGGCGTGAACCAAGCGGCTAAGATGGGGTGAGAGTCTGGTGGCGTGCACAAGCCATTCTTCCCTCTCTCTTTGGTTCTTCTTTTGCTCCCTTACCTTCTCTTGTCTCTTCTTCCCCTGCTCTTCTTGCACCTCTCTCTTTCGGAGTGTCGGTACTTTCACTCTCGAGAGATTTGTAGGAGAGCAAGAAGAAGCTCAATCTTATTCTAGACCAATCTAAGATCTGCCAGATTTAATCGCTAGGATATGACTTCTTTGAGGACATGAGGAAGCATCCACCGCCGTGCTCGGACCCATAGCACGGGTGTGATCGAGGTGAGCCCGGGACAAAGTCCATTTCGAGTCTATGTCGAGGATTCGGAAAGAAGGTAATTTCATCATTGCTTCTACCTCTCGAAGGTGAAGTATCACGACACTCGATCGATGCTTGGAAGATCCTTTGTTGAGTCTCTTAGGCGCTTTCGACCTTGAGTGCACCTAAGACCAACACGAGGTCTAGGCTTGTTTCTTGATGGGTTTGTGCGAAGATCGAGGACTTGGTTTTCGAGTTTTGGTTTCGTTCCTCAAAATGCTTTCGATCGTGACTTCCGCCGTCTGAGGGTAGATCTCGTTTTCCCCATCGAGATAGCTACCCGTGACTGCGGGTGCTCAGAGGGTGACTAGACCCTCTGCGTGGAACAGACGTAGGGTAGATAGAGTCGTCGACGGGCTTGACTACTTCATCGCTCGGCGTGTTACTCGATATTGGGTGCCAAAATCATTTGTTGATTTATCGATCTTGAGACTTTACTCTGTTACTCCGCTTTGGCTTGTAGACTCGGTTGTTCTCGCCATATGATCCGTTAGTTCTCCTCCCTAGCCCGCGCTCCAGTGATGAGACGATCACCTTCGGAGACGCTTCGTGCGGGCGGCGTCATCGCCAAAGGCTTGTGTGTATTAATGCTTCTTTTATTCTTAAGGATGTTGCCTTGGTTAGTAAGGCTGCGGTATAATTTGCTTTCCGTTTCTCGGCTTACGATAGCGGTTTCGAGGTGAGCTTCAAGAAAACTTGCAAAATTCTTGATTCTTGAGGAGTTTGGTTTGCGGGATTTCTCGTTATGGGAGGATCTTCGTGCTGATTTTCTTTGAGTCTTCGGTGATCCTCTCGGTGTTTAGTTGCTACGAGTCCGTGACCTTTCTTTTTGGCATAGGAGGCTTGGTCATATTGGATTTGACCATTTGACTTCGAGTTAGCGACCATGATCTCATTAAGTGGTGCGCGAAACTCAAGATGGTCAAAGATCTTGTTTGCACTCCATGCTTGAAGACGGCAAGATGGTTGCCGCTTCTCATCCTCGGTCCACGATTACTATGGTGATGCAGGACAATTGCTCCACATGGACACGATTGGACCGGCTCGAGTGCGATCGGCGGGAGGAAGTGGTATGTTCTTGTTGTGGTCGATGACTTCTCGAGGTATTCTTGGGTGTTTTCTTAGCCTCGAAGGATGAGACATTTACACATTTTCGAGGTCTCTTTCGTAGGCTTTCTGTTGAGCTCCGGGTGCCTTCTGAGCGATCCGCATGACAATGTACGGAGTTCAAGAATTCCTACTTTGAGAGTTTACGTGGTGAGGCAGTGTAGAGCACCGGTTCTCTTCCTCGTCCCTCAACAAAATGGCGTTGTGGAAGGAAGAACCGTACCTTAGTCGAGATGGCGGGGCGATGCTGATGAGTACTCTACACCGCGGAAGTTTTGGTCGAGGCTATAGCTACCGCGTGCCATGTCTCAAATCGAGTATTTCTTAGGGCACACTTGCACTTCTTATGAGTGAGATATGGGCGAAAGCCTAGCGTCTCTCATTTTCGTGTGTTTGGTTGCAAGTGCTTTATTTTGAAGTCCGGGAACCTAGATAAGTTCGAGTCACGTTCTGTGACGGTATCTTTCTAGGCTACTCGACTTCTTGGCGAACTTATAAGTGCAGGCTGCGAGTCTAGCAAAATGGTAGAAACACGTGAGGTGACCTTTGACGAGGCCATCCAGGGACTAGGCCAGATATCTCGAGTTCTTTAGAGCGGTCAGAGACCATCTTTGTGGATGATGAGGGCGAGGGAGGCGATGGTTGTTTACGATCCGGCTCCTCTTCTTCCTTGAGATGCCTTCTTCCACGGCACCTCAAGGTGATCGTACTGCCTTCCGTTTCCTCCGGAGCTAGTGGCTCTGTTCTGCCTCGTCTGCACACGAGGTAGAGGCCACTTCTTCTTCTCATCCAGACCTCCCGACATATCCAGAGAAGGCATCCTTGAGAGCGGATCATTGGAGATCTTTTTGAGCGTGTCACACGCTCAAAATCTATTTTGAGGAGACCTTTGCCCTGTTGCTAGACTTGAGGCCATTAGAATTACCTTGCCTTGCCTTCTAAGGGTTTCAAGCTTTACAGATGGATGTCAAGAGTGCCTTCCTCAATGGGTTTATTGAGGAAGAGGTCTATGTTAGACTGACCTCGAGGTTTGAGAACCCCAAATACCCACACCATGTCTACAAGCTCTCTAAAGCCTTGTATGGACTTAGCGCAGCCCCTAGAGCTTGGTATGAGAGGCTTAAGTCCTATCTGTTGAGTCATGGTTTTGAGATGGGTAAGGTAGACAAGACCTTGTTCATTCGCGGGCATGGTATTGACTTTCTACTCGTCCAGTTTATGTGGATGATATCATCTTTGGTGGCTCATCTCATACTCTTGTTTCTCGGTTCTCCGATGTTATGAGCTCGAGTTTGAGATGAGCATGATGGGCAGTTGAGTTTCTTCCTTGGTTTCCAGATCAAGCGGACTCGGGAGGTACTTTCTTGCATCAGGCAAGTACACTCGTGACCTCTGAGGCGATTTGATATGAGTGATGGTAGCGCCGTGTCCACACCGATGGCTTCTCTGACCTATCTTGACCCGGATGAGGATGGCGAGCGGTTGATCAAAAGGAGTCGTAGCATGATTGGCTCCCTCTTGTACCTCATTTGCCTCGAACTACCATTGACTATGGTATCGGTACTCTTCCTCATCTGTCTTTTCCTTAGAGCCTCAACTTCTCTCGTTCTTGGTCTTCTAGGAAGCGATCCGGTGTTGCCTGATCCTGCATGAGAGGTCGATGTATGTTGTCGCCGATTCTTTGCTGACGAGATACTTTGATGGCCGACCTGCGGGATTTGGGTTAGTTATAGAAAGTGTTCCACTCTTTTGTGATAACATACTGCTATTAACATTGCTAAGAACCCGTCGCGACACTCTCGGACCAAGCATATTGATATCGATATCACTTCCTTAGAGACCATGTGGAGAAGGGTGATATAGTGCTCCGTTTTGTGGAGAGTGACCGCTAGGTTTTGACCTTGCAATGAGGGGAGCTTTGTGCTTTCTTGTCTTGTATATTATCTTGTTGGGGTTAGTCTTCCTAGCATAGATTAGAGTGTTTCTCTCGTCTAGTTGTTAGACTTCTTCCTCTCATCTTATGCTCTAGGATGTTGCTTATTAGTGTCTCTTCTCACTAGGTTGAGCTTACTCACTTCTTATAGGTTCTAGCAAGGGTTGGGCCACCCTTGGGTAGGCAGGAACGTGTTTGCTCCTTAGTGTGTTAGCCGGGCGGTGATAGTCCTAGTGTCATATGGGGTAGATGAGAGTCATGTGCTTTGAGGTATGCATTCTCGATTTCTTTGCCTTCTCGTTTTATTGCTTTGGTTAGGGAGAGTTCATTTGGGAGCTTACGGAGTTTAATATTGATATAACTCAACTTGAACTAAAGGTGCTTCACATGTTGAGGGGAGCTGGATTTTCTTGCTTTTAGCATTGTGCATTGTAATATAACTACATGGAGCCTTGACCATTATCCATATATGACATGCTTCAATGCATTACATCTTGCCATGATTATGTGTCGTCAAGCCTTTGTCATTGTTAAGTTAATTAAAATTGCACAACTTGAACTAAGACATGTCATGTTAGCTCTTGAGGCTAGACTATCCTTAGTTATCCTCTTATGATTCATGCCATGTCAAATAGGCTAAGTTGAGTCTTGAATCTTTAATTGAGCTTTAGTTTGAGCTATGCTAGTGTCATGATGAACCATGAGTGAGTACACTTATTTAAGAAAGCAAAAGATCTCTTTTATGTGAAAAGAACTGATCTCACCAATTCTTTCTCATGAGGCGCATTGCCATTGCCTTGGCATGAACTCGGGGAGTTTTGGATGACCTAGATCATCTCCTTAAGCTTCTCGCTTGGAATGCTTGAGATCTAGCACATCACCAAAATTATCAATTTCAAATGAAAATATGTGATTTGGGCTAAATTTGTAACTACCAAAAGAACCAAGTACTTGTGCAAATGATTCATTCTTGAACTAATAGCACTCTAAATTGACTCAATTCTAGTTTCTTGGTTCCACTTAGGTTATTGACATGGTTTGCATCATCTTTGGATACCTCTAGCTAGACTATACTCTTGAGTGGCTTGACATGCTAAGAAATTCATCTAATCTTCATATTGTTACTTACGTGGCTTGGCTTGATTATGCATATCTTGTAATGATATTGATAGCTTTCATATAAGTTATGGCTTGGTGTAATACTCGAATAGTCATTTTAGATAATCTTCATGGCTCTAATTGCTTAGCATTGCATAACATTCAACCACACCATGCTATGTTCTCTCTTTTGTATCTTGATGACTCTATTGCCAAAAGGGGGAGAATATTGGAGAAAAAGTCTCTTTTGGGAGTTTTGGGAGCGTTTGAGGAAAACTTGCTCTTTCTTTTACTCCTTGTGTCTCCATGGTCATTAGCATCAATTTCTTTTCTTGGACCATGTATGACTTTCAAACAAACTCAACTTATGCTTTTTGGGGTTTGTCAATATACTCATCAAGGGGAGATTGAGAGACCATGTGGAGGTGTCCCCATGTTTGTGATGAGTAATTGACTGGTCGGTTTAGTGAGTTTGAGTTTGTTTGAATATTCGAGGGTTGAGTACCTTTATATGTGCTAATGTGGATTATCTTTGTTTAGATGCGGTGCTATGTGATGGTTTGCTTGTGCTGTGTATCGCAGGACTTGAACTAGGTCATGGTGAGGCGAAGGAGGACCTGGACTAGGCACGAGGTGTTGAGGTCTGATGATCGATTTCTTGAAGTGGTTAGTTGAAGTCTGGCGATTGTGAATCTGACACGACGGCGATGTGAGCGGACGAGACTAGACTCGGGAGGAGTCGAGGTCGAGACGGTCAAGATCTGGGATCACGAAGCTTCGGCTGAGGGCAATTTGGTAAATTGACTCAAGCAAATGAGAGGAGTGGATGGATTTCTTCTTGAATTTCCTTTTGAGGCGTGGCTTCTCCTTCTTGTCTAAAGGGCGGCAGGGAGTGTGCGTTCTATGAAAAAAAAATGGTAGAGCTCCTGTGTGTTCCCTAGTTGATTCTTTGAAGGAAATGAGTGAGTCGTGTGTTCTCTCCTATAAAAGGCTTGTAGTGCAAAGGAGCTATGGGTGTGTGAGTTCTTGCTTCCTCTCTTGAGTGTGTGGAGTTTGTATGGAATGTGGTAGAAACTCAATCTTGTAATCATTCCTCTGTATTCATGTTCCATGAATAAAGTCTCGTGTGTTCTGAGTGTTTACTTCTATGCTTAGATTTGTGACTTTTTGTGTTACATGTTGATTCTTATTGAGAAGTGCCAAAATGGGTTGCTCTATGTTGGGATGATGTCTCAAGATCTTTTGATCAGCTAAAATCCCAAGAGACAACCTTTGATTTCAGTTTTGTGATTTGTGGCCTACTCGTTCTTGCCATTTTTCTAGGGCTTTGGTGAAAATCGCCTGCGATCGAATGGTTTGTGTGCTCGGTTTCCTTCCCTTGTTATTTCGTAAATCAGCGATTGAGATTCATCTTTGACCAGTTTGCATGCAGATCAAACGGCATTATTTTCAGCTGAAATTTTTACTGGGGTGACTGAACTATGCGCTATCATCCTGTGAGTGAGGCCCACAGAGGATTTGTCTTGGCGTTACTTAAACCTTAGCTTTTTCCTTTGGGATGGTATGAAATGTAATAGTGAATACCGAACCTCTGTACCCGATCTCCGTTCTTCTATTCCCGGTCTAAACTTCATCTATTCCTTCCTCCTTTCTGTAATCTCACATTGACATATCGATATCGAGTGAAATATAAAGAGGCCGGTAACAAAGCTTGCCATGACAAGCACCAGAACAGTGCAGTATGCGAAGGCATTGGCAGATTGGCTAATTCGGAGCTAATGTGTTCTGTTCTGTGGCTATGTTACTATGTACATGACTTGGAAGTTGGATGCTATGATTTAGTGAATATATATGCGAGGGTTTGCAGATTTTATGGCCATTTTGGCATGAACTGCAGGATGTTTCTTGCTGGTTGCCTTTGGCCAATTTAACAAGATAGGCTTGCTAGTTGGTTACTTTTCCATGGAATATTGATGAAAATTGCAGCTGGTTCTTTTGGTCTGTGGATTTTGAAAAGTTAATAACAGATGGCGTAATATTATGAAAAGTTAATAACAGATCACATAGTTAACGGGTTCTTTCGTATAATCCTAGAGAAGATTTGGCCCTGTCCACAACAGCATGAAGCTTTTGGTTTAACATGAAATTGATGCATGAAATGTTCAGTGACCACTGTAACCTAACAGAAAGTGTTTCTAAGATCCCGTAAACAGGAGAACCACACAAGTTTTAAAACAGTTAATTAGTAGCAACTGAGGAGTTCTAGTATCCTGCCAATTCAACAACATAATTTGATTGTGGTTCCATGTTAAGAGTTGTGCGACATAATTTTAGTCTCCGATCATAGACTGATGCAAGAATCACACAGAAGAAGGATTCAGAAAAGGGTAATCGGTGTACCCGACAACTGGATGAGGAGTGTAGAACGTCGACTTGTCGTACTTGTTCAACGGCATATTCATTTCAGCTCGAACTGCTTCGGCAAATCCAGGTTTGCCATATGCTACCAGGTCTGTGTAACCCTTAGGACACAGCTTTGTTGCCTTCTTCTCTGTTGAATCCTCGGGCGACGATGAAAGTGCCAGCAAACGCCTTCCTGAAATGCAACAACTTGTGAGGGATTTGCACCTTGCCGTCCACCTTGACCACCTCAGGCTCCACCATGCAGCAGTAGAGGACGCCCAACTTGTTCATGGCTTGGACCATGTACAGGCCAAGTGCATTTGGGTCTGAGTCCCAACAGTCCAAGCAGTTTGAGTATGGTGACAGATGGACACCGACCCTGTCTTATCCGATCTCATCGATGGCTGCTTGGATTACCTCCAGAGCAAAGCGGCAACGGTTTTCTATGCTTTGTAACAGTCCGTTTTCGGACGACAAATAGTAATTGCCATTTGTCTTTGGAATTTCAACCTTATTTCAAATTAGCGAGTATTTTCAAAAATATCGAACCTCAGCCTCGATTCGAATTTCAAATTCGAATTTAAACCTCAATTCAATTTCGGAATTCAAATCTCAATTTGAATTCTCTTCTCAAATCTCCCCTTCAAATCCTAGTGGGCTTAGCCCCTATTCCCCTTGGGCTTAGCCTACTTCTCTTCTCCCTTGGCCGGCCGAGCCCACCTCCCTTTCAGCCCAACGCCCTCGTGCCTGAGCCTTCCCCTACCCCTCTTCCTCCCCTGGCCGAGCCAGTCAAGGGCTCAGAGCCGCCGTGCGCCTCCTGGCTCCCTGCCGCCTTGTCGCCTCCACCAACTCCTCCGGCCCGCTAAAGTTGCCACACCCCCGTCAGCACCTGCTCCCATGCCCTCTGTGCCTTGGCACACCACTGCGCTGTCGCTGCCAGTGACACCAAGATTGTCTGGCGCCCTCGCCATGGCCAAGTCACCCCTTGCCTCTGTCGCCAGCCCGTAGCTCCCACACCTTTCGCCTACCCGGCCTCCCCAAGTCGCCACAGAACCACCCAGTCTTGTCGCTCTGCGCTCGCCATGCCGGCCACCTCAGGAACGCTGAAAGCATCTAGGCCTCTAAAAATTGTTTTGGTAATTAATGACAATATGTGTTTATGGGACTAACATGTTTATTGAATATTTACAAGGTTAAGTCCCAGTGATGAGTATGACAACTTGGAGATGCATGTTAAAGGTCAACATGAAGATCAATATTGTTCAAAGACAAGGCACAAGTAGTCTAGGATCCCTTTTGGTTTTACCGATCTTAGGAGAAAAGGATGAAAGATCGGATTTTAGGTTAAATGCCGTACTATTAAGAGGGATCATGACTAGTAGCTTGATAGCATGTTCTTGTGCCATTTGGATCAATATAGGATCATGCATGCACTTAGAATTTGTTTTGAAGGCCAACTTCGCTCTTCTTAGGACAATCGGTACTACCGGCGTGTTGTTGGCGGTACTACCACACAGCGATATGATCGGGATAGTGGTGTGGTACTACCGCAACCCAGTCGTACCGAAGATTAGTTGGCGGTACGTATTTTCCAGAGTGACACCGGTTTTGGTTTGGTTGCTCATCTGATGAGCGGTAGTTCCAGGATTTACTTAGTGGTATTACCACATCGTGGTATGACCGCATTTCTTCTGTGGAACTATCGCACCCCGGTGTTACCGAAATGGAGCGGTACGTTATTTCCAGTAAGTACCCTTTTGGATTTCAAAGTAAAGTGGTAGTATCGCTCTTGGATTTCGGTATGACCGCTTAGCGGAACTACAACATGATGCATGGCGGTAGTACCGCGCCGATTTTCCAACAGCTAGAATCAAAGCAGTTAATGTGTCTGCGCTAGCCGTTACTGTGCACTTTGGGAAGATGCGGTAGTACCGGCAATTGTATTGCGGTACTACCGCATTTGCTGAAAAAGTTGGGGTTTTGCCCCCAACGGTCGTATTTGTTTGTGGGGCGGGGGGTATAAATACCCCTCCACCTGCTCAAGGACAGAGTGAGAGACTTCATTTAACATCTTTGAACCTTGAGCACACTCTCTACACCTCCAATTCACTTGTTGCATTCATTGTGAGGTAGTTGAGCCAAATTCAAGTGCATTCATTCTAGATTGATCCTTAGCACTTGATTGCCGTTAAGCAAAGATTGTGGTTCATTACTCTTAGTGTTTGCCAACACCTAGACGGTTTGGCGGGAGTTCGCACGATGATCTCTTCAAGAAGATTGTGAAGAGGCTTGGTGCCAATTGTGAGTGGTTTGGTGTTCGCCATCTCCGGAGCAGAGGAAGAACAACCACTAGTGATTGAGGGAAGGCTTAATTTGTGGAGCCGGCTTGATTAGTTCAAGCTTCCTTAACGTGGACTAGTGAAGACCGGCAAGTCTTCGATACCACGGGAAAAACTTCATCGTCTCCTTTGTGGTTTATTCTTGTCTTTACTATTTCTGCATTTACATTTCTAGCTATTATCTTGTGTAGAATTGCTTAGCTAGAATTGTATCTAGTTTAGACTTAGTCCTTAATTGTCTTAAATTGATAATTAGTCAAAAAGTTTAAAAACCTCCTATTCACCCCCTCTAATCAGTTATCCTCGATCCTACAAACGCTCGCCTCCTCAACGGCTCCCTGCCTTCTCCCCGGCTACAAGTAGCCCGGGCCACCTCCTTCCCCCCCCCTCCCCACCATTCTACTCCTCACCTTCTTCTTCCTCGGAGCAGAGCTAGAGCCAAGCTCCATTGCCGTCGTGTGCCACCTCATCGTCGCGCCGCCACTCCGGTCAGCTCCACCCCCGGCCAAGCTCCATTGCCATCCTGTGCCGCCTCATCTTCCTCCCCGCCACCGAGGAGCACCGCCGCCGCCATTCTTCCTCCTCCGCCCACAGCCGCCGTCGCCGCACCACCACGGTTGCCCCAAGCTGCCCCAACCCCACCTCTAACTTCCCCACCTCTAGGCGCCGCCCATGCGGCCCCCCTCCCATCACCTCCGCGCCACCCCACCACCGTGCGCCTCCACGCTCGTGCGCCCACCGCCGCTGCAAGAGCTGCCGCCATCGCCGCCATGCATTTCCGGCATCGTTGCCGCCACCCTTGTAGGGCCCCATTTTGCTGGTCAGCCGGCCTCCCAGCGCCGCCAACGCCCTCCCTACCGCCCGAGCCCCCCTCTGTTCCCCTCTCTCTATGACCAAAGGAAATAGAATGGGGAATGGGTTGATTCGCTCTAGGTCTATGACCAAGTGACCCCACCTGTCATTGGAGCATCCTCTCTCTCCTCCTTTATTTCTTTTGTTTTAATTCAAAAGCAAGTCTTCAAAAAGCCCGTTCTCCCTCATCCTAACTCCAAAAATTATGAAATTTGTTTCTAAAATTTTGTAAATTCAAGACCTAACTAATGGCACTGGTCTTGTTTAATTTGGAGTTCATTTATTATTTCTTGTGTATTTATTTGTTGTGTTTGCTTGTCTGTTCTTTTTCCGGTATGTTCGCTCGATTAGAGTTCGAAGAAGCGGGAGATCTCCAACTTAATCAAGCACAAGACTATCTAGACTCTCTTACCCTTAACCAAGGCGAGTCGATACTTTGATCATTTTGAGCCTACGTTTTATGTAAATTATATTCATTTAAATTACCAAAATTGCATACTTTAATTCTTTAATCAAATGTCCTAATCATCATCTTTTAAACATGAAAGTGGTTTTAGGCAATCATTGTGGGTAAATGACTGAGATGGTTGAGTTAATGTATTTTGCTTCTCAAAAACCCTAATAACTTACTGTTATTGTCTAGGCGGATGGTATGATTATGGGTGCTAATGTAGCCCAAGGAATGTTGGTTTGTGGATGGTATGTGGATTGAACCGTCCAGATAACCCTAAGGACTTAATCTTGTCATGACCTCCCATTGTAAAACATGTGTAACCACAAGTCTGCAAAGTGCAACTTGGCTTAGTAAATTTATTGGACCCTGGAAATCATCTCATTTGGTGGCCGAGTAAGGTATTGCAAGTAGTGGATACGATCCAGCTTGAATGGGACACCAAGGAAGGGTGAAGTTGCCAGCTACGCTAGTTGTAATGGTGAACATCCTGCACAATGTAAATACCCCACCAGCCAATGTAAATACCCATCCTGTTGTGGATTTGCTATCTCTAACACTTGATATCCAACTTGTGTCAGAATATCCTTCTAAGACAGCAGGAAATCTTGTATAATTTAGACTTAGATCTTTGGTTTTCTTAAGATATCCAAAGACTCTCCCAATTGCTTTCCAATGCTCAACACTGGGGTTGCTAGTAAATCTGCTTAATTTACTAACTACATATGATATATCTGGTCTTGTACATTGCATCAAGTACATCAGACAATCAATAGCACTCGCATATTCAAGTTGATCCACTGCTCTTCCTCCATTCTTTTTCAAGTTTTACACTTGAATCAAATGGGGTGTTTACTTCTTTAAAGTTTAGATGTTTGAACTTATCAAGAATTTTCTCCACGTAATGAGATTGACTAAGTTCAAAACCCCCACTATTTTGTTTCACTTTGATGCCCAAAATAGTGTTCACTTTTCCAAGATCTTTCATTTTGAAACATGAAATCATCAATCTCTTTATTTTTGTTATGCCTTTAGCATCATTGCTAATGATCAACATATCATCAACATAAAGGCACACAAAAATCACAGTGTTTCCCACAACATTACAGTATAAATATTTATAAAAAATATTGTGAACAAATCCGTTTGAAAGTATGGCTGAATCAAAATTTTCATGCCACTTCTTAGGCGCTTGTTTCAGTCCATATAAAGACTTAACAAGTCTGCATACTTTTTGTTCATTTCCAGGTAGGACAAAACCATCTAGTTGTTCCATGTAAATTTCCTCATCGAGATCTCCATTTAGAAATGATTTTTTTGACATCCATCTGATGAACATGTAAGTTATGCAACAAAGCAAGAGCGAATAATATTCTTATTGTAGTTATTCTTGCTACTGGTGCATAAGTGTCAAAATAGTCAACTCCTTCTCTTTGCTGAAATCCTTTGGCTACTAATCTAGCCTTGTAAGTATTTAGTGTACCATCTGCATGATACTTTCTCTTAAATACCCACTTGGATCCAATTGTTTTGGATCCCTGTGGTAAATCGACAAGTCTCCAAGTTTGGTTAGATATTGATGAGGACATTAACCCTCGAGAAACGACTGCTACTCCACGTACTAAGCAAGAGTTCAAGCTAGACATGTTCTGAAATCCAATTCGGCCTTCAGAGACAGCACGGACTTTAAACGTGCATAATTTTCACATACGGCGTCTGTTGGAGGTCTACGAGTACTTGATGGAAAGATTATCTCGTCCTCTTTCCAACGGATCTAGTCTCACCTCTAAATTCCTTCTATGCACACCGCAATCACCAAAAGAAAGTGTTACATCACCTGTTTGGGCCAAATTAGGCCTTGTAATGCTTGGGCCCAAGGGGAAGACGCCCTCTCTCTTGGCCTGTACTGTTCACAGATGTACTTTTCATGTGAACAGTACTATAAATAGTATCACCCCCTTGTCTCTTAGCTATGTGTGGCTCTCCCTCCCCTATTTAAGGAGGCTGCACCCCTCTAGTTTCCTTGGATTTTGTTTAGTTAAAAGTTAGCTTTATTGCAACTTCATGTATTGGCTTGTGTCGATTAGACCAAACATAATACCGTTTCAGAATCCCAACTTTATCAAATATTTCAATCATATTTGCAATATTAGATTGCTTATTATCTTGTTCTTGCATGTTCTTCAATTGCATGCAGGAATAGACCTTCGTGGTCAGGTCGATCGTGCTTCTAGCAAGGTTGATAACAATCACAGAGTTGGTTCAGCGATTGCGGGCGTATTGGTCGTGTGCGATTGGTAGCCAAATCGTGAGAGTCATCTCCACCAAAATCGAGTTATCATTCTCATCGAAAGATCGGGACACCCATTGTCACATCAGACGGTATCAGATCTTCAGTTGATCGATGAGATTTTTCCTCTACCTGTAGTCCACGAAAAATAAAAAAAGGGTTGATTCATCTTGTCCAAACCAATATGTGCCCTACAATTTTTCTTTTCGATTTTTGCATTGTTGAATCATTGGTTGCATCGTCGTGTCTAGTTGCTGATATTTAGTTCTAGTTATTGTCTAGTTGGTCATTGTTTAGTATGCTTCTTGTGTTTTCCTTCACATCGCTTGATCGTTCTTTTAGGGTTCTTAATTTTTGCATCTAAAACAAAAAAAATCGTGGGTTAGAAATTCTCTAATCCGCACCAAAAATAGAAAATTCGTGTTGTTGTTAATCCAAAAAAAACGAGAGGATTGTTGTGATGTTATGGGATGGTGATGTTATTTGTGACTTGCAGAAAATCCTAGGGCCAGCCAGATAGTAGAAGGAGAAAGAGGCAACCGCAAGAACAAAAGCCGCAATAGAGAAAAAAAGAAAAAAAAGAAAAGTGCATAAAATTGGTGGAGACCTTCTACATATAGCCACAAGATTTCACAAAACATTTCAGCAAGTTTGACCCACGGGTTTGAAAGTTATAGCAGTTCCAAATTTGAACCCGAGTCGATTTCGAGTCCGAGTAGGATTATGTTTCCGAGACACCTTTAGTAAAACGGGGAAAACTTTTGCATACGATGTCCGTCTTCGACGTTCTTGTGCTCGTCGGAAAGCTAACGACGAGGCTCATCCAATAAAACCAACTAGCACTAGTTCTAGTCGCCCTCCAAGGGCCCCAAAATCGGTCATCTTCGGCCCAGAATTCGCGTTGCAAGTTTTTGGTTTTTGTTTTTGCCATTTCTTTCGGTCTTTCCTTCGGAATTTGGGGTTCGCCTCAACTGTAAAGTTGTAGATATCATCGAAACCGTTCAAAAGAGCATATATAATCCATATAAAACTTTGCCTTTTCATCTCTTGAGACTAGCTGTTGTGTATTGCTTAAACTAGAGGGATGTTTACATTACACGTTTTTTTCTGATTTTTGTGCTTTACATCGTGTGAACCATCTTGTGCCCCTACAAAGAAGTTTGAGTAGTTGGCTAGCGTCTCTCCTAGCACTTGGTGTGAGGTTCTCCTTTGTTTACATCAACTCACATTGATCTTTGCGTGTGCATACATACACTTCTCTTAGTAGGCTTTGATTAGATAGCTTTAATTAGGCTAGGATCAGTGTAACATCCCAAAGTTTTGTTACCAAAATAAAAATTAATAAATTATTATTTTATTGGATTTTACGGTCACAAAGATTTTCTTGATTTTACGTAATTTAAAAGAGTTTTCTTTGTTAAAAGAAAAATCAATTATTTAATTTCTTGGATTTTAAAAGTCAAAAATAAAAATTATTGAGTTTTATGAGTTTTTATTGGATTTAAAGTGAAATAGAAAATTTAATTAATTTCTGAAATTTTTTGGTATTTGAAAAGGTTTTTCCTATTTTCGAAATCAAAAATAAATTATGTGAAAAAAATCAAAGCCAACTTTAAGTTGGAATTATTTTTATTAAGTTCAAAATAATTCAAAAAATTTCTGTGATTTTTTCTAGAATTTTTAGACTCTATTTGCTGTCTGCTAAAAATCTATTTGATTATTGCTTAATTTGTAAGTCAAAAATATAAAAAAAATCAAATTTTCTCGTTCGGTCACCCATCCGAATTCTTCTCCAGCGCCAGCTCACTTAACCTCCATTTGCTGCCAACCTTCCCTTTTGCTTTCAATTGATTATCTCTTCTCCTTTATTCCTTTCTCTCTGCTATCTTCTTCAACGAAACATTTTTCTTCTCTGTTGAGTGTTTCCTCCCGAGAATAGTCATGGCCGACGCCACCGCAACCAAGCCTAGCCACCACCTCACCGATCACCGTCGGCCATCCCTCGCCGCGTCGCCCCTTCCCCGGCCACCCGCGTCGCCTCTCCTCCCCTCCCCTTGCTCCTGCGCAACCACTACCAAGCCGCCCAAGCTCCAAGCAGCCATTAATGGCCAGCCATCACCTTTCTTCTCTTTTCTCCGCACTCGATGCATTAAAAACGATTCTGTCTGAAGCGAAACGTCCACATTAACCTCGCGCACGTTACCATACCATCAATTGGACGTTTCCCCCACTAAATGCAATCAATTTGGCAGTTTTCCTTCGTTCTTCATTGCACCCGAAACTGTCACGTTTTCTCAAGCGAATTCCTGTTTATTCGAACACCTCCTCCCCTATATAAAGTGAGCACCAGGAGCCCCTCTACACCCATAACCCACTCCCAAAATCTCTCCTCCCCTCTCCCCATAGTTTGGCCGAATTTTGGAGTTGAAGCACGTCGGCCAAACGTTGTTCGTCGGTCAATTGCGCCTCCTACGGTGGAGCTCCGCTGCCATCTCCACCACTGCTAGCTTCACCTCGCGACATTCTACGCCGTGCTCTCCTCACCTTAGACGGAGCATCGCCGGAGCACGGCCGCCACCTTGAGCCCGCGACACGTTACCGCTTCTCCTCTTGCCGTCGGCCGACTGTGCGTGTTCCACCACCACCAAGGTGAGCATTGCGTTCCTTGTGTTTGCCTCTTCGTTTCACCGCAAACCTCACCCGCTAACTCCTCTCCGTTTGCCCAGAACGCCGACGTTAGTCCACTGCCCACCGAAGGTCTTCTTCATCGGACTGCGTCACCATCGAAGGTCCTCTCGCCGAGCCGTCTACACCGTTGAGTTCACCTCGACGCGTTCTACGTTGTGCTTTCGTTCCCATTGCCTAAAGATCACCGAGTCACCACCGACCTTGTCGAGCCACGACAATGAAACCGTTTCTTCGCGTTGCCCGCTTCCTCGGTAAGTTTTTCTAAAATCCATTCGCGTCATCATCTCCGTTTCGTCGCTGGGGTTCCATTTTGCCTGTTCGCCAGTCGCCTCTCCCTTCTCTCTTTGACGCCGCCACCATGGCCATGAAGCTCCTACTCTGTACGTAACTGCTGTGGAGATAATTCATGTCTTCCTTGTGCATATGACAATAGGACCCACTTGTCATTTACATCTTACAATCCTCCATTTTCTTCAGTCATTTCTCTCTCAAGTGGACCCTCCATTTCTTACACACTAGCCTTTTGCTACTCCTATTCTGAAATCAGAAACTGAATCAAGATTTCGAGTGAATAGTTTATTTTCATAATTTCTATTATTTCATGTGATTCTCAACCTTTCAGAAATTCGTTCTCTCTCATACGAACTTCGGTTCCGTCGATTCAAATTTCTAAATTCATATAAAGTCCATATCTTCCTTGTAGTATTTATTTTACAATTTTTAGATTTTTTTGGATTTTTTAATGTTATTTGAATTTGGATCGTTTACGCGTATAGATTTCGACGACTTCGGACAACCGAATTTCAACGTCGTTTGAGAACATAGATTAATCAAGCAATGCAAGTTACATCCTTTAATCATATTTGAGCCCAGTATTTAAAATTATTTAAATTTTGTTTAAATTATTACTGCATGCTTATTTATATTCAGTAATTTAAATTCCTGTTTTAAATTTATAGTTATGCCTAAATCCTTTGTAAGGCCAATGTTGATATTGAATCAAACATATTGTCACCCTAGATAAAAACCTAGTTGATACGATAGTTTGACCTAAGATCATTTTGAGAAAATTATGCTTAATCAAATCTTAGACCAAAAATCTTGATTTTGGGAACTTTAGCCAAAAGCTCAACTATGATTTGAAGATGATTCTATGGTAGTGTATTTACCATAGAAATTTATAAAATGATTTGACTTGTTAAACAAAATAAAAATTGATTTGTACTTGGGCGAAATGGATGTTTGAATGGTGTATGTTGATGCACGGGATCGAGTCATTTTTATGATCGAGGCCTATGGGTTTTATGGAAAGTTACCCAAGTCAATTAAGGACCGGTCTTCGAGCCGCATCTTGCTAAGTTACATCGTACTACCACATGTCCTGAGTGGGCAGGACTTGGCTAACTAATTTGTAACGTTTCACTGTGGTTGTGCCATCCGGTTGTGTGGGTGTCTTTTATGACCTATTTTTATGTATTTCCACCTGGCGCAAGAGGGGGTCTGAACCCGACGGGTTTCTATCCAAAGGGGGTGAAACCTTAGCGATACGGGACTACGGTGGGATGACGCATTGTAAAGGCCTTGACACATGCTCTAGACTGCTTACCTAAGATAGTAAGCGGTGGCATCGACAGATGCCAAATAAACTAGAGAAGCTGTGTCATGTGGGTAAAGCTGTACAATCTCTACAGAGTGTTAAGAACTATTCGAATAGCCATGTCTACGGTCATGGACATGTGAGCAAAGCCACTCAAAGTTAGACTTTGATTTTGTTTTAAAAGACTTTATCAAATGGTTTATCTAAATGGGAAATTGGGCAGGTAGCCATGTGATAGGAGGGTATCCTTCACCACTCTTGTATGAATGTTATCTGACTATAGAACTTGAGAATTTATAAAATGAATTTTAGTTATAGAATAACCGCTTTGAAACTTAGTACAAATATTTAAAGAAAACATTACTTTATGCAAACTCAACCAATAAGCCTTCCTTCGATATATCCTTGCATGCATTATAATATGCTATTGGGTGTAACTTGCGGGCACGGCAGTTGTGCTCATTCTTGCTTAATGCAAATAAATTTTAGAAGAAAAGGACTTTGCTACCAGTGTGGATCTCGATGACTAGGCCGCTACCCCAGTCGATTGCATGTGGCAGATCAGCTGGACTACACTACTTGTTTGTCTTTCGCTGTGTTTGTTTATTGTTGGCTTGTAAGCCTTTCTTATAATAAACTCTGTTGATTATTAATAAAAGTTGTGCGATCAGCAACATTGACTAGTACTTTGAACAATTTTTTAACTTACATTTATTGATTTTAATGTTGATAATCCTTGCTACCATGTTGAAGCCTATCCTAGCTTCACCCTCTACCATTGCACATGTATCAGTTGCTTGCAATCGCTTTGTCAATCTTCGGAGAGCGTTTGACACCGACACTAGTTGCCGGTCACCACCTGTTTTGCTTGGTAAGAACTGGTAAAAACTCGGTATAAGCTTGAGTGTGAGCGATATTGAGCCTCCAGATCCTAGTAGTTGATAGAAACATATACTTGTGATTTGTTTCCTTATTTTTCTACTAACTATGGTAGGTTCACGGGATGATTACTAGATAATGTACAAAGTTGTAAAAATATGTACCTGCAAAATAGCCGACAAGATCTGATGCTCCGTCTGTCTCTCCTCCGCTACAAACTGGCAGAGCTTCCTTACGTCTCTTCTTCCCCCCTCTCCCCCCTTTTCTTCTCCCTCTCCTCTTTTTTCTGAAATTAAAATGACATTTTCACCAATTTTTCAGGTTTAAATAGAGTGTTCCTATCACCAATTGAAATGGCGACAGGAACTCGCGGTTTCCTGTCGCCATTTCAACAAGGGACAAAAGGTGGACTGGCGATAGACAGTAAATAAGGTCCCTGTCGCCAATCTGTCGTCATTCAAAACAAATTCCTACAACAAGTGCCACAATTCTTCCTACAATTATGTCAACTAGGCCTAGAACCGGGTCTCTTGCTTCTATACAAAATCGAGATCCATGCACAAGCCCGACCATTTTAAAAGTTGTGTTCTTAAAGCACGGCGTATACATACTAATACCATAAGAAATCTGAACTTGCTAGAAGTGAAAGTTCAGTGGTGGTACCATATGTAGACGCCCTCCCTACATGCCAGAGTTGGCAGAAGAAAACACCACCCTTCTGCTGCACGGATTTGCATCATCTGACATTCCTACGGGAATGTCACCGATGAACAGTGCTATGACATTCGAAAGATCTGGACCGTTTGATCTGAAAAGGATGGATCAGATCTACTGCTACAGTGCAGTGAACAGCGCCATGCTACAGCACTTTGCTACATTATTTTTAAACAGTGTTTTTGAACAGTATTTGCTACAGTATTTTGATCTCGCCCGTTTTCCCGATCCAATGGATGTTATGTAATGTCATGGAACTGTCCATCCTTAACATTGCTTAGCAATGTCAATGTCAGAGGATTTGATTCCCTGATGCACGGTGTCTACGACCTACTTCCAAGCCTCCACTTGCCCCTTTGTCCATATACCCGGTGTGCTCGGATACCCCTGTGGATTCAGCAATCAGAAGGCCGCCTTTCGTGGCCCTCTGGGAGTAGTACAGTACGACGTGTTCTTGAGGAAGGTTGTTGAAACACCTCGATCTGGTTAGCGGCGCATGGAAAATCCTAAGACCAAGGAGACAAGAAGAATCTTCAATTACACCCAAGAACAAGCAAAGACAAACTCCCAGGAACAACATTTCCACAGGCAGCCATTTCGCAGGCCCTGTGAGCAATCTCTCAAACACCTTGCAGGCACTCTCACCACACAGCTCAAACAGCAGTTTAGTTGCCATGGATTCTCACCACTTTTATCGAGAAAGTAAAGGCTATGCGATTCTTGGAAGTAATAAAATGAGCAGCGGTTCAGAAGGAAAATGATTACTTCTACAAATCAATGGGGGAGGCAGGCAGGCAGACCGACCTGTGGGAGAGGTGGAACCTCCCCATGGTGTACGGAGTGAGGAGGGGGGTCGCTTCCATGGATTGTTAGGAACTGGAATTAGATAAACCATTATGTTTTACTTCAATGGTCCAGACGCAAACTAAAAGGGGCTTTATGAAGATCCTGCGGTCTTCATCAATTAAGTCATTTCAGCACCGACTTCAACTAAAGCATTTCACTTTTAGACTGGTGCGATCGGACTTGTCGTTCGATGGGCATCCGACGGCTTAAAACCATTTGGACGTTCGGACCGGTCTGATCGGACTTGGCGTTCAATGGGCATCCGACGGCTTAAAAACCATTTACTGTTTTACCACATTTCAATTGAAGTACTATAGTTTTTGCCAACTCTTTTACTCATTCCAGTTGTCGTTTTCAGTTAAAAACCGCAGCTATAAAAGCTTGTAATCTGATTGATTCGGTATCTTTTGAGATCAATACAAACCCTAGCTGCAATAGCTTAGCTTAAGCTCCTTTCTTTCCATTTTACACTGAAAATCATCAAAAATCCATGTGTTGTTCTTAGCGATTTCAGTTAGAACATTCAGTTCTTGACAGTGGTATTAAAGCTGCGATCTTGACCTTGGCTTTTGTTGGATTTGTTTTGGTGAGGGTTTGGGAGCACATCTCTATCTCCCTGTAAAATTCCACAACTAAGCAGATTTGGAAGCCATTTGGGGAGGAATTTGTGGAGGAATCTCAGAGATCGATAAGGTAAAAATCCCTTCTTGATCTGTACGATTCAACAAATAGGCAAGCAGAACAAGGCTGGAGGTGCAGAGGAGGAAGACAAGATGTATGCGACATCACCTGAAGTCGAAGAACTGGGAAGAATTATTAAAACTCTCAAAAAGGCACAAGAAGAAAGCAACTCTCAAATGGACAAATTGATGGGGATGATGGCTAATTTCATGAATAGTCCGACCACTAGAGAACTTTCGGACAAGCAATCTAGTTGTCCAGCCCATGTGGATGTGAGGAATGATGGAGGAGAAAGTAGTACCGTTGCGGTAGTAACTACCAGGGACATGAATACAAATCTGGTACCATCAGCTGTTGTTAGCCTACACCCAAATATACCATTGGGACATTTTAGTAGTAATCCTGTTATTTTGGGGGAACCTGCGGGAAGGCAGAGGGAACTCGATAATCCACCAGGGTTAGGTCATCAAATGTTAAATCCTGAGTTCCATCACAATGGGTTTCAGACCAACAATTTGGCTCTAGGGCAGCTCCATTTTGGCCGATGTAGTGGGCAACTGCAGTTACAGCACAACCACAAAGCTCTCCTTCTTTTGATAATTATCTGGATCCAGGAGGCCAAAGACCTTATCTTACTTCTGAAAACAACAGAGCCCAAGCAATCTTGAAATCTCCAAAGCTGAATTTCCCTGAGTTTGATGGTTCTAATCTGGATGGATGGTTAGCAAAGGCAGAGAAGTATTTTGATGTTGCTAGAATGCCTTTGGACCAGAGAACAGATTATGCAGTTACTTATCTTAAAGAGAAGGCTCACTATTGGTGGAGAGGAACTGGATGCAATGCATCTATCTTACCTTGGCATCCATTCTGTAGAATGGTAGGTGACAGATTTGCTGAATCATCCATATATGACAACATCAGATCATTTCATTGGCTGAAACAAACCGGCAGTGTTAAGGCCTATGTGGAACAATTCGAAGAACTCATGAGTTTGGTTAGAAGGGACAACCCTTTGCTACCTGATGAGTACTATGTTTGTAGTTTTATGGCTGGACTTCAAGATTATATTCAGAATCATTTGCAATGTTATAGGCCCAGGAATTTAATTGAGGCTATTTGGATGGCTAGAAGAACTGAACAATCACACCCACTCAAGAATAGACAGTACTCTAATTACAGCCGAAGTGATTACACAGCTAGCAAAGGAAGATTGAACACCAGCACTAATGCTAAAGGTTATAAGCAAGAGATAGAAGCTAAACCTAAGAGTAATGCCTAGAGCAATAGAACATGGAAGGATTATGGAAGGTGCAGGAAGTGCCCTGAACCATAGTTCCCAGGCCATAAGTGCAAAATCAGTGAAAAACATTTGTTCTCGGTAATGCAAGGTAGACAGGAATCTAATGTTGAGGAGGAAGAAATGGATGACCAAGTGGAGCAGGACATGAATCAATCTGACAAAAATGCATCCAGCCCTGAATCTCAGAAGGGTGAAGCAATGCTACATCTCTCAATGCATGCAATACATGGGACTAGTTCGGTAAGTAATACTTTTACCTTGTCATTGCTTATGGGAGGATTGAAAGCTACTGCATTAGTGGACAGTGGAAGTAGTACCACTTTTGTTAGTCCCCAGTTTGCAGAAAAGGCTCAATGCGAGATGATCAACCATGCGGCTGTGAGGGTGATGATAGCTGATGGGGGTTTGTTGTGGAGTGATACCCTGTGCCGAGGGTGCGATTATGAAATACAGGGAGAGCACTTCTCATTTGATATGAAAGTCTTGTCATTGAGGGGATATGATATCATTTTGGGAGCTGACTGGATTTATACTCACAGCTCAATTGGACTCAATTTGAAAACTAGAGAATTCTCTATCACCAAATATGGAGTAAAACCAGTGGTATTCAAAGATGAAACCCAACCAGGACCAAACTGTATCATTGAGCTTAGCCAGTTGCAGAAATTAATGGAGAAGGGAGTTATGGGGTCTGTAGTATATGTAAAGAGTATCATGAATGACTCAGAAGTAACAGAACAATTATCTGAAGGAATACAAGACTTGTTGAGCAAATATCAACAGATCTTTGAAGAACCTCAGCATCTTCCCCCAAGTAGGGATTGTGACCATTCCATACCTATTGTTCCAGGGGTAAAACTAGTCAATCGAAGACCATATAGGCTTCCTCACTACCAGAAGGATGTCATGGAAGAATTAGTGGAGCAATTACTGAAATCTGAAACCATTAGACCAAGTGTTAGTCTGTATTCTTCTCCTGCCATTTTGGTGAAAAAGAAGGATGGATCTTGGCGAATGTGCATTGATTATAGGCAACTTAGTTCCAACACCATCAAAAACAAGTACCCCATACCAGTTGTTGAGGACTTACTAGATGAGTTACATTGGGCCAAGATCTTTTCTAAAGTGGACTTGAGATCAGGGTACCACCAAATCTGAATGAAGCTTGAAGACATTGAGAAAACATCTTTTAGCGCTCATAAGGGCCATTATGAATTCATGGTAATACCTTTTGGGCTTACCAATGCCCCCGCCACCTTTCAAGCATTGATGAACACCATATTGGGCAAGTATTTGAGGCAATTTGTTTTAGTATTCTTTGATGATATATTGATATATAGCAAGACAAGGGAAGAACATGAAGGACATTTGCAGAAGGTGTTTGAAATCCTTAGAAAGGAGAAGCTATTTGCAAGGAGAAGTAAGTGTGTGTTTGGACAGCCTCAGGTGGAGTACCTTGGACATATTATAAGAGGTGATGGAGTTGCCACTGACCCAATCAAGGTGGAGGCAGTTAGGAGATGGCCGGAACCAAGAACTGTGACTCAACTAAGAAGTTTTTTGGGCCTTGCAGGATATTATAGGAGATTTATTTAGGGTTATGGCATTATCTGCAAACCCCTCTTCCAAGCTTTTAAGAAGGGAAGTTTTGTGTGGGAGGAAAAACAGAAAAGAGCCTTCCAAGATGTCAAGACTGCTATGTCCTCAGCTCCAGTGTTAACATTACCTAATTATACTCAACCTTTCGTTCTTGAGGCTGATGCTAGTAGATATGGAGTAGGGGCAGTACTGATGCAAGGGGGTCAGCCCATATCCTTTATGAGTAAAGCTATTGGCCCCAAGGCTGCTACTATGTCTACCTATGACAAAGAAGCACTTGCTATCCTAGAAGCAATCAAAAAATGGAAGCATTATTTTGTTGGGACAACATTGATCATTAGGACTGATCAGCAAAGTTTGAAGTACATACAAGAGCAAAGGCTCACTAAGGGAATTCAACATAAATTGATGGTGAAGCTCTTGGGATATCAATACAAAGTGGAATACAAGAAAGGAAGAGAGAACAAAGCTACAGATGCACTTTCTACAAGATGAATATGATGATGAGCGACTTGGAGCTATTACCACAACCATCCCAGTATGGATCACAGAGGTCACTGCTAGTTATGAAAATGATGAGAAGTGTAAGGAATTAATCACTACACTTAGTGTTAATGCTAATGCACAGCCTAACTACTCCTTGAAGAATGTAATTCTAAGGTACAAAGGCAAATTGTATGTAGGATCCCAAACTCAACTAAAGAGGGAATTGATGATTTCATTCCATGATTCTGTGCTTGGAGGACATTCAGGAGAGAGAGCCACTTATCAGAGGTTAAAGCTCCTCTTTTACTGGCCAGATGAAGCAAGAGGTGGAAGAATTCGTCAAACAATGTGCTATATGTCAGAAGAATAAATCTGAGCATGTCCCCTATCCTGGATTATTGCAACCCATTCCAGTACCTGAGATGGCTTGGACTCATATATCTATGGATTTCATTGAAGGTCTCCCTAAATCTGAAGGCAAAGAGGTAATTTTGGTGTTTGTAGACCGACTTACTAAGTATTCTCACTTTATTACTTTGAGCCATCCTTTTATAGTCCAAAGTGTGGTTAAGGTATTCATTGATAATGTGTTCAAAAATCATGGATTGCCATCTGTGATCATCATTGATAGGGACAGAATTTTCACAAGCCACTTGTGGCAAGATTTATTTAGAACTCTAGGAGTTAAGTTGAGATTAAGCACTGCTTATCATCAAGAGTCTGATGGTCAAACTGAGCGAGTAAATCAGTGTTTAGAATGTTATTTGAGGTGTATGGTCTTTGCAAATCCCAAGAGATGGTGTAGTTGGCTGTCCATCGCAGAATGGTGGTATAATACAAGCTTCCACACCTCATTAAAGATGACTCCATTTCAAGCCTTGTATGGGTTCCCACCCCCACAGATTTCTGAAGTT
The DNA here is from genome assembly GCA_036346405.1 of Phyllostachys edulis. NCBI lineage: Eukaryota > Viridiplantae > Streptophyta > Magnoliopsida > Poales > Poaceae > Phyllostachys > Phyllostachys edulis. The sequence goes on from CM070548.1 coordinate 64,673,889, forward strand.
GTACTCCCAGATTCACATAATGAGGAGGTGAAAGGATTGTTGCAAAGGAGACAAGCGGCTGCGGTGTCGAGACAATTTGTTGAAGGCTCAGAACAAGATGAAATCTTATGCTGATAAGAAGAGGACTGAGAGTGAGTTCATTGTAGGAGATATGGTATACCTCAAAATCCAGCCTTATAGACACACTTCATTAAGTCTGCACAGATCCTTAAAGCTCCATTCAAAGTTTTATGGTCTCTTTAGAGTAATAGAAAGGATTGGAAAGGTAGCTTACAAATTGTTATTACCAGAAGGTTGCTAGTTACATCCCACATTCCATGTTAGCCAACTGAAGAAACACAAAGGTGATCAGCCTGCGCCCAGTTCAGAACTTCCTTTGATTGATCAGGAGGGTAACATCAAGGTGGCACCAATTGCGGTATTGGACAGGAGAATGATTCCTCGCAACAATGAACCAATAATTCAATGGCTTATTCACTGGATGAATCTATCACCTTCGGCTGCTACTTGGGAAGACGCAAACTTCATTCAAAAAATATTTCCAAGCTTTGTTCCTTGAGGACAAGGAACTCAAGAAGGGGAGGATTGTCAGGAACTGGAATTGGATGAACCGGTATGTTTTACTTCAATGGTCCAGATGCAAGCTAAAAGGGGCTTTATGAAGATCCAGCGGTCTTCATCAATTAAGTCATTTCAGCGTCGACTTCAACTGAAGCGTTTCACTTTTAGACTGGTGCGATCGGACTTGTCGATCGATGGGCATCCGACGGCTTAAAACCATTTGGACATTCGGACCGGTCCGATCGGACTTGGCGTTCGATGAGCATCCGATGGCTTAAAAACCATTTACTGTTTTACCACATTTCAATTAAAGTACTGTATTTTTTGCCGACTCTTTTACTCATTCCAGTTGTCGTTTTCAGTTAAAAACCGCAGCTATAAAAGCTTGTAATCCGATTGATTCGGTATCTTTTGAGATCAATACAAACCCTAGCTGCAATAGCTTAGCTTAAGCTCCTTTCTTTCCATTTTACACTGAAAATAATCAAAAATCCATGTGTTATTCTTAACGATTTCAGTTAGAACATTCAGTCTTGACAATTTCCTCCGCGCTGCTACTGTTACTTTAGCTCTGGTGCCTTGGTGCTACTTATTGTGAGAAGGATTGGGGGCAGTAGCAGGCTAGCAGCATGCGTAGTGTAGCAGCACTGACATCATAGGCACAGCAAGTCAGCAACAGAAAAGTAAAATTAGATCAGCTAAAAAAGTTAAATTAAGAAGTAAAATCGGTGCAGAAGCTCTGGACAAGCTCTTTTACCACTCTTGGAACTGTAGACATCATAGCAGAAGGCCAAGTATTTGTCAATGGCTCCCCGCTCGAGAGAAATCCAGACCTGCACACCACCGTTGTCCTCCTCCCCAGGCAACATCAGCACGAACTCAAGCTTCCTGCCAACCACCATGCCACTGTAGAGAGGCTTCCCCCACCGATGTCCACTTCATGGAACAGCAGCTTCCCCCACGCCGAAAGGACAAAGCCGCCGTTCTGCACCGCAGGGACGCCACGCTTCTGCACCTCCAGCCGGTCCACCAGCGACCTCAGGTACTGGTCGGTCCGTCGGTGGCTTGCCAGCTATGTCCTTAACGGTGGCCAGGGGCGGATCGATGTAGCGCTGAGTTGAGTTGGAGCCTAAACTCTCACTCAATTTTGGTTAGTAATGGACTAATTCCATGTTCTCCAAAACCAATACATCGTCGAATTTTTTTATTAATTAACTCTTTTTTAATTTTTATTCTAAAGTTAACCCGACGCACTTTATTTCTAATTTTGACCTCTTTGTCACGCCACCATCCGTGACGTGACAAAACAACGCTGACACGCGGTAGAATAAGTCCGCTAAATAGCACTTTTTGTCACACCACTGGTTGTGGCTCGACCAAACAACACTGTCACGCCATAGATGGCGGTGTGAAAAGAGATACGGGCGGCATGACAGCGTTGTTTTATCACGTCATGGGTGGTGATGTGACCAAAGAGGTCAGAATTGGAAATAAAGTGTACCGGGATTAACTTTAAAATAAAATTTAAAAAAGGGTTAATTAATATAAAAAAAATCTACATCGACACGTAGTATTACATAATATTATTTGTATACATGATAACCCACTTAGTTTTTGTCCTATGTTCGCCAACGACGGCATCTCTCGCTAACGCTGCAGTGAACACATTGTCGACGAATCCGTCAGGTAGCAATGGCGACACCCTGTTCCTGATGTCCACCGCAAATATGTAACAGACACAATTTTCGGTACCGTTAAACTCTTCACAACCATTCAAGATGTGCAGTTGCGAAGTAGGCAGCGTCTCAAGTAAGCTTTCGATTACAACGAAAACCAAACTTTATTACATAAGATAAGGCTTAGCAGCTAGTTTTTACACTGACACGGATATCCAAGTCCAAAGTTAATATAATACAAAACAAAAGAACATCAAACCACAGGCACGCTTGAGCGCGGTCAAGGCCTAATAATAGTAGTCACTGCCATCCTTAGGTCCACCAAAATCCTGTTCATCATGAACCTCTACATTTTCCCAGGTTTCTTCTGTAGATGTTTTGTAGATATTGCAAGAATGAGTACAACTTCCGTACTCAACAAGCCACATGGAAAAAGCTAAATAATTACATGTAAGGAGTTCAATGGATGGTTAGGTTTTACCTTAACAGGCATATATGGATGCATTTTGCAGTTAAAATAGTTTATATTTAAAACAGTAAAACAATAATAAATATTGATATCAGGGGTTTCTCAACAAACTCAATTACCAACTTAACATCTCAAAACTCTACTTATGCCTTTGTATTGGAATCACCCATAACACAGCTTCATTAACCGGAAGCACGACGTATTCGAATACCTTTAATTATTCATTCTGCAGAGTTGCCCAACTTTACCCACAAGATATCTCAAACTTATACTGTCAGATCATAGACACGCAACACGTTAGCATGCGACTGAGTTTGGTATAACAAAGCCTTTTCACTGCTCAACCCTTTTTAGTCTCTACCCGGTAAGTCTTACTCTGTACAGCCCTCGGGAGACCACTGACTGATAGTGGAATGCGTACTCCGAGGCTAAAGAGTCCATACCATTGTGTAGATCAGCGAGTATCCCTCTAGGCCCACCCCTGTCCCACCCCTGTTCCGCGCTGCTCCTATCACATAAGAGCACACGTCTGTCCTATAGGTATTCAATCAGATGAGCAGTGTATTAAGCTAGGGAGTAATGACCATACATATGGTTGAGCAGTTTTTCTGTGTTTGTTACTTTGGCATAAGGTTCTTGTCCTTACTTGTCTCCAGTGAGGAAATGGACTAACACCAACTCGTGGTTGTCCACCTACTTGATCTCACTAATGACTCACTTTTAACACCAGTCTATTGGGTTGTCCAACTTCTTGGACACAACCCTCAACTCTACCAAAAACCATTGGTGAACCACCAATACCTCTTTTCAGGATTTAGAAACACATTTGAGTGATAAAGCTATTTATATAGCTAATATTTTATGTGAACTTGTCAAGGTGAATATGGCCTACAAGTGCTAGGTGGGTTTGTCTGTAGGGTAATAGGATTTATCTAATTATCATGTCATTCAAAAGTATTATTTGAATAGTTAAAGTAATTGGCACAAATACAATAATGGAAGTAATAACATAAATATATGAATTTTTAGGCTCAAAATGATCAAGGAATGCGACTTGCCTCCTTGCACAAAATCTTCTAAATGCTGGTCTTGTCCAGCGTCTTCTGGAGTCTGATTGTCAAAATCATGACCTAACGAGAAACAATACAATAAAATAAACCAAATAAAATCCGACTCAATAAGGAATGAGCTGGGAACAACATGCAAGTAAAATAAAATCCAAAAAGAACTAGAAGAAAGGTGGTATGGAGGTTAGGTATTTATTTGTTGTTTAATTGGACTAAACAGAGTAGAGAAATGGACTCAAGGGCTCGAAACAGTCGAAAAGGGTATATAATCTCAAATAGGGTTTTAGACGGAAAAAGGGTTGTATGATGAATAGTACTATTTTACTATTCATTGCCTGAAAGAAATGGAGTAGAGAACATTAGGTAGGTTTACTGTGTTTGGTGTGATGAATCACTACTACAAAAGGCTAATACTGGACGCCTCATCACAGACGATTGACCAAAACCGTCCGTATTACATGCAATCACAGACGGTTTTGGTTTAGAGGCCATCTGTGTTACTGGCTATGCTAAAAACCGTCTGTGAAGAGGTAATATCACAGACGATTCATGTTGAAAACTGTCTGTGAAGTAGCACAGACGGTACTTAACAAGAACCGTTTGTGATATTTCGAAATATCACTAACGGTTTTCAACAAACAACCGTCTGTGATACTTCACAGACGGTTCTTAACACGAACCACCTGTCATAATATCACTACAGTTCCCGGTGAGAGTTTCGTCGTCGCCTGTTGAGTTTCTTCGTCACCGTCGTCATCGATGCATCTCTTCGTCGCATCAATGCCATTTCAATGACGCTTCGGCTCCCCGATGCGTTTCTTCATCTCACGCGCTGAATTTATTCCTTGTTTTATAGAAAGGATCATCCACGCACCATCGAAGATCATCCCAACATATAACTCTACAACATATATATATACTTCTAAAGCAGAAATGGCTCTCTCTTCTGTTTCCTTGTCGCCGGCATTGATGGCCTTCCTGGCCATGTTGTACAAGCACCTCTCCGGCCGTACGTTGGCGGATGCCGCTGAAAGACACTATTTTAACTGTGTCCTCACTCCTTCACCCGGGGATTTGCCGGAGCAGGTGACGGCCACCTTTCGCCGTCTTGACATCCTCCTCCGCCACGTATTTCGGGTGATCTCCCAGTTCCGGCGAGTGTACCGCGTCATCGACGTGGTTCTCCACAACGATGTTGCACGTCTCCAAGAGGCTTGCCGTCACTTGGACTGCTTAATCGAGGCAACAGACGACCGAATCGACCATGCCGAGACCCCTCAAGCAAGGGAAGAGAGCCTATAGGCTCAATTCTTCTTGATTCAATAGTCCAAGGGTCTTCGGGAGACATTCGAACGAGCGCGTCAGCAGGCTGACGCATTTGGGGCTTCGTTCGCTGATGATTATGAACCGTCTAATGCCGACGCCGCTGCCTACGAAGTTTTGAAGACGGAGATAGCAACCTACCTCCGTCACTAGAAAAACATTGTTTATTTAGGTTTCTATTTTTTTTAATCTTTGTAAAAAGTGACTGGCCACACTGTTTGGCTATTTGTAAATTCCAAAATGAAAAAATGTAATTTCTTCATGTCATGTAAATGTATACATGATATATAATTAACATGCTCAAAACAACCATATCACAAATGGTTATATTATGGAATCGTCAGTGCTATGGTCATATCACAGATGGTTCCACAACAGTTCCACGATAGGCTTGGCCCCGCTTGTTGCCTGCGCCACCACCTGCACCTACTGCCTGCCCGCATCCCTGGCTTGGTTCTCTAGCGCGGCCCGTGCTTGCTCGACCTCCTATGCTCGGGCCCTGGCCCCTTGGCTTCGCTTTCCCCATCCTCCCTCTATTCTCCTCTCTGTTAGCTTAATATTTTTTTGTTGATGTAACAGTCTCAGTTTTAATGAACAGTAATAAAATGCTTTTCATAGCATTTCTGGTCATTTTTAAAACATTAGCATCTTGTTACAATTAAACAAAAACATCAGCCAGGATCAATTGGGCCGTTCGAACCGTCCGAACGCGCCTAGATTTTGAGCCATTGCATCTTGATCGTACCATCCTCGTTGAGGGGGCCATTCGGACCGTCCGAACCCCACTTCAATCTCAACCGTTAAATTCCAATCCAACGGTGCCCCTTCTATTCGCTTGAAACGATTAAGCGCGCCCCTTTTCGCGATCGTTGGATTTTGATCGCATGGTCAAGATGAGTTGGGCCATTTGGACCATCTGAACATCCCACTCAATCTAAGCCGTTCATTTTCAATCGCACGGTCAAGATGAGTTGGGCCGTTCGGACCACCCGAACGCCCCACTCAATCAGGGCCGTTCATTTTTTATTGGACCATCCTCATTCATTTGAGCTCATCTCTTTGTTTTGCTGCTGGGACTGCCAGTGCGGGCCCACTTGTTAGTGTCTTCTTCATCTTCTCCGCGCCATGGTGCCAGCGCCGAGTGCATCGCATACGAGGTGGTGTTGCGTCGCATTTTTGTAGCATGCAGTCGTCACTTGGCATCAAATCACTGCCAGTGTTGCCACGCAGCTCTCCTCATTCACTCCGGCGAAGTGACTATTTAAACCCTAGCTATCACTCCCGGCCAAGTTGATGCCACATTGAGTTCTTCCTCATCTCCGGCGTAACCTCTCTCTCTGGCACCTTTGTTCATCTCTAATGATGCCTTGTTCATCCTGTTAATGGGAGTTTTTGGCATTGTTTGTAGATCAAGAACGCGAGGTTGCTGTTTGAATGCCCGGGGCACACACCGAATGCCATTTTCATGTCAATCTTGCATTCGGTGATTTTTCTTCTGATTTCATTCACGTCACAGCGTGTCATATGATCTAAGGAGCAAAAACCCTCAATTAATTTCATCTTTGGTCAAACAGGTTGGTTGAATTTTGAGAATCTCCTGTTTTCGGCCAAATTGCCCCCTTTCGTCTCCAACTCCGGCGGGGTGAGTCTTTTCTCAATTCCTTCTAGTCTGAGCTTCTTATGGAGCTATGTAACCTATCTCAATCACTCACTCTTTGATTCCTTGCTCAGGTATCTTATCACCGTGGGCTTCTTATTGTCGTTTTCGGTCTTTTCTCATCGCTGACGAGCTCTAGAGCTTCTCCGACCATCCTCTCAGCTCAGGTAGCTCCCTTAGATACCCTAGTAGCATAAGCAAAAGTCTTTTTGCACTTTGCGTGTTCAAACCAGCATAACCACCATTGCTGTATTTTGAACCGTCGTTGTTTTCTTGTCGCGCCGCCGCTCCGGCCAAACTCCGGTGATGTTCCGACCATCAATAGGTTCACTACATTATTGTGAATCCATTTTGGTCTTTAGATACCATCGCTTTGGATCACATCTCAGGCATTTTGCAAGAATGCTCTCGGTAACTATTTGTTCTGTTGTTGGATTTCCCAATCAGAACTGTAGTTCGTTTTAGCCTTTAATCCTTGTTGGTTAATGCTAGTAAGTGTTAATTTGGGTTATTACCATTACTAATAATAGTTTGTAGCTTAAGCATTTCGTTAGTTTGCACATCAATACTTTTGATCATGTATCTTTTCAGCATTTTGGTATCTGTTATGTTTCTGGATGTTCATTTGCTATTTTTTTTCTATTAGATTCTAGTTTTCCTGATGTGAGTGAAAATATTCCTGAGGCTCCAAAGCCTGAACAAGTGGTTTATTACCAAGGCAAGCATCCTCTTGCACCATGTTGATCCCAGTTTTGATAATTAAGTGTTTTGAAATGCAGTGATAACTGTTGCATGCTATTTTTGAAGTACCAGTACTTTGTGAACTAGTTAGTTATATCCCAATCTTTGTGGCTTATCTTTAATCAAACTCATACACTTATGCTTAAGATAGAAATCTGGTGTTAGTAGAGTGTTCTGTAGGTTTTTGCTTAGCCTTGCAAGTCTGTAGAACGTTAGATATTTGACAAGCTTATCTTGTCGGACCTGAGTAGAGCTGGCCAAACGGGCCGTGCACGATGGGCGACACGAGGCCTGTTCTTGTTGGCCGACACGGCCGACACCAAGACGACACTATTTCTGGTAGGCCAAGATACGATAGTGGTAGTGCTCGGCCGACACACCAAGACGACGACAGTAAGACGACCGCAACACGAATAGTGTCGGTAGTGCATGACCCAGCCGAACTGACGCAGCCTGACCCAGTTAGGCACTACAACATTTTTAATATACATATATAATTTTATTTTTATTTATTAATATTTATATGATTTTCTTTCCATTTTTAATACTTATATGGTTTTATTTTGTAGTTTTTAAATTTTATATAGTTCATTTTATAAGTATATATAAATTTATTTTGGTTTTTCTAAATATATATATATTTATTTTATAGGATTGTTTTTCAATTTTTCATGTCTTATGAGCTAAAAGACACATGTTTTAACGAGCAAGCTATTTGAACATTAATAAAATTCTATTACATTTTCAATATGGTTGTCTCATTGTTTTTCAATTTTCATGTCAACTTCTGAATTCTACACAATTTTCTATTTTTTTTTGGAATTTTTTTGATTTTTTTCATTCTGGCGGGCCAAATGGGCTAAACGGGTTCATTTGGCCGATAAACTAAAAGAGTCGCGCCGCTGCCAATACGAAGGGCGATGGGTCGTGCAGTTCGGTCGGCATGGCTTTCGTGGTAAGACGCAAAAAAGATAACTGTGCCGAATAAGTAGGTATACACGCCCATGCCGCGTCTTGGTAGGACCGCCCATTTGGCCACCTCTAGACCTGAGAGACACCTTTTTGATGTTCTATCTTTGATTTCTTTGTCAGTTTCATTAAAACTGAAAGTTAACTTAATTTTGTTTGATAAAAAATTGATTTAGATCTGGACAAGTGGATGCTAGTGATGGTGCCTTCGTGCACGAGATTTGGGTAATGTGGTAGTCTTGTCCGGATCAGTAAGGACCGAACTTTGACCTGTCAGTTTGAGTACCTTACGTACTTCCACATGCGGTGTATGGGCACTGCTTGGTTAAGTAAGAGGATGATGTTATTGAGTTGAGGAACTTGGCTTTATGCAAAAATTAATGCCTTTACAACCTTCTTGTTGTCAAACTTAAGCATGTACAGATTCTAATCCTTTGGATAGGTGCTACTAAACACTTTCTTTTTGTAGTTTTGTGTAGGTCTTGCGAGTACCTTTTGTACTCAGGTGCTTTAATCACTTGTTGCAGGTGAGGACGATTATGTGTACGAATTACCCGTTAGCACCAATCAGGGCGACGCTAATGAGTGAAGCTATTTCTATCCTCCACTTAGTTGCCATTGGGTGATGGGCATACTAGTTGGAACTTTTGCTGTTTATATTCTTGTTTCCGCTGCTTAAACTTCTGTTAATGTTGCTGGTCGGTTGTTTCTGTTGAACCGAACCAAGCTTGTAAAGTTTTGTTATGTATGTGTACTGTATGCCTTGTATGACATGATACAATGTTGTTTAGGATATATGTACAATAGTCTTTGATCTTAGGAACTATTGTAAGACATATATCCGGGAACCTGGTATTGAACTTATTACTTGTCAAAAATTATGCTTTCAGGTGTAACTCTTTAACTTGGAATATATTCAATACCTAGGGTCCTCGTAGTTGAGTTTGATTTTTAAGTTGTGTCCTGATGTTTGTGTGATTTATACAAGGTGAAGGGGATGGATGAGGGTTGTGCTGGTGGTGGGGTCGCCACCGTGGTTGCGCTGTATTGAGGTAGCACCCTCCCTTACTCCCTCTCTGTCTTTACCCCTGCTCTGTGATGAAAATGGCTAGTGCTCTGCGATGGATGCTGAGGGCTACTACTGGTGTGGTGGGTTTGGATACCCTTGGTCTTGCTGTCTTACTATTGAACTGCTCAATGATGTTAATAGTCTTATGCTAAAATTGAATTGATAATTAGTTCATATTAATAGGCCCCTTGCTCTGTGATGTAAACTGAGGGCTATTGGTGTATGTACATTCTGTGCATCTTGCTTAGTTCATGTTGTGGGTTTAGATTGACAAATATAAATGTGGCAAAATGGTGGGTTTGGTTAATGCTCTCTGATGGATACTGAGGGTTATTGATGCCAGTTCTTTGTGCTTGGTTGGCTTACATGGGATGTGGTTCGGATGGGGCTTGGCTGCAATTAACTTTTCAGATTTGTAAATGTTAAGCTAATTTGTAAAGCTGCAATTAACATACAAATTATTTATTAATTGGTGTGTATTCTATTCAAAAACAAGACCAATTGAGTCAAAAACTACTACAATACCTCTTCACCTGTCTCTCACCATTTATTTCACCTTTGTCTGTGTAACCGTGTTCATGCAGGTCAAGTTTTCCTCCCTTGTGTCCTAGGTACGTCCAACCATTTCATTCCTAATCTCTTCTCTATAAAGTCTCCAAGCGATTTGCTTGTGCCTTTAAAACGGCTTATATATATATATATATATATATATATATATATATATATATATATATATATATATATATATATATATATATATATATATATATATATATTCATAGTCTGACCACTTTAGGGGGGCATGAGGAGGATGAGGCAGTGACTACGGGCAACCTCATCGAGCCTACAAGTTCAAGAAGCATGGTTGCGGGAGGCGCATGGGCATCAATTACAGGATGTCGTCGATAGGTAATTAGACTCGACATCAAGGAATGGTTGGTTCCTGATACATGAACCCACTTCGGTCAGATGTCTGCGCGTCCAAACCAGGTTCAGAAAGTGTCGTGGATGCACAGGTACTCCGACTAGGAAGTGGCTTTATGTATCAGCAACCAACCATTCATTGATGTCAAGTCCAATTACCTATCGACGACATCCAGGTAATTGGATGTCTACACGCTCTCCTGGTAACCGTGCTTTTCGAACTTGCAGGTTTGATGAGGTTGCCCGTGGCTGCTGTCTCATCGTCCTCACGATCCCTCGAAAGTGGCTGGGGACTACGAACAATATATGTATAATATATGTATGAAGCTGGTTTTAAAGGTACAAGCAGCCACTGCTTGGATACTTTGTAGAGATCAACCATCACAAACGGTTCCATCTACAAACCGACTGTGATAGTCAGCCATCACAGAATGTTTCGAGTTAATAACCATATGTGATAGTATACATCACAAACGGCTGAAAAACTATCTGTGATGACCTCATGTCATCACTGACCCATAGACTCAGACGACTCACGAAACTGTCCGTGATGACGTTTTTGAACCGCCTGTGAAGACCTTTTCTGTAGTAGTGAATAGTGGTTTTTATGAACAGTAAACATATTTTACTGTGTAATTTCGGATCATGAACAGTAATTACCGAAAAAGAAGTGAACAATATTTTGCTTGTACTGTTCATGGGTTGTGAACAGTACTGGGCTGAGCCCAATGTTCAAATGGGCCACGGACCAAAACCGGCCAAGCCATAAAGGCCCAGCCACCCAGCGCTCAGGGGCTTGAGAAGCGCGACCAAAAGGCCAGCGCACTCGCCCGAGCCGGCGGCGGCGACGAGGGTGGCTGGCGGCGGGGGTGGGTGATGAGGTGAGTATCACTAACACATGGGGATTCTATTTTTGGGGTTTTGAGGAGTAGGGGAGGTGCGGAGAGGGGGTGGCGACGGCCATGGAGTATGGCCAAGACAAGGTGGCGGAGCGGCGGCGCTTCGGTGAGGTAGGAGGGTGGGGAGGCTAGGGGAAAGGTTGGCGGCGGTGCGGCAGTGATTGAGCCGAGATGGGAGGGAGAGAGAGGAAGGGAGGCAGTGGATTTCACCTCGGGTTGCCGGTGAGGAAGAAGGAGGCAATGGTGGGATCTTCAAATTGAGCTGGCTCTGGAGAAGGAGAAGGCGGTAGGGGTGCTGGAGGGGAGGATGATGAGGGAGAGGTGCTCTGGAGGGGCTTTTATAGGTGGGTGGAGGTGGTGGGAGTAGTGCGTAGCGCGAGCGGTTGCGGCGCGTCGTTGGCCGAGCGCAATTGGGAGGCACTGGGAGAGGAGAGGTGGTGGGGGAGGTGGTGCTGGAGATGTGTGTCGCCATGAAGACGAGGCGAGGTGTCTCGGTGAGGTGGCGGCTAACGGAGGCAGCGTTGGCGGTGAAGGCGTCGGGGTAGTGGCGGTGAAGGCGGTGACGAGGGGAGGAAGAAGGGGGGTGGCGCCAGGTGAGGAAGGCGTTTTCGGGTGGAGAAAATGGCACTACCAAAAAAGGAAAGCGGAAAGGAGGGGAAGATTGCCAAAAAGGGAAAGAATTCAAAAATCAAGCAAAAAGATTCAAAAATTTTGAAAACTCCGAATTTTCGGTTTGTTTCAATCTACCCCGTTAAAAAGAATCTCGACCCCGAGATTCACTCAAAGCCAGGGGACAGATTGGAAAATTACGCTTCATTTTCCATTCCTCTTTCCATACTGTTTTTTTTTTGTGGCAAGGTTTTGTCAAAGGTGGCACCTGGATTGATAAAAAACCAATACTGATCTTGTATGAAAAACGTACCGTCAATGACATTTGTGGCTTCTGTTGTTTCATTAGTATTGACATAATTGATCTTGCCTTGAGTTTGTCCTAGTTGCTGAAATTTTGGCTGTTCTCTAGGTCGTAGCATACCTTTTTTATTAGCTTTTATTGTTGGTGGTGTCCTGTTGATCTACGATTGACTTTTCACCTAAGCTTTGGCTGCTTCTACTGACATATTTCTCCTTGAGCATTGAGACTTGAAATGACCTGGTTGTTCGTAGTGGTAACAATTTATTGATTTTTGTGGACAATCCCATTGGTGGTGATTTCCTCCATATGTGTAACTCTGAATGGTGGCTGACTGATTCATATTGTATTGGGGTCTTGAGTTGGGATTGGTAACTGGTCTCTGCTGAGATTGTACTGGTGGTGTTGTCATCATTCTTTTTTTGGGTGCATTTGGTTGAGGTGTCATCTGCATTGCTCTTCTTTTTTTGATTTCTTGTAATTCTGTTCTAGCTTCTTCTGATATAAGCAGTTTATTTACCATAGCTGACATGTCTTTGAAATCCAAGGCTGAAATGTGAAATTTCAACGATTTTTGCAATCCTTCAGAAAAATTTTCCATCTTCTTTTCTTCAATATCAACTTCATTTGGGGCATATCGAGCCAGATAGTTGAATTGATGAAGGTACTCTGTCACAGTAAGTTCTCTTTGCCGGAGAGCAAGAAACTCTCGGCGTTTGGAGGCAAGCACGCCAGTGGGGACGTGTGCCTTATGAAATGTATCTTTGAATTCTTGCCATGGTATATCTCTTCCGGGGTGGAGTGTTTGGTGATTCATCCACCATGCTGCAACTTGTCCTTGGAGTTGATGGGAGTCAAAAAGAGTCTTCTCTTGATCAGTGCATTGGATAGTGTCTAACTTTCTTTCCATGTCTCTTATCCAATCATCTGCTGCTAGTGGTTCTAGTGCAACGGTAAATGTTGGTGGTCTTGTTTTCTGGAAATCTGCCCATCTTGATCCTGTGGTGATTCCTTCATGTGTTGTTCCTGGATAGGGTCCATATGGTACTGGTGATCTGGTTCCTATCTGCTCGAGGAGTCTAGTGTGTTGCTCCATTATTCTGGTCTGATTTTGCTCTGCCTGATATCTGTTTCTTTCCATCATGGCCATTACTTCTGCTATGGTTGGCTGATGATCTTCTTAGTTGGTCTCATTCTGGTGGTCGTTACTACCATGACTTCTTGTTCTAACTCCTAACATCTTAGGAATGTATTTTTGCAGCGATTTTGACCAAATACAGATAGGTGAGTAAGATTCAGATTTGAGTTAAGTGAAGAAAGATCAAGGTAAGTATTAAGACGAAAAGGAAGAATTGAATTTTGACAAGGATGATATACAAGTACTGATAGAAAAACAAAATATAAATAAATAACATAGATCAACTAATTATACGAGTTGTATACATACTACTTAGAGCACATAATACAACTTGTGTTACAACCAAAAGTTCGTCTAATTAGGGTTTACTCTATTTAACATTACTCTAGCGTACTTTAAACACTCCTGCAACTTCTGATGAAAAGTTGAAATTAGGTGGAAGAAGATAAATATTTTATAAAATCAAATCGAGATTTTACAAATCTAAGTTTAGATGAGATAGCAATAGAAGGGAAAAGACATCAATAATACTTATATTTTTGTTTTCAGAAATTCTTTTATAATTTTTCAAACTAGGATTTTTTTTAAGGTCTTTATTTCCTAAATCCTATAACCAACCTAAGGTCTCGACCTACAGTCAAGCTAAGCTCTGATACCACTTTGTAATAGCCCCGATTTTTGGGACCGTTAAACTCTTCACAACCACCCAAGATGTGCAGTTGCGAAGTAAGCACGTCTCAAGCAAGCTCTCAATTACAACAAAAACTAAACTTTATTACATAAGATAAGGCTTAACAATCAGTTTTTACACTAACATAGGCATCCAAGCCCAAAGTTAATATAATACAAGATAAAAGAACTTCAAATTACAGGCACACTTGAGCGCGATCGAAACCTAATAACAGTAGTCGCTGCCATCCTTGGGTCCACCAAAATCCTGTTCATCATGAACCTCTGCATTTCCTAGGTTTCTTCTGTAAATATTTTGCAGATATTGCAAGAATGAGTACAACTTCTGTACTCAACAAGCCACATGGAAAAGCTAAATAATTACATTAAGGAGTTCAATGGATGGTTAGGGTTTACCTTAACAGGCATATATGGCTGCATTTTGTAGTTAAAGCAGTTTATATTTAAAATAGTAAAACAATAATAAATATTAACATCATGGGTTTCTCAACAAACTCAATTACGAACTTAACATTTCAAAAACTCTACTTATGCCTTTGTATTGGAATAACCCATAACACAGCTTCATTAACCGGAAGCACGGCATATTCGAATACCTTTAATTATTCACTTTGCAGAGTTGCCCAACTTTACCCACAAGGTATCTCAAACTCATACTATCAGATCATAGACACACAATACGTTAGTGTGCGATTGAGTTAGGATAACAAAGCCTTTTCACTGCTTAACCCTTTTTAGTCTCTACCCGAGGGTCTTACTCAGTCAAACCCTCGGAGACCACCGACCAAGCGAGTGGAATCGTACTCTGAGGTCGACGGTCGATCTGGTTGTGTAGATCAGCGAGTGTCCCTCCAGACCTACCCTTGTCCCACCCCTGTTCCGCGCTGCTCCTATCACATAAGAGCACACGCCTGTTCTATAGGTATTCAATCAGATGGGCAGTGTATTAAGCTAGGGAGTAATGACCACACATGTGGTTGAATGGTTTTTCTGTGTCTGTTACTTTGGCATAAGGTTCTTGTCCTTACTTGTCTCCAGTGAGGAAATGGACCAACACCAACTCGTGGTTGTCCACCTGCTTGATCTCACTGATGACTCACTTTTAACACTAGTCTATTGTGTTGTCCAACTTCCTAGACACAACCCTCAACTCTCCAACAAAAACCATTGGCGAACCGCCAATACCGCTTTTCAGGATTTATAAACACATTTGTGTGACAAAGTTATTTATATAGCTAATATTTTATGTGAACTTGTCAAGGTGAATATGGCCTACAAGTGTTGGGTGGGTTTGTCTGTGAGGTAATAGGATTTATCTAATTATCATGGCATTCAAAAGTATTATTTGAATAATTAAAGTAATTGGCACAAACACAATAATGGAAGTAATAATATAAATGTCATAGGGGCGGCACACCGGCCCCCACGACCAGGCGAACAATGAAGTGCATAACGCGTCGGATGTCGCCGAACGGCTCGGGCTGCTGGAGTGGCTCGAATGGTCCCGAGGGGGGCCTGGAGTTCGAGAGGGGTCCGGAGGGTCCCGATGGCCCCGAAGGGGTCCCGAAGGGTTCCGAAGGCCCCAGGGCCCGGGAGATCCCGAGGTGTCCGAAGGGTCCCAAGGCCCCGGAGGGGTTCGAAGGGTTCCGGAGGGACCCGAGGGCGCAAAGGGTCCCGAGGGGTCCAGAGGGCTTCGAGGGCTCCATGTCTCGAGGGGTCCGGAGGAGCCACTGTACCACTGGACCGAGCACATCAGCTGGGTGGACCAAGTCCAGGGCGGTCCACCATGAGCCGGAAGCTAGGCCTAGGGTTAGGAAAAGCCTCTGCAGCCCCTACCAACATAGGGCCCTGTGGGGGGTAGGCTTGTAATATCATGTACCTCATAGAAAGGCTATAAATAGCCACCTCCTCCCCCCATGGAGGGGAGAGAGAGAGTTGTATTCTGAGACCTGATTTGAAATATAAGTTCATCTGATTCCTGACAACCAGTCCCCTCTTCGAGGACCCTTCGGGAACCAGGGGGTCCCCCCTTCTCTACTGTTTAATCTTTTAGCTACGATAATAAATATATAAATTTTTAGGCTCAAATTGATCAAGGAATGTGACTTGCCTCCTTGCACAAAATCTTCTAAATACTGGTCTTGTCCAGCGTCTCCTGGAGTTTAGTTGTCAAAATCGTGACCTAACGAGAAACAATACAATAAAATAAAACAAATAAAATCCGGCTCAACAAGGAATGATCTGAGAACAACATGCAAGTAAATTAAAATCCAAAAAGAAATAAAAGAAAGGTGGTGTGGAGGTTAGGTATTTATTTGGTGTTTAATTGGACTGAACAGAGTGGCGAAATGGACCCACGGGCTCGAAACGGTCGAAAAGAGTATATAATGTCAAATTAGGGTTACGGGCAGAAAAAGGGTCGACTGATGAATAGTACTATTTTGCTATTCATTGCCTAAAAGAAATGGACTAGAGAACAATAGGTAGGTTTACTGTGTTTGGTGTGATGAATAGTAGTTTTATGAACAGTAAACATTTTTTATTATGTAATTTCGAATCATAAACAATAATTACCGAAAAAGAAGTGAAAAATATTTTGCTTGTACTGTTCACATGTTGTGAATAGTACTGGGCTAAGCCCAATGCTCAAATGGGCCACGGCCCAAAACTGGCCAAGCCATAAAGCCCTAGCCGCCCAGCGCTCAGGGGCTTGAGCCAGCGCGCTCGCCCGAGCCGGTGGCGACGGTGGTGGCCGGCGGCGGGGGTGGGTGATAAGGTGAGTATCACTAACTCATGGGGATTCCATTTTTGGGGTTTTGAGGAGTAGGGGAGGTGAGGAGAGGGGGTGGCGGCGGCCATGGCGTATGGCCGAGACAAGGTGGCGGAGCGGCGGCGCTCTGGTGAGGTAGGAGGGTAGGGAGGCTAGGGGAAAGGTTGGCGGCGGTGCTTGAGCTGGGAGGAAGGGAGGCGGTGGATTTCACCTCGGGTTGTCGGTGAGGAAGAAGGAAGCGACGGCAGGATCTTCAAATTAAGCTGGCTCCGGAGAAGGAGAAGGCGGTAGGGGTGCTGGAGGGGAGGATGATGAGGGGGAGGTGCCCTGGAGGGGCTTTAATCGGCGGGCGGAGGCGGTGGGAGTAGTGCGTGGCGTGGGTAGTTGCGCGCGTGGTTGGCCGGGTGCAATTGGGCAGCGCCAGGAGAGGAGAGGTGGCGGGGGAGGTGGCTGTGGAGATGTGTGCCACCATCAAGACGAGGCGAGGTGTTCCGGTGAGGTGGCGGTTGACGGAGGCGACGCTGGCGGTGATGGTGTCGGGACAGTGACGCACGGGCGGTGACGAGGGGAGGAATAAGGGGGTGGCGCCGGGTGAGGAAGGCGTTTTCGAGTGTTGAAAACGGCAATGCCGAAAAAGGAAAGCGGAATGGAGGGGAAGATTGCCAAAAAGGGAAAGAATTCAAAAATCAAGCAAAAAGACTCAAAAATCAAGCAAAAAGATTCAAAATTTTTGAAAACTCCAAATTTTCGGTTTGTTTCAAATAGCACCGTGGAAACTGCATCCAGGTCTTGAAAGTTCGCCATAGTTCTTGACCTCCAGATGTTGGCTACCACTGCTTCAAAACTAGATGTCGGCTACCACTGCTTCAAAACCGGAGCACTTGATCAAGGTTTTCGATTTCGTTTGAGGAAAAAATTTAGGGCTAAGCGAAATGGCCGAAATTACCGATTTTGAATTCAATTCGGGCAAATGGCCGAAATTGGCATTCAAATTTGACTGAATTTCATCAAAAAATTGACGAATTTTGACCAAATTTTGAATGTTGTTTGAATTTGGCCTGATTTCATGTGCAACCGAATTTTTTTGACCAAAAGAGCAAAATTTTGAGCTCCAGTGAAATGTACAAAATTTTGTCAAAATTTGGAACCCTGCGCTTGATCATGACCTTCTCTTCCAGGAACATAATCATGCCTGAGCTGAATGCGACCGTCCTGATTCTTTGGCTCCACTGCGGCTTCAAGAGGGAGGACGGCGCTTGAGCTGGCTTTGGGCTCCCACTCTGACTGAGGCATCAATGGAACGAAGATTCCAGGATATGGCGTCGAATAAGCTTGCATGTGAAGGCGAAGCGAATGATAGTAGTCACGTTACAGAGCGATACAATCTCTTCTATCAACAGATACGATGAAAATTATAAGGAAAAAGTCCAAGTCTGGATTTCAACCTTCAACTTCAAACTGGATGTTTGATCCCTCAAGTATCAATACCGGACAAATTACCCACTCCAACCCATTCGAAGCCAGTTTTAGCTTATACGACTACGTATATATACGTCGTCCACCCAACTCCTTCCTCCCCCTTCCTCTAGTCTCTCTCTCCCCTTCTCTCCCTAAGATCTCCACCTCCTCATGTCGCCTCTATGTCTCAGCCATGCCACTACCACCTCGTCGGAGCTGAAGCCACTGCCGCCACCATTTGTGGTCTTAGAAGCTCGACGATGAGCGCCTTCGCCCAGTTATGCTCCCTTCCTTCCCCTTCCTCCTCAGCACGTTGCTAGACTAACAGGGGTGGGCCTAGGCCTAGTGCTAGGTGGGCTGAAGCACCAAGCCAACCCAATATGCCCCATGTATTAGGCCCATGTAACACCCCCAAGTGGCCATGTGGCTCAGGTCTAAACCCTAACTCCCTCCAGGTGGACCCGGCCTCCCCTCAGCTCCAGCATTTGGCATACCCCGATGCCCTGAGCCCCCGACAGCCCCTACCGCTGCTCGACACCTTGAGCTCCCGAGGCCCTGCCCGCCCCCTCCGCCCCCGTGCTCCTCCCGCCGCCTCCTCCCTCAGTTGCTCCGCCCGTGCCTCCGCCATCCGCCCGCCTCTGCCTGACTGCCCCTCCGCTTGCCGAATATCTGGTAGAACTCATGATTGGAATCTCAAAATGATTGATTCTCCAGAAAAATAACTAATATATGATTCTTCTCCATTCACCTACTTAGAATTACTGTTTTGTTGTTAATCTCTTGTACATTATATGTTGACTTTCGTTCTGTTATATAAAGGGCTTATGGAAGTGGAAAAGAAGATAGCCCTCTCTACGATGTGCTTGGGTTTGAAGACACTAGGATGAAGCTCCTGAGACATGTTTCTTTTGTCGATTGCCCGGTATGATGAACCTTTCCCTTTTTCTCTTATGAAAGTTCTCTAAATGAATTTGACACTAATCTCGACCATTTATTGTCCTACCTGAATGTTTAGTAACATTGATGCATGCAATTCATGGCTTTGGACTAGCCTGCAACATATAGTTCTATTTGGTTTTGCGTTGTGTCAATTATGATCATGAGGTTGCAGTTGCATCAAGCTGTAGATGATAAATGTTGTTTCCACTAAAAGGCACATACCCAAATACTTGAGGGTATTGACAAAAGAATTGGGAATCATCTCGAGTTGTTCTCTGATAGGCCATTAGGTATTGGTTTTATTGGTTAAAGATGACATTGGAAAAATATTATATGTATCAACAATATCTATCTCCTCGAACAGGGGCATGACATTCTCATGGCTACAATGCTTAATGGAGCTGCTATCATGGATGGATAATTGCTTTTGATAGCAGCGAATGAAAGCTGCCCACAACCCTAGACATCTGAGCATTTTCCAGTTGTTGAAATCATGTGTCTCCAACATATCATCATTCTGCAGAACAAGATTGAAATCACGGGTCTCCAACATGCCCTTAATTCGGTATTTATTCTGGCTAAATTTTTTTCAATATCATTTATTTGTTCTACTATAATATTAGTTGTTGGGTCAATGGTTATGTACGTTTTGCTACGTTATAGTTTAATTACAATCTAGTGATGCTTCTAGCCTATTATGAATTATCACCCCTTACTTTATTTCTAGGTCTACCACTACAGACCGAGAGCGGTGTCGACGGGCAAACCTAGGGGACAAGTGTGAGAATCCGGAAAAACCAGACTTATCTAAAACAACACTAATCGGTAATTAGTAGTCAATTAAAATTTTCTAAACATGAGTAAAGCATAGCTTTAGAATAATATTAATCGCTTCGCCAAATGATTTCATACAAGCTATGTCCTCAAGATTTAATCAACACACATAACAATATGTATTATTGCAACAAAAATAGATCATCAAAATAAATTTAGAGTCTTTTACAAAGGTCTGTTGCGAGCTAAGGTAACCATTAGTACAACCTCAGACTTGATTGCACTAATTAAATTGCGACAGACCAACATGCAAGAATTCGTTACAAGTACAAGTAAAATATTACAACCTCAGCATTAATTACAAGAATGTTTTACAACAAATCGAAATATAAATTACAGCATTTAATTAAATTACAATATAAATTTTTACATGCATATCACCACAGCCCTCCTTGTATCATTGTTCGTCTATCACTAGCCAGTCGAGCCATTTCCGCGACCAATCCAAGCCCGTCCAGTGTTCCATCGTCCGCCAACAACCAAAAGTCTATTAGTAAACCAAAGGCTATAAAATGGAATTAGAAATAAAGAAAGATGGCCGATCAGGTCGCTTGAAGTTCCTCGAGTTTCCTAGACCAATCTAGGTTAGTCAGCACCATAGCCCTTCAGTAGGTCTCATCACCCGACATTTATTAGAATCTAACACCCACACAGTGGCGGACCCAAGATTTTTAGGATGGGTGTTCGGACTTCGAAGCTAGATTGTCCAGATATGCCGATACCAATACGCCGATACCGTGAAATATCATTTCCCCCAAAAAAACACCGATACAACGATACGCTATATATAATAAAATATATAGAAATTAATGATTTCATATGAGGAAATGGACGATATAAGGCAATCATAATGGCATGAATTAAACAGCAAATTATAGATATCAATGTTAGTTAAGGAGGTGGAAACTAGGAATAGAGCTATTTTAGCTCCACGCTTCATATTTTGATGAGTTATGTTGTTTTTGCAAGGTGCGGCCAAGACTTGGGTTCCTGCCTTCTTTTTTTTAAGAAAAATTGATAGTTGCATACCTTGTTGATTCTGCTCTTTTTTGCTCTTTCTCCATCAGCAAGAACCTCATATAAGAATGTTTCTTCCATAGAGCAAAAATTAGCATGTAAACATATGTAACAAGGGCCCAACTATCTTTACATTGCCCAAGGCAAAGATTGTATTTTTGTACAACATCCATTAGAAAGAATCTAGAAAGCAGAGGAATGGGCTAGACTCCAGAAAGAAATGGAGCTGGAGCAGAGCAGAGCCGGGAGAAGAAGTGGAGTGTGCAGAACACACCTAGATCTGGAGAGAGGACGATACCAGTGAGCTGGATATGCTGCTCCCTTCCTACCGCCACGCTCCCTCCTGGCCACCGCGTTGCTCCCTTGGTGCCGCCCACTCCCTTCCTCCTAGTTTGTCGTGCTACCACCCGCATGCTCGCGCCGCATCTCTGTTAAATGCAGACATGTGCGTGCTTTGCCGCCGCCTCTGCGCCTCATGCTTGCTTGTTGTAGCACCATGTCCACCGATTGTCGCTGGACTTCGTAGCCCGCGCCTCCGCTCGTTTACATAGGCCACGCATGAGGTGTGGGGAGTGCAGACTGAATTCATTTGCGAACACAAATATATAATTTTGTCCTAGCTACTAACATATACCTATTATATACCAAATATTTTGCAAAAAATGGGTGTTCAGCTGAACACCCTTGACCCATAGAGGGACCGCCGATGCACCCATGTTATATCAACTTACCTCAACTGCAGAGGATCCCTTGCGTAGTGATCTATTAACCATTGGGCAATAACCGAATAGTGTCATGAGAGAGCATAAGAGATAAGGCAGGGGTATAGTAGTCATGAGCAGGGCAAAGGGAGAGAAGCCAGCTGAATCCCCTCTTGCCTCATGAGCCTTTCCCTTCACAAAGAGTCTCACAAAGCCACATTCACATTCACAGCCGAAGCCTCCCCCACAAAAACCTTCCCCTCTGCACAGCCAAAGCAAAACCATACAAAAGCCCCTTCATTCACAAAGCATCCCTCCAGCACAATCCCCACATTCACAAAGTCAACCGAGAGCACCACTGCCTTCTCAAGAAAGGTGTAGCAAAGCAAGCACAGCCAACACAAAACCAAAACAAACCCACCCTCAGTTCACAAGCCAAGAGCAATGGGCGCAAGCATAGACTACACTGCCCTCCCAAGCCCAAGCCTCATTGCCACAGCCACAACCCATAGAGAGCAACTAGAGAAGAGGAGCATAAGTGAAGAGGAAGACTGGCGGAGCAAAGACGACAAGCGGCGCTGGAACCGACGTCGACCACCAAGAACCAAGCCGAGCTGACATGCACAAGGAGCAACAGAAGGGAACGAGGACCAAAGGAACCAAGGGGAGCACCAGCACCAACATCACCACCGCGGCCTTTCCCACCACCATCCTCAACCCAAAACCGACCAAGACCACCCAAGGTAGTCCACACTCACACCACTGTCATTCTTGTCTAAACATGAACTCACCATATGAACAAGAAATGCACATAAAGTGCTCATGCCACAATAAGCCACAATACCAATAGCCCTTGGTATACATCACATATTCATCACAGAGCCCATGAAACATTTCACAGTAGCATCATCAATAATAGCCCTCAGTATCCACATCACAGAGCAAGGGGCGTGTCGGACCCGGGAACGAAAGATCCCGAACCCTCTATGTTCATACACCAGTCCAGGATTTCCGGTGTACACAGTTACAAAAATGATAACATAACCATATCTCGCATTGCATTAATAGTAAATCAGAGTTTAATACAATTGGGCATGAAGCCAAATAAAAGATTAAATAACACAGCGGAAGTAAAAACAGTAGTAGTAGGCCAGAATGATCCGCCACAGGCAATCGTCTGGGGGCGTAGCCTAGGCGTCGGTGTCCTCACCGTCCTGATAGTAGTCTTTACCTAAATAAAGATATTCAGCAAGAATGAGCACTACTACCGTGCTCGCAAGTTACACCCAATATTGGATTGTAATGCATGCATAAAGTAGACAAAGGACATTGGTAGGGTTATTTTGCCTAAAGCAGCAGTTTTAGTTTAAATAATCATATTAGATTGTAAGGCCATTTTCATACAGTATCTAAAATCATATTTTAAATGACAATTGTATAATGTGGATAACCTCCAAGAAAGGTGATGGATATCCTCCTATCACAATGGCTAACCGCCCAATTTTCCCACAGGACTAACCATCCTGAAAACAAGCTGTTGAAATCATTTTAAAACCAAAAATAAGTCTAACTCAAAGTGGCTTTGCTAGCATGTCCATGATCATGACGCCATTATTCAATAGTTTTCTACTCTGCGAGTTTGTGCGCCTTACCCACACGAGATAATTTGCTCTTTGAGTCGGCCAATCCACGCTTCCTAAGGCGTGTGACAAAGCAATTATCACAAGGCCGTTACAATGATCTACCTCAAAGTACTCATGCCCGCTAAGGTTTCGCTTCCATTGGACTAACCATCCTCCCGGAGCCCCTCTTGTGCCAAAAGTCGACTCTTGTCTAACCAACACCCACACATACAATATGGCACGAATATCTATGAGGTATCCCAAATTATTAAGCCAGGTCCTGCCCATACAGAACATGTGGTGGTACGTTTTGGCATAGCAAAGGAACGCTCAAAGGTCGGAACTTAATCGACTTGGGCGTCTTTCAAAACAAACCCTGGGCTTTAATCCTAACCAAATTAAACCCGTGCATAAACCTGCGCCCACCATTCATCCGTTACGCCCAAGTCCAAACCATTTTAATTTTATTTAGTAAAACCACCTTTAGTAAGCCTCTATGGTAAGACAATACCATAGATTCAAATTTTAAATCAATTTGAAATGGTTTGGCTAAATTCCCCAAAATTCGTAAACATGGTCTAAGCATTTGCTAAGCATGTGAGTCTTTACCATACTAGTTTATCCATTGGTGACAAAGGAATGACATATCAATATTCAAGATTGGCCATACAATGATAGCTAGAATATCTAATTATTTAAACAGGAATTTGAAATACTTGAATAAAAGTATGCATGCATTTAATAATTTGAAAACTGAATTTAAATAACTTTAAAGTAGTAGGGGCAAAATGGTCGAAGTATAACTTGCCTCCACTGAAGTCTTGAAATTCTAAATCTTTGGAAGAATCAAATTCCCCGAAATCGTCGTAGTCTAAACGTGAAAATACGATAAATCAATTGAAATTCAAATAAATTCAAAAAGACAAATTAAACTAAGTCCAAATGAAATAAATTTATTTTATTTAGCTAGATAATAATTTTCTAAGATTTTAGCAATTTGAATCACCCAATTTGGAGTTGGGATGCAAAAGATATGAATTTTACAAGTTTTAATCTAAATTTGCAATTTAAAAGCATTTCCAGATTTATTTTTCTGAGAGAAAATCTATTTACTGCACAATGCTGACATCAGCCCTGAGATTTTTGGATTTTAAAATAAAACCGACAGGTGGGCCACATGTGCCATAGACTCGGCGCATAAGGACTCGGTCTATGGGGTTTTGGCGCAGGGGGGAGGTGTGATGTGGTGCGGTTTGGTGCCACGGTGGATCCACGTAGGATCCGACGGTGAGGTGGCGCTCACGTGGCGTAAGGTGGCGCCACGGTGGCTGGGCAGTGACAGCGCCGGCGCGGGGACCAATGGTCACCGGCACTACAGTGCGCGGCGACGGGTGGCGAGATGCGCATAAGAAAGAGGAGGGGACGGCGGTTCTGGCGCGCTCACCCACACGACGAGAAGAGGAAGGAGGCGGCCGGCGGCGAGGAAAAAGCGGCAGCGAAGTTGCGGTTGATGGCAAAGTGGCGCTCCAAGGGTCCTCCGGCGAAGGCGAGGTGCGCACCGGCGTCGCGGCGATGCGAGTGGTGGCGACGGCGAGGACGCGGTGTCGACGGTGGCGGCGCTAGGGGCGGCGACGTGCTCACGACCGGCGGCGACGGGATCTCCGATTGCGGCGAGCACAGAACGAGAGAGAGGGAGTGAGTGGCGGCGTCGGGATGGGTGAAGAGAGGGGCGCCCGGGGCTGCCTTTTATAGGGGCCGAGGGTGTCCGAGGCGGCGTGGTGACGTGGGGGACGTGGCGGCGTTATTCTGAGCTTAGGCGCCCGCGTCTTGAGGGAGAGGCGGGGTCGTGGTCGAGGAGGGCGCGAGTCTCACGCGACACCCGGGGGCGTGGGCGGTTGGAGCGCGGCCGTTAACTTCGCTTCTGGCAATGGCGGTTAGGCGCGGTTGGTGGCAGAGAAGATGCCGGGAGGACGAAAGGTCGTGGGGTCCAGTGGCGATGAGAGAGGAGAGGGCGCAAGTGGGTCACATGAGGGAGAGGTGGCGGCGGTTGCGGTTAAGTTAGATTTAGATCCAACCACATCCTTTGTCTTGACGGCGGTTTCAGGCCGAAAAGGAAAGAAGAATGGGCCGCACAGTGGTGCTTTAGGCCCAAAGATTGTTTAGGGTTTTTAAATTGATTTGCGATTTAAATAATCAAATTAATTCGAATATGCTTTAGAAAATAGCAAATAACTTCCAAAAATTCTAGAAAAATTCACCGAAGTCTCTAGAATTATTCTGGACTTAAATAAAATAATTCCAACTTAAAGTTGATAATAGATTTTGAATTTAAATTTGTTTCGGCTTTAAACAATTTAAAGAAAAGCTTTTAAAATTTCAGAAAATTCACAAATTCAAATAAGTTTTAAACTTTAACCAAATTTGAAATTTTGGGCTGTTACAGGGTGGGGTAGAGTAGAAAGGAGAAAGGGATAGTTGTAGTTGTAGTAGTACCTCAGTACGACACAACCCCGACAACCATGGTAGCAGCCACCTCCATCCATCCCACCATGTGTATGCATCAAGCAAATCACCCCATCAACATTCCTCGTGCATAATCAAGCATCAACCCACATAAAAAAATGAATCAAAATCGATCACAAAAATCAAATCAACAGAAAAGGAAGGGGAACGAGTGGGTAGGGGGGGGCAAGGCCAGAGACCGAGTTGCACGGGTGGGCACTGGCGGCTGAGCCAGGCCAGGCCACAGCGGATCGAGCCAAGGTCAACGGCGAGCGGGTGGGCACCGGAGCCATGCCAGGCGCGGGCCGGAGGTGTAGCATGGGCCGACGCGCAACGGGCCGAGGGAACCAAGCAATGGCACCAAGCGGCACAGGGGAGGAGCACAGGATGCGCAGCCGGAGGAGCTGGGCCAAGGGACGGTGGCGGCAAGGCGGCACTAGGAGGAGATGAGGCCAGGGGAGCTTCGACAGAGGCAAAACCAACCAGGGGAGAGGATAAGAAAGAGTATAGAAGAAGATGGTGGCCTAGGATATTGCTTTCGGCTGGAGAAGACAAGGAAGAGAGAGAACGTGGGATAAAGAAGTGAAGAGAAAGGAAAGAAAGATGTGGTCAAGTAGAGCTGGCCAGATGGGTGGTGCCTGCCGGGCCAGCCCGAGGCACAACACTGTAGGCTAGGCCCAAGCATGGCAAGACCCACACTGTTTACGGGCTGGGCCAACATAGCACGATGGCCTAAGCCGTCACCCAGGCACGATGGGCCGGCCCGGCATGGCACGAATAGTGTCGGGCTATGTCAGGCATGGTACGAGCCCAGCAGGCATGGCACTACGCGAGTGGCTTGGAGAACCAACGCCTAAGGGAGGCCGTGGGAGGAGGTCAAAGCCGAGGAAGAAGGCTGGCGGTCTTGGCGAGGAGGCGAGAGGTCTGCGGACAAGGCGGCACGGACGAGGAGATGCGGAGCCACGGAGGAGAAGAGGCGGCGCGGCTGGCCAGAGCTGAGAGGAGGCAAGGAGGCCGCGGACGAGGAGGTGCGGAGGAGAGGAGGTGGCACGGCTGACCAGAGCCGAGAGGAGGCAAGGAGGCTGTGGATGAGGAGGCATAGAGCCGCGAACGAGGCGGCGCGGAGGAGACGAGGCGACGCACACGAGGAGGCGCGGAGGAAAGGAGGCGACGCAGCTGGCCAGAGCTGTGAGGAGGCGACGCAAAGAGCTGTGAGGAGGCAAGGAGGCGGTGCACGGAGCTGCGAGGAGGCGAGGAGGCGTGTGCGTGCGGGCGTGCGCCGTGTGACACGCGCACGCGCAGGCAAGGGCCAGGGGGTGGGGGAAGAAGAAGGGGTGGGGTGGGGGCAGGCTGGGCAAGCGGGCTGTTTTGGGCTCACGGGCCGTGCCTAGCACAGCATGGCCTAAAAAGTCCGCCCGTTAGTGGATTTTGGCCCTTTTTTACCGTTGGGGCCTTTTAAAATAGCAAACAAATTCAAAAAATCCTGAAATTATTCCTATAAATAGCCACCATAACCCTCCTCATTCAACACCCCTGCATTCTCCATTCTATCTTTGAAATTGTGTTGTGCAAATTCAAATATGTGTTGAGCTAATTTGGCAAAATTCAAAAAAATTGTGCCAAAATTTGGAAATTTCAATTTTCGGCAGCAAGTCAGCGAAAGAGGTACAATACTATTTTTGTAGTACTTTTATTGTTAGTTCATGTTATGCTAAGATGAAAGTAGTAATAGTGTTAGTTTCGATTTTGTAGTTTTCATTATGGACAGTCCTTACGATAGCTTTGCTCTTGGTGATTACAGACTTTCACCGAAGGAAATTGCATCCATGAAGGCGGCTGCGGCTTCCTCAAACCAACCGGAGGTTTCACCGGAGGAGCAAGGCGGAGTTCCGTCATCAGGCTCCACGACAGCATCAGGCTTCACGTCAACCAGAGCAAAGAAGTCGAGACCGTCTACATCGATAATGTGGGAGAATTTCGAAAGGACAACCAAGCAAGATGTAGTGGGAAATGAGGTACCATATGCTATTTGTAAAATTTGTCATCATGAATTGTCTACAAAGTCTACAGGTAGAATAGGGCACTTGCTTAGACATGCTACAAGATGTCGAGCCAAGCAAGGATTGGTGATGAGGCAGACGCAGCTGCAATACAACCCCGACGATACGGTATGTAGCTAGGAAAACGATCCTCAGGTAGCCCGCCAATCTCTCTTTCATTTAATTGCTTTTGAGAATTTACCGTTAGGATTTGGCAAGTCTGCTTCTTTCCAAAATTACATTAGGACTGCGCATAATCCTAGATTTTCTTCCGTTTCTAGACAGACAACAACTAGGGATCTAGTGAAATACTATAATAAACATCGTAATAAAATCAAGGAAATATTTAGTACGTGCACATTTTTGGTGGCCCTGACCTCGGACATATGGAGTGGTCGGGCCAGGGAGGATTACCTTAGTGTAATTGCGCATTATGTTAATCATGACTGGGTAAGGGAGAGAAGGATTATAGCTTTGAAATTAATTGATGTAGCATACACAGGTGAGAATATTGCGAACTATATTATCAAAGTCGTGGAAGACTTTGGTTTTATAGACAAAATATTCGCAATTACTTTAGACAATGCCGCTTCAAACTCTTGGGCCATGGACATTCTTACTCCAGTGTTGAGTGCATACACCAATTCTTTATTGCTACATCAACAATGCGCTTGTCATATTATCAACCTTATGGTCAAATGTGGTTTGAAGAGGTTGAGTCTGTATATTAAAGCTTTTCGCGATGCGATTTCTTTCTTGAATAATTCTAACGTAAGAATAGCACAATATAAGAAATTCTGCAGGACGATGGGTGTACGTCCAAGAAAGTTCAGTTTAGACATGGAGGTAAGGTGGAACTCTACTTACCTCATGCTTAAGAATCTTTTACCATACAAGAGCACTTTTTCTATTTTTATTCAAACACACTATCATAGCACTGACGGTAGTATACTATTAACTGAGCAACATTAGTTTGTTGCTGAGAAGATACTGTCGTTTTTAGAAATTGTTTATGAGGCAACTATTGCTTTGTCCGCTGTCTACTATTCAACATCTCCTATCATTGTGCATACTATTTTACGGATTGCTACTCAATTGAAAATGTATGAAAATGACTTAGTTTTACGCGATGTTGTTGTTTCCATGAAATCTAAATACCTTAAATATTGGAGAGAAATCCCTTACATATATGCATTTGCATTTCTTTTAGATCCTAGGGCTAAAATTGATGCATTTGGTACCGTATTTGATGTTCTTAGTGATGCTACGGGGCTATACTATATTGTCTATTTTGCAGAAGTTCGTTCTCAGTTATATGAGGTTTACCAAAGGTATGAAAATAAGTTTTGAGGAGTCCGCTCGCAATGACCTCCAGGAGCCCCCACCTCGAGTAGGAGGACAAATATGTGGGTGCAATATTCGGTGCCTCTTCCTCCAGGTCCAGGTCCAGGTCCAGGTCTTGGTCTTCTTCTTCTTCTACACCATTGTCTGCTCAGCCAAGACCCACAAGGAGTGGAGAACTATCCACCTATCTGGACAGCGATATGGTGGATTTCAACTCAGAAGGCTTCGACATCTTGCAATGGTGGCAAGCCCATAAGTTAACATATCCCGTGCTATCCATACTTGTACGTGATGTGTTAACTGTTCCTATCTCTACGGTTCTTCCGAGTTTGCTTTCAGTCTTCCTAGAAGAATATTGGAGGAGAGAAGAACAAGTCTCACAAGTGAGATGGTGGAGATCCTTCTAACTGTGAAGGACTGGGAACAAGCTGATTCACGAACACAACACTCTGTGGAAAATTCAGAGTTGTTACAGGTGTTCGAAAATCTGTACTTAGACAATGACACCAACACATAGAACAAGGATGTATCATGTATGCAAAATTGTAGAGCTATAGGTTGTACTCTTTTTCCTTTGCCAAGGTTTTCTCATTTTGAATTTTTACTTAGCGAAGGTTTTAACGAGGCAGCCAGTTGGACATTAATAAAGCTCTTTATTACATTTTTAATATGATTTTCTCTTTTTTTTTCAATTTTCATGTCTACTTCTAAATTCTACACATTTTTCTATATTTTTTTTGGATTTTTTTGGTTTTTTTTCATTCTAACGGGCCAAACGAGCTACACCTGGCCCGACGGGCTAAACGGGCTCGTGTCAGCCCGGCACGGCACGAATGGCCAATGAGTCATGCCTGGGTCGCCACCCCGGCCTGTGGGCCGGCCCCGCATGGCACGAATAGTAGCCAGGCCAGAATGGACTATGCCTAAATGGGCCGTGTCGACCAGGGCCCGTGCCGTCTTAGGGTTTAATTTGGTACGCTTGTCTGTGTCTATGGCCAGGAGCTCTCGGCCAATGAATGAGTTAGGTAAGAAAAAAAAGAGCGGGGTTAAAAAAGAGATTAGGATTAGGGAAAGAATTAGGAATTAGGTAGAAAGGAAAATTCTAGTGGAAATTAATAGTAGAAAAATTAGCAATAAAAATAAGCACTAGACAAATTTATTATCGGCACTGTGAAGTTATTAGAGTAAATAAATGCATAAGCCACGTACGGATACATAACCGTAGGCAGACCGGTAGAAAAAGAAGGGAAAAGAAGAATAAAAATATTATAAAGATAGAAATAAATAGAGGGAACGCGTATGCAACTTACCTATGAGTTTCAGTCATATCGCTAGAGAAATGGATTTATACAACCCCGTACAGATAAATAACAGTAGACTGTATGGTAGAAAATAAAAATGGAAAAATGCGTAAAATTAATATGAGAATATTTATCAAAATTAACCGCTGATAAAAATCACTAGATTAGACTAATTATCTGAGGCATTAGAAATAATTTATTCGAGATAGATTAATTAAATTAAACACCTACGTAAAATCGAATAGGCATATTTGCATGAATAAATTTTAATAGACCTAATTGCACGTGAGCACGACTAGTATTTTGTTTTCGTACGTCAAAACATGAGTATAAGCAACCTTGATCCTAGAGCCAGTAGACCATAGAACGATCATAGTTGGGGAGGGCTAACTTAACGAGGGACCCAAAAAATGTTATTGAATTAAAATCCGCTAACAAATAAAATCAATTAACTAATGTACGCATAATAGCACAAAAAGCAACTATGTATTTATTTATTTATTATTCAAGCAAGTCAGATAATTGAAGTGACGCAACGAACAGTAAACCAGAGTAGTCATACCAATTTCGTTGACGTCGATCTTTTCTACAACTCTGAAGGCAAGTTATCTCTTGAACATAAATATAGTTATATTAAATGTAAATTATATTTTTATGTATCATAGGTGTACATGCATCAAAACTATGTCTCAAAATCAAATCAAATTAAGATGAAAATGAGAAGAAGAACTGAGAATGAGATAAGGAAAGAGAGTTATTAGGATGGTAAAGGGGGCCCATGGCAGGATAGATTTAAGGGAAGAGGTGGGACCCCTTTACATATGGTTAATATATAAGGATCAAGAAAACTCTCACCCGGATCAGATGCCGTAAATTCAGTACCAATCATTTCCCCGTTTCAACGGGCAGAAAATGCTACCTTGTTATGTGACTATGCTCTCCACATCGGGTAAGTAATATGTGTGAGTGTAATGGAGGAACCCATGAGTGGGGGGGCGCTATAGCGCTAGGTGGAGTGTTGGGTGGTGGGGAGTCCGACCCTACCAACATTTCTAGAACTCGTAGGATGACTAGGTCAGCACCGTGACAAGGTCAGCACCGATGGAAAGTAATGGGTGGAGACTTAATCACGTAAATTGAAGACGTTTTGTACTCTGAACATCGAAACGGCATCAAAGAAAATGTCAGAGCCCTAGCTCAGAGAAAGCTCATAGTAGCTATGGGTAAAGTGGTACAAAGCCTGCGCAGTGCTATATAAAATCATGAATTCATGCATGTCTCCTGGATTGGAGTCTACAGGAACCGCTAGAGGGTATATCTTCTTTTCAAGTGACAAGTAGTATTTTCAGTATTAAAACTGGCCATCCAAGTCTTGTTAAACTATTTCCCAAAAAAGGGATGAGCTAGAAAATGTATTAACCAACAAAGATGAGTCATCCAGTGCATCTTTTGCTATTAATGCTTGCTGAGTATACTAGTACTCAAACTTGCTATTATTCTCCTTTGTTAGATCCTAGTCCAGCCAGGAACTATCCCGAGTGGGACGAAGGACACACAGGTATCAATGAGACCGCAAGAGACGATGGCGTTGGCTACGAGGTGCAGGGCGAGGTGGACATCATATCCGGTGCGTGGGACGAGTAGAAGACCGATGGAGCAAGGAAGACAAGCGAAGGGACTTAGTCTCATTTTATCAGTTGTAAATTACTACTTGTAATGCGGACCATAGCCTTGCGTAGCTAAATACTAGAATAAAGTATAGTTTCTATCTTATTGTTCTATTGTGTAGACTTTGGTAAAGCTTTCTATTCATCGAAGCAGTGTCCTATCAGGCAGATGAATAGTAATCCGTATGTCTAAGTGTGATTATCCTCCGGGGTAATGACACGAGGCACCACAACAAGGCCGAGAGTGTTAGTTAAACCTTGTGCATGCAGTCCCACGCAGTTAGTGCAGTTGTAACAAACAAAGTGACGCATTGTTTCACTAACAAATGGTGCGTCGTTTCACTAACAAATGGTGTGTCGTTTCCACATGTAAGCTGATCATATCTGGTCAGTATAAAAACCCATGTAAAGTGAAGCATTGCAATCATGCCATTAGCAAAAATAAAATAGAAACTTCTATGTGCTTTGTTCTGTGAGTTGTTTTTTTTTCATCAGAACTTCCTTGCAAGAGAACTAGACTTGGTGTATTTCGTGATCACGTGTGTGAAACACCTAGTGTTTTCTAACATTTGCTATCAGAGCAAGGTTCATTCGGCTCTGGCTACCATGGCCAACGAAGACGCGCAGTCCCCATCTGGCTCGCGCTCTCCACGGAGATTATGTGGGTGGAGTAGGACACGGAGGGGTGAACGCGAGCTGTTGGTGCAGGAGCGCGTCATGAGGGAATCCGGCGGCATGGTTGTCTACCCGACATTGACGAACACCAACTACATCGAGTGGGCACTTGTAATGTGCGTCAATCTCCAAGCACAAGGGCTCTAGGAGGCGATCGACCCCGGGGACACTTCTTTCCGTGACGATCGCATGGCGCACTCGGCCATCCTCCGCGCTGTCCCACCTGACATGCTTGTGATGCTCGCCGTGAAGGACACGACAAAGCAAGCATGGGACGCCAGCAAGCTGATGAGGATTTAGGTGGAGCAAGTGCGCGAGGCTAACGCGTAGAAGTTGCGGAAGGAATTCGAGGACATCTCTGTCAAGGATGGGGAGTCCGTGGATGCGTTCACAATGTGCATAACTGGGCTCATTAACAATCTGTGCACGCTCGGGGATGCCATAGCCGAGGAGAAGGTGGTCCAGAAGTTTCTTTGGGTAGTGCCCCTGCGTTACACGCAAGTAGCAATCACGATCAAGACACTGCTCGATCTGAGCACGATGACGATTGAGGAGCTGACAGGCCGGCTACGCTTAGTGCAGCAACGCTACGGCCTCGATGACGTGCAAGAGTCAGGGAGCCGCCTGCTCCTTACGGAGGAGGAGTAGGCTGCACGCGTACGACAGCGCGAGCAGGCCCGGGGCTCATCTGGCGGCGGACACAATGACAACCGAGGCCACGAAACCAAGGACGGCGGCAACTCTGGAGAACGCGACATGACCAAGGTAAAATGTTACAATTGCAACAAGATGGGTCATTTCTCCAGGGATTGCCGTGCGCCGCGCCGTGTGCGCAAGGAACGCTCCAATTTAGTAAAGGTCGACGACGATGAGCCTGCACTACTAATGGCGCATGCAAGCACCATCATTGAGCATGTCACGCTGAACGAGGAACGAGCTCAAGTCCACCTTGGACGCGAGGACGACCACTACGACGACTCGTGGTTCCTCGATACCGGCGCTAGCAACCACATGACGGGCTACAAAAGCGTCTTTGCAGAGCTCGACACCGCCGTCACGGGCACCGTCAAGTTCGGCGATGGCTCCGTGGTCAACATCCAAGGGCGCGGCACAATCCTGTTCATGTGCCAGAACGGTGAACACTGTGCACTTACCGACGTCTACTACATCCCTCGCCTGCGAAGCAACATTGTTAGTCTTGGGCAACTAGACGAGAACGACTGCCAAGTGCTGATCGAACACGGTGTTCTCCAGATTCGGGATTGACAACACCGCCTCCTTGCCAAGGTGAACCGTGGTCGAAACAGGCTGTATATTGTCACTCTGGACATTGCGCAGCCTGTTTTCCTGGTAGTGCGTCACGACGACATCGCCTGGAGGTGGCACGCACACTATGGCCACCTCAACTTCGACGTGCTTCGAAGTTTGGCTCGCCACGACATGCTGCGAGGATTGCCACAGATCGACCATGTCGACCAGATTTGCGACAGTTGTCTTGTAGGGAAGCAGCGGCGCGCGTCATTCCCTCAGGCAGCCAAGTACCATGCCGAGGGTCTTCTTGGCCTCATACACGACAATCTTTGCGGGCTGGTCACGCTGGCTACACCAAGGGGAAAATGCTACTTCCTCCTCCTCATCGATGATCATAGCTGCTACATGTGGCTAACGCTGCTAAAGACGAAGGACGAGGCGACAACCGCGATCAAGCGGTTCAAGGGCGGTGTTGAGATCGAAGTTGGGCACAAGCTATGCACACTCCGCACGAACCGCAGCAGAGAGCTCACCTCGATGGCATTTGGCGCATACTACGCTGATGACGGCGTCGCCCGGCATGTCACGACACCGTAGTCGCCGCAACAAAACGGTGTCGTGGAGCGCCGGAACTAGACCGTCATCGCAACGGCACGTAGTCTGTTGAAGGCAAAGGGCATGCCAGGGCTGTTTTGGGGTGAGGTGGTCATGACGTCCGCCAGAGCTAGCCAAACGGGCAGCCCGACCCGACCCGGCCCATTCTGACCCGACTACTATTCGTGCTGGGCCGGGCCGGCCCACGGGCCAGGGTGATGGCCCAAGCATGGCACATCGCCCTTTCATGCCGTGTTGGGCCGGCACGGCCCGTTTATCCCATTTAACCCGACATAATGAAAAAATTCAAAAAATTCCATAAAAATTAGAAAAAAAAAGTGTAGAATTCTGAAGTAGACATGAAAATTGAAAAAACAAATGAGACAACCATATTGAAAATGTAATAGAATTTTATTAATGTTCAAATAGTAGCTCGTTAAAACATTTGTCATTTAGCTCATAAGACATGAAAAATTGAAAAACAATCCTAGAAAATATATATATTTAAAAAACCAAAATAAATTTATATATACTTATAAAATGAACTATATGAAATTTAAAAACTACAAAATAAAACCATATAAGTGTTAAAAATGGAAAGAAAATCATATAAATATTAATAAATAAAAATAAAATTATATATGTATATTAAAACAAAGGTCGCGGCCTAACGGGTCATGCCGCGTCTTTGTGCTTGGGTAAATCGAAGTGGGCCCAAAGACTATTCGTCTTGCTGCGTCTTGAACCGTCGTGCTAGGTGCCACCAGCACGCCCGCCATCATGCCGCGTCACCGCCTATGAATAGTAAACAGTGTCATGCCGGCCCGAGTCGGGCCAGCAGTGTCGTGCCTCGTGCTGTCCCAACAGGCACGACCCATTTGGCCAGCTCTAATGGTCATCTACCTGCTCAACCGGTCTCCGACGAAGAGCGTCGATGGTATGACGCCATACGAGGCCTGGCGCGGACACAAGCCAGACATGCACTTTTTTCGCACGTTTGATTGTGTGGTGCACGTCAAGGTGG
This sequence comes from Phyllostachys edulis, assembly GCA_036346405.1. Classification (NCBI taxonomy): domain Eukaryota; kingdom Viridiplantae; phylum Streptophyta; class Magnoliopsida; order Poales; family Poaceae; genus Phyllostachys; species Phyllostachys edulis. The sequence continues at coordinate 64,709,720 of CM070548.1, forward strand.
TCAAGCCACATCTCGGCAAGCTCGACGACCGCAGCATGCCGATGGTTTTCATCGGCTACGAGCTCGGATCGAAAGCATACCACGTCTACGACCCCATCGGCGAGCGTGTGCATGTGACAGATGATGTGGTCTTTGACGAAGCAGCTCAGTGGGACTAGGGCGCACGTGGTGAGTGAGGTACGACACATACTGACACTAGATTCAACATCGAATACTCTGTCTATCACGTATCGGTTGCACAGCCAGATGTAGTTTCTTCGTCCTCGTTAGCACATGACGGTGATGCATGTCCACCGTCGGGTGCACGAGATCCAGCACCAACATCAGATCCACTGACGCTAGCACCTGGTGGCGAACGGTGAACGCCTACAGCCAGAGGAGGGGTTGAGTTTGTCTCACCTCCCTCCAACGACACCGAGATGTTCGACGCCACCGCCACCGACGCTCCACGAAGTTATCGCACTTTCGCAAGCATCTATGATGTAACTGCGGCTAAGGAGTTGCATCTTCTAACCGGCGAGGAACCAAGCACTTTCGCTGAGGCAGAGCACGAACACAACTGGCGCCAAGCCATGCTTGATGAGATGGCATCCATCGAGGAGAACCGCACATGGCGCCTCGTCGATCTCCCACCTGGCCATCGCCCGATCGGCCTAAAGTGGGTCATCAAGGTGAAGAAGGATGCACATGGCAACGTCCTCAAGCATAAGGCATGGCTCGTTGCAAAGAGCTACATCCAGCGGCAGGGAGTGGATTTCGAGGAAGTGTTCACGCTAGTGGTGTGCCTCGAGTCTGTCCGGTTGGTAATCGCCCTCGCCGCGCATGAAGGGTGGTCGGTGCACCACATGGGTGTGAAGATGGCATTCCTCAACGGCGAACTGCAAGAGGAAGTCTACGTCGCCCAGCCTCCCGGATTCATCGTCGAAGGGAAGGAACGCAAGGTTCTTAGGCTCGACAAGGCACTCTACGGCCTACGCCAAGCACCTCGAGCATGGAATGCCAAGCTTGACAACTGCCTGGTGTCACTTGGATTCCACAGGAGCTCGTCCGAGCATGCCGTGTACGCACACGGCGACGGTCTCACACGGCTTCTTGTGGGAGTGTACGTTGATGACCTTACCATCACTGGCACCGATCCGAAGGAGATCACGATATTCAAGGAAGAGATGATGAAGTTGTTCAAGATGAGTGACCTAGGATTGCTCAGCTTCTACCTCGGCATTGAGGTGAAGCAAACCGTCGATGGTATCACCTTGAACCAAGCTGCATATGCCACAAAGATCATTGAGAAGAGCGGTATGGAAAGGTGCAACGCTTGCCATGTACCGATGGAACCAAGGTTCAAACTAAGCAAGGTGAGCACCGCCCCTTTGACGGACGCCACGACGTACCGGAGCATCGTCGGTAGCCTCTGGTACCTGGTGCACACACGGCCAGACATCGCCTACTCGGTGGGGTACGTGAGCCGTTTCATGGAGGCTCCTACCACTGAACACCTGGCAGCTATGAAGCACATACTCCGCTATATCGCTGGCACGCAACACTTCAGGTGCCGATACACGAGAAGTACACAACAGCCCCTGCTGGTCGGCTACAGCGACAGCGACATGGCGGGAGACTTCGACACCCGCAAGAGTACTACCAGAGTTCTGTTCTTCCTTGGCCAAAGCCTCATCAGTTGGCAGTCACAAAAGCAGAAGGTTGTGGCACTGTCCTCCTGTGAAGCGGAGTACATTGCCGCGACAATGGCAGCTTGCCAAGGCATCTGGCTCGCTTGTCTTCTTGGCGAACTGTAGAACAAAGAGGTCAGCCGCATTATGCTCAAGGTGGACAACAAGTTTGCAATTTCCCTCAGCAAGAATCCTGTCTTCCACGACCGGAGCAAGCATATCGACACAAGGTACCATTTCATTCAGGAGTGCTTTCAGGATGGAAGAGTTGAGATCGAGTAGATCAACACCGAAGGGCAGCTCGCGGACATCCTGACTAAGGCGTTGGGACGTGTCAAGTTCTAGGAGCTTCGGGTCAAGATCGGCGTTGCTGAAATCTAGTGCACAAAGGTTTAGGGAATGATTTGTTAGTTAAACCTTGTGCATACAGTTCCACGCAGTTAGTACAGTTGTAACAAACAAAGTGACGCATTGTTTCACTAACAAACGGTGCGTCGTTTCCACATGTAAACTGATCATATCTGATCAGTATAAAAACCCATGTAAAGTGAAGCATTGCAATCATGCCATTAGCAAAAATAAAATAGAAACTTCTCTGTGCTTTGTTTTGTGAGTTTTTTTTCATCAGAACTTCCTTGCAAGAGAACGAGACTTGTATTTCATGATCGCGTGTGTGACGATGGATCTGGGGGAGGAGGCCGAAGCTTTATCATCGGTGATCTCAGCTTCTCCTTCCGCCACGACCTTACCTTCCAATCTCTCTCCTCTTCCTTCCTCTGCAGAACACCGCCTAGGATCGACACCGACCTCGCCACCCTCATCGACCTCGATTCATCACCACCTCATCGTCCACGTCACCGTCAACTTCACCGGTCACACCTCCATACCACGCCACCATCCTCCCAATTTCTTGTCTCGCTAGTAGCACGTAAGTGATCAATTCTTGCCTTATGCTCGTGTCCAGGGTTTTAATTTTCGGCCGAAAACCTGTTTTATCAGTTGTATCGCCCCCCCCCCCCGTTGGCTAACAAATCGGGCCCGAATGTTACATTTGGCCCACTTTCAAACCAGCCCGGTCCAGTGGCAGCGCTTCCTTTCTTTGCGTCGCCCTAGCACTCCCTGCGTGGCTGCGTCGCCCTAGCACTCCTAGCAGCGGTGGCAGCCCTCGGGTGCGTCTTTGCGGTGGCGGCGGCTGCTGCTCCAAGTCGGCGGCTCCAAGCGCACTAAGGTGAGGGGGCACCGGCCATCGGGACGGCGGCGGCTGCTGCTCCAAGTCCAAGGCTTCGGGTGCGTCTTTGCGGTGGCGGCGGCTGTTGCTCCAAGTCGGCGGCTCCAAGCGCACTCAGGGGGCACCGGCCACCGGGGTGGCGGCAGCTGCTGCTCCAAGTCCAAGGCTTCAAGCGCACGGCGCATGGAGGGCGGCGGACGCGCAGCGGCGGATATCGGCGGCGGTACATGGTATGGAGGCTCGGCCTCGCAACGG